>JAPDPK010000020.1:6945625-8357500 GCA_031772115.1 Heritiera littoralis | reverse complement strand
AATGGCACCTGGTAAGTTTTTTATTGCACTTGCGCGGACATTAAGCACCTCTAAACTACCAAGATCACCAATGGAATCGGGTAACACCATGAGTTTATGTGAGGCTATTAACCATAGCTTAGTTAACGATTTCAAGTCCCTAATGGTTTTTGGAATCTTTGTCAATGAATGGCAATCCCTCAGTATCAGGCTACTCAATCTCTCAAGAAATCCTATGGAGTCTGGGAGTTGAATAAGATTCGTGCAACAAGACAAGTCAAGTTTTGATAGCGATTTAAGATGACCAATTGTGCCAGGAAGTTTAACTAATGATTCACAGCGTGATGCAGAGAGAATCTCAAGCTTTCCCAATGAGCCTTCAGATATTGGAATTGTTCAATAGAAGTCCTATCAACAAGGAGCTCCTTTAGCTCTTTCATTTTACCAACTTCTGTCGATAGTTCTTTCAAGCAATGACATCCCCTAATATTCAAAATCTCAAGTTTGCTGACATGACCAATCGATTGGTGAATTCTCTACAAATTCTTGCATCCTTCAAGACTCAAAATCTCAAGCTCAGTGAACGATGAGAAATCAGGAGACACGACAAGGCAGAAACAGTGCTCAAGCCTCAGGACTTTTAGCTTCTTTGCCAACTAAGAAAGGAGATCACATTGTTGCTTGAGAAACAAAAACAATAAATAGTTGTTGCTAACGCAAACTAAATAAGATAAGTTACCTCTAAATGTTTCCAGCCTCCCCAATATTCTGTGACTTGACTATATGATAAATCAAGAGCAACCAAGTTCTCAGGATGGAAATTGCTTAGCATAAAATCTGAAGAACATCCTTCCCTTTGTAGCCATCTTAACTTTTGGAAAAGATGTCTAAAATCTCCACTAAGGGCTGTATGATCCATTTGAAAGAACCTCAACATTGTTAAATTATGGAAATGTTCACTTGTGAAGTGATTTCCTTCTGAGCATGCAGCCAAGTCAAGACAATGAGCCTCGTGTTTTTCGTTCACTGTCAATGGTAAACTAGACATTTAATTAAAACTAAAAACAACGAACAGAGGAAGTTCATTCTAATGGGTGTGTCTACCATAGACCGCCATAAAGAACATGTAAAAAACAAAACAATGAGTTCTATAATTTTCTAAATCAAATCATAGTAATTGGAAAATACCCATAGAAAGAGTAACCTATAATCTCTAAACTTGCATATACAAAATTCTTCAAAATTATAAGAACAGCTCACTTCATCAAAAAGAAGTCTTATCAACCCTTAATCATTACAAATGAGACATGGTATTTGGGTGAAAATCTCAACTGAAAATTCTTTATTATTTTCTTTCATTCTCTTGGCATAACAATGCAAATAAAGTATTACAATATTATCTCTAGTTTTAAGTAGCTGAAAATGCTAATATTTTCACAAGCACATAAGCTTTGAATTTCCTGAGCATGACATTGTATTTTAGTAAGCTTTACCTGCAAAGAAAAGGCAAGGGCCTCACCGCCGTAATGGTGTCAACGTTGTTGTTCCGCAATTATTCAAAGTATAAAATTGGGAAAAAAAGAAAAGGAAGTACACAAGGATCTGTATCATTATTGTGTACCGTGTATCAAGTGAAAAAAGGAGGGTATGAGGAGTAAAGGGAGGATGAATTCCAATCAAAACCAAATAATAAGTGATAAAACAATTGTCTATTCTTCAACAGCTTCTACAAAAGAAAATAATATAATTTTATACCAGTAAAGATCAAAATCCAAACCTAGTTATGAAAGCTCATATGCCCTAATGAGATATTTTATGAAATAATATTAAAGCTATGTTCCATACTCCTAGATAGTGACATGAATAGACACTGGACTTAAAGAATCCTAATACAAAATTTCCATTAGTAGAAACAATAGCAATTTTGCAAGTTTAAGCAAGCACCAGTATTAACCAACAAAAAAACTCCTTGAGTTATAAGAGTTGACAGTATCCGTTTGGCTTACTATTTCTCCATTATCATTTAAAAAAAAAGATAAATAAGAAGAAGAAGAAGATCAATTTAAGAATAGGAAGGAACTAGTGATACTATTTGACAAGATATACAAATCAAAGAGAAAAAAATGTATTTCAAAGTGAAACAACATACATGGTTTCTTCAATAACATATCATATATATGGGCCAAGAACAAAATATAATGATTCATGTGGAACTTAGTTTTTAACAAAAAGAAAGGTTGAGTTAAAGAAAAAGCTTACCCTTGCCATCAAGAATGCAATATTAATACAATTGGCAGAAGATGAGTATAGCGAATTAAAATGTAGAATATGATAGCAATGTCAAAAGAAAACACAAGATTCATAATTCTACCAAGGATTTTAGGAAGGACATTTCTTCTTTTTTGGATACTATAAACAAATCAACAGCACCATTTTGAAAACTCTAGGTAAGGATTTCATATCCTGGCTCAATAGTACCATATATAATTATATGCCATCAATATAAAAGACATACCCCATCGGCATATTGGATTGCCAGAACGTAAGGCCTTGCTTATTGGTAAAAATTTCTTTTATTTTCAATTTTCAGATCTTATATGAAAACGAAAAGCAATTTGAAAACATTTTTAGCAGCTGAAATGCTTTCAGATGATAAATTGATAATGAAAAACATAGAAATTGTTCCCCATTAATAAGAAGAAAACCAAGCTTAAATTAAACAAAATAGAACTATTTTCTACTTTCAGATGAAGCATTGGTGTCATCCTTGTTAATACGTTGAATTCCAATTTTTTTTAGATAAATTTAACCCTTTTATGGTTTTTGTAAACAAGTTGAACCTTTATTATGCAATTTTTTGTAATTATCTAAATATATAATAAAACTAACAACTTGCCCTCATTCCTTCGTCTTTTATACACCATAACCCTTTACCTCATCTTTAAAGAAATTCAGCAAATGAATATCATCAAAGAACCCAAACAACTTCCTTTATGAATCAAGAATCTCGAAATCACCGTATCATTTCCAGGACAAATCGAAACAAGAGAATACACAAGAATTCTACAAATGTACACATCATATAATTTCCAAATTCAAATCCCAAACAAAGAATGAAGTAAAACAAATCATCTTATTCCAATGGAAAGCACTATGTCACCATATAATGCTAAAGATTCAATCTTGAACCCAAAATTCATACCTTTAGTGAGACAAACCGCAGCAACTTTCTCTCTTGAGCTTCCCATCTCAAAATTAGATCTCCTCCAACCTCAAAGTGCCATTAGAACCTAAACCTGGCAATTCGTGTCAAAAATTCGTTTTCGTGTCATGTAAAATCGTGTTCGTGTCGTGTATTCGTGTCAAAAATTCGTGTCGACACGGAAAACTCAAAATGTTATTTTTAGCTTTTACCACATTCATATATTAATTTTACTTAATTTTAACCCCGTGTCATCTCGTGTCACCTCGTGTCATTTATTCGTGTCGTGTTCGTGTCGTGTATTCATGTCATGTCTAAGATTGTCAGGTCTATTAGAACCTTCATTCTTGTCTGAAGCAACATGAAGTTATAAGCAACACAAGGAAAGTATGAGCTTTTTTATGGTAGTGACAGTTCAATTAATCCAAAAATGCATATCTACAATTTTTTTCGAATTTTGATATCAAATGATCGTTTTTATAGTTGCATGGAGCATGCAAGGCAAACGAATAACATATTGGGTCCATAATTTTCATACGATTATGCACATTATTCAAATAAAGTGTAAAACATACACCACGTATCCATGCCACCTACTGAAGAGCCAAATGTATTATTTTAATTTCCTCAAAAAAATGAAGCTCAAATGAGATCACTGAAAATACATTATTGGTTCAACCAGATTACGTGTATCCGAGCTATGCTTGTATTCCATTTCATATTTTTCTGACAAAGTTTATCCATTAAAGGAACAAATATATATTAAATCAAACTCCAAAAAAAAAGGATAAATTAAAAAAGCCATGATAGAAACTCTAGTGTTAAGAACCAAACTTCAAACTACTAAGTTTAGATCAAATTCAAACAATAACAGATACAAACATCTATAATCTTGAGATCAAACAGAGCTTTTTTACACTAAGTCATCTGCAAAAAGAAACTCAATAAGAATCACAAGTATTAATCAAATCAAACTCAAACTTGTATTCCATGGTCACAATCCAAAGCTAAAAAATTCAACCTTTTAGCCTAAACACATGAAACCCACAATTATTTACCAAATCAGACTCACACCCAAATAAACAACTCACCCAATAAAGACAACCCAAATGCTGGACGATTATAAAAAGAAAGACACCAAAAGGTCAAAAATCGAAACTTCACTACCTGTGAGCAAAACAAGTTATGTGTGGCAGAAGTTTCTTTCTCCACTTCAAAAATCCTAAATTTCTACAAATGAACAAACCCAAAATACATAATTCCATTTTAGGGCAAAAAACATTAAAAAAAAAAAGAAACACCCTTGAGGAAAGAAAGATGAAGAAAAACCTCAGCCGATGCCTTGTCAAAATGATGAATTTCCTGAAGATGAAGGGAAGTGAATGGCTTGAGAAGCTTAGATTAGACGATGGAGATTGGAGAATAAGGAAGAGAGGAGATAGAGTTAGAGTTTGATTGAAGAACGTTATCGTGTATGGGTGGATTAACTCAAGGTAAAGTGGTATGTTTAGAATAGAAGGAAACGTGGAAGGTTGTTTTGTAAAACCGCTTCTGTTTTCTCCCTAATTTGGAGAGAAATTGTAAAAAAAGTTTGGGACGTAAATATAGTTATTAAATTGTCTTTCTAATAATTTTTTATATAAAAAAAATATTGATTTTTTTATTAATTATTAACTATAATTTTTATTTTAAAGACAAATAAAAGTATAAAAATATAAAATGACACTTCACGTTACTTTCCTTTTTTTTTTCTTATTTGCTCTTTTCCATTTATTTCCATTTTTTACAGAGTTACCAAATAGGTTTAGAGATGAGACAAAGGTATCTGAAGAAATTAGGATTTAAAAAGTAATGAAGGAAATTATGAGATGTGAAATTGCCTCTACAACAACTCGAGCATTTTTATCGCATCAAATTGGGAAATCAATCCGAAAAAGAGTATGGCATTGCCCTTGTTTGCCAAAAATTAAGCATTTCATATGGCGAGTGTTAAACAAACATATATCAACTGACTATAGTTTGTTCGAAAAAGGCATTATGCAGTCACCAAAAATGCCTTTTTTCTATGAAGATTGAGACCCATAAACATATGTTACTATGTTATCCTTAAACAAATGTAGTTTGGTTTATTGTTTCAGGATTAAGAGTAGATGCAACTCGAATATCTACTTTTGACAGATGGCTAAGAGGATTGTATGAAGTGTGCAGCAGCAACGAAGGAGGATGAGAAGATGATATTTTTGAAGTTACGCACAATAGCATGGAGTATTTGGAAAGAAAATCTTTTTAGGTGTTTAATGGGAAGCCAGCTGATGTAGTCAAGGTAATTGAGGCAAGCAAAAAAGCCATCAAGGAGTTAGAAATGTTAAGCTCAAGTAATAACAAGTGGCACATGGGGTATGAAGAAGCTTTGCAGCAGAGGGGAATGGCATGACTGAAGAAGGTTGTAAATCCAATGACTATGGAGTAGAAGCTTCGTTGTAGGGGAACTCATATTTAAGCAGTCGATTGGGTACTATATTGATTCTGTCTAGGCATGCGAGTGAGCAACAAGGTGGGTTCTTTCCCGAAGCTGCAAGAAGTTGTCACAGCTCTTCTACTACTGAGGTAAGGCCGCAGGAAAGAACGGGTAGAGAGAATAGGATAGCAAATTTTGTTCAACAATGCGAAGGCCGGCATTTAGTAGATGAGATAGTTTGGAAGAGACCATATGAAGAGGCTATCAAGATCAATTAAGATGGCGCTTTCGATCAACAGTCAAAGAAAGCTGCTATAGGTGTAGTAGCAAGAAAAAACAAAGCACATGTGGTCGATGGATCTTCTAAAAGCTTCTATGTGGGTGCTTCTAAATTAGTTGAGGCGATGGCTTTGCGAGAGGTGATGTTGTTGGCAAAAACCAGAATCGAACAGTAGTAGTCTTTGAGATGGACAACAAACTGGTCTTTGAAGTTATTAAGCAAAACAAAAATCCACCTTGGAAACTCAAGCCCATTTTTAAAGACTTGAAAATACTGCTATCGAATTTCAAAGCAATTGATTTCAGCTTGATAAAATGCCAAGCAAATCAAGTAGCGAACTAGATCATGGTTTAAACTAAGTTGGAGAAGTGTCCATCATATTGGATAAAAAGACCCCCTTCTCCTTTTTTGGATATAATTGTGTCAGATATGGTAAATGTCTATGATATGAATTTGTATCTCTAAACTAATGTACTTCTTTCAGTATAATGAATGAATCCTCTTTTTTTCTAGGCAAAAAAAGTTTTAAAAAATAAGTAACGAAGGGAAAAAAAAGAAGAAGAAGAGCTGAAAAGTAGAAAGAAAGATATATGATGATCATTTGATAACTTGAAATTATTAAAATGTATTTTACATTTTAGATTTAATTATTTAAAATAAAATTAATGAATTTGATTAATTTCGAATAGATCTAATATTGATAATGATGATTTAAAATTAAGACTAGAATTGTGCAAATGGGACAGGTCAAGCCGGGCCACGTTGGCTCATAGGCCGAATGGGCCAAGAAGCTCTAGCCCAATTGTTAAATGAGCTAGAATATCTTAGGTCTGACCCAGCCCACTTTAGCTCATAGGCTATACAAGCCGAGCAAGATTTGAACAACTTTTACACGAGGCCAAAAAATATCGGCTCAAACCAATTTAAAACTGGGGCTAAATGGACCGACCTACAAGGCACGACCCATTTGCACAATTTACTTGTCAATAAAGTTGTGCAAATAGGCTAAATGAGTCAAACAGGGCCGGCCTACTTTGGTTCGTTTTTCAAACGAGCTAGCATTTCTTGGGCTAAACGGGCTAGGAAGGATTTAGCTTGCTTTTATACCGGTCAAAAATTTATCGGCCCACACCCATTTAAAGACCAAGCTGAGCTAGCCCGCAGGTCATGACCCTTTTACACAGCTCTATTCCAATACATAGTGGGAGGAAAGGTTTTTTTTTTTTTTTTTACAGAAGTAGAGAAAAGAGGAAGGGAATAAATTAAAAAATAGAAGATTTTTTTAGCATTATGTGGATTAGCTGTTCACAAC
This sequence comes from Heritiera littoralis, assembly GCA_031772115.1. Taxonomy (NCBI): domain Eukaryota; kingdom Viridiplantae; phylum Streptophyta; class Magnoliopsida; order Malvales; family Malvaceae; genus Heritiera; species Heritiera littoralis. The sequence continues at coordinate 8,350,269 of JAPDPK010000020.1, read as the reverse complement.
TTCATTGTATTATGGGAAAAACTATATCAAATCGATGCCAAAAGGGCCCAGAGCGATCCAAGAAAGAGACATGATTGAATAAAACAGTTAAACCTGGGCAATCGACTAACGATCTAATTATCAACCACAGATTAACCTATAAGTGCATATGATTTTGATTGTTTTGTAAATTTGTAAAACTAAATTAAAATAGAAAATTTAACAGAATAAAATAAGAATATGGACGATGCAATCTTTTAATATCTTCTTCTTGACACGAGATTAAATTATTTCATGGTAAGATTTGGATTTTAATGTTTATATAGACGTCAGGTACTTGGCTACTATTGTTTGTTGTTTGTGCATGTTAGGTTTAGTATTCTCATGCTAATTAATATATAAATGATATTGTATAGTTGATATAATAACGATATTCGTGAAAAACCTTTGAACCGTATAAACTCGTGTTTTTAAAAATATGTCTTAGAACCGCATGTTTCCTATTTTCAGATTTCTTTCTTTTTCCTAGTTTCAAATGAGAGGGTCTTGGGAACTTATGTTCTAGTGGGTGTGGCATAACCGAGAGGTCTTAGAAACTTCCATCCTACCGAGTGTGGTATAACCGACAAATCCTATGATCATTCAATCTGTCAAGTATGGTATAACTAGAGAGGTCTTGGGATCATTCAATCCGTCGAGTATAGCATAATAAATAGAGGTCATATGATCCTTCGATCAGTCGGTGTAAGGTCTTAAGATCTTTAAATAAATTGTTCGTGGCAAATTTTTGTTTCAAGTATGAATGAGTTCATGATTTCAATAAGTATTCTCTTGCCTTGCCTCTAGTTCCAGTTAATTTTTGTTTATATAAGGTTATCGACTTATTTTCATGGGTATCAAAATTTATAAATTAATTTAATTCTTGATGTATTGTTAATTATCTATTACATTAGTTACTTTAAATTGTATGTGATATGATATCTTATATGTGTGTATATAATGGTTGTACTAGATGTTTCCCCTTTACTCTTCATTTTTTAGGTTATGTAAATAATGATTGAGGTTTTTGAAACAAAAAAAAAAGTTAATGATTGAGGATTACCATGATTGTTTAGGCGACAATCTATATGTTGGCGGTAGGACCTATAATAGCTATGTGAGTGAGATGATCTAGTTGTCTATCTAGAATACAATTTTTCCATGTTCAATTTCATATTTTTAGATTTTGTTAGGTGTCACGCCCCAAATAGTGGGTAAACAGTCCGTCATGTATTACATCTAAGTACAACTACCGATTCTACTTAAATGGAATACAATAAGGCATTGGGGGTTCACTACGAGCTTCTAACCAGACGCTTACGTCACTTAGAAACTTTACGGATTGTAGGACCTGCTTAAACCTGTAAGCGTCTTTCAAAAATATTTTAACTTGATATAACAAGTTATATACATGGAGAAAACCATCAAAATAAGTTTGTGCTCAAAGGTACTAACGTAAATATACAAAATATACATTGTGTCTTAAAGACACCCAAAAGTAGGAGATTCAAAAGAGAAGTTCATGAAAGAGAGTTTAAGTAGCTCTTAAGTACATCAAAACCTCACTACACTTTCCCTCAAACCAAAAGGAAAGATCATCCCTAATAACCCTCGTCGGAACCCTCATCGAGCTCCGATCTATAACCAAGATAATCATATCAATCAAGATAGTCATCATCATTAGCTCCATTACCTGAAAAGAAAGAGCGAGCCAGAGGCCCAGTACACAGTAACACAAACACAAGCGTCGTGATCCATGCATTCATGTGCAACAATTAACAACCAACAGATTATAACTTTATTTTAAGTTAAGTAAAACAACACCGGAGCACTCATGACTCCAAAAGCAACAACTGGGGGACAAGGGGGTCTTCTGTGGCTCTGCCTCCACAGCCAACACCGGAGCACTCATGACTCCAAAAGCAACAACTGGGGGACAAGGGGGTCCTCTGTGGCTCTGCCTCCACAACCGGGGGATATGATATAACCGGTCGAACATTATATCCTGGAAGCCCGTACAACCCGTACATTGGCCTGGAACATTTTACTTTACTAGTCTCATCCAGGACATCCACCGTTATCGGCCATTAACTATACAAGTCCATGTACGCAGTAAGGATAAGGTCCCATTCCCTTAGTCCTTCACATACACAACTTCTATCTTGTATATTAACTCGTTATTCCGCTATTTCTTTCCCTATCGGCTAGCCCCCTATTCACTCTCTTGTGGAATCTGAACCACTAGTGACCTCGGGGCCTAATTTCTACAGGGTTAGAGAATCAGCACTCTAACAAAATCGATTGCTCTCGCCAACCAGAAAACCAACCTCAAACACAAGCAATTCAAACATTAGATTAAGCTGTCTTTAAGTTCATTAGTCATTTCAATGCTTAATCTAGCAAACAACACGCAGTCACTGCTTACCTTATTCTCAGAAGTTTCAACGACCTCGAATCAAATATTTGAAGTATAATCTGTTTCAGAAAGTAATTTAAGAAGAATTAAAGATTTCATTCTAATTCATCTTTATATGTGTATATGTATAGGGATATATAAGTTATTATATCATCTATAAGCTTGAATGTACAAGTTTTGAGGATTAAAAGTTGATTTTACAAAAATTAAAGAAGAAAAACCAAGTCTTACTTGATACGCGGCCGTGCATATAGGTCGTGTATGAGTATACTGTTTAGGTACACGGCCATGGTGTAGGCCGTGGTCGCCAGAACATCATTTCGAAAATTACGAGAAGAGCACGGCTTGATACACGGCCGTGGGTTAGGTACACGACATGTGTACACGACCATGGTCTAACCCGTGGTCTGGGTTTGTTAACATTTCAAATTTTTACGAGAGGAGCACGAGTACATACATGGGCGTGCTCGTCATTAATCTTTAGTTTTTAATTTTTTGCTGAGGAGAACACGACTTATTTACATAGCCGAGTAGGGGTACACTGCATGAAAGCGCGAGCGTGTAAATTGTCCTGAATCGCCTCCTTGATTTATTTTTTCCATTTTTTTCCAACTTTAACTTCCTTTAACTTAGTCTTACTTCCCTTTAACCAGTCATATACCATATTATCAAGTTATTTCAACATCCCAAACACTTATAAAACATCCAACATGAAATTAACCCATAATACATTAGAGTTAGATATTCCTTTTTGAATAACCTTGCAATTCAACATCCTTTCAAATTCAACATACATATAAGAGTTTAATTCATGTATATAATTTCATAGACATTTCATATGATATTAAATCATCCATAAACACATATGGTTCAACAAATCATCAAGGTGTACACGTATTCAAATAACATGGGAAATAATTAGGGCTTTTCACTTTTATCACCATTCCTTAACTTATTTTAACTTAGTTACTCATTCATTATTAAGTTCACTTGATTATACAATCAAGACTAAACTATGGTTTTAGTTACACATGCAATTCTAGGGTTCCCTACTTAATTAACTTCATAACTACTTATAACTTGCTATTAACATGGAAATTAACCTTTACTCACCTTGAATTGCTCTTCCTTTTACTTCCTTAGCTATACTTCACTTCAATTCCAATTTCTTGAAATTTCTACCAACTTGAATTCTTGTTTACTCCTCTTCCTCTTGTGTCTATCGAGCTTCTTGAAGATTGTTTAGTGGAAATCTATGATAATTTCACTTAATTTCTCACTAACTCTTGTAGATATTCAACTAGGGGTAGGTTTTCTTGTTTAAGGAGCTTGAAAAGGAAAAGAAAATGAAGAGGGTGTGAGGGAGGAGATTCATGCCAGAAATGGAGAGAGGGAGCATGTGAGATTTATTTTATTTGCTAAAAACAACAATAATTAAATAAATGAATTAATTAGATAATTATCCTTGTCTTTCATGTATTATTTAGCCACCTAGCGACATGCATTTAATGCATGAAAAGCGACTAAATATGGACCAAGTATTTCTAATGCATGTAAAATCATAATCAACATGTACAAATTCAAAAAGCAAAGATACATGCAATTGTTGGTCAAAAAGCAATTTTTCTCTTTTTATTTCATTTATCAAATTTCCAAAAGATTTCATTGGTCCAAAATTAATTTTATTCTCTCTTCATGCTTTGCCACAATCAATGTGCATAAATTGATATCCTATTAGGGTTTATAACAAATTTCACTACAAAGTCATCTTTTCTATTTAGTCCATTAACTCCATTAACCTATTTAGGCATTTTACTATCTTATTTACTCCAAGTGTTCTATTACTGTTAGGATTCAAACTAGCCCACCCTTCTAATGTATTTATCCATTTTATTGCTAATTATAACCACACTATTCTATGATATTGAAGGTGAAAATCGGGTATTACATTAGGTATATGAGATTTATTAGTTTCATGGATTATTACTATGTTAGCAACATTTGTGGATTGTTATATTGAGAGTTTTCAGAGAATTTTATATCATTAGATAGTTTACAGTTTTTTAATAGCCTTATATGCATGTCCTTTGATGTGTGTATATGGTGGAGCTCGTGACGCCATTATCCTAAAGCATGATAAGTAATTTCTATTACAAGTTATTTGGTGATTTATTGTCGTTAATTGAAAACAATACTTATTTGACACTTTCTATATCCCAACAATGCATTAAAAGAGAAATCATATTACTTTGAGACCATCTCTGTCTATCCTGAGATTTCATTTGGCCTCCCAAGTACCACCTTCATATCTTAAAGAACTTTATTCATTAAGAAAATCTTAAATTTATTATTGAAATTCTTAAAGAGAACTCCTCAATATTTATTTATATTATTTACATTACCTATTGACGACGGCAGGAATTAGGCCGGTAGAGTTTTGGAGCTGATGGGCTAAGCAGGAGGCCTAACAGGAGCTTGGGAACAAGCTATGGAGATCTTGTGGTCACAGAAAATAGGGTCAGAGTACTACGCCGGGGGTTTGTCTGGCGTGGCCACTCCGATACCTAAGTTAATAAACGAGAAAGACAGTCAAAGGTATAAAAGAAGATTGAGTGGGGTATTCAATTGCGCATTACCTTTAACATCCGAGTTGGGCTTCCATTTATAGGGTTTAGAATGGCCATTTCTAGAAACCGGGTCCCCGGGTCGGTGTGCTCTGAACCTTCTCTATTAAGGAAAATGTGTGCAAGAGACACGTGTGTAAGTCGGTGCGTATTGGCTCAGTCCCGGAGAGGGCAAGCTGGAAGAAGTCGGGCATGATCCCAGCGGGGATGAGTAGGTAGAAGGCGGGCTCGGTCCCAACGGGGATGAGCTATATGAAGGTGGGCTCGGTCCTGGCAGGGACATGTCCGATATACTTGAGGTCGTTGGTTTCAACCCAGGCCTACTTCCGCAGTGCTCCCATCTTGTGCTAATGGACCCTGAGTCATTTTTGTGAGCCATGTGGATATACGGGCCCTTGGTCCTAGGCCCAAAGTGATTCATCCCAAAATAGACCATCAACACTTGCCCTCTACTCTCATAGACGCTTGGAGTGGCTAGGAGAGTATCACAGGTTAGCGTTGGGACGAGGTACTTTTCCACAGGTTTAACTTACGTATCTGATCTACATCCCCGACTAACATGGGGTGAAATAACTTAAGCTGCAACTCTTCATTTGAGCTACATCCTTGAGTTAATTTGAACGGCAGACAAGCGGGGAGAGCACACAAACTGCAGGTTGTTTCATGTTTGTTTATGAGGTGGGTTGAAATAATGCGGGTTGTAGTGTGGCTCTGCTTTTACGATTAGCTTCCGCGATCCCAAGGAAGATCATTCGACCCAATTGGTAGGACGTACAATGAATCTGACACTTCTAGCATTTGAAAGGATGAGTCTGTTGGTATGATCGATGGACGTGACTGTTGAGCATCCCCATGCCTCAAGAACGTACTACTCATTAAATACGTGGGACACGTGTTAACTTGGGGGAGGCCCATCAGTCAAGCGCTTCCTGGAGCCATTAATGGGCTTCTTTTTTCGCTCGCTTTCTCTCTCTTCTGCTGCCCCTATATATATCATTTCAGCCCTCATTTTCACACTTTTACATCCTCTCAACTCCTAGCTTCGAACTTCCGAAATCCCACCCGTGTTTTTTAACATTCCCTGATTCTTTGTAATTCAAAAACTTCTTCGCTCCTCTTTTCGAAGATCCTTCCCACCAGTTTACATTTCTCAAGCCATCTCTCAACTATAATGGGTAAGCAAATTATTTCAGACAGCTCTGAATATTCCTACCATCCGAAGAGGATAGGGAGGTCTATGACTACGAGCAAGAGAACAGAGATAGTTTCTCGGGCTCTATGGAGTCCGTGAATGACACTGATAACCCCCGAAGCAACCAGCGTCTCCGATAAGTTTGGTCCCCACGGTGGCAAGTTGGCGGCGGTGCACGAAGCGGAAGCAACATGGGTGAGGTAGATGGACTCAAGCGTAGAGAGAACCTAAGATGACTCCTCTTTTAGTCTTTCAAATCTAGCTGAGGTGATTGCGGAACAACGAGACCTGGTCAACTTGGTGTATACCTTGCCACGAGACCAATATCCTGACGAAGGGGAAGATAAAGAAGAGGCGGTCCCTTTATATTCTGAGGTGGGTACGAGTAAGGGCCTCGACGGCGTAGTCAGTGAGTATAACGATTCGACCAAGTATGCCGCAGCGATCAAGCACTACTTCAAGGATCGCCCTTACCTCATATTCAAATAGGCAATGTTCCAGCCTACTTTAGGGGACCTGGCCCCTTTTCCACAGGAGGGCAGGACGGCCATCTACACTATGCACTTCAACTATGGGATGGAGTTCCTGCTATCCCCCTTCATCATGGATTTCCTATTCTACCATAGGGTCTCCCCCTGAATGATGTCGCTGAATTTATAGAGGATCCTGTCGGCATTCGAAGCTCTCTGCATTTTGTTGATTGTAAGACCGACCCCAAATTTGTTCAATAAGTTCTACACCTCGAGGCACCTCAACGGGTGGTTTTATCTCGTTGCACGCTCCAAGAAAAGGTTATTGGACAACTTGGTCGACTTAGTGGAGTGGAAAAACAAATACCTTTTCATCACCAAAGCCGACGAGTTCAAATTCCCAACGACCTACTCTGCACCTATCAGGATAAGAGAGGTCGACTTATTAAAACATGACCAAGCCGCATTCGAGATTCTGACTGACTTGATGGCATCCCAGGGTTAGGGGCCCTGGATGGCCAAATGATCCCGCAGATGTGGAGGTGAGGTGAGCCAATACTTACTAACCCGAATGATCCTCATGAGGGAGGTACAACCCCAACAACCCACTGTGCAGACCTACGCCTTGGACCGACCACCACTGGATTCACTGACTCTCTTTTGGGTGGCTCGTGCTCGACACGGCAGCAAATGTGTCCTTTTTTCTTTCCTTTCCTCTTTTTATGTTTTTCTGACCCCCCGTTTCTTTTACAGAACGACTCCCGGTGATGTCTGGCAATACCTTCTAAGCCCAGCTCGCGACTTTGAAAAAAGAAGATGAGTCCAAAAGACATGCCCAAGTGCAGCAGCAGCAAATGAGGGTATCAGCTGATAGGCCACCTGCCTGTCGCAGTCAAGAAAGATCCTCTCGTGGTTCGGAGAGAGCCAGGGTAACCCAAAGGACGGACAGGTCCAAAAGATCGAAAACAACTGACAAAGGGCCCCGGTCCGGTAAGGAGTTTGTACACGCCAAAAAACTTGACACAAGGGCGGGTAAGGCTAAACACATCAGGATATGGGAGGCTATAGATGCTATCCCAATTTCTTCTCGGCCACCAGTTGATGATCTTACCCGTCGCGAGAAGCAAAAGGGCCAAGCTGGGCCAAGCCTGGAGGAGGAGAGCCGATAGCAATTTAAATTAGTGCGATGAGTATTCGAACTAAAGGCTCTCCAGGAGGCTGAACGGGCGGCTTCAAAACGATCGTCTACCGCGGGAGCTGAGGTCGGGGGCTTAAGCAAGGTTCCAATTCAAGTTTAAGACCGCCCCAACCAAGGTTTAAGAGTATCAGAGTCACCTAGAGGGCAGAAACTCGGTCCCGCACTCCCCTGTCGCTGAAGGCATTGGTGCCCCTCCCCCCCCACCCCTCGCTCAACCCAGTTTCTAGGGCGGGCTGAAGGAAACTATTCTCAGCCCAGGAAGGATGGAGACGGGTAGCTCAAGATGCTGAGGAGAAGTTCATCCCAAACTGGGATTTGATAACAAATGAGCGAACCATCTTCAACCCCGAGTTGGCTACCTGTTTTCTTGTGGGTAGCATGCTATCACAAGATGAGGCCATCGTGGCTGAGTTTAGTAGTCGCTTTGATTGGGCACAGAGAAATGCGATGGATATGTCTGCCTAACGGGATGTAAGTTTTGAACTCTTTATTGTTTTATTTGTTTTTCAAGCCGACTTGCTAACCTTCATGGCTCTGGCGACCATGGCCAAGGAGCTTAAAAAGATGAGGAAGGACTACGGGGCTCTAGAAAAGCGGCACCAAAAAACTTTGTCTCATCTTTGGCAGGTAGGTGGTCATAATTATGCACTACGATCTGATGAGAATTTCCTATTGCAGAAGGCACGGGAAGCTGAGTCCATCGAACTAGAGCATTGAAAAGCCATGGAAAGGTTCTTAGGCGAGCTGGCCACGATGAAGAGCGAGCTCGAAACGCAGCGGGCTCGCGCTGATGCCCTTGATGAGAATAAGCAGGCTGTAGAAGTGCAGGTCGTCGGCATTAAGGAGAGTGAGATGAAGAGCTTAGCTGAAGCTGAACAGCTGAAATCTCAGCTCGAGAACCTTAATGCCGATAATAATAAGATAAAGAGAGAAGCCGAGAAGGAGAAGTGTCTACGGGATCAATTCCAAATGTCACTATTGGAGGCTGATCGGATGAAATCCGGTCTGGAAGCTAAGAACTCTAACCTCTGGGGAGAGAGGGTGGCCCTACTGGATGAGGTAAAACTTTGTGGGCCTACAAAAAATCCTTGGAAGCTGGGGATCGACTGATAAAGGAGGCTGAGGATAAACTTTGGTAGAAGATGTTCGCCTCCGACCAATATGCTGATCTCCAAATCAATTATCGGGCTTAAATGGCAAAGGAGATCAGAAGCAAGTTGATGAAGGAGATCCCTAACTTTGACCTCGGGCTGCTACTAGAAAAGTGTCTCTAGTAGGAACCAGAGGAGCTAGCAGAGCCTTTACGGACGATTTTGTCGAACTCCCAAGCTGTCGAGGCCGAAGAGGGCGAGGGGAATGAAGCCAGCTCGTGTCCAACTGAGGTACCTAGGGTCACCTCTGAAGCGGAGTCGGTACCCGCAGTCAACATATGTTTGAGATTTCTGAATTGGATTTTCGTATTTGCAGATGTTGTTTTCGGGTGTTTTTAGATTTCTCTGTGTTTTTCAAGTGTGTGTTTTGGTTGCAGGCAGAGAGGATTTTTTCTCAAGCTTTTTTTTTCTGGGTTTTTTCGCTCTGTCTCTATGTGTTTTTCTCCAATCTCCTTCAGACTATTTATAGGCATATTTTGTCAAGAAAATCAAATAAAACTAGGGATTGTAATCCATTGTTCCGCTAGTTTTTAGAGCCAATAGTGTTTGATTTTCTTGATGTTCTTAAATGCTTGTAGAAAATCTGCTTGAAAAATGGTGGCTATCGGGGAGGCAAAGGGCTATAGAGGAAGGTTTTTAGGGTCTTGAAACAGGGATCCCTTTTGAAACCGATCCCCTATTTTCTTTTATCTCCATCGAGCATCTTTCAACGTGTTTTTAGTCAATCAAATCTCTGAGAATTAAATTTGCTGAAGACTTTCAATCTGAGATGGAGGTTTGTCAATGGAGTTGGTAGAGATGGCAGGGATAAGTGGCGGGCTTCAAGGCTGTTGTTAGCACTGGCACAAGCCTTCTCCCTTTTTTTTTAATTTTTTTAATTTTTTAATTTTTTTTACAAATAGTCTGAAAAATAAATAAATAAATATTTAAAATACTAATTTTTATTTTTATTTTAATACAAATTAATAAAACAAGAGCTTATCTAAATATATGAACAAAATTTGGTTCTACACAGGATAATGGGCATTATTGATCCTTGCTGCGTAGATGTACTTGTATTATTAATGGCCGATAACGGTGGACTTCCCTAGAGGAGACTAGTTATGATACTTTTGCTGATGCAAAGAGTAGTACGGGCTTTCCAAGATATAATTTCCGACCAGTTATATCACATCCCTTGGCTGTGGAGGTAGAGCCATAGAGGAACCCTTGTTCCCGTATGTTGAAATCGGAGTTATGAATACTCCAATACTGTGTTTTTAACTTAAAGCAAAGATTTAAATTGTCGTATTCTGATTGATAGTATAAGTGTGCATGTTCACTACGCATGTGGTTGTGTTGCTGTGTACTGTGTTTTCTCCAAAACTCACCCCTTTCTCTTACAGGTACTTGAGTTGATGATGATGATGCCATTGTTGATCGTTATAATTATCTGGCGTACGGTTCAGGATGCGAAGAGAGTTCTGATGATTGATTTTCCCCGAGAGATCCTTGTAGTGAGATACAGAATATATTTTAAGAGACTAAACTCTTTTGCTAAACTCATGTTTGTAAACTTATTTTGTAAACTTGTGTTAGTACTTGAAGCATAAATGTATTTTGATATTTTCCTTATAAATATAACTTGTTTTATCAAGTTAAAATATTTTGAAAGAAATGCAGTTTTCTATGCCTACAGGTCAGTCCAGGTTTTAGAGCAAGTATAAGATCCTCAGTAGTATCTATGTGACGTAGGCATCTGGTTAGATACTCAACAAACCCCAAAACGCCTTAGCATATCCTATTTGACTAAGGGCTAGTTTGGATGGGCGGTGCGATTGGCTCCGGTGAGATTGAAATGAGAGAAATGACTACCGTAGGTATAAGTTTTATTAATAAAATATTTAAAAGAAGAGATAAAAAAAATAATTTTACAAGTTTTTCTTTTGTCTTTTTGTGATTTTTTGTTTTGTTTTACGTGAAAGATTCCATCGCACCGTACTGCACCGGAGTCAATCGGTGTGCCAAACTAGCCCTAAGACACCGGTGTTCTAATCAAGTAAGGCATGTGGTAACTGTTTACCCCCGGTTTGGGGCATGACACTTTTCCTATCCAACTCCAGTTTTAACCCCCTATCACCTATTCCTCCCAACAAGCTTTATTAGCCTAATTTAATGTTAAATCTCCGTCAATCCAATTCTTGTAACTCCATTTGTTAGTTCACAAACTTGATTTATCAATTATACCATCTCCTAATTGTTTATTGATATGCATATCACTAAGGAAGCCAAAGGTATTTTCATTCTAAGCTCCTACAACTATCCCAGCATTAGCTACCTTTGGCTTTCCATTTTTCTAGTTAGTGGCCCTTGTATCAACTGTATCACACTACCTATCCTAATCTAATTAGCATTCCAAAATGAAGTACTTCTTTCACTTCTCAATCTAATAACCCCCAAATTCTCTAACTAATCCCAATTATTTACTACTTTTTTTACGATGCCGCTTTCTTATTTCTCCTTCCCTCCTACAAAACTTTGCCCTTTTCCATCTCTTCCTTATTAGTTCAACCCATAGTGCTTTGTTAGATCTTAGTTTTTATGCCAAGCATGCCATGCATGCCTTACTTCTTAATTTCAAATTCCAAATTCCTACTCCAACATTCTAACTTGTTAGGCTCATAATTCAGTTCTTTTATTTTCTTAACTTAACTTATATTGAACTCATCCATTCAATAAAAATTGTCCGATTAAATTAAGGAAAGTATCTAATTTTTTTTAAGGAACTATGATAGGAATCAAACTGCCAACTTAAATACCCGAGTTTGATCTCGAGAGTTGCTAGAAAATCCTACTTTCCTTAGACATGATTTGACGGTTCCATATATGTTTGATAAAGGAAAGTCAGGTGCACAGTCAACAACATTAGAAGAATTAGCAATTGGAGGAGTCACATGGAGAACCGAACATCATCGGTTCCTAGTATCAACTACATTGGCTCGCCAGTGAGGTTAAAGAAGTGTGTGAGCTGCACGTGATTGAACATTTGATTGTTACCAGCTCGCCGGTATCTCCTATACCGGTCCATCGGTGTGGGACTCGAAATTTGTTTTTTTTTTAGTTTTATTCGTATTTTCCAAATACTTCCTTGTGTTAGGTTAGTTTATGGACTTATATAAACAGTCCTTTTTCTATGTATTGGACAATCAATTGCCTTTTGATATGAAAACCCTTATGAGAGTATTTGCTCTTGCTTTTCTCTTATCAACTGTAACGCCCAGCCCGTTCACTAAGTCATTACTCATCCGTACTGTCCTCTTTAGCAGGCATGTCTGGCCCCCTCAAGGTTTTATCGGGAAACTTATCCCAATTCGCGTCCGTAGTGACTCGAACACTTGACTTCCTCAAATGTCAAGTCACTACTAACCATTAGGCCTAGGCGTTACAAAAAAACGGGCTGGGCGTTACAAAAAAATGCGCGTTCTATTATAGGTGCCTGTCAAAGGCTAGCCCAACCACTAGGCCTAGTGGTTAGCATGTCTCAACATCTTGAGGAAGTCAAGGGTTCGAGACATGCGGGACGCGAATTGTGAGTGAGCCAGTGGTAGGGCTGGCCATAGACAGGCACTCGCGATAAATCCTTGAGGTGGGCCAGGTAGGTCGCCAAAGAGGACAGTACGGATGAGTAATGACCCAGTGAACAGGCTTGGCGTTACATCAACTCATTGAGTTATGGCGAGATCTTATTGTTCTTATCAATCGTTTAACGACTGTGGAGGACACCTTGCTAAAACTAGATTGTGAGTCATATCGATTTAGGGTTAGCGTAGTTCGGGTTGGTCACGGTGAGTCATATCCGTAACTAACACCATCCATATCCAATTTAATTTCCTCAATTCACATTATAAGAAAAATACAAAAGATTGAATTTTTATTCGAGATTCATATCCTATGACATCAAAGATTAAGGATTAATTTGCGGGAAGTTTTTGGCACATCAAATTGACTAGAGCTACTACCCAATCTAAGTTGGAAAAAAAATGGAGAAATTAGAATTAAATGGGTGGAAATAATCTTAATTTCAGCCATTGAACTGTAATTTTTTTCAAAAGAGGATTATAGAAAAATTTTACCAAATAACTTGGGTAAAGGGCTTGCCGATTAAAACCTTTTACAATAGTCATTTTATTCCACTACTTATTTTAATTGGCCAGAATTTCAAATAAAAGAAAAATATCACATAAAAAGAAAAAAAAATCAAGAATATGAAGATTAATTAAAACTTGCTCTTTAACCTATTAGGATTTTCTAATGGCATTTGATTATGTGGTCACAATATTTACAGGCTCCTCCACCTTAGTTAGCTTCTCTTCCTCCTCTATTATAAATATAGCATGAATCTGTTGCATGAAATTAGTTTCAAATGTTATGCGGAAGAGAGCCTTAAGGTTGTTCTATCGGGAGTTTGGTTAGCTAGCTAACTTGATTTTCCATGTTTCTAATTGAAGCTTCATTATTCCTCAAAGTCGTCACAATGGCTCCAAATCAATTTTTAGTAGCTTAAATGAACTTATTTAATGTCTTTTTTAGCTTAGAGTGTCTATCTTTGTTGTTTTGTGAATAATGCAAGTTGTTTGTTTGTTGGTTCTGACTACCCCATGAGGGTAGGGTGATCTCTCAAGTCTAGATTATGAGTATTGCTAAATGAGTTGTTTTATTGTCAAAAATTGTTACCACATAATAAATCCACTCTCGTGAATCCAATGGTCTTATAGCATAGCAATCATTGTTAGCATGGGCTCCTCTACAAGTTTCACAACTGTAAACCTGGTTCTATAGCTTTGCCATTGATCTAATGGGTTGTGCTTCGTCATTCACTTCACTTGCTGGGGGTAAATTTCTCAAAATGTTATTACCCCAGTCTTCATCAGCAGGGAGTCTATCTTTCAGTGGATTATCATTGTTTATGGCTCTACCATATTTGTTGACTTGTCTTCTTCTTTTCCTACTCAAAAATCTCCTTGATCAACACTATCAACCACCGCTTGCTTGGTTTTCCTTTAATTGTTCAAAGTTGTTTGCTCGATCTCTTGGTCTACAAGGCACTAATCTTGTGGGATTGCTTCTAGTCATGCACCAATAAAGAAACCAATGTTAGTAACCGAGAAAAATGCAATAAAGATGAATGAGCAATTCAAGGAAAAGAAGAATGGTTAAAGTAACAGGTGTAGGGCTTTCCTAATATGTAATTCGTTATACGACAAAAAATGTTGACCGTGTGCATGTAGTAGTAACTCTCTACAAAATTTAATCAACTCACATGATATGGGCAAGTGCACCTACTGTAATTACCCTAATTCTTATCATCTATAAGAATTAATCAAGGACAATTATTTACGAGAGCAATTAAATGAACACGAGACATCGCAATTAATAAAATTCACCAATATTAAAGCAATACTTAAGCATTGTAAATCACTACCAGGACGCCTATGTGATTATGAGACAAAATCAACTTCTTTACCGGTGTCTGCTAAACCATTAGAATTCCTAATTTAGACTATAGTCTCCTTTAAGATCATCAATCTTTAATCCTTGGTTGGTTAACTGGAATCTTTTCTTAATCGGACATATTTATGTCATCCTATTTCTAGGATTACATGCAACTTCGTCTAATCATACAGATTTATTCTCACACATGACCTTTTAGTATATATGCATGAAACTCAACCTTGAATTCCTACACGTATTATATATTATATTCCAAAGAAATGGTAATCCATTAGTATAAAATAATTAATCATATGGTTATCCTAGATTTATTACAGCTAGGTGTTATAGATTTACTCTTCCGTATATTTTACATAAACACACAAAAGAAGAATAAATTCAAATAACTGAACATAATAATTAAATAGATAAACCGAAAAGTATTGATGGACAAGGGTCTTCTCTCTTACTTCAAAAGTTTCTTAATTCCAAAGTAATGTATTTGCAATACCCAAGATATCAAAAGATTGATAGATTGATGTTTTCCAATGCTCTTTTATGCTAGGGAAAAAATTCATATTAACAACAAAGTGCACGGTTCAAGAGCATGACATGCTTTATGGCGTGTATCCTTCTATCCAACAACACACGACTCTATGGAGTGCCTGACTTGGGTTGCACGGCTTGCTCAACCTATGATCTTCATGAAAAAAGTCATTTTCACTTCTTAACTTGTAAATCTTTAATCACTCGTGTATTCTCGAGGCATGATTTTGATCTATACTTCAAATGATATTCAATAAACTCCAAAAATAACTCAAACTTGATCGAATATTTTCTTTTCACTCCAAATTAGCAATTTGACCCCTAAAATAGAAATAAATTATTCAAAACACTCGTAATATGTACACAGACAATATAAAATAACACTCATAAAATAGGTATAAAGGTGACCGTTGATCACTTAATCCAAAGGTGCGGCTTGGGAGTGTTAATGTTTGGAGGTTAGAAAGCTCGCGGAGGCTCTTGGGCAAGACAGAAATCTCTAGTTTCTCTAATTCCAGACATTGAAGTGCTGATAATTCGCCAATCTCATCGAGAATATATAATATATGTTCGTACTGATGAACATTATAGGGCCTTTTATGACTTGACATCTTTCATTTGTGTAGTCCCATGATATCAACCTAAGCTTCCACTTTTTGTGTCATTTTGCACTTGTAATGGCTCGTGAGTAAGCTATTGCGATTTCCCACATTTGTCTTATATAAAAATGCAAAAGGGATACACATATTAAAATGACCTATAACATATATAAAAACATGTGACCATGTAATCCCTATCTTTTTTTTTTTACTTTTTTTTATACAATTAATCCAATCAGACCACACTTAAATGCATAAAATTGAGCTAATTAAATAGAGAATAATTCTATTAACATAAACTAATACACGAAGGTATTGGTAAATATTAAATTTATCAAAATTTCATATTTTTACCGTCTTCCAAAGTTCGTTACTGCAATAGAGGTTCTTTCGTGTCTCGTGTAAAGGTGCACAATAAAACCTTTGCAATAGAGGTTTTTTCATGGTGGACTTGTGAGGTCGATTGAGTTGGTTCGAGAGTCTTCTAAGTTTCTCCAATCCAGCAGGGGTCGTAGCTAATAAAATAAGTTTACAAAAGGAAATAGTTTCTGGGTAGTTAGACAGCCTTCAAGGTGCTCATGGAGTTGGTGAAAGTCACTTAAGCTTGGGGATGTTGCCGCTTCTTGGTTTTAAATATGGTCATTGTGGTACGACTATTAGTTAGGGGCAACCTCTAGACTTAAACTACTGCACCGTCGGCTGTCGCCTATTCCGACCATCTTGAAGTGGAGTGCCTCTTTTGCAGCTTCCATATCTATTGCATTTGGCATACCCATAACCTACTACGTCTAGGAAAAACAGGACAGCAACCTCTGCAATTAACAAGAGTAATTTTATTTCTCGTTTTTGGTGGGTGTTTTTTTGTTCTTTTCACCTGAATCATTGCTTTTATCAAGTTCTTGTCCATTTATCACATCAATACAAATTCAACTGCTTATAGTGCGGGGGGGGGGAGGGAATAAAACTCCTGCATTTGTCGACTCTCACTAATTTCTTCCTTAAGGAAGATCATTCAAACCGCTTGATGTCACAGCAAGAAGAAAAAGAATCAATGGCAGCTTTCTTATGACAAAAAAGTGTCTAGATTGGCGGATCTGTTGCCTGCCTAACATGAACTCAACAATTAAACCATCCAGCGAGTGCTAGCTGGTTGACAATAACTAAGCATATCAAACATAAATTTCGTAGATGATACAAATGAGTGGAAGGTAAAAGAAGATCATGTAGCTACCAAGCTCAGGAGGAGTTGCAGGCTCATGTCAAAAAATGTTTCTATGCACAAACTCTGATGGTGTTTTTAACCCTCAGATGATAAAATCGAGGATGTGGAACTTCATTCTAGAAGTATTCTTTACTTGGATTGCTCTTGCTGCCAATGCATATCCTACCGAAGAAGCAGACATCCAAAACAAGTTATCTAACTATGGCTATAGCAAGACATATGCTCATAAGCTAATATAAAATTAATCATGTCAAATTCAATGTAATTGAAGTAATTCCAATCATGACCGTACATGTCCAAGACTTCAAACAAAAAGGATGCTATTTAAAGATGCATGCCAATATGCTGTGAATAGTGATATTAATCTAGGAAAAATGAAGATGTGAGCTAAGTGCCCAGTAATTCATGAGATCACAGAGAAAAGGTGTTCATTTGGACAATAATGTTAGTCCTCTAACAGGAGTACCTTTTTCTTGGAGCACCTTTTTCTTGGAGTCATCATATACCGACACTGAAGCAAATAGGTTGGTATCTCTTAGGCATAATGATGTGGCAGAAAGAGCAGAGTGTATAGTGGAGCTCCAACTGCAATGCAAACGGCCATCCTTGATGCTCTGAGACATTGCCTTCCCCGAAGGCCGGATTTTTGACGTTTACACTTCAGAGCTCATGAATATCTGCTTCACATGAAGACTCCGAGCTCTCGGCTCATCAGAATCATCCAATTCATCATCTTCTTCAGTGTCTTCACTATGAATATCCTCATAAATATGGACTGTACATGAAGAACCAAGCTTTCAAGCCCTGGAAGTTCCTTTAGTTTCTCACAGCCAGAGATATCAAGATACCGTAAAGCTGGAAAGATCGAAAAATAAGGTAAACTCCACAAGGATTTACAATTTGAAATAAATAATTCTTCAATGACTTCAGTTTCTCAAAGCCTCGAATTTCTACAAGTTTATCTGAATTGCCAATAGTCACAAGTACACAAATACAATTAGGCAACACAAAACCACATTGTCAAAACTAATTTTAATGAGCGTACACATGAAACATAGTTTATCATTTACAGAGAAAACTAAAGTGTATTTCACTTTAAGAACTGCATTACATTCCATTCTAATGATAACTAGAGAACAACAGATTGCAGGTGCAATAGCCAAAGAAAACTCTTTACACCCAGGGCTGATCACATCATAGACACACTCCACAAGTCATCATCAACACTTTGATGTAATTGCAGTCACTCACCAGCTATAATGTGAAAGAAAATTTTATTTTAGCAAACAATGAAATTAAAAAAGTTGAAAGAGTTCACAGATTAAGCTAATAAAATTACAATGTCTAAGGATTCAACTTGCAATCATTCAGAACTGAAATATGCTATGTACATCAAACATTAAATAGCAATCATTGAGGCTCAAAGTTGTTATCGATGTTATTGCCTTTAAAATCTTCCCACAGTAAAGGTGTCAAACCTTGGATAATTCCAAAAAGAAAAAAAAAAAAAAAAGTCTGGTGCCAAAACAATGAGTGTGACAAATGCATGTCTATCAATGCAATAATGTCATAAGTTCGAGAATCAAATGAAATTAGATGTCAACAAACTCTTTCATAGAGCCAATATGCCAGTAAAAATGATGAGAAACAACTAACGTCCAGTACCAAGTGAACAACATCCTGATGCTACCAATATAGTCGTGATTCATGCTTGCATAAAAAAAAAAAAATCTAAAATGCTAAAGTTGTTTTACTCAGCTGTTATCCTTGAACATTCAGTAGCATTAGGTTTTGTGTGATTCAATGTCCACAATACCAGTGAAAAAAACAGTTAGAATTCCACCAAGATCCAAGAGTTGCAAGACAAAAAGTACTCCACTTCTTACAAAATCTAAATAACTTACACACCTACTGAATCTTTCTATATTATTCATGTGATTCCAAGGGGAACGGGCTTCCAATTGGGAATAGTCAACCTTAACAAGGTTAACTATAGACGCAATTGAATTGGGTGTGATATGGCATAGGAAGAATAGCGAGAACGCTTTCCTTTGTGGGAACCAAGAGATTAAAAATTGTCTAAACATTTAGCTATTTAGGGGGGGAAAAAACAGAAAGGCCATGGAGAAAATATGCTCCACTTAGCAATATCAGTCTGGGCCACCATGATTATGATGGAGACTGAAGAATAGTCATGAAAGAGGGGATCTCTCTAATAGAATGATCCTTGTGTTAAATTACATAGTAATCTTGTAAGATTTGATATGAAAAGGCAATGATTTAATGGTAGCTTCAGTGGAATCAACCTTGCTAAAAGAAATGGTGAAGTGTTGTTACCTCCCAAAATAATGTACCATCATGATACAAGCACTTAAAAGTTAAAAGACCAATCATTACAGGAAAAAGAACACATTTACCCTTTTGATGGGAACAAGAAGACAGAAAATGAAACATTAAATTCTCTGGGTAGGAAACTGAATAGAAATTAGTAGACTATATATATGATGCTTCAAGCGCATGATAGAATTATACTTCATGAAAGCAGCGATACATGACACTGAATATCACTTCTCTGATCAAATATTTGTAGATATTAGAAAAGGATATTCTACTCACTTGTGTTGATGGTGAAGATGACCAGTGATAATACAAAGAGGGAGGCAAAAAGCGCCCAACAAGAATCACAGTACTTATGTTGAAAAGCAATGAAGAAACCTGGAACTCTCCTGGTAGCTCTGATGGTGTTATTCTTTCAAGAACAATAATGTCTCCCATGCTTGAAATGGAAACAGAATCTTCGTAACTAAAATTGGCATATACATGTTCCAAAATTTGGAACATATGATTAAACAGTCTGCAACAATTTGCACAACAAATTCTGTATCACTTTAGCCTTTGAAAATAAAGTCAAAACCCCAACTAAGTACAAAATTATAAGCTATTTGAAAACAAAAATAAGTTATCAAATAACCATATCAAAGTTTGTGAATAAACTAATGGATAGAGAGTGGAACCAGCCACATGCTGAAACGATGTCGTAGAATTTTGCCATAAGTTTAATAGTGAAACATTAGTAAAAACCTTCTAAGTTTGAATCCGGAAATCTGTGAACTATTAAACTAGTGATGCTTTTAATGGTAACCTATTAGAGAAAAATCACATCATGAAAGGTATTATAAGATAGAATAAATGGGATAGCATACTAAAGCAACAGTAATTATGTACCTGAAAGTTTATTCTCTCTCCAAACAGGATATAATTTTGTATTTACATCCTCATAAAATTCTTCAGAACATAATAGATAAAGCAACGAGCATCACTAACAAATTATGTGATCCTCTTGGATTTGAGCAAGGCTTGTTTCATTTTAGTGGGACCTTTTGTCGAATAATGTCCATAGGTTTTTATTTTTTATTTTATTTATTTATTTATTTATTGAGACATTAATTCATGGTGCATTACCATCTTATTTAATATAACCATCCAAATTGTTATATAAAACAAGTATGAGCCCAAAGCTGTGAAGCTAATTCGAGTTTAACATATGAAAATTATGAAGCTACTCGAAATCAAACAAAATCACATCAAATCAGGCAATGGGAATAAATCTAACATAGATTGAAACTATAGAGAAGAAAATCCCCAAGATATGCAAATAAATACAATGCCACAAACAGAGAGACAGACAGAGAGAGAGAGCACCTCTACTGTGGAATCCCTGGAATCAGCTGTTATCTCCCATGGAACACAAATCGTTGGTCTATGTACAATGTGGTAGTGTGGGAGGAGCGGTGGCAATGCTGGCAGCACAACGAAATGGCAGCGTTGCAGGTTCATTCACTCTGGTTGAAGAGAAAGGAACGAATTTAGTGTGGCATTTAAAACCTTTCATTGCTTTTTTCATTATAAAAGGAGAGTGCAAATTAGTTGAAATACATGGGGAAGTAAGCAACATTAATAGCATCTCTCTTTTGAAAAAACATTTAGTGGTTGCTATATGCTACCTATATAGACATGTGATATATAAATTCACATAATAAAAGAAATGGTAGTTTCAAAAATAATTACCATTATAATTGTACACATTATATATATATATCAAACTTTTATTGGTATTTACACACCACACACGTGGTGTATACTAGCCATTGAATCTTTTCTGATATGTTTTGGCTGAATTCTTCCACTTTCCATCTTTTTCATTTTCAATTAAATATTCAAATATAAAATTTTTTTACAGATTTTCCTTATATTTTTTACAATTTTCCACTAAATTCAAACATGGTGTTAAAAGAGATGAAATTTTGCGGTATAGAAGAGATGAGGGAAGAAGAAGACAAGAAAGTGCATTGGTCTATTTAAACGCATTAAAATTTCAACTTTCCATGAAAACATCTTGCAACTAATAATTGTATAATTAGAACCAGAGCTACTTTCTTGCAACTAAACTTCATGATGTTTGACAGGAAATGTGCCAAATGCTAATTACGACTAAAGCTAGCTTCTTTTCACTTTTTTATTTTTTAATTTTTGGTTGGGGGGTTGGGGTGGGTTAAAGGTTGAATCATAGTTGTAAACAAGCATCAAGATGCTGTAGGTAGTGACACAAACATAAGCATATCTTCTGCATGGCTAATGTTGAAGCAAAGTTAAAATTAATATTAGTTTAGCCTATTGAAAAGCAATTCACAGATGAATATTTAACTTACCAACGAAATATTCAAGAAAAGCAGTGAGTAAATCGGAGCTTTGAGACTGATGCACATGGCGTTCCCAGGTCACTCAGACTTGGCCACTGCCTCTAATATCTACCTTACATGAAGATTCCAAACTTTCAAACCCTTGGAGTTCCTTTAGTTTCTCACAGCGATAGATTTTAAGGGATTCTAAAGCTGTAAATATCGATAAATTTGGTAACCTCTCCATGGATTTGCAATCCATAATTTCCAATACTCTCAAAGACTTCAGTTTCTCAAGGCCTGGAATTTCTACCAGTTCATCTGCATCTCCAATATACAAAGTCTTTAGGTTTTTGAGCTCTGAAATATTCGGAAAATTTTCCATGAACTTGCATTCCTTAAGACGTAGGATCTTCAAGGATGTCAATTTTTCTATGCTTTCAACAAAATGTAGCTTTGGACAATACCGTAAGGTTAAGCTCGTCAATGCCTTCAAGCCTAATAAATCACCAATCCCTTCAATGGATAGACAGAAACTAATTTCCAACCTTTTTAAGCTCTTCATGCTGTTAAGCCCACTGATTGAGACTAGCTTCTCGCAGTCAAATATCTTCATCTCACATAGTGATTCTAACCCTTCCAATCCAGTGATTTCCATTAGCATGGAACATTTTGAAACCCCAAGCTCATATAGGTTTTTCAAATTTGACAAATCTGCAATCTTTTTCAACTTTGGACAGGTATCGATACAAAGTGCCACCAGACCAAAGGGAAGCTCTGGGAGGTATTCAAGATGGTTGCACCATCGAACATGAAGTTTCCTAAGCTTAGGAAAATCCTTAATATCTACTAAAAGGCTCCTGATGCCAATGTTGTGCAATTCCAGCGTCTTCAATTCATGAAAAATGCCAAAGTCACTTACAAGAACAGCTGAACAGGCAATTTTGAGTGTCTCTAGTTATAAAATAGATTAATCTTGGCCGTTTTTCCCCCACCAGGTTAAGCCACGTTTTTATCCTCTCTGATGAACACGTTTCCATGCTATTTGGATGCCGCGTGTCCATTTTTTGCTGTTCTCCTATTTTTCCTGCTTTCTCCGTTCTCTTGCTCATTAATTGGGCGGTGGCTCTTGAAAAAATAAACAGAACCTCTCCTGTTTAGCCATCAAAACAATAGCCATTGTTTTCAATGACAACTCCATCTTCCATTGTTTTCATGCGTCGCAACCTTGCCCCATCTTTGTTTTTCAGCTCGAATCGGCCATGGTTTCAGCCTGCTCAAACTCTCTCTTCTCTTCCCGCATCGAGTCTCTCACGATTCACCACTCTACTTCCGTTTCTTCCTTTCCCGAGTCTCACCTCACCTCTGCTTTTTTGCCTTTTTATTTTCCTTTCTTTTAAAATTTCTTAGCTCTCTCTCACGTCTCTCTTTTATCTGTTTCTTGCTTCCATTTTGTGGTTCTCTCCCTTTCACTTTCCTTCTTTCCTTTCTCGCCAGCGGCAACGATTGCCTCTGAAAATATTGAGGGAGAAATTCTAATACCTAACCAGGCAGCCAAGGAGGAGTTGCGTGATTTTGGAAACGCTATAATTCAGTAGGTGGAGAAGCCTCACATATCGACGGAGAATCTAAAAATTGTTTCTCCTGGAGACAACTTGCGCATTTAAACCTCTCTTCAAGCAAAAGCACAGCCACCTTTGTCCAAGTCAAAGCAAGCTGACAAGAAAAGGTCCAGAAGGGAGCAAAAAACAAACTTAGGTAGGTGGAGCTGACGATCATCAGGTTGATTGGATTCTGTCTATCGAATTTTGCTTCTATTCATGTTCAGAAAGATTGAAAATCCGTTGAAAAAGGTCAATATTTACAGGTTTGGTTATGATATGTACATGCCAAGTGTGTATTATGCTTTCCTTGGGTTTCAGCCTCATGCTGCACCTCATTACCTGTACATGCACTTCTCATCCTAGCTCGAACAGAAATGTTGGGTTCAAGTAGATCAATGTATTTGTTTTAGTTTATACTTCTTACCAAACAAGTGACACTTTGTTTTGATTAATATTACTAATGGAAGGAAGAGTTAAATTACTTAACAATGGGCTTTGGGCACCGATCTTCCCTCTCCTCTCCTACCGGCGTTGATCTCCCTCTCAATGAATCGGCCTCTCCTTATCGACCACTTTCTCTTCTTTTCTTTTCCTCTATCTATTTTTTTTTAAGCTCTGCTTGGGCAGACCTTAATCTCAAGAAGCTTGCCGCTTCCCTCTTTCTTTTTTTTTTAATTTTATTTATTACTATTTTTTTTGGGTCTGCTGCAGCAAACCTTAGCCTGCCCAAATAGACAATCAATGAGAAAAGCTTGATTAGTGGACAAGCTTCCCGTATATATATTTTCTAGATTTCATTTTCTACACGTTTCTACTCTTTCACTTTAATTGTTATGCTTTGATTGGGCGGCGGCTGCAGGTCTTGAAATAATAAATAGACAATTAATGAGAAAAAAAATTTTAGGGAGATTATTTTGTCTCTTTTTCCTCCAGGCTTTTGCTTTGCTTATTTTGGTGGCTATGGGTTTCTTGGGTTTGTGAGAGCTTCTGTTGCTTTTCGGTTCAGTGATAAGTGCACTGTGGTGGGTGTACTTTTAACGCTTTCTCAGGTGCCTTGGGTTTGGTTGTTCTTGCCACCATTGTCAAGCTTTGTTAAGCCAAAAATTTCCGCCTGTCGTTGCCTCTTCTTTGTTCTTCTTATCCTGCCCGTTGCTTTCTTCTTTTCCATGTTTTTTGGGTGCTCTCCCCGTCCATTAGTTGTTCCATGAGAAGAAGCCAGGCTGCCATGGCAAGAGAAAAGCTATGGAAGAGCTGTCGTCTTTCTCCATCAATGACCAAGAGATAAGAATAAAATTTTTTGCACATTCTTTCGATTGTCAAAAATTTTCATGAAAACAATGAATTCCCACTATTATTTTATTGTGTTTTTCCTTGTGTTTTCCCAGATACAATAAATACCAAAGACAATCAATACCAAGGAATTCATTATGCTTTAGATAATCAAACTTAAAAGACCAGCTTTATCTTGGTAACCAAAGTTCTATTCTTGGGAAGCTAAGCACCAGTTATAATTCTCTATGGCCAAATGAAAGGAGAAAAAATGGATTCTATCGGTACATTATAACTTCCGTTTTTTCCTTCCAAGATGTTAGTTTTAATTGCTTATTATGAACTTCTTTATCTTTTGTTTGCAAGTTTTCACTACTGTAAAAAGCAGAAAATTAGCTTTCGATTTTCAGATTTCTTCATTTTTCGGGGGGAAAGATAAAGCCTTGAGAAAGTTCTTTTGATGATGTTCTATTTCTATTTATTTGCCTTGATATTGCTCTCTTTTTGTTAATATTAGTGTTACAATCCATTGTATAATACCGTAAGGAGCCTAAAACTTGGATTAGGTCTCAACATTTGAGACATTCCAATCTTAAAAGGCTACTTCAAGTTGAATTGATTTCTTACTTTGTTAATATTAGTGCTAATTTTTTTATGGTATCTTGTGAGGATTTCATTTACTTTGTTTTTTATTTTAAGGTTATGTTTTTGTTTTAATTATATTGATGATTTTTTTACAACATAAATTATAGAATATAGATAGATTAAAGTTGGCCGGTTTCTTGAAACCTGGTGAAGCCACGCTTATGGTCTCTCTGTTGAACGCGTTTTTCATTTCTTCTGATGCCGCGTGTCCCCGTGCCTGTATTCTGTCGAAATTTTTGTCCGGTTTGTTGCGTTTTGCCCCTCTCTTTGCCTTGAATATTGTGAGTATTAATGCTTTGGATGTTGTGCGTCAGTGTGTATTAATGCTGGCACTGTTCTTGCTAGCCTTGCTTTTGGTTGAAGTAGACAGTTGGTGTACTTTTTGCTCCTTCACTCAGTTTTCTTTTATTGTGGCTTTTATTGTGGCTTTTGTTCCCGCCAATCTTTAGCTCCTTTTTCCTCATGATGACTACCTTGTTCTTATCTCTGTCCTCGGCATCTGCGTTTTTTGCTCCAGAAAAAAAATTGCAGCTAGCCCTCGGTATTGCTCTTCTTTGATTTGTGTGGCTCTTCCTTTGGATTTCTCTGCTTTCTTCATTGGGTTCTTTTGTGTCGGCTGGTTCTTCTCTCTCACTTTGTTGTTTCATCAGTTCAAGTGAGTGGTCAATTTTTTCCCCTGCTTGTTGGCTCTGCTTGTGGTGTTCAGTTTGTGCAAGGTAGGTTTCATTGAGTGTTCTTGGATATGTTCCTGCTTGATTGGGAGCTCCATTTTTTTGTTGCCTCTGAGTTTGCTCCATTTTTCTGTGCTTTTTTCCCTATAGGTATAAACTTTTATTTGTAACTCATTTATTCAATTAGTTTTTTCAATTTATAAGAGGCTTGATGCTTGAGGATGAATGAGTTTTCTCGATTTCTTATTCATTATTGATTTGGGTTTGTCATGATGCTTTGTTTGGGAGAAAATGAAGAAAAAAATAGAAAAAAAGGAAAGCTAATATTTCAATTTATGTATATTGTTTCCTGTGCTCTCATCCTCCTTTGATACTACACTATTGATATCCATTTTCTTATTACATTTCTTTCACATTGAAGGTTGTTGAACATATGATCAGCAGGCTGATGTTTTCATTTTTGGAATTGTGCTATGGAAGTTGTTAATTGGTAAAATAATGCTTAATGTCTTTTCTCTGATATGTTTAGGTTACAAATGCATTGCAAGTTTGGCTCATTGTTGGTTGATTCTCATGGTTACCTTGCCTTTGTTTTCGGAACTAATTTAGTTTTCATTCTTAATCTGTTATATGTTTAAACGTCATTACTAATATTGATAGATCCCTCCATATTTTCTTTTACATATCCGCATTCTTTTACATTGAATTCGTCTTATATTTCATACTTTTATGAAGAAATTCATCAACTCGGGTGTACTAAATCATCATAGGCAAGTAATTTTTGATTTTTTAAGTTTTAATGTTTGGTTATTTGTTTTGTCTTATTTTATTTTTTTGCTTTTCAAAGTTTTTAAACTCCATCTATGTTGGCTGCCATGCGTGCCAAGATCTTCTTTCTTTTACTTAGTTTTAAGTTTCTTTTATTGCTTTTCAATGATTTAGATGCCACCTATATTGGCTGCAATGCAAGCTGTCATTTGGATGTTAATTGAGACTTGCTATGCGCCTTTTATTTTTCATTTTATGTGTCTACTTTGAAATTGAACTCTTCAAAGATAGTAATTTTTTTTTATTGTTTTATTGACATTTTCATTTTTATTTTAGCTTTGATGCTAATGGAGATTTCTGTCTTTCAGGTTGATGAATCATTGGCAGATTTCAAAACAAAGGGTTCTCTTTGAAAGGTATGTAAAGGCTTCTATTTGAAAGGTAAATCAATCACTACTATTATAAATTACTCATCTTTTCCTTCGTGTTGGTTTCTAAGTGTATTCGAAGAAAATGATTTTCATGCATAGGTGCAACGACCTCAAAAGGGCTACTACAATAATAATGGGAAGGTTATCTCATAAAGAGTTATATTTCTCTTGCTATTGCTTCATATTGGATTTTCATTTCTGATACTTTTCTCATACTAGAAAAAAAATTTAAAATCACGACTCAAATAGAAAAAGCTTATAAAACTGTAAAATCTATTGTTTTTGGTATTTATTATAGTTATATAGTTATATATCTAAATATTATAAGTTTGTCATATTATTGTGTCCTTCTTTCCTTTTAAAGCAAAAAGAAAATATGTTTTACCTTTGTTTTTTTGTAGATTATTCTCAACAGATGTAAGAGCTTTACTTGAATGAATTCTAAAGATGACTCAACAATATTTGCCTTAGAGCCTATAAATGAGCATAGATGGACATCAGATTCTTCTAGAAGGACTATTCAGGTTTTGACAACCTTCTTTGGCTCGATCTTCTTTAAAAAGTTGTTCTTAAAGCTAAAAATGTTGTTTTGACATTGATTGATTCTAAATCCAGACCATTCAAAGAAAGCAGCATGGGAAATAGACCTTAAAAATTTGGAAGAAACTTGGCGGTTTAACGTCTCTTGGCATCGCAGATTTCTCTTGCTCCTGGAGTATGTTTCAAAATTGAACTTTGGATTAAGTTTTGCTTATAGTCCTTGATCTTGCAGTCACATGCGAGGCACGCATTGCTGAAAGTTAAGGATCCTCTGGTGAAGAAATGCAAAAAGAATTAGAGGAGACAAAACTATGGTATAAGAGGTTGAAGGTACGTATCATTTAGTATTCTCCCTTTGGCTTAGATGATGACAAATAGCCTTTATTGATTGGATTCCTTACTTGCAGGAAGAACATGCCTCATTCTGTGATCTTGCTGATAGAATGATTGAGGAGAAGGATAAAGAAATTTCTAAACTTTTGGATGACAACAAGAATCTTCAACGATGTATGCAATCAAGACAATTGGTATGTTTCCCTTTCTCCAACATACTTGTAGACCTTAAGCTCAAACCTCAACACCCTTCAGAGGTGTTATGCAAATTTTTTAATTTTAGGCTGACAATGAAGTGAAAATTGCAAGCTGAACACACTAAGAATTACAGCATAGGTATGATGAATATTTATGTGGTATCACGTGCAAATAATTATTCTACTTTTAGTTAGAAACTTATATTTGTTTTTTTATTTTTTTGGGATATTTGCCTACACAGTACTGGGGCTGTCTGATGTTAATGCTGGTCTGTTTCAGCCATACAAAAACAAGATGCTCCAAATTTAAGCACTTTTGCAGCAGAACAACAGATTCTGGTGGCTTCTCATTTCTTTTTGTTTTTCCCCAGGGTGGGAAGGGGGGCAAGGTGGGTGGGTTTTGAATTTAGAACTTTTGTTTTTGAGAAATATCTTTTCTTTGCTATAGCCTATCTATTTCTTTTTTAATTATAGATTATCGAAATGATTTTGCGTTGACTTGTCCTTCAAATTTAGCTTTTAGCAAGGCAACAAGCGCAGAGGGAGGGAGAGTTGGCACAATCACAGCGACACATTTTAACCCTTTAGGTTAGTAATATCCATCTTATTTTTATTATTTTCCACAGTTTTGTTTCCTGATGGTCTTCAAAGCAGGAAGAAATTGAGGAGCCTGAACGTGAAACTCGCCTCCACAGTAAACAGGTATGAAGAAGTCTAGACTTACACTTTTTCATGATGTGTCGTATCTTTTATCAGTCCATAGTGGAGTCTATTAGTGTGAGAAATTGTCTCTCAACTGATGAAGGCCAGGCCCAACACCAGGTAGAAAGTGAACTTATATGAAATGGGATGGATATTCTTGTGTTACATCAAACTTTTATTTTCCTCACTTTGTAATTACTTTGTTTTTTCAACCAAGAATATACCATGCTCTTCTTTACTGTCCTCGGCATTCAGTGAAAAGAACTTTTCTTTGGAGAAGAAGTTGTTGTTATTTTGGATGGATTGTACCATGATGATGTTTTAATTTCTAGCTACTATTGTCCCTATGCATTTTCATGTATCACAAACGTAGGACGCTATGCTAAAGGAGGAACTTTGCAACATGGAAAGATTGAAAAAGAGAGAAGGTGTTGATATGATATCTGAAAATGTAATCCGAAAGCTTCTAGAAACAGGTACTAACCTTCACAATCACAGAAGCAGTTCTGTTAATTTCTCCTACTTAATACCTTTCAACTTCAAGTGTTAATGCACATAATGTTTTAGAACCTTGTTAATTCTTTGTATAGGCAAAGTTGAAGCTCTACTGCTTGTCATAGGAATGCTTCTTCAATTTAGTCCTGAAGAAGTGATTTTCTATTTTATTGCTTGATGCTTCAATTTAGGCAAATGTTCCTTCCACCTGATTATCACACAACAATCCTTTTATTTTAGTGTGCTTTATTTAGATGAGGTATAATAAATGTAAATATTGTTAACCTTTTTTTTTAAGCTTATGTAATTCTTTTAATGGATGCTTATGTATAAATTGATTTATTTTTTCTTTTCATTGCAGATATGTAGGTACTTTATTGATTCCTGGAATCGTTTTGAATCAGTGGAAGAATTGATGTTATTGATGGATCCAATGTTGACACCTTGAAAATTCAGGTTAGACAAGATTCTACCGAGCTTTGAGTGCATTAGAAGAACTGATTTTTATTGCTAATATTATTATAGTTAACATCATTGAATTTCAAAACCAAATGTACTCCCATGCAATAAAATCATCTATTGACTATTGGCTGTTGTTTAATTTATAAGCCATAACAAAATTCTCATAGATGCTAAGAAAAATAATGTTTTAAATACAATTTGATGGTGTCTTCCGCGAGAGGTGAAGCTTGATGCTTTAGTTGTTTTTATCATGGTAAATCCAAACCTCAATATTGGTATTGCCGTTCTTACTGTATTTAAAGATGCATAACAATATTTAAAATAAGTTGTCTATTTTTCCTTTGAAAAGAATAAGCATGATATTATAAAATAGATTAAAGTTGGCCGATTTTCCCCCACCAGGTGAAGCCATGTTTATACTTTAGCTGATGAATGTGTTCCTCTTCTCTATGAGTGTCACGTGTCCTTTTCGCTTTTCTTTTTCCTATTTTGCTTTCCTGTTTGCTTTTCTTTCCCATGGCCTACTTTCTTGGTTCTCTTTTCTCTCGGTTCTTTCTTGCTTTTACCGTCCCGGTTTCTCTTTTCCAAGGCTGTTTTGCTTGTATTAAATGAGCTTTTCATCCAACGATCCTACTCGATATTTTTGGGCATTGTGTGTTGGTTCTTGAACTTCTAAATAATATATTTTTTTGGGCATTGCTTGCTGGTTCTATCTCTTGCCACTTGTTTAGGCTTCGTTTCCTATCTATCATTTGTTTTTCTGTTTTCCTGCTGCTATTGCAGATTTTTTCTGGATTATAGCCACGTGGTTCATAGAGATTGTTGTGGTCTTGCTTTTGTTGCTTTCCTTTTTTCCCTATTCTACTTTTTCTCGTGATTTTCCTTGGTCCTCACTGGTTCAGTCGTTTGGTCCTTGTCTGAAATTGATAGTTGCCAATCGAAGATTTGAGCTAGACGAGCCAAACCAGCGTTTGGTCTATAGTTTCCTTGTCGGAGTTAAGGTACAAATTTTCTCCAGAATCATCATGCTTTCTTCTTTTCCTTCTAGAATTGTTCGGTTCTTTCTTTCTTCTTCAAGTTAAGCTTACATTTTGCCTTTTCAAGTTTGATAAATCTGTAAATGACTGGACCCAATGTTCGTGGAACTCAGATTCGATCTTTGAGCTGACATAAAAGGCTACATGGATGTTAGAATCGTCGTCGTCACTCAACTTTGCTGCATGGCTCCCATTTCTTTTTGGAGGTTCTGTTCCAAGGCAAACTCTCTCTTCTTATTTCTGTTTCTTATTTTCCTGTTTGGTTTGTTTGACCACCTACCGGTGATGGAACCTAGATCCAATCAATGACAGTTATATCTTCTCCTGTCTCTGACCCTTCTTTTCCCAAAACGACAATTTTATTCTCTAGGTTCTTTGAAAGATCTTGATTTTGCGTCACTTTTGCTTGGATGATGTGGTTCTTCACATTACTAAGGTAACTTTGTTTTTTTTTTTTTTGTTAATTTTCCTCGAATTTTGTTCTTGATTTTGCGTCACTTTTGCTTGGATGATGTGGTTCTTCACATTACTAAGGTAACTTTGGTTTTTTTTTTTGTTAATTTTCCTCGAATTTTGTTTGTTTCTTCGAAAAATAGATATGAAAGTTCTAATATTGGAGTCTTTTGGTCTTGATTTTTTTTTCATTAATTGGCTTTTCTTTTTCTTATTGAAAAGGAGTTTGATCTTGAGAACTAAAAAGATTGCTTTATATTATAATAGCAGACCAGCCAAGATTTTAACAACTATCATTCATCCACTACTCTCACTTTTTTGTCGATACCCACTTACTGAAAAGTAAGTTGTTTTAAAGCTGCCGCAGCTTTGTATAATGCAGAATGTAATGATTTTAGTTCCAATATTTGCTATTTTTCACATACTATCACTTCTATATGTGTTATATATCAGATATTACAACAGCTAATTATTTCTCTGTTCTTTGCACATTGTTTTGCAGATGATTGTATAATTCACAACCTATTATGTATTTAAACTATGCTAGATTCCTTCAGTGCTTATTTGATTATTCAGGTTAGTTTTATTAATTTATTAATAAATTATGGGTTTTGTTTGAGGCTTTAGGGAAGGGGAGTTCAATAGGAGTTCGAACTCTTTATATTATTTAGTAATCCCACTGCTGCCACAACTTTGTATAATGAAGAATGCAATGGTTTGAGCTCCAAGCAATATTTCATATGCTTTATCATTTCTATCAATATAATATATCAGATATTACAGCATCTAATTGTTTTCATATTATTTGCACATTTTATTGCAGATGATTGCATCATTCATTGCCTATTATCTGTTAGTACTGTGTTGCTAGATTACTCCCGTGTTTGTTAGAGTTTCTAGGTTAATTTTATTAATTTATTAATAAATAACGAGTTTTGGCTGAGGTTTTAAGCAAGGGAAGTTCAAGAGGAGTTCAAAATGGATGCTTACTTTAAATTCTTTGTTCAACTATAGTGAAAGTTTCTGTCTTGAAGCAAAAAACAAAGGAGTTTTGGAGAATTGTATGGGGTTAGCAGAGGAAGGTTACGAAGGTAAGGTGGTACGCTCCAAGTTTGCTTTGAACTACAAGAGAAAATCATGTTATTGGATGAATGAATGTTTCAGTTTTAGAAACGAAGGTGAGTTGTTTTTGTTTAGTATTTTTTTTATGGAATGTTTAGAGGGTGGGTGGTCATATGATCTACTATTCACACATTCCAAGTCTACAAAAAAAAAAAGGAATTCTCTAAAGTAATTGATATGTTTAGTCATATTTTTGCTTAAAGTTTGTTTTTACTGCATTTTGATCATTTCAATTGGAATATGAAGAGAAAATTTTGATATGGCATGCAAAGGTGATAAACTGCAAGTACCCATGGTTAGCATTCCATTAACTCCTTGCAAACATGATAAGAACCTTATTATCTCTTCACGAGCATTGTCAATTATTTTTTTTGCCAAAGCTTGGTTTTGCTTGCTCTTTTGCATCCTTGTGTTGAAAATACATACATATTCTTAATAGCTGACTAAGTAAATACATGCAGGGTTGTCATTTTGACCTAAAAATACATATACATCCCTAATAACTCTTAAGCTCTTTTAGTATAAGCCCTTTAGTGGCCGGATCTCACTTATCAGACTTTGAAGGATAATTGGGATGCTCATGATAGTGTGCTTGGTCCTAATTTGGTCAGCCTTATCTCAATGGCAGCCACCAATAGTGCCAAGTATTTTTTTTGGTCCTAATTCTTTGGGTCAGTCTTCATTTTAACCTTGATTTTTTTTCTCAAGTAATTCATTCAATTCATTCATTATTTAGATCTATTTTGACTGCTCTCTTTTTTTTGTGTAGCTAAAAAAAGAACTTCAAGTTTTCATCACCATTATATTTGAAATAAGCAACGATGATGAGAAACACTGAAAGACTTTTAATTTCTCTTTAACAAGTTTGGATGGTTTTTTTTTTAAACTATTCTTGATTATTTTGGTTTATTTGTTACATTTTGGTTTGTTCTTGACAAGTTCTATTCGTTTCCCTTTTTCTTTTTCAAATTCATTATTCATTTGTTTAAGTTAGCTCAACAGAGCAAAGAAAATTTAATTATTTACAGTGTCTTTGGGTTTATATAGTAGCAGCAAAGATGACATCTGAAAGGAAATAATTTATTTGGGGGGAATTTGACCTTTTTTTTTTATGAGAATGTATGATTTTGAATTTGGTGCAGAGTAGCTTTGTTATTTTATGATATGAAAGATCTATGTTTATTTATAAGGGTAAGGGCTGTGTGGGAATATTTTAACAGAATTACATTTCATTTGTCTTTGAATCTTTGCACTTTTTTTTAACTTAAAAAGGTATGTAAGAGTTTGCTGTAAAAGTGTTAATTTTTCAATGAAATTAAATTGATTAACTAAGTTAGATCATGGTTACAGATGGAATAGGCAGAACCACTTCCATTTCCATATAGATGAGAAGATTATAAAGAGTATCGGTAAGCTTCTCAAATTACTCAAATGGTTCAAACTGAAACCATTGTTTTCTGCTTTGCCATTTTCATTTTCTTTGGGTAAAATCAGAATTTGCTTTCAAGTAAAATAATAGTATTTCTATCATTAAGATATCAAATTCAAGACTAGCTACTTTGGTTTCATCATGCATTTACATGACCTATTCTTTCTTTTTCAAAAGATTGATTAGTATATTGTGGCAGAAATAATGAATAAATGCTTGAGACCACCACATGCAGTTTGCTTGCTTTGCAAAGCACTCTGATTACTTCCATTTCCATTTTCTTTATGCCTTACTTTGAATATTATAATAGCAGAACCCTTCAATTTGGACATAAGTAATTTTTTCAAAGAATTAAGAAATAGCATAATGCTTTGAGTTTGGTTTTATTTGAAACAATTATGTTAGAATTTGTGTTAGATTTTAATCATTTGCTTATTTTAATTAACATTGATTTTGTTCTCTACTTTCTTTTCATCTTAGCAACTTTGTATGAATAAGAAACTAATTAGCAAAAGCAACAATCAAATGGATGCACTTTGCGTTGCATATCCCTGTCTTCCTCAATCAAAATGCATTATTATTGTATCTTTTGACATATCATATATTTCATGAATTTTGCTCAATGTAATAGTAAAAAAAATAGATATTTGTGTTATGGCTAGCTCTTTTAGAGAATGTTTGGAACCAAGAAAACTTCATATTATAAGTCACTTTATGATATTAGATTTGGGGAGACATGCTTATTCTATTTCCACATGGTTCAGATTCTCAATTTATTTTGGTGTAGCATGCATGACCTTGGGTGTAATGGACTTTTTTAGCAGGCTCCATTCTTTTTCCTTTGCATTCTTTTTGGTAGCTTTTTCATTTTATCTCTTTTCTTGATATCATATCTATATGCATATTTTGATAATGGTGTAACTTAGTTGCAAATATTTTTTAGATCTGTATATCTTACAAAGAGGAAATTTTTATAAGTTTGTAAGTCCCTCTAAAATGAGTGAGCACGAACTTATAGAGAGAAAATTTTATAGGTTTGTGAGTCCCTCTAAAATGAGTGAGCATGCAATAAACCAATATATTGAAGGAAAATATGACAACATTGGGGTTGATAGGTAATATTGAAGCAACAATTGAAGTTTGGCTCTTTTGCACTCTTTCGCATGTAAGGAACTCTCCATTTAGATGGAATAGTCTTGTCAAAACTAATTTTTAGGACAGATGCACGAGAGAGTATAGAATTAATCTAAACTGAATCTTTATTTTTTTATTTTATTAAGTTCCTAATTTTAACTCTACAGAAGCACTCTGGATGGAAAGGAAATTGTACCTACAGCCTCATCTCTATTGATGCTTATTTGTTTTGTTTTTGGTATTATCCTTCACTCTTTTCCTTTTATTTTCCCAAATAGCCTTCGATTGATATTCTGTTATTTTCTTGCATTTTCTAAAAAAATCAAATTGAATGGTAAATGGACTTATAGCTGACCTTATTGTAGTGTGATGGTTATGTCATTTAGAGTTAGTAACAGTTGTCTCTTTTTCTCTCCCTGATTTATACTTTTATTTTCAGATTTTATGATATTGTGTACTTCTTTGAATCTTGCTTGGATGTGAGATAACATGCTACTCTGAAATTTCCATCTCTTCCAAAACCATTGGTAAGAGTAATCAGCCAAGAGAAATTTAGAAAGTCTTGAGCCTATAATCTTGATAAGAGGTCCGTTTTGTTGTTTCAATTGATATTTTGGAAGAGTTAACATCTTTACAGGATGATCAAACTTCCTTTTAACCTGACTTGATGTTATACTTGATGTATATCTCTTAAATTTCAGTTACTTTCATTTTGTTCATGAGTTTGTGATAATCTTGATGGACTATGCCATTTTATTCTTTGGCATATTGCCTTGGTTCTAGAAGGTGAGTGGTAGGTGTTTAATGGTGGATCCTCTCTTATAATGACTATGTTTCTTGTTTGTTTTTAAATTATTTACTGCAGAAATTAAGAAATTTCTTGCCTTTAGTTGGTTTAAATGCAGAGAATGAAATATTGCTGACCATTGCATTTTTGGCTGGTGTTATGATATGGTCTTAACCAAATTTATGATTTCGTATCTCTTCTGAATCCTTTAATACAATTATTGCTTTGAATGTCTTACTATTTTCTTGTATTTTCTAAAAAATCAAATTGAAGAGTAAATGGACTTATAACAGTTTTGTCTCTTTTTCTTTCCCTGACTTTTCCTTTAATTTTCAGGTCTTATGATATTAATATATACTTCTTTGACTCTTACCTCGAATTGAAGCAACATGCTGTTCTGAACTACTATCACTTCCAAAAACATTGGTAGGAGTAATGAGCCAAGAGAAATTTGAAAGGTCTTGAGCCTATAGTCTTGATAAGAGGTTGATTTTGTTGTTTCAATTGATAATTTGCAAGAGTTAACATCAATAGAGGACAATCAAGCTTCCTTTTAACTTGACATCATACTTGATGTATCTCTCTTTAATTTTCAGTTACTTCCATTTTGTTCATGAGTTTATAACAATCTCAATAGACTTTTTCATTTTATTCTTTGGCATATTGCCTCCGTTCTAGAAGGTGAGTGGTAAGTGTTTAATTAGTTGAATTTACCTTATGTTGACTCCATTATCTTATTTGTTTTTTTATTATTTACTGCAGAAATCAAGAAATTTCTTGCCTTTATTTGAAGCTTCTTTGTTTTCTTCTTGGTATTATCCTTTAGTCCATTCCTTTTATTTTCCAAAATAGCCTTCAATTATTGTCCCGTTATTTTCTTGCATTTTCTAAAAAATCAAATTGAAGGGTAAATGGACTTGTAATAGTTCTGCCTCTTTTTCTTTCCCCGACTTGTCCTTTTATTTTCAAGTCTTATGATATGAATATATACTTCTTTTGAATCTTACCTGTATCTGAGGCAACATGCTACTCTGAAATTGCTATCTCTTCCAAAAACATTGGTAAGAGTAATGAGCCAAGAGAAATTTCAAAGGTCTTGAGCCTATGGTCTTGATAAGAGGTTGTTTGTGTTGCTTCAATTAATAATTTGTGAGAGTTAACATCATTAGAGGACCATTAAGCTTCCTTTTAACTTGACTTGACATTATGCTTGATGTATCTCTCTTAAATATCAGTTACTTCCATTTTGTTCATTAGTTTGTGACAATCTTGATAGACTCTTCCATTTTATTCTTTGGCATATTGCCTCAGTGCTGGAAGGTAAGTGGTAGGTGTTTAATTAGTTGAACCTCTCTTATGTTGATTCCATTATCTTATTTGTTTTTTAATTATTTAATGCAGAATCAGGAAATTTCTTGCCTTTAGTTTGTCTAAATGCAGAGAATGAAATATTCCACACGTGTTTTTGGTTGGTGTTATGATATGTTCACAGGTAAATTCATGGTTTCCTTTATCTTTTGAATCCTTTAATAT
Organism: Heritiera littoralis; assembly: GCA_031772115.1. Taxonomy (NCBI): domain Eukaryota; kingdom Viridiplantae; phylum Streptophyta; class Magnoliopsida; order Malvales; family Malvaceae; genus Heritiera; species Heritiera littoralis. Next base: position 8,313,073 of record JAPDPK010000020.1, on the reverse strand, counting down.
AATTATTACTTTGAATGCCTTATTATTTTTACCATTTTCTAGAAAAATCTAATTAAAAGGTAATAGTTCTGTATAAAGTATAGCTGATAGCTATAAAGTTTATGTTTGCTTCCCTTGTGTTTAGATCTCTTACTTTCCTGCCTAATTACATAAAATTTACACCGTTTTCTCGGTCTTATAGCTTCCTGCTTTCACTTCCTCTTGTTGAATTCGTGGCCTTCCTCAAAGCTTTTTTTTTTTTGGATAAAACTACAACGAAGAGTGAAAAACCTTTCGTTCTTGTTTGCTCTACTTTAACCAAAGAAGTTTCTCTTTCGATCTATTTTTGGTATAAATTTTGAAATTTTATCAGTAACCATTTATTTTGTTTGTTAGATTCATTGACCTTATTGGTTTTTTATTTTTTTGTCATCCCAAACAAGTCCCAAAAGGATTCTACTTCTAGCTCTGGATCGCTACCAATTTTTAAAAGTAATGGTTTTTTTTTTGGTTTTCCATTTTCTTTTCTTTTTATTTAATAAGTTTGATTTTTATATAAAATTTCATAAAAAACTGTTTGTATTTCTAATTTATTTTGAATATTTGTCGTATATGATTGTCAAAAAATTTTAATGTGATGAAATTGGCATAATTGGTTGCACTCATAATACAGTAATATTGGTGTTGGAACTTGGTGGGTTCACATGATTTTCTTATCTTGGATGATGCTCTTAAATGTCTGTCGCAAAATGGCCCCCCTCTGTCTGAATGCATGATAATCACCACAAATGTCGAATATCAACGTGCAATATTGTGGTAATTCCTGAACCTTGCTTATTTCTTTGTCTGCTAAAATTGATTTAACACTATTCTTCCCTTGTTTTAGGATATATCGAAAGAATTCAATGATAAATGCATGAGTGACCGATCAACTGAACTCGCCTTTGTCATCTATGGTAATTTCTTTGCTACTTGGCAAGTAATATGTTAGAACAGAATACAATGCATCCTTTATGGTGATTGGAAAAATTTGTCTTGAACAATGACATAAGGGCAGGGGACAGGTATTAGTTTTCATTGATCAACCCAGGAAAAATCATGCTAAACTTCTTGAGATCTAAGTCTAGCATCTACCGACAAATGTGATGTCTTTTCCTGTTTTGTTGCAAAACCATGGCTTAAAAACTTTTGCTTCTTCGCTATCACTTATTACTTCTTTGTTTATCCTTTTTCCTGTTTCATTTTTTTCTCAAACTCTTCTGCACAAACGCTATATGTTTTGTTTTATTTTTTTAATATTTAACCAGTCATTGACTCCTCATGTTTGCACTTTGAAATGATCCGTCCGCCCATCGGGCGGGTCTTAACTAGTTTATTTAACTTTCCAATTTTCAACATTCGCTTCCCACCCTCTGGGGTAATGGAAAATTCAAGATGCTTTTCTTTCTCGACATAGGAAAATTCAAGATGCTTCAAATCATGTAAATTGGAAATATCTGGGAAGGTTCTCATTGAATAACAGGAAAAAGTTAGGACACTCAATCCCGAGGGGAGCTCCGGGAGGGTTTCAAGGTAGAAACATTCCCTTAAATTTAGTGTGTGGAGGTTGGAAAGCTTCCAAAGGTTGTGGGGCAAGAAGGAAATGTTTACTGCCACTAATTGCAGAGACTGCAACGATGACAATTCAGCAATCTCACTGAGTATATCTATTTGCAATGAAGTAGACGAGGCATCTAACATCTTGAGATTTCTCAGCTTTCTAATGGCAGTTGGTAAGTTTTTTATTTTACTTCCATGGATATCAAGCACCTCTAAACGACCAAGGTCACCAATGGAATCGGGTAATGCCATTAATTTATGTGTGTTTGCCAAGTGTAGCTCAGTTAATGATTTTAACTTCCCAATGGTTTCCGGAATCTTTGTCAACGAAACACAAAGTGTCAGTATCAGGATACTCAATCTCTCAAGACATCCTATGGAGTCTGGGAGTTGAGCAATATTTCTACAATTGAACAAGTTAAGTGTTGACAGAGACGTAAGCTGACCTATTGAGCTAGGAAGTTTTGCTAATGATTGACATGCTTCAGCAGTGAGAATCTCAAGCTTTCCCAACGACCCTTCGGAGATTGGAATTGTTTCTATAGAGGTTCTATTAAGAAGGAGCTCCTTTAGCTCTTTCATTTGACTAACTTTTGCCGGTAGTTCTCTCAAACGTTCACAATATTTAACATTCAAAATTACCAGTGTTTTGACATCTCCCAGCGATTGGTGAATTTTCTGCAGATTCTTACATCCCTCAAGAATCAAAACCTCAAGCTCCATGAATGGTGAGAAATCAAGAGTCTCAACAAGGCCAAGACAATGCTCAAGCCTCAGGACTTTCAGCTTCTTTGCCAACTATGAAAGAAAATGATATTGTTACTTAAGAAACGAAAACAGTAGATAAATGTTGCTAACATAGATTAAATAAAATAAACTTTAACTTATGTTACCTCAAAATGTTTCCAGCCTTCCCAATGTCCAGTGACTCGACTGTACGATAAATCAAGAATAACTAAGTTCTTGGGATGGAAATTGCTCAACATAAAATCAGAAGGACATCCTTCCCATTGAAGCCATCTTAATTTTTGGAAAAGATGTCTAAAATCTCCACCAACAGTTGCATGATTCATCTGAAGGAACCTCAACATTGTTAAATTTTGGAAATGTTCCCTTGTGAAGTGATTTTCTCTTAAGCTCGCAGCCAAGTCAAGACAAAGAGCCTCGACTTTTTCTGTGCCCTGTTAATGGAAAACTAGATGTTAAAAAAAATGAATAAAATAAGTTCATTCTAATGGGTGTTTCTACCATTGACCACATAAAAAAAAATTTTTAAAAATGAATTTTAAAATATCCTATGTTAGATCATTGTCGAACTACATGACTTAAATTTTTGCTTTTCCTTTCTTCTTCCTTTTTCAGTCAACAATAGTGATGATGACAACCTAACACCAAGAGTGAGCACAACCTCGTTTGAGCATGTTTATCCATATACGAAATTGGAGAAACCCCATAGATGGAGTAGCCTATACTTAGACAATTCTTAAAAGTTATGAGAATAGCCCATTTCATTGAAAAGAAGTTTTATTAAACCCTTAATTGTTACTAATGAGACATGTTATCTAGTGGAATAAACCTCAACCAACAAAAAATCTTATTTTTTTCACTTCATTTATATAACAACGTAACTAAAATATGACAATATTATTTCCATTTTTAGTACCAAAAAATGCTAATATTTTTTGCAAGCACATACGCTATAAATTTATTGAGTACGGCATTATATTTTTCACTAAGGTTTTACCTGCATCCCTTCAAGGACATCCAAAGCCTCCTCTTGACTCCATAGTCTGCTACGCCGTCCAGGATTCTTATAACATTCTTCACGTACAATTTCCCTACCAAGATCTCTAAGTTGATCATGCATCCTTAACTCATCACCCTTTCTAACTTTCACAAGTGACATGAGACAGAGAACTTCGATTTCATGTTCAGGAAAATACTCACAATCGGCCCACATGTACTCTGCATACTTTCTTTTTGTTTGAATTGGAAGACATGCTACGTCAAGAAATATTTCCTTCTGCTCATGACTAAGTGCATCATAACTTACTCTTAACTTCTCTTGCACTTTTTCATTTGGTATCTTTTTTAATCTCTTAAGTGTACCTTCCCATAAACCTTTACTTCCACCATATAGGAATGAACCAATAATCTCAATGGCTAAGGGAAGCCCTCCCATTGTGGATACAATATCTTTAGAAAGACTAGCATATTCACCTAGAGGATAGTCTCTTCGGAATGCATGTTTGCTAAATAGTAGGAGAGATTCATCAAAATTCAATTCCGCAAGTTCATAAGTTGAGTTCACCTGAGGTACCTCGAGAACATGTTTGTTCCTTGTAGTTATTATGATTATACTTCCAACATTAAACGACACATCCTCTCCGACCAAATTATTCAGTTTCATCCTGTCATCAACATCATCAAAGAGTATAAGAACTTTCTTCCCACTCAATGTTCTCTCGATAATTTTGATTCCTTGATCAGTATTTGATATGTCTGCCGATGTTCGTTTGGATAAGTCGAAGACAAGTTGCTTCTGCAAACTTTCAAGGCCTTTGTGTTGTAAAGATGTTTCACGAATGTCTGCAAGAAAGCTGCAATATTCAAACTGTTCACAGAGTTTATTATAGATTATTTTGGCTAGAGTTGTCTTGCCAATTCCCCCCATTCCATGAATCCCTAAGGTACAAACACCACTGGAATTGGCATCTAAGATTCTCATTATGTTCTCAACATGATTATCAACTCCAACCAAGTTATTGCTAACAACTAAAAAGGCCTTCTTCAACTCAAGTAGAACCTTTCTGACGACCAATTTCACAAGCTCTCCTTCATGCCTGTCAAAGTAATCAGCTAGTATCATTGACACTTAGACACATGCTCTTTAAAAAGAACAACTTGATAAGCTAAATTCAACTCAAGTAGAACCATTTTTATTGCAATAATCTATATGCATCCTTAACGGATACAATGGAAAATTATTCTTAGAAAAATTGTAGGTTATATCGGACACTAAATGGTTAATACCTCACCTTAATGTTGCCCAATGAATTGCATGCTGATACTTTAGTCATTTCCAAGATCTGGTTAATCAGTTGTCATCATGAAATCGGTGCTTAATGATGATGAAGTGTAAGCTCTGGTATCATTGAGTTATTTACTAGTTTATACAGGTGATGTGAACCCAAAACCTCACTCAAGGTAATGGGACTGTTGGAAAGATTAGGAAAATCCCAGAATTATTGGGATTTGATTAGGGTCAACTTTCTGATTTTTTATTTTTGGTAGTTTCCTGTTTTTTCATTCTTAGAATTAATTGTGTCTATTTTAGGATAGTTCTCCTTCTATAAAATAAACCCTACTGTATGTCAAAGATATAGAGAAAATTATTTTCTAAACCTCTTGTTTCATGGTGTCAAAGCAGGTATTCCTGCTGGCATATTCTTTTTTCTGGCCTTTCATACTTAGCTAGAAAAATAGGTAAGAACAATGGCTGGTACTACCCAGTCCTCATCTACAGCAAAATCCCCTGCTGTTTATAACCATCAAAAAAATTCTTTACCCTTTTTATCATATTCCCTGGACACTCATTCTCTTCAAATAACCCAACACAGACAACCTGCAAATTGGAAACCCTGGAGTCAGAGAAAATCGAACCAGTCAGCCTTTACTACCGAGTCTGCCATAGACTCTAAAAAACCAGGCCAACTTCCCTTCACTGCAGAACAAATGGAGCTCTTGAGGAACCTTCTAAACTAGTCAAAACCTCTTAAAGAGTCCGAACCCGCTGCACCCTCCTCCACTCCCACTGTTGCACAACGAGGTAACACCAAATCATCTTATTTATCACACAAAGTTACAGGTGAAGGTTGGATAATTGATACTGGTGCCTCAGACCATATGACTGGCTCTTCTTCTGCTTTCTCGACTTATGAAGCATGTGATGATGACCTAAAAGTTACGATTGCTGATGGTACTCTCTCAACTGATGCTGGTCGAGGGGATATTGAACTTTTTGGTTTGCGATTAAAATCTGTTCTTCATGTTTCAAATCTTAAGTGCAATCTTCTTTCCATTAGCAAAATTACTAGGGATGTTAATTGTGCAGTAACATTTTTTTCTACACATTGTGAATTTCAGGATTTGTCTTCGGGGAGGATGATTGGCAATGCTGAAGAGCGAAATGGCCTCTACTACCTCTCTGGTGTTGGTTCTCCTTCAAGACCAAGATCACTTAGTAATGTTACACTGTCCACTGTTTCAAATTCTGATGTTCTACTTTGGCATAAACGCCTAGGCCATCCTAGCTTTACTTATCTAAAGTTTTTGTATCCTCATCTATTTATCAATAAAGATCTCTCCTTATTTCAGTGTGAGCATTGCATCTATGCCAAACAACCAAGAAAAAATCATCTCATTCAACCTTATCAGTCTTCAAAGCCATTTCACCTCATCCATAGTGATATTTGGGGACCAGCAACCTAAACACACCCAAAACAAACCCCCTAACCCAGATCTGGAAAACCTAGGACCCGAGACCCTCAAAACAACCTAAAGCCTAAACCCAAAATCGACCTTCGAACACCTGTAAGAAAAATCACAACCAACCCCACCCAAGAACAGCCAAGCATCCACTAGAAATAAACAAAGCAAAACGCAAAAAAAAAGGGTGAGGAGGCTTTCGGTCTAGGCAGATCTAAGGAGTTAGGGAGTGTTTTTGGTTAAACGGAGGCCGGATCGGAGGAGAGGGAGACGAGGGGAGTGTTTTTGGTGTGTCGGGATAATTACTGGCGATGGGCACACGGCGACGCACGGCGGCAGGCAATCATTGGGTGAAGGGAAGTTTGAGAGGATTTTGGAGGATTTTGAGTTTTTTTTTGGGAGAAATCGAACGAAAATGAGTAAAAAAAAAAAAGTAGTCTTTTATAGGGGTGCAAAACGCACCGTTTTGGGAGCTGACCCGCGGCAGACCCGCCTGCCGACTCGACCAGGATCCGAGATCCGCGCGACCCAGCTCCGCTTCGACCCCTCGCGACCCGCGTGCCATGCCCGACCCGGTTCCTCGACCCGCTCGCGACCCGCTTCTGTTGGCAGACTTGGGCCCTACCGTTTGGGCTCGATTTTGGGCCTGTGTTGGGAGGTTTTCTTTGGGTTCCAAGCCCAATCCGTGGGTATATATATTTTTCCTTCCATTTATTTATTTATTTAGTATTTATTGATTTATTTATTCTGTTAAATATGTTATTTCATGTATTTTTAATATATTTGCATAATAAAAATGAATACTTGTTTATAGATAAAATTCAAGTATAATGGAAAATCTAAAATTAATTCATAAATAAAATTCTTTAAGATCTAATAACTTTAAGTTTAAATATGGAATTAATCTAAAAAATAAATACATAATTTTGAAATATATAAATAAATAAATAAAATATGTAAATAACTATAGGAAATATATATAGTTTAAAATGTATATAAATAAATATATATAAAGTACATAAAATAAGCATATAAAATACATACAACCACATAGTTTTTATACAATAAATATTTTCTTAAACAATTTACTATGAAAATCTTTTAGGAAGCTAGGAAATATATAGTTCTTGAAATGTATATAGATATATATATATATATATGAAATATGTAAATAAGTATGTAAAATACACATAACCATATAGCTTTATATATATATATATATATATATATATATATATATTTTAAAACAATTTATTATAAAAGAATATTTTAATAAGCTAAAAAATTAAAAAAGGTAAATAAATAAATAAAATAAATAAGCGTGAAATCTCGATGATAAGTCTTCGTAGAACTCGCAAATAGCGAGTCTTCGAAAAACTTTAGGTGAAAGGAATTATACCGAATGTTACCAGAGTATTGGGATATTCGATATTATTTCTCAATATTCAATTTCATGCTTATTTTTTTTAAAATATGTAAAATAATAAAATATATCTAAATATAATAAATCAATGAAATAAAATAAAATAAGCGTGAAATTCCGATGATAAGTCTTCGTAGAACTCGCAAGTAGCGATTCTTCGAAAAACTTTAGGTGAGAGGAATTATAACGAATGTTACCAGAGTATTGGAATATTCGATATTATTTCTCAATATTCAATTTCATGCTTATTTTTAAAATATATATGTGTTTATACAATGATGAGTTTTGTAACGACAAATAAAGAGTATTTAGAAAAATATTAATTAAATAAAGGCTAATAAAAACAAAAGAGGTAATGGAAAACTATTGAGAGAAATTAACAAAAAAGGGGTTTTAGAAATTCATAAACACAGAATAATTAAACCAATAAAAATTAATAATAGTGAAGTTTTCAAAGGTAAAGAATAATAATTAAATTAATTAAATAAGTAATAATAGAATTTTAATAAAAGGGCATAATCGAAGGAATCAAGATAATAAATCTAAATATTAATTTTAAAATAAATGAAATTCTTCCGATGATGGGATGTCATGAAACTCACAAGTAGTGATTTCTTGACTGATCCTTAGGTGAGAAGAATTGGTTAAATGTTACCAGAGTATTGAGATATTTAGCAAAATTTTTCAATACTGAGAGTTTCATCAATAAAAATCAAAATATAAAGTTCTTTTTATAATTCCATGTGCATTATGTACTATATGCTTGCATCATGTGCATAAATATTAATTTTAAAATAAATGAAATTCTTCTGATGATGGGATGTCATGAAACTCACAAGTAGTGATTTTTTGATTGATCCCTAGGTGAGAGGAATGAACTAAATGTTACCAGAGTATTGAGATATTTAGCTAAATTTTTCAATATTAAGAGTTTCATTAATAAAATCAAAATAAATAAAATTTCTTTTAAGTTTCATATGTATCATGCGTTTTTATCAATACTACATATGTACACGATTAATTATAAATAGCGTGAGCCCCACCGAAGATGAGATTCTATAGAACTTACAAGTAGTGATTCTTAAGAAATCTCTAGGTAAGAAAAATTATTTCAAATGTTACCAGAGTATTGGGATATTTGATTTAATTTTTCAATAAATGGTGTTCATGTCGATTTTCATAATGAAATTTAAAAAAAAACATATATAATAGTGATTTTTTTAAAGCAAATGCATGGTTTTTTTTATATATATAATAAACGAATTAAACTTAAGCCAAGACTATTTTATTAAAATTAAAGGATACCATGTGGTTAGGATGGTACCGTTTTCTAACAGGCGTTGTAAGGGTGCTAATCCTTCCTCACACGTAACCGTACCCCCGAACCCAAATTTCGTTTTCGCAGACCAAAATTGTCTTTTGAATAAAACTTAATTAATTTTGAGATTTTGTTAAAAAGATAAATGTTTTTAGGTGGCCAATCACACCTTACAAAAAAATTGGTGGCGACTCCTTTTGTTTTTAAATGTTTTCAAAATCGTCGAGCGCGAAACCGTTACGACAGGTTCTACATTTGGTGAGCTATCTTTCATCCGAAATCTCTCAAGAATTTTATTGATATAGGTCTCTTGAGACAGTCTTAGGATACCTTGAGGCCTGTTTCTATGGATCTTAATGCCAATGACATAAGATGCCTCACCCATATCCTTCATATCAAATTTCTTAGAGAAAAATTGCTTCACCTCATGCAGCAACCCTTTATCATTGGTTGCAAGTAAGATATCATCCACATATAGGACAAGGAAACAAATTTTACTCCCACTAACCTTGTGATATATGCATTGATCCATGATGTTCTCTACAAAACCGAATGAAGAGATGACATCATGGAATTTTAAATATCATTGACGGGAGGCTTGTTTCAATCCATATATGGATTGCTTGAGCTTGCATACCAAATGCTCACCATTACTAGAGGAGAATCCTTCCGGTTGTTTCATATAAATCTCCTCTTCTAGGTCTCCATTCAAGAATGCAGTTTTCACATCCATTTGATGCAGTTCCAAGTCAAAATGAGCAACCAATGCCATAACAACACGAAGAGAATCTTTCTTTGATACAGGGGAAAAAGTCTCTGTATAATCGATTCCTTCCTTGTGAGTGAATCCTTTAGCTACGAGTCTTGCCTTATATCTATCAATGTTGCCTAATGAGTCCTTCTTTGTTTTAAAGACCCATTTACATCCAATGGCCTTTGCACTATTAGGCAACTCAACAAGATCCTAGACTCCATTAGATGCCATAGAATTCAACTCATCTTTCATGGCATTGTACCACAATTCAGATTTACTGCAACTCATGGCGTGTGAAAATGTTTTAGGGTCATCTTCGACTCCAAAATTATAGTCAGACTCTTGTAGATACACAACGTAATCACTAGGTATTGATGATTTCTTCATTCTAGTTGATCTTCTTAATGTTGTGTCAGCATCCTCTTGTGGAGTATGTTGCACAACTGGTTGCTCAACAGTTTCTGGTAATTGTTGAACAACTAGATCTACTGGATTGTCATCAGCAACTTGTGGAGCTTCAATGATTGGTTGTTCAACATCCATTTGAAATTGAGGGAAGTTATGAACAACAACCAATTTGTCACTTGAAATGGGAGCCTGAATATCTAAATGATCCTTCTTAGAAACTACGTTCTGAGATTGATCACTCCCACTAATCAAGTCATTTTCAAGAAACTTTGCATTTCTTGATTCCATAATTCTAGTGACATGTGATGGACAGTAAAATCTGTAACCCTTAGACTTTTCAGCATATCCAATGAAATACCCACTTATAGTCCTTGGGCCCAATTTCTTTTCTTTTGGATTATAAACTCTTACTTCAGACGGGCATCCCCAAACTCGTATATGTCGTAAACTCGGTTTCCATCCTTTCCATAATTCAAAAGGTGTTTTTGGAACGGCTTGAGTTGGAACCCGGTTTAATATATACACTGTCGTTTTAAGAGCTTCGGTCCACAAGGATTTAGGAAGCTCGGAGTCGCCAAGCATACTCCGCACCATGTCCATCAAGGCTCGGTTTCTTCTTTCTGCTACACCATTCTGGTCTGGAGATCCAGGCATAGTGTATTGGGCTTGAATCCCATGCTCTTCAAGAAACCTTGCAAATGGACCAGGTGCTTGTCCATCCTCAGTGTATCTACCATAGTATTCTCCATCTCTATCTGATCTCACGATCTTGATTTGCTTTCCACATTGTTTCTCTACTTCTGCTTTGAAAACTTTAAAAGCATCTAATGCTTCGTTCTTATTATGAAGCAAGTAGAGATACATGTATCATGAATAATCATCTATGAATGAGATGAAGTATTTCTGACCATATGAGTCCATATCCGGACTACAAATGTCCGCATGTATGATCTCTAATATTTCTGAACTCCTCTTGGCACCTTTCTTTGTCTTGTTGGTCTGCTTTCCCTTTATGCAGTCATACAAGTATCAAAGTCAGTAAAATCCAAAGTACTAAATACTCCATCATTCACTAACCTTTTAATTCTCTCTATGGAGATATGTCGTAATCTCCGATGCCACAATACAGAGGACTTTTCATTCATAACACATTGTTAATACCTACATTGTCTTGGACGTGCATTATACTATTTGAAATACTATTTTGTAAATAAATTCGAAATAAACCATCAATCAACATCCCATTTCCAACAACACTAGATTTACTAAGCAAGCGGAAGGCATTTTCATAAAAATCAAAAGAAAATCCAAGTGGTACAAGTCTTGAAACTGAAATTCAATTTCTAGAGTAACATGGAATATAAAAGGTTCTTTCCAAATTCAAAACAAAACCAGTATCTAAAACTAATCTGCACGTCCCTACTGCTTCCACTTGAGAACACATCTTGTTTCCTGAATAGATGCATTGCTCACTGGCCATTGGTTTCCTTTGGTTTAGAAAACCTTGCAAGGTATTTGAAACATGGATTGTAGAACCAGAATCAATCCACCAAGTGTTATGACAAACATCGACCATATTAGATTCATAACAAACAAGTGAGATTGAATTACCTTTCTTTTCAAGCCAAGCCTTATATTTGTTGTAGCCCTTCTTCATGTGTCCCTTCTTTTTACAGAAAAAACACTTGGACTCTTTCTTCTCAGTCTAGATAGGTATTTTACCCTTTCCCTTTTGTTTGGCTTGCGCTTTGTTCTTTCCTTGTGTTGCTATATGTGCACTTTCACCCATTTCCATTAGTAACCTCCCTTCCTCTTGAACACATATGGTCAGGAGTTCATTTATTGACCATTTTTACTTATGTGTGTTGTAAGAAATTTTAAAAGGTCCATATTGTTGTGGAAGGGAATTCAGAATAAAGTGCACAAGGAAAGATTCAGACATCTCAACCTCAAGAGACTTCAACTGAGCCACTATGTCCCTCATCTGCATGATGTGCTCACGCACACCTCTAACACTAGTGAGCTTCATAGATGATAACTTTGTCATTAGGGTGCTAGCTAGTGCCTTATCCGAAGACTTAAACTGTTCATCAATAGCCTTCAGCAATTCCTTGACATTTTTTAGACTTAGGGATTGAACCACGAATACTAGCCGATATACGTGTCCTTATGAACATTATACTTAAGCGATTAGATCACTCCTATCACTCATATAGGGCAATCGCACCCTGAGGGCTAATTTCAGTAGGTATAGGTGGTTCATCCTTCCTAATAGCATAATCAATGTTCATGCACCCTAATTGAAGAAGAACTCTCTATTTCCATATCTTATAGTTATCATCACTTAAATAGGGAACATCACATTTATCATCAGAAAAATTCAGAGGTTGTATAACTGCAAATAAATCAAACATTCACGCTTATATTACAGAATTTGAGGCAAATAAACATATATCATGCTTTACCAATGTAAATCATGCATCAAAATATGAATCAAATAACATATAAAACTGCTTGTGGGCGAAGTTCTAATTTAAACAGATTCATATATAACTTTATAATGAAACTAACAAATTATATTCCTTTTCTTAACTCCTGTGGGTAAACTAAGAAAAATAATTTGTTACTTCATCCTAATTAATCACACAAATATAACAAAAATTCCTGTGGGATAAAATTTATTATATTAAATATGATTAATTACAATTAATGTCATTTTTCTATATGTGACCGAATATACTTGATATATAATTTAACTTAATCAAAGATACTGTGGCTATTCCTTGATCAAGAAAAACTATATGGATCACATGACATCAAATTTTATGCATAAATAATAATTTTTCAATCACGTATACAATTAACACATTATGAACAAATAATATTGTATACATACATTCATTACTTACACATAAAATTCAAGCATATAAATATATCATGAATCAAATAATGATATAAATTTAATTCTTTTATGATTAATTTAATAATTAACACTCTTAAATTCTTGCCCAGAACCATAATGCAAGATTTATTTGTTGTTTAGAAACAACGGCAAGAGGTTAAACCGTATACCTCTCGGAAACAAAAGAGAAATAAAGAAAGAAATTTACGATGCCACATTATGGCTCTCTTAATCAATTTATATACAAATATAATATACATTTATATTAAACTTACCTAAGCCATTCTGTCAGAATACCTCTTAGCCCTTAAATTCTTTAGTGCTCTGTGCAATAATTTACGATCTCATGATTGCCCGTCCACTATTCATGCTTTCGTATTGGGCGATCGTTTAAAATATAATGATTCTTAAATTAATCTTTCTTTCTGTAACTAAGTTACCTGAATCGATTCAAGAACCTTTTTTTTTAATATCCTTTATGCTTTAATAATATACTTGTTTAACAAAGCTTCTCATACACAAATCAAAAACAAGACTAAGGCAGAAACTAATATTCAGCGTTTTAAATGTCTTATTTCTATATTACAAACAATTATTAATTGTTTAAGCAAAATCAAGGCAGAGGTTAATAGGTTCGGATACCAACTGTAAGAAATTTTTAATCGATTTATCTAATGTGTCGACACCGAAAACAACACATCATAGATTATAAATGCGAAATAGGATACTAACCTCCAGCCATTGATATCGAAAATATTGAGCTCCGATAAAATTTCGTGCCTTTCTTATTTGATCTTCTAATCTTAAACAAACTCACTAATGGTGTGTTTTTCAGAATGCTCAGATTAAGGACCCAATACCTATCTTTTACTTTATATACGTCTTCCCATTAAAAACGTAATTCAATTTGTGGGTAGTTATCACTTGTAGATATGGATAAATAATTTAAAATTGATTAAATAACGATAATAAAATATAAGACCACAATAGGAAGTTTTATAAGATTACGAAACTAACCTCAAATTTTTTATTTCCTATAAAATACTACTGACTAAGCAGTTAACTCATGTGGAGAACTTACAGTATATACGATATAGTATTAGTATTTTGATAATTTCTTTTTTATTTGTTTCTTATCAAAAATCCATATCTAAACTAGTACCAAACCAATACCAAAGTAATTAAAGAAAAAAAAATCTAATGAGCTAAGCATACCCTTATCTATTTGTTAAATTTCAAAATTATAGACTCCGACTTCAACTACATATTAGATGGCTCATCATTATTGCAGTACTTTCTCATATGATATTTTAAAGCATTAATTGGTTAAAAAAAAATAAGTAAATAAACACACATACATGGCATCTTCTGGATGACTCTTAGCTTTCTCTTATAAATGACCTTTAGCTTTTAAAGGTCGAATTGAAAATTGCCATGTCCTCGCATCCTTCCTTCAATCCTTTGCCACAATGAGATGTGCAACTAATCAATTAAATATTATTCACTTTGTCGTTATTATACACTTGTTAAATTATCGGCATCTGCTTTAAAGAAAAAGGATGAAAGGAATGGGAGAGTCAAAAAGTAAATACGCCTGGTCTGGTCCTATTTGATACTGTGTTTCTTCTCTCTCCACACTCTACTGGCTTGCCATTTTCCAGTAATTCCATAACCTTTCTTTTTCTGTAATTTCCCTTTCTTTTTCTGTAAAAGTTGGATGGTCTGTCTCATATGATTCCTTTCTTGACTGCAAAGTGTGAAGAAGCCTTATTAGTTAAATAGGTAGATTTGCAGAATTGTTGTTAACAGAGCAAATGGAATTGTCTATGGAAACCCAAAACATGTACTTGTCCCTTGCAATTACGCTTCTTGCAATTTTTCTTACTGTGTATGTCCTTTGTAGGAGGAAGAAAACAGGCCTAAGAAAAGCTAGGATCGAAAACCATGAAGAAGAAGAAGAAGTCATCAATAGACAACAACCCAAACAGCCCACTTTGGCAAACCTTCCTGGAGCCACTGATACGCAGCAACCCAATCAGCCCTCTCTGGCTAACCTTCTTGAAGCCATCGAGACACAGCGATCCGAACTGCTCTCTTTGGCAAACCGTGTTGAGTCCATGTCAAACCTTCTTGAATCCATGGCAAAACCTCCTGTAGCTACTGACACACAACAACCCAATCAGCCCTCTTTGGCAAGCCCTCCTGAACCCATCGACACAGAGCAACACAAACAGCCCTCTTTGCCAAACCCTCCTGAAGCCATCGACACTCAGCAACCCAAACAGCCCTCTTTGCCAAACCCTCCTGAATCCATCGACACACAGCAACCCAAACAGCTCTCTTTGCCAAACCCTCCTGAATCCATCGACACAGAGCAACCCAAACAGCCCTCATTGTTGCCAAACCTTCCTCCAGGTGAAAACTATGAAGTATTTTTGAGTTTCAGAGGGAAAGACACTCGAAAAGGCTTCACCGATCATCTCTACAATGGACTCGTGGATGCGGGAGTTTGGGTTTTTCGAGATGATAATGAACTTCGTGTCGGTGAAGCCATTGGTCCTGAACTTATTAAAGCCATAAGAGGATCCAAAGTTTCAATACCGATCATATCGGAGGATTATGCCTCGAGTAAATGGTGTCTCCGAGAACTTGTTGAGATTCTGGAGTGTAAGAAAAGGACGAACCAAATAGTTCTACCTGTATTTTACAAGGTGGAGCCATCAGATGTAAGACATGTTAGTGGGAGTTTAGGGGAGGCATTTGCTTCGCACCAGTATCAGCATACCCGTGAGGTTTTTGAAGGATGGAAGTCAGCTCTTAGAGAAGTTGGATCTTTAAAAGGATGGGAGTCCGACAAAATTGCTGCTGGGTAATCCTCTTCTATCCGTCATTGTTGTTGTTCTTCTTTTCTAACATTATAGTTGTTGCTCTCGTGCCATTTTTTCCAATGATCAATGTTATTATTTACAAGTGCAACCCATATTTACTTCCAATTCTCTTAAACCGATGTTCAAGGAAAAAGATAGTCCCCAATAGAGATCCCCATAATTCAACACATAGTACATCAATTTTGCCTAGTGTTTTTTTCCTGAAAATCCATAAATCCTGCATTCACTTTCATCTCATAGCATTCCTTCCATGAAAACTTCACCAGTTTGATGGATGAATTCTGTTTTCTACGACCTTCCTTTGGGGGTTACCAGACTATAGGATTTTTGCTATTGAAAAATAGCTGTTTTTACTTGGCGGAAATAATTTCTTGTCCATCCATATTGACCACTTTACTAATCAGAGTGAATCTGTCACTGTGGTTGTTTATAGCTAGCAACGTCACTATCTAATGCTATGATGAACAGTCTTTATCCCCCTTATTGTTTTCTTTATTTTAATTTATGTTTGTTTAGTGGAAATAAAATAATGTGATGTTCGCAAGATGTCATTTACACTACCTAGCGTATCTTTATTAAAATTAACCCTTTTATATATGGTGGTGAATTATTTGTTAAAAAATCCAATTAGACATATGATAACAGAGTTAACCCTAGTAGTGCAAATTCTACAAACTGGTATTCGCTAATCAAGACGTTTCCTCAAATTGTATGTACTTTTAGGATCAACAACTTCAAACTCTAACATAGCCGAGTTTATTTGTTTATCCTAAATAAAACAACTATACTAAATAATCTTGTCTTAATTACTCCTTTCCTTTTGATTCCCCTTTGCTTTGAAATCATTACCATGCGATTTTTACTTAAACATATGAGGTCACTTGTCGCAGTCTTAAATTTATACTTCGTTTATGTCTATTTTGCTTAGAAAATAAATATATTTTTCCTTCTTTCTAGTTACCTCATTTGTCAAACTATCTTAACCATCCGAGGCTGAATTGCCATACATATCACAAAACCTTTTGACACGTGACGCAGATGTAAATCTAGTGTGCTCTCCGTAAGCTCCTTTAATATTAATTTTGAAATCAAGAAATTACAAATGAAATTGATATTTTGTGATTTTGCGGGGTTTTTTTTTTCAAACAAAAAAGAAATATATATGAATGAAATCGATTATACAATATGAATTACGAATAACAAAATCAATTGATTTTGTTTTTGAATCGCAAATTGATAATACATGATTTGTGAAAAATGGTTCTGGTTGGCTAGCCCAAAACGCCCGGGTGGTTTAGGCTGGGACCTCCTTCACAGCTTAGCTTAGGATAATTTCTGGTCTGGGTCAGTCTTTCTTGATACTCTATCCAAATTCACTTGTAGAGCATCTTTCGAGTCTTCTAAATTTGTTGAATTGTTGTTGCTGTCTCTAAAATTCACTTGGTTCCTTTGCACTTGTCCCATTACCTTGAGTGAGGTTTTGGGTTCACATCACCTGTATAAACTAGTAAATAACTCAATGATACCAGAGCTTACACTTCATCATCATTAAGCACCGATTTCATGATGACAACTGATTAACCAGATCTTGGAAATGACTAAAGTATCAGCATGCAATTCATTGGGCAACATTAAGGTGAGGTATTAACCATTTAGTGTCCGATATAACCTACAATTTTTCTAAGAATAATTTTCCATTGTATCCGTTAAGGATGCATATAGATTATTGCAATAAAAATGGTTCTACTTGAGTTGAATTTAGCTTATCAAGTTGTTCTTTTTAAAGAGCATGTGTCTAAGTGTCAATGATACTAGCTGATTACTTTGACAGGCATGAAGGAGAGCTTGTGAAATTGGTCGTCAGAAAGGTTCTACTTGAGTTGAAGAAGGCCTTTTTAGTTGTTAGCAATAACTTGGTTGGAGTTGATAATCATGTTGAGAACATAATGAGAATCTTAGATGCCAATTCCAGTGGTGTTTGTACCTTAGGGATTCATGGAATGGGGGGAATTGGCAAGACAACTCTAGCCAAAATAATCTATAATAAACTCTGTGAACAGTTTGAATATTGCAGCTTTCTTGCAGACATTCGTGAAACATCTTTACAACACAAAGGCCTTGAAAGTTTGCAGAAGCAACTTGTCTTCGACTTATCCAAACGAACATCGGCAGACATATCAAATACTGATCAAGGAATCAAAATTATCGAGAGAACATTGAGTGGGAAGAAAGTTCTTATACTCTTTGATGATGTTGATGACAGGATGAAACTGAATAATTTGGTCGGAGAGGATGTGTCGTTTAATGTTGGAAGTATAATCATAATAACTACAAGGAACAAACATGTTCTCGAGGTACCTCAGGTGAACTCAACTTATGAACTTGCGGAATTGAATTTTGATGAATCTCTCCTACTATTTAGCAAACATGCATTCCGAAGAGACTATCCTCTAGGTGAATATGCTAGTCTTTCTAAAGATATTGTATCCACAATGGGAGGGCTTCCCTTAGCCATTGAGATTATTGGTTCATTCCTATATGGTGGAAGTAAAGGTTTATGGGAAGGTACACTTAAGAGATTAAAAAAGATACCAAATGAAAAAGTGCAAGAGAAGTTAAGAGTAAGTTATGATGCACTTAGTCATGAGCAGAAGGAAATATTTCTTGACGTAGCATGTCTTCCAATTCAAACAAAAAGAAAGTATGCAGAGTACATGTGGGCCGATTGTGAGTATTTTCCTGAACATGAAATCGAAGTTCTCTGTCTCATGTCACTTGTGAAAGTTAGAAAGGGTGATGAGTTAAGGATGCATGATCAACTTAGAGATCTTGGTAGGGAAATTGTACGTGAAGAATGTTATAAGAATCCTGGACGGCGTAGCAGACTATGGAGTCAAGAGGAGGCTTTGGATGTCCTTGAAGGGATGCAGGTAAAACCTTAGTGAAAAATATAATGCCGTACTCAATAAATTTATAGCGTATGTGCTTGCAAAAAATATTAGCATTTTTTGGTACTAAAAATGGAAATAATATTGTCATATTTTAGTTACGTTGTTATATAAATGAAGTGAAAAAAATAAGATTTTTTGTTGGTTGAGGTTTATTCCACTAGATAACATGTCTCATTAGTAACAATTAAGGGTTTAATAAAACTTCTTTTCAATGAAATGGGCTATTCTCATAACTTTTAAGAATTGTCTAAGTATAGGCTACTCCATCTATGGGGTTTCTCCAATTTCGTATATGGATAAACATGCTCAAACGAGGTTGTGCTCACTCTTGGTGTTAGGTTGTCATCATCACTATTGTTGACTGAAAAAGGAAGAAGAAAGGAAAAGCAAAAATTTAAGTCATGTAGTTCGACAATGATCTAACATAGGATATTTTAAAATTCATTTTTTAAAAATTTTTTTTTATGTGGTCAATGGTAGAAACACCCATTAGAATGAACTTATTTTATTCATTTTTTTTTAACATCTAGTTTTCCATTAACAGGGCACAGAAAAAGTCGAGGCTCTTTGTCTTGACTTGGCTGCGAGCTTAAGAGAAAATCACTTCACAAGGGAACATTTCCAAAATTTAACAATGTTGAGGTTCCTTCAGATGAATCATGCAACTGTTGGTGGAGATTTTAGACATCTTTTCCAAAAATTAAGATGGCTTCAATGGGAAGGATGTCCTTCTGATTTTATGTTGAGCAATTTCCATCCCAAGAACTTAGTTATTCTTGATTTATCGTACAGTCGAGTCACTGGACATTGGGAAGGCTGGAAACATTTTGAGGTAACATAAGTTAAGTTTATTTTATTTAATCTATGTTAGCAACATTTATCTACTGTTTTCGTTTCTTAAGTAACAATATCATTTTCTTTCATAGTTGGCAAAGAAGCTGAAAGTCCTGAGGCTTGAGCATTGTCTTGGCCTTGTTGAGACTCCTGATTTCTCACCATTCATGGAGCTTGAGGTTTTGATTCTTGAGGGATGTAAGAATCTGCAGAAAATTCACCAATCGCTGGGAGATGTCAAAACACTGGTAATTTTGAATGTTAAATATTGTGAACGTTTGAGAGAACTACCGGCAAAAGTTAGTCAAATGAAAGAGCTAAAGGAGCTCCTTCTTAATAGAACCTCTATAGAAACAATTCCAATCTCCGAAGGGTCGTTGGGAAAGCTTGAGATTCTCACTGCTGAAGCATGTCAATCATTAGCAAAACTTCCTAGCTCAATAGGTCAGCTTACGTCTCTGTCAACACTTAACTTGTTCAATTGTAGAAATATTGCTCAACTCCCAGACTCCATAGGATGTCTTGAGAGATTGAGTATCCTGATACTGACACTTTGTGTTTCGTTGACAAAGATTCCGGAAACCATTGGGAAGTTAAAATCATTAACTGAGCTACACTTGGCAAACACACATAAATTAATGGCATTACCCGATTCCATTGGTGACCTTGGTCGTTTAGAGGTGCTGGATATCCATGGAAGTAAAATAAAAAACTTACCAACTGCCATTAGAAAGCTGAGAAATCTCAAGATGTTAGATGCCTCGTCTACTTCATTGCAAATAGATATACTCAGTGAGATTGCTGAATTGTCATCGTTGCAGTCTCTGCAATTAGTGGCAGTAAACATTTCCTTCTTGCCCCACAACCTTTGGAAGCTTTCCAACCTCCACACACTAAATTTAAGGGAATGTTTCTACCTTGAAACCCTCCCGGAGCTCCCCTCGGGATTGAGTGTCCTAACTTTTTCCTGTTATTCAATGAGAACCTTCCCAGATATTTCCAATTTACATGATTTGAAGCATCTTGAATTTTCCTATGTCGAGAAAGAAAAGCATCTTGAATTTTCCATTACCCCAGAGGGTGGGAAGCGAATGTTGAAAATTGGAAAGTTAAATAAACTAGAGACACTCAAAATTGCCTGTTCAGCTGTTCTTGTAAGTGACTTTGGCATTTTTCATGA
Organism: Heritiera littoralis; assembly: GCA_031772115.1. Lineage (NCBI taxonomy): Eukaryota > Viridiplantae > Streptophyta > Magnoliopsida > Malvales > Malvaceae > Heritiera > Heritiera littoralis. The sequence goes on along the minus strand of JAPDPK010000020.1, from coordinate 8,292,349 downwards.
GTTGAAGACGCTGGAATTGCACAACATTGGCATCAGGAGCCTTTTAGTAGATATTAAGGATTTTCCTAAGCTTAGGAAACTTCATGTTCGATGGTGCAACCATCTTGAATACCTCCCAGAGCTTCCCTTTGGTCTGGTGGCACTTTGTATCGATACCTGTCCAAAGTTGAAAAAGATTGCAGATTTGTCAAATTTGAAAAACCTATATGAGCTTGGGGTTTCAAAATGTTCCATGCTAATGGAAATCACTGGATTGGAAGGGTTAGAATCACTATGTGAGATGAAGATATTTGACTGCGAGAAGCTAGTCTCAATCAGTGGGCTTAACAGCATGAAGAGCTTAGAAAGGTTGGAAATTAGTTCCTGTCTATCCATTGAAGGGATTGGTGATTTATTAGGCTTGAAGGCATTGACGAGCTTAACCTTACGGTATTGTCCAAAGCTACATTTTGTTGAAAGCATAGAAAAATTGACATCCTTGAAGATCCTACGTCTTAAGGAATGCAAGTTCATGGAAAATTTTCCGAATATTTCAGAGCTCAAAAACCTAAAGACTTTGTATATTGGAGATGCAGATGAACTGGTAGAAATTCCAGGCCTTGAGAAACTGAAGTCTTTGAGAGTATTGCAAATTATGGATTGCAAATCCATGGAGAGGTTACCAAATTTATCGATATTTACAGCTTTAGAATCCCTTAAAATCTATCGCTGTGAGAAACTAAAGGAACTCCAAGGGTTTGAAAGTTTGGAATCTTCATGTAAGGTAGATATTAGAGGCAGTGGCCAAGTCTGAGTGACCTGGGAACGCCATGTGCATCAGTCTCAAAGCTCCGATTTACTCACTGCTTTTCTTGAATATTTCGTTGGTAAGTTAAATATTCATCTGTGAATTGCTTTTGAATAGGCTAAACTAATATTAATTTTAACTTTGCTTCAACATTAGCCATGCAGAAGATATGCTTATGTTTGTGTCACTACCTACAGCATCTTGATGCTTGTTTACAACTATGATTCAACCTTTAACCCACCCCAACCCCCCAACCAAAAATTAAAAAATAAAAAAGTGAAAAGAAGCTAGCTTTAGTCGTAATTAGCATTTGGCACATTTCCTGTCAAACATCATGAAGTTTAGTTGCAAGAAAGTAGCTCTGGTTCTAATTATACAATTATTAGTTGCAAGATGTTTTCATGGAAAGTTGAAATTTTAATGCGTTTAAATAGACCAATGCACTTTCTTGTCTTCTTCTTCCCTCATCTCTTCTATACCGCAAAATTTCATCTCTTTTAACACCATGTTTGAATTTAGTGGAAAATTGTAAAAAATATAAGGAAAATCTGTAAAAAAATTTTATATTTGAATATTTAATTGAAAATGAAAAAGATGGAAAGTGGAAGAATTCAGCCAAAACATATCAGAAAAGATTCAATGGCTAGTATACACCACGTGTGTGGTGTGTAAATACCAATAAAAATTTGATATATATATATATAATGTGTACAATTATGATGGTAATTATTTTTGAAACTACCATTTCTTTTATTATGTGAATTTATATATCACATGTCTATATAGGTAGCATATAGCAACCACTAAATGTTTTTTCAAAAGAGAGATGCTATTAATGTTGCTTACTTCCCCATGTATTTCAACTAATTTGCACTCTCCTTTTATAATGAAAAAAGCAATGAAAGCTTTTAAATGCCACTCTAAATTTGTTCCTTTCTCTTCAACCAGAGTGAATGAACCTGCAACGCTGCCATTTCGTTGTGCTGCCAGCATTGCCACCACTCCTCCCACACTACCACATTGTACATAGACCAACGATTTGTGTTCCATGGGAGATAACAGCTGATTCCAGGGATTCCACAGTAGAGGTGCTCTCTCTCTCTGTCTGTCTCTCTGTTTGTGGCATTGTATTTATTTGCATATCTTGGGGATTTTCTTCTCTATAGTTTCAATCTATGTTAGATTTATTCCCATTGCCTGATTTGATGTGATTTTGTTTGATTTCGAGTAGCTTCATAATTTTCATATGTTAAACTTGAATTAGCTTCACAGCTTTGGGCTCATACTTTTTTTATATAACAATTTGGATGGTTATATTAAATAAGATGGTAATGCACCATGAATTAATGTCTCAATAAATAAATAAATAAATAAAATAAAAAATAAAAACCTATGGACATTATTCGACAAAAGGTCCCACTAAAATGAAACAAGCCTTGCTCAAATCCAAGAGGATCACATAATTTGTTAGTGATGCTCGTTGCTTTATCTATTATGTTCTGAAGAATTTTATGAGGATGTAAATACAAAATTATATCCTGTTTGGAGAGAGAATAAACTTTAAGGTACATAATTACTGTTGCTTTAGTATGCTATCCCATTTATTCTATCTTATAATACCTTTCATGATGTGATTTTTCTCTAATAGGTTACCATTAAAAGCATCACTAGTTTAATAGTTCACAGATTTCCGGATCCAAACTTAGAAGGTTTTTACTAATGTTTCACTATTAAACTTATGGCAAAATTCTACGACATCGTTTCAGCATGTGGCTGGTTCCACTCTCTATCCATTAGTTTATTCACAATCTTTGATATGGTTATTTGATAACTTATTTTTGTTTTCAAATAGCTTATAATTTTGTACTTAGTTGGGGTTTTGACTTTATTTTCAAAGGCTAAAGTGATACGGAATTTGTTGTGCAAATTGTTGCAGATTGTTTAATCATATGTTCCAAATTTTGGAACATGTATATGCCAATTTTAGTTACGAAGATTCTGTTTCCATTTCAAGCATGGGAGACATTATTGTTCTTGAAAGAATAACACCATCAGAGCTACCAGGAGAGTTCCAGGTTTCTTCATTGCTTTTCAACATAAGTACTGTGATTCTTGTTGGGCGCTTTTTGCCTCCCTCTTTGTATTATCACTGGTCATCTTCACCATCAACACAAGTGAGTAGAATATCCTTTTCTAATATCTACAAATATTTGATCAGAGAAGTGATATTCAGTGCCATGTATCGCTGCTTTCATGAAGTATAATTCTATAATGCGCTTGAAGCATCATATATATAGTCTACTAATTTCTATTCAGTTTCCTACCCAGAGAATTTAATGTTTCATTTTCTGTCTTCTTGTTCCCATCAAAAGGGTAAATGTGTTCTTTTTCCTGTAATGATTGGTCTTTTAACTTTTAAGTGCTTGTATCATGATGGTACATTATTTTGGGAGGTAACAACACTTCACCATTTCTTTTAGCAAGGTTGATTCCACTGAAGCTACCATTAAATCATTGCCTTTTCATATCAAATCTTACAAGATTACTATGTAATTTAACACAAGGATCATTCTATTAGAGAGATCCCCTCTTTCATGACTATTCTTCAGTCTCCATCATAATCATGGTGGCCCAGACTGATATTGCTAAGTGGAGCATATTTTCTCCATGGCCTTTCTGTTTTTTCCCCCCCTAAATAGCTAAATGTTTAGACAATTTTTAATCTCTTGGTTCCCACAAAGGAAAGCGTTCTCGCTATTCTTCCTATGCCATATCACACCCAATTCAATTGCGTCTATAGTTAACCTTGTTAAGGTTGACTATTCCCAATTGGAAGCCCGTTCCCCTTGGAATCACATGAATAATATAGAAAGATTCAGTAGGTGTGTAAGTTATTTAGATTTTGTAAGAAGTGGAGTACTTTTTGTCTTGCAACTCTTGGATCTTGGTGGAATTCTAACTGTTTTTTTCACTGGTATTGTGGACATTGAATCACACAAAACCTAATGCTACTGAATGTTCAAGGATAACAGCTGAGTAAAACAACTTTAGCATTTTAGATTTTTTTTTTTTTATGCAAGCATGAATCACGACTATATTGGTAGCATCAGGATGTTGTTCACTTGGTACTGGACGTTAGTTGTTTCTCATCATTTTTACTGGCATATTGGCTCTATGAAAGAGTTTGTTGACATCTAATTTCATTTGATTCTCGAACTTATGACATTATTGCATTGATAGACATGCATTTGTCACACTCATTGTTTTGGCACCAGACTTTTTTTTTTTTTTTCTTTTTGGAATTATCCAAGGTTTGACACCTTTACTGTGGGAAGATTTTAAAGGCAATAACATCGATAACAACTTTGAGCCTCAATGATTGCTATTTAATGTTTGATGTACATAGCATATTTCAGTTCTGAATGATTGCAAGTTGAATCCTTAGACATTGTAATTTTATTAGCTTAATCTGTGAACTCTTTCAACTTTTTTAATTTCATTGTTTGCTAAAATAAAAATTTTCTTTCACATTATAGCTGGTGAGTGACTGCAATTACATCAAAGTGTTGATGATGACTTGTGGAGTGTGTCTATGATGTGATCAGCCCTGGGTGTAAAGAGTTTTCTTTGGCTATTGCACCTGCAATCTGTTGTTCTCTAGTTATCATTAGAATGGAATGTAATGCAGTTCTTAAAGTGAAATACACTTTAGTTTTCTCTGTAAATGATAAACTATGTTTCATGTGTACGCTCATTAAAATTAGTTTTGACAATGTGGTTTTGTGTTGCCTAATTGTATTTGTGTACTTGTGACTATTGGCAATTCAGATAAACTTGTAGAAATTCGAGGCTTTGAGAAACTGAAGTCATTGAAGAATTATTTATTTCAAATTGTAAATCCTTGTGGAGTTTACCTTTTTTTTCGATCTTTCCAGCTTTACGGTATCTTGATATCTCTGGCTGTGAGAAACTAAAGGAACTTCCAGGGCTTGAAAGCTTGGGGTCTTCATGTACAGTCCATATTTATGAGGATACTCATAGTGAAGACACTGAAGAAGATGATGAATTGGATGATTCTGATGAGCCGAGAGCTCGGAGTCTTCATGTGAAGCAGATATTCATGAGCTCTGAAGTGTAAACGTCAAAAATCCGGCCTTCGGGGAAGGCAATGTCTCAGAGCATCAAGGATGGCCGTTTGCATTGCAGTTGGAGCTCCACTATACACTCTGCTCTTTCTGCCACATCATTATGCCTAAGAGATACCAACCTATTTGCTTCAGTGTCGGTATATGATGACTCCAAGAAAAAGGTGCTCCAAGAAAAAGGTACTCCTGTTAGAGGACTAACATTATTGTCCAAATGAACACCTTTTCTCTGTGATCTCATGAATTACTGGGCACTTAGCTCACATCTTCATTTTTCCTAGATTAATATCACTATTCACAGCATATTGGCATGCATCTTTAAATAGCATCCTTTTTGTTTGAAGTCTTGGACATGTACGGTCATGATTGGAATTACTTCAATTACATTGAATTTGACATGATTAATTTTATATTAGCTTATGAGCATATGTCTTGCTATAGCCATAGTTAGATAACTTGTTTTGGATGTCTGCTTCTTCAGTAGGATATGCATTGGCAGCAAGAGCAATCCAAGTAAAGAATACTTCTAGAATGAAGTTCCACATCCTCGATTCATCTGAGGGTTAAAAACACCATCAGAGTTTGTGCATAGAAACATTTTTTGACATGAGCCTGCAACTCCTCCTGAGCTTGGTGGCTACATGATCTTCTTTTACCTTCCACTCATTTGTATCATCTACGAAATTTATGTTTGACATGCTTAGTTATTGTCAACCAGCTAGCACTCGCTGGATGGTTTAATTGTTGAGTTCATGTTAGGCAGGCAACAGATCCGCCAATCTAGACACTTTTTTTTTTCATAAGAAAGCTGCCATTGATTCTTTTTCTTCTTGCTGTGACATCAAGCGGTTTGAATGATCTTCCTTAAGGAAGAAATTAGTGAGAGTCGACAAATGCAGGAGTTTTATTCCCCCCCGGCACTATAAGCAGTTGAATTTGTATTGATGTGATAAATGGACAAGAACTTGATAAAAGCAATGATTCAGGTGAAAAGAACAAAAAAACACCCTCCAAAAACGAGAAATAAAATTACTCGTTAATTGGAGAGGTTGCTGTCCTGTTTTTCCTAGACGTAGTAGGTTATGGGTATGCCAAATGCAATAGATATGGAAGCTGCAAAAGAGGCACTCCACTTCAAGATGGTCGGAATAGGCGACAGCCGACGGTGCAGTAGTTTAAGTCTAGAGGTTGCCACTAACTAATAGTCGTACCACAATGACCATATTTAAAACCAAGAAGCGGCAACATCCCCAAGCTTAAGTGACTTTCACCAACTCCATGAGCACCTTGAAGGCTGTCTAACTACCCAGAAACTATTTCCTTTTGTAAACTTATTTTATTAGCTAAGTCCCCTGCTGGATTGGAGAAACTTAGAAGACTCTCGAACCAACTCAATCGACCTCACAAGTCCACCATGAAAAAACCTCTATTGCAAAGGTTTTATTGTGCACCTTTACACGAGACACGAAAGAACTTCTATCGCAGTAACGAACTTTGGAAGACGGTAAAAATATGAAATTTTGATAAATTTAATATTTACCAATACCTTCGTGTAATAGTTTACGTTAATGGAATTATTCTCTATTTAATTAGCTCAATTTTATGCATTTAAGTGTGGTCTGATTGGATTAATTGTATAAAAAAAAGTAAAAAAAAAAAGATAGGGATTACATGGTCACATGTTTTTATATATGTTATAGGTCATTTTGATATGTGTATCCCTTTTGCATTTTTATATAAGACAAATGTGGGAAATCGCAATAGCTTACTCACGAGCCATTACAAGTGCAAAATGACACAAAAAGTGGAAGCTTAGGTTGATATCATGGGACTACACAAATGAAAGATGTCAAGTCATAAAAGGCCCTATAATGTTCATCACTACGAACATATATTATATATTCTCGATGAGATTGGCGAATTATCAGCACTTCAACGTCTGGAATTAGAGAAAGTAGAGATTTCTGTCTTGCCCAAGAGCCTCCGCGAGCTTTCTAACCTCCAAACATTAGCCCTCCCAAGCCGCACCTTTGGATTAAGTGTTCAACGGTCACCTTTATACCTATTTTATGAGTGTTATTTTATATTGTCTTTGTACATATTACGAGTGTTTTGAATAATTTATTTCTATTTTAGGGGTCAAATTGCTAATTTGGAGTGAAAAGAAAATATTCGATCAAGTTTGAGTTGTTTTTGGAGTTTATTGAATATCATTTGAAGTATAGATCAAAATCATGCCTCGAGAATACACGAGTGATTAAAGATTTACAAGTTAAGAAGTGAAAATGACTTTTTTCACGAAGATCATAGGTTGAGCAAGCCGTGCAACCCAAGTCAGGCACTCCATAGAGTCGTGTGTTGTTGGATAGAAGGATACACGCCATAAAGCATGTCATGCTCTTGAACCGTGCACTTTGTTGTTAATATGAATTTTTTCCCTAGCATAAAAGAGCATTGGAAAACATCAATCTATCAATCTTTTGATATCTTGGGTATTGCAAATACATTACTTTGGAATTAAGAAACTTTTGAAGTAAGAGAGAAGACCCTTGTCCATCAATACTTTTCGGTTTATCTATTTAATTATTATGTTCAGTTATTTGAATTTATTCTTCTTTTGTGTGTTTATGTAAAATATACGGAAGAGTAAATCTATAACACCTAGCTGTAATAAATCTAGGATAACCATATGATTAATTATTTTATACTAATGGATTACCATTTCTTTGGAATATGATATATAATACGTGTAGGAATTCAAGGTTGAGTTTCATGCATATAAACTAAAAGGTCATGTGTGAGAATAAATCTGTATGATTAGACGAAGTTGCATGTAATCCTAGAAATAGGATGACATAAATATGTCCGATTAAGAAAAGATTCCAGTTAACCAACCAAGGATTAAAGATTGATGATCTTAAAGGAGACTATAGTCTAAATTAGGAATTCTAATGGTTTAGCAGACACCGGTAAAGAAGTTGATTTTGTCTCATAATCACATAGGCATCCTGGTAGTGATTTACAATGCTTAAGTATTGCTTTAATATTGGTGAATTTTATTAATTGCGATGTCTCGTGTTCATTTAATTGCTCTCGTAAATAATTGTCCTTGATTAATTCTTATAGATGATAAGAATTAGGGTAATTACAGTAGGTGCACTTGCCCATATCATGTGAGTTGATTAAATTTTGTAGAGAGTTACTACTACATGCACACGGTCAACATTTTTTGTCGTATAACGAATTACATATTAGGAAAGCCCTACACCTGTTACTTTAACCATTCTTCTTTTCCTTGAATTGCTCATTCATCTTTATTGCATTTTCTCTCGGTTACTAACATTGGTTTCTTTATTGGTGCATGACTAGAAGCAATCCCACAAGATTAGTGCCTTGTAGACCAAGAGATCGAGCAAACAACTTTGAACAATTAAAGGAAAACCAAGCAAGCGGTGGTTGATAGTGTTGATCAAGGAGATTTTTGAGTAGGAAAAGAAGAAGACAAGTCAACAAATATGGTAGAGCCATAAACAATGATAATCCACTGAAAGATAGACTCCCTGCTGATGAAGACTGGGGTAATAACATTTTGAGAAATTTACCCCCAGCAAGTGAAGTGAATGACGAAGCACAACCCATTAGATCAATGGCAAAGCTATAGAACCAGGTTTACAGTTGTGAAACTTGTAGAGGAGCCCATGCTAACATGATTGCTATGCTATAAGACCATTGGATTCACGAGAGTGGATTTATTATGTGGTAACAATTTTTGACAATAAAACAACTCATTTAGCAATACTCATAATCTAGACTTGAGAGATCACCCTACCCTCATGGGGTAGTCAGAACCAACAAACAAACAACTTGCATTATCACAAAACAACAAAGATAGACACTCTAAGCTAAAAAAGACATTAAATAAGTTCATTTAAGCTACTAAAAATTGATTTGGAGCCATTGTGACGACTTTGAGGAATAATGAAGCTTCAATTAGAAACATGGAAAATCAAGTTAGCTAGCTAACCAAACTCCCGATAGAACAACCTTAAGGCTCTCTTCCGCATAACATTTGAAACTAATTTCATGCAACAGATTCATGCTATATTTATAATAGAGGAGGAAGAGAAGCTAACTAAGGTGGAGGAGCCTGTAAATATTGTGACCACATAATCAAATGCCATTAGAAAATCCTAATAGGTTAAAGAGCAAGTTTTAATTAATCTTCATATTCTTGATATTTTTTTCTTTTTATGTGATATTTTTCTTTTATTTGAAATTCTGGCCAATTAAAATAAGTAGTGGAATAAAATGACTATTGTAAAAGGTTTTAATCGGCAAGCCCTTTACCCAAGTTATTTGGTAAAATTTTTCTATAATCCTCTTTTGAAAAAAATTACAGTTCAATGGCTGAAATTAAGATTATTTCCACCCATTTAATTCTAATTTCTCCATTTTTTTTCCAACTTAGATTGGGTAGTAGCTCTAGTCAATTTGATGTGCCAAAAACTTCCCGCAAATTAATCCTTAATCTTTGATGTCATAGGATATGAATCTCGAATAAAAATTCAATCTTTTGTATTTTTCTTATAATGTGAATTGAGGAAATTAAATTGGATATGGATGGTGTTAGTTACGGATATGACTCACCGTGACCAACCCGAACTACGCTAACCCTAAATCGATATGACTCACAATCTAGTTTTAGCAAGGTGTCCTCCACAGTCGTTAAACGATTGATAAGAACAATAAGATCTCGCCATAACTCAATGAGTTGATGTAACGCCAAGCCTGTTCGCTGGGTCATTACTCATCCGTACTGTCCTCTTTGGCGACCTACCTGGCCCACCTCAAGGATTTATCGCGAGTGCCTGTCTATGGCCAGCCCTACCACTGGCTCACTCACAATTCGCGTCCCGCATGTCTCGAACCCTTGACTTCCTCAAGATGTTGAGACATGCTAACCACTAGGCCTGGTGGTTGGGCTGGCCTTTCATAGGCACCTACAATAGAACGCGCGTTTTTTTGTAACGCCTAGCCCGTTTTTTTTGTAACGCCTAGGCCTAATGGTTAGTAGTGACTTGACATTTGAGGAAGTCAAGTGTTCGAGTCACTACGGATGCGAATTGGGATAAGTTTCCCGATAAAACCTTGAGGGGGCCAGACATGCCTGCTAAAGAGGACAGTACGGATGAGTAATGACTTAGTGAACGGGCTGGGCGTTACAGTTGATAAGAGAAAAGCAAGAGCAAATACTCTCATAAGGGTTTTCATATCAAAAGGCAATTGATTGTCCAATACATAGAAAAAGGACTGTTTATATAAGTCCATAAACTAACCTAACACAAGGAAGTATTTGGAAAATACGAATAAAACTAAAAAAAAAAACAAATTTCGAGTCCCACACCGATGGACCGGTATAGGAGATACCGACGAGCTGGTAACAATCAAATGTTCAATCACGTGCAGCTCACACACTTCTTTAACCTCACTGGCGAGCCAATGTAGTTGATACTAGGAACCGATGATGTTCGGTTCTCCATGTGACTCCTCCAATTGCTAATTCTTCTAACTGTTGACTGTGCACCTGACTTTCCTTTATCAAACATATATGGAACCGTCAAATCATGTCTAAGGAAAGTAGGATTTTCTAGCAACTCTCGAGATCAAACTCGGGTATTTAAGTTGGCAGTTTGATTCCTATCATAGTTCCTTAAAAAAATTAGATACTTTCCTTAATTTAATCGGACAATTTTTATTGAATGGATGAGTTCAATATAAGTTAAGTTAAGAAAATAAAAGAACTGAATTATGAGCCTAACAAGTTAAAATGTTGGAGTAGGAATTTGGAATTTGAAATTAAGAAGTAAGGCATGCATGGCACGCTTGGCATAAAAACTAAGATCTAAGAAAGCACTATGGTTTGAACTAATAAGGAAGAGATGGAAAAGGGCAAAGTTTTGCAGGACGGAAGGAGAAATAAGAAAGCGGCATCGTAAAAAAAGTAGTAAATAATTGGGATTAGTTAGAGAATTTGGGGGTTATTAGATTGAGAAGTGAAAGAAGTACTTCATTTTGGAATGCTGATTAGATTAGGATAGGTAGTGTGATACAGTTGATACAAGGGCCACTAACTAGAAAAATGGAAAGCCAAAGGTAGCTAATGCTTGGATAGTTGTAGGGGCTTAGAATGAAAATACCTTTAGCTTCCTTAGTGATATGCATATCAATAAACAATTAGGAGATGGTATAATTGATAAATCAAGTTTGTGAACTAACAAATGGAGTTACAAGAATTGGATTGACGGAGATTTAACATTAAATTAGGCTAATAAAGCTTGTTGGGAGGAATAGGTGATAGGGGGTTAAAACTAGAGTTGGATAGGAAAAGTGTCATGCCCCAAACCGGGGCTAAACAGTTACCACTTGCCTTACTTGATTAGAACACCGGTGTCTTAGGGCTAGTTTGACACACCGATTGACTCCGGTGCAGTGCGGTGCGATGGAATCTTTCACATAAAACAAAACAAAAAATCACAAAAAGACAAAAGAAAAACTTGTAAAATTATTTTTTTATCCCTTCTTTTAAATATTTTATTAATAAAACTTATACCTACGGTAGTCATTTCTCTCATTTCAATCTCACCGGAGCCAATCGCACCGCCCATCCAAACTAGCCCTTAGTCAAATAGGATATGCTAAGGCGTTTTGGGGTTTGTTGAGTATCTAACCAGATGCCTACGTCACATAGATACTACCGAGGATCTTATACTTGCTCTAAAACCTGGACTGACCTGTAGGCATAGAAAACTGCATTTCTTTCAAAAATATTTTAACTTGATAAAACAAGTTATATTTATAAGGAAAACATCAAAATACATTTATGCTTCAAGTACTAACACAAGTTTACAAAATAAGTTTACAAACATGAGTTTAGCAAAAGAGTTTAGTCTCTTAAAATATATTCTGGATCTCACTACAAGGATCTCTTGGGGAAAATCACTCATCAGAACTCTCTTCGCATCCTGAACCGTATGCTAGATAATCATAACGATCAACAATGGCATCATCATCATCAACTCAAGTACCTGTAAGAGAAAGGGGTGAGTTTTGGAGAAAACACAGTACACAGTAACACAACCACATGCGTAGTGAACATGCACACTTATACTATCAATCAGAATACGACAATTTAAATCTTTGCTTTAAGTTAAAAACACAGTATTGGAGTATTCATAACTCCGATTTCAACATACGGGAACAAGGGGTTCCTCTGTGGCTCTACCTCCACAGCCAAGGGATGTGATATAACTGGTCGGAAATTATATCTTGGAAAGCCCGTACTACTCTGTGCATCAGCAAAAGTATCATAACTAGTCTCCTCTAGGGAAGTCCACCGTTATCGGCCATTAATAATACAAGTACATCTACGCAGCAAGGATCAATGATGCCCATTATCCTGTGTAGACACCAAATTTTGTTCATATATTTAGATAAGCTCTTGTTTTATTAATTTGTATTAAAATAAAAACAAAAATTAGTATTTTAAATATTTATTTATTTATTTTTCAGACTATTTGTAAAAAAAATTAAAAAAATTAAAAAAAAGGGAGAAGCCTTGTGCCAGTGCCAACAACAGCCTTGAAGCCCGCCACTTATCCCTGCCATCTCTACCAACTCCATTGACAAACCTCCATCTCAGATTGAAAGTCTTCAGCAAATTTAATTCTCAGAGATTTGATTGACTAAAAACACGTTGAAAGATGCTCGATGGAGATAAAAGAAAACAGGGGATCGGTTTCAAAAGGGATCCCTGTTTCAAGACCCTAAAAACCTTCCTTTATAGCCCTTTGCCTCCCTGATAGCCACCATTTTTCAAGCAGATTTTCTACAAGCATTTAAGAACATCAAGAAAATCAAACACTATTGGCTCTAAAAACTAGCGGAACAATGGATTACAATCCCTAGTTTTATCTGATTTTCTTGACTAAATATGCCTATAAATAGTCTGAACGAGATTGGAGAAAAACACAGAGAAAAACACACAGAGACAGAGCGAAAAAACCCAAAAAAAAGAAGCTTGAGAAAAAATCCTCTCTGCCTGCAACCAAAACACACACTTGAAAAACACAGAGAAATCTAAAAATACCCGAAAACAACATCTACAAATACGAAAATCCAATTCAGAAATCTCAAACATATGTTGACTGCGGGTACCGACTCCGCTTCAGAGGTGACCCTAGGTACCTCAGTTGGACATGAGCTGGCTTCATTCCCCTCGCCCTCTTCGGCCTCGACAGCTTGGGAGTTCGACAAAATCGTCCGTAAAGGCTCTGCTAGCTCCTCTGGTTCCTCCTAGAGACACTCTTCTAGTAGCAGCCCGGGGTCAAAGTTAGGGATCTCCTTCATCAACTTGCTTCTGATCTCCTTTGCCATTTAAGCCCGATAATTGATTTGGAGATCAGCATATTGGTCGGAGGCGAACATCTTCTACCAAAGTTTATCCTCAGCCTCCTTTATCAGTCGATCCCCAGCTTCTAAGGATTTTTTGTAGGCCTACAGAGTTTGTACCTCATCCAGTAGGGCCACCCTCTCTCCCCAGAGGTTAGAGTTCTTAGCTTCCGGACCGGATTTCATCCGATCAGCCTCCAATAGTGACATTTGGAATTGATCCCGTAGACACTTCTCCTTCTCGGCCTCTCTCTTTATCTTATTATTTTCGGCATTAAGGTTCTTGAGCTGAGATTTCAGCTGTTCAGCTTCAGCTAAGCTCTTCATCTCACTCTCCTTAATGCCGACGACCTGCACTTCTACAGCCTGCTTATTCTCATCAAGGGCATCAGCGCGAGCTCGCTGCGTTTCGAGCTCGCTCTTCACCGTGGCCAGCTCGCCTAAGAACCTTTCCATGGCTTTTCAATGCTCTAGTTCGATGGACTCAGCTTCCCGTGCCTTCTGCAATAGGAAATTCTCATCAGATCGTAGTGCATAATTATGACCACCTACCTGCCAAAGATGAGACAAAGTTTTTTGGTGCCGCTTTTCTAGAGCCCCGTAGTCCTTCCTCATCTTTTTAAGGTCGCCAGAGCCATGAAGGTTAGCAAGTCGGCTTGAAAAACAAATAAAACAATAAAGAGTTCAAAACTTACATCCCGTTAGGCAGACATATCCATCGCATTTCTGTGCCCAATCAAAGCGACTACTAAACATAGCAACGATGGCCTCATCTTGTGATAGCATGCTACCCACACGAAAACAGGTAGCCAACTCGGGGTTGAAGACGGTTCGCTCATTTGTTATCAAATCCCAGTTTGGGATGAACTTCTCCTCAACATCTTGAGCTACCCGTCTCCATCCTTCCTGGGCTGAGAATAGTTTCCTTCAGCCCGCCCTAGAAACTGGGTTGAGCGAGGGGTGGGGGGGAAGGGCACCAATGCCTTCAGCGACAGGGGAGTGCTGGACCGAGTTTCTGCCCTCTAGGTGACTCCGATACTCTTAAACCTTGGTTGGGGCGGTCTTTAACTTGAATTGGAACCCTGCTTGAGCCCCCGACCTCAGCTCCCACGGTAGACGATCGTTTTGAAGCCGCCCGTTCAGCCTCCTGGAGAGCCTTTAGTTCGAATACTCATCGCACTAATTTAAATTGCTGTCGGCTCTCCTCCTCCAGGCTTGGCCCAGCTTGGCCCTTTTGCTTCTCGCGACGGGTAAGATCATCAACTGGTGGCTGAGAAGAAATTGGGATAGCATCTATAGCCTCCCATATCCTGATGTGTTTAGCCTTACCCGCCCTTGTGTCAAGTTTTTTGGCGTATACAAACTCCTTACCGGACCGGGGCACTTTGTCAGTTGTTTTCGATCTTTTGGACCTGTCCGTCCTTTGGGTTACCCTGGCTCTCTCCGAACCACGAAAGGATCTTTCTTGACTGCGGCAGGCAGGTGGCCTATCAGCTGATACCCTCATTTGCTGCTGCTACACTTGGGCCTGTCTTTTGGACTCATCTTCTTTTTTCAAAGCCGCGAGCTGGGCTTAGAAGGTATTGCCAGACATCACCGGGAGTCGTTCTGTAAAAGAAACGGGGGGTAGAAAAAACATAAAAAGAGGAAAGGAAAGAAAAAAGGACACATTTGCTGCCGTGTCGAGCACGAGCCACCCAAAAGAGAGTCAGTGAATCTAGTGGTGGTCGGTCCAAGGCGTAGGTCTGCACAGTGGGTTGTTGGGGTTGTACCTCCCTCATGAGGATCATTCGGGTCAGTAAGTATTGGCTCGCCTCACCTCCACATCTGCGAGATCATTTGGCCATCCAGGGCCCCTAACCCTGGGATGCCATCAAGTCAGTCAGAATCTCGAATGCGGCTTGGTCATGTTTTAATAAGTCGACCTCTCTTATCCTGATAGGTGCAGAGTAGGTCGTTGGGAATTTGAACTCGCCGGCTTTGGTGATGAAAAGGTATTTGTTTTTCCACTCCACTAAGTCGACCAAGTTGTCCAATAACCTTTTCTTGGAGCGTGCAGCGAGATAAAACCACCCGTTGAGGTGCCTCGAGGAGTAGAACTTATTGAACAAATTTGAGGTCGGTCTTACAATCAACAAAATGCAAAGAGCTTCGAATGCCGACAGGATCCTCTATAAATTCAACGACATCATATAGGGGGAGACCCTATGGTAGAATAGGAAATCCATGATGAAGAGGGATAGCAGGAACTCCATCCTATAGTTGAAGTGCATAGTGTAGATGGCCGTCCTGCCCTCCTATGGAAGAGGGGCCAAGTCCCCTAAAGTAGGCTGGAACATTGCCTATTTGAATATGAGGTAAGGGCGATCCTTGAAGTAGTGCTTGATCGCTGTGGCATACTTGGTCGAATCGGTATACTCACTAACTACGCCGTCGGGGCCCTTACTTGTACCTACCTCAGAATATAAAGGGACCGCCTCTTCTTCATCTTCCCCTTCGTCGGGATATTGGTCTCGTGGCAAGGTATACACCAAGTTGACCAGGTCTCGTTGTTCCGCAACCACCTTAGCTAGATTTGAAAGACTAAGAGAGGAGTCATCTTAGGTTCTCTCTACGCTTGAGTCCATCTACCTCACCCATGTTGCTTCCACTTCGTGCACCGCCGCCAACTTGCCACCGTGGGGACCAAACTTATCGGAGACGCTGGTTGCTTCGAGGGTTATCAGTGTCATTCACGGACTCCATAGAGCCCGAGAAACTATCTCTGTTCTCTTGCTCATAGTCATAGACCTCCCTATCCTCTTCGGATGGTAGGAATATTCAAAGCTGTCTGAAATAATTTGCTTACCCATTGTAGTTGAGAGATGGCTTGAGAAATGTAAACTGGTGGGAAGGATCTTCGGAAAGAGGAGCGAAGAAGTTTTTGAATTACAAAGAATCAAGGAATGTTAAAAAACACGGGTGGGATTTCGGAAGTTCGAAGCTAGGAGTTGAGAGGATGCAAAAGTGTGAAAATGAGGGCTGAAATGATATATATAGGGGCAGCAAAAGAGAGAGAAAGCGAGCGAAAAAAGAAGCGCATTAATGGCTCCAGGAAGCGCTTGACTGATGGGCCTCCCCCAAGTTAACACGTGTCCCACGTATTTAATGAGTAGTACGTTCTTGAGGCATGGGGATGCTCAACAGTCACGTCCATCGATCACACCAACAGAATCATCCTTTCAAATGCCAGAAGTGTCAGATTCATTGTACGTCCTACCAATTGGGTCGAATGATCTTCCTTGGGATCGCAGAAGCTAATCGTAAAAGCAGCGCCACACTACAACCCGCATTATTTCAACCCACCTCATAAACAAACATGAAACAACCTGCAATTTGTGTGCTCTCCCCGCTTGTCTGCCGTTCAAATTAACTCAGGGATGTAGCTCAAATGAAGAGTTGCAGCTTAAGTTATTTCACCCCATGTTAGTCAGGGATGTAGATCAGATACGTAAGTTAAACCTGTGGAAAAGTACCTCGTCCCAACGCTAACCTGTGATACTCTCCTAGCCACTCCAAGCGTCTATAAGAGTAGAGGGCAAGTGTTGATGGTCTATTTTGGGATGAATCACTTTGGGCCTAGGACCAAGGGCCCATATATCCACATGGCTCACAAAAACAACTCAGGGTCCATTAGCACAAGATGGGAGCACTGCGGAAGTAGGCCTGGGTTGAAACCAACGACCTCGAGTATATCCGACATGTCCCCGCCAGGACCGAACCCACCTTCATGTAGCTCGTCCCCGTCGGGATCGAGCCCGCCTTCTACCTACTCATCCCCACTGGGATCGTGCCCGACTTCTTCCAGCTTGCCCTCTCCGGGATTGAGCCAATACGCACCGACTTACACACGTGTCTCTTGCACACATTTTCCTTAATAGAGAAGGTTCAGAGCACACCGACCCGGGGACCCAGTTTCTAGAAATGGCCATTCTAAACCCTATAAATGGAAGCCCAACTCGGATGTTAAAGGTAATGCGCAATTGAATACCCCACTCAATCTTCTTTTATACATTTGACTGTCTTTCTCGTTTATTAACTTAGGCATCGGAGTGGCCACGCCTGACAAACCCCCCGCGTAGTACTCTGACCCTATTTTCTGTGACCACAAGATCTCCACAGCTTGTTCCCAAGCTCCTGTTGGGCCTCCTGCTTAGCCCATAAGCTCCAAAACTCTACCGGCCTAATTCCTGCCGTCGTCAATAGGTAATGTAAATAATATAAATAAATATTGAGGAGTTCTCTTTAAGAATTTCAATAATAAATTTAAGATTTTCTTAATGAATAAAGTTCTTTAAGATATAAAGGTGGTACTTGGGAGGCTAAATGAAATCTCAGGATAGACAGAGATGGTCTCAAAGTAATATGATTTCTCTTTTAATGCATTGTTGGGATATAGAAAGTGTCATATAAGTATTGTTTTCAATTAACGACAATAAATCACCAAATAACTTGTAATAGAAATTACTTATCATGCTTTAGGATAATGGCGTCACGAGCTCCACCATATACACACATCAAAGGACATGCATATAAGGCTATCAAAAAACTGTAAACTGTCTAATGATATAAAATTCTCTGAAAACTCTCAATATAACAATCCACAAATGTTGCTAACATAGTAATAATCCATGAAACTAATAAATCTCATATACCTAATGTAATACCCGATTTTCACCTTCAATGTCATAGAATAGTGTGGTTATAATTAGCAATAAAATGGATAAATACATTAGAAGGGTGGGCTAGTTTGAATCCTAACAGTAATAGAACACTTGGAGTAAATAAGATAGTAAAATGCCTAAATAGGTTAATGGAGTAATGGACTAAATAGAAAAGATGACTTTGTAGTGAAATTTGTTATAAACCCTAATGGGATATCAATTTATGCACATTGATTGTGGCAAAGCATGAAGAGAGAATAAAATTAATTTTGGACCAATGAAATCTTTTGAAAATTTGATAAATGAAATAAAAAGAGAAAAATTGCTTTTTGACCAACAATTGCATGTATCTTTGCTTTTTGAATTTGTACATATTGATTATGATTTTACATGCATTAGAAATACTTGGTCCATATTTAGTCGCTTTTCATGCATTAAATGCATGTCGCTAGGTGGCTAAATAATACATGAAAGACAAGGATAATTGTTTAGTTAATTCATTTATTTAATTATTGTTGTTTTTAGCAAATAAAATAAATCTCACATGCTCCCTCTCTCCATTTCTGGCATGAATCTCCTCCCTCACACCCTCTTCATTTTCTTTTCCTTTTCAAGCTCTTTAAACAATAAAACCTACCCCTAGTTGAATATCTACAAGAGTTAGTGAGAAATTAAGTGAAATTATCATAGATTTCCACTAAACAATCTTCAAGAAGCTTGATAGACACAAGAGGAAGAGGAGTAAACAAGAATTCAAGTTGGTAGAAATTTCAAGAAATTGGAATTGAAGTGAAGTATAGCTAAGGAAGTAAAAGGAAGAGCAATTCAAGGTGAGTAAAGGTTAATTTCCATGTTAATAGCAAGTTATAAGTAGTTATGAAGTTAATTAAGTAGGGAACCCTAGAATTCCATGTGTAACTAAAACCATAGTTTAGTCTTGATTGTATAATCAAGTGAACTTAATAATGAATGAGTAACTAAGTTAAAATAAGTTAAGGAATGGTGATAAAAGTGAAAAGCCCTAATTATTTCCCATGTTATTTTAATACGTGTACACCTTGATGATTTGTTGAACCATATGTGTTTATGGATGATTTAATATCATATGAAATGTCTATGAAATTATATACATGAATTAAACTCTTATATGTATGTTGAATTTGAAAGGATGTTGAATTGCAAGGTTATTCAAAAAGGAATATCTAACTCTAATGTATTATGGGTTAATTTCATGTTGGATGTTTTATAAGTGTTTGGGATGTTGAAATAACTTGATAATATGGTATATGACTGGTTAAAGGGAAGTAAGACTAGGTTAAAGCAAGTTAAAGTTGGAAAAAAATGGAAAAAATAAATCAAGGAGGCGATTCAGGACAATTTACACGCTCGCGCTTTCATGCAGTGTACCCCTACACGGCTATGTAAATAAGTCGTGTTCTCCTCAGCAAAGAATTAAAAACTAAAGATTAATGACGAGCACGCCCATGTATGTACTCGTGCTCCTCTCGTAAAAATTTGAAATGTTAACAAACCTAGACCACGGGTTAGACCATGGTCGTGTACACATGTCGTGTACCTAACCCACGGCCGTGTATCAAGCCGTGCTCTTCTCGTAAATTTTCGAAATGATGTTCTGGCGACCACGGCCTACACCATGGCCGTGTACCTAAACAGTATACTCATACACGACCTATATGCACGGCCGCGTATCAAGTAAGACTTGGTTTTTCTTCTTTAATTTTTGTAAAATCAACTTTTAATCCTCAAAACTTGTACATTCAAGCTTATAGATGATATAATAACTTATATATCCTTATACATATACACATATAAAGATGAATTAGAATGAAATCTTTAATTCTTCTTAAATTACTTTCTAAAACAAATTATACTTCAAATATTTGATTCGAGGCCGTTGAAACTTCTGAGAATAAGGTAAGCAGTGACTGCGTGTTGTTTGCTAGGTTAAGCATTGAAATGACTAATGAACTTAAAGACAACTTAATCTAATGTTTGAATTGCTTGTGTTTGAGGTTGGTTTTCTGGTTAGCGAGAGCAATCGATTTTGTTAGAGTGCTGATTCTCTAACCCTGTAGAAATTAGGCCCCGAGGTCACTAGTGGTTCAGATTCCACATGAGAGTGAATAGGGGGCTAGCCGATAGGGAAAGAAATAGCGGAATAACGAGTTAATATACAAGATAGAAGTTGTGTATGTGAAGGACTAAGGGAATGGGACCTTATCCTTACTGCGTACATGGACTTGTATAGTTAATGGCCGATAACGGTGGATGTCCTGGATGAGACTACTAAAGTAAAATGGTCCAGGCCAATGTACAGGTTGTACGGGCTTCCAGGATATAATGTTCGACCGGTTATATCATATCCCCCGGTTGTGGAGGCAGAGCCACAGAGGACCCCCTTGTCCCCCAGTTGTTGCTTTTGGAGTCATGAGTGCTCCGGTGTTGGCTGTGGAGGCAGAGCCAAAGAGGACCCCCTTGTCCCCCAGTTGTTGCTTTTGGAGTCATGAGTGCTCCGGTGTTGTTTTACTTAACTTAAAATAAAGTTATAATCTATTGGTTGTTAATTGTTGCACATGAATGCATGGATCACGACGCTTGTGTTTGTGTTACTGTGTACTGGGCCTCTGGCTCGCTCTTTCTTTTCAGGTAATGGAGCTAATGATGATGACTATCTTGATTGATATGATTATCTTGGTTATAGATCGGAGCTCGATGAAGGTTCTGACGAGGGTTATTAGGGATGATCTTTCCTTTTGGTTTGAGGGAAAATGTAGTGAGGTTTTGATGTACTTAAGAGCCACTTAAACTCTCTTTCATGAACTTCTCTTTTGAATCTCCTACTTTTGGGTGTCTTTAAGACACAATGTATATTTTGTATATTTACGTTAGTACCTTTGAGCACAAACTTATTTTGATGGTTTTCTCCATGTATATAACTTGTTATATCAAGTTAAAATATTTTTGAAAGACGCTTACAGGTTTAAGCAGGTCCTACAATCCGTAAAGTTTCTAAGTGACGTAAGCGTCTGGTTAGAAGCTCGTAGTGAACCCCCAATGCCTTATTGTATTCCATTTAAGTAGAATCGGTAGTTGTACTTAGATGTAATACATGACGGACTGTTTACCCACTATTTGGGGCGTGACACCTAACAAAATCTAAAAATATGAAATTGAACATGGAAAAATTGTATTCTAGATAGACAACTAGATCATCTCACTCACATAGCTATTATAAGTCCTACCGCCAACATATAGATTGTCGCCTAAACAATCATGGTAATCCTCAATCATTAACTTTTTTTTTTGTTTCAAAAACCTCAATCATTATTTACATAACCTAAAAAAAGAAGAGTAAAGGGGAAACATCTAGTACAACCATTATATACACACATATAAGATATCATATCACATACAATTTAAAGTAACTAATGTAATAGATAATTAACAATAAATCAAGAATTAAATTAATTTATAAATTTTGATACCCATGAAAATAAGTCGATAACCTTATATAAACAAAAATTAACTGGAACTAGAGGCAAGGCAAGAGAATACTTATTGAAATCATGAACTCATTCATACTTGAAACAAAAATTTGCCACGAACAATTTATTTAAAGATCTAAAGACCTTACACCGACTGATCGAAGGATCATATGACCTCTATTTATTATGCTATACTCGACGGATTGAATGATCCCAAGACCTCTCTGGTTATACCATACTTGACAGATTGAATGATCATAGGATTTGTCGGTTATACCACACTCGGTGGGATGGAAGTTTCTAAGACCTCTCGGTTATGCCACACCCACTAGAACATAAGTTCCCAAGACCCTCTCATTTGAAAAAAAAGGAAACTGAAAATAGGAAACAATGCGGTTCCAAGATATATTTTTAAAAACACGAGTTTATACGGTTCAAAGGTTTTTCACGAATATCGTTATTATATCAACTATACAATATCATTTATATATTAATTAGCATGAGAATACTAAACCTAACATGCACAAACAACAAACAATAGTAGCCAAGTACCTGACGTCTATATAAACATTAAAATCCAAATCTTACCATGAAATAATTTAATCTCGTGTCAAGAAGAAGATATTAAAAGATTGCATCGTCCATATTCTTATTTTCTTCTGTTAAATTTTCTATTTTAATTTAGTTTTACAAATTTACAAAACAATCAAAATCATATGCACTTATAGGTTAATCTGTGGTTGATAATTAGATCGTTAGCCGATTGCCTACGTTTAACTGTTTTATTCAATCATGTCTCTTTCTTGGATCGCTATAGTCCCTTCTGGCATGATTTGATATAGTTTTTCCCATAATACAATGAAGTTGTGAACAACTAATCCACATAATGCTAAAAAATTCTTCTATTTTTTTAATTTATTCCCTTCCTCTTTTCTCTTCTTCTGTAAAAAAAAAAAAAAAAACCTTTCCTCCCACTATGTATTGGAATAGAGCTGTGTAAAAGGGTCATGACCTGCGGGCTAGCTCAGCTTGGTCTTTAAATGGGTTTGGGCCAATAAATTTTTGACCGGTATAAAAGCAAGCCAAATCCGACCTAGCCCGTTTAGCCCAAGAAATGCTAGCTCGTTTGAAAAACGAACCAAAGTAGGCTAGCCCTGTCTGACTCATTTAGCCTATTTGCACAACTTTATTGACAAGTAAATTGTGCAAATGGGTCGTGCCTTGCAGGTCGGTCCATTTAGCCCCAGTTTTAAATTGGTTTGAGCCGATATTTTTCGGCCTCGTGTAAAAGTTGTTCAAATCTTGCTCGGCTTGTTTAGCCTATGAGCTAAAGTGGGCTGGGTCAGACCTAAGAAATTCTAGCTCATTTAACAATTGGGCTAGAGCTTCTTGGCCCATTCGGCCTATGAGCCAACGTGGCCCGGCTTGACCTGTCCTATTTGCACAATTCTAGTCTTAATTTTAAATCATCATTATCAATATTAGATCTATTCGAAATTAGTCAAATTCATTAATTTTATTTTAAATAATTAAATCTAAAATGTAAAATACATTTTAATAATTTCAAGTTATCAAATGATCATCATATATCTTTCTTTCTACTTTTCAGCTCTTCTTCTTTTTTTTTCCCTTCGTTACTTATTTTTTAAAACTTTTTTTGCCTAGAAAAAAAGAGGATTCATTCATCATACTGAAAGAAGTACATTAGTTTAGAGATACAAATTCATATCTTAGACATTTACCATATCTGACACAATTATATCCAAAAAAGGAGAAGGGGGTCTTTTTATCCAATATGATGGACACTTCTCCAACTTAGTTTAAACCACGATCTAGTTCGCTACTTGATTTGCTTGGCATTTTATCAAGCTGAAATCAATTGTTTTGAAATTGGATAGCAGTATTTTCAAGTCTTTAAAAATGGGCTTGAGTTTCCAAGGTGGATTTTTGTTTTGCTTAATAACTTCAAAGACCAGTTTGTTGTCCATCTCAAAGACTACTACTGTTCGGTTCTGGTTTTTGCCAACAACATCACCTCTCGCAAAGCCATCGCCTCAACTAATTTAGAAGCACCCACATAGAAGCTTTTAGAAGATCCATCGACCACATGTGCTTTGTTTTTTCTTGCTACTACACCTATAGCAGCTTTCTTTAACTGTGGATCGAAAGCGCCATCTTAATTGATCTTGATAGCCTCTTCATGTGGTCTCTTCCAAACTATCTCATCTACTAAATGCCGGCCTTCGCATTGTTGAACAAAATTTGCTATCCTATTCTCTCTACCCGTTCTTCCCTGCGGCCTTACCTCAGTAGTAGAAGAGCTGTGACAACTTCTTGCAGCTTCGAGAAAGAACCCACCTTGTTGCTCACTCGCATGCTTAGACAGAATCAGTATAGTACCCAATCGACTGCTTAAATCTGAGTTCCCCTACAACGAAGCTTCTACTCCATAGTCATTGGATTTACAACCTTCTTCAGTTATGCCATTCCCCTCTGCTGCAAAGCTTCTTCATACCCCATGTGCCACTTGTTATTACTTGAGCTTAACATTTCTAACTCCTTGATGGCTTTTTTGCTTGCCTCAATTACCTTGACTACATCAGCTAGCTTCCCATTAAACACCTAAAAAGATTTTCTTTCCAAATACTCCATGCTATTGTGCGTAACTTCAAAAATATCATCTTCTCATCCTCCTTCGTTGCTGCTGCACACTTCATACAATCCTCTTAGCCATCTGTCAAAAGTAGATATTCGAGCTGCATCTACTCTTAATCCTGAAACAATAAACCAAACTACATTTGTCTAAGGATAACATAGAAACATATGCTTATGGGTCTCAATCTTCATAGAAAAAGGGCATTTTTGCCTTTTTCGAACAAACTATAGTCAGTTGCTATATGTTTGTTTAACACTCGCCATATGAAATGCTTAATTTTTGGCAAACAAGGGCAATGCCATACTCTTTTTCGGATTGATTTCCCAATTTGATGCGATAAAAATGCTCGAGTTGTTGTAGAGGCAGTTTCACATCTCATAATTTCCTTCATTACTTTTTAAATCCTAATTTCTTCAGATACCTTTGTCTCATCTCTAAACCTATTTGGTAACTCTGTAAAAAATGGAAATAAATGGAAAAGAGCAAATAAGAAAAAAAAAGGAAAGTAACGTGAAGTGTCATTTTATATTTTTATACTTTTATTTGTCTTTAAAATAAAAATTATAGTTAATAATTAATAAAAAAATCAATATTTTTTTTATATAAAAAATTATTAGAAAGACAATTTAATAACTATATTTACGTCCCAAACTTTTTTTACAATTTCTCTCCAAATTAGGGAGAAAACAGAAGCGGTTTTACAAAGCAACCTTCCACGTTTCCTTCTTTTCTAAGCATACCACTTTACCTTGAGTTAATCCACCCATACACTATAACGTTCTTCAATCAAACTCTAACTCTATCTCCTCTCTTCCTTATTCTCCAATCTCCATCGTCTAATCTAAGCTTCTCAAGCCATTCACTTCCCTTCATCTTCAGGAAATTCATCGTTTTGACAAGGAATCGGCTGAGGTTTTTCTTCATCTTTCTTTCCTCAAGGGTGTTTCTTTTGTTTTTTTTTTAATGTTTTTTGCCCTAAAATGGAATTATGTATTTTGGGTTTGTTCATTTGCAGAAATTTAGGATTTTTGAAGTGGAGAAAGAAACTTCTGCCACACATAACTTGTTTTGCTCACAGGTAGTGAAGTTTCGATTTTTGACCTTTTGGTGTCTTTCTTTTTATAATCGTCCAGCATTTGGGTTGTCTTTATTGGGTGAGTTGTTTATTTGGGTGTGAGTCTAATTTGGTAAATAATTGTGGGTTTCATGTGTTTAGGCTAAAAGGTTGAATTTTTTAGCTTTGGATTGTGACCATGGAATACAGGTTTGAGTTTGATTTGATTAATACCTGTGATTCTTATTGAGTTTCTTTTTGCAGATGACTTAATGTAAAAAAGCTCTGTTTGATCTCAAGATTATAGATGTTTGTATCTATTATTGTTTGAATTTGATCTAAACTTAGTAGTTTGAAGTTTGGTTCTTAACACTAGAGTTTCTATCATGGCTTTTTTAATTTATCCTTTTTTTTTTGGAGTTTGATTTAACGTATATTTGTTCCTTTAATGGATAAACTTTGTCAGAAAAATATGAAATGGAATACAAGCATAGCTCGGATACATGTAATCTGGTTGAACCAATAATGTATTTTCAGTGATCTCATTTGAGCTTCAATTTTTTTTTTGAGGAAATTTATATAATACATTTGGCTCTTCAGTAGGTGGCATGGATCCGTGGTGTATGTTTTACACTTTAATTGAGGGCCTTGGTTAATTGATCATTGGCCAAATGTTTTGATGTTTTGTTGACACTGAGTTTAAAAAGGGTTATTATTAGTTTCATTGGTTTAGAGCTTGAACTCTTGAAGATTAACTTGGATTGGGATGGAATCATGAGTACAATAAGCATGTGTGTAGCATCATTCTTTGCTCATTAATTAAATCTATCTTGTCCCCCCAAGTTCCAATTGATCTTACTAGCTTGAACTCATGGCAAAGTAATGTGGCTATCTCCATTTATTTTCTTAAATTTTATGACTTCCTTCTTTGGCTCACCATTTGAATAATGTGCATAATCGTATGAAAATTATGGACCCAATATGTTATTGGTTTGCCTTACAAGCTCCATGCAACTATAAAAACGATCATTTGATATCAAAATTCGAAAAAAATTGTAGATATGCATTTTTGGATTAATTGAACTGTCACTACCATAAAAAAGCTCATATTTTCCTTGTGTTGCTTATAACTTCATGTTGCTTTAGACAAGAATGAAGGTTCTAATAGACCTGGCAATCTTAGACATGACATGAATACACGACACGAACACGACACGAATAAATGACACGAGGTGACACGAGATGACACGGGGTTAAAATTAAGTAAAATTAATATATGAATGTGGTAAAAGATAAAAATAACATTTTGAGTTTTCCGTGTCGACACGAATTTTTGACACGAATACACGACACGAACACGACACGAATATGGTTTTACATGACACGAAAACGAATTTTTGACACGAATTGTCAGGTCTAGGTTCTAATGGCACTTTGAGGTTGGAGGAGATCTAATTTTGAGATGGGAAGCTCAGGAGAGAAAGTTGCTGCAGTTTGTCTCACTAAAGGTATGAATTTTGGGTTCAAGATTGAATCTTTAGCATTATATGGTGACATAGTGCTTTCCATTGGAATAAGATGATTTGTTTTACTTCATTCTTTGTTTGGGATTTGAATTTGGAAATTATATGATGTGTACATTTGTAGAATTCTTGTGTATTCTCTTGTTTCGATTTGTCCTGGAAATGATATGGTGATTTCGAGATTCTTGATTCATAAAGGAAGTTGTTTGGGTTCTTTGATGATATTCATTTGCTGAAATTTTTTAAAGATGAGGTAAAGGGTTATGGTGTATAAAAGACGAAGGAATAAGGGCAAGTTGTTAGTTTTATTATATATTTAGATAATCACAAAAAATTGCATAATAAAGGTTCAACTTGTTTACAAAAACCATAAAAGGGTTAAATTTATCTAAAAAAATTGGAATTCAACGTATTAACAAGGATGACACCAATGCTTCATCTGAAAATAGAAAATAGTTCTACTTGTTTAATTTAAGCTTGGTTTTCTTCTTATTAATGGGGAACAATTTCTATGTTTTTCATTATCAATTTATCATCTGAAAGCATTTCAACTGCTAAAAACGTTTTCAAATTGCTTTTAGTTTTCATATAAGATCTGAAAATTGAAAATAAAAAAAATTTTTACCAATAAGCAAGGCCTTACGTTCTGGCAATCCAATATGCCGATGGGGTATGTCTTTTATATTGATGGCATATAATTATATATGGTACTATTGAGCCAGGATATGAAATCCTTACCTAGAGTTTTCAAAATGGTGCTGTTGCTTTGTTTATAGTATCCAAAAAAGAAGAAATGTCCTTCCTAAAATCCTTGGTAGAATTATGAATCTTGTGGTTTCTTTTGACATTGCTATCATATTCTACATTTTAATTCGCTATACTCATCTTCTGCCAATTGTATTAATATTGCATTCTTGATGGCAAGGGTAAGCTTTTTCTTTAACTCAACCTTTCTTTTTGTTAAAAACTAAGTTCCACATGAATCATTATATTTTGTTCTTGGCCCGTATATATGATATGTTATTGAAGAAACCATGTATGTTGTTTCACTTTGAAATACATTTTTTTCTCTTTGATTTGTATATCTTGTCAAATAGTATCACTAGTTCCTTCCTATTCTTAAATTGATCTTCTTCTTCTTCTTATTTATCTTTTTTTTTTTAAATGATAATGGAGAAATAGTAAGCCAAACAGATACTGTCAACTCTTATAACTCAAGGAGTTTTTTTGTTGGTTAATACTGGTGCTTGCTTAAACTTGCAAAATTGCTATTGTTTCTACTAATGGAAATTTTGTATTAGGATTCTTTAAGTCCAGTGTCTATTCGTGTCACTATCTAGGAGTATGGAACATAGCTTTAATATTAGTTCATAAAATATCTCATTAGAGCATATGAGCTTTCATAACTAGGTTTGGATTTTGATCTTTACTGGTATAAAATTATATTGTTTTCTTTTGTAGAAGCTGTTGAAGAATAGACAATTGTTTTATCACTTATTATTTGGTTTTGATTGGAATTCATCATCCCTTTACTCCTCATACCCTCCTTTTTTCACTTGATACATGGTACATAATAATGATACAGATCCTTGTGTACTTCCTTTTCTTTTTTTCCCAATTTTATACTTTGAATAATTGCGGAACAACAACGTTGACACCATTAGGGCGGTGATGCCCTTGCCTTTTCTTTGCAGGTAAAGCTTACTAAAATACAATGTCATGCTCAGGAAATTCAAAGCTTATGTGCTTGTGAAAATATTAGCATTTTCAGCTACTTAAAACTAGAGATAATATTGTAATACTTTATTTGCATTGTTATGCCAAGAGAATGAAAGACAATAATAAAGAATTGTCAGTTGAGATTTTCACCCAAATACCATGTCTCATTTGTAATGATTAAGGGTTGATAAGACTTCTTTTTGATGAAGTGAGCTGTTCTTATAATTTTGAAGAATTTTGTATATGCAAGTTTAGAGATTATAGGTTACTCTTTCTATGGGTATTTTCCAATTACTATGATTTGATTTAGAAAATTATAGAACTCATTGTTTTGTTTTTTACATGTTCTTTATGGCGGTCTATGGTAGACACACCCATTAGAATGAACTTCCTCTGTTCGTTGTTTTTAGTTTTAATTAAATGTCTAGTTTACCATTGACAGTGAACGAAAAACACGAGGCTCATTGTCTTGACTTGGCTGCATGCTCAGAAGGAAATCACTTCACAAGTGAACATTTCCATAATTTAACAATGTTGAGGTTCTTTCAAATGGATCATACAGCCCTTAATGGAGATTTTAGACATCTTTTCCAAAAGTTAAGATGGCTACAAAGGGAAGGATGTTCTTCAGATTTTATGCTAAGCAATTTCCATCCTGAGAACTTGGTTGCTCTTGATTTATCATATAGTCAAGTCACAGAATATTGGGGAGGCTGGAAACATTTAGAGGTAACTTATCTTATTTAGTTTGCGTTAGCAACAACTATTTATTGTTTTTGTTTCTCAGGCAACAATGTGATCTCCTTTCTTAGTTGGCAAAGAAGCTAAAAGTCCTGAGGCTTGAGCACTGTTTCTGCCTTGTCGTGTCTCCTGATTTCTCATCGTTCACTGAGCTTGAGATTTTGAGTCTTGAAGGATGCAAGAATTTGTAGAGAATTCACCAATCGATTGGTCATGTCAGCAAACTTGAGATTCTGAATATTAGGGGATGTCATTGCTTGAAAGAACTACCAGCAGAAGTTGGTAAAATGAAAGAGCTAAAGGAGCTCCTTGTTGATAGGACGTCTATTGAAACAATTCCAATATCTGAAGGCTCATTGGGAAAGCTTGAGATTCTCTCTGCCTCACGATGTGAATCATTAGTTAAACTTCCTGGCACAATTGGTCATCTTAAATCGCTATCAAAACTTGACTTGTCTTGTTGCACGAATCTTATTCAACTCCCAGACTCCATAGGATTTCTTGAGAGATTGAGTAGCCTGATACTGAGGGATTGCCATTCATTGACAAAGATTCCAAAAACCATTGGGGACTTGAAATCGTTAACTAAGCTATGCTTAATAGCCTCACATAAACTCATGGTGTTACCCGATTCCATTGGTGATCTTGGTAGTTTAGAGGTGCTTAATGTCCGCGCAAGTGCAATAAAAAACTTACCAGGTGCCATTCGAAAGCTAAGAAATCTCAAGACGTTGGATGTCTCGTATACTCCATTGCAAACAGATATACTCTGGATTGCTGAATCGTCATCATTGGAATGCCTGGAATTAGAGAATTCAGATATTGCTGACTTACCTCAAAGCCTCTCTAAGCTACCAATCTCCACATACTAAATTTGAGTAACTGCAACCACCTTGAAGCCCTCCCAGAGCTCGCTTTTGGATTGAGTGTCTTGAAATTTTCTTGTAAATCCATGAAAACCTTTTCAGACATTTCCAATTTACATGATTTGAAGCATCTTGAAATTTGTTACTTTGATAAGGAAAAGCCAATGTTGAAAATTGGAAATTTGAATAAACTGGAAACAGTTAGAGTTGTTTGTTCAACTGTTGTTGTAAATGATTTTGCCATTTTTCCTGAATTGAAGATGCTGGAATTGTGTAATGTTAGTATCAGCAGCCTTTCAATAGATATTAATGCCTTTTATAAGCTTAGGAAACTTCGTGTTGATAATTGCATGCTCCTTGAGTACCTCCCAGAGCTTCCTTATGGTCTAAAGGAACTTCGTATTTGTCGTTGTCCAATGTTGAAAAAGATTACAGATGTGTCAAATTTGAAACACCTATTTAAGCTTGAGGTTGAGTGTTGTTCCATGCTAATGGAAATCACTGGATTGGAAGGGTTAGAGTCACTATGCCAGATGACGGTAACTGGATGCAAGAAGCTAGTCTCAATTAGTGGGCTTAATAGCATGAAATGCCTCAAACATTTGTTCATTGTAGATTGCACATCTCTTGAAGAAAATTCTGTTGAAGACATAGAAAAATCGACGTCCTTGAAGAAACTACATCTCTCGGGATGCAAGTTCATGGAAAATTTTCCAAATCTGTCAAAACTCAGAAACCTTAAGGTTTTAACTATTACACATGCAGATGAATTGGTAGAAATTCCTGGCCTTAAGAATCTGATGTCTTTGAGATGTTTGGTAATTATGGACTGTAAGTCCTTGGAGAGTTTACCAAATGTTTCAATATATATAGCTTTACAATCTCTTATGATATACCGCTGTGAGAAACTAAAGAAACTCCAAGGGCTTGAAAGCTTGGACTCTTCATGTATTGTGGATATCCAAGGCAATAATAGATTTGAGAGACCTGAGAGCTCCATGTGTCTTGGCGTCAGAGCTTTGGTGTACCCTCTGCAGTATCTAGATGCTTGTTTGCAACCTCTGATTCAGTGTTTAACCGGAGAAAGAAGAGAGAAAATAAAGGTTAGTAGCTCTAGTCCTAATTATCATATGGCACATATTCCTGTCAAATATCATGATAATTTTAAAATGCAATCAATTGGTACAAGTTTTTCTTTTATACTAGTATTAGTTGCAAGATGTCTTCATAAAAGGTTGAAATTTTTAGCTTTCTAGATCATATATATGTATATAATGCAACTTTTGGACATGAGATATAGATGTTAAATGGGGCAGTGGAGATGGTTGTGATGTAAATATACATAAAAGTAAGGACTATTTTAATATTATAGATTATTTCTACTTATTAACAAAAAATTAAAAGACAATATTTTTTTGGTTTGTATGTGTCATCCTTGAAAAAGAGTAAGCTAAAATATAATTATTTTAATGGTTTATATGTAAATAAATTGAACTTTTTTCGATGGTATATTTATAGATAAGTTGAACTTTTTAATACTTGTAACTAAGCCAATACACTTTCTTTTCTTCTTCCCTCATCTGTTCTACACGATAACAGTTTCTCTCTCTTTAATTGTTTATGTTTGTAATAAGTGGAAAGTTATAAAAATGGAAGGAAAATGAATAAAAATGTTATATTTTAATATTTAAAATAAAATTGAGAGTGGATGGAAATTGGAAGAATTCAATGGAAATA
The DNA here is from genome assembly GCA_031772115.1 of Heritiera littoralis. Taxonomy (NCBI): domain Eukaryota; kingdom Viridiplantae; phylum Streptophyta; class Magnoliopsida; order Malvales; family Malvaceae; genus Heritiera; species Heritiera littoralis. Next base: position 8,260,464 of record JAPDPK010000020.1, on the reverse strand, counting down.
TTACTGCTAATAAAGAGACTTAGTATCATTCAACTCTTGGAAAGAAATGAACGAAAATAAGTAAAAATAGATATATAAAATTACAAAATATCTCTTTTGGCCAAAAAAAAAATATGTAAAATATCTCAAAGTAAGGATATTTTCATTTATCATCAACTCCAGAATGAAGCTTTTCATTTTGTTAGAAAGTCCTTTCCATCTATTTCAACTAATTTGCACTCTTTTTAAAGTAGCCAAGCATAGCTTAATGTATCCTAACATCTCTCTACAATTCTTTCCTTTCTCTTCAACCAGAGTCAATGAGCTAGCAATGCAGCCTTCCTCTAAACAGGTGCGCTCTCTCTCTCTCTCTGTGGCATTAAAATTATCTCTATATCTTGGAGATTTCTTCTATATAGTTTTGTTTTATGTTAGATTTATGTCTTTTGCTTGATCTTACATGGTTTTGTTTGATTTTGAGTAATTTTATATATTTCTCTGTGAAACTTGTATTAGCTTTGCAGCTTTGGGCTTGTACTTGTTTTGGTAACTATTTGGATTGTTAGTTTAAATATGCACACGAAGTTTGATGAAATGTCTTTTTGAAGATGAAATGGGAATCACAAGAAAACCTGTGGATATTGTTCGACAAAAGGTCTCACTAACATGAAACAAACCTACTCAAATCCAAGAAAATCACATAATATGTTACTGAAGCTCCTTGCTTTATCTTATAAATAATGCATTGTGAATTCATTCTGGGGATTTTTGGAACCTTTAATTTTTAAAGAGACTGAACTTTGTTCCTCTACTATACTGTGACATTATAATGTCTTTCATGGCATGATTTTTGTCTAATAAGTTAATTATTCAAATTATGATTAATCTTTTGCGACATATCTAGTTATTTCTCATTATTTTACTGGCATATAAGCTCCATGGAATACTTCGTTAACGTGTTTTTTCATTTGACTTTCAAACTCGTAAGATTATTGCATTGCTAGAGATATAATTGTCACACTTATGGCTTTGGCACCAGCTAAAACTTTCTTTTGGGATGATTCAAGGTTTGACACCTTTACTGTGGGAAGTGTTTAAAGGCAATAACACTGATAAGAACTTGGAGCCTCCAATAATTGCTATTTAATATTTGATGTACATAACAGATTTCAGTTATGAATGATTGCAAGGTGAATCCTTGGACATTGTACTTTTATTAGCTTGTGAACTCTTTTCAACTTTTTAACTTCTTTCTTTGTTGAATTAAAAGATTTCTTCCACATTACAATAGGCAAATGACTGCAATTACTTATTGTGATATGACCCACTGTTTTCACGTTGTGCTAAACAAGTGATTCAATGACTTTAGATGCATAAGAGCAAGAAATCACAGGTTTGCAAGAAGGGAAGGGAACATCAAAGTGCTGATAATGATTTTGGTGTTGACCGGATTGATTGATGGATTGTCTTGTGGAGTATGTTTATAATGTGATTGCCCTTGGCTAGTGGATGGAAAGAATTTTATGGCTATTGCACCTTTATTAAATTGTTATCTAGTTATCATTAGAATGGAACGTAAAGGTAGTTTTTTTAGTGAAGTCCACTGTAGTGTTGTCAGTAAGCGATACACTAGATTTCATGCGTATCTTCAACATGTGGTTTTGTATTTCCTAATTGTGTTTTGTGTGTACTCGCGACAATGTCCTTTCATGTGGATAAGTGGATTGCACCTTGTTTGATAAGAAAATTATTTTGACTTTTCTTTGATGCAATGATTATAATCTATATGCTTATGTGAACTATTGATTCAGTATTTTGTGATTAAAAGATATCTATTTTTGAAATGTCATACTTCAGCAATGATTTTGAGGTTATTTACATATTTTTGAAAGTTATAAGGATGGAAAATCATACTTTGGAAATTCAGGGATCTATTCTCAAATGAACAATAATCTAGTGTGTATTTACAACTACCTCTTTGTTTTATATGATAAATTTGTGAAATGCCCTTTTCGGGACATTTCAAATAGTTTAATACATGAACTTGGTAAGGCCCACAACATTAGGAAATTTTTTTAGTGTACTAGTCTTTACCATATTCTTTTGGAATGATGAAATATCGAGTTATCAATTTAAAAGCCTAAGGAATATATTTGTTGCCAATATCTAGCTAGTTGAGGGAATTCATGTGAAACTGTTAATTTCAATAACATGTATAAATTTTTGTTGTTCTCTAACTGTTAGATTGGTTAATCTTATCCTTGAATTAAACTATTACCAAGTGGAGAGCTACCAAGAAAAGATGATGTTAAAAACTCCCAGTAAAAGGCAATTCTCTACGGACCTTGTCTTTACTAAAAGTAGCTTCCCCATGGTATGTATGATCTAGTAAATCTGCGCTCTTCAAGATGTGAGGTAATCAATTGATCATGAGTGCCTAGGATGTGACTAGTTTTCGTTCCATCACTTAGTTCATCAGCCAGTATCTAATCTTTGATATTAAGTGCATTTTCTTTAATTTATATTTAATTTTAATTTTTTTAAAAAGAGCAGCATACTCTGTGATGAGGTTGGTTAAATAATTTTGCCTATGGGAGAATGGTCTTCCAAGTTAGGTAATGTAAATGTGCTGTAACCAATACATCAATGAGGAACATAAGTTTGCCTAAGCAATCCAGCGAAGACTGAACATGCAATTATGAAAAAAGGGCCTTCAACCACAGGGAGAAAGGTTGTACTCAGTAGTAGTCTTTTTAGGTCTTTTGTCGGAGAAGGGGCGACGCTACTAAAAAGCTAGACCTTGGAATCTACTGAGTTGTTTCAAAATCTTACAAAAGTTCAGTGTGGTTTCTAGATAAAAACTCTGAAGCCTGAAGGTTCTGCCAAAAAGAGTTTGGGATAAAATCTTGATGTTCCCTAGTTGGTTTAAGAATCCAATTGTAGAAGATCATTATTTTCTGAATACACGTAGAAGAATAAGTAACTTGTCTGGGCATGTTTTCATTTTACATTGTCTTTAATTTTATTTTGACTCTTTTATATATTTTAATCTTATCAAGTCTAAATTGCTATAATCCTGTAAGCAAAGTTATAACTTGGCGGCCCATATCTCCTGGTTTGTGGCCTCATTTCTTTGCAAGTTTATGAACTAAAATTTTTATCCATCTACTTATTGGCGAGTCTTCTTTTAGGAAGGTAAATTATGCATAAAAATAGCTTTCAAAAAGAACTTATGTTAGCAATTTGAAAAATGTAATAAGCGAGAAAGACTCGTGCATTGTTCTGATGATATTTACTGACTTATATTAGTTTGTGAAAGATTTAAAAATACTGTTGTATAATATAAATTATCTATATATTTTTTGCAGAGATCTTTTTGCTATGTGTATAAAAATGCAGATCTTGATACATTAAAAAAAATGTGACCATTAGTTGGCAAATTGAAATCTGGCGCAATTTCTCGGCATTTCAACGTGAAAGTATATTGTGGCCAACATCCCTCCCATTTGATAGCACTCAGCCCGTGTTTCTTTTATTTCTAGTCCTTTCATCTACTCAGTAGAACATCATCTTAAGAAATCAATTGTCGAAGTCGCAACTGGCTCTTCGAGGTGGTCCTCGTAATAGAACTTTTTTTATGTCTGTATCATGGCATATTTCATAGGCCCAATTTCAACATGTTATGTTTGGAAAAACTTTGAGTTATCTCATATGTATGACCTTATATGTTTTATGCAAACCTTAATACTTGATATTTAAATAAATACTATTGAGTTAAATGGAAATCATCTACTTTCTTTTTGGCCTCATTTTTCTTGAAAAGATTTTGTTTATACTTTTGTAAAGGGTCATTTTGCTAATTGAGTTTTTGGTCCAATCTAATACAATAAATTGATTTCTTGGGCTAGTGATGTGGCCAAGAAAATTAGACCCAATCAGGAATATTTTAGGGGGATATGCCTTGGTAAACTACGAACAATGATTAGTAGATTCTTTTTTCTTTTCCCTCTTTTGCTCTTGGCCTTACACTTTGTCTTGTGCACAAAAAGTATATAGAGAAAGCTCATTTGGTCTTGTTTAGCCCCCATAGGTCCTAAGAACGCTTAAATAACCTTGGACTTATTTTATATTAAAGATGGATTTCTTTTATTGTTTTATGAGCTTTTAGGCATATCCAACACCATATCCAGGCCCATGAAGACTAAAGAGGAATAGTCTTCAATGACGGCCATTAGATCCTAAAGAGTGATCCAATGATCACTTGCAATGCTTGATCTTAGTCGTTTATCTTGAAGCGATATGATGGCCAAGATTAATCTTCAATTTGAAAATGAGGAGCTAATCTTCTTATTAAAAGGCCTTCTAAGCATTGTCTAACATGAAACAAACATCGAAGCTCTATTCAAATAGCTCCTGAAGAGATCAAAACACTTTATTTATGAAGAATGAAAGAATACTTAAAAATACTAAGTTTGATTTTCTACGACACATGTATGCTTGAATAATCAAATTTGTTTATTTCTCCTTCCATGCCTCTTCCTAAGACATCCCCCTATGTTTAATCTGATCAAGACTTTTCCATGGTCGATTGCCATGCCTGTTGCACTTGGTTGACCAGCTATAAGTGACCCCTCTATACATTAATTGGAAACTCCACTAAGGAGGAGAGAATACTTGACAAATACGACACCTATACAAGATTAGAGCTCCTAAAGGGAGACCCACCTTAATGTGGTTGAGTAAGTCCAAATGACTAAGGAGAACATTACATTTGTGACCATGCAAGTCCTATTGATGCTTTAGTAATGATACTTAACATGAGGAGAACAGTCATGTTCTTGATTAAATCCTTAATACTTTCTTGCAGTTTCTACCTAATACGATAACTGAACTACTACATCTAGTGGCATGTTACTTGGGTGACATTACTTGCACAAGAGGCATAAGTTATTGGAATTGCGTCTGCTTGTTGTTGTGCTAGAAGGCGCTTAACTTGGTACTTCCCATGAAAGTCAATCAAGTCCCTGTAGAACATGAATGGGCACAATAGGAGGAGGGTTTACAACAATTACTATCCCTAATTCCAATTATCCAACGTTTGTAGTTATTGAGGAAGTATAAACCTACCATAAAGGGTAGTCCTTTTTTAGGTTCAACATACAGCCCCTTGTGATTGACATGACTATGCAACATTACACTAATGCTCCAGATAAGAGCTAATCCTGCCCTTTCTACGTTATCCTATATGACTAAGGAAGATTTGGAAAGGTACTTAAGCCAAGTATAAGAGATGTCCTTTGCTGGCGTCCTTAATTGCGACGATTGTGAAGAAACTTATTGAAAGGACCACATTAGTCCTAAATTTAGTAAGTTTAATGGGAAATAGGGAACTGCTAAGGAGTACTTCCTCAGATTTGTTGAGACTCAAATTTTATGGACTTGATGATGATCATAAGTTTAAAGAATTCTTAAAATCTCTTATGAAGAATACATAAACCTAGTATGTCAATTTCCCCAAGATTGGTCAATTTGTATGCAACCATGTATTGGCTATTTTTGGAGCAATTCTTTAAGACTTAGGAGCAAGTAACCATTATAGATATGGGACACATTAGATAACACCTAAAGGAAGACCTTATGGACTACATTGAGCGTTTTACAAAGCACTCTTTAGACAAATAGCAATGTATGATAAGAAAGAACATGCGAAGATCTATATTAGGGGAAGTTCATGGAGTATGTTGTGCATCATGAGAACCTAAGTTTAAATCCTTTGTAATGTTAGTGGAGAACACATGGAGGACAAATGATTCCATTGCCAAGTAGAGAGACAACTCTAGAAAGAAGTAATAGCCATTTTTAAGTACTAGATAGGGTGCAGGCTAGAGGAACTAAGAAGTTAAGGAGGGATAATGTTAAGGAAGTCCCACATTTTCCATGTCAAATGAATAAGACACATGATATTCTTGACAAATGGCTCAAGAATGGAGTCCTTAAGCTACAAAACGTTGTAAGGGAGCCTACAACATTGGAAAAGAACGATGCAAAAATCTGTTAATTTCATAGGCTTGTAAGTCATTTAATGAAAGAATGTTGGACTTTAAGAAGGATCTTCAATGAGAAGGTCTAAAGGAGCGGAGCTTGACAATAATGAAGTATGTAGGAATCAACTTCCAGCATATAATGCAACTTTTAAAGTCACAAAACTTGATATGGGAAGGTTGGTGAAGCAATCAATTGATCTTCACAGCTTAACAATGCCTCCATGAAGACATTAGGGTTCATTAATGCTGATTTCAAGGTCGGGCCTAGGAATTGTAATCTTCAACATGTAAAATATTAAGAAAATATCAAATTTGGTACCTAAACTTTACTTAAAAATTTAATTTGGTACTTGAACTTTAAAATGATCAATTTAATACCCAATCGAACTTTTCATAGTCATTTTTAATACCCTTCTAATACTGTGCTCTGTTTACTAATTGAAATAGATAGTCTACTAGTTTTTGACATATTTGGAAAAAAGGAAGACATGTTAAAGGAGGTAGATTGTTTTTTATATGTTAGCAAATGGAGTAAATGGTATTAGAGGGGTAATAAAAATGGCCATAGAAAGTTTGATTCGGTATTACCTTGACCATTTTAAAATTCAGGTATCAAATTGAATTTTTGAGTAAAATTTAGGTGTCGAATATGACATTTATCCTAATATATCAATTTATGATGTATTAAATGATTGATGATATGATTTGGGTTATTATCAAGAGCATAAGCAAATTCCAAGTACACCGATTGTTACTATCTATTGTTTGTGCATGTAGGTTTAGAAATTTGAATATAATACTATATGAGATATGTAGGTTTAGAAAATTTTTAAATATTTTTAAAATTCATAAATACTTCAAAAGTCATTAGATTACCAATTCATTACATTATTTTCATAAAATCAAATATTTTCCAGAATTCACAGTTTTTTGGTTTTTATTCAAATAAAATATTCAAAATAGTAAACTACATAGTTTTAAAAAATTCTTCACATATATGCAAACTAAAAGTATAATTTTACTATCATCATCATTTAGATAATTTTATCTCTCTTGCAAAATTCAATCTAAAATAGAGTATTCTTAAGGATGTATCGTAAAACTTATACGTTTAAATAAAAGTATCATGATAAATTACATCTAAGATAACCTCAAAATAAAATATTCTTTAATTTTTAACAAGATTTAATATTTTTAAAAATTTATTGAACTTCCTAGCAGAAACAGTTCTTAGTTGTTAACCGGCCTTTGGTTACAATTGAATTGCATAGGTTTATTGAATGAGGAAGGGCAGTGCTAGACCTAGGGAGTCACGATGATATAATAGTAGCTCATCATTTTCCCTTCAAATGAAAATTGCTATATTTTTTTTCCACTTCCATATAGTATTTTTCTCAATGAAATATAACCTAATTATAGGACTAATCTTGATGAACTTCAATGTTGTTCCTACATAGGTACTACATATATTTATAAGGGGCTTAAAAGGATAGACAAATGAGTATGATTGTTGATGCAAGTTGAGATTGCCGATAGAGATTTAGGATTTATTTAAGTCATAACGAGCCTGCAAACACAAGAGTTGGTTAGTGCCGCACCGAAGGGTTATTCAACATGGCCACTTTGATGCTTAAGTTTGATTATGTAGGAGTAAAATCTGGCATGATGATAGTAGATAGTGTTTAATGTGTGTATTTGTATGTGTATAAGTGAGTTAAATGAGTGGATAATCCTTTTCATGAGGATTGGGGGAGTATTTATAAGCCAAAAAGGCACTTGCAACACCCATTGTGTCAGGGAGGATGACTATGATGTGATAGGTCGTGCTTTGACATGCGGCGGCTATCAGGTGATAGCTTGTTAGAGGGGAAACTTGCTCCAAAAATCAAGGAGGCCGACATAGTTCGGAGCTTAAAGTTGGGCAAGGGTCTAGATGCCTTGGGTTAGGAGTGTGACATTATGTATATATATGTGCCTACTTGTATAGTTACTCAAACTTTCATAATACTTTAATGTTAGACATTAAAAATGTAGTTATAAATTGTTTACAGGATATTATTTACCTTATGTTTTCCTGTTGATCTTAAATTATACTTATCAGTTACATTTGTTGAATTGACAGTAGCAATGATCTACTGATTCGATTTCTGCATTTAAGTTTATAAGATTTGATTATTCTTGAAATTTGATTAGCGTAAATATATTTTATATGACTATATTTATATATTTATAAGCATGCGATTGTTCATATATATATATATATATATAGCAAGTTATATAATAGATTTACCTTTAGAGTTTGCAATATTATAATTGTTGGTTATTCAATTTATGAAGGATTGAATTAACATTTCTGATTTTACTAATTTCTAGGTGTCTCTAACTCTTTAGCATCAATTATGGGAAATTTCTTTATTTATTTTTTTTAATGATGGAGTTTGTTTCTCATGGATCCTTACCGGTAAAGATTGGACCCATAGAGAACTAACATAATGTGGCTTGGATCCCACGAAGCCTTGAATCCGAAGTCCTGAGCCTACAAGATAGATATGGGTTAGTGGGTATTGGAGATTGTCTGGTGTGACTACTTCAATACTTAAGTTAGTAAGTGTTCAAAGAGATAAATTAGTAAGTGTTCAAAGAGATAAATTAGTAAGATGATACTAGGATGGCGTAAGAGTGAGAGTGAGAGAGAGCATCCCCTACCTAAACCTTCTAAGAGTGTTTATGGAGGAGTGTTTCAAATAGATAAGGCAAGTAGGGAATGATGAATAAGGAAAGTGTCTTCTTTGATTTAGGCAAGTAGGTTTGGGAAGATAGGGTAAGTGTATCTTTTAGATTTGGCAATTTCCTTTTATGGCTCGATGATTGGTAAGAGGTTGAAGGTTATGCAACAGAGTTGCCAAAGGGTGGGAGCCATTGGGTTAGTCTAGCTAATGTACTTCGAGCTTTCTTAGGGGCCTTTAGATGGGCTCTAAGAGTTTGGTCTGAAGCCTAGAGTAGGTTGGATTGAACTTAGGGGTTGATGACAAAAAATGCCTATTAACATTATCTAAAAGCAATTCTATCTTTTCCAGAAAATATGGCTAGTCTCTTGCATCCTTAACAATAACATACTTGCTAAAATCGTGGATAGATTTCATGAATTTTCTTATGTTTGAATGCTGTAGTCAAACTTTAGATGTTGATGATAATATTGTGTGTGTACAATGTTTTAAAAAACTTATAATATTTGAAAGTGCAACACATCTTAAAGTTTAAACTTTTAGATCAAATGATTATTATGTTAACCTCAACATGATATCAAAATATGAGATGTCAAATTCAAATCCCTTGACACTCGTTTCACCCACATCTAGTTATTTAAATTGTCCATTTGATAAAACTCTATGCCATTTTATAAATTAAGCTTTTAAATAAGATTATTGTGATGCTAACGTTAATAGGAAAGACTATTAGCAACAATCATGCAAATTGAAATTGCAGTGTTAAAGAACTTTATAAAAAAAAATTATGATGATTGCTAAGCATGCTTAAGGGTGAAAAGGAGATAAAGACTGGGAGAATTTTAAAGAGTCAAGTAGAGCATGCACTGACAGTGGATGATAATTGTAATGCACTAGGATTAGGGTGTTACGTGGTTTGCCACACATACATACGATCACACGCATGTACTAAGGCTCCTGAACCTTTTGATCAAATTGGAATCACAAAAACAACTCCAAAACTCTCATTGCATAGGAATCTCCAATGAAGTATCTTTACAACCATAGAATATCTAAAATAGCGGAAGCTAAAACCCAAACTTAAATCAACACAGTCTAATCCACAGTTAACATGACTAATAAGTTCTTATAAAATTCTGATCCATTATAATAGAAATTTAACTAAGATTGATAATTCATATAAATCCTCATCAGTAGATGAACTAGGATTACCCACCACTAACATAGAGGTCATATCCAAGATAGTTATATCGATCCTCAGCCTTATTTGAAAAATAAGGAATGAGCGAAAACGCCCAATTCGGGTACCAATAAGAACATGTGAATGCCACACCACATGCAATAACCATTAACTAATGCAACATATCACCACTCAACACATATTAGATTATTTATCTTTATAATTAAGTCAAAACATTACACATATCCATAAAAAACTAGGCCACATATATTTTTAGAAAAACATAGTTCATGAACATTAACTTGTATCATATCATCATTTTACTGAAAACAGCCTCTGCACTAGCCTTTAACATAACGGATTGTAGCCCCATATCGGACCATGGCCCAAATCACAAAACAGGTCGTTGCCATATCAGTTTCACCTCATATATCGGATCGACATTTTGGACATTGCCTCAATCATATCTAGTCACCGCCGCAATATCGAGTGAACCAAACATATTGGATTGCTATCCACATATCAAGTTGATCCAAAACATATTGGCATTAGCCAGGTATAACAAGTTCATAAAACATGATGCATAAGTAGACAAAACGTTTCCAAAAACATTTATAAACTCGACCCATCATATCCAATTGTTTTTGCAAAATAGTTTTTTAATCATGCACATATCATATCATATCAACAACAGTAATGATTGTTCAAGCTAGATAACGTTATATCCATATCACTAACCTACATACACAAGCAACAAACAAAATACCGCATACCTAAATCCCTTAGCTTAGAAAATCGATTCCAAAATCTACCTAAAAGATTCAAGAAATCATACTACACCTTTGTGTGTCACGCCCCGAAATGATTGGAAAACGGGACAACCCGCCTCGAAACCATGCTTGATGAGGACTCATGAAGGAGGAGAATCCTAACCAAGACAATTCCGATAAGGCACTTAACTTTACATTGGTTTCTAACTTGTTTTAGAACTTGAAAGAAATTCTCTTTGAGGTTGACAAACCATTTCATAAGTAAACAAAAGGAAACACCAAGGTAATTGCCGGAAAATCAATCACAATTAAACAAGTAATAATGTAAGTTGGATTGCCAATTAAGTAATGAGAAGCATCTAAAGATAATCTCTAAAAGAGTTAAGCAGCGGATTAATAAAAACGATGTCATTTACAAAACATCTCATGAGAGATAGTACATAAGGAAATGGCTCGGGGCCCAAAAGAATAATACAAAATATGAGTAAAGAGTATCTCATAAACTATGATGGCCTAACATATGGCCTCAAAAGAATACATATATAACAAATCCAAATCATATAATGTGTTGCTCTAATTGTCTGAATCGGACTCCCAACCCACAACATCGTGCTCGTAATCGAGCACGTTGCAATCATCTAGAAGCACATACTCGTAATCATCATCATAACCTGAAAAACAACATTGTAGGAAGGAATGAGCCAAATGGCCCAGTACGACAGCAACAACAACCACAGATGCATGTCACACAACTTAATTCTAATGCGTTAACAACCATGGATTGAAAATATAAGTTTAGGCTGTTCACACAAACCATCCCTAGCATCCTAGCGGATAGTCACAAACAAAAGGAGCATTCAAACTCCTACACACGAAATTGGGGAATAGGGGTCCGTTGGCCACAACCACTCGGGGGTCAATAAGGACATAGGATTCCTTACCGCGATATCCGATATTTTATATAATCACATACGGGGATCTCTTGACTAAACTACAGTGCCGACAAACACTTGAAACCGTAGTTAACACAGTGTTGCCCTCCTTTTGAAATGGTCAATTAGGCCCAGGCTTAAGATTCCCTATCGATTATCGGCCTATCCCGAACCAGGACCTCGGCCTCCCTAGATGAGGCCCCAGGGGACTCATGTCAGGGTTTGTTATCCCCTCCTACGCGGGATAACCTAAGCACAAACAACAAGCATGTTTAGGTCGCGTTTAAGTTGTTATCCGGTTATTTCCTAAGTCTAACAACCAATACGCAAGTTACTGCGTACCTGAAGGAACTGAAGTCTTTTACTGAACTCGAAACGTCAAGAATTTGAATTAAGAAATATATCTGAAGTAAAGTAATATACATATATATTAGAAAATAATCAAGATAATTAAGTATCTTAATTATTGTTAATCATTCTCTTAATTTCATTAATTTAAGGTCGAATCATTTATTAATCAATTGATTAAACAAAATAAACAAAGAAAGAAAACAAATAAAACAACATGGCAAGGCAGAGGACTTATCACGCCCGTGAAGGAGGGCGTGACATCTCTTACAGGCTTGATCACGGGCATGATAAGCCCCGTGACAAGCATTGACCACATCACTCTTCTCTTCTTCTTCCACCACGGCTGTGCCCAAGGTCGTGGCAAGCTCCCAAGGGCCCTATCACGGGCACGACTGAACCCGTGACAAGCTCGCAAAACACACACACTGTCTTCCTTTCATCACGGGCGCGACCATCATTCTAGGGGACTTGTCACGGGCGTGATGGAGCCCATGACCAACATTGTGATCCAAAATTTTCTCTTCTTTTCCTTGTCACGGTCGTGCCCTTGGTCGTTACACATCTCAGACCACTCGTCACGGGTGTAACGAAACCCATGATCAGCACGTCTCTCACATTTCCCATCCATCACAGCCGTGATGGACTTTCTGGGCATGATCACGCCCCGCATCACAACCGTGATGCGTGTCCTGCTCCTGAACTCGAATTTTTTTCTTTTATTTTCTTATGTATTTTACAACTCCCAAGCTTTTCCATTGCATCACACACACACCACTACAAGGTTACCACATATCCATAGCTTTAACTCTCCAAGGACAACTCAACAACTCACTCAACCCACTCCTCAAACACCTTATGACAGCAACAACCCAAAACCACATCAGAAACCAAAACTTAAACCACAACAAAACAACTTGAACATGTATATATTCACTTATAGTTCAATAGAAACATGAAGTTGTCCTCCTATACTTCTTATTTCATATTTGAGCAACATTTTCCAAGGAGTTTCTCATCTCTAAACTAGTTATTTCCTTAGATTTTAAGATGATTATATTTACTTGGTTAGCTCTTCAAGTTCTTAGTTTTCTCTAGCTTCTTTGATCCGAATCTGATAAGCTTGGAGATGGAGTTTCTTGAGATTGTAGGGGAAGATGATGAACAGTAGGATGGGAATGAAATTTACGTAGAAATGAGGAGAGAGATGAGGTAGAATTGAAATGGAAATGAGCAAATAATGGGTTTGAAGACAAAGAATAGTATTTTCATTAATGAGGGTATGATGGCTTGTGTGTTTTGCAAGGCAAGAGAGAGAGAAGAGGGAGAGAGAGAACCGGTTGTGATTCTTGTTGTAGGGTCCACATGCCAAATTTGAATTTACTAAATTAATACACATTAACCTTGTGGATAAACTAGCTCAAAATTAATATTAAGGACTTGATTAATTTTAGTAAATCCTAATTACATTTAAGGTGATTATTCCACTTCATTAGAGCTCCATATTAATTAATCTAAACTTAGATTAATCTAGTTATTAACTTGCTCCAGCTTATCTTTATGTATTTTACTTATCTCTTGATAGGTGAACTTATCTTAACCGTTACTTAACCTATCCGTTAGTTCTCAATTAATGGATCAAACTTAAGTCTTGGTCTAGTTCTCTTAAACTAGCTTGTTACTTGGATTTATCATCATGTATAATATTGACCTTTTATTGGATGATTTATACATGTTTGTCACTTTGGGGTATTTCATTGTGTCTTAATGAATTCCATCAAATTGAATTTCAAACACCTCTTAAATCTTAATTCCATCTCAAAATACGTTTTATTCGACTTCCAGCATCAACTATGCATAGGAAAAGGTATCCTAGATATTGGTCAAGTTTAACCGACCTGAATAGGGACCGGTCGACCAGCTGATCAGCGATTTGTCCATCGGTCGCCTCCGGTTGTCCCCTTCGGTGATTTTTCGATGTTTTCCAATGAGGTTTTCCCATAAAAACTATTTTTCTCCAAAACGTATTTTAACCCTCTTTTAGAACATTAAATCAAAACTTTTCTTAAGATCTCCTTAAATTGTCAAATTAATCAAAATCTACAAAATCTCCATCTTTTAGGTTATAAAACAAGAAATCTTGATGAGTTATTCGTTAAAACCCTAGTTCTCTTTATCTATAGCAATCCTCCCAACAAATCTCTGTATAAATCACTTCTTTCTTAAAATAAGATTTAGATTCTTACTTAATTTGATTAAAGAAAAAGATCACCTTAACATACGAATTCTAATCCTCTAATCTACAAATCCCTATACAAAAATGGATTGTCTTTTATGTTTTCTCCATAATTCATCATTGTAAAACTTGTTAAATATCCTTGCTTAATTTATTGTTGATCGTCTTGTATAACTCTTTGTTCTCTTCTTATTTTGACCTAAGAAGTGACACCTTGTTCTTGATAGAGAGAGTTTTTATGTTCTCTTTGACTCTCTGACTCCTTCACAATTCTTAGGAAGAGTACTGTGAGGAGTTAGGGTTTGTGGTGGGGGTTTATATACTCCATGCGTAAAAAATAAATCACTAATGGGTATATGTGGCTTAATAAGGTTATGAGTAGTGTTATAAGTTAAATTGCTAAACTACCTCTTTTTATAATTTGATTTCCGAAGAATTCAATAACTGTTGTTCCATGAAATAAGAAGCTAGTATAATCCACTCATGTATCAAAAAAACTTTTTCCCCCTTTTTTTTAATGGGTAGAGACCTTAAATTTACCAATAGGGGATATTAATAAGTTAAAAGTCCCTCTAACATTTTCCAAGAGGGTGAGAACAGTTCCACAAGTTCTGCTGGTGAATGATTGAAATAAATTAGTGTCTACCTCACATTATAGTGTCAAAGAGACTGAGATCAAAACCATGGAATTGAAATGCAAATGGAGAAGAAACATTGAGTACACAAATCAAAGCACATAAAAAGACAAATGGCTATGGGATCAACATGAACATCTTATGTATCATTATCTTATTTCAACATATGGCTCTCAATATCTTGGCTAACAATAATTGCTTTCTTCATATTCCAAGCATTCAATTTCGATATTTTCACATTTGCATTTTCATTGTTAAATGCCAATAAATGTGCTGCCTCATCAAATGTCGGGTAGACTCTGGCAGTGATACACATTCTCCCTTCATCAGCAAAGCTCTCTATGATTGAGTGATCTATCTGTAAAATTTTGACATTCTAAGTTAAATGCAATTGGATATTATGGCCAGTATACACTCTCAAACATGTCCTCTACGTTAAAAAATTGCCAGAAGATGAATCTAAAAATATACACAAGTGATGAACATACCAAGCATCTCAATGATATAGTTTTAGCATTGGGAGATCAAGATAAGCTCCATATCTATTCTTTTCAACATCCTCCTTCATAGAGGACCTATGGATGCTCACCCCCAAGTAAAGTTCAAAGTTCGGATTTTGGTGAGTTAAATGATATTAATATACAAAAAACTGGGCAGAACTCAGTGGTTTACTCTTTATTAATTGCTTTGATCACTACAAATGAGGATAGCGTATCTGTTTTGATGTCTAAATACCCGAAAATAAATTACAGTTTGCTCATTGAGATCCTTTGTTGCTAATGCTAACAATCCGAATGGCCTATGTTTACCATTTAGTAATGCATCTTTACTGCTAAAGAGAAGTTGTGGATCCAACCAATCAGGATCTAAATCCTCAGTCTCTTCAAGTTTAGGTGGTTCAAAAACAACTTCTGCATCCACCTAAATATATTAAATTCAGTTGGATGTAATTAGTAATAGTTTCAATAAAACAGGTGTTTGATGATAGTAGATGACGGCTGGGACGTAAGTCATTTTACAATTATTGCACCCTTTTCAAGTGTTAGTGAATTGACGCTTATTTGCTTGTCACGCAAAGTATTGATTTCTTCAATGGGCCAGTGGATCAATTGCTTTCCATTTCGGTCAAGCCAGACTTGCCTTGGTATTGATTACAATGAATTGTAGTACATCTTTTGTAAGTTTTTTTTTTTTGGTTACAACATCTTTTGTAAGTTATCATCCCTGCACATTCAAAATAAAAAGCAATAGTACACTAGAACTATGGAAAGAATGTTTTTGTTATACCATCTTATTTAACGCAAAACCTCATGCACGTCTTTGGTAGTTTACTCTTATGTGAATCATTCAAATTACCTACAAGTCCTGACCAGCCCTTTGAGATGTCATCCTCGATACTATCTGATTCGTGAACCTAACCAAACAATATTCTCCTATTCTTTCCACTGTCAAAGAATGTCTTTGAAGCATAAAAGTTTCCATAATCATGCATCAAGTCCAAAGCGGTTCCAGTGAAATAGGTATCGGGAATAAACTTTTCCTCCTTAGGATCATATGTTGATGTGTTCCTAGGATATAGTAGTCATGACCAATACAGCTCATCTTCATGACATATTTAACACTCGGGTTTTGAGTGGAGGTGTCCACTCCATTTGAGCTATTAATAGGAACAGGGTAGAAATCTGGACACTGCCACATGCCAGTTTTGATGGGTGCGTAAAACGGATGGTCATATTCCTTCCACTAGAAAGAGTCTTCACTTTCATAGAGAAATGCCATTCCTTGTTCGTCTTTGCAGCTTCCAACAATCACTTTCCACTTACCATCTAGACCTTGCCACGCAGTTGTTGGATCTCTAAAATTGTCCGGCTGAACTCTTTTAGGTAGATCAATAACAGGGTTATTCTTATACTTGATCCATTCTTCAAGAAATGGGTCAGACAAGCTCCTAGGAAAAGCTAGGTTCTGGACTTGACGCTCATTTGAATCTATCCCGGTGTAGAAAAAAACTGGTTTATCTCCTGGAAGGATGGTGGTAGAACCGGACCAGCAGCTTTTGATATCGTATGGTTCGGATGGTTCAAGTGCATTTTTGAGATGAATCCAGTTGATAAGATGATAAGAAACATAATGTGCCCACACCATTTTATCACCAAAGAGAGGACCATGGAGATTGTATTGGTAAAACAATTGATATACTCCCTTATAGTGTTATGAAAAAAAAATTAAGGTAAAAGAATTTGCTTGAGGCGTGCTTTTGACTGTCCTTGAGGATAATTCGCCTAGGCTCAAGCTTGTGTGTGCGCGAACCCATGCCTTTTCACCAACTTTTACTAAACCTGATATAAAAGGTTTCTAATAGACATGTAACATGACTATATCATAAGGAATGTGGGACAATTTCCTTTTTGAAATATAGCTATATCCCACAATATATAGTACATAGGACCTAGATTACATGGATGAACTACATGTCAGGGAGGAGTGAAATTTGAATAACAATTAAAGCACAATTCTAATAGCTTCATCCCCTCATGATTGTCAATACATACAATTTATAAAATAATCAATCATAGATTTTCCATTTGTTAAACAATGACATCACAACTGACATACGAATTACAGTCACTTTCCGAATCTATCTTGGAAATGTTTTTGAGTTGGAATATATATGTCACTCGTTATGAACTATTTTTTTTTATTTTTTATTTTTTTACATTTACAACATCATATCATGTATAACAATTATATATATATATATATATTTGAATATACACCATGGACGACTTTGATTATTTTGAAGATTTGAACAATAATTACTGCAAAATTGCATCGATTTTCTTCTAATGGTAAAAAGATCTTGTTGAAGATCTTTGCCAAGTATCTGTCCTCAAATATGCATAGAAAATTGAAAACTTACCATTAGGATCTGCAAAATCAAGAGCATCAATTTACATTTTCCTCCAGCAGACGGTATCAACCGACCAGCATCAGAAAGAAACAAAATTGAAACAAAAACAAAGTAAGAAATTGAAATGTTCTTTGAAACTAGCAAGTGAACACATATGACATATAGCACAACTTGATATGATTAATGACCAAGTGAAATGATACCATTGAGGAAATTCTTGGCAGATTGGAAGTGAAAGGAGGTCCTATAAGGCTGCTTTCCAGACACGGATTCATGCGAGACATCCATATTGTTTTCTAATTCTTCAACTTCAATTCAGTTTCTTAATAAAACACAGGATAACCAGAACCCAATGTAGCAACTTCGATGTTCATGTTTTTGTGTTTAAAGAAGACTATTGTAGAACATCAGGCCTTTCACCTTGTTATATATGAATCATTGCAACAACATGGTGCTATCAGGTCAACTGGAAAGCCAACCAAAACAATTAATTTCTGAGGATCTGGATGAGAATAAGTACACATAAGTTCCAAGTAAGCAATCGTTAACTTTAACCAACATTATTAGCATGGTTTTTTCTTAATTAATAGTGAATTTCCTTTTAAACATTAATTAAAGGATTAAAAGATGGATTATTTGTGGACTGGTGGATGGTGAATCAACCAACCCTAGCTTGTCATTTTTTTGGATCAACAATATATTTCTTTTTAAACATCAATTATGGATAACTGAAGGCTTGACTTCAAAAATATTAATCTATACGTGATTTCCGTTTTGCAAGCTTCTAAGCAAGTTCATTGAAGTTGTTTAGTGGGCGGTTTATTCTATGGTCTTATAACGTAAAAATCAAATCCATCTTCCCCAATGCATCAACACCTACAAAGCCCAGAAACTTCTATGCTTTATTGAATCTCCAACTACCTTCTATAAAAAATAATAATAATAATTATTATATTACAAACATTTTTTTTTTTAATGTTAAGATGGGTTCATTTTATAAATTACTTGTACTAACATTATCAACTTTCATTGTAAGAGGGGGACAAATTTAACAAAAGATGCTGAGTAATATACTAACAGTATGCTTGGTTAACTCGGTAAAAATGGAATAGAATGATCATTTCCTTCTGCAAAGTTATTAATATGCCTTATCCCTGAAATTTTAGTTTACCAATCAAACTATAAATCAAACCACCTAAAGCAAAGTGTCACATGGCCGAATCGCAATTGAATCAACTAACCATGATTTTTAAACCCATCAAACTTGAACCACTTAACCTGTAAGACTCGAATTTTATTATACTATATACCATATTTGTACATGATTGATAGTGAAAATTAACTCTTTTAGTAAAATTAAAGAACCATTGAATGTGAATTTCCACTTTTCATTTTAAGTCATGATGTATAGTATGGTTGATAAAAGAAAGAAAAACAAATATCAATTGTAACAAGGAATATGTGAGACTTAATTTTGATAAAAGGTCAAGATAGTATATATAAGGTATGAAAGCATTAAATGAAGTATGAGTCAATGTGAAGAATTGAAGCTGAAAAACGAAATGGGAAGTATAAGAAGGGAATTAATGGCTAGAGGACAAAACGAAGAAAAGAAGGAGATGATAGCCAATAAACGTTGGCTTGAGGTGAATTGGCGTGGAGAAGAGAAGAAAAGAAAAGAGAAAAGTCAAGGAAAGGGGCTGATAGTGGACTTCTCGCCACTTCTCTTCTCCTGACAAATTTAGCTAGACAATAAATGGCAAAGAAAAGTTAGTCAAAAACAGGATTTCAGTAAGGACTTCACACCGTTCTTTTTGCTGCAGTTTTCTTTGGTTTTTAATGCATGAAATGATGAAAGAAAACGTGATAAGAACAGGTGGTAGAATTTGAGAGGATTTGAGTGAGTATATAAGAAGGAATACATGAGGAAAACTGAATTAGCCAACTTCATCGTCCTCAAAATCATTCTCGTCCATTCTGTTTTTATTGCAAGTTAACAATCAGTTCTTCCATTTCCTCTCATATGTGAGCCATGGAACTTCATCCTTTAGACAGATAAATCTTCCTCCATCGTTGAAGAGCTAGGAAACAAGCAAAATAAAGCTAAGTGAGGTAGAAAAAGCACTCTGTTTCAGGAAGTGTAACTTGGTTAAGGTGAGTTCCATATTTCTATGGTTCTCTTGATATTCGATGCTATATTTTTGTGTTTTATAACGTAATAAACATAGATATAGCCTTGTTTTTGTAACATCCCGTTACCACAATTTTTCACGTATTTTCATACAACTTTATCGGTTGGGCTGTCTGCGATGCCAATAACATTCTACAATGATAGTGATAAATAATAACACTTCTTTATCAAATACAGAATATGAAATTCTTTTCATTATTCCTTACATCTGTGTAAGACCCGAATTTTATTATACTATATACTATATTTGTACATGATTGATGGTGGAAATTAATTCTTCTAGTTAAATTAAAGAATCATTGGATGTGAATTTCCACTTTGCATTTTAAGTCATGATGTATAGTATAGTTGATAAAAGAAAGAAAAACGAATATCAATTGTAACAAGGAATATATGGGATTTAATCTTGATAAAAGGTCAAGATAGTATATATAAGGTATGAAAGCATTAAATGAGATGGGATAAAATTAATAAATGTGGCTAACATTGGCGTGGAGAAGAAGAAGAAGAATGACAAGAGAATTAAGGGCTAGAAGACAAAACAAAGAAAAGGATGGGGAGTTAGCCAATCAACATTGGCTGGAAGAGACATGGGTGAAGAGAAGAGCAGAAAAGGAAATAGAAAAAGTCCAGGAAAGGGGCGGCAGTGGACTTCCCGCCGGTTGCTTCATTTGACAAAGGAGACTAAGCATTTAATAGCAAGAGGAGCAAGCCAATAAGAGTGACTGGCAGTGGCGTGGACTGGGGGAAGAAGAGGAAAAAGGAAAGAAAATTTTCAGAACATGCAGAGAAATTTCTTCTTGCCGCCGTCCACTAGCTGCAGTTTTTCCACAAATTTTAATGCATGCAATGATGAAAGAAACGTGATAAGAAAACCGTCGGTAGTTTCTAACAGGATCAAATGGCTATATAAAGGAATACGTGAGGGAAAATGATGTCGTCAACTTCATCCTCTCAAATAACCTCCTTGCCCAATTCTGTTTTTTGCATATCCATCTTTCATTCCTCCGTTTTCATCATAAATGAGCCATGCAATTTCATCTGTTAGCTAGCCAAACCCTTCTGCAGTGTTGAAAAACCAAGGAACAAGAGAAACAAAGCTAAGGGAGGCAAGAAATATTCTGTTTTTGGGAAGAGCAATTGGGTTAAGGTGAGTTCCATAATTTCTATGGTTTCCTTGATATTCAATACTGGATTTCTATGTTTTATAACGTAATAAACATAGATGTAGTCTTGTGTTAGCTAAACCTTACTAGAATATATAAAAACTAGAATAAGGTGTAGTCTGAATCAGAATAAACAATGAAAATACTGGAAAAAAAAATATAATGGGCGAGCTCTGTTAGCATGGGCGAGCTAAAATCTGGAATGAGGAAGTGGGTGAGATCGCCACATGCAAGTTTAATACATAGGTGAGCCGCCAATGAACAAAACAGTAATGTTGGGCGAACTCCAACAAATAAGCCATAGGAATGGCGAGAATGATTGGGCGAGCTCCCAAGAGTAGATCAATTATAGATGGGCGAGCTCTATGGGCGAATGGCGAACTCAGTCTCGCCAAAGTGTCCCAAATATTAGGAAAATATAAATAGTTTAGAAAATATTCGAAAAAGGAATATTAATAGTTTTAATGTAATTGTGCAGACGGGAATTGAGAAAGGCGAACGAGATGCAAGGCTTCTTCAGACGAGGTAAGGGAGTTGTGTGTGAAAATAATGCATGTCCTGTGGAGTTAAAGTTATGAAATTACTGAAAAATGATTTGTTTTATGACATGCATAAGATTTTGATAAATTGGTTTCGTGTGGGCGAACTAAAAGCCGACCCAATACTGTTTGTTGAGGCGAACTGGTATGGGCGGGCGACCTATTATATTGCTATGCTTTGGGCGAAGAGCCCCTCCTGTGATGTTTTTATCGGGCGATCTACTTTGTTCTAAGTAAAACTTGGGCGAGTCTTTTATATGTCCTTCTGGGTGAGTACCATGTTGTAAATAGAAAATCCAGGCGAGCCATTTGTGGGCGGACCCCTTTCAATGTGTTTTATGGGCGGGCGAATAGCTTTTCATAAAATGGGCGAGTTGATCTTGAGTTCGCCGTCATTGGGCGAGTTGGCCACGGTTAATGTTGCAATTGGGCGAGTTGACCATGGTCAATGCTAGTTAGGCAAACTGACGTGGGCGAGCCATTGAGGGCGAGCCAGTTTTACTTGTTTTCAAAGTAAAGGTTGGCGAGCGAACATAAGTTCACCGTACTGGACTGTTGACCATGGGCGAGCCAGACTGGGCGAGCTGACCATGGGCGACCAGATTTCAATTTATATTCTCTATGCAAATGAGAATACTACCTTTTTGAAATGATTAACTATTTAAATGAGTTAAATGGGTTTCTTTAAAGGTATTTTTAGCTATGATTTTGAGACTTTAGGCCCCTAGTTTCATGCATTGTTATGAGTTATGAGGCTGATGGACCCGCCAAGTCATCAGTGGTCTCGAGGTCACTTGGCAAGTGGACCCCGAGGACCACCCATAGATTGTGGCCATAAATCTACTGCATCCTTTTTGGGATGATTATGCCGTTCTCGCAAGGGGGAGGGGGAACGATGATAGCATGATTTATTTATAGGGTGATGCCTAGTCTCAACTTGTTAACTTTTGTTACAGAAAGGATTTGTTAAATCCTATTCACTGTTTATTACATGATATTGTAAATTGTTTTCTATATCCACTGGGTTTACTACTAAGAAAGATAAAAGTTTTAGGAATAAGGTTAGATTTGTGTACATCTTCCTTACTGAGCATGTTATCGCTCACCCCTTATTTTCCACTCCACAGATTGCTGATCTTGGATTAAGAGAATTACCTTCCAGAGATTATCGACTGCTAGTGGATATCTGATATCAAAGGTATATTATTTCTTTTATATATTCAGAAAAATTGTACAGTACTACTTTAAATAGAAGGGAATGTATATACATCTTAGAGTATCAATAAGAGATTTAATGGTTATTTAAATGATAGGAGTTGTTAAGCATCACAGACAGCCCAACCGGTAAGTAAGTGGAGAAGTAAATATTAGTTATATAGTGTATTTGGGATATTACAATCTGACATCCCCTATTGTCTTTATTTCAATAAAGTAGTACTGTATACATATGTCTGGAATGTAAAAGAGAAGAAACTGTACCTGTCACGTTTAACATAACATGCCTCAGCGCTTTAAACGTAGCTGTACCCATCTGAGGGCTAACTCTCAAACTCCGTGTCTTTTATCTGTGGAGTTAAAACAAAGGGGTGAGCGATTCATACGCTCAGTAAGGGAAACATATGCTGTTTTATAAAAATAAAACCATATTTCACAATTTATTTGTTTTTCCTAAAATCATGTCAAATAGGAAAACAGTGGATTTAGTTACCAACACTTTCGATACACCAGCCAAATCATTGGCTAAAAAGTTTACTTTAAAATGTAGTAAACAGTAAATAGGATTCAATAAATCCTTTCAGTAAACAGAAATCAACAAGTTGAGACTAGGCATCACCCTACGAATAATTCATGCTATCATTGTTCCCCCTCCCCCTTGCGAGAACGGAATCTACCGCTATTGGGGTGCACCCGTAGGCCATCGCCCCTTACGGCTATATCTGCTAGATCTATGGCCATAATCTATAGGTGGTCCTCGGGTCGACTTGCCAGGTGACCTCGAGACCGCTGATGACTTGGAGGGTCCATCAGCCTTATATTTCATAATGCATGAAACTAGGGGCCTAAAGTCTCAAAATGATCTTCTTTCCAACAAGGTTTTAAAAACAGCCCGCAATCTCACTGAATTCCGTGTGAGAAAGGCTCGGGTTAAACTGGCTCGCCATGGCTAGTTCGCCCATGGTCAACTCTCCCATTAGTCAACTCGCCCGAAAATGGTTTCATATTTTTTATTTTCAAAGCTATTTAAAATAGTTCATTTTTCGTTGAAAAAATTTAGAAAAGAGAAACCTGTTCGCCATGGTCAGCTCGCCCATGGTCAACTCGTCAATGCGGCGCCAACCTTAGCCTTTAAAAAAACCAACAAGTAAACTGGCTCGCCCTCAATGGCTCGCCCACAACTTTCTTAACAAAAGGGGTCACCTGCCCCAAATGCATTTTAAGAGGGTCACTCACCCAAGGCATAGAAAAAGGGTTCGCCATCCATTGGCTCGCCCGGATTTCAATAAAACATGGTTGCTCGCCCAAAAGAACATAAAAGGGTTCTTTGCCCAAAATGATAAAAGGTTTGGCTCACCCGCCATAACAGTTCACCCAACCTAAAAACACAAGGGCTCGCCTGCCCTGTACCAATTCCCCAATCATAATATAAGGGTCGGGCTTTAGCTCGCCTAAATCAAAACAATTATTAAAACAATGCATGTCATAAAACAAAACAATTTCTCAATAATTTCTATGAAATTTACTCCACAAGACATGCATTCACTTCACACACATCTCCCTTACCTGGTCCAACGAAATCTTGTTTTGCCTTGCTTCCTGCTCGCCAATAGCCATTTCCAATTCCCGACTGCAAAGTAATTTATTAAAACTATTAATATTTTTCTTTAAATAACTTTCCATCACTTGGGCGAGACTTGATAGAAATAAACCAGCTCGCCCAACAGATATTCTACTTACTCGCCCAACAGAGCTCCCAAAAGCTCGCCCACAAGAGACATACTAGCTCGCCCTATCGAGGTCGCCATTCATCAAATGGCTTACTAGTGGGAGCTCGCCCGCCATTTCTCGCCATTAATATATTTAGAGCTCGCCCAACATTCAACTCGCCAGACCAACATTGGCTTAAATGTGGGAGTTCGCCCACAATTCTACTCGCCCAATTTCTTATGCATGTGAGTTCGTCAAACGGCTTTCTACTCAGGGATGGGCTTTCCCATGAACTAGCATTGGGCGACCTTGCCCACTTGGACAAGTATTTTCATTTTGGCGAGTTCATATTTCCTATTCGCCTCATTGGCGATTACAAATATTCAATATGGGCAATCACCATAGTCGCCATACTCATCACTTTTCCCGTATTTTTCCTATCATTCTACTTCAAGATATGAATTTATTCTATTTCTATCAAGAATAAATCAAAAGCAAGACTATTCTCATGCTTCTCATACTTGAAATCATAGAAATATATCATTAAATCTCAAGAGCCATTAAATCTCACCTTAATCAACTGCACTTCCAAAACAGAATTCTTCCTGTCTCCTGTTAGCCTCACTTTGCTTATTCCTTTAGCTCATCAACGATGGAGGAATGGTTTTGTAAGCAAGTTTACTTGTTTAGCCAACTTGAGGGTGAAGTTTAGTGAATCAAGCATGGTAGAAATGGAAGGAAATCATAGCATAAACTTGCAGTTGCATAGCTTTCGGGAAGAAGATGAAGATTGCTACGCTGATCTTCCTCAAATATTTCTTCTTATATAGCCATGCTAATCCAATCAAAGCTCATCACTTGGCCTTATCCCATTTCCTTCATTTATTTCACGTCTTTCATGCATTAAAAATCGTAGAAAAACTGCAGCAAAAGGAACGGCTATGAGAAACTATTCTCTGCACATTTTGACTTACCTTACTCTGTCATTAATTGGCTAAACCAACTATCAGGAGAAGCCAATGGCGTGAAGTCCACAGCCTCTTTTCCTGACTTATTACACCTTTGTCTTATTCCTCAACCAATAAGGTTACTTCCTTTATTGACTTGATTCTTTCTCAATTTATTGTCTTCAACCGTATGACTTACAAAGTCAATTTTGGCTGCCAACTGTTTGAATCTATTTTCATTTTGTCTGTGCTAATTCTCGTTCGCCTCCTCATCGTGAGACATCAGCTCGCTAACACAATTTGAGTTCGCCAAAGATATTTCAATTCGCCAACTCAATATCTGGAAATTACAAGATAATTTTCTTTTCTTGGCTATTACATATAGGTACGGAAATTGTCATATTGTTGGCGATAAACTTGTATTGTTCTACTCGCCTCATTACTATGATTTCCCACAAATTTTCACTCTTATTTAACATTTTAATTTCCTCAATCTGTATGGGAGATCAGGAGCCCTCGCAGCATTTGGGCGAACTCACCTACTCGCCCTCGCCCTCGCCCTATTTAGGTGAATTTCCTATTCGCCCTCGCCATCATAATTGGCGTTCTGCTCTCCAATTCTGCTCGCCCATTGGCGAACAGCCTTCTTTGCTCGCCCATAGGCGATTTGTTCGACGTCCTCGCCCATACATTATTTCACCAACATTCCTCCATGCACATCTCAAGTTTAAGAAGCTTTTCATCCAAGTGAAAATGAATATTCAATATTTACTTCATTTACATTATCAATTTTATGAAATTAAGGTCTACAGTAGTGTAGAATCAGGTCTTACAGTTTTAGTTAATCTTGCTAGAATACATAAGAAACTAGAACAAGGTGTAGTCTGAATAGAGAATAAACAATGAGAATACTGGAAATAAGGATAATGGGCGAGCTCAGTTAGCATGGGTGAGCTAAAATCTGGAATGTGGAAGTGGGCGAGGTCACCACATGCAAGTTTAATACATAAGCGAGCCGCCAATGAACAAAACAGTAGTGTCGGGCGAACTCACATGCAGAGGCATGGCGAGTTGAATGGTATTGGCGAGCTTCAACGTGTAAGCCCATAAGCGAATGGCGAGTTCAGTTGGGCGAATGGCGAGCTGTAGAATAGTCACAAGAATCTTGCCAAACTGTTAGAAATATTAATAGTTTTAGAAAATATTTGAAAAGAAAATGTTAATGGAATTAATATTTTACTTTGCAGCCGGAAAGTGAGATTTATAAGACGAGCGGAAAGCAAGGCTACATTAGACGAGCAAGGGAGTTGTATGTGAAGTCAATGCATGTCCTGTGGAGTAAAAATGTCATGAAAATATTGAGAAATTGTTTTGTTTTATGACATGCATTGGTTTGCTAAATTATATACTGATTTGGGCGAGTTAAAAGCCAACCCCTATATATAGTTGGGCGAACTAGCCCTCCTGTTTTGATGTTAGGCGAACTAGTATTGGCGGGCGAGCCACTTGGGCAAGCTCACTTTTTATGATTTTTGATGTTTTGGGCGAGTAGCCCTGTTTAAGAAGAAACCCGGGCGAGCTAAAGTGGCGGATCCTTTTAAGGTTGCTTTGGAGCGGGCGACCCCTGTGTTTTTATGGATGGGCGAGTTGACATGGCAATGCCATAAAGGGCGAGCCTTGGGGCGAGCCAAGTTAGTTTGTTTTAATCACTAAGGGTTGGCGGGCGAACAAAAGTTCACCGCACTTGGCTAGCGTACTTGGCGAACTGATTTATGAATATTTTCTCAACGAAAAAAATAAATTATTTTTAATATTTTGAAAATAGAAATATGAAACCTTTTTGGGGCGAGTTGACCAATTGGCGGTTGACTAATTGGCGAGTTGACCAATGGGCGAGTTGACCGATTGGCGAGTTGACCATGGGCTAGCCAGATTGGGCGAGCTGACCATGGCGAACAGATTTCAATTTACATTTTCTATGAAAATGAGAATAATACTTTTTTTTTGAAATTATTATGAATTAAATATGATTTTGAGACTTTAAGCCCCTAGTTTCATGCATTATTATGAGTTATAAGGATGATAGACTCGCCAAGTCATCAGCGGTCTCGAGGTCACTTGGCAAGTGAACCCCGAGGACCACCCATAGATTGTGGCCATAGATCTACTGTATCCATATTGGGATAATTATTCCGTTCTCGCAAGGGGGAGGGGGAAACGATGATAGCATGATTTATTTATAGGGTGATGCCTAGTCTCAACTTGATGATTTCTGAGAGGATTCGTTGAATCCTTTTTATTGTTTATTATATGATATTGTAAACTGTTTATCCAGAAAGTTGTTGATTTTATCCATTGTTTTCCCTACTGGGTTACTATTAAGGATAAATAAGTGTTTTGGGAAAATATAGTTTTGATTTACACCGTAGCATGCACCTTCCTTACTGAGCACGTTATCGCTCACCCCTTATTTTCCACTTCACAGATTGTTGATCTTGGGTTAAGAGAATTACCTTCCAGAGATTATCGACTGCTAGCGGATATTCGATATCGAAGGTATATTATTTCTTTTATATATTCAGAAAAATTGTACAGTACTACTTTAAATAGAAGGGAACGTATATACATCTTAGAGTATTAATGTAACAAGTCATATTTGCACAAGTAATAAGAGATTTAATTCTTATTTAAAATGTTAAGAGTTGTTAAGCATCACAGACAGCTCAACCGGTAAGTAAGTGGAGTTTATAAGTAAATATTAGTTATATAATGGATTTGGGATGTTACAGATTTAATGGTATCAGAGCAGGATTGATCGGATGTTTAGTGATGCTTAAAAACGAGAAGTGAATAGTAAACGTTTCCTGTAGTACTGTATAATCTGAATATATGATTGATATACTAATGATGAGTAATAATTGATTTCTGTGGTACAGAAATGAGTGGAAGAAGGAGAGTGATACGCTCAGTTAGAGATATCGGCCGAGGTTGGGCCGCACAGATTCCGGAGCCGCAGACACCAAAACTTGCTCCTAGACCTCCACGTCCTCTACAGTTAGAGAACATTGATACTCGTGTGAACCAGGTAGAGAGATTAGTAGCCGATTTTATGGCTATGTATCAGGCGGATAGAGCCGCAGATAGGGCGGAGAGGGAGAGAGCCACAGCTCCTGTAGCCCCAGTAGAGGTGCCAGTACCGCCACCTCCGGCACCAGTTGTGCCTGAGCCTCAGCCTATTCCACCCCTGGCGCCTCAGCCTATTCCACCCCTGGCACCTCAGCCACCGATAGCTCCACCACAGCCATTTATTCAGCCGCCTCGAAATGCGGAGTCTTATTGTAATGTGGCATTGGTGAAATCATTTAAAAAGTTGGATCCACCTAAGTTTAAAGGTACTAGGGATCCATTGGCGGCAGAGCAATGGATTATTGAGGTTGATAGATTACTTCAGATTATGAGATGTTCAAAGACAGAGAAAGTAGGCCTAGCAGTGTTCCATTTGGCAGATGATGCGAGATATTGGTGGAAGGCCACTCAGACAGTATTATTTGCTCAGCATTAGGATCTGTCTTGGGATATTTTTGTGGAAGCTTTTAGGAGGCAGTATATTCCTGACACTGCTTAGGAAAAATTACAGCAGGAATTCATGGGTTTAATTCAGGGCAGCATGTCAGTGGACGAGTATGAGGCCAAATTTACTACATTGAGCCGTTTTGATCCACAAACTAGTGCGAATACCCGGTATAAGATTTCGAGGTTTAGAGCTGGTTTGAGGCCGTCCATCAGAATGAAGCTAGCCCCATTTGTTATACAGACTTATGATGAGATAGTTCAATGGGCTCAGCTATGTGAGAGGGATTATGAGCAGTTCCAGCTCGATTTCAGTAGCAAGAGTAGAGGTAAAGCAAAGGGAAAGACTAAAAGATTTATGAAGGACAGATCAGATAGAGAGCAGCTTAAGAGAAGTAGACCTACGGGCATACAGATTTCAGAGGACAGAATTAGTAGACCAGCAGTTTCTACTCCTGCTAGTGGCCCTACCACTACTCAGAGGAGTATTGC
Source organism: Heritiera littoralis (assembly GCA_031772115.1). Lineage (NCBI taxonomy): Eukaryota > Viridiplantae > Streptophyta > Magnoliopsida > Malvales > Malvaceae > Heritiera > Heritiera littoralis. The sequence goes on along the minus strand of JAPDPK010000020.1, from coordinate 8,230,873 downwards.
ACCTTTATGTAGACAGTGTGGAAGGTCGCATGGGTCACGCCCTCGTCCTTTAATGTCTAGGGCATGTTTTAATTGTGGACAGACGGGGCACCTTATCAGGAATTGCCCGATGCTCAGAGAATCTGCTGCTTCTACTATTCCTCCTGCATTACCTCCGATAATGGCCCTGGTAGCTCAGAGTGAGCCAGAGAAAGCGACACCCTTACAGCCTATGCGGGCGACAGCCGCAGAGAAGGGTAAGAAGGTTGTGACTTACGGTCGGGTGTACGCGATGGGTCAGGTGACTGCCGACACCTCTATCGATGTGATTAAAGGTAAAGTTTATCTTTTTGATCTTCCTGTAATTGCCTTATTTGATCCAGGTTCTACCCATTCATTTTTATCGCCTACATGTGCTAACAGGACCCCAGTAGAGCCGGAGTTGTTAGGGTATACTTTGCAAGTGAATACCCCTTTTAAAGATTTCGAGAGGACGGATATTGTATATAGGAATTGTAAATTGACTATAGGAGAGAAGGTTTTTATAGCTAACCTAATTTTGTTGAACATATATGATTTTGATATCATTTTGGGTATGGATTGGTTAGCTGCGAACCATGTTAGTTTGGATTGTAATACTAAGTTTATTACCTTCTCTCATCCTGAAAAGTATATTGTAAAGCTATTGTAAATTAATAAAAAAGTATGTAAATATATGCTTGTGAGATGACTTGTGTACTGAAATGTTGGTTATGTATGAATGTTTATGAAGGATATATTGCTAGTGTGGAGGATGTAGAGGGAAAACATCCAGAGATTCAAGAGATTCCCGTAGTTAAGGACTTCTCGGATGTATTTTCAGAGGATTTACCAAGGTTACCACCGGATCGAGAAACAGAGTTCATGATCGAGTTGGTACCCGGCACGGAGCCGATTTCTAAACCCTCATATAGGATGGCACTGACAGAGTTGGATGAGCTCAAGAAATAGCTCCAAGAGTTATTAGATAAGGGATTTATACGTCCCAGTGTATCACCATGGGGAGCTCCGGTATTATTTGTTCGGAAGAAGGATGGTAGTCTCCGGTTATGTATAGATTATCGGATGCTGAATCGGGTTACCGTTAAGAATAAGTATCCACTACCTCGGATTGATGATCTGTTTGATCAGCTCAGGGGTGCACAGGTATTTTCAAAGATAGACCTCCGATCAGGCTATCACCAGTTGAAGATTAAGGAGTCGGATGTGCTTAAGACGGCATTTCGGACTCGCTATGGTCACTATGAGTTCTTAGTGATGCCTTTTGGATTAACAAATGCCCCTGCAGCTTTTATGAGTTTGATGAATGAGGTGTTTCATCCTTTTTTGGATAAGTTTGTCATAGTATTTATAGATGACATCTTGATTTATTCTAAGACTCCAGAGGAGCACGAGCAGCATTTGCAGATTGTCTTACAGACCCTCAGAGAAAAGAAATTGTATGCTAAGTTTAATAAATGCGAGTTCTGGCTTGACCATATTATATTTCTCGAACATGTAGTGTCAAAGGACGGGGTGTCAGTTGATCCATCCAAGATAGAGGCCATTGTTCAGTGGGAAAGGCCTAACACGGTTACCGAGATATGGAGTTTCTTAGGTCTTGTCGGATATTATCGCAGACTTGTAGAGGGATTTTCTAGACTTGCTGCTCCATTGACACGACTCACACGTAAGGATGTAAAGTTTGAGTGGAATGATGCATGTGAGTGCAGTTTTCTTGAGCTTAAGAAGAGATTGACTAGTGCCCCCGTATTAGCCCTTCCTAACGGATCAGGAGGATTTATGGTGTATACCGATGCATCCGCTCAAGGTTTGGGGTGTGTGCTTATGCAGCATGGTCGGGTTATAGCCTATAGTTCTCGACAGTTGAAGGATCATGAGAGGAATTACCCGACACATGACTTGGAGCTAGCCGCAGTAGTGTTTGCACTGAAGATATGGCGGCATTACTTGTACGGGGAGAAATTTCAGATATATACAGACCATAAGAGTCTGAAATATATATTCTCACAGCGAGAGTTGAATTTGAGGTAGTGACGATGGATGGAACTGTTAAAGGATTATGATTGTGAGATTTTGTATCACCCAGGTAAAGCTAATGTAGTAGCAGATGCACTGAGCCGTAAACATGTTGGCATGGTATCTTACATGATAATCAGGAAGCACGATTTGATAGAGCAATTTTCTAACCTCAATCTGACAGTTGTTTCCTCCGAATAGTATGGATTTACGACTAGTTTTCGTATAGAGCCGGATTCGATGGATCGAATTAGGGAAGCTCAAAGGAGGGATGATTATTGCATTGTGGTTGCCAGTCAGATTCAGATGGGAGTTATGTCAGATTTTGAGATTGGTACCGATGGGATACTGAGGTTTAGAGGTCGGATATGTGTTCCTGGTGATCGGCAGATTCGAGAGTTGATTTTATCAGAGGCCCATACCTCTAGGTACACGTTGCATCCGGGTAGTACTAAGATGTACCAGAATCTTCGGAGAGTGTATTGGTGGCCTAAGATTAAGAAAGACATCGTTGAGTTTGTTGCTAGATGTCTAACATGCCAGTCGATTAAGATTAAGCATCAGAAGCCGGCAGGTATGCTTCGACCATTATTGATTCCTATGTGGAAATGGGAGCATGTTACTATGGATTTTATTATGGGATTACCACGAACCCGGAAGGGGTATGATGCTATTTGGGTGATAATGGATAGATTCCATGAGATCTACAGATTCAGTTAGTGCCTTGGTCGAATTGTATGTCAGGGAGATAGTGAGGTTACATGGTGTTCCAGTGAGTATTACCTCTGATAGGGACTCCTGCTTCACCTCTCATTTCTGGGAGAGATTTCAGGAGGCTATGGGATCCCAGCTGAGTTTTAGCACCGCTTTTCATCCACAGACTGATGGGCAGTCCGAGCGTACGATACAGACGCTTGAGGATATGTTGAGAGCGTATGCATTGGATTTTAGAGGCTCATGGGACGATCACTTACTCCTGGCAGAGTTTGCTTATGACAATAGTTTTCATACGAGTATCGGCATGGCACCGTATGAGGCCTTGTATGGCAAACTATGCAGATCCCCGATAGCATGGGAAGAAGTGGGTGACCGTAAACTATTAGCTCCCGATTTGGTCGAGCAGGCTTCTCGTGATGTACAGATGATTTGTGAGAGGCTCAGAACGGCTCAGAGTCGGCAGAAGAGTTATGCAAATACTAGACGCCGACCATTAGAGTTTGTAGCGGGTGATTATGTATTTTTAAAGATCTCACCGTCCAAAGGTATAATGAGATTCGGGAAAAGAGGAAAATTGAGTCTTCGATATATTGGGCCTTATGAGATCTTAGATCGCATGGGAGATGTGGCATATCGGTTAGCACTACCACCAGAGTTATTAGGAGTGCATAACATATTCCATGTCTCGATGTTGAGAAAGTACCATCCAGATCCTTCTCACGTGATTCGACATGAGCCACTGGAGATCAAAGAGGATATGAGTTACGTTGAGAAACCGATACGGATCCTGGATAGGAAGGATAAGGTGTTGCGATCTAAGATGATTCCTTTGGTTAAAGTGCTCTGGCAGTATCATAACGAAGAGGAAGCTACTTGGGAGTTAGAGAGCCTTATGCATGAGAGGTATCCAGAGCTCTTCCAGTGACAGGTCCAAGTTAAGTTTGGAGGACCAAATTTCTTAAAGTGGGGAGAATTGTAAGACCCGAATTTTATTATACTATATACCATATTTGTACATGATTGATAGTGGAAATTAACTCTTTTAGTAAAATTAAAGAATCATTGAATGTGAATTTCCACTTTTCATTTTAAGTCATGATGTATAGTATGGTTGATAAAAGAAAGAAAAACAAATATCAATTGTAACAAGGAATATATGGGACTTAATTTTGATAAAAGGTCAAGATAGTATATATAAGGTATGAAAGCATTAAATGAAGTATGAGTCAATGTGAAGAACTGAAGCTGAAAAACGAAATGGGAAGTATAAGAAGGGAATTAATGGCTAGAGGACAAAACGAAGAAAAGAAGGAGATGATAGCCAATAAACGTTGGCTTAAGGTGAATTGGCGTGGAGAAGAGAAGAAAAGAAAAGAGAAAAGTCAAGGAAAGGGGCTGATAGTGGACTTCTCGCCACTTCTCTTCTCCTGACAAATTTAGCTAGACAATAAATGGCAAAGAAAAGTTAGTCAAAAACGGGATTTCAGTAAGGACTTCACACCGTTCTTTTTGCTGCAGTTTTCTTTGGTTTTTAATGCATGAAATGATGAAAGAAAACATGATAAGAACAGGTGGTAGAATTTGAGAGGATTTGAGTGAGTATATAAGAAGGAATACATGAGGAAAACTGAATTAGCCAACTTCATCGTCCTCAAAATCATTCTCGCCCATTCTGTTTTTATTGCAAGTTAACAATCAGTTCTTCCATTTCCTCTCATATGTGAGCCATGGAACTTCATCCTTTAGACAAATAAATCTTCCTCCATCGTTGAAGAGCTAGGAAACAAGCAAAATAAAGCTAAGTGAGGTAGAAAAAGCACTCTGTTTCAGGAAGTGCAACTTGGTTAAGGTGAGTTCCATATTTCTATGGTTCTCTTGATATTCGATGCTATATTTTTGTGTTTTATAACGTAATAAACATAGATATAGCCTTGTTTTAGTTAAATCTTGGTAGAATACATAAGAAACTAGAACAAGGTGTAGTCTGAATAGAGAATAAACAATGAGAATACTGGAAATAAGGATAATGGGCGAGCTCAGTTAGCATGGGCGAGCTAAAATCTAGAATGTGGAAGTGGGCGAGGTCGCCACATGCAAGTTTAATACATAGGCGAGCCACCAATGAACAAAACAGTAGTGTCGGGCGAACTCACATGCAGAGGCATGGCGAGTTGAATGGTATTGGCGAGCTCTAACGTGTAAGCCCATAAGCGAATGGCGAGTTCAGTTGGGCGAATGGCGAGCTGTAGAATAGTCACAAGAATCTTGCCAAACTGTTAGAAATATTAATAGTTTTAGAAAATATTTGAAAAGAAAATGTTAATGTAATTAATATTTTACTTTGCAGCCGGAAAGTGAGATTTATAAGACGAGCGGAAAGCAAGGCTACATCAGACGAGGTAAGGGAGTTGTATGTGAAGTCAATGCATGTCCTGTGGAGTAAAAATGTCATGAAAATATTGAGAAATTGTTTTGTTTTATGACATGCATTGGTTTGCTAAATTATATACTGATTTAGGCGAGTTAAAAGCCAACCCCTATATATAGTTGGGCGAACTGGCCCTCCTGTTTTGATGTTAGGCGAACTGGTATTGGCAAGCGAGCCACTTGGGCAAGCTCACTTTTTATGATTTTTGATGTCTTGGGCGAGTAGCCCTGTTTAAGAAGAAACCCGGGCGAGCTAAAGTGGCGGATCCTTTTAAGGTTGCTTTGGGGCGGGCGACCCCTGTGTTTTTATGGATGGGCGAGTTGACATGGCAATGCCATAAAGGGCGAGCCTTGGGGCGAGCCAGGTTAGTTTGTTTTAATCACCAAGGGTTGGCGAGCGAACAGAAGTTCACCGCACTTGGCGAGCGTACTTGGCGAACTGATTTATGAATATTTTCTCAATGAAAAAAATAAATTATTTTTAATATTTTGAAAATAGAAATATGAAACCTTTTTGGGGCGAGTTGACCAATTTGCAAGTTGGCTAATTGGCGAGTTGACCAATTGGCGAGTTGGCCAATGGGCGAGTTGACCAATTGGCGAGTTGACCATGGGCGAGCCAGATTGGGCGAGCTGACCATGGCGAACAGATTTCAATTTACATTTTCTATGAAAATGAGAATAATACTTTTTTTTGAAATTATTATGAATTAAATATGATTTTGAGACTTTAAGCCCCTAGTTTCATGCATTATTATGAGTTATAAGACTGATGGACTCGCCAAGTCATCAGCGGTCTCGAGGTCACTTTGCAAGTGAACCCCGATGACCACCCATAGATTGTGGCCATAGATCTACTGTATCCCTATTGGGATAATTATTCCGTTCTCGCAAGGGGGAGGGGGAAACGATGATAGCATGATTTATTTATAGGGTGATGCCTAGTCTCAACTTGATGATTTCTGAGAGGATTTGTTGAATCCTTTTTATTGTTTATTATATGATATTGTAAACTGTTTATCCAGAAAATTGTTGATTTTATCCATTGTTTTCCCTACTGGGTTACTGTTAAGGATAAATAAGTGTTTTGGGAAAATATAGTTTTGATTTACACCGTAGCATGCACCTTCCTTACTGAGCACGTTATCGTTCACCCCTTATTTTCCACTCCACAGATTGTTGATCTTGGGTTAAGAGAATTACCTTCCAGAGATTATCGACTGCTAGCGGATATTCAATATCGAAGGTATATTATTTATTTTATATATTCAGAAAAATTGTACAGTACTACTTTAAATAGAAGGGAACGTATATACATCTTAGAGTATTAATGTAACAAGTCATATTTGCACAAGTAATAAGAGATTTAATTCTTATTTAAAATGTTAAGAGTTGTTAAGCATCACAGACAGCCCAACCGGTAAGTAAGTGGAGTTTATAAGTAAATATTAGTTATATATTTAATTTGGGATGTTACATAACCATGTAGAACACTTGCCCATCTCCTAAGCACAATGACCATGAAATACCCTAAATGTTGAAATTAAAACAAGTGGTGTATAAGTGATTTATTTTTTATTCTGCAATCACTAGGTAAGATATTTACAAAGGATACAATGACCGATCCCCCACCGCATGCTGCATAGACCTTAATGGAAATTCTAGACATTAGAAATAAAAAGCAAAAGAAGCTTAGCAACCTAATGTTAGGTTTTATAATATGAGAAATACATGAATATCTATACTTTTTTTTTAAAATTATATGTATAAATGTGTGACATATAAAATAAAAAATTATATAAAATAATGGTTTATATGGTTACAAGAATTATACCTTTTCTTATAACATGTATACCGTCTCCTCATGGTGATGGCGTTCAAGTGATATTCACAATTCACCTTACTTTTAGTAAATATGTGTTCATCATGAGGACTCCAAATAGAGATATCCACATACACGGCAACAGGAACTATTTTTAATCATTTTACTGCTAGGTAACTCAGATTAAAAATCTAGGAAGCAAAACCTTTTGAATTAGAAAAAACTTCTTTTTTCTCTTGAAAAAATGTCTCATTTCTTTTTCACTTACATTATCTATTTAATAGCCATAAAAGTACCTTTAAAACTTCCAAAGGCTTGATACAAATCAGAGGCATATTCTCTTCTAAAAGACTTTGACCTTTTTAAAATAATATGTATTGAATTGCTTTTTAATGGCTATTATTATTATTATTTGATGATTCTTATCTAATCCCAAAGTAAAAAGTCCGTATGTGGATTTTATACATATGAATTCAATTTGCTTCCAAATATCAGATATTATTTTATTATATCGTAATTAATTAATTATAATTCCAACACATAATTTTAGTATCCACTAAAATTTTCTAATCAATGATTTTGTTCTTATTAACCGCATTATTATATGTGATCCTCTAGGTTTCTATATATAAAGGTAATTGTCTATGTAAACACAGACCAAGACAATCGTCTAACAACAATTATTGGCCATCCAACATGATAAAAAAAATGTGAATCATAAACCACTATGAATCGATTACTGCGTAATTAAATCTCTTTATCAAAATATCTTGATTGAATCATTGCATGTAATGTCATTAATGTTAATTGTTTTACTTGGTACCAAGATAAATTAGACTCATTAAAACTTGCTGTGGCCAGCCATAATAAGCCACTCTTATCTCAACGAAGCGGTCGGTAAATGTCGTCTCCCTAACTAAAGAGAGTAATGAATTCCATCTTAACTCATTATTATTCCCTCTATATTTCATATTGCACCCATCGACTGTATTATTTGCGATCTATTTTAAGATCGTGTTTAACAGCATCAAAATGCAATATTCCATATATAAAATATATAATGGTCTCAAGTTTAGGGATTATTTACGCTCGTTTATATAGAGGAGAGACTAATAACATTAAACATGTGGTATTCTTTATCGGCGGGTCGTGTCCAGTGTACCTATTTAACCTTTCGGCACTCACTTGTATAACTTGGATATTTTTCCCTTAGTTCAGTGAGAATGACCTTACTCATACAACATATTGGTCTTAACATCTATGTCCCCTTTAGATATTTATCCGACCAAGGACATATTTTAGATAATATGATCTCTTGAAATTCTCACTGATAATATACCTCATTATTATTCAAGATATTTTCTGATTATCTACGAGACTTTATTGTAAAACATATACGAGTAGAAAATTATATAAATATAATAAATACTTGGCTTTTATTAATAATATTCATAAATACATTAAAAGTGTCTTGACATATTATCCACAAAATTCAACACCTAAAGCTTGCCATGAACATTCTAAGGTAAGGCGTTCTATCATTTTCCTGTTTTAAATAAACTTTTCTTTTTTAAGAAAAAATCTTTTTAAAGGAAGCTAAATCCCATCGAGATTGAGTAAAGATTCACTGGTTATCGCACGCCAGGCCCGCCCGATGACGTGCGAGTCCCAATAAAATTTTGCCATGTGGACATGACAAAAAAACACATATCCACGTGGCAAAATTTCACCGGGACTCGTACGTTACCGGACGTGCCACATGACCTATGAGTCCTAATAAATTTTTTTTCATCGGGGTCGGGCTCAAATTGGGCTTTCATTAGATCTGGCCAGAGCGGAACTCTGGACAGCAACTTTGGGCACGGGTTTGGACTCGTAGTAGACCCATCAGTCTAAGGGTTGGAGTTGAGTCCACAAGAAAACATAAAAAGAAAAAGAAAAAAAAAGACACGATAAAGGAAATATTAAATATATACAATTAAAAATTAAATGTTAGTTAAAATTTAAAGTATTTTATATGAATTGGAAAAAAACTATTTTTTATTTATAGTATTTAATGCATTGCTTGGAACAAAACCTGCCTAACCACCTCTAATGATTCTAGTTCTAACTTTTTGGACCTGTAAATCGTCGGATCTAGATCGTACTAGGTTCTAAAGTAAGTCCATAATTAAATCTGATGGTGGATTATATGAGATTCTAATTGTAATACGTGTTAGTTGCAAGGTTTGCAAGTTAGACAATTAAGGGGAATGTGAGTTGCACCTAAGAGAAAAGGATATTGTGAATTTTTGAGATTAGGGTATCGCATCTATACATTATTAAGTTCGTAGTATTATATCCAAACTTGTTAGGAAAAAATGGATCCTATTATATTTTAGAAGAAAAAGGAAATTGGAAGTCTGGTATTGATATAAACCCATACAATAAGATGATTTTGACGTCAATTCCATAGTGATTATAGGTTTCTCAATCCTTGGCCCAATGATTCTTGAAAGTGAATTAAGTTTTTGATTAAGCCAAAGAAAGTGATATCGAGTGATATATCTTCAAAAAAGTATCAATCTACAAACTAGAATTGGGATGAATCGTACAAGGTGCTATTAAATTTTGGTTATGAGTTGATTTCATAAGAAAAAGTAATATGAACACATATTTAATTCTTGTTATGAGTTGGTAATAAAATAAAGAACGTATGGATAAATATTTGAATTTGACGCGTAATTAAAGGAACTTTTGATGAAAATTGTGTTTTTAGAAAACTTTGAGAATATTGTTGGAAATTCAATGTGAAACAAAAGGTTTTAATTGCTAATTAACCTACCTACAAGGTGCTAGTTATCTGACTTTGAGATAGCTACCATCTGGTTGAACTAGGTTTGTTAACCAACTATTATGGGTTGGTTAACCAACCCCTTAACAAGGGTTTAACCACCATATATTTGGTGCTCTTGTATTTAATATTTATAAAATTTATTTATTAAAAAATTAATCAAAACTTAGGATTAAATTATTTATTGGCTAGAAATGGATCAATAATTAGTTAGTTATAATAAATTAGTATTTTAGTACATAAATAAGTATTCGTTAATTAGTTTGTTATTAAAAATTAATTTAATAATTGGCTAGAATAATATTGGTTTAAGTTTAGTTAGTTTTTTTTGGTACATTAGTTTAGTTAGTTAGTATATGGACAGTTGACTAATATAATCCCTAAGATTGAATTTATTTAATTAACCACCGCTTTCCTTGTGTAAAACCTTAAGTACATGGAAACTAGATAATGATCATAGTTCCAATTACAGTACAGAATTTGTGACATGGTATTACATTTTCCAGATCAGGTTTAAGTGCGACTAGAAAGTGGTGAAATGCAATAATCAAGGTTAGGTATGTTAATTGATTATTGTATCATGCTTATTAGGATAGTTATAAATGAACCGTAATAGTTAAAACTTTAAGTGCTTGTATTTAGCTGTAGCTGAAGTTTAGATAATTGGTGAATTGTTCAGCTCCGATGATAGTGTGTGATGATGCTGCATATGAAAGGATTTGATTAATTTTAAGCTCCCGATGACTGGTGCATTGGCCTCCCCTTAAACCATAGTGGTGTCGGTGGATATTACATTTACACCATGGTATTGTTGACTGTGAAGACTTCCTCATTTCTTTCGAGGTACTTGGAACTTTCGTAGTAAAGACATAAACTTGGCAAAGAAGGAAAACAAATAAATAAATAAGTGCGTAAAAAATTAAAATTAAAAAAAAAAGGAAAAAACGCAGGTAGAGAATCATAAGGAAATAAACAATACTAAATTTGGGAAAAAAAAAAAAACCCAACAGTGGACACCATCTCTGTTATTCGATATCATTTCAGTTTCAAGTTTCTACGATCCGACAAGTACACCACTCCAAACAAACAAAAGATGGTCACGGAACACTTCTGGTTTTCACTCTCACTTGCATTAATCACAATCCTAATTTCCAGTTTTGCATATTTCTACAGCTTCCTAAAGAATAGCAGCAACAACAACATGAGTAAGAAAGAAAAAGAGAAAGACAGTACAAACCCACCCATTATTGTCGCAGAATCAGACGTCGATGAACAACAACAACAACAACAACAACAGCAACAGCAACCCATTTCACAAAACCTGCCTCCAGGGCAAGACTACGAAGTATTCCTAAGTTTCAGAGGCAAAGAGACACGAAAAGGCTTCACCGACCATCTCTACAAGTCCCTCGTAGATGCTGGCATCTGGGTTTTTAGGGACGATGATGAACTTCCTGTTGGTGAAACAATTGGTCCTCAACTTCTCAAAGCGATCAAAAGATCCAAAATTTCTATACCAATTTTATCCAAAGATTATGCTTCGAGTAAATGGTGTCTTCAAGAGCTTGTTCAGATCCTGGAGTGTAAGAAAACGTCAAAGCAAGTGGTTTTGCCTATCTTTTATGGGGTTGAGCCAGGGAACGTGAGGCACGTGAGTGGGAGTTTTGGTAATGCTTTTGATGCACATGAGGGGAAGTATAAGGAGAAAGTGGTGGAGGAGTGGAAAGAAGCTCTAAGAGAAGTTGGGTCTTTGAAAGGATGGGAATCTGAGAAGATTGCTAATGGGTGAGCTTAACTCGTACTTCTTTTCATTGAATTGCTATTCACTTATCATTTACGGATATTATGTAGAATCTGGTTTTTTGGATTGTATAGGTTGTGCTTATCTTGAATCTGCAATCTGTCCAGGTAGTGGAAAGGGGAAAAGTAAAATGAATTGCTCAGTTTGAGAATTAAATGTTCTCTGGTGATGATTGAGTTTCATCTTGTGTTAAATTTATGTTAGTGTTGGAAATGTAAAATCCAATTGCCATAGATGGGGTACTTCGTGATGCTAAACAATCTTCAACTGTAACATAAGGCGTGAAAAGCTGGAATTACTTGAAAGACCCTATTTTGCTATTGTGCTATGTTGCAAATCTTATAGACTTAATACTGCTTAGAATCTAAAATCATCAAATTAATTTACTTTTCTTTTCTCCATAACTTTTATATTCAAGTATCACAACAATTAACTGTTGCCCCGGGAGTCATCCTTTTACATGGCCAACCATCTTAATCGTGCTTTCCTAACTTTCACATCGATGGACATTACTCCGAATTTTGTTTTAATACATTCTTTATGTCCACGTACCTATCTTAGCATTCTACCTAACCTCCTATTTATGAACATACTTCACTGTCCAACATTTGGATGCATAAAGTATTACCATTCTTATGGCTGTCTGGTGAAACTTACTTCGAGCTTTTGTGGGAATGCTGCAGTCACACAGAATACATGATGCAGCTTTCCACTTAAACCACCAAATAATCAGCTGATTTACAATTATATCAATTCCATTGTATTTAGTTTACAAGTATCATGTTTTGTCAGTTTATACTGTCCGAAATTGTATGTTAGTTTATGATGGTTTGAGCAATGTTGTATGAATTGCCATATCAAAATTCAAGATGTCAGCCTGGTGATCTTCTTATATTTGTTCCTCTGAGAGATGTGCTTATTCTTATATATGTAAAATTACAAAATTTTGTAGGCACGAAGGTGAACTCGCGAAAATAGTTGTCAAAAAGGCTTTGACCGAGTTGAAGAAAGCTTTTCTGAATGTAACAGAGGACTTGGTTGGAGTGTCTGATCATGTGGATAGAATAATGAGAGTATTAGATCCCAAATCTAATGACACACGAGTTGTTGCAATTTATGGACTTGCAGGTGTTGGTAAAACAACTCTAGCAAAATTCATGTACAATAATCTTTCCAGCCACTTTGAACACTGCTGCTTCTTAGCTGATATCCGAGAAACATCATCTCAACATAAGGGAATGGAATACATGCAAAAGCAACTGATTTCTAATATTTTGAACCGAGAATATCAAGATCTATCACATGTTGATGAAGGGATCAGTATAATCAAAAATAGGTTTAGAGGAAAGAAAGTCCTTATTCTTCTTGATGATGTAGATGATAGGACTCAGCTGAAAGTACTTGCTGGAAAACGTGACTGGTTTGGTATGGGAAGCAGAATCATTATTACAACAAGATGTAAAGAAGTTGTTGATTCATTTGATTTGGATTGGACATATGAACTTGAAAAACTGAATTTCACTCACTCTCTGCAACTGTTCAGCAAGCATGCCTTTCGAAGAGACTCTCCTCCTCGTGAGTTTGAGTATCTTGCTAGAAGTGTCGTACAAACCACTGAAGGGCTTCCGCTTGCTCTTGAGATTATAGGTTCATTCCTGTTCAGCAAACGCAAAGCAGTGTGGAAAGACACAATAAAGAAGTTAAGCAAGATTCCTCACAATAAAGTCCAAGAGAAGTTGAGGATAAGTTATGAAGCATTGGAGCATGAGGAAAAACAAATATTTCTTGACATTGCATGCATGTTGATCGGAACAAACAAGAAAACTGCAGTCTACATGTGGGATGACTGTGACTTTTTCCCTGAGATGGGGATAGAAGTCCTCATTCTTATGTCCTTCATAAAAATAGGAGACAACAATGAGCTAAAAATGCATGATCAGCTTAGAGATCTTGGTCGGGAGATTGTCCGCCAGGAAGACTACTATGAGCCTGGGAGAAGGAGCAGATTATGGATTCCAAATGAAGCTTTAGAAGTACTAGAAAACATGCAGGTGATTTTTTTCTGCTTCCCTAAATGGGTGTTTACTTTCCATTGCATATTTTGATTATTTTGTACCACCTGAATTTGCCTTGTAGTTGTGGAATTAAAAAGAGTTGCACAAATACAGAGCATTGCTTGATTGGTGATTGTGTGACCTCTAATTCCTAGCTTTCTGCTTGCAGGGAAGCAAAAAAATTCAGGCTCTCCGTTTGAATTCCGATAATAAATCACTAAGCTATTGCTTCACTGATGAGCAATTTAAAAACCTCACGAGATTAAGGTTTCTTCAAGCAAACCATGCAAATCTTTCTGGGGATTTTCATCACCTTCTTTCTGAACTACGATGGCTTGAATGGCATGGGTGCCCTTCAGATTTCTTGCTTACCAATTTTCATCCAAAGAATTTAGTTGTTCTTGATTTATCGAACAGTGAAATTACTGAGAATTGGAATGGTTGGAGTCAAATTGAGGTACTATAAGATATATATTTCTTTACTTTTTCTCACATATATTTCATTGTGGTAATCTGTTCTTTTTATTCATTTATAGATGGCGAAGAAGCTGAAAGTTCTGAATCTTAGGTGCTGCTCTCGCTTGATAACCACTCCTGTTTTCTCTGCATTTAAAGAGCTTGAGATTCTGATTCTTGAATCCTGTGAACATTTGGAACACATTGATTCATCCATTGGGGACGTCAAGGCTCTTGTAACTTTGAATCTCAGGTACTGTGAGAAGCTAAAGGAGTTACCAGCAGAAGTGGGTAAATTGCAAAAATTACGGAATCTTCTTATAGATGGAACTTCTATACAGCAAATTCCAATAGCCAGAGGCTGTATGAAGAAGCTTAAGACTCTTAGTGTCACTGAATGTCGATCATTGGCCACAATTCCCAGTTCAATTAGTTACTTGGCCTTCTTGTCTACTCTTGACTTGCGGAAATGTGCAAAACTTGTTGAACTTCCTGATTCCATAGGCTCACTCATTAAACTACGTCGCTTGCTATTAGTGGAATGTGAGTCTTTGAGAAAGCTTCCAGAATCGATTGGCAAGTTAGAATCTTTACTCGAACTGAACTTGTCTAACACAAGTATAATGGAATTACCTGAATCCATTGGGAATTTACAGAATTTAAAAGTACTCCGAATGATAAGGTGTCACATATCAAATTTGCCTCGTGCAGTTGGATTATTGAGGAAACTTGAAGAGATAGATGCATCGGGTTGCAATTATTTGCAAGGAGAGATTCCTGAAGAATACGGTGGATTGTCTTCTCTGACAATCTTGCGACTGAATGATACAGGCATCGCCAGCTTGCCCGGAAGTATTTCTGAGCTTTCTTGTCTTGAAAGACTTGAATTATGGAATTGCAAAAGTCTGCAGTCACTGCGAGAGATTCCCTCTGGTTTAACATCTTTACAATTTCATGGAACTTCAATGGATGCATTCCCAAATACTTCCAACTTATCCAATTTGCAGGACTTGACATTCTCAGACTTCATAGCAAAAAAAGAGACGCTGTTGAACTCTGAAAAGTTAATCAAATTGGAGACCTTAAACATGACCAACTCAAATGTTCTTCCAAATGATTGGGGAGCTTTATCTAAGCTGAAGCTGTTGACACTGACTAATGTAGGCATGAGCTACCTTCCAAGTGAGATATATGCCCTTTCTAAGCTAAGGTTACTTAAGATAAGCTATTGTCAACAACTTGAACATCTCCCAGCACTTCCCTCAAGTCTACTGAAGGTTTGTCTTGAAGTGTGTCCTAGCTTGAAGACATTACCTGCTATGTCAAATTTGAAATTTCTATCAGAATTAGAAATCTTTGAGTGCTCTGATCTTATGGCAGTTGAACGTCTCAAAGGATTGGAATCATTGGCAATGTTGATGATATCTGGATGCAGAAATTTATCCAAACTTGATGGCATAGAGAAGTTAGAATACTTGAGTTTCTTGCGTGTGTCTGGTTGTGAAACACTGGAGAGGTTTCCAGATCTCTCAAACTTGAAGAAGCTTATTGTGCTATCAGTTTGCAACTGCAAGAATCTAGTGGAGATTAAAGGTCTGGATAACATGGAGTACTTGCAACATTTGATTATTAGTGAGTGTATATCCATTGAAGCATTAGCTGATTTAACATACTTGAACATGTTGAAAGAATTGGATATAAGCAACTGTAAGAAGCTACATGATGTTGAAGGCTTAGAGAAATTGACCTCCCTTGGAAAATTGAATATCACTGGATGCAAGTCTCTAGTAAAACTTCCTGATTTAGCAAGGCTCGGGACTTTGTATGACTTGAGAATGAAAAAATTTGATGAGCTTAAGGAAGTTCCGCAACTTGAGGAGTTGAAAGCACTGAGGCATCTAGATATCTCTGGCTGTAAGTCAATGGAACGTTTACCAGACTTCTCAATCTTTACGGATTTGCAGCATCTTGCTTTACAAGACTGCCAGAAAATATCTGAGCTTCAGGGTCTTGAAAGCTTGAAGTTCTTAAGCTTCTTGGATATTTCTGGATGTAATTCCCTGCAAAGAGTGCCAAAGCTGCCTGTTAACACTCATATTAAAGGTGAGGTTCAGTTTGCAGAGTAAAAAGGAGAACAAGGGAAGCTCCATTTGTCTGTAAATGCCTGTTGATGTTTTTAATGATTTTACCAGCTTATATTCTTGTGCGTCAACTCAAAGTTTGCTTACTATGTAGGAATTCCTTTCCTAGTTTTGACAGGGAAGAAACTTCATTTGGCTTGAGGCAGATGCCTTAAAATAAGCAGTAGACTGTGCTCAACCCACACGACATGGATCTGACCATTTGCATGACAATAAGTGATGTTTGTCAGGATTGCTGTAATTTTATTCAGGATAGTGAATTATTTTCAGATGAGTAAGTATATTGTGATTCTATATGCTAGCATGGTTTCTATAATTAATTGATCAGAATCAGATTATTTGAATAAGCAAGTGTGTTTTCCTACGATGTTCACACCACCCTTCTTTTTGGTGTCATGCGACTTTTTCATCATTTTTGTCATATTGGTTTTGTCTTGCAGTCTTTCTACAAACGGTCTGGACTATTACTGGCAACTCTCTTGGTTTCCTTGATGAACTAGTTTGATGAGGTTAAAGTTATGTCTTATAAATGTTTCTAGTAAAAGAAGAAAAAGGAAAAATCTGGACATTGGATTATCAAATCTGTAGTAAACATTGTGCAACTACAATAGTCATATTGCAATATTCACTTCCTAATAAAAATGTGTGGACTATATTTTAGTAAGCAGGAGTAACATCACTATATACACCATTCTTCATCATGTTAATCATAGCAGATATATTTTCAACATTTTGTAGATCTAGAAGATTCTTGTTGGAGATTGATATCACACGCATAAATCCCTCTGTACAAGGCTTCTACATGATCTTCTAAACTCCATAGGATTCTTCAGTCTTTGGCTTATTTAACTTCCAAAATGTCTGTTCTAAATGCCATGCTTGATACGAATCTGAGTTACCTAACTGTATGCTTGTTACAATTAGCCACAGTTTCTTGCTGTACATATTCTGTTGACTATTTGATTATTTCATGTCTTTCAAGGTTGTATAGTCTTAGTTGATTTCCTACTGTTTCTTCAGCTTCATTTTCTACAGTTCCATGATAGGCTTTTGATCGGTTTTGCTTTTTTTTTTTTTTATATGGATGAACCTTTTTGTGGTCATGAGCCTTGTTACTTTGAATCTCAATGCTGCATGGAAGATGAAAAATGGAAGTTACCGAAAAAACAGTTACTAAGCAATATCAGGGCAGGTTCTTGATGACTGGCATGGCAAGATTTTGGTGTTATGTGAAGGCTTTAGCTCTTTGGGACAAAGTTTGGTTTG
This sequence comes from Heritiera littoralis, assembly GCA_031772115.1. Lineage (NCBI taxonomy): Eukaryota > Viridiplantae > Streptophyta > Magnoliopsida > Malvales > Malvaceae > Heritiera > Heritiera littoralis. The sequence goes on along the minus strand of JAPDPK010000020.1, from coordinate 8,213,319 downwards.
GGACAAAGTTTGGTGGGGCCAAACTTGAAGTTACCCTCCTTTGTTTCCCTTGCCAGTTCCTTCTTGTGCAAGTATTTGCTTGAAGCATCTATTTTTCTTTTGACTTAGTGATTGCATTGGCATATATTCCTTCTATGACGACTTTTAGTGGGGGCATGGGATTTGCTTTCTTGTGGCATAGGCCAATTTAAAAGGAATTAAAGGCATTAACTAATTTATTTAAGGGAACATTTCTTTTCACTTAAAAGAATTTGAAATTGAAAACTTTTATAAAAAGGATAAAATACACTTAACAAATTATTTAAGTGATTTAAGATTTTGGAAATGAAGGACTCATTATGATGGTATAATTATCATAATATAGTCTTGAAAAATTAGAGACAATGGATGACCGTGAGAAATTGAAACTATCAATGACAGTGAGAAATTGAGACTATAAGCAATATTATCATGGTTTATATATAGCAAAATAGTTCTACATTTAAATAAATTCACAATGGAAAGGATTTTCTGAAATCATTTTGGTTATTCAAGGGCTTGAAAACTAATGATTCACTTATAATAAATGTAATTGCTATCTATATTGTTAAGGAAATACAATTTTATTCATCTCAACTAGTTAAGAACCTGAGGCAATTCACGAATAGAAGGAAAAAAAGACCTCTATGTCGAAGCACAAATTAATATATAAAAATTGTTTTGTATTAATGGCAAAATACTAAAAAAAAAATGTTAGCAGCTTTGTTGGTATTTATTATGACATTATTTTCTCTAGCATATTCCTTCAAAATATAAAATGCAAAAATTTTACATTTGATGTACTTAACAATGAATAAACTAATAAGACCTACAACCGACATTAAGCAAACACCAATGGATTGAAGGAAAAATGAAAATCAAAATACTTAACTCATTTTCTCATGAAAGGAAACAGTTATTTATAACTTTTGTATCAAATTATACGTTATCCCTACATAGATTACAAATAAAAAAATAACAGGTGAATTCTATTATCAATAAAACCTTACCCACAATCCTCGATCTTGGCAGCATAGTTTGAAGCAGCACTTCTTATCTTCTCTTTGGCTAGTCAAAAAGATAGGTATGATGCTAGGCCTATCTATTTTAATGAGATTATCTATTGAAAATATAAAATATAAGAAAGCGATATCATATATTGGCTTCATTTCTTATGTGTCATATTTTTAATAAAGGGTTTATCCAAATATAAATAGGCTAAGGTCTACCTATTTTTTACTCCTTTAACTTATGTTGTTGTTTTTTGGTTAAACAAGTAGTTTTATTAAGCATGATTAATAATAAATACATGATAGGGATGATGACCACCCCTTGATTGTCTCGCTGCAACTTATAGCAGCTGATCGCATATCTTTATACATGCCATTAGAACATTAGTCTTGCTTAAGTAAGCTAAATACAAAAGTGGAGGTGAATCAGAAACTAGCTCTTTCTCCTCCATGTCATGACCATGTTTAGCCATCCTATCCGCTACTTGGTTTAACTCCCTTGGACAATGCTGGATGCTGAAATCATGTAAAGCTGAGAGGACGGCCCTGCAAAGCAGACAATGCATTGTGGTAAAGCAATTGGGCGTTTGAGTTCTTAGTTAAAAAAGAAAAAACACTTGAGAATCAATGTTTAATACAATTGAATAATATCCTCTATGTAAGCAAAATTGTAATCTAGATGCCACTGCCCATAATTTCGCTATAATGGCATCATAATGACCCTATTTTTTAGCAACACCAAAAAGCCAATGCCCCTGTGAATCTCTCATAACACTCCCCGCTGAAGCCTCTCCAGAAGAGACTAGGGAACCATCAGTATTTAGTTTGTACCAACCTTGAGATGGTGGTGACCATGATAAATTGATCCTATCAACTATATAGAACATGATAAATTGATCCTATCAACTACATAGATTTTCTATTGTTGTTTTAAGTAACACCAATACTCATTTGCAATGGTTCTAATGGTATGATTGAGATCTTCTACTAATGATGCAGGCTAAAAAATGATCTTATTTCTATTGTGCTAGAGTTTCCATAACATCACCCCAAGACAAAAGCCTTTAGGAGGATGAATCTGCTTTGACTCTTTCTTTGTAATTCTACAGTTGCTAAGACCCTGAACCAAAAGTCTTGGATGAAATTAATATTAGAGATAGGAAACAACTATCTATTTATAATGTCTATAATGCAGGGATAGCTAAAGAGAGCATGAATCATTGTTTCCTTTGGATTGGAGCATCTAAAACACACAACATGCATGGATATCAGTCTTATGGCTAGATGGCAACACATTTTGAAATAATTTCCATAAAAACATATTGATTTTTGGTAGAAAAATCGATTTTCAAATCCAAGCATGAGAAGAAGACTAGGAAGTGAAGCTAGATGGCAAAGAGCAGTGAATGTCCTTAATTGAAGGTTCCAATCTAGCTTTAAGATGAATAACATATTGATTATCCTGATCTGGGAACAACATGATAGGCCTATATTCATGATAGATGATGTCTGAGATTGTAAAACTTATAAGATTCTCATCCCAAGTGCAAGGGTCAATCCACCAGTCTGCAACTGTTAAATGTTGAGTAGATAAGCGGATAGGACTTTGTATGAGATTTCAAACTGGTTTAGTACCACCCTACCAATCTGACCAGAAATTTATACGATCCCCTTTACCTAATTGTGCAAAGCCTTTCTCTCTAGATCATTATTGACCTAACATAAGATCGTTACATAATGGAGATGACAGTTTAGGAGCTTTTGAAAAATCAGGTGCCTTAGAGATTTATACTTGGCTTTACAGAGTTGATTCCAAGGTGTTTGATTCTTTTCCAAACATTCTATCTCCTAATTGCACAAGCTTTGTTCCTTTGATGTAAATCTAGGAAACCTAGCCCACCATATTGCTTTGGAGTTGTAATTTTATTCTAAGACACCTAATGAGTTTTTCCTGTCCTTATGGCATCCATTCCATAAGAAAGTTCTTGTGATTATTTTTTCATTTGATTAACCATTGAGGAAGGCAATCTAGAGGCTTGCATGTAATAATTTGGGATTGATTCTAAAACAAATTTGGCCAACACTAGTCTACCCGCCATACATAGATGTCTTGTCTTCCACCCTGACAATTTTGAATTCATTTAATCAATGATGAGTTGGAAATTTGCAGCTTTTCCCTTTTTCCCCATTCCTCGAAGGAAAACACAGATAAGAACCAAAAGAATCAACAATTCTAAAGGACAAAATGCTTTGGATATCTTGTTTAACCCGTTGAGGCACATTTCTTGATAATAGAATTGTGGATTTTAAAGTATTAATTCTAAGACTTAATTGTTCCATAAAAGCATAAAGAATTCCCTTAATTGTATTGGCATTATGAGTATCTACCTTAGCGAAGAGCACAATGTCATTAGCAAAATGGCATGAGAAAGAGTGAAACCATGATAAGACTTGAAAGGACACCAATTTTTGATGCTACCTCTCCCTCAATCATTCGACTAAAAAATTCTAAGCCCGAAATGAATAAGCAGAGAGATAGTAGATCCCCTTGCCTTATTCCACATGATGGTTGGAAAGCTACAGAGGGAACACCATTGATAATTACCTCAATAGTGGTAGTAGAAAGACAATTTCTTATGAGCTTGACCCACCATGAAGGAAAACTTAGACTAACTAGAAACCGGTGAAGATAATCCCAGTTAATACAATCAAAGACTTACCAAAATCAAGCTTAACCATTATCCAAGGAGTTTTGTTAGAGTTTCTATTTAGACTATGCAGCACTTCATTAAGCAACGGAACATTGTCTGTTGCGTTTCTCCCAGGAATGAAGCCTCTTTGGATCGGATGGATGAGGGAAGCCAGAAGAGGTCTTAGACGATGAACTAAGACCTTGGTAACCACTTTGTATAGTGTGTTACACAAGCTAATGTGCTTGAACTATGACACTGATTCTGCTTCCTACTTCTTTAGGATGAGAATGAGCTGTGTCAGATTCAAATTTGGTGGTAGACATTGGGAAGGAAAAATCTTTTGAAGCTCTTCAATAACAGATTGTCTTACTACATTCCAACATTTTTTGAAAAAGAAGGAATGGAAGCCATCCTTACTAAGGGCCCAAAAGGAACCTATAGAGTCACGAGTTTGTTTAATTTCCTTATTAGACATTGGAACAGCCAAAGCTTCTTTTTGTGTTTCCAGAAGACCTCCTAGCCACTAACTTGGACAAGGATTAAAAAAAAAGATGCTGATAATTTTGATGAAGAGAACAAGTAATGAAAGTGGTTTATGAAAAGATTGGTTATAGATTGTTGATCATATAACCATTAGCCTATTGAATCTTTGATGGCATAAATCCTATTTTTTACTCTCCTATTGACAATTAGCGCATGATAAAATCTAATATTCCTCTCCCCATGTAAAATCCATTTTGCTATAGATTTCATGCGCCACAGAACTTCCTCTCTATTCAACACCATTTGCAATTGTGACTTATATGAAATTTCCATTTCCAAAAGCTGTGGACTAGGTTGAGAGGCTAGCAAGGAAGAAATTTCCTGAAGTTTAGCTTTTAAAAACTTTTTTTGTTCAAAAATATCACCAAAACCTTATTATTCCATCTCAAAATGCTTTTCCTTAATTCTTGGAGACCCTGATAAACATGCATATTAAGAGATTGTTAGGTTTTACTAATGAATTCTAGGCAGGAGGGGTGGTCTAACCACATTGGTTAGAAATGAAAAGCTTAATTTTTAAAGCCATTTGGAAAGGAGGGATTAGTAACAACTATGATAGGTGCATGATCCAAAGGCTGTTTATTTAGTTGAAATAATTTATCTTCCTGAAATAGATCCCTCCAAGATTGATTGATCCATGCCCTATCCAATCTTAGCTGAATTAAACGATCTATACTTCTACTAGAATTTGACCAAGTACATTTAGGACCTACAAAGCCTAGATAAAAAACTCCACAAGATTGCATACACGACATATAAGCATTCCACACACCACCCTACAACACAACACACACCTCCCACCTCCTCCCCACCGGCCTCAAATTTTCTCTTCCATACTTCTACTAGAATTTGACCAAGTATATTTAGGACCTACAAAGCCTCGATAAAACTCCACAAGATTGCATACACGACATATAAGCTAGCTTGTGGTAGGATAAACTGCAGGTGGAGAGACGTAGGGCTGATGAAGAGAAGGTTCTTTCATGGGCTTTGATGAAGAAGTTGATGAGATGCAAGTTTGTGCCCAATTATTACAAGGAGGAGATGCTGATTGAATTGTAATCTCTGAGGCAAGGTAAGAGGAGTGTAGAGAAATATGTTAAGGAGTTTGAAACATTGATGGCGAGGTGTGATATTAAAGAGTCATCAAATGAGTCCATAGCTCGATTTATTAACGGACTCAAGATGGACATTGCCAGTGTTGTGGAGCTCCAACATTATCAAACCCTGGAGGATGTGATAAAATTAGCGAGAAGAGAAGAGAGGCACCAGCACAGGTGTTCTTAGAAATCATCCCGTCATTATAAATCTGATGAAGCAAGTGAAAAAAAAAGACAGAAAAGAAGTTGAGAAAGAGAAAGGTAAGGTAAAGTGGCAGATGATAAAGCGACTGATCAGGCACAGCAGAGGAAGAGTAGGGACATCAAATGTTTTAAGTGTTTGGGATATGACCACATCGTATCTCAATATCCTACCAAATGGGTTATGATTATGAAGGAAGGGAGGATTGAGGGCAAGGAGGAAGAAAAGAAGAGCAGTGATGAAGAGTTAATAGAGAACAGATTTTTAGATCCTAGACAGATACAGTTGCATTTCTAGGATGCAGTGAAAGAGCAATTCCAGACCAGCGAATTCAGAGTTTGGTGTAGGGGAAAACATGTCTGACAGTGATTGATGCTAATGTTGTTTTAGTAGAAGTTGGGATTGCAGGTTGAGCAGCATCCTAATCTATATGCTCTTCATTGGTTTAGTCACCAAGGTGTTGTCCATGTCCACAAACAGGTTTGAGTACCACTTTCTATTAGTGATTATATTAGATGTTATTTTGTTTGATGTAGTACTTATGGATGCTACACACTTGATTCTTGAGAGGCCATGACAGTATGATCTCAGGGCCAATTTTGATGGTTATAAGAATGAGTACATCATTCAGCAGGAGGGCAAGACTTATAAGCTACTCCCTATGAGCCCTACAGAAGTTTAGCAGTTAAAGATGTTATATGTCAAGAAGCCCAAGGGGTTAAGGAACTTATTCATGTGGTCCAGTTGAGCTACAAAGTCAGACATCTTCAAGAGTTCAAAAGCAGAAAGGTAAAGATTTGAGGGCAAATCTTCTTTAGCCCGGAGGTAATATGGGTATCATAAAACTCAAACAAAAACAAAGGATAGGAAGGGAAATGGGAGATCCGCTTTAAGGCAGTTGAAGGGGTATACCGAACATAAAAGACCAAGGAGCAGATCAAATGGGAATAGGCTGTCCTAAAGGACAACTTGGATTGATTGATCCAGCTGAACCCACCCCGGTCGACCGGCCATGGGCTGAAACCCCATGTATCCGGTTTAATTTGCTGCGATGCTTTATCTTCGTCGAGTTCCGAGCTTTGGATTGTTAGATATTTTATTTTGCGACTATTTCATGGTTTTATTATTTTCATATTTCCATGCAATTATCTTATTTTATGTTTGGTTTATTGATGGGTTCATGCAACTGCTACTTTCCTATTTTATCACTAGGTCTAGGTTAAGTCTAAGCCTATATATATAGGCATGGTTATCTTTCTTATTTTTAGTTTTATGTTACTGAGAGATTAGTGACACAATTTTGTCTAATAACCCATTACGGTGATATTGAGTATTAAAATCTTATCTCTCTATTCATTGAGTTCTTATCAATCTTAGTTTATAGATTGTGGTGAACTAGGTGATCGAATCTATTGATTTTTTCAGCGCACGTAATTGTTTTAGAGTTCGTGGTCTCTATCGAACTTTAATTCCATTACAAACCAGTTTGATTTTATTAGTCGTGGTCACTATTGATCAATAATTACATTCATATCCTTTCATATTGTTATTACATATACAAGAAAAACCCTAAAAGTACTACCAATTATTAACATCCTACAAGCACGTGTCATGATGTATATAGTATTTTCCAACAATTTAAGCTATGCATGAATTGGTGTTTAAACTCTATTAAGAGGGTCTTATAGTAATTTCAATGAATTTGTTGGTTTTTGGAATCTTATTTACGTATGATTTGTTCACTTCACTAAATTGCAATTCGACTCCTCTTCTATTCTGTGTTTGGTTTCTATTACATTGTTCACTTGATTTTTAACCCCATAATAGTCATTTATCAATGAATCCCAATTCCGCAAAATAAGGAATTGGGATTCCTTACTTGGACTCAAGAATCCTGATTCAACACTTCATTTTTTTATATAAAAAAAAAATCCTATTTTATTTTACAAATTACATGATTTTACATCACCATAATCACTACAATGACCATTACTACCACTACTGCCACATCAATACCACGACCACGACCACCACTGCACCACCACCATGATGACTATTGCTACTACCACCATCACAACCACCACTATGACAACGATAATGATGACCACTACAGGTACGATCACGAACACCACTACAACGATAACAACGACTACCACGGCAACAATCACCACCACCATGACAACCACCATGATGATAAATTAAGTGGTGGCTTCAATGCAATGTGTTTTATGCTGACAATGATTTGTTGTACTTATCAGTCGGTCCCCAGCTTTCAAGGAATTTTTGTAGGCCCACAGAGTTTGTACCTTATCCAGTAGGGCCGCCCTCTCTCCCCAGATGTTAGAGTTCTTAGCTTCCAGACCGGATTTCATCCGGTCAGCCTCCAACAGTGACATTTGGAATTGATCCCGTAGACCCTTCTCCTCCTCAGCCTTTCTCTTTATCTTATTGTTTTCGGCATTAAGGTTCTTGAGTTGAGATTTCAGTTGTTCAGCTTCAGCTCAGCTCTTCATCTCACTCTCCTTAATGCCGACGACCTGCACTTCTACAGCTTGCTTATTCTCATCAAGGGCATTAGCGCGAGCCCGCTCTTCACCGTGGCCAACTCGCCTAACAGCCTTTCCATGGCTTTTCGGTGCTCTAGCTAGGCGGACTCAGCTTCCTGTGCCATCTGCAATAGGAAATTCTCATCAGATCGTAGTGCATAATTATGACCACCTACCCGCCAAAGATGAGACAAAGTTTTTTTGTGCCATTTTTCTAGAGCCCCATAGTCCTTCCTCATCTTTTCAAGCTCCTTGGCCATTGTCACCAAAGCCATGAAGGTTTGCAAGTCGGCCTGAAAAACAAATAAAACAATAAAGAGTTCAAAACTTACATCCTGTTGGGCAGACATATCCATCGCATTTCTCTGTGCCCAGTCAAAGCGACTACTAAACTCAGCCATGATGGCCTCATGCTATGATAGCATGCTACCCGCGAGAAAACGGGTAGCCAACTCGAGCTTGAAGATGGTCCGCTCATTTGTTATCAAATCCCAGTTTGGGATGAACTTCTCCCCAGCACCTTGAGCTACCCGTCTCCATCCTTCTTGGGCTGAGAATAGTTTCCTACAACCCGCCCTAGAAACTGGGTTGAGTGGGGGGGGGGCAGGGGGAAGGGGCACCAGTGCCTTCAGCGACAAGGGGAGTGCGAGACCGAGTTTCTGTCCTCTAGGCGACTCCGATACTCTTAAACCTTGGTTGGGGCGGTCTTCAACTTGAATTGGAACCCTGCTTGAGCCCCTGACCTCGGCTCCCGCGACAGACGACCGTTTTGAAGTCGCCCGTTTAGCCTCCTAGAGAGCCTTTAGTTCAGATACTCACCGCACTCATTTGAATTGCTATCGGCTCTCCTCCTCCAGGCTTGACCCAGCTTGGCCCTTTTGCTTCTCGCGGCGGGTAAGATCATCAACTGGTGGTAGAGAAGAAATTGGGACAGCATCTATAGCCTCCCCTATCCTGATGTGTTTAGCCTCACTCGCCCTTGTGTCAAGTTTTTTGGCGGGTACAAACTCCTTACCGGACCGGGGCCCTTTGTCAGTTGTTTTCGATCTTTTCGACCTGTCCGTCCTTTGGGTCACCCTGGCTCTCTTCGAACCACGAGAGGATCTTTCTTGACCACAGCCGGCAAGTGGCCTATCAGCTGATACCCTCCTTTGCTGCTACTGCACTTGGGCTTGTCTTTTGGACTCGTCTTCCTTTTTCAAAGCCGCAAGGTGGGCTTTGAAGGTATTGCCAGACATCACCGGGAGTCATTCTGTAAAAGAAGCGGGGGGTCAGAAAAACATAAAAAGAGGAAAGGAAAGAAAAAACGACACATTTGCTGCCGTGCCGAGCACGGGCCACCCAAAAGAGAGTTAGTGAATCCAGTGGTGGTCGGTCCAAGGCGTAGGTCGACACAGCAGGTTGTCGGGGTTGTACCTCCCTCATGAGGATCATTCGGGTCAGTAAGTATTGGCTTGCCTCACCTCCACATCTGCGAGATCATTTGGCCATCTAGGGCCCCCCAACCTCGGGATGCCATCAAGTCAGTCAGAATCTCGAATGCAGCTTGGTCATGTTCTAATAAGTCGACCTCTCTTATCCTGATAGGTGCAGAGTAGGTCGTTGGGAATTTGAACTCGTCGGCTTTGGTGATGAAAAGGTATTTGTTTTTCCACTCCACTAAGTCAACCAAGTTGTCCAATAACCTTTTCTTGGAGCGTGCAGCGAGATAAAACCACTCGTTGAGGTGCCTCCAGGTGTAGAACTTACTGAACAAATCCGGGGTTGGTCTTACAATCAACAAAATGCAGAGCGCTTCGAATGCCAACAGGATCCTCTATAAATTCAGCGGCATCATGCATGGGGAGACCCTATGGTAGAATAGGAAATCCATGATGAAGGGGGACAGCAGGAACTCCATCCCGTAGTTGAAGTGCATAGTGTAGATGGCCATCCTGCCCTCCTGTGGAAGAGGGGCCCAGTCCCCTAAAGTAGGCTGGAACATTGCCCATTTGAATCTAAGGTGAGGGCGATCCTTGAAGTAGTGCTTGATCGCTGCGGCATACTTGGTTGAATCGGTATACTCACTGACTACGCCGTCGGGGCCTTTACCCGTACCCACCTCAGAATATAAGGGGACCGCCTCTTCTTCATCTTCCCCTTCGTCGGGATATTGGTCTCATGGCAAGGTATACACCAAGTTGACCAGGTCCCGTTGTTCTGCAATCACCTCAGCCAGATTTGAAAGACTAAGAGAAGAGTCATCTTAGGTTCTCTCTGCGCTTGAGTCCATCTACCTCACGGATGTTGCTTCCGCTTCGTGCACCACCGCCAACCTGCCACCGTGGGGACCAAACTTATCGGAGACGCTGGCTGCTTTGGGGGCTATCAGTGTCATTCACGGACTCCATAGAGCCCGAGAAACTATCTCTGTTCTCTTGCTCGTAGTCATAGACCTCCCTATCCTCTTCGGATGGTAGGAATATTCAGAGCTGTCTGAAATAATTTGCTTACCCATTATAGTTGAGAGATGGCTTGAGAAATGTAAACTGGTGGGAAGGATCTTCGGAAAAAGGAGCGAGGAAGTTTTTGAATTACAAGGAATCAGGGAATGTTAAAAAACACGGGTGGGATTTCGAAAGTTCGAAGCTAGGAGTTGAGAGGATGCAAGAGTGTGAAAATGAGGGCTGAAATGATATATATAGGGGCAGCAGAAGAGAGAGAAAGCACGCGGGAAAAAGAAGCGCATTAATGGCTCCAAGAAGCGCTTGACTGATGGGCCTCCCCCAAGTTGACACATGTCTCACGTATTTAATGAGTAGTACGTTCTTGAGGCATGGGGATGCTCAATAGTCACGTCCATCAGTCACACCAACAGACGCATCCTTTCGAATGCTAGAAGTGTCAGATTCGTTGTATGTCCTACCAACTGGGCCGAATGATCTTCCTTGGGATCACGGAAGCCAATCGTAAAAGTAGAGCCACACTACAACCCACATTATTTCAACCCACCTCATAAACAAACAAGAAACAACCTGTAGTTTGTGTGCTCTCCCCGCTTGTCTATCATTCAAATTAACTCGGGGATGTAGCTCAAATGAAGAGTTACAGCTCAAGTTATTTCACCCCATGTTAGTCGGGGGATGTAGATCAGATACGTAAGTTAAACCCGTGGAAAAGTACCTCGTCCCAACGCTAACCTGTGATACTCTCCTAGCCACTCCAAGCGTCTATGAGAGTAGGGGGCAAGTGTTGATGGTCTATTTTGGGATGAATCACTTTGGGCCTGGGACCAAGGGCCCGTATAACCACATGGCTCACAAAAACGACTCAGGGTCCATTAGCATAAGATGGGAGCACTGCGGAAGTAGGCCCGAGTTGAAAGCAACGATCTCGAGTATATCCGGCACGTCCCCGCCGGGACCGAGCCCGCCTTCTACCTACTCATCCCCACCGGGATCGAATCCATCTTTTGGCTACTCGCTCCCACCGAGACCGTGCCCGACTTCTTCCAGCTCGCCATCTCCGGGATTGAGCCAATACGCACCGACTTACACACGTGTCTCTTGCACACGTTTTCCTTAATAGAGAAGGTTCAGAGCACACCGACTCGGGGACCCAGTTTCCAGAAATGGCCATTCTAAACCTTATAAATAGAAGCCCAACTTAAATGTCAAAGGTAATGTGCAATTGAATACCCCACTCAATCTTCTTTTATACCTTTGACTGTCTTTCTCGTTTATTAACTTAGGCATCGGAGTGGCCACACCAGACAAACCCCCAGCATAGTACTCTGACCCTATTTTCTATGACCACAGGATCTCCACAGCTTGTTCCCAAGCTCCTGTTGGGCCTCCTGCTTGGCCCATCAACTCCAAAACTCTACCGGCCTAATTCCTGGCATCGTCAATAGGTAATGTAAATAATATAAATAAATATTGAGGAGTTTTCTTTAAGAATTTCAATAATAAATTTAAGATTTTCTTAATGAATAAAGTTCTTTAAGATATGAAGGTGGTACTTGGAAGGCTAAATGAAATCTCAGGATAGATAGAGATGGTCTCAAAGTAATATGATTTCTCTTTTAATGCATTGTTGGGATATAGAAAGTGTCAAATAAGTATTGTTTTCAATTAACGAAAATAAATCACCATATAACTTGTAATAGAAATTGCTTATCATGCTTTAGGATAACGGCGTCACGAGCTCCACCATATACACACATCAAAGGACATGCATACAAGGCTATTAAAAAACTGTAAACTGTCTAATCATATAAAATTCTCCGAAAACTCTCAATATAACAATCCACAAATGTTGTTAACATAGTAATAATCCATGAAACTAATAAATCTCATATACCTAATGTAATACCCGATTTTCACCTTCAATGTCATAGAATAGTGTGGTTATAATTAGCAATAAAATGGATAAATACATTAGAAGGGTGGGCTAGTTTGAACCCTAATAGTAATAGAACTCTTGGAGTAAATAAGATAGTAAAATGCCTAAATAGGTTAATGGAGTTAATCGACTAAATAGAAAAGATGACTTTGTAGTGAAATTTGTTATAAACCCTAACAGGATATCAATTTATGCACATTGATTGTGGCAATGCATGAAGAGAGAATAAAATTAATTTTGGACCAATGAAATCTTTTGGAAATTTGATAAAAAAATTGCTTTTTGACCAACAATTGCATGTATCTTTGCTTTTTGAATTTGTACATGTTGATTATGATTTTACATGCATTAGAAATATTTGGTCCATATTTAGTCACTTTTCATGCATTAAATGCATGTCGCTAGGTGGCTAAATAATACATGAAAGAAAAGGATAATTATCTAATTAATTCATTTATTTAATTATTGTTGTTTTTAGCAAATAAAACAAATCTCACATGCTCCCTCTCTCCATTTTTGGCATGAATCTCCTCCCTCATACCCTCTTCATTTTCTTTTCCTTTTCAAGCTCCTTAAACAAGAAAACCTACCCCTAGTTGAATATCTACAAGAGTTAGTGAGAAATTAAGTGAAATTATCATAGATTTCCACTAAACAATCTTCAAGAAGCTTGATAGACATAAGAGGAAGAGGAGTAAACAAGAATTCAAGTTGGTAGAAATTTTAAGTAAAAGGAAGAGCAATTCAAGGTGAGTAAAGGTTAATTTCCATGTTAATAGCAAGTTATAAGTAGTTATGAAGTTAATTAAGTAGGGAACCCTAGAATTGCATGTGTAACTAAAACCCTAGTTTAGTCTTGATTGTATAATCAAGTGAACTTAATAATGAATGAGTAACTAAGTTAAAATAAGTTAAGGAATGGTGATAAAAGTGAAAAGCCCTAATTATTTCCCATGTTATTTGAATATGTGTACACCTTGATGATTTGTTGAACCATATGTGTTTATGGATGATTTAATATCATATGAAATGTCTATGAAATTATATACATGAATTAAACTCTTATATGTATGTTGAATTTGAAAGGATGTTGAATTGCAAGGTTATTCAAAAAGGAATATCTAACTCTAATGTATTATGGGTTAATTTCATGTTGGATGTTTTATAAGTGTTTGGGATGTTGAAATAACTTGATAATATGGTATATGACTGGTTAAAGGGAAGTAAGAATAAGTTAAAGTAAGTTAAAGTTGGAAAAAAATGGAAAAAATAAATCAAGGAGGCGATTTAGGACAATTTACACGCTCGCGCTTTCATGCCGTGTACCCCTACACGGCTATGTAAATAAGTCGTGTTCTCCTCAGCAAAAAATTAAAAACTAAAGATTAAAGACGAGCACGCCCATGTATGTACTCGTGCTCCTCTCGTAAAAATTTGAAATGTTAACAAACCGAGACGATGGGTTAGACCATGGTCGTGCACACATGTCGTGTACCTGACCCACGGTCGTGTATCAAGTCGTGCTCTTCTCGTAAATTTTCGAAATGAAGTTCTGGCGACCACGGCCTACACCATGGCCGTGTACCTAAACAGTATACTCATACACTACCTATATGCACGGCCGCATATCAAGCAAGACTTGGTTTTTCTTCTTTAATTTTTGTAAAATCAACTTTTAATCCTCAAAACTTGTACATTCAAGCTTATAGATGATATAATAACTTATATATCCTTATACATATACACATATAAAGATGAATTAGAATGAAATCTTAATTCTTCTTAAATTACTTTTTGAAACAGATTATACTTCAAATATTTGATTCGAGGCCGTTGAATCTTTTGAGAATAAGGTACGCAGTGACTGCGTGTTGTTTGCTAGGTTAAGCATTGAAATGACTAATGAACTTAAAAACAACATAACCTAATGTTTGAATTGCTTGTGTTTGAGGTTGGGTCTCTGGTTGGCGAGAACAACCGATTTTGTTAGAGTGCTGATTCTTTAACACTGTAGAAATTAGGCCCCGAGGTCACTAGTGGTGCAGATTCCATATGTGAGTGAATAGGGGGCTAGCCGATAGGGAAAGAAATAGCGGAATAACGAGTTAATATACAAGATAGAAGTTGCGTATGTGAAGGACTAAGGGAACGGGACCTTATCCTTACTGCGTACATGGACTTGTATAGTTAATGGCCGATAACGGTGGATGTCCTGGATAAGATTAGTAAAGTAAAATGTTCCAGGCCAATGCACGGGTTGTACAGGCTTCCAGGATATAATGTTCGACCGGTTATATCATATCCCCCTGCTGTGGAGGCAGAGCCATAGAGGACCCCCTTGTCCCCCAGTTGTTGCTTTTGGAGTCATGAGTGCTCCGGTGTTGTTTTGCTTAACTTAAAATAAAGTTATAATCTGTTGGTTGGTAATTGTTGCACATGAATGCATGGATCACGACGCTTGTGTTTGTGTTACTGTGTACTGGGCCTCTGGCTCGCTCTTTCTTTTCAGGTAATGTAGCTAATGATGATGACTATCTTGATCGATATGATTATCTTGGTTATGGATCGGGGCTCGATGAGGGTTCCAACGAGGGTTATTAGGGATGATCTTTCCTTTTGGTTTGAGGGAAAATGTAGTGAGGTTTTGATGTACTTGAGAGCCACTTAAACTCTCTTTCATGAACTTCTCTTTTGAATCTCCTACTTTTGGGTGTCGTTAAGACACAATGTATATTTTGTATATTTACGTTAGTACCTTTGAGCACAAACTTATTTTGATGGTTTTCTCCATGTATATAACTTGTTATATCAAGTTAAAATATTTTTGAAAGACGCTTACAGGTTTAAGCAGGTCCTACAATCCGCGAAGTTTTTAAGTGACGTAAGCGTCTGGTTAGAAGCTCGTAGTGAACCCCCAACGCCTTATTGTATTCCATTTAAGTAGAATCGGTAGTTGTACTTAGATGTAATACATGACGAACTGTTTACCCACTATTTGGGACGTGACACCTAACAAAATCTAGAAATATGAAATTGAACATGGAAAAACTGTATTCTAGATAGACAACTAGATCATCTCACTCACATAGCTATTATAGGTCCTACCACCAACATATAGATTGTCGCCTAAACAATCATGGTAATCCTCAATCATTAACTTTTTTTTTTGTTTCAAAAATCCTCAATCATTATTTACATAACCTAAAAAATGAAGAGTAAAGGGGAAACATCTAGTACAACCATTACATACACACATATAAGATATCATATCACATACAATTTAAAGTAACTAATGTAATAGATAATCAACAATACATCAAGAATTAAATTAATTTATAAATTTTGATACCCATGAAAATAAGTCGATAACCCTATATAAACAAAAATTAACTGGAACTAGAGGCAAGGCAAGAGAATACTTATTGAAATCATGAACTCATTCATACTTGAAACAAAAATTTTCCATGAACAATTGATTTAAAGATCTTAAGACCTTACACCGACTGATCGAAAGATCATATGACCTCTATTTATTATGCTATACTCAACGGATCGAATGATCCCAAGACCTCTCTGGTTATACCATACTTGACAGATTGAATGATCATAGGATTTGTCGATTATACCACACTCGGCAGGATGGAAGTTTCTAAGACCTCTTGGTTATGCCACACCTACTAGAACATAAGTTTCCAAGACCTTCTCATTAGAAACTAGGTAAAAGAAACGAAATCTGAAAATAAGAAACAATGCGGTTCCAAGATATATTTTTAAAAACACGAGTTTATACGGTTCAAAGGTTTTCACGAATATCGTTATTATATCAACTATACAATATCATTTATATATTAATTAGCACGAGAATACTAAACCCAACATGCACAAACAACAAACAATAGTATCCAAGTACCTGACGTCTATATAAACATTAAAATCCAAATCTTACCATGAAATAATTTAATCTCGTGTCAAGAAGAAGATATTAAAAGATTGCATCGTCCATATTCTTATTTTCTCCTGTTAAATTTTCTATTTTAATTTAGTTTTTCAAATTTACAAAACAATGAAAATCATACGCACTTATAGGTTAATCTATGGTTGATAATTAGATCGTTAGTCGATCGCCTAGGTTTAACTGTCTTATTCAATCGTGTCTCTTTCTTGGATCGCTCTGGGCCCTTTTGGCATCGATCTGATATAGTTTTTCCCATAGCACAATGAAGTTGTGAACAGCTAATCCACAAAATGCTAAAAAAATCTTCTATTTTTTTTAATTTATTCCCTTCCTCTTTTCTATTCTTCCGTAAAAAAAAAAAACCTTTCCTCCCACTATGCATTGGAATAAAGCTGTGTAAATGGGCCATGACCTGCGGGCTAGCTCAGCTTGGTTTTTAAATGGGTTTGGGCCAATAAATTTTTTACCGGTATAAAAGCAAGCCAAATCCGGCCTAGCCCGTTTAACCCAAGAAATGCTAGCTCGTTTGAAAAATGAGCCAAAGTAGGCCGGCCCTGTCTGACTCGTTTAGCCTATTTACATAACTTTATTGACAAGTAAATTGTGCAAATGGGTCGTGCCTTGCAGGTCGGTCCATTTAGCCCCAATTTTAAATTGGTTTGAGCCGATATTTTTCGGCGCTGTGTAAAAGTTGATCAAATCTTGCTCAGCTTGTTTAGCCCATGAGCTAAAGTGGGCTGGGTCAGACCTAAGAAATTCTAGCTCATTTAACAATTAGGCTAGAGCTTTTTGGCCCATTCAGCCTGTGAGCCAACGTGGCCCGGCTTGACCTGTCCCATTTGCACAATTCTAGTCTTAATTTTAAATCATCATTATCAATATTAGATCTATTCGAAATTAATCAAATTCATTAATTTTATTTTAAATAATTAAATATAAAATCTAAAATACATTTTTTTGGCTCTTATAGGCTATACCGAAAGGGGGGTGAATCGATTCTTAGCTAACCTTATGCCCGTTTTTCGATTCTTCTAAATTCTCTAGCCTATATAAATATTTTCTAATTTCTCTAGGCTATTCAATCATGCAATCCAAATTCAATACAATAAGCACAAATATAATTGCAAGTAATTAAAGAGAGTAGGGAAAAGAGAATTGTACGTGAGTGATTTATAGAGGTTCGGCAACCTTGCCTACGTCCTCTACCTTGAGACGCTCCTAAGGATTTTTCCCAAATCCACTATCCTTGAATTTGTGATACAATCCCTCTTTTTCTAGGTTCAAGAGAAACCTCTCTCTTTTTCTAGGCTCAAGAGAAACCTCCATCTTTTTCTAAGGCTAAAGAGAAACCTCCATCTTTTTCTTAGGCTAAAGAGAAACCTCCCCTTTTACAAGGAATGAATTGGTTTACAAGAGAAGTAATCAAAGAAGGCCTCTAGATAGGCAAGTGATTACAAAGATTAAGCACAAATAAAAGCCTATACAAGATTTGTGCTAAGCTATTCAAGAAATAGGTGAATGATGGAAGGTGAAGACTTTTTATCTCTTGAATTGTTGTTGAGGCTTGAGGAAAATGAAGAAGATGATGAATAGAATTTCTCAGCAGTTCCTCCTCTTTTCTTTAGCTTCTAAGCCTTTATTTATAGTCCCTTGGATGTATTCTAGCCATTGGGTAGAGCCAAAACTCGAATATGACCGTTGTCTCACAAAAACTAGCCGTTACAGGCTATTTTCGGGCAAAGGGATCGATCCCTTCCCATAGGGGATCGATCCCTTCATTCCAGATTTGATTATTCTAGGCTGAGGGACCTTTTTTTTGTTGTTAGGAGCCATTCTTCCATGAGGGGATCGATCCCTTCTTTCCAGAACTGATTATTCTGGGCTGAGGGACCTTTTCTGTCACCAAATTACTTACTGCCAGTAGGGGGTCGATCCCTTCCCTTAGGGGATCAATCCCATGCCTCCAGAAAGCCTATTTCCTGTACTTTTGGGTTAGAAATGATGTGACCTTTGATCCTAATCCAACCTAAAACATTTTGACTTTTTGTGGGAGTTTTTCTTGACTTTCTCTAATGAAAACATGGTCCAAAAATTCATCAAGTAATTTTTTAAAATATTCAAGACATTTTATAAAGTATTAAGACCAATAAGAATATGTAATTAAATCATGGTCTTAATGTTTGATATGATCACTTGAAAATGGATTGAGAAAATTATGTGTGATAAGGTAAATTTACAATATGAATTAAAACATTAAAGCTTACTTAAGTTTTTGTCATTTCAAAATACATATGGCAATTTAAAGCTAACAATCTCCCCTTTTTTGATATGACAAAACTTAATGTAAATTTGCTTTGAAAATTCTTTGATAAAATACTCCCCCTCAAATAAAGCAGGATTTTATAAAGCTCCCCTTAATGTAAGCATGGTTTGAAGAGAATTTTCAAACTATTTCTCCCCCATTATCTCTCCCCCTTTATACCTTAATATCTCTCCCCCTTTTTGTCATAGCAAAAAGAAGGAAAAATAAAACGTATGCTCCCCCTAAAATTATGGCTATGTGAGAACAAATAAATATGCTCCATCCAACAAGAAACATGTTAGTAAATGGGACTTATAGCACAAATAAATAAGTCAATATTCACAAAGAGTATGAAATATTCATGCAAAGAATATGACTTATGATCCTATACCAATTGTTGATAAATAATTTCGCATGAAGGTTCCAATTGGTAAAAAAAATTAAGCAAGCACATAAGTATATCAATTGTTCTCTGAGGTCCAACTAAGGTGCATGGCAATACATCATGATTATGAGCTAACATTAGATGACATATGAATACATGAGCTCATAAATCATTTTCAAGAAATAATGTGCTTAGAATTAAATCATATATCAATTAATCACAACTTCTAGCACAAAAGTGTTTCATGCAAAAGTGGCTTATGTGAATTCTTCTCTATTCGTCATTTCAATCTAAGGAGCATGAGAAGAATTGTCAATTTAAAGCTCATACTAATTGACAATTTAGTTTTGGCTTACCAATTGTTGAAAATATGGTTGCCAATGATACTAATTGTTATTTCAATTCTAAATACCAGTTGTTACTAATGGTTGACTTAGATATTTTGCATGAATCCAATATATATGTGTAGTGTGTTCATGTCAAGAAAATAATCATTCTAAATATGCAAGAACACAATCACATACCATCAAATATGCATATGGATTAATTAATCATTAGCATACTATCATAAAGTATTAATCCATATTCATATTCACAAAGTTATACCATATGGAATATTCAAAAAATAAAGGTATTCAAGCAAACACATTTTCTTCCATGATTTTAAGCACAAAAATCCTACGCTCATTTTCCAATTCAAGTCCTTAACCAATTAAGAGCAAGGAAAGATTCAAATAATAAATGCATGGATATCAAGTTTGTTCAAGTTTGCATTTATCTTCGAATGTTGGTGTTGTCATTAAAGCCCTAGTTCTTTAAGTACAAGGATGATAAAGTTTCATGCATTTGAACATTTAGGATCCATTTACCATCACAAATTATAAGCCAATGACCATTACCAATTGTTGAATTTATATTTGAAATCAATCCACTAGATGTATAATTATCATGAAACCTAGTGTGAATTGATAAGTCAAGCTAAGAGACATAATCTTATAAGCATGCTTGACTAAGATGAACAAAAAGAATGAAGAATATTCATTATGCACAAGTTCATCAAATTCTCAAATATATACACAAATCATTGAAATAAATCTCAAAATTATGTTTAAGCATTCATTGAAAATATATTTCAAGATTATTTCAAGATTTATGCAATTCATGAATGTTTTCAATAAGAAGAATGATTTTGCATTTGTGAGTTCAATGAAAATGATGTTAATTGTTGAAAGTGATACTATTTGTTGGAAATGATACATATTGTTGGAGTTGAGGCATGATATCAATGAAAAATGAATTTTCATATATTAAAGATCATCAAAAAGAAGTTAAAACAATGAATTTTAAGTTGAGAAGATAGAAGATATCAAGAAAGTGAAAAATCCTTCTCAAATTCGGTTGAAAAAGTGCAGAAAAGCCATTTTGGCTTGGGGGGATCGATCCTTATAGGAGGGGGATCGATCCCTTAGTTCCAGAATACACCAATTCTGTGTTCTGCTCAAGGGGATCGATCTTGCTTGTTGAGAGATCGATCCCTCATCCTGTTTCTGCAGATTTTTGATAGAAAATCCAACCTTTGAGGTGCCAAACCTTCGTTTTTGAGTATTTTAAGTCCAAGTAAGAGTTTAAACATTTGTAAAACATGATTTTGGACTTGTATGAATGAAAAACATGAATGAAAAACCATTTAACAATAGATTTTACAATTTTGAAAGGATTTTCACCAATAAATGCATTTTTGGCCTCAAAGGAGGTCATTTTGAGAGTTATGCATATTTTGACATAACCAAAGCATTGGATACCACAAATATGTCAAAACAAACTTGTTCACATAGGTTTTAAGCACATATATCATTAAAGCATACATCTTGTGAACAACATGTCATAATTTCCAACATACAAGTTCTTCATTCTTGCTCATAACATGACATTTTGTATAAATGACATAGTTGATCATTTGAGGCAAGTAAATACATTATCAACACATAGAAAACTTGCTCAAAATGCAGAAATCCAATTCCTTTGTCACTCTCAAATCTAAGAATTGAAACACCTCCATCCTGAATAATTTTCTAGTGTTAGAAAGTAGACTTCAACATAAAAAGATTGTAGGTCACTCTTGGTGCCATGCCAAACAGTTTGCTTAAAAGTCATGTTGACAAAGGTACCTTAAGACGAACTACTTCACCATCTTCAATCACCAGAACTTTTTTTGTGTGTTCAACTACAGCACTAGCATCACTAGATAGAAAAAATTCTTTTGGATGGCCATTTTCTGAAATGAACTTAAGATCAAGATATGAAGCTCCATTGCTCATGTCTTCACTAAATTCCTGAACATGTTACATTGACCAAAATAACAAAGTCCTAAATCATGCCTTTCATCCAATGTATCAAGAACTATTCATCAAGCACTCAAAAATCATTTATCATGCCTTTTGTTCAATCATTCAACTCACAATGCATTAAAGATTATCAAAGCACAAATAATTTAATCAAATAAAAGTTTTAGGGAGTAAGGAATTAAGCTTACAAAACTCCTTTGCTTGAGAGTGCTTTGCCTTGAATTGTTGAATCCACCTTAGGCCTTTCTTAGAAGAATTGTTGTGATTTTTGCCAAGGATGGATATCCAAGCTCTTTCTTTTTCTTATTGGCACAAGCAAACTCCATGAGGATGTGTTGAGGATTTAAACTTCATTGTCTCTTTGTAACTCCATGCTCTAACACTCCTACAACAAGCAAATTCAAACATGCTTTGGTACCCAAATTTTCTTGGGTCCATGAGAGTTAATGCAAACAATTTTTTATCCTTTGGGGATCCATTTCAAACTCAAATCATCATTATTTATTGTATGCTTTGGCACCCATATTTTTCTAACCACTCTTCCTCTAAATGTGGTTTTTCTATTTGTGCATGCTTGTGAAGAATGACCTATCCTATTGCATAGTGAGCATGTAAGAGATAAATCATGCATAGTATTTTTGCTCACTAGGAAATTCTTAAGATGAGTTTCTTTTTGTTTAGCATTATAGCCTAACCCATCTTTGTCAAAGAAAGCTCTTTGGGTCTCTAACATATGATCTAGCTTTTGTTGACCCATATAAAACCTAGTAAATGAGTTATGCAAATTTGTATTCTTTTTATTTAACTTATTTATCTCTAAGTTAGCCTCTTGTAATTTCTTTTCAAATTCTATCTTAGCATCTGTCAAGGCTTCATTTTCTATTTTTAATTTAGCAATGATTTTTTTATATTTGGAGTTCATGCATTGAAATTCATTTGCTAAATCATTAAAAGCATTTTGTAACTCATCAAATGTAAAGTCATTATTTTCACTAGAGCTACTACTAGTCTCATCATCACTAATGGCCATAAAGCATGAGTAGGCTACCTCTTCATCTACATTTTCCTCATCGGAGCTATCACTATCGCTCAATACAGCCACAAATGCTTTCTTCTTAGGTTTCCTATCATTTTCCTTCCTAAGTAAGGGGCAATCTAACTTAGTATGACCCGGTTCATTATACTCATACCACACTAAGGGGTCTTTTTCTCTTCTACTTGACTCTCCCCTATGATGTCTCCTATTTTGCTCTTTCTCATTCATTCTCATGAACCTATTGAATCTTTTGGCAAACATTGCCATTTCTTTTTCTTCCTTATTTCCACTCTCATCACTATCATCTTCAATGACCTCATGAGTGGAAGACTTAAGTGCTACCCCTACTTTCTTTGAAGGCTCTCCATTTCTTTTTAATTTTATTTCATATGTAAGTAGGGAGCCCATGAGTTCATCTAGAGACAAGGTGTTAGGATCCTTAGATTCTTCTATAGCCGTCACCTTTGCCTCCCAAGATTTTGGCAAGCTATTCAAGATTTTCTTAACCATTTCTAGACTGGAATAGCTCTTACCTAATGCCTTAAGTCCATTAATTATGTTATTGAACCTAGTGTGCATTTCACTCATGGACTCATTTTCTTTCATTCTAAAAAGCTCATAATCATGTGTGAGCATACCTACTTTGGTTTCTTTCACTTGATTGATCTCTTCATGTGTGATGGCCAATTTGTCCCATATTTGCTTAGTATTTTCACATAGAGACACTCTATTATATTCATTGGGACCTAATGCACAAAAGAGGGTGTGCATAGCCTTGGCATTCAATTGTGCCACTTTCATGTCATTTTTGTCTCACTCATCCTCATTCTTAGGGACATCTTTTCCATCTACTTTCTTCATAGGAGTTCTAGGACCATTCACTATAATTCTCCACACTTCATAATTATTTGATTGGACAAACAACATCATTCTTGTTTTCCAATAAGAATAATTCTCTCTATTGAAGAGTGGAGGTCTAACTAAGGATTGTCCCTCTTCTCCTAGGGGTGTGCCTACATTCAAGTGAGCCATTTATGATCGTTTTGCTCGATAGAGGTTAGTCTAAATCAATCTCAAGCCCATGCTCTGATACCAATTGTTGGCTCTTATAGGCTATATCGAAAGGGGGTGAATCGGTTCTTAGCTAACTTTATGCCCGTTTTTTGATTCTTCTAAATTCTCTAGCCTATATAAATATTTTCTAATTTCTCTAGGCTATTCAATCATGCAATCCAAATTCAATACAATAAGCACAAATATAATTGCAAGTAAATAAAGAGAGTAGGGAAAAGAGAATTGTACGCGAGTGATTTATAGAGGTTCGACAACCTTGCCTACGTCCTCTACCTTGAGACGCTCCCAAGGATTTTCCCCAAATCCACTATCCTTGAATTTGTGATACAATCCCTCTTTTTCTAGGCTCAAGAGAAACCTCTCTCTTTTTCTAGGCTCAAGAGAAACCTCCCTCTTTTTCTAGGCTCAAGAGAAACCTCCCTCTTTTTCTAAGGCTAAAGAGAAACCTCCCTCTTTTTCTTAGGCTAAAGAGAAACCTCCCCTTTTACAAGGAATGAATTGGTTTACAAGAGAAGTAATCAAAGAAGGCCTCTAGATAGGCAAGTGTTTACAAAGATTAAGCACAAGTAAAAGCCTATACAAGATTTGTGCTAAGCAATACAAGAAATAGGTGAATGATGAAAGATGAAGACTTTTTATCTCTTGAATTGTTGTTGAGGCTTGAGGAAAATGAAGAAGATGATGAATAGAATTTCTGAGCAGTTCCTCCTCTTTTCTTTAGCTTCTAAGCCTCTATTTATAGTCCCTTGGATGTATTCTAGTCGTTGGGTGGAGCCAAAACTCAAATATGACCGTTGTCTCACAAAAACTAGTCGTTACAAGCTATTTTCGGGCAAAGGGATCGATCCCTTCCCATAGGGGATCGATCCTTTCATTCCAGATTTGATTATTCTGGGCTGAGGGACCTTTTTTTTTGCTGTTGGGAGCCATTCTGCCATGAGGGGATCGATCCCTTCCCTTAGGGGATCGATCCCTTTCCAAAACTGATTATTCTGGGTTGAGGGACCTTTTCTGTCGCCAAATTGCTTACTGCCACTAGGGGATCGATCCCTTCTCTTAGGGGATCGATCCCATGCCTCCAGAAAGCCTATTTACTGCACTTTTGGGTTAGAAATGATGTGACCTTTGATCCTAATCCAACCCAAAACATTTTGACTTTTTTGTGGGAGTTTTTCTTGACTTTCTCTAATGAAAACATGGTCCAAAAATTCATCAAGTAATTTTCTAAAATATTCAAGACATTTTATAAAGTATTAAGACCAATAAGAATATGTAATTAAATCATGGTCTTAATGTTTGATATGATTACTTGAAAATGGATTGAGAAAATCATGTGTGATAAGGCAAATTTACAATATGAATTAAAACATTAAAGCTTACTTAAGTTTTTGTCATTTCAAAATACATATGGTAATTTAAAGCTAACACATTTTAATAATTTCAAGTTATCAAATGATCATCATATATCTTTCTTTCTACTTTTAAGCTCTTCTTCTTTTTTTTTTTCCGTTTGTTACTTTTTTTTTAAACTTTTTTTACGTAGAAAGAAAGAGGATTCATTCATCATACTGAAAGAAGTACATTAGTTTAGAGATACAAATTCATATCATAGACATTTACCATATCTGACACAATTATATCCAAAAAAGGAGAAGGGGGTCTTTTTATCCAATATGATGGACACTTCTCCAACTTAGTTTAAACCACGATCTAGTTCGCTACTTGATTTGCTTGGCATTTTAACAAGCTGAAATCAATTGTTTTGAAATTGGATAGCAGTATTTTCAAGTCTTTAAAAATGGGCTTGAGTTTCCAAGGAGGATTTTTATTTTGCTTAATAACTTCAAAGACCAGTTTGTTGTCCATCTCAAAGACTACTACTGTTCGATTCTGGTTTTTGCCAACAACATCACCTCTCGCAAAGCCATCACCTCAACTAATTTAGAAGCATCCACATAAAAGCTTTTAGAAGATCCATCGACCACATGTGCTTTGTTTTTTCTTGCTACTACACCTATAGTAGCTTTCTTTGACTGTGGATCGAAAGCGCCATCTTAATTGATCTTGATAGCCTCTTCATGTGGTCTCTTCCAAATTATCTCATCTACTGAATGTCAGCATTCACATTGTTGAACAAAATTTGCTATCCCATTCTCTGTACCCGTTCTTCCCTGCAGCCTTACCTTAGTAATAGAAGAGCTCTGACAACTTCTTGCAGCTTCTAGAAAGAACCCACCTTGTTGCTCACTCGCATGCCTAGACAGAATCAATATAGTACCCAATCGACTGCTTAAATCTGAGTTCCCCTACAACGAAGCTTCTACTCCATAGTCATTGGATTTACAACCTTCTTCAATCATGCCATTCCCCCTCTGCTGCAAAGCTTCTTCATACCCCATGCGCCACTTGTTATTACTTGAGCTTAACATTTCTAACTCCTTGATGGCTTTTTTGCTTGCCTCAATTACCTTGACTACATCAGCTGGCTTCCCATTAAACACCCAAAAAGATTTTCTTTCCAAATACTCCATGCTATTGTGCGTAACTTCGAAAATATCATCTTCTCATCCTCCTTTGTTGCTGCTGCACAATTCAGACAATCCTCTTAGCCATCTATCAAAAGTAGATATTCGAGCTGCATCTACTCTCAATCCTGAAACAATAAACCAAACTACATTTGTCTAAGGACAACATAGTAACATATGTTTATGGGTCTCAATCTTCATAGAAAAAGG
Organism: Heritiera littoralis; assembly: GCA_031772115.1. NCBI lineage: Eukaryota > Viridiplantae > Streptophyta > Magnoliopsida > Malvales > Malvaceae > Heritiera > Heritiera littoralis. The sequence goes on along the minus strand of JAPDPK010000020.1, from coordinate 8,186,992 downwards.
GCATTTTTGGTGACTGCATAATGCCTTTTTCGAATAGACTATATTGAGTTGCTATATGTTTGTTTAACACTCGCCATATGAAATGCTTAATTTTTGGCAAACAAGGGCAATGCCATACTCTTTTTCGAATTGATTTCCCAATTTGATGCGATAAAAATGCTCGAGTTGTTTTAGAGGTAGTTTCACATCTCATAATTTCCCTCATTACTTTTTAAATCCTAATTTCTTCAGATACCTTTGTCTCATCTCTAAACCTATTTGGTAACTCTGTAAAAAATGGAAATAGATGGAAAAGAGCAAATGAGAAAAAAAAAAAAAAAAAAAGGAAAGTAACGTGAAGTGTCATTTTATATTTTTATACTTTTATTTGTCTTTAAAATAAAAATAAGAGTTAATAATTAATAAAATTACTCTATATTATTTTTATATAAAAAATTATTAGAAAGACAATTTAATAACTATATTTGCTTCCCAAACTTTTTTTACAATTTCTCTCCAAATTAGGGAGAAAACAGAAGCGGTTTTACAAAGCAACCTTCCATGTTTCCTTCTTTTCTAAGCATACCACTTTACCTTGAGTTAATCCACCCATACACTATAACGTTCTTCAATCAAACCCTAACTCTATCTCCTTTCTTCCTTATTCTCCAATCTCCATCGTCTAATCTAAGCTTCTCAAGCCATTCACTTCCATTCATCTTCAGGAAATTCGTCGTTTTGACAAGGCATCGGTTGAGGTTTTTCTTCATCTCTCTTTCCTCAAGGGTGTTTTTTTTTTTAATGTTTTTGGCCCTAAAATGGAATTATGTATTTTTGGTTTGTTCATTTGCAGAAATTTAGGATTTTTGAAATGGAGAAAGAAACTTCTGCCACACATAACTCGTTTTGCTCACAGGTAGTGAAGTTTTGGTTTTTGACATTTGGGTGTCTTTCTTTTTATTCGTCCAGCATTTGGGTTATCTTTATTGGGTGAGTTGTTTATCTGGGTGTGAGTCTGATTTGGTAAATAATTGTGGGTTTCATGTGTTTAGGTTAAAAGGTTGAATTTTTTAGCTTTGGATTGTGACCATAGAATACAGGTTTGAGTTTGATTTGATTAATACCTGTGATTCTTATTGAGTTTCTTTTTGCAGATGACTTAGTATAAAAAAGTGACTTAGTATAAAAAAGCTCTGTTTGATCTCAAGATTATAGATGTTTGTATCTGTTATTGTTTCAATTTGATCTAAACTTAGTAGTTTGAAGTTTGGTTCTTGACACTAGAGTTTCTATCATGGCGTTTTTAATTTATCTTTTTTTTTGGAGTTTGATTTAATATATGTTTGTTCCTTTAATGGATAAACTTTGTCAGAAAAATATGAAATGGAATACAAGAATAGCTCAGATACATGTAATCTGCTTGAACCAATAATGTATTTTCAGTGATCTCATTTGAGCTTCAATTTTTTTTGAGGAAATTAATATAATACATTTGGCTCTTCAGTCGGTGGCGTGGATCCGTGGTGTATGTTTTACACTTTAATTGAGGGACTTGATTAATTGATAATTGGCCAAATGTTTTGATGTTTTGTTGACACTGAGCTTAAAAAGGGTTATTATTAGTTTCATTGGTTTAGAGCTTGAACTCTTGAAGATTAAGTTGGATTGGGATGGAATCATGAGTACAATAAGCATGTGTGTAGCATCATTCTTTGCTCATTAACTAAATCTATCTTGTCTCCCCAAGTTCCAGTTGATCTTACTAGCTTGAACTCATGGCAAAGTAATGTGGCTCTCTCCATTTATTTTCTCAAATTTTATGACTTCCTTCTTTGGCTCACCATTTGAATAATGTGCATAATCGTATGAAAATTATGGACCCAATATGTTATTGGTTTGCCTTGCATGCTCCATGCAACTATAAAAACGATCATTTGATATCAAAATTCGAAAAAAATTGTAGATATGCATTTTTGGATTAATTGAACTGTCACTACCATAAAAAAGCTCATACTTTCCTTGTGTTGCTTATAACTTCATGTTGCTTCAGACAAGAATGAAGGTTCTAATGGCACTTTGAGGTTGGAGGAGATCTAATTTTGAGATGGGAAGCTCAGGAGAGAAGGTTGCTGCGGTTTGTCTCACTAAAGGTATGAATTTTGGGTTCAAGATTGAATCTTTAGCATTATATGGTGACATAGTGCTTTCTATTGGAATAAGATGATTTGTTTTACTTCATTCTTCGTTTGGGATTTGAATTTGGAAATTATATGATGTGTACATTTGTAGAATTCTTGTGTATTCTCTTGTTTCGATTTGTACTGGAAATGATATGGTGATTTCGAGATTCTTGATTCATAAAGGAAGTTGTTTTGGGTTCTTTGATGATATTCATTTGTTGAAATTCTTTAAAGATGAGGTAAAGGGTTATGGTGTATAAAAGATGAAGGAATGAGGGCAAGTTGTTAGTTTAATTATATATCTAGATAATTACAAAAATTGCATAATAAAGGTTCAACTTGTTTACAAAAACCATAAAAGGGTTAAATTTATCTTAAAAAATTGGAATTCAACGTATTAACAAGGATGACACCAATGCTTCATCTAAAAATAGAAAATAGTTCTATTTTGTTTAATTTAAGCTTGGTTTTCTTCTTATTAATGGGGAACAATTTCTATGTTTTTCATTATCAATTTATCATCTGAAAACATTTCAGGTGCTAAAAACGTTTTCAAATTGCTTTTCGTTATCATATAAGATCTGAAAATTGAAAATAAAAGAAATTTTTACCAATAAGCAAGGCCTTACGTTCTGGCAATCCAATATGCCGATGGGGTATGTCTTTTATATTGATGGCATATAATTATATATGGTACTATTGAGCCAGGATATGAAATCCCTACCTAGAGTTTTCAAAATGGTGCTGTTGATTTGTTTATAGTATCCAAAAAAGGAGAAATGTCCTTCCTAAAATCCTTGGTACAATTATGAATCTTGTGGTTTCTTTTGACATTGCTATCATGTTCTACATTTTAATTCGCTATACTTATCTTCTGCCAATTGTATTAATATTGCATTCTTAGATGGCAAGAGTGAGCTTTTTCTTTAACTCAACCTTTCTTTTTGTTAAAAACTAAGTTCCACATGAATCATTATATTTTGTTCTTGGCCCGTATATATGATATGTTATTGAAGAAACCATGTACGTTGTTTCAATTTGAAATACATTTTTTTCTCTTTGATTTGTATATCATGTCAAAGAGTATCACTAGTTCCTCCCTATTCTTAAATTGATCTTCTTCTTCTTCTTATTTATCTTTTTTTTTTAAATGATAATGGAGAAATAGTAAGCCAAACGGATACTGTCAACTCTTATAACTCAAGGAGTTTTTTTGTTGGTTAATACTGGTGCTTGCTTAACCTTGCAAAACTGCTATTGTTTCTACTGATGGAAATTTTGTATTAGGATTCTTTAAGTGCAGTGTCTATTCATGTCACTATCTAGGAGTATGGAACATAGCTTTACTATTAGTTCATAAAATATCTCATCAAGGCACATGAGCTTTCATAACTAGGTTTGGATTTTGATCTTTATTGGTATAAAATTATATTGTTTTCTTTTGTGGAAGCTGTTGAAGAATAGACAATTGTTTTATCACTTTATTATTTGGTTTTGACTGGAATTCATCCTCCCTTTACTCTTCATACCCTCCTTTTTTCACTTGATACACGGTACACCATAATAATACAGATCCTTGTGTACTTCCTTTTCTTTTTTTCCCAATTTTATACTTTGAATAATTGCGGAACAACAACGTTGACACCATTAGGGCCGTGATGCCTTTGCCTTTTCTTTGTCAATTGTTGAGCACACAACGTCAATAATTAGGAAATGCAGTCATAAAAAATATGCAATACATATTAAATTTATGTATAGGATATACTTTCAATGAAATAATATACATTGAAGCTTTACAATGAAATATATCTAAAGAAAGTCAAGATAAAATAACCGAGAAGTACAACGCCCAAATTAAGGTGAATCAATGTAATAAAAAGATTTTGGTGAAGAGCGTTGAAGTAATCATAGGAGAAATAAATTTATGAATACACTACTAAATTCTGCCTCTATTTTTTTAAAATTTAAAATTAATGATAAATACAATTTAATCATAAGGACTAAGTAATTATTCTATAAATATACTAATTTAACCATTTTGTGGTATTTAGTATTTTCAAACCTAATGTGGGTTTAATTAACGTTATTTCATACTCAAACTTTTTTTTTTGGCTAATTATAGAATTTTCCAATTAACATCTTCTTTCTTGTTTTATTGGTAAATGAAATTGAATCCAATTAGTATATTTTTATTATATTTATTAAATACATTTATAATTTGTTGTTGTAGTTGCATATTTCTATTTTTATATTGTTTATGCATTATTTCTATTTCTATCTCCCTCTCTCTCTCTTCTTCATTTTTAAACCTTTTTATATGCTGCCACTCAAATCACATCATATGATTGGGATCTCTATCCCCATTATTCAAATTGACTCATCTAAAGGTCATCTAGAAGGTCCTCGACACTAGCATCATTTCCAATAACCCATTATCTGGTTGGAGCTAACAATACTATAGTCCATTAGATCACCACCAGAACCTAAAAAGATAAAGGGGTGAACCAAAACCTAGTACGTGTATATCAACAAGTTCATGCACATGATCAAACGGTCAATATTTCACATGCATTCACTTATATCTAATGCAATAAGCAACCGTTTATTATCTAACACTTTAGTCTAAACAAAAATAGGGATACCTCAGTACTTAAAAAGAAAAAAAGGGTGAACCAAAACCTAGTCCATATATATCAACAAGCGCATGCACATGATCAAATAGTCAATATTTCACATGCATTCACTTATATTTAATGCAACAACAACCATTTTTAATCCAACACTTTAGTCTAACAACCAACATAAGGATAACTCAACATCCACCCCCACCCACCCACACACACACACACATACAGATATATATATATATATATATATATATATATATATATATTAATCCATATATATGATGTTGGGTATTCTCCAACATCCATAAGTCCACGAATTCAAATCACTAAGATCTATCTAGATTATTTCTAGGTGCAACTTTAATTATAAACACTGTCACACAAGGATCATCAGGATGCTACGCTAATAGCATGAGTACTCCCCATCTAATAACAACAACCATGCACACTCAATAAGCATTTAATAAGTCAAATATAATTTAATTTGTTTTAATGCACTCTACATGGTATCAACACTTGTCATTTTGAGATCAGTGGCTCAACACGGTTCTTAGCATGGCCATGTTGCTAGTCATTTAGGAGAATGAAGCTAAGATTGATGGATTAGGTGAAAATGTGAACTTAACCTTGATGATTTAGTTAAGATTACTCCAAGTCGAGAGTTCTTGAGGATAGTTAACTAAAGATAACTTGATTTTGTTGTGATTGAAGATCGGATACAAAGACAACCGAGGGAATTGATTGGATTAGTTTGTTACCTATAGAAATGTAAGATGTAGTAAGAAATCTAAGGAAGATATTCAAGCGTAAGTGAATGAAATGAAAGAGTTTAGAATGGATCAATACTTTACTTTGAGACTTTTTTAACACTACTTGAGCCGAGAATGGTTGAGCATTTGATGTATAGTTGAATCTTGATTTGCTTGATTTAAAGTGGAGCCGAGAGTTAGATGGAATTATAGGGAATGATTTGACTATTTTAGGATGGAATTTGGATTGAGGATGATGGGTTCTTCTTGTGGCCGAGAGGTACTAGCTTGAATGGGTTTTAAAACGGTTTTGGTTTGACGATGAATGAAAGGAAGAGTGGAGTGAGGTGTGATGGGCTGTAAAAGTGTGAAGGAGAGAGAATTTGTTTGTTACTTGTGTGATGAGAGAGAGAAATAAGGTGTACGGATGAGGTGGAATAGAAGACTATGATATTTATATGTTAGGGTTTAGAGTATATGCATATAAATTGTACGCGTGTGAGGGTTTTTACTTCAATGCAAGATATTGAGTGTGAGCTAATTAGAGGTTAACATGTGGTAAGAAAGGGTAAGGATTGGATGATTCAGGAAGTAGAAAACTAGTGTGAGCTCATGGGCAAAAAAAGACATTTCTCAAAAAGTGAAAAAGTAAAATTACTTTTTAAGTTTATGCCAAGATTGCCCTTGCAAGAGTAAAAAGATTAAGAGGGTAGATATTAGGTGATTACCAACAAATGGTTGGAAGAAGTAGAAGTGAACTTCTTTCTCAGGTGTTTGGACAGGGTTTGAGTCTTGGAGTCTCTACTGTTGGAAGGGCTTTATCGTTTACCACTCCCGGTTCGAACAGGATTAATCTCAGACCGTAAAATGGATGAGGATACTTGTGCTTATACCAAAAAAAAAAGATATTAGGTGATTTATGTTTATTTTAAGGCATTTGGATTACCTAAGAAGACAAGTTAGGGCTTTATAATTAAGATTAGGGTTTTAGAAGTGAAATTAGGGTTTTGAGATTGAATTAAGGTGATTAAGGTTTAACTTGGATAATTTTTTTTGGCCATTTCAACGAGGGAGAGGGGATTAGAACCGTAGTCATCCCATTTGGGAGACCAAAGAGATGCTCATAGGCCCCAAGGCCATTAGCGCTAACTTGGATAATTAGAGATGATTTGGGTAATTGGATAAGATAGAATTAAAATTGGGATTATCTTTAATCTTTAATCTCAAATTAATCCAATAGGTTAACTAACTTGGTTATACCATCTTGATTATCTTAGGTTCAAATTATATACCATAGTTTCTATTTTACCCTAATTATCATCTTACATTAATCAAGGTTTAAATTAACTTGTATTTTTAGGTCATATTAAATTACTTTCCTAATTAATCTTATATACAAAGCTAGGGTATTTCACTCTTCGTCTTTACAAACCACTACATCGACTTCCCTTTCAATCACCAACGCCACAATGAGTCGTAGCAGTAGTGGTGGTAACCATAGCAATCCCCATACTGTCTTCTTCTTCCTTCTTTCTTTTTCCCTTCTAAACAAACTGAAGACACCACGAATTAGATCAGCAACATCAACCGTTTCTTGGCGCCAGCTTCATCTTCTTTGATAGACCATGGCAACTTCCACAACGTAAGCCTTGAGACAGTTAGGCTTTCATCTTTGTTGGTTACTTTGTATTAACATCATCTACTTCGTGTACACACACGAGCAACAACCAAAATGCCCACATGTCATCTTTAGCTTCCAATAATAGTGAGTGGCCAAGATAAAATGCAAACTTAAACCCTTGAAATCTTCTAACTCTAACGGCACTTTTAGTTCACTGAATTGAATAAGGCTGAAATGAATTGCAATTACTGAGGAATTGAATAGGGCTGGAATTACATATTACCATGTTCACTTCGGTGTTTTGAATTACCATTACATTGTTCTGTTTACAGAATAGAATAATGGAATAGATAATTAAAAGACTAAAATACCCTAAAATATATAAATAAAGTAATAATATACTTAATATATATTATATATTATACTATAATAAATAAATATTATAATATATATTATATACTTAATATATATTATAAATATATTATATTATATAATATATAATATATTATTATATTGTTATATATCATATATAAATAATATATTATATATTCATTACAATTATAATATATATTAAGTAATATTAATTATATTATATTATATTGTATTATATTTATTCTAATATATTATTTATTATATTAATACATTATATTATAATAAATAAATATATTATTTATTATATAATATATTTATTTATTACAAAACAATATATTAATATATTGTAATATATTACATATTTATTATAATTTTTAATAACATATTATATATTATAATATTATATACTATATATTATTATAATAAATAAATATATCGTATATAAATAATATATTATATATTTATTATAATTATAATATATGTTATGTAATATTAATTATAATATATTATATTTATTCTAATATATTATTTATTATATTATAATAATATTACTATATAATATTTTTTATTTATTACAAAATAATATATTATAATATTATAATATTATATATTACATTATATATTTTATTTATTATAATATATTAATATTAATTATAATATATTATATTTATTCTAATATATTATTTATTATAATATAATATTATATATTATATATTAATACATTATGATATAATATTATAATATATTTTAATATAATATTGTATTATAATATATTAATATATTATAATATAATATAATCTTATATAATAATATATTAATATATTTGTTATAATATAATGTATATAATATTATATATATTAGGGTTATTTTTGGAAATCAGAATATGAGAGGGTAAGGAATTGCAATTTTTAAGTCTGAACAAAGAATCCCAATTTTGTGTTTTAAGTAATTGGAATTCCTTGAGGAATACCTATTACGTGGTTAAAGTACAAGTGAACGACGTAATTAGATTCCAATTCAGCCTCCCCCACCATCCTCCCCCCCCCCCCCCCCACACAAAATTCCGCTAAGTGAACATGCTATAAGTTTAATAAGAGTTAAAAAGAAAAGACCCTCAAGATTTTCAGAGCTATCCATAATGACACCTACGGCTACAAACACATTATCATGCGAGTTTTCACCAAATTTTTTTTAAAAAAAATGGAAGTGAAAAATGGAAGAGGAAGACAAGGTTTGAGCAAGAGAGAGAGAAGGGAGAAAGGGAAGACTTGATGGAGAACGCATGGTGCGAAGAAAGAAAAGCTATACCCTAATATTAGGGTTTACTATGCGGTGAGTCTCTCCACATAACGACAAGCCACATGGCAAGACTTGCTGCTTAACTAATAATATGGGCGGGCTAAATTGCACTATTCTACTATGTGGAGAGAATTGTGGCTTAGCAATGCTCATTGCTTACATTAATATAATTAAAAAATTACTATTTCCCCTTAAATGGCAAGTCTCTACTTTTATAATAGTGGTAGTAAGGAATGAGTAATGAATTTGGATTAAAATTGAAATAAACATAAACTTTAGATACATTAACATATGGCTGAATGGATACAAAGCGAATAGAGTACGAAGCACTATTCATACTTTGACCTATATTATAATTTCCAAATTTCAAACTGGAAATTACCCTATAACCTGTTGGAACCGCTCTAGAATCATTACCCTATAGAGCAGACTAGACATAGGGCACTCTTTAGAACCGATTATTATTTTTTAATTATACTCATAAACTATAAAATTTTGAGATATGTTGTCCACCCACCTATCAATTTTTTTTTTCACACATTTATAATTAGTACATTAATTAACCTAGTAATCTCGAAAAATTTAATCACACATTTTCCAATCATATAGTTCTCATACAGCATACACCATAAACCTAATAATTTTACTCTAAACAATTTATCATGAAATGATATTATAAAATTGTAGTTGTCGTAACGGTTTCGCTCTCGATGATTTTGAAAACAATTAAAACAAAGGAGTCGCCACCAATCTTTTTTGATTAGGTGTGATTGGTCACCTAAAAATATTTATCTTTTTAACAAAATCTCAAAATTAATTTAAGTTTTATTAAAAAGACAATGTTGAGGTCTGCGAAAATAAAACTTGGGTTCGGAGGTACAGTTACGTGTGAGGAAGGATTAGCACCCTCACAACGCCCGTTAGAAAACGATACCATCCTAACCACGTGGTATCCTTTAATTTTAATAAAATAGTCTTGGCTTAAGTTTAATTCACTTATTAAGAAAATTCGTGCATTAGCTTAAAAATTACTATTATATATATGTTTAAAAAACTTCTTTTTGAAAATCAAAATGAACCCCATTTATTGAGAAATTAAATCAAATATTTCAATACTTTTGGCAACATTTGAAATAATTTCACTCACCTAAAGATTTCTTAAGAATCACTACTTGTGACTTCTATAGAATCTCATCATCGGTGGGACTCACGTTATTTGCATAATTGATTGAAGATTATCATATATATTAAAATAAGTTTTATTTTGAAAATAAACATGAACTCTTTTTATTGAAAAATTAAATCAAATATTTATACTTTTGGCAACATTTGAAATAATTCTCTTCACCTAGAGATTTCTAAAGAATCACTACTTGTGACTTCTATAGAATCTCATCCTCGGTGGGACTCACGTTATTAAATTTGCGTGAATGCATGTGATGCAAACAGATAATGAATGATGCGCATGCATGTCTATTTAATGTATTTATTATTTCTTTATTTTTTATATTATTTGTTTTTTTTTTATTTTTGAAAAAAATGAAAATTCGTGTATTGAAAAATCACACTAAATATTCAAATACTTTTGGCAACATTTAGTAGACTCTTCTCACCTAAGGATCAGTTAAGAATCACTACTTGTGACTTTCGTAACATCCCATCATCGGACGAACTCCATTTGTTTTAATATTAACATTTATGCATATGATTCAAGCATACAATATATGATGTACATAGATTTTTACTTTCTTATTTAACATGTTCATTGTTTATCATCATTTTGTTATTTTATATTATTTGTTTTGTTATTTTTGTTGATTTTATTTTTTTATTTTTATTATCATATATTTTTAAGATAAAAGCTTATGTATTAAAAAATCACGCTAAATATTCCAATACTTTTGGTAACATTTAGTAGACTCTTCTCACCTAGGGATCAGTTAAGGAATCACTACTTGTGACTTCCATAACATCCCATCATCGGACACCTGTTTACTTAAATTGAAGCTTTATTATTATCTTTTATTTGTTTAGATTTAAAAAAAAACATTTATTTTTACTTTTTTAACAAAAATTTAAATTATTGAAAAATCACACTAAATATTCCAATACTTTTTGCAACATTTAGTGAAACTTCTCTCACCTAGTGATCAGTTAGGAATCACTACTTGTGGCTTCCGTAACATCCCATCATCAGACTTTATTTACTTAATTTTAATTTTATTATTAATTTTAAAAATTCAATTTTATTTTCAAAATTTTAAATTATTGAAAAATAATACTAAATACCTCACTACTTTTGACAATATTTAGTAGACTCTTCTCACCTAGGGATCAGTCAAGAAATCATTACTTGTGAGTTTCATGACATCCTATCATCAAACTTTTATTTAATTAAATTTAAATTTTGTTATTAATTTTTAAAAAAAATCTCATTTTGTTTTCATTTTTAATAAAATTTAAATTATTGAGAAGCCGCACTAAATACTCCAATACTTTTGGCAATATTTAGTGAAATTTCTCTCACCTAGAGATATTCAAAGAATCACTACTTGTGACTTCTATGATATCTCATCATTGGAACATTTAAATTAAATTTTAATTAATTTATTTTATTTTATTTTTCTTTTTTTTCCTCTTTTCTCTCTTTTTTTTTAAAAAAAAAACTTAATTCCATGTAATTAAATTAATTACATTTGAAATTATTATAAATCATAGTAAAATGAATATTTTTGACATGAAAATGTATTAAAAGCACACAAAATAAATTATTTAACAAAACAAATAAATAAATAAATAGAAGAGTAAAAAAAATAATACCCAAATTAATTTGGGTTTAAAACCCAAAGAAAGCTTTCAAAAGAGTCTGAAATCAGGCCCAAACGGCAGGGCCCAAGTCTGCTGGTTGAGGCGGGCCACGAGCGGGCTGAATCTGGTGGGCTGAAACGGGTCGTGTGCGGGTCGTGCGGATCTCAGATCCGGGTCGGGTCAATGCGCGGATCTTCTCGAGGGCTAAAACGACGTAGTTTCATTCTTCTATAAATACCCCTTTTTTTATTTTTTTTTGTTCACTTTTTCAAATTTCACAAAAAAAAATCTCAAAAAAACCTCTCTCCCCTCTCTGCCTTTCTCTCCTCTCTTGCCCAGAATCCGGCTTCGAAGCCACCGCTGGCACCACCGTCTGCGGCTGCCGTTCGCCGACGACAAAAACCAAAAAGCTTCCCTCTTTCCTAAGCTTTTTTACCTCCTCTACCCGAATCTAAGCCTCTGTTTTACCAAAAACCCTTCCTAACCCCCTAGATCTAAACTCCCCGAAACCATCTTCTCTTTTTTTTCTTTTTTTTTTGTTTTGCTTCTTTTTTTTTTGTTGTTGTTGGGGCTGCTGTTTTTTTTTTGTTTTGCAGGTGTTTGGATCTTAGATCTAGGTTTAGGTTTTGGGGGTTCCGGATTCTGGGGCTTTCTTTTTTCTTTTTTTTTTTGGTCGATCTATTGGATGTTGGTTCTATTGTGGCTTTGTTGTTGTTGTTTGTTTTTTTTTTTGCAAGTTTAGGAAGGCCTTAGATCTGGTTTTGTTTATAGTTCAAATCTTGGGTTTGGGGTTTCTTTTTTGGCTGTGTCGATAGGCGAGTGTGGTGGTTGTTCGTGGTGTTAGCTAGATGGGTTAAGGTTTGTGAGGGTTGAAAGGGCTGGATTAGGGAAGGTGAGTGATGGTTGATGGTGGCTCGGGTGGTGGTGAGTGAGGGCTGAGTGGTTTCGGGTATTTGGGTTTGGTTTGTATGCTGTGTGGTGGTGAATGGAGGTTGCAGTGGTGGTTCGGTTTGGTGGTGATGGCGAATGGTGTCTCGATGGTGGTGGAGATGAGACTCGAGATGGCTTTCAGTGGTAACAGGGGGCTAACTTGGTGAGGAATTGAGTCTGGCCGAGAAAGAAGAAAAGAGCTCTGGCTCCCCCCCGCGAATGGTGATCGATTGCCTGGGTTTTTAGATGGAGTCAACTTGGCTTAAGGTCTGGTGGAGATGGGATGGGTGGCAGAGTAGCTGGTGATTGAGAAGACAGAAATCCCGCTGGCAGGGGGTAGGTGACAGTGGCGGTGGCTGATGGACAACAAAACAACAACAACAACAACAACAACAACAATAATAATAATAATAATAATAATAATAATAATAATAATAATAATAATAATAATAATAATAATAATAATAATAATAATAATAATAATAGGACAAAATTAGGTGTCAACAGCTGCCCCTCTTTGCTCATTACTGAGAATCAGGAATAGAGCAAAGACAAAAGACAACAATTTTGTCCGGCTTAAGACCCACTTCTTCTCTTTTTTTTTTGCTTTTTCTCTCTTCTTCTTTTTTTGTTTTTTTTTTGGAGTTTTTTTTTTTAATTCTTCTTGTAAAAGTGCTCCTCCTATAATAGAGGCATTGAAACTTTAAATTCCTTCCTGAAATGTGCTCCTCTCACAGTAAAGGCATTGAGAGTTTAAAATCTTTATGGAAAAGTGCTCCTCTTACAATAGAGGCATGAAACCTTAAATTCCTTTCTTGGAAAGTACTCCTCCTGAAAAGATTTCACATTTGAAGATCTAGGAATTCACATCTAGAAAATTTTGTCTCAGGAATTCACATCCGAGTGTTTGTTTCGAGAATTTACATCCGAAAATTCAGGTATTCACATATGAAAAATTTGTTCGGGAATTCACATTCGAAATTCCATTTCATGGATTCACACCTGAAAGTCCAGGTATTCACGTCTGGATAATTTGTTTCGGGGATTCACGTTCGAACATCCAAGAATTCTCATCTGGATAATTTATATCGGGAATTTCTTGTCCGAAAATCTCATTTATCTCGTTCTAACATTGATGTGTTTAATCTTATCTAGAACTTTGTTTAAAGAGCTTCAATTCAAATTTAAACTTTCAAGAATTCTCTCTTTTTTTTCTCTTTTTTTTTCTTTTTCTTTCTTTTTTCTCTCTTTTTCTTCTTCTTTTTTTTTCTTTTTTCCTTTTTTTTTTGAACTTAGACTTAAATCGGGAATTCACTTCCAAAAGAAAATTTCTATTTCGGGAATTCACATCCGAAGGTTCTGTTTCGGGAATTCACATCCGAAGATCTAAAATTTCATTTCGGGAATTCGCATCCAAAAGTTTAGGTATTCACTTCTAGAAATTTTGTTTCGAGAATTCACATCCGAATATTTGATTCGGAGATTCACATCCAAAAATTTGACTTGGGATTCACACCCAAAATTTTGACTTGGGGATTCACACCCAAAATTTTAACTTGGAGATTCACATCCGAACTTTTGAAATTTTGATTTGGAGATTCACATCCAAAAATTTGATTCGGAGTTTTAACTTGGAGATTCACATCCAAAATTTTGACTTAGGGATTCACACCCAAAATTTTGACTTGGGGATGCACACCCAAAATTTTAATTCGGAGATTCATATTCGAAATTTTGAAATTTTGATTTGGAGATTCACATCCAAAGATTTGATTCGAAGATTCACATCCGAAATTTTAACTTGGAGATTCACATCCAAAAATTTAACTTGAGGATTCACACCCAAAATTTTAATTCGGAGATTCACATTAAAATTCTTGGAGATTCACATCTAAAAATTTGACTTGGGGATTCACACCCAAAATTTTAACTCGGAGATTCACATCCGAACTTTTGAAATTTTGATTTGGAGATTCATATCCAAAATTTTGATTCAGAGATTCGCATTCGAAATTTTAACTTGGAGATTCACATCCAAAAATTTGACTTAGGGATTCACACCCAAAATTTTGACTTAGGGATGCACACCCAAAATTTTAATTCGGAGATTCACATCCGAAATTTTAAAATTTTGATTTGGAGATTCACATCCAAAGATTTGATTCGGAGATTCACATCCGAAATTTTAACTTGGAAATTCACATCCAAAAATTTGACTTAGGGATTCACACCCAAACGTCCAGGAATTCTCATCTAAATAATTTATATCGGGAATTTCTTGTCCGATTGTTGGTTTCGAGAATTCACATCTGAAAAAGCTCCTCTTGCAGCAGAGGCTATGAAACTTTAAAGTCCTTTTCTGAAAAAGCACCTCTTACAGCAAAGGCGATGAAACTTTAAATTTCTTCATGAAAAGCTCCTCTTGCAGCAGAGGCGATGAAACTTTAAAATATTTTTCCTTTCCTGAAAAAGGCTCCTTTTGCAGCAAAGGCAATAAAACTTTAAATTCTTCTCTTTTTTTTCTTTTTTCCTTTTCTCTTTTTCTTTCTCTTCTTTCTTTTCTTTCTTTCTTTTCCTTCTTTTTTTGAACAAATTTTCCTCTCTTTTTTAATCTATTTTTTTCAATCCAAAATCTCCTATATTCACCTTTTTTCAATGTTTGGCTGATGCAATGATCACTAATGCAAATGCAATATCAACAATACGAATGTAAATTTCTTTATCAATGAATAACCAACTATTATGATGCAAATACAGACGACTTCTATCACGATGCAAATGCAAATGAATTCTATCAAGATGCAAATGCAAATGTTTCATGCGAATGTGCACTGTAAAGATGCAAATGCAATTATCCAAAATTTTCTTTTAATTTTCTCTTCTTGTTGACGAAAACTTTTTCATTTCTGATTTCTCATCTACCTTACCTTAAAGTATTTGTCTCACCACTTGAAGTCATTTTTTACTGTGCAACAAGGGTTGCCTCATGACAATCATCGCATTTTTATTTACCCTTATTTTTTTTAAAACACCCTAAGAATTCATTTTACAAACAAAATTTTTCCTAACAAAATTTTCCCCCAAAATGGCACAAGAAATTCTTTACACCACAATAATTATTGAATTCTCTGTCATTTCTGCTTGAAACGTTATCAAAATTTTGATTAGCAATCGAAAAATTTTCAAACAAAATTGCCTCAAGCATCCTTTCCATTTTCAGATTCAAAAGATAAACGGTTTTTATTTTTGAAAATGTTTATCTATCCAAAACTTTTTAATTTCACAAGATTGCCCCACACAACAATGATCAAAGAAAGTTAAACACAAATGCAACAAAGAATTATCATTTGAGTTTCTTGAAGATTGGTGATCACTATTTAGGTGGGTATGGGGGGAAGGTAATTTGTCTTCATCAAATGGATCAAGTGGTTTCACACATCAATGTTTTGGTTTGGCAAGAAAGGCTTACAACCTGATAGAAAATGAGATGAATGTTCCCTCATCTAGGCTCACAAATAAAACACAAGTTTTTCAAAAATAATGAATTCCTTGAAAATCATGGTTTTGCAAAATGGTTTATCTTGAAATGTAGACAAAATTTAACACTCTTTTAACTTTCAAATTATGTATTTTGATGGTTGTCAAGACTAGCCATAATGGGCTCAGGCTTTTGCTGAGTTATTTGGGAATAGAGAGTAAGTTTTCAATTCTATATTAGTCCCTTCAATGGATTATCAAAATGGCCATTCTTGATTCTCTTAGGAGTCATGAATGCTCATGGGTCTCACTGAAATCATTTTATAATATCCCTTCTTGTTCGACCTTGACAATATCATGAATGACCTCAAAAGGTTTTCGGTTTTACTCTAGACTGCCCCTTTTGGGGTTTTCACCCTAAAGCCTCATTCTCTTTTCTCTTTTTTTCTTTTGTTTTTTTTTCTTATTTTTTTGGCTTTTTTTTTGTGTAATTATTCCATCATGCACTTAAGAATTTTCCAAAATGTGTATGTGGGTTTCCAAAAGGCAATATTGGTGAAGGAAAAAGGTAAAATGTGTCATTGATTACAATGGTTCTTCAAGTAATAATTTCCTCAATTTAAGTTTCCACATTTGATCGAAATGGACTTTTCATGGTACGTAATGGAGGCAAGCATTCAGGGTTCTGAAAGAATGGATAAAAGGCCCAAAAATGTGTTTAAGGATGATCAACCAAGGATCGTTTAATATGACATGAAGACTTATTCAATTCATTTGTCTTCTTATTTCTTATTTCGCCACTCCATTTCATCTTCTCTCTTTTTTTTTTCTTTTTTTTCTTGTAATTTCATTTTTCCTTTTTTTTTTTGCATTTTTCACTTTAAATGGAGTGAGATCAAAATTTTGTAAAGCCAATTCATCTCACACTTGCCCCTCAACATGATAAGCCTTTTCGATCTACAATTAGGGTTAGTCGTTCACATCCTTGGAAGAGATCTTTTTCTATATATGCCCCCCAGTGAAGAGGGTAATCCTTGGTTAAGGTTTATTTAGAAAGAATTTATAAAGCTCAAAGAGGGTAGCAAATGGATAAATTTTAGATTTGTGAAAATGATGATGAAAGATGGCCATTTGTAATTTCAAACATAGTCATTTAAATTGACAAAATTCCCTTGAGTCAAAAGGGTCAAACATTTTGTCTTTCTTTTTTGTTTGTTTTTTTTTATTGAATTTCTTGGATATTTTGGTATCTTCTTCTTTTTCTTCTCTCTCTCTTTCTCTCTTTTTTTTGTGTTGTTTGGAATCATTCAAATATCCTGAGTGCATGATGTCACAATCGATTTTTTTTCTTTTTTTTTGTTTCATTTTTTCTCTTCTTTTTTTTGCCCCCCTTTTTTTAACAACTCGTGCGATAACAAAATATTGGTACAAAATGCCCACAAGCTAGTGAAATCTGTTGGAATTGGCATATTTAGCTTCAAGTTGCCCATGGTCTTTCCAATGAGAAATGAAAAAGGTACTGCATTATTTGGGCAATTTAAGGGTGTGGTACTTTGTTCTCAATTTTGGCTTGTGTCACAAGAATGAATCAGAGATTAAGAAATGGGCCAAGGAATTTCATGGTTTGTGATTTTTCAAACAGATTCGGGTAATTCTAATAAGTATGATGCTCCTGTGGTCATTGATGGAAAGATGTGGTTTTTAGCATAGTTTTGACACATATCAAATTACCAAAATTCAAATTTAGAAAAGTGTCATGCTTGATTATTCAAGGAATCCAAAAATGAATTTTATCAAATTGATCGTTTCATTGTTCATTGCCTAGGTAGAGGTCATTACACTTTAATGGCATATTATATCAAGTAAAAATCGATAATGAAGTTCACACTTTTGCTCGTTAAATGCATGAAGGCTTTTTATGTGATATGGGCACAAAAGTTACTGGAGGAGATACTGTATGAGATAAATTTTTCCTAATAATGATCACCAATTTTCTAAGATTCCTTCCACTTTATTATGAACAAATTTTCTTTTTGTCATTTTGCTAAACCTCCTTGACCATTTGGTTATGTGAGATTTTACTTGAAACAAACCTCTTTGATTTCTAAACAAATTTCTTTTTTTTTAAAAAAAAAATAATAATAAAATAAAAAAAATCAATGTCACTTATTCATGCTAGATACAATTTTTCCTAAAATAAAAATGTACATGAAAATCTATTCGTCCTAATATACCATAAAGAATGAAAGAATATATAAACATGATTTCTCAAAGACTTTCACTATCAAATTACAAGAATCATGACCTAACAAAGTAATATATATACAAAAATTCAAATTGAAATTTATCGCTTGTTTGACAACTTTACCCATTAACTTGGAAAATCCGATCTGAAACATGTGAAAAATGAATTAGAAAGTAAAAGAATCATCTTATGCCCCCATAAAAAATGTTTCAAAAAGTTTCCTTTTTCATGAAAATCAAAAAGAATTTCTTTCACCCTAAAATGCGATGTGAAATGCATGAGATATGATACAATGGGATAGACTAAAAAAACAAGCTTGCATGAAATGTAATGTACGCTCAATGCGAATAAGGTGAAGTTTGATTTTTTTTTTCTCTTTTTTTTATTTTTTTTATATGACTACCTAACTTGCTTGATGATAAGATGCATATGGCAAGTTTACAAATGCATGGATGAAATGAATGATAAGAAGCAAGAATGACATGAGACACTAAGATGTTTGGAAAAAGAAGTGGGTTTTGTATGTAAAATGTTTAGATAATGTTTCTATCATAAATGTATATGCCAAGAAAAAAGGAGAAAACTGAAACTCCTAAAAACAATTTTTTCACCAAATAATTTTTTTCTAATTTTTTTTATTTAACCATTTTCACATTTCGTGTTTGATTTTGATTGGACAAAAAAATTATTTCCTTTTCATTCTTTTTACATATCAAAGTATTCTTGAAATTATACACCAAACAAATTCAAAGAAAACTTTTGTTGACTTTTTTGTTTACTTTATTCAAAAAAATTTCTAGCAATGAGAAGATTAAAAACAATTTTTATTTTTATTTTCAAACTTTTTTTAAAATTATTTGTCCTAAGCGTTTTTGCATTTTTATTAAACTTCTTGTGCAACTAAAAATATTTTACATGTCAAACTATTCTTTGAAAATTCTATACAAAAAAAAAATTTATTCATCCCTTTTTCCTTAGTATTTATTTTGACTTAAAAAAGAAAAAAAATTTCATTCATTCTCTCATTTTATTCTAACTCTTTTTCCAAAAAAGATTAATTCATTTCCTACTCAATTCCTTTTACTTTTCTTTTTAGTCCTTTATCTCACGAATTTTTTTTCAAGAATAATAAAGAATAAAGAATTCTTTTGAATTAAGCAACCTAATTGAATTTCCTCTTCTTATTTTTTTGGTGAAAAGACAAAAATCTTATTTTTCTAAACCATTTTTAACAAATTATTTCATTTTTTATTATAAAAAGAAAATTTTATGTGTTTTTTTTTTCATTATATATTTTTATTTTAAAGAAAAAAAGTGCAAGAAAAAATTTTTTTTTTTGCTTTTGTAGATATAAAACATCTTGTAACTAAATAAACATAAACCTCTTTTTCGTTGTTACTTTGGAGAACATTTTTATTAGTTCCTATTTTTAAGGACTTATTTTCAAAAAATAAAAAATTCCCTCTTTTATAAAAGAAAGAAGAATTATTCACATTTTTAAAAAAAAATTACACATTTATTCTATCATTTTCATCACATCTCTATTTTTTCAAAAGTAAGTGGATTTCCTTTTTTACAAGATCTTTTCCATTTTTTTTTAATTTTATTTTACAGAAATTTTTTTAAAAAATAAAAAACAAGGACTTAAATTATATACCTTTCAAACCAAAATCTATAGTGCCTTTATTATAGAAATGAGAAAAGGGGTCAAATATGCTCCCTCGAGTCCTACCTTCGGGATAATTTCTACAAAAATTGGACATAGCTCTACCTAAGGTTGGACTTTAAGGTTCTTTATATGCTGGTTTAGGTCTCTAAAATGTTAAAAAGGTTCCCAAATTATTCCTTACTGGCATCCACACTGGGCTAGGAAGGAACCAATTTGAGTGGGAGTATTTCACTTGCCATTGCGAAGGTGATTACCTCACGAGAGCATGATACTTTACTCCCTCCTAAGGAGGACGGAACCCGGGTATAGGGCTCATGTTATGAAAATGCAAATGTAAGTGTGTGTAGAGGGAACACATCAAATGTTCATTACACTATAACCTTTATCCTACATGCCCCACAATTTATTAGCAATAATATATACAAAAATAAAGAATGACATGAATAAGACATCAATGCAAATCAAATTATTAGAAGTTGAAGAAATTTAAATATCAATTAAAACTATTACATTAAAACTTAGGATAACACATGATTAGTTAATGGCCAGACTCTCAAAAACACTCCCCAGTAGAGTTGCCAAGCTATTGTAACGGCTTAACGCTCAACGATTTTGAAAACAATTAAAACAAGGGAGTCGCCACCAATCTTTTTTGATTAGGTGTGATTAGTCACCTAAAAATAGTTATCTTTTTAACAAAATCTCAAAATTAATTTAAGTTTTATTAAAAGGACAATGTTGAGGTTTGCAAAAACAAAACTTAGGTTCGGGGGTACGGTTATGTGTGAGGAAGGATTAGCACCCTCACAACGCCCGTTAGAAAATGGTACCATCCTAACCACGTGGTATCCTTTAATTTTAATAAAATAGTCTTGACTTAAGTTTAATTCACTTATTAAGAAAATTCGTGCATTGGCTTAAAAACTTACTATTATATATATGTTTAAAAAACTTCTTTTTGAAAATCAACATGAACCTCATTTATTGAGAAATTAAATCAAATATTCCAATACTTTTGGCAACATTTGAAATAATTTCACTCACCTAGAGATTTCTTAAGAATCACTACTTATGACTTCTATAGAATCTCATCATCGGTGGGACTCACATTATTTGCATAATTGATCGAAGATTATCATATATATTAAATTAAGTTTTATTTTGAAAATAAACATGAACCCTTTTTATTGAAAAATTAAATCAAATATTCCAATATTTTTGGCAACATTTGAAATAATTCTCTTCACCTAGAGAATTCTAAAGAATCACTACTTGTGACTTCTATAGAATCTCATCCTCGGTGAGACTCACGTTATTAAATTCGCGTGAATGCATGTGATACAAACAGATAATAAATGATGCGCATGCATGTCTATTTAATGTATTTATTATTTCTTTATTTTTTATATGATTTTTTTTTTTTATTTTTGAAAAAAATGAAAATTCATGTATTGAAAAATCATACTAAATATTCCAATACTTTTGGCAACATTTAGTAGACTCTTCTCACCTAGAGATCAGTTAGGAATCACTACTTGTGACTTCCGTAACATCCCATCATCGGATGAACTCCATTTGTTTTAATATTAACATTTATGCATATGATGCAAGCATACAATATATGATGCACATAGATTTTACTTTCTTATTTAACATGTTCATTGTTTATCATCATTTTGTTATTTTATATTATTTGTTTTGTTATTTTTGTTGATTTTATTTTTTTATTTTTATTATCATATATTTTTAAGATAAAAGCTTATGTATTGAAAAATCAACTAAATATTCCAATACTTTTGGCAACATTTAATAGACTCTTCTCACTTAGGGATCAGTTAAGGAATCACTACTTGTGACTTCCATAACGTCCCATCATCGGACACCTGTTTACTTAAATTGAAGCTTTATTATTATCTTTTATTTGTTTAGATTTAAAAAAAACATTTATTTTTACTTTTTTAACAAAAATTTAAATTATTGAAAAATCACACTAAATATTTCAATACTTTTGGCAACATTTAGTGAAACTTCTCTCACCTAGGGATCAGTTAGGAATCACTACTTGTGACTTCCGTAACATCTCATCATCGGAATTTATTTACTTAATTTTAATTTTATTATTAATTTTAAAAATTCAATTTTATTTTCAAAAATTTAAATTATTGAAAAATCATACTAAATACCTCAATACTTTTGACAATATTTAGTAGACTCTTCTCACCTAAAGATCAGTCAAGAAATCACTATTTGTGAGTTTCATGCATCCCATCATCGGATTTTTATTTAATTAAATTTAAATTTTATTATTAATTTTTAAAAAAAATCTTATTTTGTTTTCATTTTTAATAAAATTTAAATTATTAAGAAGCCGCATCAAATACTTCAATACTTTTGGCAAAATTTAGTGAAATTTCTCTCACCTAGAGATATTCGAAGAATAACTACTTGTGACTTCTACGATATCTCATCATTGGAACATTTAAATTAAATTTTAATTAATTTATTTAATTTTCTTTTTTTTCTCTGTTCTCTCTTTTTTAAAAAAAAAAAACTTAATTCCATGTAATTAAATTAATTACATTTGAAATTATTATAAATCATAGTAAAATGAATATTTTTGACATGAAAATGTATTAAAAGCACACAAAATAAATTATTTAACAAAACAAATAAATAAATAAATAAATGAATAAATAGAAGAGTAAAAAAAAATAATACCCAAATTAATTTGGGTTTAAAACCCAAAGAAAGCCTTCAAAAGAGTCTAAAATCAGACCCAAACGGCAGGGCCCAAGTCTACTGGTTGAGGCGGGCCACGAGCGGGCCGAATCTGGTGGGCTGAAACGGGTCATGCGCGAGTCGCGGGGATCTCGGATCCGGGTCAGGTCAATGCGCGGATCTTCGACAGGGCCAAAACGACGTAGTTGCATTCTTCTATAAATACGCCCTTTTTATTTGTTTTGTTCACTTTTTCAGATTTCACAAAAAAAATCTCAAAAAAACCTCTCTCCCTTCTCTGCCTTTCTCTCCTCTCCTGCCCAGAATCCGGCGTCGGAGCCACCGCCGGCACCACCGTCTGCAGCCGCTGGCCGCCGACGACAGAAACCAAAAAGGTTCCCCCTTTCCTAAGCTTTTTTACCTCCTCTACCCGAATCTAGCCTCTGTTTTACCAAAAACCCTTCCTAACCCCCTAGATCTGAACTCCCCGAAACCATCTTCTCTTTTTTTTTTCTTTTTTTTTTGTTTTGCTTCTTTTTTTTGTTGTTGGGGCTGCTGTTTTTTTTTCTTTTGCAGGTGTTTGGATCTTAGATCTAGGTTTAGGTTTTGGGTTTTCCGGATTTCGGGGGTTTCTTTTTTCTTTTTTTTTTTGGTCGATCTGTTGGATGTTGGTTCTGTTGTGGCTTTGTTGTTGTTGTTGTTTGTTTTTTTTTTTGTAAGTTTAGGAAGGCCTTAGATCTAGCTTTTGTTTACGGTTCAGATCTTGGGTTTGTGGTTTCTTTTTTGGCTGTGTTGATAGGCGAGTGTGGTGGCTGTTCGTGGTGTTAGCTAGATGGGTTAAGGTTTGTGAGCTTTAAAAGGGCTGGATTAGGGAAGGTGAGCGATGGTTGATGGTGGCTCAGGTGGTGGTGAGTGAGGGCTTAGTGGTTCCGGGTATTTGGGTTTGGTTTGTATGCTATGTGGTGGTGAATGGTGGTGGTGAATGGAGGTTGCAGTGGTGGTTCGGTTTGGTGGTGATGGCGAATGGTGTCTCGATGGTGGTGGAGATGAGACTCGGGATGGCTTTCAGTGGTAACAGGGGGCTGACTTGGTGAGGAATTGAGTCTGGCCGAGAAGGAAGAAAAGAGCTCTGGCTCCCCCTCGCGAATGGTGATCGATTGCCTGGATTTTTAGATGGAGTCAGCTTGGCTTAGGATCTGGTGGAGATGGGATGGGTGGTAGAGTAGCTGGTGAGTGAGAAGACAGAAATCCGGCTGGCAGGGGTAGGTGACAATGGCGGTGGCTAATGGACAACAAAACAAAAATAATAATAATATGACAAAATTAGGTGTCAACAGTAGTCTATCATATTTTCTAGACCCACTTGATTAAAATAAATAAGAGCACGCAATAATTTATTACAGTAATTTTACTAATATAAGAACATCATATAAAAAAGTAATTCAACAAAACCCAAGTTTCAATTATTCTGGAATATGTATTGGGTTAAAAGTGGTGAAAAAAAAAAGGTATATCGACTTGTATTCAGTGTTATTAATTAAGAATTTCAATGCAATGAATACAAAGTAGAGGTTTTATGATTGGTACAGACAGCTAGAATTTAATACCTATCTAATCACACAGGGCAAAATAAGTTTTGGGTTTGTGCCAAATCAATCCATTCAACACCTAAACTCTATGGCAACATAATCCAAATTGGACCGATGAAGCTCCCTAGCATCTGGAAGAACCATATGGCGGTTTTGTATCTAATGAAATTATTTCATAATAATATTTGATTAATCCTCTAAACTATAAATACCCATATACCTTAAGAAATTCGGTTTTGGCACTTAAACCAAATTATAAAATATTTTTATTAGATAGGGTTTCACACCAACATGAGCACGTCGGACACACACACCTTGCCGAAGAGCAGATGGAGGGCTGCCGTCGGTGGCTTAAAATGCTGCGAAGGAAAATAATTTTCAAAAATATCAAATCTGAATCGATAATTTTCAAAATTTAATAGGTAAGCATCATTGTTCCTCCATCTAATGCTATAATTTTACATTTTCTACTTGGCCATAGAAAACTTTTTCTACTATCCCCCTATTTTTCCAGCAATATACACATGAATTCATATCAGAAAACAATTGATTATCTGTCATTAGATCTTATATACTATTAACGAAAAAGATTAATTAGAGTTTAATAACCTTAATAGCTTAATAGCCAAGTAGAGAATAGCATAACCTAATTATACATAATGGAAACTAGTTGACACTTAAACTTGCTAAAAATGGTTGAAAATATACTAGCAACATTGACAAACAGTGTATTAAACTCATCAATCCAAAATCCCCAAAATTATCTCAAATTAGGTCTAATTATTTGAATCTCTCACTAATGCAAATAATTAATGTAAGCATAATAATATAGTTAATTTTGAACGTGATCCATAAAATTATGTCAGAGGAATATCATTCATCCACAAGAGATAAGGGGAGATAGCATCGCCAGCCCACTCGAGCTTGCAAAGAAACCTATAAGCTCTCCATTCAAATTCAAGGAAAATATAGATAAGGTAACACTCCAAAAAACTGCACAATAAGCTTGCATTTCATCAAATCGATTTGGAGGGCTTTTCCGAATTCCTAGAGGATGAAGGGAGACGTTTGAGGAAAGCCATAGCCTCCCCTGATGAAAGCCTCATCCAAATTCCAGGAGCCATCTTCCTAAATCGAACACCTGGATATGATTGTGGTGCTCTCTCTCAGCTTCAGTGTCTTTTAAAAAATAGGAAGTGTTTCAAACACCTATACACCATCATGCTTAAGGTAATATTACCATATACAGCTAGAGTTCTATGCATTTTAAACATGATTGAAACACTACGCGCATTGTTAGAAATCGCTTATACTGAAAATGTCTTATAGATCTATTCTCAAGGAGCTCAGCTTCTTTTCAAGCACGTTTAGCTTAACAAAACACAATCTTCTGATTTTAAGAAAAACAAACAAACAAACAAAACCTTTTGTTTTTCCAATTGCCATGGTTTGCTTCATAGCCACTATTACAATAAGTTGATAACCAAATTATACACTTAGAAGAGCACCAGAGCACACATCTTTAGCAGCATCAGTGGCTTCAGCTAAAACAGGAAACAAAACATAATAGCTAGCTCTCAGGGCAAGTTCCTTTTCCAGAAAAGAAAGGAAAAAAAATGTGGAAGAATAGCTTTCATTTCCTAGTATAGGAGACTCTGGCATAGCTATTTTATCCTAAGATGTTTGAGAATGATTGGTGCCATGAGATTTGCAGCTTATTGTTTGTACTATACGGCTTTCCTGCAGCTGATCAATGCCGAATGCTTTTTAGGAGCGCTCCACATATGTCTTGCTGGACAGAACTGGTACGTTTTTAAGTGACACGCATCCTGAAATATCCAAATAGCGTAAGAGCCTCAGGTTTTCAATGCCTTGTAGGTCCACTAGTTTCTCGCAGTCTTGTAATGTCAGCTGCTCCAGATTTGTAAATTTAGACAACTCTGGCAAATATTTCAGCGACTTGCACTCGGAGATGTCTAAATATTTCAACGATTTCAATTTCTCAAGTCCTGGAATTTCTAAAAGTTCATCATGACCTTTCACCCATAACTCCTCTAGATTGCCAAGTTTTGATAAATCTGGGAATTTTACAAAGGACTTGCATCCTGAAACATCTAACTTTTTTAAGGATGTTAATTCATCAAGACCTTCAACACCCAGCAACTTCTCACAGTTTTTGATGTTAAGATCTTGTAACTTTTTCAGATATGACAAGTCACCTAGTGATTCGAGGGATGTGCAGCCACTCAAATGCAGATGTTGTAAATTCTCCATTTCATCAAGTCCCTGAATCTCCAATGGGTTCTTGCAGGACGGAGCAAACAGTTCTTTTAACTGCTTCAAGTTTGACAGATCAGGTAACCTCTCAAGGGCTTCACACCAAGCCATGAGTAGCTCCCTTAAAGACTTCAAATTTTCAATACCATCGAGATTGGATAACTTCTTGCAACCTGATACACCCAGTACTCTGAGTGATTCCAAGCCGGCTAGACCCTTGAGCTCCTTCAGCTCAGCGCATTCATTGAGCTTTAAACTTGATAGGTGCTTCAAGTTTGATAAATTTGGCAACGTTTTCAGCATCAGACATGTTCTGACATGAAGCCTTACCAGACTTGAAGGAAGCTCTGGGAGGTTTTCAAGTTTTTGGCAGCGATGAATATCAACTTCCTTCAGCTGTGAAAGGCCAAGAATCTCTGTAGGAAGGCTCCTTATTTCTGCTTTGTACAATGACAACATCCTCAATTGAGACAACTTCCCAAGATCCGATGGAAAGATGTTTGATTCAAAGATTACCAAGGTCTCCAGCTTAGTTAAGTTCCCTAAATACAGGGCTCTATTATCTCTCTCAAAGAAGTCAGAAACAGAAAGATACTTCAAATTATATAATTTAGAAGTATCTGGGAACTCCTCCATTGAAGTACCAGTAAAACGTAGAGTGGTTATACCAGTGGGGAGGTCTGGCAATGACTTAAGCTTTTGGCTGTTCCACACATCAAGCCTTTGAAGTTTTGAAAGTTTCCTAATGCTTTTTGGCAAGCTACAGATTCCTGTGCGATCTAACCGCAAGAATAGAAGTGAAGACAGTTCTCCTAGGTCTTCAGGAACTTCGCCCTCAAGGAATACACAGTTTGTAGCATCTATATTCTCAAGTTTCTTGAGCATCCCAATAGCACTAGGTAACCTTGTTATGTAGCTATTTTCCATACGCAGCACTTTCAAATTACATAAATTTCTGATGGCATCAGGTAGTTTTACAATTTTCGTGCATGATAACTCGAGCTCAGTTAGTAACTCAAGCTTTCCTAGTAACTCCGGAATTCCATTCAATGATAGACATCCCCATAAGGACAAGTTACCTAGTCTAACAAGTGAGCCTATGGAGTCTGGAAGCTCAGCAAGTTTTGGACATTTCCAAAAGTTGAGGTTCATCAAGGATGTTAGATCACCTATTGAACTGGGAATTCGAACTAGTGATTGACAATAACCAGCAGAAAGAATCTCGAGTTTCTTCATTGAACTTATGTTTGCAGGAATTTCTTCTATTGCAGTCCCATCTATAAGAAGCTGCTGCAATTCTGTCAGTTCACCCACTTCGTCTGGCAAGAACTTGAGTTTACAACAGTTCCTAATGTTTAAGGTGAGAAGTGATTTCATGTCTCCAATAGATGGACCAATCTCTTCCAGGTTTTCACATTTCTCAAGAATTAGAACCTCCAGTTTGGCAAATGTTGATAAATCCGGTGTAGTAACTAATTGGTTGCAACTTGTGAGGTTTAGAACTTTTAGCTTCTTTGTCAACTACAATGAAAATAAATATTGCAAATGGTTAGCTACATATAGATGGAGAAACCAAATTAAAAATAACAATCAACCTGTTTTGTGATACCTCAATTTCATTCCAACCCTTCCATTGTACTGTGATATTACTATTTGATAGATCTAGAATTATGAGATTTATCACATGGAAATTGATAGGCTTAAAACTTGACGGGCATCCCTTCCATCGAAGCCACCTTAGTTCCAGAAGAAGGTACTTGAAATCTCCAGCAAGATTAACATGATTTACTTGAAGGAGCCTTAACTTTTTTAGGTTAGCAAAATTTTCATTTGTAAAGTTACACCCTTCTTGACCGTCAATGAAGTCGCAAAAGAGGGCCTCAACCTTTTGTGTTCCCTGCCAAGGGTGCAAAATTACATGGTTAGCATGTAAGGATTCACCCCCTTGCAGAATGTGAGTATAATTGCAAATGCGAGGAAATGTAAAATGAGAACACTCTCTGCTTCTTTACCTGTTTTCTCTCAAGGACTTCCGTGGCTTCTTTGTGAATCCATAATCTACTGCGTTTCCCAGGCTCGTTGTAATTTTCCTCGCGGACAATTTCCCTGCCGAGGTCTCTGAGTTGATCATGCATCCTCAGCTCATTTTTTTCTCCTATTTTTATTAGGGACATGAGAATGAGGTTCTCGACACTCTTCTCCGGCAAATAGCTACAGTCATCCCACATATAGGTCGCATTAGTGCGATCCATTTCAATGAAAAGACATGCAATGTCAAGAAATATCTGCTTTTCCCCATGGTCCAATGCTTCATAACTTATCCTTAACTTCTGCCGTACTTTGTGATCAGGTATTTTTCTCAATTTTTTCAAGGTGCCCCGCCAAACCGTTTTACGTTTTCCATAAAGGAATGAACCAATGACTTCTAGAGCTAAGGGAAGCCCTCCTGTAGTTTCTATGACATCCCTAGAGAGAGTGGCATATTCATTTGGTGGAAAATCTCTCCGAAAAGCGTGCCTGCTAAAGAGAAGAAGAGACTGCTCTGAATTCATTTCTGTGAGTTCATACATCCAGTCCACCTCATGCGCATTAAGAACATCCTTGTTCCTGGTTGTAATGATTATCCGACTTCCTAAACCAAACCAATCACTACTTCCAGCTAATGCATTTGACTGATTCTCATCATCTATGTCATCAAGAAGAATGAGGACTTTCTTTCCCCTGAATCTGTTTCCAATAATTGCAATTCCTTCATCAACTCGTGATATGTCTTCGTTCTTCTGTTTTAGAATGTTGGAAATTAGCTGGCTCTGTAAGCTTTCAATACCCCTTGGTAGTGATGATGTTTCGCGAATATCAGGCAAGAAGCAGCAGTTGTCGATGTGATTCGACAATTCGTTAAAAATGACCTTGGCAAGCGTTGTCTTGCCTACACCGCCCATACCATGAATTCCAACCACTCGAACATCATTAAAATTGGCATCTAATTGTTCCATAATCTTCTCCACGTGTTCATCAATTCCAACTAAGTGCTCGGTCACAACGAGAGAAGCTTTCTTTAGCTCTCTCAAAACCTTTGAGACAACCAGTTCTACTAGCCGCCCTTCATGCCTGTGAAAATCCCCTTGCATTAACAAAGCATTGGTGACGATAGAGACATCAAATTGAAAATTCTCTTTATACTCATGACTAGTGTAAAAAATTGAAGCCACATTAAAAGGGATCAATAAGAGATCAATTCATGAATCGACATTAACCCTTAATAAAAGTAGAATATGCAGACTGAAAAGGCTAAAACTAGACAGTTTTCCAAGTTACAAGAGTCAAACTCACCCATTAGCAGTTTTCTCTGATTCCCATCCTTGCAAGGATCCAACTTCTTTAAGAGCCTCCTTCCACTCTTCGATAACCCTTTCATCTACTTTTTTCTTATGCACACCAAAGGCCTCACCAAACCGTCCTGTTAGATTTCGAACATCGGGAGGCTCAACCTTGTATAAAATAGGAAGAACAACCTGCCCTTCTGTTTTCTTGCATTCTAGGATTTGTACAAGCTCATTTAGGCACCATTTGCTTGAGGCATAATCCTCAGAGAGTATTGGGATCGAAATCTTGGATTTCTTAATTGCTTTTAGAAGTTCAGGGCCAATCGTCTCACCAACAGGAAGTTCATCATCATCTCTAAACACCCAGATCCTTGCATCTACAAGTCCCTTGTAAAGATGATCAGTGAAGCCTTTGCGGGTATCTTTGCCTCGAAAGCTCAAGAACACTTCATAATCATGTCCTGAAACTTCATGTGATGGAAGGGATGTGCTTAAAACTGGATCTTTCAAGACAACAACGTTTGCACTTCTCTCCTTCCTTTTGAGGAAAATATAAAACACAAAACCAGAAATGACAATTGTAAGTAATGACACGGCGAGAGAAAACCAGAAACTTTTATCATCCATCGTTCCGAGTTTTAATGAAGAACTTGTTTCTTTCTTATCTTCTTTTATTCTATTCAGTTTTCATGACTTGGAAAGTCGCAAGTCATCTGTAGTCCTGTAACCACATAATGATGCGATTCTTTTCGTGTTATTTCTAACCAGTACATGCACCTTACAGCTTTGACAATTCTGCACCATGTCTTTTTAATAATATTTAAAGATTAATAACATATTTCGAGTCGGGGAAAAAAAATTAGGACTAATCGTAACAATATAATCCGTATTTTAGATCATTTATAAAAATTACTGAGTTAATTTTTTTAACAAAGAGTAATATGTGTTATATTAAAGATTGTTAATATTATTTAATAACATAATATAAACAAGTATCAAATTCTTGGTCATAGAATTTTTTATTTTATTTTTATTAATTTTTAATATTTTATTTAGTTTAACTTCATTTAATAGATTTTTATTAATTTAATTATTTTAAACCAAAAATAAATCAACATGTGTCCCTAATATATTATTAAATAATATTGATAAATTTTAACATAATATAGATCACTCTTTGTTAAAAAAGATAACTCAGATCATCTTTTTACAAATAACTAAAAATACGGGTCATCTTTTTGTAATTAAAAAATAACATGCTTCGGGAAGAATAAGTATATATAAAATTATGGATTTTTATGTAAGTTATTATTCATTAACAAATCTAGCAAAGCACTCATTAAATCTCTTTCTGTTATAATTGGAGTGTAAAAAAAAAAAAAGAGAAAAACCACATTGAACTAGGAGTTATTTTTTAAACCATCGTTGCGCATTTGGATAAGATTATAAAGTGTCCGTAACTCTTATTAAACTTTGAACTTTTTTTTTTTAATGCATTTTAACTCTTAGCAAAATATATCCCTAAGGAAATGTAAATCAAGTCAATTATCACGAATTTGATATCTATTGGTTGGACATCCCAGGGATTATCGTGGTAATTGTATTATTTTTCTGGCATATTAAAGTTAAAATCCTAGATATTATATACATATGCCACTTACACGATGTTTGGCATGAGAAAAAAGAGAGAAAGAATTAGAGGGGATAGAATTAGATGGTATTTGATTACTTTTTCATTGTTTGGTTAAAAGGGGATAGCGAAGGAAAGGAATTGTGGAGAAAAGGAGATCCATGGGCTCCACAAGAAATTATTGCACCTAAGATGGAGAAAGAGGGAGAATTTGAAAATTTTGAATAAATTTTCCATTTTATCCCCCATAATTTAATTTAATTTTTATATCACTTTTTGTACATTTTAATAATTAGTATTCCTTTATTTTTTTTTTTCCTCCTAACCAAACATGGTGTTTTTTTAATTGCAATGAGAATGGGAGATTTAAATCTTGGTTATTTCACTTGGAGAATCAGGAAAAGTACCAATAGACTTGAGGGATTCTAACCAAACATATTTGAAGCATGCAAATACCTAATTTTTCATCCTTCCAATTCTTTCCCCCTACTTTCTTTCTTTCATAATTCCTTCCTTCCTTCTAAAGCTAACAAAGACTAGTCTATTCTATAAGTCACATATGTAAAACAAACCACATGACTATGATTCTAATTGATTATTTAGACAATGTAAGGAAGATTTTTTTATAACTATCTTAAAATGTATTTTAACACATTTTCAATCATGCTCTTAGAAAAAAAAAAAGAGATTTTTTTTTTCAAAAGTATATTTTAATGTTTCCCCTTTAAGAGAAAAACAAGAAATGCATTTTTCTTCCCTTTTCTTAATATTTCCACTCTCTCTTTCCTTATTTTCCTTGTCTCCCTTCCTTTTTTTTTTTTCATTTTTCTATTTTCTCCCATTATCCTCATAGATTTTCTCTCCTTTTCTGTTTTAATACTTTCTTTTTTCTACTTGGTTTCGTCGAATGGTCATTACACGACACTCCATGAATGAAGCTAATGAGAATTTTACCCATGTCCAATATTATATATATTTATACTATTATTAAGCCAATATATTAAATTATAATCATTATTTTATTTTAATAATTAAAAACTATAATCTAAATTTTTTTTAATCATTTTTTCTTTTCCGCTCCTCTAATTTTTTTTTTTACATCCAATAACTCACTATTTCAATAATTCACTTTATTTATTTTATTCTACACTATCACTATTTTTTTTTTTTTAATTTTTTCACCAGCAATATGGATGCCCAACAGCTGGTGTATATATAAGGAAAAAATGACCATCTACGATACATACGCTCAGTCCCAGCCACATGCTATCTCTGGAATTTCGTGTGTGGGAAATGAAAAGTCAATGCAAGTGGGCACATGGTGTTGGTGGGTGCAATTTTTTCCCCTTTTCCCTGCTAGGGTAGTGGGTACACTTACCAACACAGTGTTTGGGAATTTTTTATATACGAAAAATAGATGGAAAGGAGTAAAAGGAAAGAATAAAAATAAAAATGAATTGAAATGAAATGAAGTGTGATTTTTATTTTGTGATGGAGAATATATAAAGAAAAGGGAAGGAAATATTTCTATTTTTTATTATTTGATTTACCTTAGAAAAGAAAATAAAGAGAAATAGAATTAGTATTGGACAAAATTAGCATTATTTAATTTTTATCAATATTATTATAAAAATGATTTTGTAATTGTATCTTATTTCTTTCTGATTTTGAAGGAAAAATAAAAAGGACTCCAAATAGACATATTTCCACTCATTTTTTTTCTTAACCCATATTCACTTTTTGCTTAAGTTGTCAAATACATTTTCTCCTTTCATTTCCTTTAATTCTCTCCATTTCCATCAATTTCCACCCATCTAAATAAACTATTAGTGTATGTTGGCGGGAAAAGGATAAAATATTGATTCCTTAAAGATAATCCCTTAATACGTTTTTTAAAAGTAATCTAAAAATTACAACCGATGAAATCATGTCTTTAACATATTATTTTAAATTGCGATAATATTATGTGTTGAGTATACGGTTTTCTTGATAGGCAAAACTTAAATCCTGAAGACACAATTTTATCGGAGTTATAGTTGAGCTGAGAGCCTTTTTCCTCGTAGGTTTTCTTTTGTCGAAGGTAATCCTGATGGATTCCCTTGTTTAGTCCTAATCATAACCTTTGAATGGTTATTATTATTATTATTATTATTATTATTATTATTATTAGTATTATTATTATCTTCTGGTTGTAAAAGAAGGACTATTGATTAATGACAGCCACTAAGTAATGAAGGGAGCCGCTGGTTCGATGGAATCCTCTTGCAAAATTGAAGCCAGCAATATACGATGCGATCGAAATCAAATCCATCTCATTTGACATTGGCACTATCTGTCATTTAAACTTTACTTAAAAATTAAATTTGAAAACTCAATTTTAAAGTGGTAAATTCAATACTGAATTATTTCATGACCATTTTTACTATTTTCCTAACCCGTTGATTCCATTTGTTGGCTGAAACAAGCAGTCTGTTAGTGTCCACACTACAGCAAAAATAGGTTTTTGCGGCACTTATTTAAAAAACGCCGTTAAATGTCGTGTTTTTATTGCCGTAAATTTCAGCAAATGGGGGCGTTTATTCATATAAACGCCTTAAGTTAATCAAATAGCGGCGTTTCTAAGAAAGAAACACCGCAATGTTTTAAAATAAAAAAAATATTTATTCTAAATTTTTTGAGCTGCTATAGCAACTCTGTTTCTAAACCTTCTCTGTTTACGTTTCTAAACCTTTGTTTCTAAATCATTTTCTAAATCCCATTTCCTCGTTTTCTAAACCTAAAATCCCACTCCCATTTTCATTTTCGCACTTGAGATTTCCTTGTTTTCTAAACCTAAATCCCAATCCCATTTCCTCATTTACTAAACCTAAAATCCCAATCCCTTATCAAATCGGGTCATACTCATTGTATCCCACGGACGCAGGGCAAGCCGAAGGAAGAAGATCTGCGAACTGAGTCGTGTCTCACGAACGCCACAGCAGCTTCCATATCCTCTATTTTCATCTACTCTGCTCTGGTATCACTCTTTCCTTTTGCTTTCTTAAAATTCTATTCTATCTTCTTAGTAATAGCAAATTATATGTTTGTAATTGTTGCCTTGCCTACTCTACTTAATGTTCATGCTATCTCATCGATTCGGGATGGGGGAAGGGGATTGGGTTTAGTTATTTGATTGGACTTGATTCTTAAACAAAACTTGATTGTGTAAGTTTTACACACAGAGATAGTTCCATCATCTTGTGAATCAATTAAATGAAAACCCTAGTTCCAGAATGGATCTAAACCTTGCTCAATTAACCGCCTGCCAATGCTTTTTGACACCCTAAAATGGTGTTTCTGCTGTCTTTGTTGGATATGATTAGTTGCTAATAGGTTGATAAAGAGAGAGAAGCTATGTATAATTAAGATTTAAGGGTACTGCTTTTTTTCTTTTGTGTTTCCAGAAGTTTTAGAGGGCTTTTATCTGATTGAAGATCATTTGAATGATACAATTGGAAGCTCATTTCATTTTCTTTGGTAATGTAACTAGATTTCGTGTTTTTTTACTTGAGCCATGTATTTGCTTTCGGAAGGATAAATGCCATTTCAAGTTATATAATTTATTCAAATTAGATGACATACTGTTTTTTAAGGTAAAGTTTTTGTGAAAATTTTTTATAAAAAAAAATAAAGGGAAAATGAAATGAATAAAAGGATAATGAAAAATCTAGCAAACCTTGCCCTTCTTCATCCAATGCATTGCCAGAGTACAGCTAGAAAAGCTTGCTTCAA
The DNA here is from genome assembly GCA_031772115.1 of Heritiera littoralis. Classification (NCBI taxonomy): domain Eukaryota; kingdom Viridiplantae; phylum Streptophyta; class Magnoliopsida; order Malvales; family Malvaceae; genus Heritiera; species Heritiera littoralis. The sequence continues at coordinate 8,151,725 of JAPDPK010000020.1, read as the reverse complement.
ATTTTTTTTAGGCCATTATAATCACAATGGGCTATTGATAGATTCTACTGTGCTTTTCTTTAATAAGTTCAAAATAAATTTCCAACACAGTCTTCAGGATTTTTTTAGTGATAAAAACTTTTTAAATTTGATATATTATATATATTTTTAAAAATCCAAACAGATTTATTTATGTCGAAATTAACGAATATATGAAAATTTATTTTCTTACAACCTTTAAGTAGGTTCTATAAACATCTTTGTCCGAGACAAAAACGTAGAATTCTTCCCAACGAGTATGAAATCTTGAGAGAAAGGTCCAATTTCGAATCCTAATTTTGATGTTTTCTATTGTAGAAGTTATGGTGAGGATAGAAATATTATATGAAAACAAAAGTTAACAATTTGCTTATAATTTAAAAGGAGGTGTCATGGAAGTTGACAGTTTTTTTTTTGAATGGAAAGTTGACAGTTTGGGGAGTTAATTATCGGCCAACTTCTAGATGTCTTTACATGTAACTGCCAGGCCTAGCTGGTCAGTAATAGGTAACCTCAATATTTCTTTGTCCGTTTGATAGAAAAGAAATAAATAAAAAGAATAATAATCTTTTATTTATGCAATCGTACTCTTTTATGAGAATTGACGAAAGTTTTTATTTTTTAAGTTCTTCGGTAATTAAGTAACTTTTATTTTTCTTTTGATAAATTAGTTTAGAAGTTTTTGAATTCCTATAAATACATGCTTATATTTCGGGTTATAGGATAGAACAGACTATCAGTTTGCTGGAATTCCTAATTGCTAGATGCATGATCCTGTTTAGAGGTTGAAATAATGATACTTTCCTGGAAAGCAATTGCTGTTGACGTTTTCTCAATGTCCTGATAAGTGATATTTGAACATTAAGGGTCTCAACTTGAGAGATATTCTCTTCCGTAAACTTTGCCCAAGCTCTGTCAAACTGAATATGTGCTCACCTAGTTCCTAGCATAATTTATTGTTGATTGCTGATGAAATGTTGCTCCATGATGTTAGTTAATATGTAGTTGAATTGCATTATTCGCACATGAACCGCATTGTTGAATGTGCAGTTGTATTTTTTCGTGTTGTTCATGACTAATTAGATTAAAAGCCATTTGAACCACTGTTAAAATACTTGAAGCTGGCTCGACTCATTATTTAGGTAGCTCGAGCTCAACTTGAAAACTATCGAGTCAAGCTTAAGTAACTCATGAGTACCTTTACTTTACACTCCTAATCTATAGTAAAAATAAATGCTATTGGTGTATAATGTATAGACATCTAATTTTTTTTTATTGGTGTATAATGTACCAAGTTATAAATGGATAAGAGTTGGATGCAAAAGTCGAGGTTAAGTCAAGAGTACCAAGAGGGAGTATAACGATTTCTTAATTTTGCATTTAAGAATGCAAGTGAGGATGATATGATACTATGTCCGTGTTTGAAGTGTGGTAATATCTCTTGGCATATGCGTGAAATTGTGTTCGAACATTTAATCTGTATAGGATTTCTCCCGGGATACATTAATTGGTATTTTCACGGAAAGGCTACGCCTTCTAGGTCATCATCAAGAGTTGCTCCTAGTGCAACTTCCCAAATTCAACATGGTCTTCCTATAAGACAAGATGACATGGAAGGCCTGTTGCAGGATGCTTTTAACATCCAAAATTTGTCACCTCAAAGTGATTTTGGTGAAATGAATGATTTTGGTGAAATGAATGATTTTGGTGAACATGGTAGAGGTCTTGGTGACCAAAAACCTAGTGGAGAAGCATCAAAGTTTTATAAGTTGCTTGAGGCTATGAATGAAGAACTTTATGAGGGATCAAAGCATTCAAGGTTGTCTTTTTGTGTGCGTATTTTTCACTTGAAATGCATGTGTGGGTGGACAGGAAACTCTTTAACCTTGTTGTTAGAGTTTATGAAAGAAATGTTCCCTTTTGCCAAAATCCCTGAATCTTGTAAGGATTGTAAGAAGATGATCAAGGATTTAGGTCTTGGATATGAGAAAATTCATAGTTGTTCGAACGATTGCATGTTGTATTGGGGCGACAAAAAAAATCACCGATCTTGTTATGTGTGTGGCAATTCTCGTTGGTTAGACACAAGCCTTGAAGATGGCTTGAATGAGGATGATGGTGAGTTACATTTGAAAAAGAAACCTGCAAAGGTCTTGCGGTATTTTCCTTTAATACCAAGACTTCAAAGACTTTTCATGTCTTCTAAAACATCAGATTTTATGAGGTGGCATCATGAGGGGCGGACAAATGATGGATTCTTGAGGCATCCTGCTGATTCTTTGGCATGGAAATCATTTAATTCCAAGTTTCCAGACTTTGTTTCTGATTCTCGAAATGTGAGGCTTGGACTTGCATCTGACGGTTTTAATCCATTCAAAATGATGAGTACTTCTTATAGTACTTGGCCAATTGTTCTAATTCCTTACAATTTGCCACCATGGATATGCATGAAACAATCTTCTTTTATCTTGTCCATGATAATTCCTAGTAAAAAAGGTCCCAGAAATGAGATAGACATCTACTTACAACCTCTCATTGAAGAGCTAAAGAAGTTATGGGAAGGAGTTGAGACTTATGATGCCTCAAAGAAGGAGAACTTTTGTATGCGTGCTGCTTTATTATGGACCATTAATGATTTCCCTGCCTATGCAAATCTATCGGGATGGAGCACCAAAGGTTGTCATGCTTGTCCTTGTTGTGCTGGACAAACATGTTCAAAGTGGTTATATAATAGTAAGAAATTCTGTTATATGGCCCATCGTCGGTGGTTACCTGAAAATCATCGATTTAGATTCCAAAAACATCTTTTTGATGGCACTGAGGAGCTTAGGAAAGCACCTACACTTCATCTTGGGTCTGATATCTTGTCAATGTTGAAAGATATCAATTTTACTTATGGAAAAAAAAACATTCGAGTGGTACCAAATCAAGAAAAAGAGTGAGGGAGATGTTTGAAGGTGATCTTTCAATATCTGAAGTTGATGATGTTGATACTCGAAGCGATGAGGATGAAGATGGAGAAGATGACCCTAATGATTCTAAATTGTGGAAAAAAAGGAACATTTTCTTTGAGTTGCCTTATTGGGAATATAATATATTGCGTCATAACCTTGACGTAATGCATATAGAGAAGAATGTTTGTGAGAATATTATTAGTACAATTCTTAATGTGGATAGAAGATCAAAGGACAACTTAAAGAGTCGGCTTGACTTAGTTGACACGGGAATTCGCATTGGACTTCATCCCGAAATGCTTCCTAATGGGAAATTACGGTTGCCATCTGCTTGTTTTGGGATGTCTAAAAAAGAGAAAGATGTATTTTGTAAGGTTTTGAAAGATGTGAAGGTTCCGGATGCTTATGCCTCAAATATATCAAGATGTGTGAATCTCAAGGAGCACAGACTTTACGGTTTAAAGTCACATGATCACCACATATTGATGCATGTTTTACTTCCACTTGCCTTACGTTCATCCATGTCAAAGCAAGTAACTTCAGTGATAATTGCACTTAGTAACATATTCAAAGCTATTTGTGGCAAAGTTCTTAGAGTAAAAGAGCTTGAAAAACTTCAAGATCGAGCAGCGACAACTTTGTGCCATTTGGAAAAACTTTTTCCTCCTAACTTCTTCACTATAATGGTGCATCTCGTTATTCACCTTCCATACGAAGCAAAAGTCGGTGGACCGGTGCATTATCGATGGATGTATCCAATTGAGAGGTATTAATGGGTTAAAAAGTTTGCATTTATCATTTTTTTTAGTGTATGAGGTATATATAACATTTTCTTAATCCTTAGGTTTTTGGGGAGATTAAAATCATATTGTCGAAACAAACGATATCCGGAAGGTTCCATTGCTGAAGGATATTTGGTTGAGGACTGTATGATATTTTGTTCAAGATATTTGGAAGATGTTGAAACAAGATTTAATCGCCCATCAAGGAATTTTGGGCTCCCTCATGGTGACTTTGCACACACATATATGTTTGGAAGTTTTGGACAACCAATAGGCAAAGTTGAAGTGGTGAGCTTGGATGATAAATCTTGGGCACAAGCACATCGATATGTGCTTCTCCATCACGAGTCAATTGAATCATTATGCACGTAAGTTAATGTTCATTATTTAAGATAGAATTATTATATTTTTTTCCTTATTTTAATACTTCACGTTAATACATGTAGTGAATTTAGAAACAACTTGAGAGCTCGTGGACGTTCTCGACGATTGAATCCTCGCGAGCTTGATAAGCTATTCATGGAGAATTTCCATGAATGGTTAGGCCAAAATGTAAGTAATGCAACTATTTTCGTGCTTAGTGTCGATGTTTAGGATATGAATATAATTAACAACATATATTTCATTCAATATTTGTAGGTTTGGAATGGCAAAGATATTAGTGAAGAAGTTAAGATACTTTCACAAGGCCCGAACAAGATTGTGAAAAGATATCAGGGTTTCATCATAAATGGATTTCGATTTCACACTAAATCTCGTGAGAGATATAGGAGATCACAAAATAGTGGAGTTGTTGTTACTTCTTCAACTACTAGTTATGCTAGTGCTAGAGACACTAACCCTTTGAAAGGAAATGTCGATTACTATGGCATTATTAGTGATATCACTGAGTTGGATTATTATGGCAAGTGGAAGATTGTCTTATTTCGATGTGATTGAGCTGATGTGACTAGTGTCAGAGGTATTAAGAAAGATCATTTTGGATTTACAATGGTGAATTTTTCTCGATTAATCCACACTGGACAACAAGTCATTGATGAGCCATATGTTTTTTCATCTCAAGTGAAACAAGTCTTTTATTCTGATGATCCCAAATATGCGGGTTGGTTTGTTGTTCTTCATAATACACCTAGAGACTTGTTTGATATGGGTGAAAAATCCATAGATGAAGTTGAACCCCAAATTGAATGTTTGCCTTTTACTGATCAGAATTTGGATGAAAATATCCCTGATGCTCAGTGGGTCCGTGAAGATGATGAAGACATTTATGATCCATGATAGATGTGTGTGAATTCCTATGGAAGCTGAAAGACTTTCTATGAATTGCAACTTGAATTGCCACAAACTTAGTTACATTTCAATTGCCACAAACATTTATATTCATTCTGATATAGAGATTTTAGATTTTGTATTCATTCTGTTTGGTTCAAGAGAAAATGGATTGTTTTTTTTGAAAAATGAAACTGTGGTATATTGATGTTATATTTTTATAACAGATATTGATAAGGAATGAGAATTTCTTTGTTATGTTTGGTCAATTTGTATATGCAACTCTTTCTTATCGATAATCTGAAGCTGATATTTGCAGTCACCATAATCCTTGATGTTTTCTGTTTTTTATTAATTGGGTTCAGCTGCGGCACACAATTGACTCTGATATTATATCAAACCTTAATATCACAATTGATATTAACATGTAAAATAAAGTAACTTTTGGTAATTAATATGTTTGGTAAACTAGAAATTATTTCTAGTATTGCAGATCATTCTGTTTGAAAAACTTCTGTTCTTATGAAATTTCTTGAATATAATGTTCTCTTCTCCTTCCCCTGGTAATTAAGAAATGAACCTGAACAAGCATGTCTTAAAGATAAAGCTGATTTAAGAGCAAACTCATGCACATGAGATCTAATTGCTAGTGTCACTCACTATTTGTATAGCTTTCCTTTATTTATATTACTTTATGCTCGTTCAGAAAAGTGGGAAACAACTAGGATTTTGAGCAAGCTGTGCAATTTCTGGGTTACAAAAATTGTAGATAAGTTAAAATGCCCAGAAGTAAATTGTCAGGCATCAATATTCGAACTATTGATGAGTTACCACCTGCAACCAAGACAAATGCACCACTTGCAGTTGATACATGTATAGAAGATGATGATATCCAGTCCAGTTTTGCAACTAATGTGAATACGGGTATTTTAAATATAATTATTTTAAAATTTTGTATTCAGTTTTGAGGAATGTTGCTGAATTGGAATTTATATTTGCACAGTTGGTAGAGATGGTCAACGTAGAGTAAGAGGTCGGACCACATTAAAGGAATTATAGACACTAAATCCACAAGATAGGATACTTGTGAGTGGAAATGATATTGGGCAACCAGTTAATGAAGAAACTAAGCTATTAGTTGGATTTTTGGGAATGGTTGCCAGGAATGGAATGAAATTGCCTCTTCAATACGAAACATGGCATAAAAGTGCCGCAGAAAACAAAGGAGGAAGCTTTATTGGGTTGTCTGTTGTAACTATCAAGTTACTAAATTTTTTTTATAGGTTGAATGTTTTATAGTTTATTTTTCTTTTTGCAGCAAAGATTTGTTCTTCAAAACATCTCTCAAAAATACTTGCTTGATTCATTGTGTAAAAAATGGAGAGACCATAAGTGCTCTTTGAAGGCAAAATATTTTGATCGAAACGTGGATCCAAATGTGACTATGCAAAATGTGCCTCCCGGTATTATTAGGTGGCAGTATGAAGCTTTAGTTGCATTTTGGTACACAAAAAAAGGGGAGGTACTATTTATATTTTTGTTAAGATATTGATATTATTAATATAAGGTAAAAGTATGAATTATTTTTTTGATTATTTTTTGTATGTACTATTTTATATCATAGGAGCGGGAAAAAAGAGGGATTTCTAGTAGAAAGCACCAAAAGTATACTCATACGGGTGGATCCAAAAGCTTCGCAAGAATTAGAAATGAACAAGTAAGAATTATTTTCCATTTCCATTTAAATATATGTTTTTAGCTATACATGCTGATTGCTTACTTTGTTTATTAATTATTAGGAGAAAATACGTGGTGCAAAAATAGGACGTGTGAAGTTGTTTCAAATAACTCACACAAAGAAAGACGGATCATATTTAAACGAAACATCTCAAAGAATTGTGGTAATTTTTTATCTACTTATTTGAAAAATATGTCATTTTGCGGCGATTACAAACGCCGTTACTCGGCATAAATTGCCGCTAACTTTGCGGCGTTTCTTCATACAAACGCTGCTATTTTTCCCGACACCGGAAAACCCGGCGTTTTTTTCGACGCTTTTAGGTAGTGCCGCGAAATTTTAGCGGCATTTATAAATGCCGCTAAATGACAAAAAAAACGCCGCTAAAAGTACATTTTGCTTTAGTGCCAATATGTTTGGAAAAAAATACGTGTTAGAGGAGATAGATTATTATTCCATGTTAATAAAGGGAACAAATAGTGTTAGAGTGTAGTAAAAATAGCCACAAAAGATTCAATTGAGTATTAAATTGATTATCTTAAAATTTAGCTACCAAATTAAATTCTTAAATAAATTTTAGATACCTATTTTAACATTACTCGTTTCTGTTAAAGTCTCCCAAAAAATTGAAAGCAAATATACTAAATAAAAGCTGAAATTTATATTGGTTTTGTTTCGTGTTACTTCATGAACAAAAAGTATTTCTAGAAAACAAATTAGCTTATATTTAGGGGTGTTTATGGTTCTATTCAATCCAATTTGATGTGAGAGTTGAACTAATCAAATTGCATTTGAAGCGGTTTTCATCATATCCCAAAACTGTCTTTAAACAATTCAAAGCTTTTAAAAACACTTAATTGTTTTGATCACATCTAACTGTATATAATACATATCTACCATTGTAATTTTACTCTTTCAATATGATGCAAGATTTTAAATATAAAATAATAGATAAACTATAACTACATATATGCATAGGTAAAAGAATAATAGATAACAATTTTCTTTAGAACAACTTAACTCGCTACTCAATTTATCATGTAAATCCCCTAGTAGATCATTCATCATTCCACTTTATATCATAAGCAAGCTAAAAAGCGAAAAAAATATAATATAAATTAGTAGAGAACTGAACCACCTACGAAGGAGCAAAAGGTCTCCCCATATATTAAAATACAATCATATAATTAGGTAAATTGCACAAAAAAGTATCGATATTTGAGGGTAAGTTTAAATAAGATATCAATGTTTCAAGTAGTTAAAAAAAAAGAATCAACCTTCAAAAAGTGGATAAAATAATGTATTAACGTTTTTAAATAATTTAAAAAGGAAATCAAAATTTTAAGTAGATGACAAATTTATATAAAAAAGGAATCCATAGTTTTCACCACTTTATATAACGTTGATTTCTTTTTCTAACGATATAAATTATTAATATATTATTTAACCCACTTTATGAAAATTTTATTTCTTTTTTTAATCATTGGAAACGTTGATAATTTATTTGATTCTACCCTAAACATCGATACCTCCTATGTAATTTACCCTCATAAAATTGCAATGTAAGAAGTATCATCCGACCGATACTACGAGAGAGAGGAGTAATTGACCTTTAGATTTGCATTACCATCTGAATGCTAGTAGGCTCCACTTGACTATCAAGTTTGTTAGGGTTTGCCTTGAATCCCACATTGAAAGTATAAAAGAAGTTATAAGGGCTCTCCCCTTATAAATAAAGTGTTAAGCTTGGTTTGTAAAATGTCCCAAGGAGTTGTAGACACCGATAGAATAGCTAGGGTTTGGGCTATTAAAAGGGTGTAGTTGGCCTTTGGGATCTTGGTTAGGAGTTTGCAATTTTTCTCTTCTAAAAATTGCAGGGTTGTAATTGTTTGATTGATTGTTAGTTTGATTAGGTGGTTATAAGCTAAACTGGTTGAGCCAAACCACATTAAAATTATTGTGTTTGTTTTTGCTTTCCTCTGTTTTTGTGGGTGTTTGGTTTGAGGGATATTTTTTCCCAACAAGTGGTATCAGAGCTGAAGGTTCGTGATCCTGAGAGAGGAGGAAAGCAGATAAAGATGAAAGCTATGAAGATAAAGATGAAAGTTATGAAGATGAAGATGAAGATGAAGATGAAAGTTATGTTTGAAGAAGATGAAGATGAAGATGAAGATGAAGATGATGATGATGATGATTTGGAAGAAGATGACTATTATGAGTTTGATGATGATGATTGGAAGAAGATGATGAGGATGATGGTGATGATGATGACGGAGTTATTCTTCAGTTTGAGGATGGGTTGCATGTTGTCGAGCAGTTTGGGGAGTTTGGGGATTCAAGTCAAGGGAGGATTTGTTAGGGTTTGCCTTGAATCCCACATTGAAAGTATAAAAGAAGTTATAAGGGCTCTCCCCTTATAAATAAAGTGTTAGGCTTGGTTTGTAAAATGTCCTAAGGAGTTGTAGACACCGATAGAATAGCTAGGGTTTGGGCTATTAAAAGGGTGTAGTTGGGCTTTGGGATCTTGGTTAGGAGTTTGCAATTTTTCTCTCTAAAAATTGCATGGTTGGGCTTTGTTAGGAGTTTGCAATTTTTCTCTCTAAAAATTGCACGGTTGGGCTTGTAAGGAGTTTGCAATTTTTCTCTTCTAAAAATTGCAGGGTTGTAATTGTTTGATTGATTGTTAGTTTGATTAGGTGGTTATAGGCTAAACTGGTTGAGCCAAACCACATTAAAATTATTGTGTTTGTTTTTGCTTTCCTCTGTTTTTGTGGGTGTTTGGTTTGAGGGATATTTTTTCCCAACAAAGTTGAACTCAATTACTGTTTAAATAGTAGTAAACTTCCTATTTGATTCCAAATTCAGTTACCCAATTACTGTTTGAATAGTAGTAAACTTTCTATTTGATTCCAAATTCAGTTAAACTCGATGTTTTGTTTATTTTGTTTATAAAACTTTGTCTTATTTTCAAGAAAGCCGGTAGAGCATATTAAGACCTTTTATAAGTTTCATTTGCAATCTTATACTCTAGCTTACCCTACTTCAATCAGATATTGAGAACTATTTGAGCTTAATGAGCATTGAGTGCTATTACCTCTTTAATCTTGATTCTTATCAATCATGTGCAATTGTGGCAAACTTGTTATCTAGGAATCATTGGTAATATTAATCTCTAGTTAACATGTAGGAACTTATGCAATCATGAGTCATATCAATCATCGATTCAAATACAACCTAGTTTACATTTGATACTATTAATTCACATATAGTATTGTTTATGTCTACATTTTTATTTTCTTGCATTATTAAACACAAAACCCTAAAACTATTACAACCCTAGCTTTGCTATTTTGCAATATACATGCTTTGCTATTTTGCAATGTACGTACTTTGCAATCCCTAGCTTGAGTTTCTTGCCATTGGATTATATCAAATTAGTGGTTTCAAAGCTTTAGAATGATGTATTTCATTGGTAAATTTGAAAATTCTTCAATTTTCTTTTTTAATGGATACCCAAAGTTGGAATCGATAGATTTGTGTATGTTGTGTTGCAAATTTATTAATATTATGGACATTATGATTGTGGGAAGTTGAGGTTGTGTTGGAGTGATATTAGTTGATTGGGAATCTTGTTGTAGTGAATATGTGTAATTGTTGTTGAGGGCATAGAAGTTGATAAAATGCTTATTAAGATGAAATGTATTCTTGAGTTTTAGTTGGTTAAACTTAATTGTTTTCTAGTAGGATCTAGAGTTGTTGATTCTTGTTCATGTTAGTAATTGTTGATTGATGAGGTAAAAAGTGATGACAGGAGGAAAAGATGTAGTTTTTGAGACAATGGATCCAAAACCTTAACTGAGTTGGTCAAAACACTTAAGAAATTGAGCACAACTCCCAATGCTCTTAAAAAACAATACAAATTTAAACCGGTAAGGAAATCAAAGCACTTGTTATACCATTTAGGCTGACTCCAAAGATGAACTCACCAAGGTAGAATGATCCAACTGAAGAGTAGGCCTAGGAATCTTAGGAGAGTATCGGGATCTGTTAGGGCTATATTTATGGTGAAGTCAGTGGGAAGAAGGTGCTTAATGAGAAAATTGAGAAGAGAGAGCTTATTAAGTTTGACACAATTGAGCCTAAGGACGTTAAGTAAGAGCAAAGGGTAAGAAGCCCTGATTTTAATTTCTTAAAGTGTTTGGATTATGACTATCTTACATTCTAATGCCTAAACAAGTGGGTTTACTTATCAAAGAGTGTATTCTCAAAGCCGTTAAGGAGAATTTAAAGCTTATTGAAATTAAATCCATAGGTGCTGCTCAAGAATTTCTAGAAAAACCAGAGGTAAGGTTATATAAGCAAACAAAGAAATTGTAGACTAGGCAAAAGAATTAATATTATTGAATCTAAGGTAGAAGAAATGATCGCTATAGTTTAAGTTCTAAAGAGAACTCTAAATGAAATTACTAATTTTGGACATTTAGTGGATGAATCCTTCCTTACTACCAAGAAGATGAAGAATTTTCACGCCTTAGTTCAAGAAGACACTTGAGACTTATATGAATGAAACTTGCAGTAACTTTTAATTATTTGACTATAACCTAGTTTGCGTTTGATACTAATGGATGATATCTATTATTATTTATGTCTATATCTTTAATTATTTCTTACAATATTAAACACAAAACCCTTATTCGGCTCATTTATTTTACCATGTGCAATCTTGGTGTTGATAGGCTATATTAGACCATGATCTCATAGGTTTAACACAAGCTATCTGGACTAATAGCAAAGCTCTCTTATGCCCTTATTTTGTTGGGTTTACTTCCTACATAGTACTGATTTAAACATCGAAGTAGCCATGCCCCAGTATACCACTGACCCATTCCTGTTTTATAGGCCCATCAAGCTTACTTCAGGCTCAATTCTCTACTAGCGAATCTTTGCCTACAACACTTGGCAACCACTGGCTTGAGTTTTTTGCCTTTAGATTGCATCATGACTATTTTGGTAATTGGATTTCCAATTTAATGCCATGGATTGGTTTCTTGGGTCACCAAGGCTTGGGGAGTTGGGCTCTAATAAGGGATGTTTTATAAAGATTTTGTAACGACCCGGAACTCTACATATTGAGGTATTGTCCCATTTGGCCTTCTGCCCTCACGGTTTTGTCCCTTTTGTGCCCGTTTCCTATGGTGTCACCCATCCTAGGAATATACCACCTTGAGCATGCTTAATTTTAGAGTTTCGAAGAATCCAAAGCTAACATGAAAAGGCACCTCTTGTGATTAGAGTTCTTCGGCCTTATATTGAGGGATACTACATTATCCCCATTTACAAGATCGATATCATCGTCGATCGTTACGTAAGTCCAGATCAAACACTAGACAGCAGGGACTAGTCTACTAGAGGCTCATGCCCTGTGTAGCACCTAGCTCCCTTGCTTTTTGGATGGTGTAATACTTTGATACTATTTGTAATGACTCGGAATTTTACACACCGAGGTATTATTCGCTTTGACCTTCTGCCCTCATAGTTTTGTCCTTTCATGCCCTCTTCCCAGGGGGTTACCCATCCTAAGACTGCATCTGAAATATCCCAACCAAAAGCAAAATAGTAAAGTGATCAATTAGAAATGAATTAAGTTGTGGAAAAAATTTCAAAATTTAAATAAATAAATAAAACAATTAGGAGAATATGTGCAAAATGGAAGAGGATAAAAAATTAATAAATAGAAAAAAAGAGAATCGAGAAATAATTATAGATGTAGCAAGAATAAAATGAGATACAATAGAAAATTGATAAATAAAATAATAGATATGGTAATGTAATTAGTAATACACGTTTTTAATTTATTTAATGGCATAGATGTAATAATAAAATAATATAAAGTATATGTGTGTAAAAATATTTTTTCCTTTCTTTTACTTTTTACTTTTTCCCTTTTCTCTTTTTTCCTTTTCCTTTTTCTTTTCCTTCTTTCTTCTTCCTTCTCTCTTTCTTTTTTTTCTTCCTTACCGTCTGCCTTTCCCAGCCCCCTTTCTCTCTCTTACATTCTTTCCCCCTTCTTCTCTCTCTCTTCTCATTCCTCTCTTTCTCCCTCCCCCGAACCCCTTTCCTTTCTCCCTCTCTTCTCTTCTCCCTCCCCCCTTCCCCCTTCCCCCCCCTAGCTCCCCACCCGGACCTCCTGTAGAACCCAAACCCTAAACTCGAGCCTGATCCCCTTCTCTCTCCCTCGCTATCTCTTTCTCTCTCTATTTCATCTGTCTATCTGTCTGTCTCTCTCTCTCTCTCCCCCTCTGACCCTTTCTCTCTTCCTCCCCCTACCTCGGTTGGGCTCCATCCCCAGCCCCAACTCGAACCCAACCACCACCGAAACCCCTCTCTCTCCATCGAAATCCGATGACCATCACATCCTACAGCCCCAACCTAACCAGAGCTAGACCAAAGAAGCTCTGGCAAGCCCTCTATGAACTCGATCCGAGCTACCCATAGCTAGAGGAGCCATTACCCCACCCCAAGTAGCCACCTCAACCGCAAATAAACTAAGATGAGTTTTCCAATTAGATTAATTTATTTTCAATAGACTAATCGATATATTTATAAATTGTTCTCATAATATAATTTTGTGTATATATGTGTGTATAGTTACTAATGTTGAATAGTTAACTCTTGTTGAGTGTTGTTCTTGATATGGAGTTGGTTGGATGACGAATCTGAAATGGATGATTATAGGGTGTCAGAAGGCAATGTGGTGTAGTCGAAGTGAATTTAGCAATCCTTGGATGTTTGGCTTGTATCTCTTAATGTTCGTAGAGTTAGAAATTGGATTGAATATGTTAGATTAGATGATTAGAATCTTGAAATACGACAGTATAATCTAATGTAGCTATAAAAATTGGGCAATTGTAATGAATTTCTAATTAAGAGGAAAATCTTAAATGTGGCTTCTTGTACATAAATGGTTGTTTAGAAGTGTTGTCATAACGTTTCCTAGGGTTAGGACGCTAAACATTAAACAAATGGAGTCGCCACCAATCATTTTTTAACCTAGGTATGATTGGCCACCTAAATGACTCTAAGGACTGGTCTACATTTTTAAGTTTTGGGTTCGGGAGTTTATTTACGTGTAGGGAAGGTTATAGCACCCTTACAATGCCCAAAATTGGTACCATTTTAATCTTGTATTATTTTAACTTAGTCTTAGTTATATGGCCTTTATATTTTATTGTTTAAATATTAAAAATTCTTTTAAGAATCCTCTATCATTCTGAATGAACTCTTAAAAAATCTTCTCACCTCAAGAGTATTCAAGGGATACCATTCAACTCCCTTGAAGAGGCTCCGTCGTCAGAAATATTTTAGAAATTTATTATTCCTTAATTTATTTTTTATTTAATTATTTCATTACTTTTATCTCTTTATTTATTTTAAATATTATTTATATATATTTTAATATTTTTAGGATTTTAGTATTTAATTTTGAGAATATCTCCTAAAATTTCCATCATTCTGGATAAACTTAGAAAAATCTTCTCACCTAGGAATTCCTCAACTGTTACTCATTCGCAATCGCCTCGAAGATTCCATCATCGAATTTATTATTTATTATTGTTTTTTATTTTATCAATATTATTTAATTAGAATATAAATTTTATTATTATTATGTTATTATCTTTAGTATTTATTTATTTGTTTATTTATTTTCAAAATGCCTTCTAAATCTTCCATCATTCTGGATAAACTTAGAAGGATTCTCTCACTTAGGAATTCCTTGAGTGTTACTCGTTCACAATCGCCTCAAGGATTCCATCATTGGACTTATTTTATATAATTTATTTTTATTTATTATTATTTTCCTATTTCATTGATATTACTACTATTATTACTTCATTACTATTTCTTAACTTTCACTTTCATGTTTTCAGTTTATTATATTTTATTATTTATTTATTTTATTCATATAATCATTATTCCAACTCTTAGCATTCACTTAAACATCTAATACTTCTGATTTACTTTTTATATTCTTTTAATCATTTGTCTATACTTACCTGATCCTATTTTCTTAAGGGAACAACTCAAAGTCTACATGAGCAGACTAATCAAATCATTAAAAATATAAAAAGTTGTAGGAATACCACTTTGTCTTTTGGTGCTGACAAAGAACCGTGGGCCAAGACCGAAACTATCCTTGAAATGAAGCTAGGCTACTGCCAACTGGGAGCTTTAACGGGATGGGATGATGTTCAATCGTTGAGGATGCCGGACAGCGAGCTGAAAGGGGGTGCAAGGCAACGTCAGTTCTGCTTCAAGATCTTATTACAGCAGCAGTGTTCAGAGCAGCAATGAAAGTGCCGTGTACAGCATGGAAAGAGCAAGCTATGGCTCGATGTTACACCAAGCAAGGAGCAGCAACGAAGGTTGGTATGGTTGCAAGGTTGCAGCGGCGCAGGGAAGGATACTCTGGTGCAAGAGAGGTGATGAAGGTCCGGTGTAGCAGCAAGTGACGAGTAAAGATGGTAATGGACAATTAGATTTGCTGTTGTATTGGGTATAAGAAAAGGATGACGGCTAGTGGTAGCAAGTTGGTCAATTTTTTTCTTTTTTTCTAGTTATGGGGTTTAACCCCTTTTTATAGTCATAAATTTATTGGAGTCCTAATACAACTAAACCTATCCTATTAATTATCTCTTATTTTTAATATTTTATTTGTATAATTCTTATGTTAATCCTAATCTAACTCTATCAAATTTAATATTAATCTAAATAATTATCCTAAAAAATCTAATTATCCTATCCTAAAATTAATTTTCTTTTCTTTTCTTATCTCTTCTTTTATTTTTTATTTTTTTTATCATTCCTAAATCCTATTTTAACTTTAATTTACTAATTAATGTTAATTCTAAATTTAAAAATTCTAATTTAATTCTAGCCTAATTCTAAATTGTTAAATTAAAATACAATGTCACCCAATCCAATTAATTATTTTTATAAATTAAGACTCCGGACAAAATAAGGTGTCTACAGCTACCCCTCTTTGCACATTTTCTGAAAATCAGGAATTGTGCAAAGACAATTAGATAACTATTTTGTCCGGATTTTTTTGTTTTTTTTTGTTTTTTCATTTTTTACAAAATATTTACAATTTTTAAGAAACATTTAGTTCCTCTCACTAGAGGCTGTAAGACTTTGAAAAATAACCTTGTGCTCCTCTCACCATAGGCATTGGAACTTTGGAAAAATAACCTTATGCTCCTCTCACCAGAGGCATTGGAACTTTGAAACATAACCTTGTGCTCCTCTCACCAGAGGCATTGGAACTTTGAAAAATAACCTTGTGCTCCTCTCACCAGAGGCATTGGAACTTTGAAAAATAACCTTGTGCTCCTCTCACCAGAGGCATTGAAACTTTGAAAAATGACCTTATGCTTCGCTCACCAGAGGCATTGGAACTTTGGAAAAATAAACTTGTGCTCCTCTCACCAAAGGCATTGGAGCTTTGGAAAAATAACCTTGTGTTCCTCTCACCAAAGGCATTGAAACTTTGAAAAATAACCTTGTGCTCCTCTCACCAGAGGCATTGGAACTTTGAAAAAATAGCCTTGTGCTCCTCTCACCAGAGGCATTGGAACTTTGAAAAAAATAGCCTTGTGCTCCTCTCACCAGAGGCATTGGAACTTTGAACAAAATAACCTTGTGCTCCTCTCACCAGAGGTATTGGAAAAATAACCTTGTGCTCTTCTCACCAGAGGCATTGGAACTTTGAAACATAACCTTGTGCTCCTCTCACCAGAGGCATTGGAACTTTGGAAAAATAACCTTATGCTCTTTTCACCAGAGGCATTGGAACTTTAAAACATAACCTTGTGCTCCTCTCACTAGAGGCATTGGAATTTTGAAAAAAATAACTTTGTGCTCCTCTCACCAGAGGCATTGAAACTTTGGAAACTAACCTTGTGCTCCTCTCACCAAAGGTATTGGAACTTTGAAAAATAACCTTGATAGTGGTCCTCTCACTAGAGGTTATACCACTTTGGAAAACTTCCTAATCTCTTCCTTCTAGAGACTATTACCTTCTGTGAAAATTCACAATCTCTTCCTTCTGGAGACTATGAAAAACTTTACCTTCTGTGAAATTTCCTAATCTCTTCCCTCTAAAGATTAGGAAAGATTTTACCTTTTGTGAAAATTCCATAATCTCTTCCCTCTGAAGACTATGAAAGGCTTTACCTTCTGTGAAATTTCCTAATCTCTTCCCTCTGAAGATTAGGAAAGATTTTACCTTTTGTGAAATTTCCTAATATCTTCCCTCTGAAGATTAGGAAAGATTTTTCCTTTTGTGAAATTCCATAATCTCTTCCTTCTGAAGACTATAAAAGACTTTACCTTTTGTGAAATTTCCTAATATCTTCCCTTTGAAGATTAGGAAAGATTTTACCTTGTGAAATTCCATAATCTCTTCCTTCTAAAGACTGTGAAGGACTTTACCTGCGGTGAAATTTCCTAATATCTTTCTTCTGAAGATTAGGAAAGATTTTACCTTCTGTAAAATTTCATAATCTCTTCTAATTTCAATATGCTTAAAGCCACACAACTATGCCAACAAAATTATCTTTTCCAGCTCTCAAATTTAATATCAGTTGAATCACTTTTAAAAAATCCTATCATCATCTTTAATCTCAGGAAAATCTCATCATTTAAATCTCACTTTTGAAATCTTTCAAAATCTAATCTTATATATCTTGAAAATTTCATCCTTTTTTCATCTAAATTTCACCCTTTTTTCATCTAAGTACCTTATCATTCTTTCTAAATTTTACTCAACAAAGGATTTATCTCAATTTCTTTCTTACCCAGATGTATGTAATGAATGCCGCATATGCCATGCATGTGATGCAAATTGTTACTAAGATTTACAATTCTATTTGAAAGATTCTCAAAATCATAAAAGTGTATGGAATGCCCCTTAGATCACATTTTCTATCTCTTTATCTTTTCCCTTTTTTTTCCTTCAACCTTAAAATCTTGACATTATTCATTCAGTCTTCTCTTCCCCTTCTAAGATTACTCTCTTCAAAATCATAAGAAAATCATTTGTCTTCATTAACCACAATATTGCCCCCCTCCCCAAAAAAAATTCATCATTTTCATTTATTCCAAAAAAACTCATATTTTATTATTACAAAAACTTGCCCTAACATTTAATTTTCAAAAAATTCATGACAACAGAAGATTGTCCCACACAAGTATCTTTCATGTTTAAAATAAAACATTTGATTACATCTCTTTAAAAATTGATGATGGCTATCTCGAATGAATAAGGTGAATCGTAGTTGGTTCTTTCATACAAACTAAATGGTTTGGTATATCAAATAAAGCTTGGTTATTAAGAATATCTTACCATCCAACTGAGAAATCAATGTCTTTTTATCAAGGCTCACAAATGAAAAGAATTTCGTCGAAAATTCTTTTTTTTGAAATGATTTCTTCTATAACATAACTCATTTAAGCACTCTCTCAATTTCTTGATATATGGCAATTAACAAATGTCAAGACTAGCCGTAATGGGCTCAAATTTTGGGTAAGGAAGGAAAAGGTTCAAACTTTGGATCACATCTTCTAGGTGGTGATTTTTTGGGTTTCTCAAAAGGTTTTACTTGAAACCGTTATTCCATTGGTCACCTTGGCCAATCATATGCATAAATGCCTTGAGTTGCTTTGAAAAAGTCCCATTCTTGCTCTAAACTGCCCTTTTGGGGTTTTCACCTTAGAGCTTAATTCTTTTCTTTTCTTTTCTTTTTTTTATTGATCATTCTACCATGCATTTGAGAATCCAAATTTTCATTCAAAACCAAAATGATTAATGTTTTCCAGAAAAAAGATTGTTCAATACAAGTATCTACAATTTGATCAAAATGGGCTTTTAAAGCACGTAATGTAGGCTAGGGTTTAGGGTTATGAAAGAACAGATAACTAGGCCTAAAATAAGTGTTTCAGGGTTCATCAAACCAAGGATCATTTTTCATCATGTGAAGCAATTAAAAATCTTGCCCCTATTCTTCATCAATCTTTTTTCATTTCTTTCTTTTTCTTTTTGCTTCTTCATCTTCTTTTTCATTTTCCTTTTCTCCATTTTTTCAACAAGAATTCTAACTCAAAAAGGTTTCTTTCTTCTTTATTTTGCCCCTAAGATTTTTATGACCGAGCTTTCCTTCCTTAGCAAATGGGTTTTCTTTGAACTTTGCCCCCAGTGTGCAGGGTGATCCTTAGTTAGGGTTGATTTAGAAAGAAATTTATAGGCTCAAATGGGGTAGCAAATGGATTTTTCTTTTTGAGAAAGGTAGTTGAAAGATGGCCATTCATCATATCAAACAAGACACTCGCATCGAAAAACAATTCTCAAGATAAAAATTTTCTTTTTGGCATTCAAAATCATTCAAACATCTCACATGCATGATGTCACAACCATTTTCCATTTTTTCATTTTTCTTTTCTTTCTTTCTTTTTTCTTTCCTATTTTCTTTCTTTTTCCTTTTTTTTTTACAACTCAGGCTCAAAATGCATTACCTTGATGTTCCACTTGATATAAGCCCACTATGCAAGAATCTTCATTTTCATATAATCTTCAACTGAAGAAAGACGGATGGGATATCAATAAAATAAAGACTGGTTTACGAATGAATGTCCGGATTATTATAACTCGGCTCTTTCAATCATTTTGCCCTAAGATGTGGGCAAATGATGGCTTTGGAAGAAATCGGTTGGAGGAATTAAGTTCTATGAAAAATTCAGGTAGCATTGTGTTTGGGCCTTAGCATAGTCTTGACATGTGTTAAATTACCAATATCACGATCTTTAACAGAGTACCTTATGATTTGATCACATAAAACTTTCAGAAAATCATTTCATTAATCATAGCCCAAATAAAAATGACTTTTAAATCCCACAATGGTAAAAGAAAAATTAGGTTCAAGAATGTCCAACATTTATTTCTCTTGGAGGTTTGAGCTTTTGAATGGTATAGTGCATAGAAAATTGGTGAAAAAGCTAGAGATTTGTATTCTTGACAACAATCACCATTTCTATTGAGATTGTTAACACAAATATTATCTTTTAACCATGAAAAGATATTATATGGGACTTTTGTTATCAATCGACATTTAACTCAAAATATAGAGAGAATTCTCAAATTAAATCAACCCTGAACAACATGCTATACAATTCTCAAAAATCAATTATTCTCAACAAAGAATTTATCTTCAAGAGTGTTTTCAAAATTATGTACAAAACTAAAGCTCAAAAACTACCCCTTCATTCAAATATTTCTTGTAAACCCTTGCTACTTAACCTTTTTCTAAACTTCGAAAACAACTAGGACTCTATCAAATTCTTCTTGATTTCTTGAAATGATTTTCTTTACTTTTGAAGAGTAGCAATCTTGACCCCTTGATCTTTAGCGTTGATAAAGCTTATTATGCTGGAAAGATGAGATGGAAAAAGTTGGCATGAAATTAGTTAAAAATGTATATATAGATGCATCAATGCAAGGCACAAGGTTAAAATGCATGTCATATAAATATATGAATTAATGAATGGATTAGCATGAAATACAAAGATGCTGACAAATTCCTTCATGTGTCCATATTTTCAGGTTTTCTACAATATAGGTTAGACATGGCTCTACCCTAGAGGCTAGTCTTCTAAATTCCTTTATATGTTAGGTTAAGATATGATAGAAGCTAAAGGTTCCCAAATTGTTCCTTACTATCATCCACTATGGACTAGTGAGGCACCCTAATCCTCACCCATGACAGGCTACAAATGGAAAAGGTTCAACTTGAGTGGGAGTATTTTGCTAGCCCATGAGGAGGTTATCACTTCGCCAGAGCGGTAGGTACTCTACTCCCTCCTAGAAAGGACTGAGCTCGGGTCGAGAGCTTTATGCATGCAAGTGCAAAGTGTGGTGTGTGAGAAGGAACTTCATCTTATTAATTTCCACAAAACACTTAAGAAATCAACAAAAGAGCATCAAACAACATCAGAACTTTCCAAATTTAGACCATCAAACTTAGACTTAGTATAACACAAGATTAAATTATGGCTCGCCTCTTTTAATTCTCCCCAGTGGAGTCGTCAAGCTGTCATAACGTTTCCTAGGGTTAGGACGCTAGACATTAAACAAATGGAGTCGCCACCAATCATTTTTTAACCTAAGTGTGATTGGCCACCTAAATGACTTTAAGGATTGGTATACATTTTTAAGTTTTGGGTTCGGGAGTTTATTTATGTTTAAGGAAGGTTATAGCACCCCTACAACGCCCAAAATTGATACCATTTTAATCTTGTATTATTTTAACTTAGTCTTAGTTATGTGGCCTTATATTTTATTGTTTAAATATAGAAAATTCTTTTAAGAATCCTCCATCATTCTGGATGAACTCTTAAAAAATCTTCTCACCTCAAGAGTATTCAAGGGGTACCATTCGACTCCCTTGAAGAGGCTCCGTCGTCGGAAATATTTAGAAATTTATTATTTCTTAATTTATTTTTTATTTAATTATTTCATTACTTTTATCTCTTTATTTATTTTAAATATTATTTTTTTTATATATTTTAATATTTTTAGGATTTTAGTATTTAATTTTGAGAATATCTCCTAAATTTTCCATCATTCTAGATAAACTTAGAAAAATCTTCTCACCTAGGAATTCCTCCAGTGTTACTCATTCGCAATCGCCTCAAGGATTCCATCATCGAATTTATTATTTATTATTGTTTTTTATTTTATCAATATTATTTAATTAGAATATAAATTTTATTATTATGTTATTATCTTTAGTATTTATTTATTTGTTTATTTATTTTCAAAATGCCTTCTAAATCTTCCATCATTTTGGATAAACTTAGAAGGATTCTCTCACCTAGGAATTCCTTGAGTGTTACTCGTTCACAATCGCCTCAAGGATTCCATCATCGGACTTATTTTATATAATTTATTTTTATTAATTTTTATTTATTATTATTATTTTCCTATTTCATTGATATTACTACTATTATTACTTCATTACTATTTCTTAACTTTCACTTTCATGTTTTCAGTTTATTATATTTTATTATTTATTTATTTTATTCATATAATCATTATTCCAACTCTTAGCATTCACGTAAGCATCTAATACTTCTGATTTACTTTTTATATTCTTTTAATCATTTGTCTATACTTACTGATCCTATTTTCTTAAGGGAACAACTCAAAGTTTACATGAGCAGACTAATCAAATCATTAAAAATATAAAAAGTTGTAGGAATACCACTTGTCTTTTGGTGCTGACAGAGAACTGTGGGCCAAGAACGAAACTATCCTTGAAATGAAGCTAGGCTACCTCCAATTGGGAGCTTTAACGGGATGGGATGATGTTCAATCGTTGAGGATACCGGACAGCAAGCTGAAAAGGGTGCAAGGCAACGTCAGTTCTGCTTCAAGATCTTATTACAGCAGCAGCGTTCAAAGCAGCAATGAAGGTGCCGTGTACAGCATGGAAAGAGCAAGCTATGGCTCGATGTTACACAAAGCAAGGAGCAGTAACGAAGGTTGGTACGGTTGCAAGGTTGCAGCGGCGCAGGGAAGGATACTCTGGTGCAAGAGAGGTGATGAAGGTCCGGTGTAGTAGCAAGTGACGAGTAAAGATGGTAATGGACAATTAGATTTGCTGCTGTATTGGGTATAAGAAAAGGATGACGGCTAATGGCAGCAAGTTGGTCAATTTTTTTTCTTTTTTTCTAGTTATGGGGTTTAACCCCTTTTTATAGTCATAAATTTATTAGAGTCCTAATACAACTAAACCTATCCTATTAATTATCTCTTCTTTTTAATATTTTATTTATTTAATTCTTATGTTAATCCTAATCGAACTCTATCAAATTTAATATTAATCTAAATAATTATCCTAAAAAATCTAATTCTTCTATCCTAAAATTAATTTTCTTTTCTTTTCTTATCTCTTCTTTTATTTTGTATTTTTTTTATCATTCCTAAATCCTATTTTAACTTTAATTTACTAATTAATGTTAATTCTAAATTTAAAAATTCTAATTTAATTCTAGCCTAATTCTAAATTGTTAAATTAAAATACAATGTCACCCAATCCAATTAATTATTTTTATAAATTAAGACTCCGGATAAAATAAGGTGTCTATAAGTGTTTAGGGACTTTATGTGCTTTAGTGGCTTAATTAGGAGGCTTGACCAAATTAAGAACTTAATCATGTTTATGAATGTTGGTTACAATATGTGTGCTTAGGGGACTTTTCAAGTGTATATTAAAGTTTGAGGCATGATTGGAAGTTAGGATTACATAATCAAGAAATGTAAAGAGAGTAAGATAGTTAGTAAGAATTAACTATCGACTAAGAGTTGTATGTGAATGGTAAAGAGGAGAATCGAGTTTCTTTATCTGACAAAATATCTATTTAAAACAAGTTATGGAAGATAGAGCTCTTAGTAGTATATAGGTGAAATATAACTTTAATGAAATCTTGATCTACTGCCTCTATGTTGAACTATACATAATATAATATGTGACTTGCCTCGTTTCAATGATTACAAGTTAAAGAAATGTGTGGAGGATGTGAGAGTTGGCCTACTTCCACCCCCATTATGCCCGTGATGGAAGGTGTGGCCAAGCCCAGAGGGCTTATTACGCCCATGGTGGCTTGACTTGGCATGACCAGAGCTTGTCACACCCTTTGTCATGCCCGTGATCACCTCTAGGGAGACAATCAAGGTCTTAATCACTCCTGTGATGACTCCTAGTTGATTATACTATAAGATATTTTATGCTTTTTGTCTTCCAAACAACTTTATATTTAATATCTCTATTATTACTTCGACTTCTTTCGAGATAAAACCTTCGAAGTAATATATTTTTTTTAACAGTCATATTTCCAATTTATGTTATTTCCATAAACCTTATGAGTATTTTGTAACTAATAGCCTTTTCCCAAAGAAATATATCTTTTGTGAGAAACTCCTCTTTCCTAATGTAAACTCTATTTCTAAAGATATTTTATAAAATTAACATTCTTAGATTTAACGTGCTATAAAACCCCAAAAATGATACCTTTAAAAGTTATTTTCTTAACACTTAAGTATTTTATCTAGTTTATGGACTTAAACTAATACTTAAGTTCATAGACCTTATTTTGATATAATATATATATATATATTTATACATATACCTATGTTTGTTTGTGGAAGAATTAGACTATAATTCTAATTCTTGATAATCTGTTTTTTTAATAGACTTTACTTGTATCTATCTTGCTTCAAGGATCGTCAAAGTCTTCAGAATATAAATTGAAGGTACGCAGTGACATGAGTGCTGCTTGTTAGAAATAAGTTAATTACCTGACTAATACTTAAACTTGGCCTTAAATTTATTTGTTGCTTGTGCTTGGTTGTCCCGTATGAGGAGGGGAAGACAACCTTGGTATAGTCTTATACCATGGTAGTTTAGGGGCTTAAGCCATTCTATGGCTCGGCTGGTAGCTGATGGGGATCTTAGTATCGGTGTAATGGCTATTTTGAATAAGAGAGATGGAACATTATATGATCCAGAATTATGGGACCCATTGGATGATACCTTGTTACCGAGCCCATAGAATAGTGATAAAATAATGGCAGAGATCTTTAGTTGAGGCTATCTTTATTGGATTACGTGTCATGCTGTAAAGAGCCTACATCCTTATCAACCTTACATGGTGCAGCCCTGCAAATCCCCCATGCCCCAAGTTTTGTTGGAGTTTGAACACTCCTATGCTTGTTCTTATCTCTAAGACGTAGAGATAAGCCGTTTGAACTACTTAAATTAATATACTCAATCAATGTTTGATAATGCATTAGAACTAGGTCATGTGACACGCAAGTATGTGTTTGGTTGTTGTCGTACTGAGCTTCGGCTCAATCTTTTATTCTCTGTTGTTTTCAGGTGGCTTATATGCTTGGATTGTTGCTGTTGATATTGTTGTTGCGAGTTCTTGGGATGGGTTCACGATCGATGAGTAGATTAATAGCGAATTACTGTTAGATGCATACACTTCTTTTATTTCGAATAGTTATGTTAAAGTGAGGCTTATATGTATTTTTCAAAAGCTATTTTATATTCTTGGTTTTGTATATGGCCTTTATATTCTCTTAAAACATAAATACTAATTGGATTTTAGAAACTATTTCTATCATACTCCAGCTACGTTGGGCTTTAAGCCCTACTAATATTGAGGTCGGGTTGGCCCTACCACCAAATTGCTAAAATACTTTTGCGAAAATATAATTATAAATTGTAAAGGTTTTTCACAGGTTTTTAAACTCTCAAACCGTCTATAAATAGACAGAACTCTGTCAAAATTTTCTAAACATCCTAAAGAACATTTCACAAAGCTATTTTGATAAAATTCATCCTAATTCAGCTCGGGTTCTCTATGTGGTGTAAAACCTGGTTAGAAAGCCCTACCCTTTTTGAGGCTTTATAGCACCACCTTGAGCTTGCTTAACTTGGAGTTCCAAAGAATTCAAAGCTAACACAAAAAGGCACCTCTTGTGATTAAAGTTTCTTGGCCATATATTTGAGGGATATTATAGATCTGACTCATAAACCCGTTTGTTTGCTTTTAGCTTTTCATGGTTCTCCCACCCGTAAATATAAGCCTTCAATAGGCCATTTGTATTCATAAATCCTTTTATCCATTTGTCTTCATAAATCCTTTTATAGACTTCTATAAAGCCATTAAACTTCTTTACCAAGCATTGGGCTCATCCACTATCACAAGTCCATGTGAGTTATAAGATAGTAGAGTAAGTGTAGGAAGCCTATAATCAATAGGAAATTAAATGATTGTAAAGTTTTTGTATTCATGTGTTCTTATAGTTTTAGGGTTTTTAATACAAAAGAACATACAACAATATGATTTTTTATCACCACAATTTGATGAATTAAATCGATAAGATTATAGGAAGTAAGAGAAAGTGTCTTGAGGTTTCATTTAATGAATGGCAAAACTCACTTAATTGATAATGTTCTATTATAATGAATACAACAGAAACCTAAAAGCATAAATATAAACTAACTATTAGTGATAAGGACAAAAACTTATTTAGCAAACATAAAATAAGGCCATACATGGCAACTATAAAGTGTGGAATTAGATAATAAATAAACCATGAACCTTTTTCATCACAACTATCTCTGACTAACTCAATTCCTACATAATTGACTTTATGTAAGCATACAAGCCATGCATAGAAATGGTTCCATGCAAACTTGGTAAGAGGTGCAATATATTAAGCTTATGCAAGAGTTCCAAACAACTATTAGGACCATAACTTGACCATTAATTGATATTTCTAACAATTTCCTCAACTACTGTTCATCCTTCTTCTTCCACCAGTCATACCCAAACTTCGTTCCAAAAAAAATGACCGAAATTATCTTCTGCTACTTTTGATATTGATGAACAAACTAAGCCTTTAACCCTAGTGTCCTCGTCTAATCCTATTTTGGGTCTACTTGCGCAGCACACACTACAATTAACACTAATAAGACATATAAGGAGTCCTTATGCTTTAATGTCCCAAATGCTTATGAAAATCACTTTTTCAACTCTGAGTCACACATGCATGTAGAAACTAATGACATGTAAACATTCATGATCATCACACAAACATAGTTTTTGTTTCCCTTGGTTGGAAAAAAATTTCCTTTTCAAAAACTGTTAAAAAACAAGTTAGAGTACCATGGTCAAATGCTATAATTGTTAAAATTTATGGACCTTCTTTGGGGTACAAAGCACTTTTCATGAAATTAAAAACCATATGGGCTTTTGCTTCAACATTTTAACATGACTGGTATAGGTTAAGGATATTATAAGAGAATCATTAAGGAAGGTCCATGGTTTGTTAATAGTCATTTTCTTACTAGTAGAAGATAGGAACCAAATTTTAAGCCTTCTATAACTCAATTTACATTTGTTGTAGTCTGGGTTTGAATAGAAGTACTACCTCTAGAGTATTATGCTCCAATGGCACTCAAAACTATAGGTGAAGCTATGGGTCTTCTGCTTAAGATAGATATGTATATAATGATAGCTGAAAGAGGATGTTTTGTTAGAATGTGTGTATAAGTCAACTTTCATGAACCACTCATGCACGCATTAATTATTGATGATAATAAGTATAAGCTCTCCTATGAAGCCTTAAGGAAACTCTGTTATAAGTGTGATTGTCTGGGTCATTTAACTAACGCATGCACTCAAAATTTTGATCCACTCACTGACTCATATACATGCATTAATGAAGAGAATCCATCTATAGGTACTGCAGTTAATAACCATGCATCTATCCCTCAAGTCTCTTCTATGAACTTCCCCCAGATCAGCATTTAATGCCCCTAACTGCCCCTCAACCATCCAAAATCAATGATGGCAATCATTCACCCAGTGTGTAGCCTCAAAAAATGTCAACAAATGATTATAGCAACTAGATTAGAGTCTAAAACAAGAAAAAAAGCTCCCATGTAACACTCTAACAAAAATGATCCAGCGAAAGGAAAGGAACCATTGGTGAACTTTAAGAAAGACCTAATATTTATCAAATGATTTTTCAATAGCGATGACAATATAGGTACACACTCTCATTTATCTTGCTAGGATAATATACTGCATGATCCTCTATTTATTGCATGTGATGATAATTATTATAATGCATGTTCAGAAGATAAATTTAGTGAGATTAACCTCCATAAATCTACTAATTTATGACCCTAAATACCCTTTACCTAGTCTAAGCCCCTTCTCTTAGAATATAAACACTTGCATGACCCATTAGAACACACAAACTCTGCTATTGCCACAGCTAAGTCAACACCACACTCCCTTCCTTCATTGAAAAATACTGAGGATCAAAACTTTAGCTAGGAACAAGCATAAAACTAACCATGGACCAAAGAATGATCATAACCTTCAAAGTGAAAGTACTCCATCCAGACTCCCTTCCCCCATACATGACCAAATAACATAGGATGTTTTATGTGTATCATGGAAGTGTCTGCATAAGAGCTATGGTGAATCTTCACCAAGCTCGATGAATACAAGATTTTAGTTATCCAAGGTTCCAGATTTCTTGACTTTGCATTTTCATGGAGTCCGCGAGAGCATGAAAGAAACTTCCACTTTGGGCCATCAAATCACCACTCTGATGGAATGCAATGTGGTATTTACCATGACTATAGAGGAAACAACATACCACTCTATCACCGTAGTCAATCAATGGGGATTTGCATACCTTGTAGCCACTTAATTGATAGCTCAACAATCGAGAATGAACCTACCCTCCTTTTAAGTCCCAGTTGCTTACAAACTTTACCCTCATCAACTATACATACTGTTATTTCCCACTCATGTAGAGGATTAGATTGCCTTTTATTACACCCAACAATCCCCAGGTAGCTTAACCTTGCAGTTGCAAAACAAGTTCTTTTTAAGCTCGTCAGTTAACTACATTCGCTCAATCGTGATGGTCTTCAAACCAGTTGAACCCCTTATTCTTAGTAAGTAACTCAAAATAGTTGTGTGGAACATTAGAGGTGTAAACTCACCTAGGAAGCAATCTGCTTTAGAAGCTTTAATTGCTTCAATAGCTCCTGACATGGTTTGTTTATTGGAAACCAAAATGAAAGCTGAGATTGTAGAAGGCTATGCTGCAAGCTCAGACTTCATAGGACACAGAATAGTCCCTTTTAATGGGTAGATTAGGGGTATCATCCTTTTATTCAACAATGACTTCATGGAAACTTATGTCCCGAGCAAATTTGATCAACACATATACCTGGCTTTTAAGGTAATTCCCTCTCCTATGCCTCTATTTATTACTTTCGTTTATGCTAATAAATTGTTACAAAAGAGACTCTTTTTATGGATGAACTATAGAAACAGTCTTTAGTTGTTGACAATAACACTTGGTGTGTTATAGGGGATTTTAATGAAATCATTCATGTAAATGTAAAATGGGTAGTAACCACTATAATGAATCACATATACAATTGTATAGAGACTGTGTTAATGCATGTGGTCTTAAAGACCTAGGTTTCATTGGTTCATGTTTTACTTGGTCTAATAGGAGGAAATTTACCTCTCTTACACAGTCTAGGTTAGATAGGGCATGGGGTAATTATTAATGGAGAACTCTCTTTCTTGAGGCGATTATTAAACATCTTCCCTGATGGCCTTTGGATCACAATCCCCTTCTACTTATTGCCAATTCTAAATTAAATCAACCTAAAACTAGAAGACTATTTAGGTTTCAACCAATATAGCTCACTCATAATGACTTTCCTAATCATGTTTCAGCAGTTTAGCAAGAAAAGCATAATCAATTCTTGTTGGCTTCTGCTCTCTTTGCAAAAAAAAAAAAAGGTCCAGTAATGGAACAAAGAAATTTTTGGTCTTATACAAAAAAAAATGTATTATAGGAAGGATAGTAGGCATTGAAAAAGAAATGGCTACTGCACCTAATAAATTTTTAGTTAACCTAGAATCTACCCTTAGAGTTGACCTTGAAATAATCTTAAATAAGGAAGAAATATTATAGAAAACTAAATATAGAGCTAATTAGATCAACGATGGTGAACGAAACACAAAATACTATCATGCATTTGTCTTAAATAGGTGATCAAAAACAAAATTAAAAGCCTTCAAGATTCATCAGGTTATTGGATTGATAATGTTGACCAACTTCACTACCATATTTTAACATGTTTCACTTCTCTTTCTACAACTTGTAAACAATGTTCATTCAACTACAATATCATTCACCCTTCGTTACCTGGAGGAATTTTATTTGAGAATGCTAATTTACTAAACCATTGTATCAGCTTAGACGAAATCCTATATGCACTACATCATTTAGGCTCATGGAAGGCACCTAGGAAGGATGGCCTCCATTCTCTGTTCTTTAAAGAATGCTGACATATTATTGGTCCTTCAATTGTCTAACTGCTATCAAACATATACAGGAAAGGAGAACTGCCAGAATCTATTAATGATACCCTTTTGGATCTTATACCAAAGACTTTAGGCGCCAGGAAAATATCCCAATTTAGGCCTATAAGCTTACGTAACACTATTTACAAACTCTTAACAAAAATTCTAGTTCATAGGATTAAACCCCTACTTGACTCCTTAATATGACCTTTTTAAAGTAATTTTTGTTGAACTTAGTGGTTCAAGTTTAATTTTGATGAGGACAAAGAGTGGTTTAAGTTTAGTGTGGTTTTGTTGAACTTATATTTATCATTAAAGTTACTTTGCAAGATCTTGATTCTTTTAGAATTTCACAAAACTCAAAACATGAAAGTTGTCGAGCTCTTTCTTAGCTTTCCGTAGCATTTTAATTCACCTCAATTGGAGCTCAGATGACAAAGTTATGGCTAAAATATGAAACTATGTTAGATGTCTACTGCTGTATTGCAGGTATGGCGTCCGGATGCCACAAACTGTGACGTCGGGACGCCAAACAATTTTTTTGAGGATTAGAAACTTTTTGTGGGATGGCGTCCGGATGCCAAGATTGGTGTCGAGACGCCAGTTCATTGAAAACTAGTCGTTGGAGAATTTAATGCTTGGTAAATTTTGTGGATTTCCCTCAAACGGCCACTTGGATCAAGGAGGCTTATAAATACCCATCATTTGGTAGATTTGAAGCTTAAAGAAGTGTGCTTTGACTTGTAATATTCCAAAATCATTCAAGAATCATTTATTACTTCTCTCTTGTACTCTTTATTTGATTATTTGTTGAGAGATATTTGAGTAGTGCTCTAAGTGAGAATTAATTTGCAATCCTTTGTAAAAGAGCACTACTATTGAGTGTATTATATTGTGTGAACTTGGTGTAGGTCATTGGGAGCATCTCTTTGAAGTGAAATAAAAGTGTTGTGTGAAGACCTCCATTGAGGAGGCATTTGGTGTCCGTGAAGAGTAAAGGGCGATCCGAACTCCACATTAAATCTGGGAGCAAATCTTCTTAACCCCTCTCTTTTATTTCTTGCAATCTATTTATTGCTTACATTGTTAATTTGCATTTGTTTTTGTGTAGAATCGAAAAATCTTGCGTATAGTGCCATATACTCAATTCACCCCCTTCTTGAGTATATCCTAATGTATTTTCATTTGGTATCAGAGCTAGGACTCTAAGTTATATTGCTTAATCGCATTTAGAGAAAAGATCATGGCATTAAATACACTAGGCTTTCTAGAAGGTCAAGCTATAAATAGGCCACCACTTATAACGGGGAGCAACTATCCCTATTGGAAGTGTAGGATGAAAATGTTCTTAAGGGCTCAACATAGATTATTATGGAATATAGTAGAAAAATATCCTTTTAAAATTGAAGGCAAAGAAGAAAAGGATTATACGAAAGATGAATGGAAAAAGTTAAATGTGAATTAGATAGCTATCAACATTTTGCATTATGGCATAAACGAAAATGATTTTAGTAGAACTTGCACATGTAAAACCACTAAACAAATATGGGATGAATTAGAAAACACATATGAAGGAACATCTAGAGTAAAAGATACTAAAATCAGTCTTCTATGTAGTCAATTTGAAAATTTTAAAATGGAGCCATATGAATCAATAGACAAAATGCACAATAGATTCATAAATATTATAAATCCTTTAAGTGTTCTTGGAAAAACTTTTACTAATGTTGAGGTCAATTCCAAACTTCTAAGGTCACTTCCAAAGGATCGGGAGGTAAAGAGAACCGCCATTGAGGAAGCTCATGATTTGAGCAAAATGTCAAAGGAAGAGTTCCTTGGAACTCTCAAAACTCATAAAATGGTGAAAAAACAAAATGAATATTCAAGGAAGAAATCAATTGCTCTCAAAGCCTTACATGATGATTCTAGTGCAAATGAGAGTAATGACGAAGATGATGAAGACATTGCTATAATTAAAAGAAACTTCAAGAAATTCATGAAGTTCAACAAGAAATTAAAGAAGAAAGAAGAAGTAGGAGAATCCTCAAAGAACAAAACAGAGAGGAAGGATGAAATCACATGCTACAAATGCCATAACCGGGACACATTCGGCAATATTGCCCTATGGTGAAGAAGACCTTGAGAGGAAGTAGAAATGAAGCTTTGATGGCAACTTGGAGTGGTGACGACTCTATCGATTCATATGACAACTTGTGCTTTATGGCTTTTGATGATGAGGTAAAGTCTACTTCTTCAAACATTGCATATGATGAATTAAGTGATACGTATGATAAATTATGTAGAGAATTGGTTAAATTAGAGAAGAAGAACAAAGTTATGAAAAAGATGGTGTTGAGCATGAACAATGAACTTGTAAATTTCAAAAATGGATATGATGAGCTCAATGACTCCCATGATAAGCTTGATGAGGAAAATGAGTTCCTTAGATATGAAAATGAGAAGTTAAAAGAAGAAAATGAAAAAATGCGTAAGGAACATAAGGATTTAAGTGTTGAAGTAAGTAAATTTACAAAAGAGTTAGAAGAAAACAAGTTGTTAAACTCTATAATTCATAGTGTAGTTTTGATAAGGACAAAGACTTGTTAATTTGAGAGAAAATTGGTTAAGTGTGTGTTTAAACACAAATTGATTAGTTAAATTGATCCTTAATTGGTAAATTCATATTAAAATCAAACTTAAGTGCTTAAAGGACCTAACTTGGCTTTTGGATTTTAATCTAACTCTTTGTGTAAGAATAAACCAAATTAAGGTCTTGTTGAAAGTTGCTTTGATGTATTAAAATGGCTCTATTCTGGACATGGCATCCGGACGCCAAGGCTTGTTTATGCCAGTGGCATGGCGTCCGGATGCCAATCGTTTTTCCGAGAGGTCAGAATGGTTTTGACCTGTGAAATTTGCTAGTGGCGTCCAGACGCCAGTTCTAAAATCCGAACGCCAACCCTTTTTGTTAATGTGTCTCTTTTGCAGGTGCTGACGTGTCAATGTGACGTCCAGACACCAGTTCACTGGAAATTGGTCGTTGAAGCATTTAATGCTTGGTAAATTTGGTGGATTTCCCTCCAACGGCCACTTTGATCAAGGAGGCTTATAAATACCCATCATTTGGCAGATTTGAAGCTTCAAAAAGTGTGCTTTAACTTACAACGTTCCAAAATTATTCAAGAATCATTATTTACTTCTCTCTTGTACTTTTTATTTGATTATTTGTTGAGAGATATTTGAGTGGTGCTCTAAGTGAGATATATTGGTAATCCTTTGTAAAAGAGCACTACTATTGAGTGTATTGTATTGTGTGAATTTGGTGTAGCTCATTGGGAGCATCTCTTTGAAGTGAAATAAAAGTGTTGTGTGAAGACTTCCATTGAGGAGGCATTTGGTATCCATGAAGAGTAGGGGACAATCCGAACTCCACGTTAAATCCGAGAGCAAATCTTCTTAACCCTTCTCTTTTATTCTTGCAATCTATTTATTGCTTACATTGTTAATTTGATTTTGAGTAAAATCGAAAAATCTTGCATATAGTGTCATACACTTAATTCACCCCCCTCTTGAGTATATCCTAATGTATTTTCATTTGGTATCAGAGCTAGTCTTTATTTTGATTGTGCTTAATCGCATTTAGAGTAAAGATCATGGCTATAAATGCATTAGGATTCTTGGTGGGTCAAGCTATAAATAAGCCACCATTTCTAACGGGAGGTAACTACCCCTATTGGAAGTGTAGGATGAAAATCTTCATAAAAGCTCAAAATAGATTGCTTTGTAATGTCATAGAAAATGGTCCATATAAAATAAAAGGAAAAGAAAAAAAGAATTATACGGATGATGATTGGAAGAAACTTGACATGAATGACATTGGGATGAATGTATTGTATTGTGGCATGAATGAGAATGATTTTAGTAGGACTTGTACATGTAAAACGGCTAAAGAAATTTGGGATGAATTAGAGAAAACTTATGAAGGAACATCTAGAGTTAGGGACACAAAGATAAGCCTTCTATGTGGACAATTTGAAAACTTTAAAATGGAATCAAATGAAACTATTGATGAAATGCATAATAAATTCATCAATATTATAAATCCTTTGAGTGTTCTTGGCAAGAATTTTACTAATGTTGAGATTAACTCTAAAATTCTTAGATCTCTTCCAAGGGAATGGGAAGCCAAGAGAACCGCCATTGAAAAAACTCATGACTTGAGTAAAATATCCAAAGAAGAGCTCCTTGGAACCTTCAAAACGCATGAGATGGGGAAGAAACAAATTGAGGATTCAAGGAAGAAATCCATTGCTCTCAAAGCATCACATGATGACTCAAGTGCAAATGAAAGTGATAAGGAAGTAGATGATGATGAAATGGCCATGGTGGCAAGGAACTTCAAGAAATTCATGAAGTTCAACAAGAAGTTGAAAAAGAAAGAAGAGTCCGGGGATCATCAAGGAGTAAAAGGGATGTAAGGGATAGAAAGGATGTGATCACATGCTTTAGGTGTCACAAACCGGGTTACATTCAACAATATTGCCCCATGTTCAAGAAGGCCTCAAGAGGAGATAGAAAAGAAGCTTTGGTGGCAACTTGGAGCGATGATGATTCTATCGACTCGGACGATAACTTGTGTTTCATGGCTTTGGATGATGAGGTAAGGTCTAATTCTTCAACTATTGCATATGATGACTTGAGTGACATGTATGATAAATTATGCAAAGAAATGGTTAAAGTAGAAAAGAAAAACAAAGCAATGAAGAAAATGATGTTAAGCATGAATAAAGAACTTCATGAGTTTAAAAATGAATATGTTAAGCTCAAGGAATCTCATGATAAACTAGATGAGGATAATGAGTTTCTTTTATATGAAAAAAGGAAATTAAGAGAGGATAATAAAGGACATAAAGTGCTAAGTTGTGAAATAGCTAAAATTAGAGAAAAATTAGAACAAGATACAGTTGTTGATACATTACATAATGAGGAATGCATAAAAGAACTAGAAGAACTTAGAATTGAAAATGAAAATTTGAAATCTAGTTTAGAAGATGCAAACAATACAATAGCAAAGTTTGTTGAAGGTGAAAAGAACTTAAACATGCTTTTATGTCAACAAAAACTTGTGCTCGACAAGGGTAGAATTGGATATAATGGAGTATGGAAGAATAGAACATATAGAAGTTACTTTGTAAAGGCCACACACAACATATGTAACTATTGTGGTAGAATGGGACACATTGCACACACATGTGTTATTAGAAAGAACATGAATGGAAATGACAAAGGAAAATATGTTTGAGTCCCTAAGGGCCAAGTTTATTTTGCTAAAACTAACCCGGAAGGACCTACACACAAATGGGTACCAAAAACATAATTTCTTGTTTTGTAGGAACTTTCAAGGAGGAGAAAACTTATGTCATAAAGATCATTTCGCCTTAGTAAGTTCATGCATTAAGCCACTAGAATGATCTAAAATTACTTGCAAAGATCAATTTATGCATGACTTGTATTTGATTTTGCGGTGTTGAGAAGAGGCAAAGTTGTTGGATGTTATTTGGCTTGTAGTTGGTTTGTGTTCCATTCTTCTCTTTCCTTCACTGCCTGGCCCTTCATTATTTTTGATGAGTCCAAAAGGGGAGAAGTATTGGATTTATGCACTTGAGTAACAAAAACTTGTTTAATATCAAAGTTGATATGTGTAAAGGATTAAAAATTGTTTTCGCTTCTTAATATACTATATCTTACCTTTTGTACAAATTGAAGGGAAGCATGGTTGAGGGGGAGCTTAAGTTGTCCTCATCAAAAAGGGAGAGATTGTTGAACTTAGTGGTTTAAGTTTAGTTTTGATGAGGATAAAGAGTGGTTTAAGTTTAGTTTAGTTTTGTTGAACTTATATTTGTCATCGAAGTTACATTGTAAGATATTGATTTTTTTAGAATTTCACAAAACTCAAAACATAAAAGTTGTAGAGCACTTTCTTAACTTTCCGTAGCATTTTGAATCACCTCAATCGGAGCTTGGATGAGAAATTTATGGCTAAAATACGAAAATATATTGGATGTCTATTACTGTATTGCAGGTATGGCGTCGGGATGCCAGACAATTTTTCTGAAAATCAAAAACTTTTTGTGGGATAGCGTCCGAACGCCAAGCTTGGAATCGGGACGCCAGTTCACTGAAAACTAGCCATTGGAGCATTTAATACTTGGCAAATTTTGTGGATTTCCCTCCAACGGCCACTTTGATCAAGGAGGCTTAAAAATACCCATCATTTGGCAGATTTGACGCTTAAAGAAGTGTGCTTTAACTTGCAACATTCCGAAATCATTCAAGAATCATTTATTACTTCTCTCTTGTACTCTTTATTTGATTATTTGTTGAGAGATATTTGAGTAGTGCTCTAAGTGAGAATTAATTTGCAATCCTTTGTAAAAGAGCACTATTATTGAGTGTATTGTATTTTGTGAACTTGGTGTAGCTCATTGAGAGCATCTCTTTGAAGTGAAATAAAAGTATTATGTGAAAACCTCCATTGAGGAGGTATTTGGTGTCCATGGAGAGTAGGGGGCAGTCCGAGCTCCATGTTAAATCCGGAAGCAAATTTTCTTAACCCTTCTCTTTTATTTCTTGCAATCTATTTATTGCTTACATTGTTAATTTGCATTTGTTTTTTTGGCAAAATCGAAAAATCTTGCATATAGTGTCATATACTCAATTCACCCCCTCTTGAGTATATCCTAGTATATTTTCAGTTTTATATCTTGTAGAAAGGCCTAAGACAATATTCTATTGCTAAGATATATCACTTCAAGAGGAAAAGTGGAAAGATAGGCTAGGTAGCTATAAAGATTGACTTAGAAAAGGCCTTTGCTAATCTTGAATGATTATATTAAGTGGTGCTTAGAAAGCTTAAACTTTCCAACTCACTGGGTTAAGTATTATGACATGTATCACAATTGTATCCACTCAAATAGTGTTTAATGGCTCTCTATTGGATGCTTACACTCCAACAAAGGGCATGATGCAGGGTGATCCATTATCACTCTTTCATCTTTGCCAAGGAATTTCTCAGTAGATTAATACATGAACAAGTTAATATCGAATCATGGAAGCCAATCAAGATTAAGGGTACTTCGATTTGTTTCTCCCATCTGTTGTTTACAGTGATCTCATCCTATTTGGTGAAATATCTCATGATTCCATACAAAGTTTACTGGATACCCTAAACAAGTTTAACTCTTGTTCTAGCCTTAAACCAAATAAAGCTAAATATACTCTTTTCTTTTCTAAGAATGTGGGTTCACATGCCAGAAATGAAATATCATACTTTCTCAACATAAAATAAAAGAAACATTTAGGAAAATACCTAGGTTTTCCAATAAGAAAAGGAATTAAACTAACCAATACAGACTTTAAGGATCTTATTGAAAAAACATATAAAAAATTAGATGGTTGGAAGAGTAAATTACTGAGTATGGTAGGTAGAAAAATTTTAATTCAAACAACTCTAAATGTTGTTCATGTCTATGCTATGCAATCTACCTTACTACTTAAGGAAACAATAACCAAATTAGACAGTATAACATCTAAGTTTTTTTGGTCAGGTAATCAAACAAACAAGAGAGTACATTGGATTAGTTGGAATACAATCACTAAACCCAAACATTTTGGAGGTTTAGGTATTCATAACATGTCAATTAGTAATATAACTTTCCAAGTAAAAAGAGCTTAGGACTTTCTAAAACAAAAAACCTTATGGAGTAGATTATGTTATCAAAAATACATTAAAGACAATAATATTACAAATCTCTATACAAAACAATGTCAATCCTCCTTATGGAAGGACTTAATGCTTAATATTAATTGGTTTATGCATATAAAAGTGAAGGTGTTAGGTGATGGAAGTAATACCTCCTTCGGTTTGACATCTGGCACAAAGGAGTCCAAATGTGGTCCTTAATGCAAGGACCTTTAACCCTAAAATCACAAAATCTTACTATCAAGGATTGCTGGATTGATCACATGACTTAGAATGATACTGTATGGGGTTTTGATTTCATTGATATATCAAGCTTATCAATAGGGCAAGTACATCTTTCAAATAGTCTTTCTAACTACCACATACTCTCACATAAGCATAAATTAGAACTCTCAATAGGGAAAATTTACAACTTACTCCATTATGAGAATCTTAATCAAAATGAGGAATTACGTGATTGTGATTGGATATGGTCAATTAATGCTAGTGCCAAAATTAAAATGTTTTTATAGAGAGTAGTACAAAATGCTTTACCAATAGGACAAAGAATAAATCAAAATTTTCACACTTCTCATGTTTGTCCAAGATGTAAATTGCAAGTGGAAATCATTCTACATGCATATGATATGAATATGGAATATGTCCTAATAGAAGCTCTCATCTATCAATTAATGAATGGCTGACAAAATATAGTTGGGGAAAAAAGTTGAAGTGAATAACTTATATCCCTTGAATTCTATCTTATTCTGCTTGGGACTCTAAAGCATATGGTTTAATAGAAATGAACTAGTACATGGCTCTTCTCAAAACACACTCTCTATCACATTTCAATAGGAAGACTACCTATGAATCCTAGGCTCTCTGTAAAAAAAGACAGTCATGTTCGCTTAAATAAGTCCTTTACTTTAAGTTGTCACCGCCTCTTAAAGGATGGATTAAAATCAAAACAGATGCTTCAAAATGCATCAAAATAGGTCAAGCAACTATGGGATCTATCTTTTGAGATGAAGTTAGAAACTAGATATTTAGGTTTGGAAAAATACTTGGTGAAATCTCAATCTTGGAAGCCAGATTATGGGCACTATACAATACTTCAGTATAAATTAAGCCCCAACTATGGGTTTTAACAAAATTGAGCTTCAATGAGATTCTAAAATAGCTATCATGCTTCTTACCAATCAATGTAAAACAAATCTACAAGTTTCAATACACAATGTGATTCTTGCATGCAAGCACCAGTAGAAAGTATGCAATCAACTAATCATGAAGCATAAACTTAGGGAAACTAATCATGTTGCTAATAAAATATCGAAGATGATGCAGAGAAGAAGAGAACATACTTGGACTACTTTTGTGCTTCCTCTAGATCTATTAGAGCTTTTGTGGCGTGATTCTTCCCCATTTTGTGCATCAAGATATGTTCAGGAAAAAGGGTAAAATATAAACCCTAGAAGGAGCTATTTTTTGTTTTGTATATAAGCTCCTATTAGTTTTAGTTAATTTTCTGTTAATGTTATGTTAATGGCTATGTAATCCTTAAAGACTATTGTAATTACCTTTTTATTTTAATGCAACCCACATTACCCAAAAAAGAAAAAAAGTTGGTATGTTCCCACATATATTGTACCTATGCAAAGTGCACCCATGGAATTTCCTGGATACTCCCTCGTTTTACATCCTTAGGTTACCTCCCAAGTAGTGCTTTTCTTTAATGTCGTTAGCTCGACTGCTCCACTTTCCATCATCCAATCCCAGACCTCAACTTTTTTATCGGTCTCTCGAGTTCCTCCTTCTCAATATTTTTGCTCGTGGCTATTTCTAGCTCATCTTTAAGAACTTGCTTTTCATCACCTTTTAATTTCCTCTTGGAAGTGCATAGTTCCCTTAAAAACTTGGCATCGCAAGGCACTTGATCATTAATTTCATCAAGGAGAGGAATATTAACTTCCATTTTCCTAAATGTCTTCAATGTCTCCTTGTCTTGCTCTTCGTTTGTAGCTCTTGCAAACCTACTAAGAAAAGGAGAAGGGTAAGTAGAAGAATTAAAAGGAATTTGTTTATCACTTACCTCAGCTTTGGACTCCTTAATTTCAATATCCTTATAGTGCTTTATAAAGTTGTCGAAATTCTCTCTCCCTTTTACATTGTACATGTCGACATCTCTACCTTTAATATAGAAATCGGTTTCATCCTCCCTTTCTATAAAGTTGTCAACATCTTTTTGTGCACTTTCCTTGAATTCAATTTCCCTTTCACTTTTCAAGGTGATGTTAGTAACATTATCTCTTGGATTCTCCATAGGTTGAGAGGTCATAGCTTCAATGTTACTTAAAGAATTCATTATTTGACTCACATGGTGATCAATATTCTTAATATAAACATCAACCTCTTGTGAAAATTGTAAAGTTTTAATTTCAAGAGTCTTAACAATATCTCCAAAAGACATACCTGATTCTTGAGGTGGAGGCATACTTGAGTCTTGAGGTTGAGCTTGATATGTATCTTGGAATGGCGCATTGTAAACCTCATATTGATTCCCATAACTAAAATTAGAATGATCCCACCATCCTTGATAGTAGGTATCGTAGTGTGGTTCATAATTATAGTATGGGTCATAATCATAGTGTGGTTCATAAGCTTGCTCCACGGAGGCCTCTTACTTCTCGTCTTGGGTGGTAGTGACGGTAGATGTTGTGGTGCTTGTGGCACTGTGCTTTGGGTTGCTTGTATATAGTCCCTAATCTTTTGAAGTTTGCGACTAGAATCCTTGTCAGACAAGCAATCCCTGAAAAAGAAAAGAAAAGGAAAAGAAAAAAATTAGACTTTAAATTAAAATAATTAACCTAAACAAATTTCAGTCCCCGGCAACGGCGCCAAAATTTGATGAGTGTCATCAGTCACCAAAAATAAAATTTCCTAACTCTACTATGTAGATAGCGGAGCAAGGGTCGAACCCACAGAGACTGAATTATTTAAGTTAATTATTAAATTAAAAATCTAATTTTAGGATTTGGGGAAACAAGAAGAAATTCTGGGGGTTTTGTAAGCTATGTCTAAAATAGAAAAGAAATTATTTAATATAAGAAACAATTAACAAAAAGCTTCAGTTACGAAGCAATCAATCATTCTTGGATTTTGATGTTGATCATTGATTACAAAATATTACAGTCAATTAAACAATCAACCGTAGCATAACAACAAGCTCTGTTACACCATCTTTCCTTACTGAGTCGTTAGTTAAAACAAACTCTTTAACTAATCTCTAACTACTTAACCTACCTAGAACAAGCTCTCTAGATATAAGTTGTAGCAGTATTAACAACAAGAAAGATATGGGTTGACATTAGATAACAAACACATAAGCTCGATTCATTTAATCTAAACATTAATTCTCTTCCATCCCTAGTTATTAACTCCACAAGCAATTACGGACTTATGTTTTTAATCTGACGGTAGATTATTTAATTTAACTAAATAGTGTGCACCCTATCTAATTAAACAAACAATCATTATAATGTGCTCAGAGAATCTTGGATATTTAATCAACAATTATATTATAGGTTCAAGAATCTCACAACATGCTTTTCCCAAGAATAATCAATTTACCTCATAACTGAATAAGCAAACTACTCACTAGACATATTCAAGATCATAAAATTCAAGTTTAATATTATAAAGAAGACAATTATCATGCAATAAACAATTAAACTATCAATCTTTAATAATATCAAACAAGAAATCTATAATCAAGATTATGATCTAATAAGATCTTAACAAAAAAAGAAATCACAAAGTCTAAAAAAATAAAAAGAAAATAATTTTATAAGACAATAATAAGAAATCAGCAACTAATTAAAAATAAAGAAAAATAAAATTTTTATTAAAAACCCTAAAGAAAATCCTACAAGACTAAAAGAGAAGAGGGAGGAGAGGGATGTAAAAGGGATGTTGTTTATGAGAGCCTTGTGCTCTTTATATAGGCCTAAGGAAGAGTTTAAAAGACTTTCCTAAGCAATGTGGGATTCAGATAAGAGTTTACTTGGAAAACAAGTAATTTGACTAGTCAAACTCTTACCTTTATCTCATCATCTTTTTACAAT
The DNA here is from genome assembly GCA_031772115.1 of Heritiera littoralis. Lineage (NCBI taxonomy): Eukaryota > Viridiplantae > Streptophyta > Magnoliopsida > Malvales > Malvaceae > Heritiera > Heritiera littoralis. Next base: position 8,110,068 of record JAPDPK010000020.1, on the reverse strand, counting down.
TATTTTCTAAGTAAAATTCCTAAGGCCTATTTTTATTAATTAATTACAGATCTAAGACAAAATAAAATTAAGAAATTATCTTCTCTCAACAAAATCTGGTCTTGAACTTGCTTTGTTGGAATTTCTTCTCAATCTCGTTTTTCTGCCTAGAATTTCGTACTGATTCTGTCCAGACGTTTGACCCATCAAATGAACTCCGATTTTTGCGATCTTGGACATTCTCGAAACCTTGGGAAGTCTTCTACAACTTCCATGAAGGCCACTTCTTGAGATTAGGTCGTTAAATTAGTCAAAAATGGCAATCTTTCAAGTTGGACAGAAAATACTATACTTTGCTCTTTTTAGCTCCTTTTTATTCCAACTTTGATATTTAATACCTAAAACATAACATAAACATTAGTAAGCTCTTTTAGGCATAAAACATCAACAAAGCAAATATATTAGCAAATATAAAATTCACAAAATATCATCCTATCACCAAGGTTTATGAAGATTTGTCCTAATCTTGGATATGGTAACCTCCTGGATAAAAAAATAACTACAAAATTCAAGATTAAACAAAAATTTCCAATATAATTAATTATCAATCTTTAATCCCAATAATATCTCTTTCTACTCATTATGGATCTTACCAACCACATTCAAATTAATCCAACAACTATGGAACAATTATGACAGCGTGTCTACCTTAGTATAGATCGTATCTTGGAATTGAATCAACCTTAGACTATCAATTGAAATTTTAGGAACGTAGGGTTCTTGATACTAAGTAATAACCACCACTACCTTTGTATTCCCTTTATCAACAACTTAATAGAAACTCCATCAATCTCACATGTTACCTCCTTAGTTATCTCCTTTACTACTCATTCTAAATTTTCCACGTACATCAATGACTTCTTATGGAGCATCTTCTACATCAATTTCAACCTTAACCTCTTTAACCTCATTCTCGACTTCAACCCTTACATACTCCTCAACATTATCCTCTACAGGATTCACTTCATTGGCTTCAAGAACATGCCCTTTGATTACTACTACAAACTTATGCAGGTGTTGGACTGTAAAGTACCCATATTCGAAGTATAAATGCACTTAATCCTGGCTTTTATTCCTCACCCTTGTGTAATCCTTAAACTCAGTTGTTTTAACCTAGCTAGACCTCCCCTTTCAAGTTTCTCACAAAGATAATTCTTTTCATATGTAACTTTAACCTTAGCAAGAATACCTTTGGTCTGTCGTGTTCTTTATATTCACCTTCTCCACACTCATGTTGCCCTAGTGAAGATCCCATCATATACAACTCCTGTTTGTAGTAAGTAGGAACGAATTTCCTATATATGGGTTCTCTCATATCCATCCAGGTAGTCACCTCACCCATGCTTAATTGTTCTCTATGGATCATCATGCTTCCCTACCAAAGCTAGGCATACCCTATGAAATCAACTATAGCTAATTGGACTATAATAGGATCCCTATATACATAGTAGGCAAAGCTCTCTCGATGTGATTCACTCAATTGTAGAAATCATCAAGAATCTCAAAACTGTCAAACAACAAAATTTTGAGTTTTACTGTTTTGACACCTCATACACCCCCAGGTCTTCTCATGTCATCACCCAGTCTTAGAAATCCCCGTGTCCCATCATATTGCCTACTTATCACATCTTAACTTTGGAATTTTGTATAAATGTCACATTTGGTCGTTGAACTATATTTATTTTTACAATTAACTACCTAAAATTTAAAATAGTCAATTTAGTACCTTAATTTTTTCCATTTTAGTAATTGATTACCTGAACTTTACCTATTGTTGCAATTAATTATCTGAACTTTTGCCTATTTTCACAATTCACTACTTAATTAAATACTATAATGATATTGAAAAGTTTATAAGTAGTAAATCGATACTTTTAAAGTTTAGTTAATTACAAAAATTGGCAAAGTTGAGGTACCAAATTTGACATTTACCTTAAAAATTTTTATATAAGAGAAAAGAAAAGTCAATTGCAAGTCGACACATGGTGCATGCAATTTTTTTTATGACTTATTAGTTATTACATTATTACCATTAGATTGTGATAATTATACTATATATGCAATTAATGGTCACACACCTACTATTCACGTACCTCAAATAAAAAAAAGTTCATATTAGTTATAAACCTTCCCATTTTTATGGCCTAATTCGTTAGAATTCAATCCTGTATCTAAAGTGACCATTACAGTGTAAAGAAAAGTAAAAATTATTAAAGTGAAAAAAATTTACCAATGTCCTTGTAGCCTAGTGATATCTCCATGGTCTTCAAGAGAGAAGACCCGAATTCGAATCCCTCTTCCTCGTTGAGATAAGCTACCTACAATTTCAATATTTAAGTTTTTGTTGATAAAAAATTAATTTTTAGAGTGTGACACCACTAATAAATTGATATATAAATGATAATACTTCAATATTTTGGTTTCTGTTCAACAATTTATATATGCTTTAATCTTAACGATATATAAGATTCAGTTAAAAACTTTAATACAATCTGTATCCCTTATTAATCTTTGTAATTTTAATATTATTTTTAATTTTTTATAATAGGTAACTTTTCAAGTTTTTAAGAATATATGTGTGCATTAAATGTGTGAGGAGTTAAAAAACTTCCCTTTCCTTTTTTAAAGTAATAAGGTACAAAAATCATTGTATCATTCCTTAGTCAAATTATTGTTATTGACACCGGCATTGTGAGTGCTCGATCTACTAGTATAACATAATCTATATATCACATAACATATATAATAAATATTTATAACCTACGTATGTGTGTATATAACATATCTATAAATATTTGAAATCTATAGGTTGCAAATACATAGTCTATTTGTTATATTTTATTCATTACATAAAATGAATTTGTTATATATACGTGTGTTCGTGTTATACAATATAGATTATATATAACATAATATATATATATGTATATATATATATATTTGTTGGAACAATTCGTCCACAAAGCCCCTTAGCACAATGACAAGAGGAGAAATCTAACCTTTGGTGGGTAAGCTTCAACCCACCAAATCACCACCAATTTTCGCCTATCTCGCCACTGCCATGAAGAGAGGATGACGCCGGTGCTTCGCCGGAGATCCGCCGGTACTGGTGGAGTTGCCAATGTGAAGAGGATAATGGTGAGAATGGTGAGAACGGGAGAGAATAGGGGAGGAGCTGCCCATGTTCACTTTAGCCAAAATGAGCTACAGTACCAATGGGCCATACTGTTGCCTATATATAAGTGCCATGGGCAGGGACCCCCTATATCATAAATCATGTATTATATCCGTCCCATTAAGGATAAATACATGTATAATATAAATATATTACGTATATATATGGTCACACTATAGACAAAACATACTACCAATTAATTTATATGATGTTAATTACACTTAATTAATCCACATTATTGAGATAATTCAACATTCTCCCACTTGGATAATTAAGTTAATTAATGAAATATCATATAATATCAATATGTATTCATAAGACCTTCTGAATACATTGTACCGAAAAGGGTACAAATGTGTAGGCTTACAAATACTTTAACAATATCAATCCTTTACAAGCTTCAGAATGCATCATACCGACAGGGTACAAATGCGTAAACTCATAAAGACTGCAATCAAATAGTAGTATAAGTGTGAAATGGAAATGATATGAAAACAAAAACAATATCCATTTCCATTAGGTCCATGCATCTAAACCGAATGATACCTTGCATCAACGGAAGCATATGAGACTAATACCGAATGTCTCATCCAACAGAATGCCATATTCATCAAAATGCGCGCAAACAAAATATGCATATATGGCAAGTGGGGAATCCATTAATACAGTTATAACTGATTTCATTATACAGAGCTCCCACTCACTTAATACAGCAATGGCTCAATATGCCTCATGTAAGTGCTATGTCGTCAAAGCACTTTAGCAGCCAAACTTTCAGTTAGACAGAATGAGCTCTTTAAAACATGTGCTCTATAATCCAATTAAGTAATGGATTCCATTATTTTCTCTCTAACAAAATCGAATGATGATATCTAAATATTTAGAGTGTGAGGAACTCCTAGTATTTTGAGAGGGAAAATACTTGCTGCAACATTACCACAGTACATCTCCAGGACTTCGAAATGGCAATCACAGAAAACCAACCCTGAGATGAAATTCTGCAGCCTAAATGGCCCATCATGTAGCTTTACAACATGCTACATATTTAGCCTCCACAATCAAGGATGTTGTAAGTGTTTACCTTATACTTTCCAAAACACAGCTCCTTTATGTCACAAATATATATAACTAAAATAATTTTCAATATCTGGATCGCTTGCAAAATTATCATCAGAATATCTGACCAAACTCAAAATGTCAGATTTATCAATATCCAAATACTCTCTTTATAGCTTCCAGTTCTCTATTACAGGATCGCTCAAGTATCTTTGAAATACACCTATAACATACACAATATCCAAATGTGTATAAACTTGAGCATACACAGATTACCCACAATAAGGCATACATAACACTCGATATAAGCTCTTTCATTATCATCTTGAGGACTTTGAGATTTTCACAATATGTCACTTTTCATGGAAGAGGTACCTCAAATAGGAGAACAATATACAGTAGACCTACTTTATACACATAATGTAGGTTTCCTTGAGACCAATAATGTATGCCTATTAATATGTCACGAAGAATCTCAATCCTTAAAAAAAATTTGAGCCTCACTTAGATTCTTCATCCTGAAGTGACATGACGACATGGAATGTCTCATACAATAGGTCAGTGCTATAGGCTGCTATTTGATATCATCAATTTAGAGCACAATAAGCACATAACTCCCACTGACCTCGCAATGGATCCAATTATCAAACGATAATGTTCTCCTCAAATTAACAATCTCATTCTTTATATATATATTACAATCTGGATGCCTTTTAATGTTCATAAATGAACTCCTTGAGCTCACATAAATTATATGTTCCATCTTAGAAATTACAAACTTTTAGGTTGCTTTATTTAAAGCCTTGACCAAATTTGTCTTTAAATCATCTACCTAATATTTAGAGTCTCCCTTTTGTCTATAATGATGTGACAACTAAAATAGATCCCATGCATCCTCATGCAACATAGATGCTCACTTATCCTACGTGACTAATATCTAACTCTTAGAGTTCAGATCAAAATAGTCTCCTGACAAACATCAGAAACAGAAGACATTTCATATTCATATTCTTCTGTAAGGTCAGGTGCAGGTTCAAAATATGGTATTGGGATCAACTGTTGATTCCTTTGGTTTGTGGCTTTTCATAATCAAAAGATAACGCATATATGGGACTGGCACAACAAAATTTATTTCAATAATGACTTTGTGGAGTTCGCAACTCCCACTCTTTAAGTCATCATCTAAATGGATTGCATTGTCAGACTTAATGATTCTAGTATCATATAACGAGAAACGAGAAATGAAAATCTAAAATCTTTCTAGCCGATATAATAACCAACAGAATTGCCGTTGATAGTTTTCTAGTCAAGTTTTCTTGACTATGGGTTATAGCTCTTTTGCCTTACCTTATAACCCTAAACACAGAAACCGGCATAAAATCGGCTTAATGTCTGACTATAACTTGGGATGCTTTTAGGAACTGGTCTTGCTTGGAGATCAACTTTGAATGTGAATTGCAGTTTTAATTTCACTCCACTCGAATTTTAAAGGTTTGGAGTGATTAACATAAATCGTACTAGATCAGAATGTACGATTGACTGCAACTGTAATCTCATTCTGTTTCAATATTCCAAGCACCGTACACTAGGCGTCAATATATAATCCTATAGTGCACTTAACCGAAAACCGGTATATGATTTCGCCTAGCTTCATTATACCGAACATGATATTCATCACTACTGTCTGATCATTGCCTTAAGCAGCGCAGCGGAATTAATCAGAATGCCTAAGGCCTCTATAAGATCAGATCTATTACTCCATATGACCTACATCGAAATGGTCGTTAGTAAAATGATGAAACACTTATATCCACTAAATACAATATGTGAAAACGATCTACAAATGTCGGTATACATAAGTTCCTAATCATTTCAATATCTGCTAATCATGTCCTTAATATTAGCAGCAAGATCTCCCATAATACAATCTCTTCATGTGCCTCGAAATGTCCCTAACTCTTACGCCACTATACGACAGATTTCCTATTTATTCTATCATAATTTGAATCGATAGTCACGTCATTCACAACTGAAGAAAACTTACCTAATATTGGGGTATAAGTCTACTAAATATCCATTACACAGAATGCCAGAATCAATACACATGTTGTTACTAAATAGAAATACTTTTCTGTTATCAAGATGAAAAGTATAAACTGACAGTAGTTCCAAAACTGGCTTCAAAATGTAACAACAATCTGGCTTTGTTTTCAATATGGATTCTAACTCTATAACCCCAATTCACCACAATTTTCCCTTATTCTATCTCCGGTTGCTTATAGCTTTATCAATAATAGCACCGGTATCCAAACACCAATAGTTAGAGGGCATATCTTCTAGATTGGATTCAAAATAAAAGCTAACAGAATGCCTTTTACACATCCCAATCTAGAGGACTCTTGTAATCTACCTCTTGTGCCCAAGATTATTACAGAAGTGGCATACATTGATATTTAGAGGTGTTGATGAAACTAGAATGGGAAATAGACTTGACAAATTTTTTTTTCTTCTAAAATGACCTTTTATTGAGACCTCTTAATAATATTTCCTTTTTGGCAGTAATATTTGGCATATGTCATCATTATGGCTAAATGAGATTTGTTAACCCGGAAGATCTCCCATTCTTGAATGACAATATCAATTTTGATATTAAAATGCCATACTTCCTTCTGCATTAAATGAGATCTGTAAAACTGGAAGATCTCCAATTCTCCATCCCAGAAGGAAGTAGTACTGAATCTGCCATATTTCTAATCAAACTCCTATTGCAACCTTTATCGATCTTATGTGAACTACTTTCTAATGGCATCCATAAATGCTTCTTAATTATTCCTAATTGGAACACTTTCTCTGATGTGCTCATTAATGGCATGCCCTTATAATCAGAGAATTCTCACTTAAGTAAATTCCAAATATTTTGTCCTCAAAGAGCTCATACTATTGGGTATAGTAGATAGATCGACTCTCGGGACTACTTCCTATTTTAATATGTCCCCAACCGTAGAGAATAATTCATACTATCTATCTAATTTGATCCTGCTAGAAATTCGATATGTGATAGTTGCACAATATGGAGGCTAGTGGAATAACTCAATAAATTCCACAATACACTATCAAGGATAAAACAAAACTAGTTGAATACAACCTGAATGATCGCCCACCGACAGGGTAGGAAGACCGTGTCATATCCCAACCAGAATCCTCTCAATCCCAAGCATCTCTAAAAGCAACTAACAATCCGACAGGGAGAGACTAGCCACTTCTAGAGATCTTAGTAAATTAAATTATGCAAGTGCAACTATCACTATGCATTGCCTTATTATTATTATATCCTTAAAAAAATTATCAGAATAAATCGTCAAAAAATCTTCATGACTATTCCTGCGACAGGCAAGTACTAGCCAATCCGATTAATGATTTATAATTTCAAGAATATTCACAAAATTTATTAACCAAAATTAACTACATCCAAAATATGCAACTTCTAAGCATATGTAGTAATTTTAAATCAAATATCAATTAATTAAATTAATTTCACATAAATGTGAATATTCAAATAATAAGGCAATATTATTTTAAGAGAGTTTATTTATTTAAATAAATTATTAACTGAATGGGTAAACCATAATCCAAAATGGCTCAACAAAATACCCAAATAATTTATCTAAACTTATTTAATTAGGCCAAATATTAGTAATTTATGGGCATAAATATATATTTCAAAAATTAAGCGAATTATGAAATAAATGAGTAATTAAATTTCTAGAAATTACTCCAAAATTAATTTCTCCAAAATTCACTTATATCACATTAATTTTGGGCTTAATAACTAATTATGGCTATTAAATATCCAAAATTGTCAAAATAAATAAATAAATAATTAATTAATTAATTAATTATATGACCCATAATTAATTAATCAAAATGACCAATTAAACTTTAATCCAAAATGACTTATTAATTAATTATGCAAAATAGTCACTAATTAATTCAAATTTAATAGCCAAATAAAATTAATCAACCAAAATGGCCCCTAAATTAATTAAGCAAAAATGGCCTATAAATTAATTAATTAAATTGCCCAAAATTAATGTTATACCAAATGGCCAATCATTAAAATAATTAAATAATTATGCCCATAATAAAACAAAATTAATTTTGGTCAAAATTAATTAAAACATTAATGCCTAATTAAATAAATTTCAAGACCTAATTAAATAAAACAAGATGGCCCAAAGAATAATTATTAGGCCCAAGATCTATTTAATTAATCAGCCTATAATAAAATAAATGTGAGCCCAAATTAAATGAATAAACCAAAAAAAAATTGCCCAACATTAATGAGCCCAACATAAAATGCCCAGCCCTCAAATTTGCCCAAATCGGGCCCAATATAGTGGCCCAAAAGCCGAATAAGCCTAGCCCGTACAGCCTAAAGAAAAAAAAATTTATTTCTTTTTTTTTTATTACTCAGATGCGGGCGCGTGTGGAACACGCGCCCGCCTCATCGTTCATTTGGCGCTGGGCGCACCTAGCTGCAGCTATCGGGCGCGTGCACCGCACGCGCCAGTCATCTTCTCGCCCAAACCGGGCGAAATACGCAGAAAATTGGGTATTTTTTACCCGACCCGGAATTTTCTCTTCCTACACAGCCCCATTTCACTTCGTTTTAACGGCATTTTCATCAAAAATTCATCCTCAATCAATATACGGCATTATTTTGACTTGAAAATGCAAAAATCTCATGGGTATAGCAAAAATCCGAAAATACCCAAAAAAAAATAAAAATTCATAAATTTCATTTTTCTTCAAAAAAATGGCTAATGGCTTTATTGTGGACGAGCTCTGATGCCAATTGTTGGAACAATTCGTCCACAAAGCCCCTTAGCACAATGACAAGAGGAGAAATCTAACCTTTGGTGGGTAAGCTTCAACCCACCAAATCACCACCAATTTTCGCCTATCTCGCCACTGCCATGAAGAGAGGATGACGCCGGTGCTTCGCCGGAGATCCGCCGGTACTGGCGGAGTTGCCAATGTGAAGAGGATAATGGTGAGAATGGTGAGAACGGGAGAGAATAGGGGAGGAGCTGCCCATGTTCACTTTAGCCAAAATGAGCTACAGTACCAATGGGCCATACTGTTGCCTATATATAAGTGCCATGGGCAGGGACCCCCTATATCATAAATCATGTATTATATCCGTCCCATTAAGGATAAATACATGTATAATATAAATATATTACGTATATATATGGTCACACTATAGACAGAACATACTACCAATTAATTTATATGATGTTAATTACACTTAATTAATCCACATTATTGAGATAATTCAACAATATTAACATACAGATTGTATAAATAACATAAATATTTCGTATAGACTATACACAATACATATATAAAATATATAGAATATCTATAAAATATAATTACATATAACATATATTATATATTATATTGATATGTATATAAATAACATAATCTATATGTTATACATATAACAAACAAATAGATTCACTTGTTATATAAAATCATTATGTTATATATATAAATATATATATATATATATATATGTGTGTGTGTGTGTGTGTGTTTGTGTGTATTATCTATATATATTACTTAAGGTTGAGGAGCACTTATTTGGTGTCTTTTTACCTTCCTTTTAATTGCCTCAAAAAAATTAACTTTTTTAATTTTTACAAAGACTCACAAGTAATATCCTACTATTCTCAAGGCCTTTTTAGTAATAGTAATTTAACTTTGACTATTTCTCCCATCCGAGCCCCCTCTCTCTTTCTCTGTAAAATATAAGAGTTAACTCCCCCTCTCTAAAACATAAGAGGTAAATAAGCTAATAAACCAAGTTTATATCTATACTATTATTAAGCTAATAAGCCAAATTGTGACCGCTAAAAACTGTATTTTAATATTTTTTTAACCGCTTTTCTTTCCAACTATTCCAAATTTCTCTCCATACACATCCAATAGCCTACTCCTCCAATAACCCACTTCATTTTATTCTCCACTATCTCCATTTTTTTTTCCATTTTTTTCATCAAATAACCTGATTTGTCCACTTGTACTCTTGTTAATTAGGAGAAGTTAATTAGTACTGTAAGTAAGAGATTCTTTTATAATGTAAAGGAGAAGAGGAAAAGGGAAAAATGAACGGCACTCTGATGATAGTCACCTTGAGGAAGAATGAGTTATGGTATATCCAAAGGATGTGGTGAATAGTGAAAAGTATATCGTATGGATGAAAGCCAAGAATGCATTGTCCGTGCGTTTAGTCCTTTGGCACAAGAATACCCTCTGGTTGGTGACAGTGATGAACAAATATATTGATCAGATGGTTGTTATATTCTCCCACATTAAAGTCAGCATTGTAACTGATGTATCATTTCAAATACAAAAAATCATAATAAAAATTTTACAGTATTCTTAAACTAGTAATAATGGAGGGTTTTGATGCATCATTTTAGAGAAACATTCTCTGCAGCAGGGCAAAACTCCCAAGTGTGACAAAAATTGAAGAACAGCCATAGCTCTGCATTTGCGGAAATTTTTGTCTTAACAAAGTTTCTTAAATAACACAGCATTGACAACAGAAACGACAACCGTCAATAGTGCAATTCAGTTCATGGATAAAATACATGCTATCAAGGACTGTTGGCATGGACCATCAAGCTGGCCATCATCTGTAGATGTTGTGCAATGTCAATACTTTGGGCTCAGAAGGAACAAATGCTACACCAATGTACTTTCCTTTCTCAATTACAGAAGTAGCCATAATACATTTTCTGTGCTAGAATACACGAAGCAATCAGAAAGTCCCCAGGAGAAACAGAAGAAACACTTAGCTTGATAATAACATGTCTGATATTGCAAATCTCCTCAGCAGTTTCATGAAAGAGAAGAAAGATTCATTTGCTCATTCAAATTATGATTTTGATGATTAAAATTTAGGAATTATGGGATCATGTAGAATCATGGTATACTCAGTCAACTGAAATTAATTCACAATCCAGAATTGAAAAAAAAAAAATACTGCAACATGGAAAAACATCTACTAAATGTCGTGTAAATGGTCAGATCCATAACATGTGATTTCAGCATAATTAAGAATTCAGGATTTGAAAAACAACAGACATTTACAGACAATAGGAGTTCCCCTTCGCTCTTTTCTTTACTCTGCAAACTTAGTCTCACTTTTTACAAGTGTGTTAGCAGGCAGCTTTGGCAATTTTTGCAGGGATTTACATCCGGATGTATCCAAGAAGCTTAAGAACTTCAAGCTTTCAAGACCTCGAAGCTCAGATACTTTCTCGCAGTCTTGTAAAGCAAGATGCTGCAGATCTGTAAAGATTGATAAGTCTGGTAACCGTTCCATTGACTGACAACCAGAGATATCTAGGTGCCTTAGTGCTTTTAACTCCTCAAGCTGTGAAACTTCTTTAAGTTCACCAAATTCTTTCATTCTCAAGTCATATAAATCCCTGAGCTTTGACAAATTAGGAAATTTTAGAGACTTGCATCCAGATATATTCAATTCTCCTAGCGAGGTCAATTTGTCCAAGCCTTCAACATCATGCAGCTTCTTGCAATTGCTTATATCCAAATGTTTCAACATGTTCAGGTCTGTTAGGTCAGCTATAGCTTCAATGGATATACACTTGCTAATAATCAAATTTTGCAAGTACTCCATATTGTCCAGGCCTTTAATCTCCACTAGATTCTCACAGTTGCAAATAAATAGTATAGCAAGGTTCCTCAAGTTCGAGAGATCTGGAAGCTTCTCTAGATTTTCACAATCACCCACAGACAAGTAACTCAAGTATTCTAAGTTTTCTATGCCATCAAGTTTGAATAGTTTTCTGCATCCAAGCACTGTCAACATCGTCAGAGATTCCAATCCTTCAAGACCTTCAACAGCCGTAAGATCAGAGCACTCAGCAATCTCTAATTCAAATAAAATTTTCAAATTTGACATGGTAGGTAATGTCTTCAACTTTCGACATTCTTCAAGACTAACCTTCAGTAGACTTGAGGGAAGTTCCAGGAGATGTTCAAGCTGGTGACAATGACTTATCTTAAGCTGTTCAAGCTTAGCCAGTGCACATATCTCACTTGGAAGGTAGCTGATGCTTACATTAGTCAGTGTCAGCTGCTGCAGCTGACACAAAGTTCTCCAATCATTTGGAAGAACATTTGAGTCGGTAATCATCAAGGTCTCCAATTTGATTAACTTTCCAGAGTTCAAGAGTATCTTTCCTTTTGCTAAGAAGTCTGAGAATCGCAATGCTTTCAAATTGGACAAATTGGAAGTATTTGGGAAAGCATCCATTGAACTTCCATGAAATTCTAGAGATGTTAAACAAGAGGGAACCTCTCCTATTGATTGCAGACTTTTGCAGTTCCGTAATTCAAGTGTTTCAAGACTAAGAAGCTTAGAAATACTTCCTGGTAAGCCTGAGATGCTTGTATTATTTAGTCCCAAGAATGTCAGAGAAGACAATCCACCATATTCTTCAGGAATCTCTCCTTGTAGAGAATTGCAATCTGATGCATCTATCTCTTCAAGTTTCCTCAAGAATCCAACTGCATGAGGCAAATTTGATATATGACACCTTATCATCCGGAGTACTTTCAAATTCTGTAAATTCCCAATTGATTCAGGTAATTCCATTATACTTGTGTTAGACAAGTTCAGCTCAACTAAAGATTCTAACTTGCCAATTGATTCTGGAAGCTTTCTTAAAGACTCACATTCCACTAATAGCAAGTGATGTAATTTAATGAGAGAACCTATGGAATCAGGAAGTTCAACAAGTTTAGTGCATTTCCACAAGTTAAGACTAGACAAGAAGGCCAAGTGACTAATCGAACTGGGAATTGTGGCCAGTGATTGACATTCAGTGAGGCTGAGAGTCTTAAGCTTCTTCATACAGCCTGTGGCTATTGGAATTTGCTGTATAGGAGTTCTATCCACAAGAAGATTCTGTAATTTTTGCAGTTTACCCACATCTGTTGGTAACTCCTTTAGCTTCTTACAGTACCTGAGGTTCAAAGTTACAAGAGCCTTGATGTCCCCAATGGATGAATCAATGTGCTCCAAATTGTCACACGATTCAAGAATCAAAATCTCCAGCTCTTTAAATGGAGAGAAAACAGGAGTAGTTTTCAAGCGAGAGCACAAACTAAGGTTCAGAACTTTCAGCTTCTTCGCCATCTATACATGAGGGGAAAAAAAAAAAAAGAAGAGGATTACTACAATGAAATATCAATGAAGAAAAAGTAAAATGAGATGTATCTTATGGTACCTCAATTTGACTCCAACCATTCCAACTCTCGGTAACATTACTGCCCGATAGATTAAGGACAACTAAATTCTTTGGACAAAAATTGGTAGGCAAGAAATTTGATGGGCACCCATGCCATTCAAGCCATCGTAGTTCAGAAAGAAGGCGATGAAAATCCCCAGAAAGATTTGCATGGTTTACTTGAAGAAACCTTAATCTTGTGAGGTTTTTAAATTGATCGCTTGTGAAGCAATATCTTAGTGATTTGTCATTGGGATTCAGACAGAGAGCCTGAATTTTTTTGCTACCCTGCCAGCAGAAAGCTAGAAATTAGAGGTTGCACAATTACCAATTAAGCAATGCTCTGTACTTGTAGAAATTAGTTTTGTTTCTACAAATAGCAAATTTAGGTGGTGCAAAATAATCAAAATGTGCAATTGAAAGTAAAATAAGACATCCATTTAAGGAACTATTAAAAGGATCACCTGCATCTCTTCCAGTACTTCTAAAGCTTCTTTCGGAATCCATAATCTGCTCCTCTTCCCAGGCTCGTAGTAGTTTTCCTGCCGTACAATTTCCCGACCAAGATCTCTAAGTTGATCATGCATCTTTAGCTCCTTGTTGTCTCCGATTTTTATGAAGGACATAAGAGTAAGGACTTCTATCCCCATCTCGGGAAAAAAACCACAGTCATCCCACATGCAGACTGCAATTTTCTTATTTGTTCCGATCAACATACATGCAATGTCAAGAAATATTTCTTTCTCCTCATGCCTTAATGCTTCATAACTTATCCTTAACTTCTCTTGGACTTTATTGTGAGGAATCTTTCTTAACTTCTTTATTGTATCTTTCCACACTGCTTTACGTTTGCTGAACAGAAATGAACCTATAATCTCTAGAGCCAGCGGAAGCCCTCCAGTAGTGTGCACGACATCTAGAGCAAGAGACTGAAACTTACGAGGAGGAGAGTCTCTTCGAAAAGCATGCTTGCTAAAAAGTTGTAGGGAGTGATGAATATCCAGTTTCTCAAGTTCATATGCCCAATCCAAATCAAATGAATCAACAACTTCTTTATATCTCGTTGTAATAATGATTCTACTTCCCATACCGAACCAGTCACGTTTCTCTGCAAGCACTTTAAGCTGAGTCCTATCATCTACATCATCAAGAAGAATAAGGACTTTCTTTTCTCTACAACTATTTTTGATTATATTGATCCCTACATCAACATGTGACAGATCTTGATATTCTTGGTTCAAAATATTAGAAATCAGTTGCTTTTGCAAGTATTTCATTCCCATGTGTTGAGATGATGTTTCTCGGATATCAGCTAAGAAGCAGCAGTGTTCAAAGTGGCTGGAAAGATTATTGTACATGGACTTCGCTAGAGTTGTCTTACCAACACCTGCGAGTCCATAAATTGCAACAATTCGTGTATCATTGAATTTGGGATCTAATAATTTCATTATCCTATCCACATGATCAGACACTCCCACCAAGTTCTCCGTTACATTCAGAAAATTTTTCTTCAACTCGGTCAAAACCTTTCTAGCAACTATTTTCACTAGTTCACCTTCGTGCCTGCAGAATTTTGTAATTTAATATATAAAAGAATAAGTATATCGCTCGGATGAACAAGTATCAGAAGACCACCAGGTCAACAGAAGAACATTCTTCCAGGACTTTGACATGGCATTTCATACAACATTGCTCAAACTATCATGCACTGAAAAGACAATTTTGAAAACAAAAACTGACAATACATCATATCTCAAACTGAATACAACAAAAACTGGTATAATAGTATGATCAATTGATCAATTGATTATTTGGTGGTTTAAGTGGAGAGTTGCATCGTGTACACTACATTGATCCCACAAAAGCTCAAGGTAAGTCCCACTAGACAGGCATAAGAATGGTGATACATCATGCACCTAAACGTTGGATAGTGAACTTGGCCAACACACAAATACACGTTGGACAGTGAACTATGTTTAGAAATAGGAGCTTAGAATAGACTGCTCTGATGGATGTGGGCATAAAGAATGTGTTAGAACAAAACTCAGAGCAGCGTTATCAATGTAAAAATGAAGAAAGCATGATTAAGATGGTTGGCCATGTAAAAGAATTATTTCAGTGCACCTATTAGTTGTTGTCATAATTTGAATTAACAATAAAGGTATAGATGAAAAGTAAAAATAATTTCATGGGATCAGATTTTGAGCAGCATGAGCCTATAAGGTTTGCAACATAGCACAATGGCAAAACAGGATATTTTGAACCAATCCCACCTAATAGGAAAACGGCTTGAGCATAGTCAGTGTACATAGGCTGACTACTCCCTGTCATAACATAGGATTCTAAGTAATTCAAGCCTTTCATGCCTTGTGTTATAATTGAAGATCTAAGCATAAGAAACACACCATCTATATGTACTGGTTGAGCCGTTCAACATCCGCAATTGGATTTTATATTTCTAACACTAAAATAAATTGTTCAACTCAATTATCACCAGAGAACATGAACTCCCAAAACAAAAAATCCATTGTCTTTCCCCTTTTCATTATCAGGACAGACTGCAGATTCGACATGAACACAACCTAAACAATCCAACAGAACAGATATATATCTGTATGACAAGTAAATATAAAGTGAAAAAAAAAAGTACTAGTCAAGCTTACCCATTAGAAATCTTCTCAGATTCCCATCCTTTCAAAGATCCAACTTCTCTAAGAGCTTCTTTCCACTCTTCCACCACTTTCTCCTCATACTTCCTCTCATGTGCAGCGAAAGCCTTACCAAAAATCCCACTTATGTGCCTCACGTTCCCTGGCTCAACACCATAAAAGATAGGCAAAACCACATGTTTTGACGTTTTCCTACACTCCAGAATCTGAACAAGCTCTTGAAGACACCATTTACTTGAAGCATAATCTTCAGATAAAATCGGTATCGAAATTTTGGATCTCTTGATTGCTTTGAGAAGTTGAGGACCAATGGTTTCACCAACAGGAAGTTCATTATCATCTCTATAAACCCAGATGCCAGCATCTACAAGGGACTTGTAGAGATGATCAGTGAAACCTTTTCGTGTGTCTTTCCCTCTAAAACTTAGGAATACTTCATAGTCTTGTCCTGGAGGCAGGTTTTGCGAAATGAGTTGTTGTTGTTCAAGGACCTCCGAGTCTGTGACAAAAATGGTTGGATTTGGAGCACCTTTCTCTTTGTCTTTCGTACTTCTGTTGTTGTTCTTCTTCTTCTTTAGGCAGTTATGGAAATATGCAAAACTGGAAATTAGGATTGTGATCAATGCAAGCCACAGGGAAAACCAGAAGTGTTCTGTGAACATGTTTTGTTTGAAGTGGTGTACTTAATTCAGGTCCTAGAAACTAAGATGATATAGAAAGACAGGAAGATGATGTATGCGAACTTAGTATTGTCTACTTCTTTAATGTTATTTTTCTTTTCTGGAATGAGTCTACTGAATTTCTTTGTTTGTTCTTCGCTATATAATGTTCCAAGCAACTCGAGGAAATCTTGCAGTCAATTCCATAGTGGCTCGAGGTCTTCTAAATACACTACAATTTCTTCTCTTTTCACTACACTCAAAAATAAAAACCAATTTTACTCCATAAATTTACTATTTTAACCCCAAATAAACTATTATTCTCCCGTTTTTTACTTCATCTTCATTTTCTCATCTTCATCATCTGGCTACAATGTCTTGCTACTTCCAGATTGCCTCGAGCGGGAAGCTTGCTCCCAGGCAGCAAGCCTTCATCTTCATTTTCTCATCTTCATCGTCTGGTTACAACAGCTGCAGAGGCCCGCGCGCAAGCTAAGTTGCGCGGATTGCTTGTCGGGGCGCAACCCAGCTTGCGCGGTGGACGTACCCGCGCGCAAGCCAAGTTGCACGCATTGCTTGCCCACGCGCAACCCAGCTTGCGCGCTGCGCGAGACTCGCCCGCCTCTGGATCCAGTCCTGCAGGAGGTGCTTGAAAAAGGAATTATCCCGAGACATCATTTGAGTTAGCATCAAAGTATGTGTATGAGTTTGTGCAGTAAACGACAAGGGAATGTCTTTCCTACTTCCAGATGGAGGAAGATGGAGGCTTGCTGCCTGGGCATGTGGGGTTGCTGCCTGGGAGCAAGCTTCTCGCGCGAGGCAATCTGTCGAAGAGGAAGATGGAGGCTTTGCAAATTTTTTAAGGATAGTTTTGTAATTTTATGGAGTGTGTTTAATGAGTTTGTGGGGACTGTAGTGTAAACAGAAAAAATGGTAGTGAAATTAGAAGTCCTCTAGTGGCTCGGCTCGGGGAGGAAAAGAAGTAAATAAATAAAAAAATAAAAATAAAATAACTATAATAATAGTAACTAAATAACATAAAGGAAAATATATTTTTAATTCTTAATATTTACTTATTTTTTATTTAATTTTTCATTTTTTATTTAATTACTTAATATTTTTAAAGTTTATTAAAATAGAACTTCCCTTAAATATATACTAAAATTTTCATTCATCTTAAACATGTACAAGCTTTTGTTTAGTCTTAGACTAACAGATCAAATGGCAAGTTCGGTAGGTACAGTTTTTTTTTCTAACCATTTGTTTTTTTATGAGTTTTTATTGTATTACTTTATTAAAAATATTATTTAACATTATTTATTATTTTTTGTAAAAATATATTAAATATTATTTTATTTAATTAATTAATTGTAAAACTAATTTAAGACTGCATCTGACAAAATACCTTCCGTATCATAAGACATGAACTAGTCCTAGCGTTAATTGGTACCGCTTATTTCTACACACTTTTTTTTTTGGCTCAATCACATTTATTTATTTATTTTCTTGTTTGTACTTTCTCTTTATCTCTTTTCCCCTCCTTACTCCCTTTTATCCAATGGTCATTACGCCTCTCCAAAAATAAAGCTAATGGGACTTTTCCACATGTCCAAAATATATCCATGCGTGTATGTATACATATGTAAAAGGCCACTAGCATTGTTTAGAAATTTAGAACCTAAGATACGTCGACTCAGTCCTGTTGTAATCAGCTACATGCAAACTTTGGAATTTTGTGTGTGGTGGGAAAAAAAAAAAAAGAAAAACAAAGCCTAACTTCAAGTCGGCATATGGTGGGGAATATCTTTTCAACCCCTTTTTCTTTTCGGTGATGAGGTACACTTATTAAGTCCATTTTCGCACATATTAGGTCTTTTGAATAATGACAATTGACAACTACTACGATGTTCTTTATTCTGGCCTCATCACCCCTTTTTCTTTTCAATTGTCATTATTCAAAAGACCATCTTAGTAGTTGTCAATTGTCATGATGTGTGCATTGCCATGATGTGCCAGTTTATGCTCCATGGATCAGGTGGTTAAACTCCGGAGGAACGAGAGAGAAAGCGATGTGTGAAATTCACGAGAACATTGCCAATGGTTTCAAGCTTCTTCACAACATTGGACAGAGAGCAGTCGCGCGACTTTAAGTTTACATTACTGTATAAAAAAGAAAAATGCATTTAGTCTGACGGATAAGAAATAATTAAAGCTGGAAATCGTGCGATCCTTTGCACCTTTTGTTCGATATCGCGCGATCCTCTACGCTTTTCTCTCGACAACTTGCAGTCCGCGTGAGCCTATTATGATTGATCATTTAAAAACTCGCATTTACGTTCAGGCTAGGAGACAAAAAAACGAAGCAAAGTTTTCAATAAACAAATACTAGATTCTTTGTCCTTCTGCTTTCCAGTTTTCTGTCCAAAGTTAAATAGCTACCACTTAACACGCCGTATGTCATGAATCAACTTTGTATAGGATCATGATCAGGTAAAATATCATGAGTTAATTTTATATAGGATCATGATCAAGTAGAGAAGCATCAGGAAAAACAGAATTTATGGGCTTAAGAAAATAGAATCCATGAAATTAGAAAAAGTGTCTCTATTTTAAACATTTTTATAGTTACTAGTAGCATAGCTATAAAAGTTCTTTAGCTCTTTAGGAGGGGTGAGCAGTCAGTGGAATGTTGAGCTGCCTCACTGTTTAAGATTATCGAGATAATTGACTGACTTGTGTGGACGAGACCATCCAAGTGTCGCACGGCCTATCGCTTCATTGTGAGAAAGCTTAGTCCATGACAGTTGGTATCCGAGCTAGGCAAGTGTGCTAGCAAGCGAGAGGAAAAATGATGACGACTCGAGGAGGGTCTGATGATCGAGCGAAAATTGAGGAGCTTAAGGCAGCGATGGCCGCCATGAAAGCTCACATAGTCACTAATGACCGATTGGGAGAAATTGAGACAGCCCAGCGGGAGCTGTCCGACTCCATAGCCAACTTGGGCGAGGAGACTAAAGATGCATGGAGAGTTATCCAAAAAGAGTTCGAGGAACTCAAGGCTTAGATCAGTATGCTTCAACTCACTGTGGGTAGGGCGGGTTCTAGCACAACGGATAAGGGGAAAAGAGCTAAGGTGCCGGAGCTGCGCCATTACGAAGGGGCAAGAGATGCAAAAGAGCTTGAGAATTTCTTGTTTGACATCGAACAATACTTTCAAGCATTGCGCACAGAATCGGAGGAGGAAAAGGTTGCAATGGCCTCAATGTATCTTGCTGGAGATGCCAAGTTATGGTG
Source organism: Heritiera littoralis (assembly GCA_031772115.1). Lineage (NCBI taxonomy): Eukaryota > Viridiplantae > Streptophyta > Magnoliopsida > Malvales > Malvaceae > Heritiera > Heritiera littoralis. The sequence goes on along the minus strand of JAPDPK010000020.1, from coordinate 8,089,847 downwards.
GCATTCAAAGTTTATTGAAGATGAGTGCCCCATCAAAATATGGAGGGATCTAAAGCAAGAGTTGAAGAACCAATTTTTCCCTAAGAATGTAGAGTACTTAACTCGAAGAAAGTTGAGAGAATTGGTCCAAACAGGAACAATGCGGGAGTTTGTTAGGAGCTTCTCTACCCTAATGTTAGATACTAGGGACATGTTTGAAAAAGACAAGATGTTCTATTTCCTTGAGGGACTTAAGCCTTAGGCCAGGACAGAACTTCAAAGGCAAAAGGTACAAGATGTAGCCACAGCTATGGGTGCCGCCAAACGCCTAAATGACTACAATGACAGCTCAAGCAAACGTAAGATCTCTCTTTCAGCTGGTAGTAACTCCAATTATGGGAATGGAGGAAAGGTGGCCAGAATAGATAGATCATCAAGTGAGGGAGTAGACCGGAGGTCGCCCACCCGAGAAACACCCCAATCTAGGACAAACCCCACCCAAAGTTTCAAGCCAAGACAACCATTAACTTGCTTCCTTTGTCAGGGACCGCACCAAGTTGCTGAGTGCCCCCACAAAGGTGCCTTGAGTGCCCTCAGGGCTACTTCTCCAGAGACGTCTTAACCATAACAAACTACTGAAGATGAGGTAAATGAACCTGCAAGGGTGGGCTCAATCCGATTTCTAAATGCCCTTCATTCTCAATTGAGCATGATGAAGAAGGAACCTGAGAAAGGCCTAATGTACGTAGAGTTGGAGATAAATGGGAAGAAAACAAGGGTCATGGTGGACACAAGCGCAACTGACACTTTCATCACCCCAAACGAGGCCAAGAGGTTTAGTCTAAAAGTAAATAAGGATTGTGGGCAAATGAAAGCAGTAAACTCACCAGCGGCCGCCATTAGTGGGAGCTTTCTTCGTTACAATTAAATTCCCACTATGTTTAATTATACTAACATGGTTCTAATTTCTAAAGTCCAAAATCACATTAATATGTGTCACTTTAGACCTTTTAGTCTATACAATTATATCTACAAAATAGAGTAAGATTTTGGAAAATTGGCTAAAGTTATTCTTAAACAAGTTCATTTTTGAAACATAAAGTGCATTTGTGTCAAGTAGATTAATTCATGATAATATTGTAATGCTCACGAAATGTTCCATTATTTGATAATTAAAAAAAGGGAAAGAAAGTGAGTTGTGTTATTGAGGTAGATATAAGTAAAACCTATGATCGTGTTAAATGTGATTTTTTAGAGGCAATTATGTATAAGATGGGTTTTCAAATAAGTGGATTAGATGGATTTTTAAGTATATTTCATCGGTTACTTTTATGGTCAATATGAATGGGACACCTGTTGGTAATGTACGCCCTTAACGAGTTTAAGATAGGAAGATACCTTATTTCATTACTTATTTATTTTGGCTGCCGATGTTCTTTTCAAGGGTTTGCTAATAGTGGCTAATAAAGGCATTATTAGAGGAATCTGTATCAAACCTTCTTGCCCATCACTAACCCATTTGCTATTTATAGATGACTCCATTTTTTTTTAGAGGTTAAGGCATCTAATGTATAAGCATTGTGTGACATGCTGCTATTGTATTGTGAATCATTACGCCAAGAGATTAATTTAGCTAAAAATGCCTTTGTAGATTGCAAGTAGGAAGTGGGAAGAATGCTAAGAATTATAGCTATAGGACAACCTATAAGGTACCTTGTTTTACTTATTGTATGGGCTAGATCAAAGTGTTAGGCTTTACAGTTTTTTAAAGACTAGATTGTGAAGAAAATATAAGGCTCAAAACAGGCTATTAAATGAAGTAGATCGTTAATTTTAATCAAAGTAGTTATAGTGTAGTAACTACCTACTTAATGGGTATTCTTGAGTTTCCTTTGAAGTGGTGCAAGTAAGTTGATTCACTCCTAGCCAATTTTTAGTGAGGTCAGAAAGAGGTTAAAAAGAAGATCTATTGGTTAAGTTAAAGCAAACTAACAAAACCTAAAGCCATAGGTGGTATAGGATTTAAAAATCTACATGATTTTAATCTTAGTCTATTAGCAAAGTTAGCATGGAGGTTGCAGTAATCCCCAAATGCACTATAGGTAAGGATGTTGAAGGGTAATTACTTTTCGATGATGAATTTAGGTTTGTAAGGAAAGGGAGTAAGGCCTTGTGAGTGTAAAGTAAGTATTTTAGATGGGAGGAAGATTCTTTTTAAGGAAGCTATGTGGCAAATACATGATGGCACAAAGATCTATATTAGTAGAGATTAGATTCCTAACATTGGCCTAGGAAGTTAGTTAACGAAGATTTCATTCACCCTTATTGAAGGGTTTTTGACTTGATTCACAATTAAATGGTGACTGTGATATTAAACAAATTGCAAGTGTGATAAAAATGTAAGAATGAAGGGTAATTAATGTGTTACCAATTCCACAAGATACTGGTGCAAATAAGTTAGTCTAGCCAAAAGACAAAAAGGTGACTTGATTATTAAGTCTATATATCAATATATTTAAGCTGCAAAAACACATTAACCACATAGCAAGCCATCAATATCATTCATGATGACAAGAAGAGACTAAAATTAGTCTTATAATGCTGACACTTTACACAAAGTTTTTTTTTATTATTCTTTTAGAGGACATTGTCCAATATAAATGCTACAAAGGCCAACTTAGTATAGTGGCAAGAAAGCTTAAAGAGTCTTTTGATTTCTATGAATTAGTAGAGACAATTGGGCATGCATTGCTAGGTTGTGAACGGACGAAAGCAATCTAGTTTGTGGGTTTAGGTCTACAGATTAAGAAGCAAGACATGAAATCCTTGGGTGAATGGTGAGGATTAGCAATAGAAGGCATAGTGTCAATGTGTAGTGATGGTAAGAGCTTTTTAGTGAAAATTATGAAGATGGCTTGGCATATATGGAAGGAGAAATGCAAACCCTATATAATAATTTCACATCAAACCTTATGAGAGTCATTCATTGAATTAAGGTTTGGTGGAGTGAGAAATTTGATCTAAAACATCATCTTTAGTAGGGTAGAGCAATTTATTTGTTGTATCAGAGAAGTGTTGAAAAGACTTTTGTTCAAGAGTCAATGACATGTCTAGGAAGGACCAGGTATATGGGGAAAGGAATCCAAATCAATAGAAGAGAGTGGGTGAGAAGTTTTGCGTGAGGGTAGTGTACACAATCTCAGGTATCGAGGTTGAGTCAAGGAAGGTGTGGAGAGGAAGATAATCAATGGGGTCTGAGGAATGGAGTACAGTAGATATGTCGAGATGGAGATGGAGGAAAGACAAGATTTTGTAGAGGTAAGCATTGTTGACATCTATGTCACTCCCTTAAATGTTCTACGCAATAGCAATCTGCCACCTAGCCTACTTAAATAGAGTGCGTAAGGCTAAATTACTAAGTGTGTTTCTGATCAGTTTTAAATATAAGGAAATCGTTCAGTTAATTTTGGAGAAACAGTTGTTTGAGTCCATGATTTGAATTTCTAAAAATGAAAAAGTGTGAAATACTAGAAAACCTCATAGTGATAGATAAAGTAGTTAAGGCAATGGGGTTCACAATGACATTATCAATATCTAATTGAATATAAGTACAACTCAAATGTTAGAAGTCTTAGTCCAAAAGCCATCTCTCTAATCGCCATCCTCTATGCTGTACACATCAATCCTATCATCATCTCCAGTTTAAATTCTCAAGAATCATATAAAACATCAAAACCTGAAAAAGAAGGAATATGTCGGAGCCCTGTACACAGCAATGCATGTATATATGATATGTATACACATTTTTATGCTAATGCAACAAACATCAATTTAGATTTTTTTAATTTAAGTGTGATAAGCAACACGGGAGTATTCATGCCTCCGGGCAACACGACGAGAGACCATGGGTCCAATACCACTACAATAGTATTGGGAGTTGACGAGAACATTCAACCTCTCGCCTAAAAAGAAAAAAAACAAGTAGCTTCATCTAGGGTCTATAGCTAGTATTTAGATACTACTATTTTAGTCCCTCTATATCGTATAGCTCACTGAGTCCCATAACCTCTAAACTACTCTCGGTATAACTTCGCTCTATTCAGGCGACCATTATGTCAATGTAGTTTACTCTATCAACTACCTGTTGAGCTACCATCAGTGGCCTAAAGTGTCTAACTACCATGCTAAGGCCTAAGACCCTAACAAACGTATTACTCTTTAGCTTAAGACAACCAAGCATAAACATCACACATTATTACTCGAGTTTACGTATTAGTCCAATTATTAATTTTTAGCCCTAGCATGTAATAAGATGTCACTGTATACTTGGAAAAGCTGAGCACTTGCTACATAAATCTTGATTATACATATGAGAATTATTTGTTAAAGGAATAATCATGTATTTTGGGAAAAAGGGAATAATTATGAACAAGTATATTAAGTATAAACCATTTGATCTAGTTTAGTTCTTATTTTGTTATAGGGTTAGAACCTTATATTTTAATTAAGGCCCATTAGGGTAGCATACCATTTAGAGTATGGGTCCTAAACTACTAGACTTACCTTTAAATTTTGTAAGTTGTTCCAATAAGGGTTTCTTATTTATTACTATTGATTTATTTTAGTTTATTTAAGCTCCATTATTTATTTAGAGGAAAAGCCTAAATAGGGTTTTGGACTTGGAATAAATAGGATTATTTTAGTTTTGGAGATGACCAATTAAGGAGTTTTATTTTTTTATTTGCATAATAGGTCCAATTAAGATCTTAGCCGTTATGATAGTAGACCTATTTTTTTCTTTTTTTTAAGAGGTTAAGCTCACTAAAAAAAAAAGAAAGATTATTTTCTTGTCATTATTTAAGCATGACCATACTATAGGAATATTATGGAGTTAGGTTCAATTTTGTATTGAATCGGGTTAGGGTGGTCTCTGATTCTATAGAGGCTTGGGTCAGAGTTTTGCAAATATTGATTCAGTCAAGCCCAATTTATTTAACTTAGATTGTTCATATGCACTTGGATTCTATTTTACTTTATTGGTTTAAACCTGCTACAATTTCTCTTAACTTATGAATTGGGCTTATAAAATTTAAAATTCCTAAATAAGCTATATATTAAGGCTATGCTTAGTATGGTGGAAAGAAAAATGAAAGGATAGAAAATTAGAAGGAGAGAAAAATGGAGAGATGGAAAGCATTAATATTTTTCCTTAAGTATGCTTAGTAAGAATGATGGAAAAATAGATGAAAAACAAATTTCTTTCCTTCTATTGCTTGGTACAATGAAAAAGTGAGAGGAAAGAAAATTAAAAATAGAATAATTTTACTATCCTACCCCTTATACAAATATTTATCAAGTTTAATCATTTTTTTCACTTTTTTGGTATTTATTTAGTTTTTATTTTTCAAAAGATTTTTAAACAAAAATTTATCAATTTTTTTGAATGAATAAATTATCTTAATTCCTTTAGATTTACAAATAAGATATTAAAATATATAAAAAAAACACCATATTCATATAATCTTTTTTTAACTCTAATAAAAATTAAAAAAATATATATATTATAACAAGTGAAGTAATACTATAACGTAAATTTATAATAAAAAAATGTAACATTATAACATCATAACTAATTACAAAGAGTTTCATACCAACATAAGTATTTTAACAGAAAACAAACTAAAAAAAATTAAAAAGCTATCATCTTTGTGAAACATAATATGCTCCAGTGGAATGCAAGGGTGCGTCATAGCATCCCTCCAGTAGTGAAAATCCTCCTTCGGATAAGCATACCTGCTTGTGTACAGCTTGGAGCTTCCATTTGGGTCCTTGGAGCATTCCCTTTCCTTCTCCAAGCTTGGCATTGCATGGAATTCTTCTCCAACATTCATGGTTTCATCAATTAAATCCTCAGAAGCTCCATGGTTGATAACCTGCAGTTTTGGTAATGTGAGTGCCCCCAGAAAACGGGTAGTAATGTGATCATTTGTACAAGCATAGTTATAAACTTATAATTAGTTGAGATAAAATGTCAAGAAATCAATATTATTTGAACCTGGAAAAATCCATACTCTTCCCCAGCTTTCAGAATTTGCTGAATTGTCTCGTTTCGATCATGACACATAAGATCAATCACTGGAATGGATTTTCCTAATGGAACAATGAGCTTTCCAGATCTTCTATCTGGTGGCATCACATAACTTTCTAGTAAGGATTCGTCACACCACCTGCTTGAAATCAGTTCCATGATTTCAATTCGACGCCTGGCGTTCGATACTAGAAGATACAGTTTTTATAGGCCAAGCTACAGGAAGTAAAGGGCATTAAAATCTTTGGCAAGCAAGCCTTTTATAACCAGCCATATGCACTGCATCATCAAAATTTCTAATTATGCATCAGTGACAACGATAATGATACTGAATTTTGCAAGTTGACATTATTTTTCTGAGGGATTAAATTAATTTAATTATAGTCAACGTTAATTGTCTTTCTAATATTGAATGAAGCAATCTCCTGGAACAGTCAGAACAATCTATTGTTTCTAAAGTTTGCAACTCTATGTTTCTGATCATGAAATTTCTTAATGAAGTTTTCAAATTGGAATTTACGAAATAGTTCAGATCAATTAATTTAGCTTTCTTTCTTCTTCTTTTTTATGCCACGGAAGTGGCATTGAACCTTTAAAAAAAGCATACCACTGATCTGATCTTTTAGCAATATTAGTAGAGTAAGATGCATCATAGGATTCAATATCTGATACATGATTTTTTTCTTATAGTCTTCCTATGCTAATAGCACAGAATTTCTTACTGCTAAAATGCAAAAACAAGCATACACAATCGAAATCACCAACATCATAAACTAAAAAGTCAATAATTATACAACACCATGAAATGACATGAAACCGAACATCTATAACTGTAGGGAAAAAGATTCACAATCACCTAAATCATACTCAAACTAAGCATACAAAAAGCAGCAAAGCCTTTTAATGAACATAAAAATAGTAAACTGAAACAGCAACATTCATTGACAAATATATCTATTCAAAGAAAACAACACTATTACTATCAACCAAGTAGTTGGATCTTATGCTTTATTGAGTTGAATTTTCAAACCTTTAAAACAAGTTACTTTGTTGTTTGAGTTGCTATTGAAACACTGCAGTGAACAATACCAGCTACAATCTCTTGATAGTCTTGTCCATTGCAATTGGAACCACCCTGCAAAAGGTTATATGCAGAGTTCATCACCAAGGAACTAAGTAATGTATATAACAAGTATGAAACAATTAATGTGTGACTAGCATCAATCCCTTGAGTCTTAACATTAGAGCTGGCGATGGTGGAATTTAGAAAGCTATAAATTTGTGCTGAAAAACTAAAACTTGGAGTGGAAATAGAGTCACATCATCCATTGGTCAATTAGTCATGAATTTGCCTTTGGTTTATAGATATTTATTAGAAAGTAAAAGGCAAATACAAGGAAACAGCCAGTGGCAAAAGCAACAAACAAACATAGCCTTCTTTTCTGAAAATCTAGATATGGTTTTCAGCTAAAAAGTAAAAAATCATCTCCAACAAATATTTCCCAAGTGCAAAAGCAAGAAACTAGCATAACAAATTCATATACTCGTATGGCAAAAAACGAATAAAAAATCATTATTTCTGTATAGCACTATTTTATCTGAAATGATTGAAATTTCTTGACAATTTATAAATATCCAATTTTTCTCCTTTTCTTTTTTAATTTGATGCTATAGACTAAGAAAATAGAATCGAAAATGCCTATAATTAAATAAGTTTAACAACCGAATGACAAAATTTTAAGCTTAATTCCAAAATTAATCAAAAATCCAACATAAAACAACTCAAAATTCAAAATTTTACATGCAAAAAAAAGTCCCAATCCCAAATTCAATCACATTTCCTAACCAACTTACCGAACAAGATCCTAAACTTACATCAAAATACCCCAAAAAATCCGAATTCTCACTAGAAGAATTAAAAAAAAAAAAACCCTAAAAATTCAAATCCAAATGCGATTCACCTCATAAAAGAAAATAGGTGCAAAATTCATTGGCATGAAATCTTTACCTTGGCCTTCGCGAGCTAGAAATTGATGAAGCATTCAAATCTTCAGCCTATACTGAAGAATCCCTCATCGTTTTTACACCACAGCTTTTCAAACTACAAAATTTCTCATCATTTTATAAAAAATAATAATAACCTTGGCTAAGAAAGATTCTTCCCTTCAGTTTAAATATGGTAAGCAACAGAGAAGACAGAGAAAGACAGATCGAAAGAGTATGGTGAGAGAGACCGAGAGGTTCTGGAAGAAAACATAGAAGCAAAATTGATAATTTTAAATTTTATTAGGGGTATTTTCATATTTTTAACTAAGGTATCTTCATGCTCACCTTTTCTCCCCTAATTTCCATCCGATTTGAGCATATTATTTTTCTTTAGAGGGTAGAAAACATTTTTCCCTCATCCTTTCTTTCCTTCTCATTTTCTCTTCTACCAAGCAATATCAAATTTTATTTTCTTTCCAGTTTTCCTCCCATTATTTTCTTTCCTTCCACTTTTCAGCTGTACCAAGCACAGCCTAAAAGTTTTTCTTTTAAAGTGTCATGCCCCGACATGGGTGTGGTCAGCTGCCATGCACACTAACCGTATAACACTCCATGGATATACGTTTAATATACGTAAGGCTCTAATAATAGTGAGTTTCTACACATATTTTAACAAAAGCTCTTTTGTATTATCTTTTGAAATCAGAGTATCACAAAAGAGTTTACAAAAGATAGCTTATTGAGCATTTACAAAACATGAGAGAATAGTTTAAAAGAAGTTATAAGCTTCACACAAATACAGCCATTACCCTCAAAAAATTGCCATCACATGGCTAAGAGTTCACAAAAGAATATTAGTAGCGCAGCAGAATCTAGTATCATATGTCGATATCCCATCCTCTAAAAGAGTGATCGTATCCTAATGCGTCAAAGTGCTCATACAAAGAAGCATCACAATCCATACCTAAAAACAGGAAAATCAACAAGAGTGAGCTTTGGAAAGCTCAATACGACAGTAACACAATCACATACCACATGTCATATGACTTAGTCTAATACAAATAACAAAAATCAATTTAGTTGTCTAGTTCAAAGTCGTTCAAGCAATCTACTTTCATTATCTTAAAAATAGATAACACGGGAGTTCTCAGACTTCGATCAACAAATAGAGAGGCTAGGGGGTGCTGAGTTAGAGTACCAGCTTAGGGTGTCGATAAGGCAGTCGGATTCTTATCTTCTATATCTACATTATAGCCTTGTCTAGGGTTACTCTCGAAATACAGCCATTGTCCAACTAATCCAACTACACGGTAGGGGTCAGTAGGTCCCATAAACTTGATCCATCACACGGGTAATGTCATCCTGGTCAGACAACTGATACTCCAATATGTTGCCCCCTTAGCTATTCCTAATTACCTGGAATAGAGTCACGAAGGGCTCTACCCAGGGCGTCGCTCTCCAGGTCGAGACAACCAAGCAGCAAACAACATATAATTAGGCCGAGTTTAAATATTATTCAGGTTTAGTTTCTATTTTTAGCAAGCAGCACCCAAGTTACTATGTACCGTCGTAATACAGCTCAAACTTCCCGAATCAGAGTAGGTGTGGTCAAAACAAACGAAAGTAACATACGTAAATTCTTTCAGAAGTAGTTTAAATTATAAACAAGAGTTAAATACTTAGTTAAGTATTTGTTTTATAAAAGAAAAAAAAAGAAAACATTATTATATACTTAATATTTTTAAACAAAATATCAGGTCGAAAATGTTTTAAAAGAAGTTATCATAGTTTATTATTAAACTTTGACATTTTATCAATAAAACATTTGTAATATAAGTGAAGATTGCAAGTAAGATGTGTTTTCGAAATAAAATTTTGAAAACAAGACATAGGTGTGCACAGGGGAGGAATCACGGGCGACTAAAGGGTCAGTGATGGCCCAGTGCACAGATCACAGGCAAGAAAAAGGCCAGGGATGGTCTTCAGAGAGCAATCACGTGCGAGATTCATCCTTGTGATTTGTTTTGGGCGTGCATAAGATTAGTTAAGAAGGCACGGGATTGGGGCTCTGGGTGAATCACGACCTTGATTATGGGCAACCAAGAGGCCGTGACCCCTTCCTAGGGCACAAATCATGGGTGAACAGCTAGGTCGTGATTCTTGCTGAGACTCGATTTTCCTTTGCGTTTTTGCCCATCACGGGCATGATCATGCAGGGGGATCCTTAGAGCATGCAATCACACCCTTGATAGGGCTTTTTCGAAGCTAAAACAACTCCTTAAGCTTGTATTTCCGTCGATTTTTAGTTGTTTCTTCATGTAAGATCAAGTTAAAACACATTTCCATGCACTTTACTCGTCATATAACTCAAAACATACAACTTATACATATATATATATCAAATTACATCGAGTTGGTTACTTCCATTAGTCCCAAGTTTATGTTTGCACTCAACTTCAAACTCTACTTAATAACTCCATTAATCAAAACACATTGTTATACACATTACTCAACAAGGCTTGTGTTTTAGATAACACTCACAAGTTTAGGGTTCCAACTAAACATGTAACATATATATATAAGAAAAGAAAACCAGAAAACAACTTACCCATGTGAGACTTAACTTTAGCACAAAGGATTCCTATCAACCCAATCCTTAGCCCTATTCAACACCTATAAGGATCAACATTCATTCAAGATCAATTCAAAGAAACTTAAAGAAAGTAAAATAAAAGTGAGTTAAATAGAATTTTACTTGAGTCCTTCTCTTAAGCTTGGAGTTTGAATGAAATAAAATGAAAGATTGGAGATGAGAATGGTGTTGATGAGCTCCATGCCAGATGAAGAAGAGAAGAAGAAGGGAAAAGCATAAATGAAAAAGAGATGAGGAAGAGAGTGAAGTTGGGGAGAGAAAGAGGGAAAGGACGGAGGGAGTGTTTAAGTGTTGTGCAAGCCAAAATAAGAAAGGCATAGGGTAGTTGCCATAGGGTATTTGTGGGGCCCAAGAGTGATTAAAATTTTCTAATAAATATAATACAAAAATGGATTTATGAGTAGTATAGTATTGAGTTTATTTTGAGTTGAAAATTGATCTTAAATTTATGTGATCTAACACCTAATCTAATTAACTTTTATCATTTTGCCTAAGTTTAATTAATTATTAGCTGCACATTGAGTCTAATATTACTAATACTTTATTAAATTATTTCTATTTTCTTTTATTCGATTTAAGAAAAACCTAGGTATTACATAAAGTATATCACAAACAATTTGAGAATCCATTAGATGTGGCTAGAATTATAATTAATTTTCAATAGCCCCCATTTCACTCGTTTGCTGAAACTATTATTGGGTTATTCATTATTTAGTTTATTGACAACTATTAGGGCATCGTTCTATTGTTCTTTAGATCATGCCCATAATATGACCAATCCTACTCATGCCTACTGTTGCAAGGAAATTCTAAAGCCCCAAAATCATATTATCCGTTTTCAATGCCAAGATTATATCCCACGTCATTTCCTTATCTTTATTTTTTGGCTGAAGAGAACTTTTATTCATTAATAATAATCAAGGAACAATCAGTCTAGTGGACGGGAAGCCCAATCTATTGATGATAAGTTCAAAAGCTGTAATAAGGAAGAAGAATCCCTGAAGCTACAGCTCACCCTAGCTTACCTTGGGTACCAACCCAATGAGCACAAGCATTAGCTTCTCTTCTAATGTAAGACAAAAAAAATGGGAAAATGAGTTCAAGAGCAAACAAATGTCTTCTAAAATGCCTCTGTACTTCCAATTGGAAAATCTCTTGGAATTGATTTATTTAACTATCATTTGACTATTTGATTCAAATTCCACTTTAGTCCAACCCTTTCTGCTCGCTAATTCCACTGCATCTTTAAGTGCTAGAGCTTCAACCACCTCTAAACTATCACTACAATAGTTAATTATAGATGTAACTAGTAATTCTCCTCGAGTTTCGACAAACTACTCCCAAGTCGGACTTCTTGGTAGCTATGTCGAAGGCACCATCAGAGTTTATCTTAATCCACGACTTAATAGTTGGTCTCCATCTTCAAGGATCCAATGCATTTAACTGAGACAACACTGATCTGTAAATTAAAACAAAGATTGCTAATATGTGGCAAGTAGCATCCTATATTAATCCCAAAAGCCTAAATTAATTAACCCAACATTGACAATCCATCAAAATTCCTTGATTCCTATTGCTTATTAGCAGCATCAAATGTTGTTAAGGCATATTATTCATTTAATACATTTCGTGGCAGTACATTTGCTAAAATAGTTTCTCTTTTTTTTTGGTGATTCAAATTCATTATATTGAAAATATAAGAGTCTATGTATAAGGCAAAATTAGCCAACGTAGGATTGGAAATACATGGCTCCGTTCAACCCTATAGGGTCTTTAGCGGCCTAGGCGTGTTGGAAACCCTATAACGGTTAACCCGTTTACATCCCTATCCACCTTTACGTATCCATTGTATGATTATCATTTAATTTAAAAAGTATAGTTGCCTTATAGGCGATGCAATTATTATGGTGCAAGGATATACCTACAATAATTACCCAAATAATTAAATTATAAATAAGGGTAAAATTGGCTTATCATTTAAATAATTAGGAGTATTTTTATCCATCCACCTAAAACCCTAATGTACCCCCTACAAATACCCCATAACCCTCATTCGTAACCTGCTCTTTTTAATTCTTCCTTTCGTTTTCTCTCGCTTCCTCTTTACCAATGAAAAACTGTAGAAGAAACTCTTCAATAAATCGATGGTAGGTTGTTTTTCCTTCTATTCTCTTATTGTTTTTGGTAAAAAAGACTCGTGGAAATTGAAAATAAAGTGTTGTGGATTTAATGACATGAGAATTCAAAGAGTAGCTAGTGTCTTGAAACTCTTGAGAAAGTTGTATGTTTTGGAGATCTAGCATAATACAATTGAGGTTTCTTGCATCTTTTTCCTTGAATCTATATGTAGCTGGGTGTATAGAGATTTCTTGAAAGAGAAGAAGTGAGTTAAAAAATTATTGCAAGTAAGTTGTTGTTAATCTTTCAATTTTATGATTTTTTTGATGAAAAATTCGATTCAAAAATATGATTCTTGTGATATAAAATGACAATATGGAATAATGAATGAATGGAATATGAGTTAAGGTTTTTAGGGTAAGAAAATTAGAGGAAAATTATTGAAATTGCAAAAGTACAGTTTGTATCCATGAGATACACTAGTTTGCCAGTGTAAGTTGTGCAAGGCATAGTAGCATCTCTCATATTTGCTAGTCAGTGTTGTTCCCATTGGTTTACCGGTGTGGGATGCTCCTAAGCTGGCCTATGGCTGGCCATATACTAAACCATAACTTGTTCTATTTTATTTTAAACCTGATTATCTGAGTCTCATCAAACCACATCCATCCTATTCTAAAACTTGATTTACTTAGTTATGAAATCCAATTTCTTATTAGTACTATCTCCAATCAAACGAGTATAGACTAGGAAGAATAGTAAGCATCTAATAAGATTTGAGAAAAGTGAGTTATAAACATTCCTACGAGAGTTGCAAAATACTGAATATAGTTAATGATCTAAATGTTAGGTGATAGCAATAGTGGAGTATTGGATTTCGTATGAGTAAACCTTTCTAGATACATCTTTACCTTATATGCTGGTTGTGTTTGTTAGGTAGAAACTTGAAACTTGATTAAATGATATCCGATTATAATAATTGTTCTATTGTGTGTGCTTGACTGGGGTTAGTGGACTGAGAGTACTGATGATGTTAACGCATAACCCGATGATCTTTGTGTGGCGTTGTCCTTGTGTAGACTTGCACTTGGAAATGATGTGGGTAGTCAGTAGATCTAGGTGATATGGATTCAGACTCATGGATGTTGAGAAGTACCCAACATCGTGTATTTAGATATATTATACTATATAGTGTGCGAAGTCATGAGTTTTTCTAAATTTCGAGTTAGATGCATATGATCCTAAATTGTGTTGTTTGAATGACTTATGTGGAAGATATTATTATGTGGTTGTTGCTTCTTAGTTAGTGGTGCATGTGATTTGATTGTTATGTGTGTTCGCGCACAAGTGCGTGTGGTATTAGTGTACTGGGCTTTGGCTCATTCCTTTATTTTTTTTTTCAAGTATAGGTGCTGATTTGATGGGTTGTGTTGTCACTAGTTATAGCCAATTAGGGGTTATTGGGAGTGACACTAGTGCTGATAGTTTTCTAAAGGATGATATTATGAGATGTGTTTAATTATTGTGAGAGAAACTCCAATTGTATGAAATCAGCTTATATTGTAATTTGTATCAAGTGACAAGTATTATTGTTGTAGGACATAGACTCTAGATCTCATATGATGTTATCAAGATATAGGTTGTTGGACTTTTTTAACCATTTGAGTTTATGAGATATATATAGTGGAGTTAAGGTTTTCAATATTGTATTATGATTTTGAAGTTACCTTTAATTATGTGTGATTTGGAGAGAAACATGGCATTTATTGTGTATTTATAGTAGGTTTCGAGCATTAATGTGTTCGCCTTATGTGTATGCACATGGCAGACTGTAAATGTCCTACTTTTAGGGCATTGCACCTACCTGACTGAATTCTTAACCCTCTTCAAGAACACCACACACTATTGTACCTACAAGGTCAAAAGTGGTTACTCCATAAGTTATTCCTTCTTCATCCGCTTCATATTAAATGGAATCACATGCTTAACTTACCCATTTCATTCTTTTCTAGGTTTTCCTCTAGGTGTTTGAAGTTGTTGGAACCTTCTCCCGCTTTTTTTCATTCATACACGAAGAAGAGTGTTAAGATTCTATACCTCCTTTTTGGCAACAAATGACTATGGTTTAGTGGTATTTCATTTGAAATTTTTTGGTTATGATGCCATGGTAAGGGTATCTTATCTTGACAAGTGTAAGAGGAGGTTGGAGCTAAGGTTGAATATAAGGTTGAAATTATGGGGTTGTAGGGTTTTAGTGGGGTTGTAGGGTTTTAGTGGGGTTTAGGGAAAAAAATAAAGGCAGTTACTTTAAGGAGGGAATCCTACTATATTTTTGAAATGTCATGTCATGCCCCGAAACGACCGGGAAACGGGACAGCGTGCCTCGAAACCATGCTTGGCAAGGACTCATAAAGAAGGAGAATCCTAACTAAGACAATTTCAATAAGGCTTTGTAGTTTATATTGGTTTCTAACATGTTTTAGAACTTGAGTAAAATCATCTTTGAACTTGGCAAACCATTCCATAAGTAAGGGAAAAGAAACACAAGGGTAATTGCCAGCAAATAAACCACAATAAAAGATAAGTTAATGTAAGTTGAATTGCCATGTATTTACTAAGACACATCTAAAGATGGTCAACAAAGAGTTAAAGTGGTGGAGCAATAAAAGTTAAGAGTATTTACAAAGCATCCTAAAGATGGGAATACATAAAGGACAGCTCGTAGGCCCAAAAGAATATTACTAACATCATATAAGTTTAAAATATCTCATAAAGTGAAGTGACCTAACATATGGCCCAAAAGAATATAGATACATTAAAGTCCAAAAACAAATAATATGATCGTACTAGTTGTCAGAGTCGGCCATCCCACCACATCATGCTCATAGCCGAGCACATCACAATCATCAAGTAGCACGTACTCATAGTCATCGTCAAAACCTACAAAACTACATTTTAAAAATGAATGAGCCAAATGGCCTATTACGACAGCAACAACAACCACAGACGCATGTCACACAACCTATTTATAATGCATTAGCAACCATAGATTAAGAATATAATTTTAGGCCGATTCACATATACTATCCCTAGTGTCCTAGTGGATAGCCACAAACAAAAAGGAGTATTCAAACTCCTACACACGAATTGGGGAAACAGAGGTCCGCTAACCACAGCCACATGGGGGTTGATAAGGACGTAGGCTCTTTATCTCGATCAAACGTTTAGGTATATAATCTCATACGAGAATCTCTACCGTTATTCTGCCCCTATCCTATAGTGCCGACTCATACTTGACAATCTAATAGGTCCCATTAACCAAAGGATCTTTACGTCAAAGTGTTTGCCCTCCTTTTGGGATACTCAGTTACGCGATGCTAAGATTCCCTATCGATTATCGGCTTATCCCCACTAGGGATTCAGCCTCCTTGTATAAGGCCCCAGGGAACTCATATCAAGGTTTATTGTCCCCTTCCACGAAGGACAACCCAAGCACAAACAACGATCACATTTAGGTCGTATTTAAGTTATTATTAGGTTGGTTCCTAAGTCTAGCAACCACCACGCAAGTTACTACGTATCTGTAAAACCAATGTTCTCTTCATACTTGAAGAACAACAACCTTTAAAGGAGAAGAAGGTATCTGAATTACAAGAAATAGGTATATTTAGATATAATTATACAAACACACATAATTAAGTGTAAGACTAGTGTTGTAAGGTAAAACTTAGGTTAATCGAGGATTAACCATGTCAAACAAGTACAACACGAGTTAATTGAGTTTTATAACTTAAGAAACATGATTATTCAAGTTTAAGAAAAAGCTTTCAAAATAAGTTAAAAGGTAGCTAGTGCACAACTAAGTACACAAGTTGTGTACTTAGCAACTTTAGGGGTTTTAAATTATAAAACCATTTGATTTGATAATATTTTTATTCAAAACATTTAGATTATCATTAATAAAGCCTTTGGATGACATTTAAACAAGTTTTATAAATAAAACATTTCATTTAGAAGCAAAGAGGAAGTACACGACTGGGTACACGAATCGTGCACCTACTCGTGTATCTCAAGTTTTCCAAACAACATACAAAGGCATAGTACACACTTGGTACACGACTTGTGTACCTACTCGTGTATTGATCACAGAACGCTCCCTAATGATGCACGACTTGGTACATGACTCGTGCACACTCGTGTACCAAATAGCCTCTAGAACAGAACGTTCGATTTCAATACACGACTTGGTACACGACTCATGTACCTACTCGTGTATCGAACGAGTCACCTCTCAGGGAACCATGCACACCTATACACGATTAAGTATACGGTCGTGTACTTACTCGTGCACTTCTGGGTTCCTCTGCACTCGCACCCAACTTCACGAACTTGTCTTCCTTACTTCAAAACCAAACTCAAACTCTTACACCATTTCAAAGCAGACCTAAAACACTTCTTAAACAAGCCATAACTCCACGCCATAACCTAACACCAACACAACCATCACAAGCCAAAACCACCAACATCATTAACAAGAACCATAGCAGAAACTCATCACCAACTTCAACAAAACCAGCCCAAACAAGCATATATATCATTGATAGTTTAATAAAAACATGAAGTTAATGAAATACCCTAAAGTGCCAAGCATGTGTATAATTCATGTAATACAAGTTTAATATCATACATGTTGGTTAATCCAAGTTGCCAAGCTAGTTTAAATAACTAATCCAAATCTAGGTCCTAAACCACTAATTAAGAAATACATGTTTAACTTGAGTAGTGGTTGAGTTTAGTTCACCTAGCTTAAGAGATAAGCAAAATACTTAAAGGCAAGCTAGGGTAAGATAACCACTAGCTTAATCTAAGAATTAGATTAATTGATATTGGATTCAAATGAAGTGGATTAATCACCTTAATTATAGTTAAGATTAATTAAAATTAATCCAATCCTTAATCTTAATCTTTAGCCTAATCACCAACTAAGCTAATGTGTAAAAATAATACACTTTGAAAAATGACATGTGGAGCCCACATGGACACCCCCCAACCGGTTCTCTCTCTCTCTCTCTCTCTCTCTCTCCCTCACTTGCCTTGCAATTCACTCAAGCTCCATGCCTTCAATTAATGCCCACTATTGCTTTGTTTTATCTAATTTATTTTTTCATTTTTTCATTCCATTTTCTGCTCTTCCTCTCTCTTCAATCACGTAAAACACACCCCAAAACACTTCTCATCTTTTGCTCCAAGAATCACAAGAAACTCCATCAAAAAGCTTAGCTAATTCGGATCTAAAGAAGCCAAGAAAAACCAAGAGTTGCAAAGCAAAACCAAGTAAGTTTACTTGCTTAAAAACTCAAAAAATGGATAGTTTAGGATGATATATATGTAGTTAAATGTTACCCTAATCTGGTATAAGTGGTACATGTGGTTAACTACATGTTGTATTAAGCTAATCATGATATATATACTTGTTTTGTTGAAGTTGGTGGAAGTTTCTACTATGGTTCTTTGTTGTAGTTGAGGAGGTTTTGGCTTGAGTTGGTTATGTTGGTGTTGGGAAATGACGAGGTGTTGTGACTTGTTCAAGAAGTGTTTTAGGTCTATTTTGGAGTGATCCAAGTATAGGAGTTTGGTTTTTGAAGTATGGAAATAAGTTGATGAAGTTTAGTGCGAGAGTAGGGGAACCCAGAAGTGCACGAGTAAGTACACGACCATGTACTTAGTCATGTATAGGTGTGCATGGTTCCCTGGGTAGTGACTCGATTGGTACACAAGTAGGTACACAAATTGTGTACCAAGTCGTGTACTTAAGTCGAGTGTTCTGTGGTTGATACACGAGAGGATACACGAGTCGTGTACCCAAGTCGTGCACCTTAAGTAAGCATTCTGTGGTTGGTACACTAGTAGGTACACGAGTCGTGTACCGAGTCATGTACCAAGTCGTGTACTATGCCTTTGTATGTTATTTTGAAAGCTCGAGATACACGAGTAGGTACACGATTTGTGTGCCCAGTCGTGTACTTCCTCTTTGCTTCAAAATGAAATGTTTTGTTTATAAAACTTGTTTAAATGTTATCCAAAGGCTTTACTAATGATAATCTAAATGTTTTGAATTAAAAGATTATCAAAGCAAACGGTTTTTCCAAGCAAAACCCCAAAGTTGCTAAGTACATAAGTAGGTACACAAGTTGTGTACTTAGTTGTGCACTAGCTATCTTTTTACTTACTTTGGGAACTCTTTCTTAAACTTGAACAATTATGTTTCTTAAGTCATAAAACTCTTTAATTACAATGTGTTGTTCTTGTTTGACATGGTTAATCTTCGATTAACCTAAGTCTTACCCTACAACACTAGTTTTTCACCTAATTACTTTTGTTTGTATAGTTATGTCTAAATATATCTTCTTCTTATAATTCATATACCTTCTTATCCTTTAAAGTTTGTTGTTCTTCAAGTACGAAGAGAACGTTGGTTTTACAGGTACGTAGTAACTTGCATGTTGGTTGTTAGACTTAGGAAATAACCGGATAATAACTTAAACACGACCTAAATTTGTTTGTTGTCTATGCTTGGGTTATCCCGCATAGGAGGGAATAACAAACCTTGATATGAGTCCCCTGGGCCTCATACAGGGAGGCCGAGGTCCTGGTTAGGGATAGGCCGATAATCGATAAGGAATCTTAGCTTTGCTTAATTGACTATTCCAAAAGGAGGGCAACACTGCGATAACTATATTTTCGGGTGTGTGTCAGCATTGTAGTTTAGTCAAGAGATTCCAATATGAGATTATATACCTAAATGATTAATCGAGGTAAGGAGTCCATGTTCTTATCAACCCCTGTGTAACTGTAGTCAGCGGACCCCTATTCCCCAATTTCATATATAAGAGTTTGAATACTCTTTTTTGCTTGTGACTATCTGCTAAGACGTTAGGGATGGTTTGCGTGAACGGCCTAAACATATATTCTCAATCTATGATTGTTAATGCATTAGAAATAGGTCGTGTGACATGCGTCTGTGCTTGTTGTTGTTGTCGTACAGGGTCTTTTGGCTCATTCCTTTTTATATTGTGGTTTTACAGGTTATGATGACGAGTTTGAGTACGTGCTTCTTGATGATTGTGACGTGCTCGGTTATGAGCACGCTGTTGTGGGTTGGGAGTTCGATTCAAACAACCAGTGCGATCACATTATATGATTTTGGACTTTGATATATATGTATTCTTTTGGGGCATATGTTAGGCTATTGTATTTTTTTGAGATACTCTTTACTCATATGATATTGTAATATTCTTTTAGGCCCATGAGCCATTTTTATATGTATTCCCAAACTTGGAATGTTTTGTTTTTGCTATAACTCTTATTTATTCGCTGCTTAGCTCTTTTGCAGACCATCTTTGGGTGCATCTTGGTATCTAATTGGCAATCCAACTTACATTATGTTATCTCTTAATTGTGATTGATTTGCCGGCAATTACTTTTGTGTTTCCTTTCTTTTCCTTATAGAATGGTTTGCCAAGTTCAAAGAGAATTTCGTTCAAGTTCTAAAACAAGTTAGAAACCACTGTAAACTACAATGCCTTATCAAAATGAATTTAGGGTTTAGGATCTACTGTTTATGGTTATGGTTTAGGGTTTAAGGTTTAAAGTTTATGGTTTAGGGTTTGAGGTTTTAGGTTAGGGTTTGAGGTTTTAGGCTTAGCATTTGATGTTTAAGATTTTAGGTTTAAGGTTTTTGGTTTTAGGGTTGTAAGGTTTAAGGTTTTAGGGTTTAAGGTTTAAGGTTTTGGCATTTAAGGTTTAGGGTCTAGTTTTTGGTGTTTAAGGTTTAGGGTTTATGGTTTTAGGTTTTGGCTTAGGGTTTGAGGTTTTATGTTTTAGGTTAGGGTTTAAGGTTTAGTGTTTAATGTCTAGGATTTCGGGTTTAGAGTTTATGGTGTTAGGGTTTTAAGGTTTAAGGTTTAATGTTTATGGTTTAAGGTTTTGGGGTCTAAGGTTATGGTTTTAGGGTTTAAGGTTTAGGGTTAAGGTTTTATTGTTTTTGGTGTAGGGTTTTAGGTTTTGTGGTTTAGTGTTTTTGGTTGAGGGTTTAGGGTTTTAGGTTTTAGGGTTTTATGTTTATGGTTGAGGGTTTAAGGTTTTAAGATTTAAGGTTTATGGTTTATGGTTTATGGTTTATGGTTTGAGGGTTTAAGGTTTAGGTTTAGGGTTTTTGGTTTTGTGTTTAAGGTTTTTGGGTTTTTGGTTTAGGGTTTATGGTTTTGTTTTTTAGGGTTTTATGGTTTTAAGGTTTAGGGTTGAAAGTTTTAGGGTTTAGGTTTATCGTTTAAGATTTAGGGTTTAAGGTTTGGGATTTAAGTTTGGGATTTGGAGTTTAGTGTTTTAACATTTTAAGGTATAGGGTTTAAGGTATAATTTTTAATAATCTTGATTTTTTTATGATAACCCTAAACCCAACCCCAAACCCTAAGCCTTAAACCCTAAGCCCTAAGCCTTAAACCCAAGCCCCAAGCCTCAAAAAACTAAATTTGAATTTGTTACCTACCAAAAATACCTTACGTCACTTAAGGTAACTTAGTTGTAAAAATTGAATGCATATAAAGTCCAGTAAAAATTAGTTCTTAAATTATTTAACTAGCATGAACGTAGAGGATGAAAACTGGACCTTAGTTAACTTCCTAAATTCAAATCTACCTAGTTTTTTTCAGCTTCAAATTTAAATGCTAAACTACCTATCTTTTACTAAACTCTATTTGTGAAATCAACATGAGAATCGAAGCTTTGAAACTTGAATCAATAAAGTTCTTCTTTTGCTAGTTATAATAGTGAAATAAACCTAATAACTAATATATTCCAAAAATTAAATTTTAAGAAAATAGTAGCTTAAATGAGCAAAATCAAAATTGTTAATAAATCAGAAAAGAGTACTGCAGGAAAAATGACTGACTTGTTCTTAAAGAATATTTTTTTTTGACTTTTACTCTTAGAGAATTTTAATCAAACAGCAAATAGACTTCTATCCGTAATTATTAATTCATTAAATGGTTTAAACATGTAATTCTAAAGTATAATTTATCATCTAATAGAACATTCTTGAGTAAAGAAACATCAAAACAGATTTGAAAATAGAAAAATCAAAAAATGAAACTGAAAATTACATCAAAACCGTGACTTACATTGGACTGAAAACCAATCATAAAATTGATGAAAACCTTTAATTGAAGATGCACAACTGTGAATCATTAAGGCTAATTGAAGCCAAAGATAAAACTAAACTTTAAAGAATTTAAACTAATTAAAACCTGGGAAGCTTTAAAAACCAAACTAAAGAAGGAAACCAAAAACTTAACAACTGCTAGACTTGAAACAGAAAATTAAGAGAAAATAGAAACTTTAAAAGCTTTAATAACCTTTAATGCCCAAAGACTTAAGCCTAAATTTCTAATAAATTTAATGCCTAAAACCAGCCCTAAGTGGCACAATTTAATCAACTGATTTTTGTAGAGTTATCATAGGCAAAGAAGAGGAAGACGGGATTCAAGCACAACCTTCAACTTTCTAACCAATTCTTGGCAACCAAACACAAAAGGCCCCACCTTGACCACGGAAAGCCCATGAAAAAGATCAAAACTTTGGAGGAATTTACAAAGGAAAATCAACAAAATATAAATTTACTCACCTCTAAACAATGAAATGCTCGCTGAAAACACTAATTTCATAGCCAAACGTAAGATTGCAAAAGAACTAACTACAAAGTAATTGGTTGAGAGGGGACTTGGGTTCGGGCGAAGAAGAGGAAGAGGAGATTCAAGCGTAGAGGGTTTGGAGTTAGGGAAAAAGAAGAGGAAAAAGATTTTGATAGAAGGGGCTTGCTTAGGCTTAGGGAAGAAGAGGATAAGGGTTTCAATGGGAGTGAGTTTGGGGTTGGAAACTGGTTTGGGAGATTCATTTGTATGGGAGCAAATAGTGTTGTCCTGTTGATGAAGGTGAAAAAAAGAGGGAAAGGACTATCACAGCAATATATTAAGCAAGCCACATCAGTAGCTCAAACCACATCAGCAAGGAGTCAGTACCAGGATACACCAGAAACACCTCAACAAACTACCAGCAATATTTTCGGTGCCTCCAGAATACAAAGCCACTAATAGTCATGCACATGTTTAGTGTGTTTTTATTTTTGTTCTGTACTCTTCTAGAATTCTGTAGTAGCCTTCTTTGAATTCCATGTAAACTTCTATATAAACTGTACTGTGCTCATTTTTGAAATATAGAGAGAAAATCCATTTTGCCTTGATCATGCAATTGTAACATGGTATCAGAGCAGGTTCCCGGCTTTTTTCTATTATTCACTTTCCTTCTTTATCATTTTCCCTCATTTTCTTATTAACCAAACAGATCCTGCAAATGGCTTAGTCTACAACAAAATTCGAAGACAACCCTGCTAATCCTTATTACCTTCACTCCAATAAAAATCCGTCCTTAGCCTTAGTCTCCAACTCCCTTACTGGTTCCAACTACCATTCATGGGCAAGAGCTATGCGCATAACATTACTCTCCAAAAATAAGTTGAAATTCGTTGATGGCTCCATCAAAATGCCAGATCGAAATGATCCATTATATCCTACTTGGGAACAGTGTAACACCATGGTAATCTCTTGGTTACTTCATTCTTTGAGCTCTTCCATTGCTCAAAGCATTATCTGGTTTGACAATGCTTTTGAAGTTTGGCAAGATCTCAGAGACAGATTTGCTCAAAGTGATTCAATCAGAATTGTTGAGCTTCAAGAAGAAATCTATAGTCTCCAACAAGGTTTTTTTTTCTGTTACTAAGTATTTTACTACTCTTAAAACGTTATGGGATGAGCTCTCTATTTTGCGACCTGTTCTAGTTTGTTCATGTGCAACAAGATGCTCTTGCCTGGCTCTTCCTACTGTGAGAGCATATCAGTAGTCAGATTGTGTCATCAGATTCATCAGAGGATTAAATGAGAATTTCTCCACTGTTCGTTCTCAAATCATGTTGATTGAACCACTACCTTCCATAAATAGAGTGTTTGCCTTAGTTATACAGCATGAGAGACAGCTTCATGGAGGCTCTATTCAATCTACACCCGTACCTACTACTTTTCTTAATCAAAGATCTTTTTACAGAGATAAGCAGCACAAGAGCAATTCTAAATGTTCTTATTGTGGTTTTACTGGACACATAGTCGATAAATGCTTCAAGAAGCATGGTTACTCGCCAGGTTTTCAATCCAAAAAGAGAGAACCTATAGTCAACCAAGTGCAAGGGGTCAAACAACCAATGCCTAAAGAGAAAACTCCTGGTGTTTTTGGTTCTGCTTCTTTGGATTAGCCACAATCATATGACACGTCTGTATTTACTCCAAAACAACGCACCAAACTACTTAGTCTCATTCAGCTTAACCCCGATCCTAGTCCTTCCTCTTTTAGTGACATTTCTGTTAATATGGCCTCTATGTGCAACATGGCAGGTAAAGTAGTCCTCTCTTCGTGGATTATAGACACTGGAGCAACTGATCATGTTGCTTGTTCACTAAAATTTTTCATTAACTACTTACCTATAGATAATCTTTTCATTAAATTACCTACTGGTCAAAAGGTTTCTGTTGCTCATATTGGTACTGTTAAAATCTTTCCTAATCTCCTTCTTGATAATGTCTTTCATGTGCCATCTTTTTCTTACAATTTAATTTCTGTTAGTAAACTTGTTTCTCAAAATAATTACTCTCTAACTTTTTCTTCTACTGGGTGTTATATTCAGGACCTTCCCAAATAGAAGATGATTGGTTTTGCTAAAGAAGACCATGGCCTGGTTCATCTCTTTCCCCACACACCTTCTGTTTCCCCAGTTGTTTGTAATTCATGCACTGTTTTTCCTTCAAATATATGGCACTATAGATTAGGCCATGCTTCTAATTCATGCATTAAACTTCTCTAATCTATTGACAAATCAATTCATGTCAATGATGATCATGTAGCTTGTGATATATGCCATTATGCCAAACAGAGAAAATTACCTTTCTCTGATAGCTCTTCTTTCACTAACTCTTGTTTTGAGTTGCTTCATATGGATATTTGGGGACCAAGTCGATATCCTTCATTGTTTGGATTTTTATATTTCTTAACCATTGTTGATGATTACAGCCGAGCCACTTGGACTTTTTTGATGAAATCAAAATCAGAAGTTAGAGGTATTATACAAAGTTTCTGTGCCTTAGTTAAAAATCAATTCCAAACCACAGTTAAATGCATTCGTAGTGACCAGGGTCAAGAATTTCAAATGCATGAATTCTACAACATGAAAGGCATAATACACCAAATATCCTGTGTCTCTACCCCTCAACAGAATAGCAAGGTTGAATGTAAACACCAGCACATATTGAATGTAGCAAGGGCCCTCCGCTTCCAAGCCAAGCTTCCTGTCTCTTTCTGGGCAAATTGCATTACTCATGCCACATACCTCATAAATAGAGTCCCTTCACCTATAATCAACAACAAGACACCTTATGAATTGCTCTTCAATTCACGACCTACCTACACTAACCTTAAAGTATTAGGTTGTTTGTGTTTTGCTTCCTCCCTTTCCACTCATAAACATAAGTTTGATCCTAGAGCTCATAAATGTATTTTTCTTGGTTTCATTAATGGCATAAAGGGTTACAAACTATATAATTTACACACACATGAAATTTTTTGCTCTCGACATGTAGTATTTTATGAGCATGAATTTCCATTTGCTTCAGAACCACTGCATAGTTCACAACATTCTGCTCCACAGACTCAAACCATTGTTCCCATTGTCCCTATTGATTCCAATTCATTCTCAGATACTCAACCTGACTTGATTACTCTTAGTGAGCCTACTAATATGCCTAGAAGATCCACTAGAGTCAGACAAATCCCCTCCTACTTGAATGACTACAGTTATGAACTTTAACTTAGCACTACATCATCTTCAACAAGGAGGCCCTCGCCACATGTTCTTTCTCAAGTACTCTCTTACTCTAATATTTCTTCTGCTCATCGAGTTTATTCCACCTTTCTTGATACTTTGCACGAGCCACACACTTATGCACAGGCTGGTTAATATGATTGTTGGAAAGATGCAATGACAGCAGAACTCCAAGCCTTACAGGATAATCAGACTTGGGAATTGGTTGCACTCCCTCCAGGTAAACACACCATAAGCTACAAGTGGGTGTACAAGGTTAAATTAAGAGCAGATGGTACACTAGAGAGATACAAAGCTAGACTTGTAGCAAAGGGATACACACAACAGGAAGGCATCGATTATCTTGACACTTTTGCACCTGTTGCTAAAATGCCTACTATCTGAATCCTTTTAGCTTTGTCTGCAGCTAAGAACTGGTTCCTGGAACAGCTCAATATCAGCAATGCTTTTCTCCATGGGGAATTACATGAAGAAGTATATATGGAATTGCCTCTTGGTCTCACCCCTTCTAAGCCACATCAGGTTTGCAAATTGTTAAAATCACTTTATGGATTAAAACAATCCAGCAGGCAATGGAATGCAAGACTGACTGATGTTTTATTGAAGTCTGGTTTTTCTCAAGCCACATCAAATTCTTCACTCTTTGTTCGACAGGCAGGATCTTCTTTTAAGGCCCTACTCGAATATGTAGATGATGTGCTTTTCGCTAGAAATGATTATGCTCAAATCACTTGGATTAAGAATCTGTTGCATGCTCAATTCAAGATCAAAGATCTCGATAAATTGAAGTACTTTCTTAGACTGGAGATAGCTCTATCTTCAATTGGGATTAATGTTTCTCAACGAAAATATGCTTTGGATATTCTTTCTAATACAGGTTTCTTATCTTGTAAGCCTATTTCTACTCCTATGTTGCCAGCTACTAAGCTGCATGGTCAGGACACTGATCTGCTCGAAGACACCACAGCATACAGAAGGTTGGTTGGGAGGCTATTGTATCTCACTTACACTAGGCTTGACATTACCTATGCTACTCAGCAGCTTTCACAGTTTCTCGACAAGCCAACCCAGCAGCATCTCAACGCAGCTCATCGTGTATTAAGATATATAAAAAGAGCACCTGGTCAGGGTCTTTTCTTCCCAACAGAGTCAAATTTGAAATGAAAAGCATTCTCAGATTCAAACTGGGCATCCTGTATCGAAACAAGGAAATCAATAACTGGTTACTTTGTCTTTATTGGTTCTTCTCTCATCTCCTAGAAATCTAAGAAAAAAACTACCGTTTCCAAGTCATCATCTGAAGCAGAGTACCGAGCTTTAGCTGCCACAACCTGTGAAGTCCAGTGGCTTCTTTATTTGTTGAGAGACTTGCATATACCTCATTCCTCACCTACCTTGTTATTCTGTGACAACCAAGCTGTTACACATATAGCTAAGAACCCAATCTTTCATGAAAGAACCAAACATCTTGACATTGATTGCCACATTGTCAGAGAAAAATTCCTTGCTGGCATAATTCACCTTCTTCCCATTAAGTCCAATGACCAGTTAGCTGATATATTTACCAAGGCATCTCATCCTTCTCTTTTCCATACTTTCTTATTCAAGCTGGGTGTACAAAACTTGTACTCTCCAGCTTGCGGGAGGGTATCACAGCAATATATTAAGCAAGCCACATCAGCAGCTCAAACCACATCAGCAAGGAGTCAGTACCAGGATACACCAGAAACACCTCAACAAACTACCAACAATATTTTCGGTGCCTCCAGAATACAAAGCCACTAACAGTCATGCACATGTTTAGTGTGTTTTTATTTTTGTTCTGTACTCTTCCAGAACTCTGTAGTAGCCTTCTTTGAATTCCATGTAAACTTCTATATAAACTGTACTGTGCTCATTTTTGAAATATAGAGGGAAAATCCATTTTGCCTTGATCATGCAATTGTAACAAGGACAAGTATTGAAGGCACTAAGTTTTTTTCACAAAATCATATTTTACCGCCAAAAGATTATTTCAATAAAATAATTATGCCTTGCTTGAAATCGGCTGCTTCTTATTCATCTTTGTTTCCTTCTGTCTTCTCCATGAACCTTTCTTATATAGAACTGTCTACACCCAACGGCTTCCGTCCTTATTTGCTGGAAAAGCGACTACATCCTCGGATCGTTCAATTGCAGGCTCTATTCCTTTTTCTCACTTGAAAGATGGGAAAGGCTTTATAGCGTTGGAGAGCTCCTGACTTTCTATGAGAACATACTCTCGACTTCCTCAAGAAGGTTTGATTTTGGTTGCTGTTACTTTTCTTGTGCAATCTCTATCTGATTTCATTAGAATTGGACAGTCTTTTAATTGAAATGGAAAAAAACAAAACAGCTTCAGGTTGGACCGACGAATGAGGGAATCCCATTAGGAGGAGGAGATACAGGCGATGGAGGCGAACCGGTCGAGCAACATGTTCATCGACTTCTCGCATGTAATGCTCTACAAAGATTTAATTGGACCAGTTTACAGAATGAAGGATTCCTTTGTTGGAGTTAGAGAGGGAGCAAGTAGGAAGTTATGTGCTGTATGATTTAAAATGCAGCCTTAGAGTATTGTTTAAAATGTTCGCATTAAAATTCGACTAGTATTAGAGAGGGGAATAATATATTATACCTTTAACTCCTAGCAAAATGAATTATGTAAATTTGTGATAAGTAGTCATTATTTCTGTATCTAGAGTGTATCTTGGTTAAAAACCACAAAAGATTCACTTATTTAAAGGAAGAATTACGTCAGTAGAAGTTGTATTGCTCCCTTATAATTGAAAATATTTGGGCATGCACCCTTGTTTTTCATTTTAATCTAATCTGTACTAAGTACGAAGTGACATTTTCATGTTGTAGTTTAGGAGGAGGAAAAGGAATAGGCAAGCAGTTATAGTGAACAAAACATTGATGGTAGGAAGAAATTTGCCAATTGCCACCATACTTAGTAGCCGTTGTTAGATATATTGTAATGTAGGGCTTTTACCCTGTTAGGATGCTCTGCTGTGGCTCTGAATGTTAAGAATTTGTTTTTAAATGCAATTTTATAATTGTTTTTCAGTTTGTTATTTCTATTTCCCTCTTTCAGTTGCGCAGAAGGAAGAATTTCAGGATACAGCTTATGCTATAAATGACTATGTTGCCGTAGGACCATTAACAAACCAAAATTTTCATTGCATGTGTGCGTCTCTTCTAAAATACAAGTTAAATCACAGATCTTCAACTTAAAGTATAGAGTTACATACTGCTATTTTCCCTTATTCCTTGACTAAATATACCTCCTATTCAATGTATGCCTTTTCCGCAGAAACATATGCAACAAAGCAAGAACGCCAATTATGGAGTTCTGCCTCAAGCTGAAGAGTGGCAAGACTGTGAGAGTCATTGCAGAACTTTCCATAAGCAGGACAGTTGAAAGATGTAACTTCAAACATGATTTGTTTCTGGGCTTCATGTGAATCCAACATTGTCTTTCGGTTCCCAATTTGGCTCCCGAATGAGAAGTAATGAAGATTATCACAATGATAAATCTGATACATCTGAACAAAGTTTTGTGTCATTTACTTTCACACACGTGTAGCAGCTCAGTAAGTTGTGGCTGCAACTCTTCATTCTTCAGTTTTTCAGAAGTTTTCCTAGTCTGGTCTGCAGCCTGAGCATGTGAATTATAGGATGTTATGACTTAGGAATCTATGGTCAATGCTTAAAAAAACCGATTTTATTTTAATGCAAATTCAACATTTCAAAACAATAAAGAAGATGGAATCCATTGCATATGTAAGGGTGTAAAACGGGCCGAAGCCCGCGGGTCAATCCATCAAACCCGCGGACTTTTAAAGGGTCGGATTTCTTGTTTTAGGCCCGTTTAAATGGGTTGGCCCGTGCGGGCTGACAATCCGCGCGGGCTGGTTCATAAGCCCGCGGGCCAGCCCCATTTAGGTCCCATTTTATTTTATTTTTATATATTTTGTTTTTTAATTATATTATTCATGTATTTTTATTTTTTACAAAATAATACATACATGACATGATTTTATTATATTCTAGAAAAAAAAGAAGTTGGAAAAGTTTAATGTTTAATAAAAATTTATGTTTTTTCAAGATTATAATTATTTATTTTAAAAATACTATAAGTGAATTGTAATTGTATTTAGATTGTATTTATATATGAATTTTAATGATTTTTTAAAATTTATTTTTATTATTTTTATTTAAAAATATGTGGCCCGCGGGCCGGTCCGGTCCGCATTAAAAATGGACCGAACATATCAAATTTGGCCCGTTTCCGTACAACCCGCCCCGTACCCGCCCATTTTACACCCCAGCATATGTTTAGATTTACGATACTTTGCCTATTAAACTTGCAATGGAAACGTCTCATATCCTATAAGCAGATTCATTATGTCAGAGGCATTTACTATTTGTCTGACAGACTATCCACATAAGCATGGAGAAAATTCTTGTGCAAATCTAGCAGTTTAAAGAATGCATTTTTACAGGAAATATGTACTTAATTTCTTCATAGATCATGAAGATTTTGCACCACAATGGACAACACTTTCAATTGAATGTTCAAGGGAAATGAAATGGGGTTTATGGATTAAACTGATCTAATATCAATTGCATATAAAATTTTGCATTTGTTATCTATGAACAACTTCTCAGTTTTTAAGCTTTACAACAGACTTGCCAATGGCTTTCACATCTCTGTCTAAACGAAAAATTTAGCCTTCCCTGTTTTTTACTTTCAAATTTGTAATCTTAAACAACATATCACTTCAATGCAATGGCATCAACTGTCATTGTAAATAATGCAAGAGGTGAGAGAGATACGGTTTTGATTTTTGCCTAGCAATAGAATTGTATACCTTCACTTATTTTACAGCGCTTCTTTTCCCAAGCATACAACCTTCCTATGGTCAGTCAATGACTTCCAGATTCCATGTTAAGCGGCATTAGTCAAATCATTCTTGTACGTTGACTGGTTTTTCCTCCCACTTGGTCCAAATCTAGCAGTGCGAATCTCCACCTATATCTTGGCCGGTTCTGAATTGGACTGAGCCAGACCAAACTTTGAACTCTGATTTTTAAACCCTAAGCTCTAAGATTTTTTTATTTTTTATTTTATCCTAAGCTCATTTATGCATAGTTCATAGCTGTAAGCTTCCTAATTTTGCTTTATATTCAACTGGCAGCTACATACACTTCCTGAAGGAAAGTATCCCAAGAGGATGCTCCCATAGGACGAGTGAAATGGGGAACTGCTAGTCTAATTGTTCGTGCTCATGTGACCCCAATAGTTCTTTCTATGATCCATTGTGGTTTTGAAGAGCTTAGATATCTTTCATCATTTGCCCTTTCTCTTTATTTTCCAAATTTTGTTTCATCCGAGTGAATTTTTTTGTGAAGATCCTAGATTTAATTTCCATGATTTTTTCTCTAGTTACTGAAAAAGTTAAATGACTGCTTGTACAGTTCTATCAGTCCTATCTTTCAGGGACTTGAGATCCAAAATAGGAAAAGCTCCAAAATTTTAATTTTTCTTGGTAATGGCTTACTTTGACATGATTGCCGTCCATGTCACCTTTAATTTAATTGTAGCTGATAGAGGTCAAAATCAAGATGTTTAACTGATATTGCTTGTTGGTTTGGAGTAATCTCGTTAGTTTATATTAATATAAAAAAGATTCGCTAAGATTTTTTTTGTGAAACACTAAGATTAGTTTTCTCTCTCTAAGATTTCTCCTCGAAAAGATTCGAAAAAAAAAAATATTTCTCCTCGAAAATTGATTTCAATAATTTGGCCTTGTGTTATAAATATAATTAAAAATAAAAAATTATTTTTTTACAGTATAATAATAGTTTTTTTTTTTCATTAATAATATTTTTTTACACGATATTAATAGTTACTTGCATGGTATAATATTTTTGTCAGATGAAATGAGATGATTCTCATCTGACCAACAAAAGCTAGAGTATAATGTTACTTGGGACCAAAATTGCCTCGACCAAATGCTTAGGCAGGAGTGAGAGAGCTCTACCATTGACGTGAGCAAATTGGTTAGTACATACATAAACAATCATCAGGCGAGCACAGATCTACAAAATTACGTACATAAACAATAATCGTGTGATATCAGATCCACAAAAGAATGAAAGTCACAATCCATATGAAAAACTTGCACCAAAAAAAAAATAATGTAAACAGTAATGCTTACAAAAGTATCAGAGCATTTAGAGAATTGCAGGTACATGATGAGATAGCTCTGTTGTGAGAGATTGAAATCCGTTCATTAGTGTGTGGAAATCTTGGTCTTCTTCTCCAATCAAATTGAAGTGTACTTGAATTACGTGCTAGCGATAAATTGAAGTAGTGCGGCAATAAGTTGCTGTAGTTTCTGAGGACGGACCTTATGGCAGGTTCACCTGACAAAAAGGCTGTGCACACACTCAGAACGCCACTATTCAATTGCATATGTGCAGTAATTTTTAAAGGCAAAATAATTAAAAAAGTCTTCAACGTTTAAGGTAAAATGAAATTATGCTCTCAATCTTTTATTTCATTGATATCAGTCTAAATTATTTTATTTTTCTGTAAATCAACCCAAAACATATCAAAATCATGAAATATAGTATAATGCCGTTAAATACCATTAACCGTCGTTACTTGTATACACGTGGATGCTGATGTGGCGCTGACATGTCAATTACTGATGATGTGGCTGCTGACAAGGATGACGTGGTATTTTTCAAATATGACGTGGCATTTTTTAACAAAGTTGACATGACTTTTCAACCATTAAATAGCTATTTGGACATTTTTTTAACCCTGACAACATCATAACAACATGAATGAAGGGATATTTGAACCAAAAAAAAAAGATCAAAACAGAATTGTACCAAAAAAAACTAGAATTAAGTTATATTCATATTCATTTCATCAAGGGTTTACATTACTAAATTTCCCACCATAAATTAGAAATTAGCCACAAACACAAAAACTCATAAACAGGAAATTAGCCCTTATACAGAGAAAACCCATTTGCTAGAACAAATTGGAATTAAACCTAAAATTAAAGATCAAAAGCCAATTAGCATTATATATCCACCATAGCCAAATAAGTTTTTCTACAAAATCTAAATCTACCATGTCCATGGAAGTTACAAGTTTAACAAAAGAGCTTCTTTATGGCAACAAGCAAATCATCATGGTCGTCCACTTCAACAAAAAATCAGCATGGCCTCCCACTTCAACAAAAAATCACAATGGTCCTAAATCTGATTCCTTCATCAAGAGAACATATATATATATATATATATATATATATATATATATATATTCTATCAAAAAAAAAAGAGCACACATAAATTCATTTGAAAGAAGACAAGTATCTAGCAAAATTCAAAATACTCAATATACTTACCAGTATTCAAAAGATATCATATCACTTTTTCCTTTCCTTTCCATCTTACATGTATTGGTTCATACAGCTTACACAATCTTCATAAAAAAATAAACAAATTACAAATGAAAAACACATCCAAACAACAAAAAAACACAGCCTAGTTAATGTGTAATCTTCAACACTGCCTAAAAATGAAGCAAAAACAAAAATCCAAAAAAAACGGGGGAATAAACACCAAAATCTAAAGAAAGCAAAAACAGTGGAACAAAATTTTAGCACCTAACAGATCAGTCCACTACCAAATAATTTTAGCACCTAAGGAAACAGTGGAACAAAATTTTAGCACCTAATAGATCAACACCAAAATCTGAAGAAAGCAAAAACAATGGAAGCAGAATCCAAAGCTCCTAAGGAAACCCTCAAAGATGATATCCTAACTAATCCTGAAAAAAAAAATTAAAACAAAAGAAAAAGAAGTGCTTTTATCAAAAACCTGAAAGATGATATCTCACACTTGTATCAAAAAATCCCCATTATCTGTAAAAAGTGTTCAAAACAGTTCTCTCCAATTTTTTTTATTAACTAGTTACAAAAGGACAAATTCAAATTCCAGCAAGCATCCTACTTTTACAAGCTCCCTTCCAAGTAATTTAACGCCAAAAAAACATATATTCCAAGGTCAAAATTTGCATATCTAGAACTTAGACCTTATTATTAAAAACATTAACAGCACAAAATTTGTATATCTAGTAGACATTAAATCTGCATAAAATCATAATATAACATTGTTCAAAAATCACAACACATCTAGTGGATATCAAAACCCAAATTGCATATCAACATATCAATAATCTAGTAGATAATCCAGCCCATAACACATCAACAATAACAGTTCCATGTAGATATCAACATCCAAAATTAAATTACATATGACAGAAAGAATTTTTACCTCTCTTGAACCATAAGTTGCAATACTTTCTCCTAAACCAGTAGTGGCAGTTTCCGTGCTTGAAGCATGCCTTTCTCTTCCTTTTCCTCTTGCCCTTCCTCTTCCAACAGTTTCTGTGATTGAAGCAGTAGTAGTTTCTGTTGGTCCCATGCCCCTACCATTTCCCCTTCCTCTGCCTCTGCCTCTGCCTTTTCCTCTTGTTGATTCAGTTGAACCGACTGTTTGCTGTGGAACCTGAGAAGAAAACACAACCAAAGTTAGAAAACAACTTTAGTTAGGCAAATGAAAAATTAAAAATTATTATAGAAGTCACTTACAGAGCTAGATGAACCAACAAAGTTGCTTCTTTCAGGGTAACTAGCTTTGTTATGTCCTGCTTGTTTGCACAGACGACAAGTCATGATCATTCCTTTTCTAGACATCTTATATCTATTCTTAGGCTCATCATGCTCTAGAATTCTATTTCTCTTGGGCCTGCCTGGCATTCTTTTAATTAAAGGAGGCTGCATTTCTTCTAACTCAGATTTTAGCCATTCATTCTCACCATTAATCGGTTGTAGAGTTTGCTCATAAGTCAACAAGTATGCTTCCTTTGAGTAGCACTCATGGATGTAATCGTCAGGCTGACCGCCATCATAAAAAATAGCACAAATGGCATGGCAGCATGGGATACCAGTTAGATCCCATGATCTGCAAGCACATGTTCTTTTGGTGATATTCACTGTAAACTACTTTCGTCCACACCTAACCTCATACCCATCACTTCCATTAAAAACAACACGCCATTGAGTTGCTTCATCCATATTTCTTGTCAACTTTTCCATCACTAATGGACCATGATTCCCCACCCACTTTGCTACATACTTCTTTTTTCCAGCTATCCTAGCCATCATAGCTACTCTAATCTCCTTAAGCATAGTGATAATGGGCTTATGTCTAGCTTTGACTAGAGTGCCATTAAATGTCTCACAAAGGTTATTGTGACAAACATCATACTTAACCTCTGTTTTGAAGAAAGCCTTTGACCAATATCTTGGCAGATATCTCAACAAGTCTTCTTTTGCAGATCCACAATTATCTTTCTTGTGCAAAAACTCCACCATATCTTCAAACTGTCTTTCAGTTGTTGCATTTGCACACATCCTGAAAAGTTTCTTCATTATTTTTCCTCGATGGCTCTTGCTCCAATTTGCATGGATATGCCTAGCACACCTCCTGTGCTCAGCATTGGGGAACAATTCATTTATAACATTAACAAGTCCCTACAAAATAGTAAAAAAGTTAGAATTACTACCAATCAAGTATAATTAACATAATCTAAATTCAATAAATTAAATAAGGCAAATAACCATACCTTCTGTTGATCACTAATGATAGTCCAAGGAGCACTGTCAGTTATATCAAAATCTGATTTCAGAAGATTTAGAAACCACATCCAAGAATCTGTGTTCTCATTCTCTACAACAGCCCAAGCAATAGGATACATTTGATTGTTGGCATCCCTACCAATAGCAGAGAGTATTTCTCCTTTAATTGAACCCTTAAGGAAACAACCATCTAAACCAATCATTTTCCTACAACTAGCTTTGAATCCTTCCTTAAGGGCTGCAAAACAAAAGTAAATTCTCTGAAAATAGGGTGGAGAAGTGGGACAGTTCTCTCTGTCTTTATCACAATAGTGCTTCCGGGATTTTGGTTCAAGCACTCATCAGCATAGTCCCTTAGCCTAGAGAACTCAATGCTAAAGGCATCTTGCATGCCG
This sequence comes from Heritiera littoralis, assembly GCA_031772115.1. Taxonomy (NCBI): domain Eukaryota; kingdom Viridiplantae; phylum Streptophyta; class Magnoliopsida; order Malvales; family Malvaceae; genus Heritiera; species Heritiera littoralis. Next base: position 8,053,903 of record JAPDPK010000020.1, on the reverse strand, counting down.
ACCAATATAATCAACTTGGCCCTTCTAACTTTGTCAAGAGAAACAAACACCTTCAACTCTGATTCCATATGAGCCCGTAACTCAGTTTGCTTCAAGTTTGGCTCTGTCCTGATCTTGTCTTCAAATTTATGAGCCAACCATTTTGCAGAAAGTATCAATAGCTTATACTTGGAGTTACATTTGTGCACATTGCACAAAACCTTCACTTGGAAACATTTCAACTTCTCTTCATAGGAAGCAGTGCATTGGAATGGGCACGTACTAGCACACAAAACCCTCACTCTCTTAGGGTCATTCTTTGCAAACCGAACATCTTTCTTAGTGTAAATAGCATAATCAACCATAGCCTTTTTAAACTAAATCCCATCTTCAAACAACATACCTAACTCCAAATCAGGGATAAGGGACTCTGGATCCTATAAAGGAAAATTACTTTTCTTCCATGGCACCATTTCAACCTCCTCACCATCTTCATCTTTCTCAGAATCATAACTAGGAGGGTCGAGAGAATCAGGATATTCCCTAGAAGATCCACCAATGCTATGATCACTTTCAACGGTAGAAGGTGGAATCGGCCTCCTTGCGCTCTTTCTACATTTGTTTGTTTCACCTACAGTTGACCTACACTTTTTCAAAGTAAGAGATCCAAGCTGCTCATTTGTTTGATGCTCAGTATTAGGCCCTGTCTCATGTTCAGTTCCTCCTTCCTCTTGATTCTTCTTACTACACCATTGCCTAATAGTTTCCCTTGCTTATCACTTCCCCCACCATCCTTTCCAAAATCAAGATCATCAATTACTGTTTTTGCCCTATTGTTGGGCTTAACCAGCCCTTCATCAGCCTTATTGTAAGGCTCATCCAACCCTGCACTTGCCCCTACCCTTGCCTCACTACTAGGCTCAGCTAGCCCTACCCCTATCTTACGACTAGGCTCAGCCAAACTTTCCCCTGCCCTTGCCCCACTGTTATGGTCAGCCAACCCTGCACTTGCCCCACTATTTGCTTCAACAGCCTCTGCCCTACTATTGGGTTCACCTACCCCTGCCCCTCCTATATTTGGCTCAAATCCAAGTAATAAAGGGGGTGCATCTACCAAGACAGGCTCGTCTACCCCATGATCCACATAAATATCACAACTACCCCAATGAACACATATTGCAATTAGATCAATTACTGAAGTGTCATCACATAATAACTTCAACCCTTTGTCCAAATCCTCATCAGGAGCCTTATACAAAATCCTACCAACATTAGCATAATTTCCCGACTTAATTAACTTCACTAAGTGAGGATAACATATTAGATCGGGATCATATTCAACCTCATCTATCTCATAATTTATATACCTTAGAATAGGATCTTGTACAAAAGTCCCCCCATGGTGGATTCTTAAATTGACAATCTTCCACATCCTGCCAAAAAAGATAAAACAGCATTAGTAACTAAGATAAAAAAAATACATAAATTAAATACTTTTAAAAAAGGCATACAAGTGGGGCACATGATGGACCACATTAGACATTAATAAAAAAAAACATAATAGACAAAGCATGTAGGACTAGTCAACATCCTAAAGGAATCTAACAGCACATTGAACCACTCAACACTCTGAAAAGTTGAAGAACCTAAGAGCATATTAGACCAGGCAATAACAAAAAATTCCTAAAGTTTATAAGAGCATCTCTTACCTTTCTACAAGTTTATAGCAAACCTTTCTCCAGCTTTGAATCCAAAAATCAATCAGCGTTTCTCCTTAAGACCATATATCGACAGATCCTTTCTTCACAAACCTTAGATGACCCCATTCCTAACTCCACATGCCTTTAACTATAATCACCAAAAACACAATACCGTAGAAACCTGAAAACATAGAATCTCTTTCTTCAACAAAACCCAGATCCAACCTCGACAGAAGGTTTCTTTCTTCAACAAAACCTAGATCCAACCTCGACCAACCTCGACAGAAGGTTTCTTACTTCAACAAAACCTAGATTTAACCTCGACAAAAGGTTTCTTACTTCAACAAAACCCAGATCTAACCTCGACAAAAGGTTTCTTACTTCAACAAAAACCAGATCCAACCTCGACAGAAGGTTTCTTACTTCAACAAAACCCAGATCCAACCTCGACAGAAGGTTTCTTTCTTCAACAAAACCCAGATCTAACCTTGACAGAGGGTTTCCCAATTTCAAAACCCAAAAATTTTGAAAGCCCTTACCCTAAATTTTGCTCTCCTGAAAGAAACCCCAAAATGACGTAGAAACCCAAAAACACAGAATCCTTTTCTTCAACAAAACCCAGATCTGACCTTGATAGAGGGTTTCGTAATTTCAAAACCTAAAATTTTCGAAAGCCCTTTCCCTAAATTTTGCTCTCTTGAAAGAAACCCCAAAATCGAATATCAAAAAGATTAATTTTAGCCTCAATTTAGGGTTTCCCCAAAATCGATTCCCAAAATTTTTGAAAACCCTACCCCCTGATAACCCTAAACCCTTGAACCAAACATCAAAAGCAACACCAAAAACACAAAAAAAAAGGCCAAATCCGATATGCTTTCAACCTCGATTTAGCTTATCCCTAATGTTGAAACCTAAGTTTTCTGAAACCCTTCCCCTAAATAAACCTCGATTCACTATCACTATAACAAAACCCAGAAAGGAACCCAAATTGAACCCCAAAAACTAGTCGAAACCTAAATTTCGATTCGATTTCTACTTCCCCAGTACTGAAAACACAATTTCCTGTTGAAAATCTCCTATTTTTTCTTTTCGGATGAAACAGGTGGTGAAAACCCTTTGACCCCAATAACTTTCTCTAGTTTTTCATCTTATTTCCACCTGGCATTTTAATCACATCATTTTTTATTTTTAGCTTTAAAAAATGCCATGTCATTTTTGTAGTAGCCACATCATCTTTAATTGTAAATGTCAGCGCCACATCAGCATTCACGTGTATAAAAGTAACGGCTGTTAATGGTATTTAACGGCATTATACTTAATTCCATGATTTTGATATGTTTTGGGTTGATTTACAGAAAAATAAAATAATTTGGACTGATATCAATGAAATAAAAGATTGAGGGCATAATTCCATTTTACCTTAAACGTTGAAGGTTTTTTTGGCTATTTTTCCATTTTTAAATAGGGTTAATGTGTAATTTAACCCTTAAATTATATCATTTTTTTATTTTGGTACCTAAAAAAAATTTTTTATCACTGTTATACATGAATTTTACTTCCGTCAATCACATTACCCCATAAGTTAAAGTCGTTTTAGAAAAAGTTGACATGGCTAGATTGCCCAATTAGATTTTGACACATGGTGAGCTATGTCAGCATTATTTATTTTTCTTAAAAATATTTCAACAATATTTTAAAAAGATTAAAAAATAAGTAAAAACATTTAAAAAATTAAAAAATGTTTAAAATATTTTTAAAATATTTAAAATATTTTAAAATATTAAAAAATATGTAGAAAATATTTAAACATATCTAAAAATATCAAAAAAATATTTTAAAAAATATAAAATTAATTTAAAATTTTTAAAAATTTTAAAAATAAATAAAACTATTTTTAAAATTATTTTAAAATATCTAAAAATATTTTTAAAAAATATTTAACAATATAAAAAACATGTCAAACTATTTAAAAATATTTCAAATATGTAAAAATATATAAAAATATGTAAATATATCTAGAAATATTTCAAAATATTTTTAAAAATATTTCAGAATATCTAAAAATACTTAAATATTTTTTAAAAAATATTCAAAAATATGTCAAAATATTGAAAAACATTAAAAATACATAAAAATATGTAGAAATATCTAAAAATATGTAAACATATTTTGAAATATTTCAAAAATATTTTTAAAAATATTTAAAATATCTAAAAATAGTTAAAAATATTATAAAAAAATTTTAAAATATGTAAAAATATTTAAAAATACTTAAAATATGTAAAAATATTAACATGGTATTTAAAAAATATGTAAAAATATATGAAAATATGTAAAAATATCTAGAAATATTTCAAAACATTTTAAAATATTTTTAAAATCTAAAATATTTAAAAATATGTAAAATATGTAGAAATATTTAAAAATATTAAATAAATCTTCAAGACTTGAATCAAGTTCATTATAATATTATTCTGCAAATATAAATGAGTTCATTTCTATCAGTTCATGGAGGAGGATGTAGGATCGGTTCCAAACACAATTCATCCAAGCCTAAAAGAGGAAGCTTCTTAATCAACACTGAAAATTAGTTCACCATCATCCAAACTCAACGGAATGTTATCCAAAATCATTCATATTACACTACAAACATAACAATTCAAATTGAAACAGATCAAGCACATTTGAAATTCGATTTCATTCATCATCCATACCTGACTCCTATCCTCAACCTAGAATCGAGAAACAACATAGCCTATTCCTAGCTAAACCTGGAGCCTAAACTAAGATACTCAGCTTAGCAAACACCCATAATCCAGAAGCACTAAACAAAAAAAAATCACATCAATTGCAGAAAAACGGAAGTGGAGTTTCAAAGGTATTATGGGCTTTGGGTTTCTTGGATTTGTAGCATTTTTGAAAGAATCAAGTAGCTTTTGAGAGCCAAACAGTGCATGAAGAAGAAGACTAGCGGTGGAGAGCTCAGTGTTGGCTTGAAGCCAATTCAACTAAAGGAAGAGAAATTAGGGAAACGGAGCAAAATTAAAGGGGGAAATCATAAAAAGAAAAATGGAAAGGGAGAAGGGAAGAATAAAACAAGGGGAAGAACATGCAAGAAAAATAATCAAGAAAGAGAGGGCTGATGTGGGAGATAGAAGAAAAAGATGAGAAAGAAAGAAGGAAGGGAAAGAAAAGAAAGAAAAAGAAAATGAAGGAGAGATAGAAGATCTGACCAATGGTTTTTTAATATATTTTTATTTTTAATTTTTTATTTACTTGTTAATCTGTCGGTGTTCTTGTAAATATTTTTTTAATATTTTTAATATTTTGACATATTTTTAAAAATATTTTTACTTATTTTTAAGAACACTTAAATATTTTTACATATTTTAAATATTTTAAACATTTTTTACAATTTTTTAAATATTTCTAAATATTTTTAAATATTTTACATATTTTAAAATACTTTTAAATATTAAAAACATTTTTTGAAATATTTTTACATATTTCAAGTATTTTTTAAAAATATTTTTACATATTTTCAAGTATTTTTTAATATTTTTAAATATTTGTAAGTGTTTTAAATATTTTTCTAATTATTTTTCTAAAAATTTTAAATATTTTTTAAATATTTAAAAATATTTCTAAATTTAAAATATCTTTTTCAATATTTTAAAGCATTTTTAAATAAATTTAAATATTTTAAGTATTTTTTTATATTTTTGAGATATTTTTTTAATATTTTTTAATATTTCTAAATATTTTTTATTTTTTTAAAATATTTTTAAGTATTTTTAAAAATTTTAAATCTTTTTTAAAAATATTTTACAATTTTTTTATTTTTTAAAAATATTTTTGTAATATTTTCTAAAGAAAAATAAATAAAGTTGGTGTGGCATGACACATGTCAAAATCTTATTGGGCAATCTAATCATGTCAGCTTTTTTTTAAATAGCATTAACCTTTGGGGCAAAGTGGTTGATGGAAATGAAGTTCATGTATGAAAGTGACAAAAAAATTTCTTTAGGTACCAAAGTGTAAAAAGTAGTATAGTTCGAGAACTAAATTACACATTACCCTTTTAAATATGGATTTTTGATGCCGAATCAAAGACTTCATTCAAACTGGAAATTAGTAAATAAAGCAATCAAACAAGGAAGAATGGAATGTGTGAAGCATCTGGTACGTGAAAGAGGTTTAATGTGCCCTAGCCGTTTGAGATGAAGAATGATACTAGGTGAATGGAATGGTCCTAAGGATAGAGGCTAGCCAGTTCCCATTCATCCAGTTCCCTTTTTGGAGGTTCAGTGCTAGGGCTTGAGTTCAAGTTGTAGTTGCGTTCCATGCATAGGATGTTATAGGTTACGGGTTCGATACACTATATTTGGATTGAGGCTGGAAAAAGGAAGGAAGGTTGAAAATCTATTTTTGTTTGGAAAAAAATTTTCTTTGTCTTGTTTGTAGTCTTTTCTTATTTGCTATTTGCATGTAATTTATGATGCTTTGTTTAGTCAAATCAAGCTCTAGTACATAACTACATGAAACTTCTTTTGTTTTTATTTTGTAAGCCATAGTACATAGGCTATTATCATTTACAAGATTGCCATGGCTCCAATAGGTGTTTTTTTTTTTCTAACATTTTCTTGTAATTAATGAATCACTAGAGTTTAGGCTATCTTTGTTTTGGGTTAAAATTTTGTGTTATCAATATCACACATTTTTTGTATTATTAAATAATAGGCAATAACAAAATGCTTAATAATTCAGAAATAAACAATCTAGTATTTTTTACTATTCACATTGGCGAACGGTGAATTTACTATTTTTGATAAATTATTGATAAAAATTAAATATAGAAAAAACACTAGTAACAAATCAATCTAGAAAAAAAAAAGGCAAATATGTAAGTTTAGCTATCAAAATATTAAACTTACTACAAATAGACTAAAATTCATAAAACATACATTTTAAGAATAATTTTGATTTATTAGACATTAGAATTTTCTGATATAAAGATATGACTAAATAGTTCATAAACATAATTTCAATGCTTTTTGTAACATCTGAAGTACCTCTATAGATCAAAGTTCAATATATTAAATTTTGTCATCTCACTCAGCTAATATTATTTTTAACGAGGTTTGTTAAATTTTGTCATATATTAAATTATTCCCACATGCACTACTTAACCAAACAAGATTTGTTAATATTACTTTCATTTCAATTATTAATTTTTAGCTATCCAAACAACGGGTATATGTACTATTTCTTTTACTTTACATTCTTTTCCTTTTTTTTATTAATGTCTATCCAAACACAAGGTAAAGTAAATCTGTAATCAAAAAGTTATTGAAAGACAAAATTTAATGAGCTCACTTGAACAATACAATTGAAAGTAAAATGATATATTTAAATTATATTTTTTATATCAAAATTGTTAGAAAATGTTTTTATAAGGAGGTAAAGATGGGATTGTTTTGATTCGAATCCAAATATCATAAAATGTCAAAACTCCTCATTAGTCACTTAGTTAAGAGATTATTGAAATATTGACCAAAAAATTATAAATTATATTTTATATGTTGTTAGAAGGAGATGTCTAGATAAACAAATTTATCCTATATGCAATAAAAAGGCCGTTGTCCAACCATCCAGTAATTCACATAAACAAATTTTATTAGATAATTTTGTATTTTGTAAAATATATAGATTATTACCTATTATATTATTAATGGAATTTTTAGATTCTACTAGTAAACTTCATAAAATGATGCATGATAATATTAAAAAAAATAAAAAACAAAGTATATAAATTTTTTGTGAAATTTAAAAACTTCATTAATATCACGTATTAACTACATAATAATTGTACGTGTGTAATTAAACTTGTTCAAGAATGAGCTCAAACAAGATATTAAAAAAGTGAACATGAACCCAAACTTAACCCAACCCATTTTTTAGGCTTAATTTTTTGTTTAAATCTATTTTTATATATAATGTATAAACTCATATTTATTCAAGTCCATCCAAATATTATTATTATTGTTTAAAAAATATAATAAAATATAAAAATATAAAAATATTTAATATTTAATAAATATAACACAATAAATTTTTACAAAAAGGTTTAAAAAAATATGAAAATTTAAATGAAAATATAAAAAATATACTCAAAATAAATTGCACGAAAGGCGGACCCTCGAGCATGCCTATATACAGCGGAGTTGGAGCAAACGCGGGAAATATTTAATATCATCGTCCATAAATCGAAGATTAGAGGACTCTATGAAAAAGCCCAAAACCTAATCCCTTACTGTTGCAACTCCGGGCACGGCTGCTCTTTCTTCCTTGTTCTTTCTCAACCAATAATGGGCATTAAGGTGATTTTTTTTAAGCATTATTAAACAATAAAAGGGAACGTCGGAGTTTTCATTTTTAGAATATTGATCTACGTTTCCGGATTTAATTTTGATGAGTAGGGTTTGACGAAGCTTCTAGCAGACAATGCACCCAAGGCCATGAAGGAACAGAAATTCGAGAGCTATTTCGGTCGCAAGATTGCCATCGATGCCAGCATGAGCATTTACCAGTTTCTCGTCTGTATACCGTTCCCCCTGCCTTTTTTTTTTTGTTCTTTCCCTTGAAATGAAAAAAATGCTTCACTTTCATATCCGTTTGGGGGCTAAGACTACCTAATAATTTAAAATGGCTATCTTTTCTTGCGAGATGAGTGCAGATAGTGGTGGGTCGTAGTGGGACTGAAATGCTTACCAATGAGGCTGGTGAAGTTACCAGGTTTTTTACTATCTTTTCTCTCCAATTATTAATCCTCTTTATTTTTCTAGAGAATTGCCTTTAGCATATTCTTATTTTTCTTACTTTTCCTTTGCAATTACATTTTCATTATTGTTTCTTATATTGTTTGGTTGATAAATTGTTGACATGGGTTTGTACTCCCTTAATCCTCAGTCATCTGCAGGGCATGTTTTCTCGCACAATTCGACTGCTTGAAGCTGGGATGAAACCTGTGTAATATGTTTCTTTACCTTTTCTTTTCACCTTTTTTTTTTCTGAAAGAAGTTAATTTTTCAACTATTACGACTCACATCGTGTGCCCTAGGCTGCCTATATGGTACCACTTCCCCAAGGCCTTTTATTTGCTAATGCATGGTGATTCCTTTCAGCTACGTTTTTGATGGGCAGCCACCTGATTTGAAGAAACAAGAGCTTGCAAAACGGTGCTTTTCTGCAATATAACAGATTTCTTATTGCTTGTTCCCTATGGTCTCTACACCATTATAAATTTATACTAATTTGTCACGTAGTTACTCAAAGAGGGCAGATGCTACTGAGGATTTGCAACAAGCCATGGAGGTACTTTTTCTCTGTTGCTCACAGAGTGTAATAAAGTTCCCTTTTATTGTTTCCCACCACATAAAATCAAGCTGCCATCGTTGTATTGTTAGATTGGCAATAAGGAGGACATTGAAAAATTCAGTAAGCGGACAGTAAAAGTGAGTTCTTTTTCTCATCCTTCAGCTCCTGATACTAGATCTAAGAATTCAATGTTTTACTTGGCTCTTATTCCTGGAAGTCTAGTTGTGGTAGAATAGGAAATATCTGGATAAAATAAAAATAAGCCTAAAGTGCTTTGTTGCCATTATTCACTGGTAATGTTTCCAGGTGACAAAGCAACACAATGAAGACTGCAAACGGCTTTTAAGACTTATGGGGGTGCCTGTGATTGAGGTGAGTTTTCATTATTTGAGTGAGGTTTTAGGTCTTGGTACAGTTAGAAAAAAATTTGAATCCAGGGACTCATGTTTTTGTTTTCGTAGGCTCCTTCTGAAGCAGAGGCCCAGTGTGCTGCGCTTTGCAAATCAGGAAAGGCAAGCATCCGGTTCATCACGATAAGTTGTTTATCTAGGGGTTTATTAGTCCTGAAATTGGAAATGTAATAACCCCATTTGTCTTTATGAGAATAGAAAAGTTCAAAATTCTTTCCAATACCATTTGAAGAAGCTGCTTATTTTGATTTTCAGTTCTGTCACATCATTTGTGTTTGATTGCCTAGTACTCTATATGGCTTTAGCAGTTGAAATCATGTCTTCATATTTATCAGGTTTATGCTGTGGCTTCTGAGGACATGGACTCTTTAACCTTTGGAGCTCCTAGATTTCTTCGCCATTTAATGGACCCTAGCTCAAGAAAAGTTCCGGTCATGGAGTTTGAAGTTGCAAAGGTGCTTTGAGCATTGCACACTGATGTAGTTTGTTGGTTTTGAGTTGTTTTTCTGATAGGGATATTTTGTAGGTTTTGGAGGAGCTGAATCTTACCATGGATCAATTCATTGACTTGTGCATTCTTTCTGGCTGTGATTATTGTGACAGCATTCGAGGTATGCTGGGATTTTCTCTTAAAATGTCTGACCTTTATGTTATACGATCCACTTAAAAGTTGGGTTATGCGGTTGGTATGTGATATTTTTCACAACCTATGCCCAGGTATAGGGGGACAGACAGCTTTGAAGCTAATTCGGCAACATGGGTCTATAGAGCATATACTTCAGAACATAAACAGAGAGAGGTCTGAATTGTTTGTGTAGTGTGAAATGATTTATACATATTTCTGTGTAAAGTAACTCATATTAGTCTAATATTAATAAAAACATTTTCCATATTCAGATACTCAATACCTGATGATTGGCCATATGAAGAGGCTCGCCGGCTTTTTAAAGAACCATTAGTCTGCACCGATGATGAGCTACTTGAGATGAAGTGGAGTGCTCCACATGATGAAGTGTGCAATTCCTTATCCTAATTACATATGTTTTTCTAATGGGGATTTTTAACTATTTGGTAAGTTTAATACAGCTGTATTTTTTGTTGATTTTCAAGGGGTTGATCACCTTTCTGGTGAATGAAAATGGGTTCAACGGTGACAGAGTGACTAAGGTATATCCTTTCTTATTAACTCAAACTGTTAAGGGTTTTTTTTTTTTGTTGCATTAATAAAAAAATATTAACTATTCTTATGTTAACTAGGCAATAGAAAAAATTAAAGCAGCCAAGAACAAGTCATCACAGGGCCGGTAAGTAATGCTTGGTTGCATAAAAGTAATGCTTAGTTACATGAAATGACGTTATAAGTTTCCGTGCTATTGCTTACTATGTCTTATATCGTTCTCTTTCCAGATTAGAGTCATTTTTTAAGCCAGTTACTAATACGTCTACACCAATTAAACGGAAGGTATGGCTCCACTAATCATTGAGTTACCATCATTTTATTGTTCGTCTTCTTACCTGGTGGCTGATCTAATGAAATTGCATTTTTACTCATTTTGACCCTTGTTGCATTTCATGCTTCACTTGGATTTAATTTTATTTTAAATCTGCTTTAATGGTTGTTTTTTTTTCATTTGGTACATTTAATTGCTATTGTTTTATTCGCGTTACATCATATTGCTGCACCTTGCATAACTTAGTTTGCCTTATGTGGGGGTTTTGTCATTTTATAGGATTTTCTTTTAGTTAGGAATAATAACCACATATATCCTCAATCTTTTGCACAAAATATATATAGCTCTCAATCTTTTATTTAATGCAAATCAGATTATAAACTTTTATTTTATATTGATAAACCCCTAGACTTTCAAAACATAGAATTAAGTTTAAATCTGTTAAACGACACTAACATCCATTTGTACTGCACACGTGGCAATCTGCAGAGCTATTCATGTCAATTATCACGTAGGATGATCAAACAATAGTTAGTGTCATTTAATAGTTTTGGTTTTAGTTGCGTTATTTTGAAAAGTTGGGCGTTTACTTACAGTAAAATAAAAGTTTATAGACTAATTTGTATGCAATAAAACATTGAGGGCTTATATTTATTTTGTGCAAAAAGTTGAGGATATATTTAGTAAACCCAGTCATGGATCGGGTTGGGTTTGGGTCAGGCGCATGATAGGTAATCATAACTTATGTGTTTGCTCAAGCCCGACCCGGTCTGAAAATTCGGGCTTGACTTTTTAGTCTAGTCCCGTTTTCATTTTTATACTACAAGCTTGAGTCCGGCCTGAATATAATTTTATTTATTTTTTATATTTTAATTATTTATTTATATGTTTTTTGTTATTTTATTCCTTTTAAAATTTAATTTAATTTGCCAAAATTTGTACGTCAATTTTCTTATTAAATATTTATAATCATATTTATTAATAATAATATTTTTTATACATATAATTAATTATATTATATTTAGTAAATATATAAAAAAAAATATAATTAATATTAATATTTGGGCCGTGCTCGGACTTTGAAAGGTCAAGCCGAGGCTTGGGCCTCTTTTTTTTTTTTTTTTAAATGGGCTTACAAATTTTGTCCAAGCTTGATAATTGCATTAGATATTTTTATCCAAGCCTGATTAAATATCAGGTGGGCCTTCGGGTTTAGAATAGTAGTTCAGCCCTTGAGCAGGTCTAATATTTAACTATTATTTCTTTTAGTTATATAGAAGTATTAAAGGTTGGTGTTTTATTAAGTTTTGAGAATTTGTTGTTTGATAATTTTTTCTATAAAAATTAAAAAGGAAAAAGAATGAAAGGAAATACATTCTCTGTTGCTTGCTCTAATCTAGTCTAGATTTATTGGCTTCCATAACTTCTTAGTATAGTGGTTTACAGGGAACCAAATGCATGCTTCAATTTCCCAAGCCAATGCTCTACTTCCACAAGTTTGGAATTTTTCCAAGCCCAAGGGTTTTGTCAACATGCCACACTGGTTGCATTTCAAACAATCAGTGGATTTTCTAGAGGTGTCTGGTTTAGTCATGAAGTTGAAAACCATGTTGAAACCCCAGACTGAATCTGTGTTCATCTCTGTTTCTTATCATCAGGTTCTTATATATTGTGGGGAAGGTGAATGTAGTGCTATTATTGTGGTTCTGGTTATCATAAAATGTTAGTAGTGTTAATATTAGGAAAGTGAACCTAGTACAACAAACCTCCTGCCACCTTCTCTTTTTATCTGGTTGCTCACTTTGATACTTTTGGTGGTTAAAAGCCTTAGAATCATAACTCGTTGTTGGCTTAGAGCTCTATTTATTCAATGATTGATAACAAAGCTGAGATTTGGATTATCATTATCTTCTTTCCTGTTTCTTTTAGGCTTTTGTCAGCAAAACCCTTTGAGGATTAGTAGTTTACCTCTGATGATTCAGTTACACACATGCATGAAATCTTATTGTGAAGGTTCAAGGGTCCAGACAATCTAATGTGTACCAGAAGGCCGAGCTTTGAGCTTATCCTTGTCAGAATGTTCTCCTACTCAGCTATTTTATCTTGTTAGACTCCCATTAAGATCCAAGTCAACCTTCTTTCTTTTTATTCATTTTAACCTTTACTGTGAGGTATCAAATGGAATAGAGTTGAGTCCAGACAAACACACACTGAGTAGAAGGCCAACCTTTGACTATAACTTTCTCATACAATTTTTTTTGTTTAAAGCAATATTATCTTGTTGTACTCCCATTATGGTCCAAGTCCGTCTTCTTTTTCATTATTTAATTTGACGGTCCAGCCAAAGAGTGAGTCCAAAAACTTTTCTGTAGTTGAAGGCCAAGCTTTGATGATATCCTTGTCGCCAGATCTCTCCTACTTAAAGCATTTTTATCTTCCTAGATGCCAATAAGATGTTTTTGTTTCCCTTTTTCTTCATTTTTCTCTTGGTATGTGGGCGATGACTGTCTTTGTTTCCTGGTGTCACTTGTTAAATTGTTTATTGAATATATATTGCTTGATCACAACCTTATGTCGTGTACTCTCTCTCTCTCTCTCTCTCTTCTACAAAGTATATCTGAAATCTGGAGTTAATTATGCACTGGTTGTGCTCTACATGAATTTTTTTACGTCTCCATGACAGGAAATACCAGAGAACACCCCTAAAGAAACTACTAACAAAAAGTTGAAGGTTGGTGGAGGTAAGAAAAAGTAGTAGTTCAATGGTGGATGTGCAACTGCATTGGATCAGGTTAGACTATTTCTTTTTATTTGAAGGAATTCTTAACTTATTGATTTGTATTTTCAAATTTAGTCAATTGGAAGCTCTGCTGTTTGATCTTTGATTAGTGATTTGATTAAAGTAGGCTTAATAGTCAAATGTACCTTTAACTTTTTGTATAAAATAGCTATAAACTCTCAATATTTTATTGTGTGAAAATCACTTCATAAACTTTTATTTTATTGTAAATAAACCCTAATTTTTTCAAAATTATGTAATTAAGTTTGGATCTGTTAAATGATATTAATTGTTACTTGGACATCTTATGTGGAAGTTGACGTGGATAATTTAATTAGTTGTCACATGGCATGCCATATGTGCAACACTTATGTAAATTAGTGTTATTTAATAGATTTGACTTAATTTTATGATTTTGAAAGGTTGACGGTTTATTTATAATAAAATAAAAGTTTATGGATTAATTTTTACGCAATAAAACATTGAGAGCTTATATATTTATTTTGTGCAAATGGTTGAGGATATATTTGGTTATTAAGCCATTAAAGTATAGGTGGATCAAGTTTTATAGGGGTTGAGATGATGAAGGGGTAATGGGTATCTTTAGACTTTAGAGGACATAGCCTCTAATTGAGCAAACTCATGAAACGTTGCTAAACTTTAAGCTTAGCTGATATAAGTTGTGTGTAATGTCTTGCAATGTGGCTAATTATCAATGCAGCACAGGATTGGTGCTGCATTGATAATTAGCCATATTGCTTGTGGATTATTGAGATTTGAAATATTATGAGTTAAATGACGCATTTCTTTGTTGGATGTGGGAAAGTTGGAAGAATGACCGAATTTAAAATTTAGATGTAGGCTGACAGAAATTCAAGTTTTATAACATTACATCTTCACTATAATCATATTGTTGATTTAGTATTCTAACAACTATATTTTTGCAGTTTTTCCTGTAGGAAGAATGCGAGCTAAATTCGTTCATGTCTTTGGCCATTTTAGGAGCTTGAACTAAGACTTTGAGAGAGATGTTTTTAATGGTAAATTGATGTAACCTGAACTTTGAAGGCTTTCGTGGCTATATGTTGTGCAACGTATTTTCGTATTTAACTTCACATTTGAGAGCTTTTGGCCTGCCATAAGCATGGTATAATTTCAAGTTTGTAACAAGGAGCATGTAAACCTATCACCTCAAAATTAAAAATCATTGGAGATCAGGGATGGAAGCAGGGGATTAATTGGGAAATTTTCGTCATGGATGCTGGACTGAGTATGTAATAAAGCAGGATAAAAGGGTTATAGAAAGGCATTAATATTGTTTGAAAGGGGAAAGGACATAATGTGATACAGGCATAACGCAAGGAGCCTAGAATGCGGTCAAAGAGACCAAAATGGAAGCCACAGCCAGGGTGTTTGCGACGACTATTCAATTTTGCGTTATAACACAACTCTTCTAAGTTAGTACTTTTTAAGATTCATCATTGAATATTAATCTGAGGAGTTTACTTTGTAAGTTATTATTTGATCTTAAAAAATATTTATATTTGATTTCACATTTGCTAAACTTATCCGATAACATTAAAACACTACACGTCAGGTTATCTCCAGGGCTCTGATCTTTGATTTGATAATCCCTTCGAGCCAGCTAGAATGATGGGCATGCATTATTATAACTTTATAAGCTAAAACCAATTTCCTAAATAATAAACAAACTAGATTAACGGTACCAGCAAATGCGGGAGTCCAAATTTATCACTTCATGTAGATGTACCTGTGTACTTAAAAGGTAACTGTAAATGTAAAAGGTTACTAGGTGTGTATGTAACTGTGTATCATTTATATCATATTACTAAGTTTTTATAAACGTAAAATTAATTTATATTGACGTAAATATATGATAATTTTATTGCAAAATATGTTTATTTTTATTATCATATAATTACGTTTATTAACATTAATTTTATGTTTATCTACTTTTAACCTTTTTTTATTATTGATATTAAATTTTCGTTTATTATCATATGTTTATGTTAATAATACAATATGATAAAAAATTCTAACCTTCCCGTGGAAGTTCCCGTTGAATTGAAATGGTTTGAAGCACCAACTTGTTTGTCTGGATTGCTAATCCGTCACAGGTAAACCTAGGTGGTGTATCGCAGTGTTAGTATTAACTCAACTTCTTGAGCTTGTTTTAATGAAAAGCCAAAAGGCACAAACCAACAACTATAATCACGATTAGAGAAAATATGACATTGTAAACAATTATTGCCATTGTCTTGGATCACTCTTAAAGTTGCCCAAAACAAATCAACGTCTTGATTTGTGAACGTCACTCAAATATCTCTATGATTCCTCATCAATATCATCCACCGAACCACCCAAAAGAACGTAAAAATGTAAATTAAAATATAGAAATAGTATCTGCCACAGTGCATAACGTCACTCAAATATCTCTATGATTCCTCATCAATATCATCCACCGAACCACCCAAAAGAACGTAAAAATGTAAATTAAAATATAGAAATAGTATCTGCCACAGTGCATTACGATGTTCTAAATTTTGCAATTTACCCGTCTTTCAAGGGACATCAAGCAGCTAAAAAACAAAAGTGAAAAGCAGAAACATATAATGGAAATGAACCCACCCATGTTGATATTGTAACAGAAGAATTGAATAAAACAAAACAAATATAACATTTTTGTTCATAATGACCATAAAATAGGAACCAGAAAATGTTACATCCACAGTTGGCATAAACATTCACGGGCAGATATTAGCAAAAAGAGAGAATGGCAAGGGCTTACCACTTCTCCTGTAGTCCTTCAGGATCAGTGAAATGTCTACTTCAACACGCATTGCTGCACACCTGCCATTTGGAATTGCAGACAAAAGCACAGGATTCGAAGGTCTAGCAAAAGGAACATCGCAACTGAAGTAGCATTCCTCTCCTTGCTTCAAATTGCACATGTTGGAATCTCAAACTGCCAGAGTCTCCTTTTTCGGACATGGGTGTAGATGTTTAGTACATCTAGAAAATCCTCTTCCTGCATCCACAACAAATAAAAGTTAAATCCTGAATCCTTCATACCAAACACCAGACCCTTTTACTGAGTATCAAACAGTGAACTATGAACTATAGTACATAATACTCCCTCCCATGGAAAGCCGCGCAGAAAAATCCTACTATCCAGAACAAATACAGACTCAAAGAAAGAATTCTGGGTTCAATTTCTTGCACATAATTTGTATAAAGAGTTCAGGGTTCAATTTCTTAAACAAAATTCGAATCGCATATCTGACAACAGATAACCATAAAACTAGTTCCTGCAACATTTGCAAGTTGATTTACTATACAGCCATGTTTAGCACATGTAACATTAGAACAAGTATACATGTATGATTGCATACATGAATAAACAGAATCCTCTATGGTTTTAGGTGTCAAACTGGAAGAGAAACCACCCTGACAAGATGTTACAGCGGTCAAATTATAACAGCGGCTATAATTTTAAATTTGCAGGATCGCATGGGAACCTCCCTGGCAGGACTTTAGAGTGATCAAATTATAACTCAGTATAATTTTAAATTTGCAGAAGCACATGGGGAACAATATTCCAGTATTTAACTTGTGCTAATCATTAATTTTAAAACGGGAAAAAATTGTACAGTCTAGATGTAAGTTAATAGTAAGTAAATACATTCTTTGTTATTAGATGGTCAAACTCCATCGAGTAAAGGTTAACAAGTCAGTTGTTTCTGCTAGCACCGAAAGCTTCAATTTTGTTGTCTTGGCAGATCCTTCAAGATGCAAAACTCCTTCTAACTCGGTTATGTTAACCATCCCAGTCCTTAATGATTTCTTTCACGATGGAATTTCCCCAATCCATTAAGGTTACTTCCTCATCCACTGAAATGCTCTCTGCATCAGCATAGCGTATCCATATCCTCCATGTGTATGTAGTTGCCTTCTCTCCGGCACCATCATATTTCTTATGCATTGGAGCAATGCAAACATCACCAGGACCAATAGTTAAGGTCAACAACAGATATCGTTCTTCAATGACTGCTATGTGCCTAGGAGAAACAGGATCAATGTTCCTATTATTAGTCCAAAGTTTGTTCCATTCAATAAGATAGAGATTCTTCAATGCCTCTGGAACAAATTGATAGAAAAAAATTAGTACTCATTGGAATCAAAGCCTATATTTGAGAGCAAACTATAACACTTCGAAGAACATTCAGTCACAAAATGTTAATGAAGCTATTAGGAATAAGAATGCAGACGCCAAATTGTAAGAGAAGATGAGGTAGGTGTACTAAAATCAGCCTAAGCTAGCCAATGAAGGCAGCCTAATGGAGGAAATAATCGATTGCGGATTTTGAATTGAGTTGAAATTAACAGCCATGCAAACTTACCACTACCAAAATTAATTGTACTAAGGTCACTACGGGGATCAATTCCTTAGCTGGCTGGAAACAGGGATCATTCCATCCATATATTTTACCATTTTGCACAAACTAGAGTCTTACTGAGTACTGTATAGACCAAATTCAATTGACTAAACTCATATACATTTACCTTTCACATTCCCAAGCCCTCTAGAATCCTATGGCATTGAGCATTACAATCGTGATACTCACTAGATTGGAGTGCATGTATTATATTTCACCATCAGCAAACGGAGAAGCAACATCATAAGTTGGGTATAGCTTGTACTTGGACCCAATTGAATAGTGGGGAACTGGATTACAGCAGTACTACACTGGATCCGTAAGAGACTTGTTTTGGTCTTCCATGTCTAACTTCCCCCACGAAAGCAGCACTGCAAGCCCCTTTCATAAGCAGCAATGATTTCCTTCAACAAATTTTAATTCTCCTCGCCACTGCTGTCCCTGCATTTTGATTTAATGCCATCCAGCTTTTCCTCCTGCATATCCTCACGTCCGCATAGGTTTTACCTTCCTGTATCAACTTTTCAGCCATATCCATGAACTTTGCGAAGAAATCTGAAGTATAGGTGACCTTTTGATACTTGATACCCAATATC
Organism: Heritiera littoralis; assembly: GCA_031772115.1. Lineage (NCBI taxonomy): Eukaryota > Viridiplantae > Streptophyta > Magnoliopsida > Malvales > Malvaceae > Heritiera > Heritiera littoralis. The sequence continues at coordinate 8,035,154 of JAPDPK010000020.1, read as the reverse complement.
TTAACATTTTTTAAGATTTTCTACAAATTCATTGCTTTCTTTGGTGGGATTTGCATCATCAAAGCTTAAGATTACTTCATCTCGATAACGTTCAGCGAAGTACTGATTTAATAGGGATGCTTTACAGTGCCTACTTGAAGTAACCACTTGGTTCAGGAGCTAATCTCAACCGCAGCTTCTCAATCTCAGCAACAGGAAGATATACTTCAGTTGAAGGTAGGCTACCTACTCTTGCCTTATGAAGAAATACCTCATTTACACACCTTTGCACTTTGTGAAAACAAATTGTATCCCATGGATTTTATGTTTTTAAAATCAATTACTTGCGATTGCAGAAATTATCACTAGACATATATAGGGCTTAAACTTAGCTTGGGAAATGAGAAATCCATCTAAGAACATCGTCAATTCATAACTAGTTTCCTTGTTGACCTACAAACTCATCCAGAAAAATCAATATTTTCAAATAATTTAAAACAAAAATGACAATTCCCCATGCTGATGAGCAAACTGATAGCCTCCTCTAATGCATCTCCATCACTTCAAAACATTTGGTTCTGCAATGCTTCAGGTACTCTGCCACATGCGTGTGTTATCCTGAGCCAAAATATACACACTTTTGACTGACTTCATAAAAGAGTTCAGTTGTGCCTTCAACTAAGGGATATATACCAGATCCATTAATTTACTACAGATGAATCAATAAAAAAAAAAGGGGCTTAAATTGGTCTGCAGGCACATTCTCCTCTTTTTTGAGGTATAATTAGGATAAATTCCAACTATTATTATGAATGCATATATATGAAAGAAAACGGTACCTGAGCTCCAAATGTGCGATATGAACAGACTGTCCAAGTTGATCCTTGGTCAAGCTAGCTACAACAAGAAGTTGGCCTCCATTTGGTGGAAAATTAACTGATATCGACAAGTAATCAGCTAAGACCTGTTCAAGTCTAACTTTATCCACATACCAGATCTCAGTCATGACCTCTTCTTCCGTATCATTGACTATTTGGATACCTTTCGGGCTTTCCCACTGCTCTTAATCATCCCTTGACTATAGACGCAACCAGCACTTCCTACAGGGTGAATTCAATCCTTTCGCATTCCCAAAACCCGCTCAAAATGCTGATTTGGCACAACCACTAAGGTGACTCAACGAAATGCTGCAAGTTTAGTCACATACATGACGGCTCAAAATTTAGGTGACTCAGGTACTCTGCCATAACTAGCAAGAGAAGGACGACTAATATTGCTGTCTCCCATAAATAAAAATGTTATCAATCAAACTAGCACATTCTCGACTGATCATCTGCGATTCCAGAACATATTGACCGAATTCAATGAAAACTTGCAGTTGATATGAAAGTTATGCGCCCTTTTGGCAATCATGTCAACAAAAACAACCACGCAACAAGCGGCAACAGCAGAAAGAATAATAGCGACATCAGGCAAGAAATTCTAAGCAATGATATGTAGGATGCTAAACTGAATGGGGATTGCATTCTTTGGAGTAGAAATGATTGCTCTCAATCAAAGCTTTGAGCATATCATATGTGAAGGTGGCATCATTGGGGTCGCTAGTTTTGGAATCAGTAGGTGATTCCAAAGTGCGGGGTTGCGTGCAACAAAAGCCACTGCAAACACCAACGCTTGAACCAACCCTTTTACCCGAAGAAGAGAAAGAAGATAGCTGTGCACTGGATTTTGTTTGTTTCTTCTTCTTAGATTTTGCAAATGGAAACAAGACTACCTGCTTTATCTTTGCCTCCATGTAATCCCTTTTACACGTACGTCCATCAAAATCAATTCTGCGAGAAAGGGATTCAGAACTGCCGGCCTCTGGATCATTGTAGTCAGCATCATGACAGCCATCACCAACACCGGCACTTTCGGATATCTCCATCTCAGGCTGAGAGGTCAACATATAAAAGAACGTATTCACTTTTCGGGATTGGATAGAAAAAGAATGAGATCAAAGCCGGTAGTCTAACACGGAAGAAGAGAAACCCAGACAAGCATCATCAAGGGAAGCCATTGGCCCTGCAATAAAACATATTTAAAAATAAAAAAAAGGTTGATTGAATTTTAGATGATCAGAATTCAGAGGAGAAACTAAATATAGAAGTTGAGATGGCATAACAATTTGAATTTTTGAAAACAAAAGGAAAGGTGGAATTAACGTGGATTTCTTCGCCAGAGGCGTCCCGCTGGTCGGCAAACTCTCTTTTGTCGATTGTCCTTGATTACTTTGGTAGTTCTACAAATAGGGCAGTCGGCAGAGTTAACTGCCATGAGAAAAAAATTATTATAAAAAAAAAAACCTCATTTTTATTATTTAGAAAGAACTGGTAAGTCTTAATTACTATTCATATATTTTACACTTGTTTCAGTTTAAAGAAGATATGAGTGACGGGAAAAAGAAGCGTAGCAGCTTCATATTCCCCTTGCACTTTCACTTTCATTTTCATTTTCCAAGAGAAAGAGAGTGAAAAGAATCGAAAAAAAAAAAAGAAGATATGAAAAAGATTACCAAAAAAAAGGCGTTAATTCTTTTTCTTTCCCTTTTCAGTAAATATTCTTTTACACGAAGTTCGATCCAATTAACATTGCTTCATCCATTGCCCTCGCTGCTGTTGTGAATAACCCTCTTAAATCTTAATTATAGTTAAGCAGGCTCTCATAAAAATGAGGACACGTGGGCTTTTTTTATTGTTTGCTTGGCCATTGGTGAAGCTGTGTCGCATTTGAAGATGATAGCGATGGGTTTTATGCAATCAAAGGTGAGAAGTGAAAACTTTTTCCAAGATTTTCAGTGAGGCAATCTATAGCCGACCGTCTGAACAAGCTGTCACCCTAAAAAGATATAGGATGCAAGCATCCGTCTTTAGTGTCTTAACAAAATTGCAACTCACCCGACCCGACCAATGTCATGCCGCAGGCAGAAATCATTTCATTCCTCACCTACCCCAATTTCCCTTCCATCTCATTTTTCGAAGGAAATACAACTACATTACCACTAACAGAGAAACTCTTTGATGCTGCTATAAAATGGCATAATAGCAAATCGTGACATATAACATGCAAAAACAGCATCAAACTCGAAATAAGTCAAGCGAACGAAAGTTGAAACCAAATTTCATGACTCCAATTCAGATTCTTCAACTATGAATTAAAGTGTTTTATAACTACAAAACAGATGGCAACAAACCCAGACAACCATCGCCAGACGGGCCACTAGGCCACTATGTTCCACTTTGAAAGCTATGAACAGTGTACAATTTAGAATGATTGAAGTCAATACAGCCAAAAGAGAGAAAATACTGAGAGAGGACTTCAGCAAATTGACACCAATCACCGGCACACAATTTTACATAAGAGGCTGCCCCAAAGTCAGAAATAACTTCATGTCAGACGCTCTACCTTTTTTTGTCCCCCCTCGCACTCCACGCAGTCTCCCCCCTACTCCCCAAAGATGCGTCTTTCTCACCCGTCTTAATGGTGTTTACTAACACTTGTCACCTAAGCTCAGTTTCTTTTGCTGCAGGAACTTTTGCAGGGTAATTGGATAGATCCATGTCGATAAGTGACAAATCATATGGCACTGTATAAGAATTTGAGGGGTCTACAAGCAGTGATGATTTCATCATATCATGTGCGGAATCTGGTACAGAGCCAGAGTTTTGGGGAGTGCTTGTACCAGATGATGAGAGACTGGATAGCTGAATGTCATCCAGTTTGTTTCCAAACATGAGTTTGTTTCTTCTCACAGCATCCATCTCTGGCCCAGTTGGCACAAAAGTCCTTGACCGGTACTTTCTTGTTCCCTCATCACCATCATTATGGTTGTACAGTACATAATCATGATATGTTGGAGCGAACTGTGGAACCGATACACAAATATAACCCCATAAACGACCCTAAACAAAAGAAGAATAATCCAATAGAGGAACCTTTGGCAAATGGCAACAAGAAGTAAGGCTTACCTGGTGAACGGTATCATGATAGAAGTCATTCAATTTCAAGGCATGTGCGAGGCTTCCTGTAAAACCACGAGACCCACCAATATTTGCACCAGCATACTCTTTATAGGGAAATGCATAAAGATGACCTACAGCAGCTATAAGCATTTCAACACAAATAATAAAGTTTTGAAATTGAGCTGCCTCTTCAGTATCCTTTATTAATCCTGACTTTGCAGCGAGAAAAACCAGAACACCCTGAAAAAGGAAATAAAAGGAATAGAGTTTTTTTAGTTTCTTTTTAGCATGTATAGCCAATCTATGCAACTAGATGAGCTTTTAGACATGGTACGATGCCGTCAAAGCAGATGTTATGTACGACCGATCTATACATGCATGCCTTTAAGCAGGCTTTAGACATGATTCCATGCCCTCACAGCACAAGATGTGATTCTCAGAAAAGCATGTAGCAGCTGCTCTCGAGAGACAGGAACGCAGCACTTCCAGAACTTAAATTGCTATTTTACATAAATGTTAAAAAGGGAAAGAAAAATATAGAAAATCAGACCCTGCTCATCCCTACCCCTATAAAATGAAATACAAAGATGATGTTGCTGTACACAGCAAACACGATCACATTCCGGTAACTAGAAGTTGACCATCCTATGTTGCTATAATGCTTAGAAGATTTCCGAATAATGATTATTTAACCAAAAAGCAACAAAAGGAATGATGATGCAAAGAAAAGAAAGAAGGAAAAGAAGTAAAAGTATCTAAAAGCCAAAGCAAAAAAAGGGATTTTTCTTATTTTCATGCAAAAGCATGTGAGGAAGTAATCGCATCACAAGATTTTACCTGCCAATAGGTTAAGAAAACAACAGATTTTATTATGATGAACTTCGGAACTGGATTGAATGGCTGGAGAAGATCTTTGCATGCCATGTAAAACAATACCAAAGCATATAGAGCCATTGTGTATGAGATTGTATAGATGATAGTAAGATATAGATATGCCTGTCTTGGACTAAAATTCCCATCTTTATATTTTCCTTTTGCATATAATATGAGAGTAACAGCAACTAAAATGGGCTTCAGAATGACAAATTGCAGACAGCCCTGCTTGCATCTCCGTATAAAACGCCTGCATTGCAGTTTCAGGTGCAAATGATCAAATGTAAGCTGAGTGTAAAGTACAAGAAGATTCCAGAAAAATAATTAGTTTCCCAACAATCATGACATTACATGCAAGGAGAGATGAAGTGACATTGGTTTAACAACTACTAATTGAAACTTCTGGTGCAGTTAATAATTTAACAAGCCAACTTTGGATTTAACAACCTATTTGTATCAGTCATGCACATGAAATTTCAAGTAAATCCAATTGTCTCTATCACATTGATTGAGAATATTGTCTTTTCCAATATTTATAATTATTGAAACTTTAATCTTATCATACAAGTAATATTTTAAATTAACCTGAAATTTTGGCATGCAAGATCTAGATGAATAGAGAAAGAAATCCAACAAATTAGATTAAAAAATGTAAATCATATAAAAAAACATGAATGCAAGAATTGTTAAGAACAATGGCTGGTACTGCCCAATCCTCATCTACAGCAGAATCCCCTGCTGTTTATAACCATCAAAAAAATTCTTTACCCTCTTTATCATCTTCCCTAGACACTCATTCTCTTCAAATAACCCAACACAGACTCAATGGAACAAATTTCCGTGAGTGGTTTCAATCTATTGTTTTAGTAATTAAAGGCAAAGGGAAGATGGGCTACCTAACGGGTGCCATTCCTATGCCTTCAACTACTGCAGAAAATTTCAGTACTTGGGAGGCTGAAAACTCCATAGTCATGGCCTGGCTTATCAACTCTATGGAACCTAGGAGTGGTCGAACCTACCTGTTCTACAAGACAACGAAGGAAATCTGGGAGGCAGTCCAGGAGATGTATTCAGACCTTGAAAATACTGCTCAATGTTTTGAGATCCGTTCAGTCATTCGCACTACTTGACAAAGCAACAATGTCAGTCACCGAGTACTATAATGTTTTGTCTGAATTGTGGCAAGAGATGGATTTGTTCTATGAGACAAGTTGGAAGTGTCCTGAAGATGGTGGGAAGTACAGCAAGATGCTAGAGAAAGAACGTATGTTTGACTTCCTTCAAGATCTCAATAAGGATCTTGATGAAGTTTGTGGACGTCTCCTTGGAGCCAAACCTCTTCCTACCATCCAAGAAGCATTCACTGAGGTTAGACGTGAAGAAAGTCGAAAGAGAGTGATGCTTCACATGCCTTCCAACCCAACTTCAGAGGTGACACAACAGAATTCTGCTTTGGCTGCAAACCGAAGTGAGTCTTCCAATCCTCAAGGCCAACGGTCTAAGGATAAGCAGTTGTGGTGTGACCACTGCAATAAACCTTATCACACCAAGGAGAGGTGTTGGGAAATTCATGGAAAACCTGCAAATTGGAAACCCCGGAGTCAGAGAAAATCAAACCGGTCAGCCTATACTACCAAGTCTGCCATAGACTCTAAAAAACCAAGCCAACTTCCCTTCACTGCAGAACAGATGGAGCTCTTGAGGAACCTTCTGAACCAGTCAAAACCTCTTAAAGAGTCCGAACTTGCTGCACCCTCCTCCACTGCCACTGTTGCACAATGAGGTAACACCAAATCATCTTATTTATCACACAGGTGAAGGTTGGATAATTGATACTGGTGCCTCAGACCATATGACTGGCTCTTCTTCTGCTTTCTCGACTTATGAAGCATGTGATGATGACCTAAAAGTTACAGTTGCTGATGGTACTCTCTCAACTATTGCTGGTCGAGGGGATATTGAACTTTTTGGTTTGCGATTAAAATTTGTTCTTCATGTTCCAAATCTTAAGTGCAATCTTCTTTCCATTAGCAAACTTACTAGGGTTCTTAATTGTGCAGTAACATTTTTTTCTACACGCTGTGAATTTTAGGATTTGTCTTCAGAGAGGATGATTGGCAATGCTAAAGAGCGAAATGGCCTCTACTACCTCTCTGGTGTCAGTTCTCATTCAAGACCAAGATCACTTAGTAATGTTACACTGTCCACTGTTTCAAATTCTGATGTTCTACTTTGGCATAAATGCCTAGGCCATCCTAGCTTTACTTATCTAAAGTTTTTGTATCCTCATCTATTTATCAATAAAGATCTCTCCTTATTTCAGTGTGAGCATTGCATCTATGCCAAACAACCAAGAAAAAATCATCCCATTCAACCTTATCAATCTTCAAAGCCATTTCACCTCATCCACCGTGATATTTGGGGACCAGCCCGCTTTTCAAGTTTAACAGGCTGGTTTATTACCTTTATAGATGACCATACCCGTGTTAGTTGGGTTTACCTTATGAAAGAAAAATCTGAAGCCAGATCTATATTCAAACAATTTCATAAACTTGTCACCAATATCTTCCAATCTTCTATTCACATTCTTCGTACTGATAATGGTGGGGAATACTTTGCACATGAGATTAAAAACTATCTTGTTGAACATGGAATTTTTCATCAAAGCTCATGTGGTTATACCCCTCAACAAAACGAATAGCCGAACGGAAAAATTGCCATCTTCGACTAACGGAAAAATTGCCATCTTCTTGAAGTTGCCCGATCCCTTATGTTTGCTAGCCACGTTCCAAACTCTTTTTGGGGCGAAGCTATTTTAACTTATCTTATCAACCGGCTTCCCTCCAAACAACTCCAATTTAGAACTCCACTAAGTTGCTTACAAAATTGTTTTCCCAAGTTCGAATTCTTAACTCTCTTCCGCCTCGAGTATTCGGATGCACTGTTTTTGTTCATAATTCAAGTCCTAACCGAGGTAAGTTTGATCCAAAAGCCTTCAAATGTGTTTTCATTGGATACTCTCCTACACAAAAAGGTTACAAGTGATATTGCCCATCTTCCAAACGATTTTATGTTTCCTGTGATGTAACATTTTTTGAAAATCAAACATTCTATCCCAATGATTCTCTTCAGGGGGAGAAATCTAACAAAGAAAATCATTGGGATCCTTCCATTTCATTCCCTATTTCTCTTCCTACCTATCCATCTTTTTCTCCATCACTAGATCCTCATATTACTTCTTCACTAAATCATTCTGAGCCTACTCAAGTGACAGGTCAAGGGGGAGCGCCAACTCCTACGCCAAACCAAATTTTCGCATACTCAAGAAGGCCACGAGTTCCTCCTCAAAGCCAACCATCAGAATCGGAGCCAAGTCCTTTGGAAATCACAAGGGAAGATGTTGCCACAATTGATGATCTTGATGTTCCAATTGCTATCAGGAACGGGGTAAGATCTTGCATTGAGCATCCCATTTCCAATCATCTAACCTACTCCAAGCTATCTCAAGATTACAAGGTGTTTACTTCAATGATTGATAATGTGAAGATTCCTAAAGACATTCAAAGTGCCATGCAAGATCCTAGATGGAAAGCAGCTATTTTGGAAGAGATGAAGGCTTTGATTGATAATGAGACATGGGAAATTGTTGACCTACCTGAAGGAAAAAAAATTGTTGGGTGCAAGTGGATATTTGTGGTGAAGTATGGGTTCGATGGGAACATAGAACGATACAAGGCAAGGTTAATTGCTCAAGGGGTTTGTGAGCTAATCTGGTTGGAAAGGATATTAAAGGACCTAAATATATCGTTATCAGGTCCTATGAAGTTATACAGTGATAGCAAATTTGCCATCAGCATTGTTCACAATCCTATTCAGCATGATAGAATGAAGCACGTGAGAATTGACAAAAATTTCATCAAAAATGAGATTGAAAACAGGACTGTTAGCTTGTCTTATGTATCAACTAAGTCGCAAGAAGCTGATGTTTTCACTAAAGCCATGTCAAAACCGGGATTTGATTCTTTTGTAAGCAAGCTGGGAATGATTGATATCTATTCACCAGCTTGAGGGGGAGTGTTGGAAAGATTAGGAAAATCCCAAAATTATTGGGATTTGATTAGGGTCAACTTTCTGATTTTTTGTTTTTGGTAGTTTCCTGTTTTTTCATTCTTAGAATTAATTGTGTCTATTTTAGGATAGTTCTCTTTCTATAAAATAAACCCTACTGTATGTCAAAGATATAGAGAAAATTATTTTCTAAACCTCTTGTTTTAGTAATAGCCAAAGTTCAAAAGGTGGCCTATAAGTTAATTGCAACTGAAGTCACACCACACTCCAAATTATTCCCCAATTTGATAGCGTTCATGAGTTCTTGCTTAAGAACCATCAAGGGAAACTCCCTTTCTCACTTTTAACTAACAAACCATTCCCGCCAACATGAAGTCTTTTCTCCCTCTAAAATCTCTACATCTCTCCATCCATTTCTTAGTCTTGTCCTTAACAATTCTTTTCTTCTTTGCCACAGCAAAGCTAGCATGACCAATCCTACATAATACCTTACCCACTGCCCAAACAAAGTTGTTTAAACCCTTCTACTTAAGAACATATCTCAAAATAAAAAGGAGGTTTAACCCCCAACAAACACTGCCCATATCAAACTAATAGGGTAAAAATGTGAGCTAAGATGAGGCAGACATTGTTAGAGTTCAGATGAGGGTGAGAACTCTTATCATACTAGCATTTACAAGTGGACCGAAGAGGATGGCGCAAGTTCTTAACTTAGCTTCACTTTAAGGTAAGGTAAGAACAGTCTATCTCTTTTGGCATGATATTTGCTGCAGAGATGGGCACTTGAAAGAAAATTTTGGCTATTTAAGTTGGCAAACATAAGAAGGCTGTAGCCAATTTTGGCTATTTAATACTATATATCAAGAATGGCATACAAGCTAATTACATAATTCAACCACATCAGAATATATTATTTAGGTTTTTAAAATCACATTCTGAACATGAGTAAATTATACACAAATTAATGCACAAATGAAATAGAAAAGCATGCTCAAAAACCCAAGAAGTAGACGATTGGTATTTTGCAGCTTCAAATCATCCAAGATTATCCAATGTTAATTCCAAAATCTAAACTAATAATGAAGCAGAGATATTCTTGATACAGAAAAGCTTATTCTCCCGAATACGTGGACATGCATAAAAATGTAATGTGACAAAACAGTTGGATTCCATCCAAAACTCACCCATCTAGTGGCATGGGAGGGAAGCAGCATGTCATCAGACACCAAGATGGCTTTAAAACTCGACCACTCAAACTGAGAACAACTGCTCCCGGACCTCCAACCCATGCCAAGCAGAGTGACAGAAAATTATAGATGACCCAAGCTTCATAACTGTAACAGTTAAAAGAGGAAATGATGTTAGAATACAACAGCTGAAAGCATTAAAAAAGTACAGCCAAACGTGGTTAAAAAACCACTAGGATAAAATAAAAGAGGTGAACATAATGTGACATCCATACATCATCTCTCTCAATCATTCAGTTCATCTATGGACATACATAGCATAAACTTCTGAATGGGATGATGGATTAGAAGAACATGGAATTCAGAAATGAAGTGCAAATGAGAAGCTGATGATTGAATTCAAACACAGGCAGACACTTACACTTCCCGGATGGAATTGAAATAGATTGAACTCTGTGGTAGAACAAGGGACAGGAAAGACATCAAGGCATAAACCTGTCAGCGGGAAGAACATATTATGCATTGTAACAAAGAAGACAAAAAGATCTAGGCACAAGGAAAATGAATCCTATAGAAAAAATAAAGCCATGTACTAAATAAGAGAGTAGATAAGAAATAACTCACTGGAACCATAAAGATAATGCGGACAATGTATCTCTGAAAAATAGGTTCGGTGTAATTCAAAAGGTGCCTGTAGATGTGAAGAATCGCCAAGGCAATGGCTCCACCAGTACATATAAAGGCCACGATGTTCAGGAACAAATCACCCATTTGTCACACACGAATTTCGTATTCTTTTATTCCCTTTCCTTCCTTGAGTTCGCTAGCGGCACACGGGAAGATTGTTAAAAACCAAAAGGAAGGATACCCTAAACCAACCGCCGACCCCGCGGTAAAAAAAGAAAGTAGGATTGATTTGATATGCTAATTCGACAACTGAATTGCCGAATTAGGAAGAATTTAAAAGGAAAGAATCAGTACCGATACGGAGATAAGAAGTAATTGGAGGATTAGGAGTAAAACCTAAGTCAGGGAACACCTTGGATTATGGTTAGAGTTTGTTTACAGAAGAAGATAAATGGATGGGCAAGGGGAAACCGAAAAAAGCAATGACCGAACGAGATTAAGAGCAAACAATTCCAAGTAGAAATCCAGAACCAAGTCAAAATGATTACCTTTAAATTGAATGGAAAATGTAGAACAATCAAACCCAGGTTGATAATGTCCTAAAGGTAACCAGGAACGAAAAGAAAAGGCAGATCTGGCAGCGGTTGGCGACCTTTTAAGTGTACCTAGAAAGTAGAAAGAAATGTCCTCTTACAAATTTTACAACAACGAATGCTCCCCACTGGCAGCCAATAATGGCTGCTCTCCAACTTTTCATGTAAAAATAGACTAGAATTTCTTCTTCTTTTTTTATTCATCGAGAATTTCTAAATATATCTTTTTTTTTTATTTTTACACCCATATTTAACTATGAGTTACTGTTTAAATACAAGACACGGTTGATTTTCTTATTTTCTTTTCTATTATAAAAAAAAAAACCCAAATTCTACGGCGCAGCATAATTGCTTGTTCTGAGATTCACAACTTACGGCTCCAGGCATTACAAAATTACCATGGTTTTGTGATGTGATGTGCTGTGTTCCTTCTCTGACCAAAAAAAAAGATTCACAACTTACCAATAACTTTTCACACCTTATTTACCGGAAAAACAATTACCCTAAAACCTAAACATTAAAATTACTCCATGAGAATTCACCAAAAAAAAAATTACTCCATGAGAGATTCAAAAAAAAATTACTCCATGAGAAATTCTAAATACAACCTATAAAACACTAAACACAACCTATTTACTAAACACAACCTATTTACTTCTTTAATTCCTAAAATACCCTAAAATACAACCTACCTGCAACAGTTCTCGCGTTTCTTCCTCTCCTGTTTTCACTCTCAATTTCCATCAATTTTTTCTGTAATCATCATTAAATCTGCGTTTTTTTTATAGATTTATAAGGTAAAATCTTCTACATTATTGATTTTATTTGTAAATTTGTTGTTTTTAATGTAAATGTAGAAGATAATCGGTTGGGGCATCGGTTAGGCAAAATCACGAGCCTTACGGCAGTGAAAAGCCGTGAGGCCTTCGGGGATCACGGTAAGAAAAAGTCGTGAGCCTTGAAGGCCTCACGCACGGCAAGAAAAAGCCGTGAGCCCTGAAGGCCTCACGGCATATCACTGCCGTGAGTTCAATTTTAATTTTAACTTTCTTATTATTAAATTTTAATTTTAATTTTTAATTTATTATTATGAAATTTTATTTTTATTGTTTAATTTTCATTTTAATTTTTAATTTATTATTATTAAATTTTATTATTATTAATAAATTTTATTTTTAATTTTTAATTAATTATTATTAAATTTTATTAGGCTTAATAGCCAAATAAGCCCTCAACCTTTAGCCCAAAATGGAATTCAGCCCTCAACGTTTTATCGCGTGACATTCAATTCATAAACTTTTATTTTAATAGAAATAAACCCTCAACTTTCTAAAATTATGCAATTAAGTCCAAATATGTTAAATGACAGTAACTGCCGTTAGTATTGCACACGTGGCATGCCACGTGGCAGCCAACTAAGCTATCCACGTCAGCTTCACGTTAAATATACTAACGGCAGTTAGTGTTATTTAACAGATTTGGACTTAATTGCATAATTTTAGAAGGTTGAGGGTTTATTTCCATCGAAATAAAAGTTTATGGACTGAATGTCATGCGATAAAATGTTGAGGGCTGAATTCCATTTTAGGCTAAAGGTTGAGGGCTTATTTGGCTATTAAGCCCATTTTATTATTATTAATAAATTTTAATTTTAATTTTTAATTTATTATTATTAAATTTTATTATTAGTAAATTTTAATTTTAATTATGTCATTAAATTTTTAGAAAGATTAGTTTTTATTATATATTTTTAATAAAATTAGTTTTTACAGATGGCACGTACACGAGGAGTCGGGTCATCGTGTGGTCGTAGTCATAGTCGTCCCCCCTTGAGTCCATCCACGTGGCGGTGGCGACCGACAGCATTTGAGAGGAGGCGACATGTTAGGTGACGCATTGCATCCGTAGTAGTAGGTGACCAGGCCATGCAGCTAGAGATCGCACCTGCTGCTCTTGCTGAGGCAGTTACTGAGCATACGCAGTAGGTGTCTGTATCTGATGAGGCAGCTGCTACCCAAGAGACGCAGCATGCCCGTGCTTCTAACGAGGAAGCAGCTGTCGAGGCAAGACAACAGGATACACAGCAGGTCACTGCTACCCAGGAGACGAAACATGCCCGTGGTTCTAGCAAGGCAGCAGCTGTCGAGGAGAGGCAGCAGGCCACTACTACCCAAGATACACAACAAGCAGTACTTCTGGTCAAGGAGTTGGTAATGGTGGTCCAGTTGATGCGTCCGTTTTGCGGAGCTTTGGATCTCATGTTGCTGCAGCTATTTGGGAAGGAAAGGTATATTTTGAAAGTTATTACATATTTATTGTTATGAAAATTATACTTAATTATATACTAATTATTTATTTGTTTTAATATAGGAACGAGGAGAGATTAAAGTCATTAATCATGGTCTGAAAGTTGGTACATGGCTGTTGGATCCGAGTCGGTCACACATCCGGTTGATCATCCAGCATTCAGGGTTGGCTCCGTTGTTGACTGCAGTTACTTGACGTGCAACAAGACCATCATTTCTGCATTTATTGAGAGGTGGCAACCAGAGACCAACACTTTTGACATGTTGTTTGGAGAGATGACCATCACTCTAGATGATGTGTCCACATTAGTTGGCATTCCTGTGGTTGGTCGGATTATATCATTTGCTATTGTCTCCATCGATGAGGCAAACGGGATGCTGGTGCGTTTGCTTGGCGTCGATGCAGAGAGGGCATGTGCGGAGACTATCGCCTCTCAAGGACCATAGGTTAGGTTGCAGTGGTTACGAGATACATTTTTTTGTGTGACCGACTCCGATGATGAGGTGCATGTAGAGTACGCGGCTCGCGCATTTTTGTTATTTTTACTTGGTTGCACTCTTTTTGTTGATAAGAGTGCAACCAAAGTACCGGTCGCGTATTTATCATTTTTGGAGGATTTGACGGCCGTTGGTCAATTTGCATGGGGTGCAGCTTGTCTTGCTTATACGTATAGACAGCTGGGTATTGCCAGCAGGTCTAATTGTCATTCGATAGCTGGTTACATGACACTGTTGCAGGTATTTAAAATTTATTTAATAAATTTCATATTGTTTTGTTTAATATATAATAAATTATGATTTTATTATAAATATTGCTTTTGTTTAATGCAGGCATGGATTTACTAGCATTTTCCCCCGTTAGATCCAGTCCAGGATTTGTCATATAGAAAAGAGTTGCAACGGGCTCGTAGATGGAAGCCACTCAGCTGCAATTTGCAGCTTCAGATATTGAGGGAGCGACTTGATGACCTTAGCTATCATCAGGTCTGTTGGGATCTGTACGCAGATGCCAGAGCCCATCATCATTTGCCACAGATTACTTACTTTTTCGGATTTCTTAAGTTTGAGCAGATTGTAGAGCCTTATCATCCGGATAGAGTTCTTCGATAGTGGGGTTATGTACAGACGATTCCACATCCACCTCTCACCCCATATCACAAGGAATGAGGGTTGAAGCTAGTGAACTACGATGTACGATATCCCTTTCAGCAAGAATACTGGGATATGTAGGACTGTCATTTGCTCACCGATGAGAGGAAAGGAAGACGATGTAGGATCCCTGGACAGTGTACAACGGATTATACGAGTTGGTATGTCACAATTTCTCATCGGTATGTGCAGAATCCTAGATATAGATCGAGACCTCAATAGAGGTCGATCAATTACCAGGTAAACTATTCATTTCTTATGTTATATCAATATTGTGTTTTTATATTGTGATTAATCTATTTACGTTATTATTATTTTATAGCACATAGTGGCAACCATATGGGATCGACTTGAGTCAATGGTGGCTGGTGGTTATGATCAGCATGTGGATGCATGGAGATAGGCCATTTACGCTCTTTACAGCATGACACAACATTTGCCTTTGACCTTACCTCGAGGCCCACGTCTTGATCCACCACCAGCACTAGTTCCTCCACCATCGGTCCCAGGATCATCTCGGCCTCCACCAGTAACTTCATCTTTAACAGGTCCTTCCTCAATAGTCCCTGCTCAGCATCTCTTGGTGCGCTTGCCTCTACCAGCACCGGCACCTCTTGCATCACCAGCACCTCCTGCATCACCACCAGCAGCGGCACCTCCTGCACCTCTTGCAGCACCATTAGCAGCACCTCCTGCAGCACCTCTTGTAGCACCACCACCAATAGCACCTCCAGGAGCAGCACCACCACCACCAGCAAATTTTATTTCTTATGTTAGACATAAGAGGAGACGGAGATAGTAGACTTTTTTATATATTTACATTTATTTTTTGAATGAAATATTAATTTATTATTAATTTATTATCATTACGTTAGTAATTTATTATTAATATGTATATAAATATTAATTTACTATCTTCATTCACTCATGCCTAATTATGTTTAACCCTTGACATGAATCATACATAATTTTTTTAACATCGTAATAAGCTTTCTCAAATTTCACTTAAGAAACCTCGAAAGAACATGACTCTTTACCAACACATTTTTTTAAATAACAAGATATCATAAATAAATTGTAGATGATTAAATAAATAAAATACTCATAAATAACAAAGATAATATTTAAGATACAAAATAAAATAAGAAAAAAGAAATCAAAATCATGGCTCATCCAGAATAATTGTTTCTTGAGTAGTAACATCTGTGTTTGACGCAAACAATAACTTGAAATCCTCGATATGAGATACATATGGGAGCTCCCACTCTCGAGCACATTCGTATCTATATTTGCGCCAGTTGCATGCAATCGGAGGTATCGGTGCTCTTAGATCCATAATGACCTGCAAAATTTATTATATTTAGTTGAATCAGACTTTAAACTAATAATATTTAAGCATCCATAATGCTAGACTTTAATTATGACCCATACCTGAACAAAATGACAATTGCTTACAAATCCAATAGCAATTAACCTATGCTGCAGTGGTGGAGGTGCAATAGATCTAAATAGGAGATATGTCAAGTACTGTCTCAAAGACAAATGGACAAGCACGACATCATACAGTGACGCTATCAGATGACCCATATTTGGTAAGGTCATCCAATTATGCTTATAAGCTATGGTGTTGAAACAAATCAAGGACTGCATCAATTCGCCAACACGCTCTTGGCTTCCATAGATATATACATAATCATCTCGGCAATTCATTAACTCATCCATCAAATCTCGTCGCACTTGTGGCCATGCATCTGCACCCATGCCCAACAACCTAGCGATAGCTCTAAATCCACAGTGTCCATCAGACTCTACATCAACAACACTGTGAATGTACTGACATATCTCCACTAGAAAAGAATCAAGATACCGAATCTTACCTACTGGACGATGCACGAGTAATTTCTTCCTCTTATTCGCTACTTTCACTGAACTTGCTATTATTGGTGAAATAGTACTGTCATGACCAGATTCGACAATCTCAAAATAAGAAAGATCGTGTCGAGTTGATGTGTCCATCTTTACTGCTCGAGAACGACCTTTTGTCTTAGCCTTTTCGACCGAAGGAACTAGAAATGTTGTTGCTGGCTCACCTAGTTCTCTCAACTTCTTCTTCAAGGCTCGTTTCCCTGAAATATCACATTCATTAAATAGATTGACAATCATCTCCCACTCAGCATCCAATGTCAACTGTTGCATGTCATCATCTTTGGACTTCGTCAAATCCAATTTTGACCAATGTGAATGCACAGCAGATAATGGAATTAGTTGTCCAAACCATATATATCTAGTAATCTCATGAGCATATGGCAACCCATGTGTGCTTCTTAACACACAACCACATGAGAACTGATCAATATTTGCACCCTTTGCCCACTCTGCCTTCTTTAATATCATATTCAATGCTGATCTTGACACCAACCCACGTAACTCCTTGAATAATGATGGCTTGAAGTTGTGTTCAACAACGGTAAGACTTGCCTCAAATGAAGCTTTCATGTCTGTATGTTGTAGCTCAATCAACGAGTTGATAACTGTCCAAGATGTTTCAAAATCACCTTGAGACGATCCAAGGTGTCTTTTCAATTTTGCATGTACACTCTCCGCTCTACAACAAATTATGAAATGCATTTATTATAAATTCAAAACAATATTTAACACAAACATAAACTTAAAAGATAACGTTAAATGTACCTATTAGTTGTTACATTGTCGAAGTGCATCACTCTATCAGTCCAAGCTGTAACAAATCGCTCTTTATGCTTATCCAACCAAGTATACTTCACATATTGCAATGCATCTGGATAACTATGGTAATCTAATTGCATCGAGCTCAAATGCCTCTCATACTTGTCCTCTGTCAATGAAAACATAAGAACGCTTTAAGATGCCATGAATGCGTCCCACTTATCCTTGCGCTCAAAATACTTTTTGCAATTAGCAAGCACATTCTTCGATATGTGCCATCTGCATAACATATTGGTTGCTGTTGGAAACACTGCTGCAATTGCATTCATCAATGCCAAATCTTGATTAGTAACAATGATAGATGGTGATGTAACATATGAAATTAAACTTTGTAACTTCTGCAATGCCCAAGTGTAGTTGTCTTGACACTCGGCTTCCATGTACACAAATGCAACCGAAAAAGTCATATTTGTTGATGTTACACCAACGATCTCGAGGAGTGGGAGCCTATATCTATTGGTTTTGTATGTGCAGTCCATAATCAACACATGGGGGTTGCAGAAGTTACTCATCATTTGCGATGCAACAACTCTATCGATGTAGGATGTGCCCAAAACAAGTATTTGGCAACATCAGTTGACTCATCATTTGCGATGCCACTCTACATATTTACATTCATTTAACCGTTTCATCAATTGTTGCATTTGAGACCTACCAACTTTCTCAAGCAATTTGTAGGCCTGCCGTTCATTGTAAATAGTCTTGACAGTGCAGACATTCTTCTCATTCTTGTTTTTCAAAGTCATGAGTTTATTTCGTGGTTTTACCATGTTCTTGGTGATTTCAGCAACTATATCCTTCTCTTCAGCTGACAATCTTGCTGCAAATGAATGGCCCTCAAACTATTTCATAGGTAGATGATTATGCAACCCATTAACTACTCTAACTCCCCACTCATCGTCTTTCTCTAACTTTACACCATGCAGCTCAAATGGACAACCACACTTCTTCGTTTCCGTACCCTTATGATGTAATTTATCTGCTAATTCTTTCTTCTTCGACTCCCTGAATTTTCCACTTCGTTTACATGAGAGTTGTAATCTAGGTTTTCTTGAAAAAATTGCTGCTTCAGAGGCTTTAATCACAACTACAAAGCCTAAATTTCTTTCGACCTCCCTTGCCCATGAAATCAATGCTTCTCGAGTAGGAAAAACCTATACAATATACAAATATTAATTAACTTTTGACTTTATTCGTATTCAAGATAATTACGGTTCACCATCTCATACATTATCCGTAGAAAATGCATATGTACAATCGAATTGATTAAATGTTGCTTTTTGTTGAAAAACAACTAATCTTCTATCATCCTACAAAATTAAACAAATAATTAGTTTTATTAAATAAATAAACAAATAAAAATATCATCATATTAAAAAAAATACAGCTCTCGGAAGTGGACTTCAGGGCTCTTGGAAGTTCGTTTCCGGGAGCTTGAAAGCCCTCCTGAAAATGAATTTCCGGGAGCACGAAGAAACTCCTGGAAATTCCCTTCCGAGAGTTTCGAAACCCAATTTTTGGGTTTTTTTCAAACCGAAAGTTTTTAAAACTTTAATAAAATGCATCATACTGATGAGTCTCTAAAATATACATTTTTTAGAATATTTTATTGCATTAATTTTGCGTAAATTTTGGAATTTTAATTTAATTTCCTCCCATTTTAATTAAATTGTCTTCATGCGTAGGAATTTTGAGAATAATGAGGAAATCGAGAAAATGGCAAGAAAATCAAGGAAAAATGGTTGGATGTGGTGTTTAACAACTAAAAAATCATAGACTTAGCCTTCTCCAAACTCTAAACTTTATTCTCATTACTTAAAAAAAAAAACATAAACTCTTCCCTACCATAACCCTCTTAAAACCCTATCTCATGTATACACCTTAAGCCCATATTCAACCCTAAAATCCAAAAAAAAAAAAACCCAAACTAACCATTTTTCTTACATGATATCTTGGCCCAAAAAGAATTTTCAAGAGGCTAGATTTGAAGAGCCCAAAGTGAAGGAAAGGAGGTAGCCCAAGACTTGAAGGCAACCCTAACTATAACAACAAGAGATGAAGTTGCCATAGGTGGAGAGAGGCGTGAGGAGGCTGGTGACAGGAGCCGATTCTCACCATCTGTTTCTGCCATTGTTCTTTTCTTTGCTATTTTCTTCGAAGATTAGGAGTAGTTTTCAGTTTATTAGTTTACTCTTTTGCTGCTAGCTGGTGCGACAAGCTTGAGGTGGAAGAGGTGGCTCGTGACAGGAGAACATCATCTTCAACCTTTTACTTGAAATTTCTTTCCTGTTTTCTCTAGTTTAGAGTAGTTGCTTAGGACATTGTTATTTTTTTTTATAGCTTTAGCTTAGATTTAAAGGAAGGGAAAAGGCTGCGTGACATACCTTGGAAACTTCCTCGGTTTTTCCCCTTTTATGGATTCTGCTTATTATCTAAATTTTTTTTCTTACCTTCGGTTTGGATTTTTATTGAGATATCAGTTTATTTCTATCCTGTTTTATCAAGAACTTCAAGTTTTATTGTTATATAAAAATTTAATGCATTAGTTCTTTTATTTGTTTTAGTTTTCCGATTACTCTGTTTTCCATATAATACGGTTTTACTGCAATTTCTTTACCATATTGTTTCGTGTTCCTCGTTCTACCTGAGTAAAACTGCAGCCACGGATTGGAGGCAGAAACGGCTACTACCTGTGCGTTGGAATCTGGCAAGTGCATGAGCTGCTGGTTTGAGGCGTGTGGGCTGGTCTGCTCGTGTACTGCTCTTGGTTTGTTGGCTGTTGGTTGTTTCTGCTGGTCGGTGAAACTTGCAGTAAGCTACCGCGTGGACAAGAAGCAGGGAAGTTCGGTGCATGCTGAAGCATTTGCTGCTGAATCACGTGGCTAACAGGTGGACGCATGGCATAGACGTGGGCATTTGGCTTGGACGGCTGATGCTGCGTGGCTGTAAGGGCAAGCATGATGAAGGCCACGTTTTTCTTTTACTTTTATTATTTCATTAGTTTAATGTTTTGCATATTTTATTAATTGAATAGTTTAAATATATTATTTTATGTTATAATAGTTTAGATGTAATTAATTTGTTAGTTCATTAATTCATTAGCTTTATAGATTTTTTTTTGTAGTTTAAGTAGAATTAGTTTTAGGTTTTTAGCTAGTAAATTATGTTTGGGTAACTTAATTCATATCATCAATGTAATTTTGCATTTATTTTTTATTTTTTATTTTTATTTTGCATTTTTTTTTATTTTTATTCATGCATATTTAGTTTATGTTTTATTTTAGGTATTTTAATAGTTAGTTAAGTTGAAAATTGCATATTGCTTGAATAAACCTAGGGTGACTAATTTTAGTACTTAACTAAAACGATTTAATTAATCCTCGTGGGAACGATACTCTACTCACTCTTTATTACTTGTCACGACCCGTGCACTTGTGGTATAGGTCTTAGAGCGCAACAAGTTTTCGGCGCCGTTGCCGGGGATTAGTCTAGGTTGTTCTTAGTTAATATTAGAATCAATCATGCCTAGGTTTAGTTCCAGCCTTTTCTTTTTCTTATTTTTGTAAATATTTCTTCCTCTAATATTTTAATTCTGTTCTTATGTGAGGTACCATGGCGGATCTGGCAGAGCTAAGAACCTTGGGAGACTACGTTATGCCTCGTGTGCCTACGATACATTCAAGCATTAGGAAGCCCAAAATCGAAGCTGATAGCTTTGAGATTGAGCCGGACTTCATCCTAATGATCTTGAATTCAGTTCAATTTGGAGGTTTGCCGAGTGAAGATTCATATGCTCATCTTGTTAAATTCTTGGAGATATGTGACTTATGCAAGTACGATGGTGTTTCTGATGATGCCATTCGACTGAGACTCTTCTCATTCTCACTCAGGGATAGGGCAAAGGATTGGCTACGATCACTTCCTCATCATTCTATTTGTACATGGGATGATTTGGCTCATAAGTTCTTAGCTAGATTCATTTCACTTGAGTATATGGCGAAGATGAAGAATCAAATTTTATCCTTTGAGCAATATGACTCCGAGCCTTTTTGTGAAGCATGGGAAAGATTTAAGGACTTGATCAGGAGATGTCCTTCTCATGGATTGCCTATGTGGCTACAAATTCAAAGTTTCTATAATAGTTTAGGTGATCCATCGAGAGCAATGGTTGATGCAGCAGCGGGTGGAGCTCTTATGGGGAAGTCTGTTGAGGAAGCATATAAGTTGATAGATTTAATATCTTCTAATGACTTCCAATGGCATTATATAAGAGATACATCGAGGAAGATCATCTATAAACAAGAGCTTGATCTTATTGAGACCATGTCTTCTCCAAAAACCACCTTGCCTAGAAAAGTTTATATGAGTCCTTTTATTTCCTGTGAGATATGTGAAGGGAGTCATGCCACTGAGAATTGCCCTATTAATCTGAGTTGGGAGAGTCATCCAAGCTATTCATCAAGCAACTACGAGAAGCTTTCATCACCTCCTTCGAAGCCTATGGAGACATGTGACCTTTCTCCTCAAGCTTCTCTGCAAGCACTACATCAAGAGGTGTTAAGTGAAGAAATTGAAAAGCCTCCACCACCTGAGCTTATTGAAATTGAAAGTGCAGTTGATGAAAAAGAAATGGAGAATAGTAAGGATGAGGAAAAAGTCTAAGAGGAAGGATTTAAGATTGAAGTCCAAGTTCCAAAGGTTGACAAGAAAAACCAAGAGGCATCCTTCATTGTTTCTTCATGGAACTTTCCAGTTGAGAATGAAGAGGGTTATATCTTAGAAGACCGTGGAGTGAAGTTCTTTGAAGAAAAATATCTGACAGTCACCTTCCATGGTGGTGCATTATGTGCATCTATCCATCTTTAGACCATTCAAACCACCGTGAAGGATGACAGAGATAGTCAAGCTGATGACTGTAAATCAAGCGCTTCTGGGGAGGCAACCCCAGCTCTTTAGTAGTTTATTAGTTGTTTCTTTCTTTTATTAGCTTTAGTGTTAGTATTTTGTAGCTTTGATTTCTTTTTCTTTCTATTTGTAGGTATGAGTCTAAGTTTGGGGGAGCAGTGAAGAACTTTTGGGCATGTAGTTGAGCTTCAACAGAAAATCTAAGGGAGTCTCCTTCTATCTTTTTTGAACTTTTTGAATCACTTACACATTGAGGACAATGTGCACTTCAAGTTTGGGGGGAAGGAAATTTGAGCTAAATTTTTTCAAAAAAAAATCCAAAAATTTTCAAACTTTTTGAGCTATAAATGTTTTGCCTTGAGATATATTGCTCTATTTGGTTATTTCCCATGTCCCTATGATTGAGATTATGATTGAGGTTGATTTTAATCTTTGGAAAAGCATGATTATTGAGAAGCATGAGTTGAATTCTTGAACTTGCCCTGTTCTGATTGTGATTTTTCCATCTTTATGCACTATGTCTTGATCATTGATTTGTATGCATGTTTAGAGAAGGATTATGTGAATATAGGATTGTATTTGTCTTCGAAGTTGTGAGCATATTCTAGAATTTGTTTGATCTCCTCTCGAGGCTAAATTTATAGCCCACGCTTAGTTAGGAAAATGATTTAGGCTATCCTTGGATCGTTTGAGGCTTTTTAACTAACCTTGTACATATTTTATCCTTAGTCACCCCTTTGTGCCAAACTAGCATATTGATGTTTATACACCCACAAGTTAATTTCCTTTAGCCAAATAAATACACTTTCCTATCCCTTACCTCGAAAGCATGTGTTTTACTAGGATATATCATGTGCTATGTGCATATTTGGGTATATAGATAGGATATATAAAAAAAAATGAAAAAAGAAGAAGAAGCAAAAATAGAATAAAGTGTATAACAAAGTAAAAAGAAAACAGTTTGAGGGAGTTAATTGAAGCTCAAAACATAAAGATCCTAAAGTGTAATGCATGATTTGGGATTGCTGAGCCTAAATTGACTTTTATCATACCTTTACCCTACCCTTACATTATAAGCTTAATGAAGTCCTATTGATTCTTGATTAGGTATGGCTACATTAGTGGAGAGAGAAGTGAAAAGCAAACCTATGGGATTGTTCATGCTTTAGAGACTTTGCTTTTCATGTTTGCATAATCTCATCCGAATATGTATGCTTTGATATGTGATAGACACTTCACACACACGGAGAATCTAATTAGGACTTGGGCATGTGATTGGAGGAAACTCTATGTTGATCAATAATTGTGATTTTTCCTTAGATTAGATCAGTACTCTTTCTATGAGATGTTTGTGGGGAATAAATCTATCAAGTAAACGTTATATCTTGCATGTTTTGAAATTGTTTTGCTTGAAGGCAAGCAAAATATTAAGTTTGGTGGTGTGATGAGTCTCTAAAATATACATTTTTTAGAATATTTTATTGCATCAATTTTGCGTAAATTTTGGAATTTTAATTTAATTTCCTCCCATTTTAATTAAATTGTCTTCATGTGTAGGAATTTCGAGAATAATGAGGAAATCGAGAAAATGGCAAGAAAATCAAGGAAAAATGGTTGGATGTGGTGTTTAACAACTAAAAAATCATAAACTTAGCCTTCTCCAAACTCTAAACTTTATTCTCATTACTTAAAAAAAAAACATAAACTCTTCCCTACCATAACCCTCTTAAAACCCTATCTCATGTAAACACCTTAAGCCCATATTCAACCCCAAAATCCAAAAAAAAAAAAACCCCAAACTAACCATTTTTCTTACATGATATCTTGGCCCAAAAAGAATTTTCAAGAGGCTAGATTTGAAGACCCAAAGTGAAGGAAAGGAGGCAGCCCAAGACTTGAAGGCAACCCTAACTATAACAACAAGAGATGAAGCTGCCGTAGGTGGAGAGAGGCGTGAGGAGGCTGGTGACAGGAGCCGATTCTCACCATCTGTTTCTGCCATTGTTCTTTTCTTTGCTGTTTTCTTCGAAGATTAGGAGTAGTTTTCAGTTTATTAGTTTACTCTTTTGCTGCTAGCTGGTGCGACAAGCTTGAGGTGGAGGAGGTGGCTCGTGACAGGAGACCATCATCTTCAACCTTTTACTTGAAATTTCTTTACTGTTTTCTCTAGTTTAGAGTAGTTGCTTAGGACATTGTTATTTTTTTTTTATAGCTTTAGCTTAGATTTAAAGGAAGAGAAAAAGCTGCGTGACATACCTTGGAAACTTCCTCGGTTTTTCCCCTTTTATGGATTCTGCTTATTATCTAAATTTTTTTTATTACCTTCGGTTTGGATTTTTATTGAGATATCAGTTTATTTCTATCCTGTTTTATCAAGAACTTCAAGCTTTATTGTTATATAAAAATTTAATGCATTAGTTCTTTTATTTGTTTTAGTTTTCTGATTACTCTGTTTTCCATATAGTACGGTTTTACTGCAATTTCTTTACCGTATTGTTTCGGGTTCCTCGTTCTACCTAAGTAAAACTACAGCCACGAATTGGAGGCAGAAACGGCTACTGCTTGTGCGTTGGAATCTGGCAAGTGCATGAGTTGCTGGTTTGAGGCGTGTGGGCTGGTCTGCTCGTGTACTGCTCTTGGTTTGTTGGCTGTTGGTTTTTTCTACTGGTCGGTGAAACTTGCAGCAAGCTACTGCGTGGACAAGAAGCAGGGAAGTTCGATGCATGCTGAAGAATTTGTTGCTGAATCACGTGGCTAACAAGTGGACGCATGGCACAGACGTGGGCATTTGGCTTGGACGGCTGATGCTGCGTGGCTGTAAGGGCAAGCATGATGAAGGCCACGTTTTTCTTTTACTTTTATTATTTCATTAGTTTAATGTTTTTGCATATTTTATTAATTGAATAGTTTAAATATTTTATTTTATGTTATAATAGTTTAGATATAATTAATTTGTTAGTTCATTAATTCATTAGCTTTATAGATTTTTTTTTTGTAGTTTAAGTAGAATTAGTTTTAGGTTTTTAGCTAGTAAATTATGTTTGGGTAACTTAATTCATATCATCAATTTAATTTTGCATTTATTTTTTATTTTTATTTTGCATTTATTTTTTTTATTTTTATTCATGCATATTTAGTTTATGTTTTATTTTAGGTATTTTAATAGTTAGTTAAGTTGAAAATTGCATATTGCTTGAATAAGCCTAGGGTGACTAATTTTAGTACTTAACTAAAACGATTTAATTAATCCTCGTGGGAACGATACTCTACTCACTCTTTATTACTTGTCGCGACTCGTGCACTTGTGGTATAGGTCTTAGAGCGCAACACATACCTCTCCAGATATCTCTGCTTTGCTGTTTATATGTTCATCTTCTTCATAAATTTTCATAGAAGCATCAGATTCGTAATCCATTTCAGCAAATTACAAAGATTATGAGTGAAGTGAATGGAAGAGTGAATGAAAAGCTCGGCAGAATGGAGAAGAGAAATTGGCTGAGTATAAGTTGTGAGAAGGGTAAAATAGTAATTTATTTTAAAAATATTAAAGATTAAAAAAGATAGGTTGTGTTTAGTGATTTTTTGGTTGCATTTAGAATCACTCTTACTCCATACAGGTTATAAAATCATTTTTTCCCATTCTCTCATTCCTCTCAAAGCCTGCACAACTAAATTCTCACATTCTCTTCTTCTTTATCTCTTAAACCTTTAAACACAATCAATTAAATTCTCGCAACTTTTCATAGCCATCCCTTCAATTTCTTCAAAAAAATATGATTTAAACAATAAATTTGTGTTAATTTGTTTGATTTAAATTTGAGTTTTGTTCTTTATTTTCAATTTTGTTTAGGTTTTGTTTTTTTTTCCCAAATAATTTAAGCATGTTTCAGCATTTTTGGTTGAAACAAGCAAATATTGAAAAAAAAAAAAACACCCACATAATAGTTGGTGTGCAGTAACGAGAAGTAAGAAATTGCAAAATAAAATTGAAAATTACTTGCAGTAGATGAAAATTCCAATTCCAGGAGCTCAATTCAAGAAATTTTTAAAATAGGAAAAACATGAAATTTTACGAGGATAATTATGTAACTTGTATGAGGATATTTTGGTATTAAAAAAATAAGTTAAAATAAAGTGTGCCCGATAATTTTTTTGTTAAACATTGAATAACTAGAGATTGGAGTGCTTGGATTCGAACTCAAATTTATAATATACCACAATTCATTCTTAACCACTAAGCCAAAAAGTTATTGGATTTGAAAGTATAAGTATTCTCATCTATTTTACGTGTTTGTTCCTACAAATACTATAATTGCTTCTTTTTTGCAAATTTATTGTTTTTAGAAGGACAGTGAACGCGAGAGGGCTTTAGCCTTAGATGCTGTAGTTGCAACAGGTGCAGGTAGATTGTGTAATTCTAGGCAAGAGGCAGATATATGATACGTAAATTATACAAATAAAAAACATAAAAATGATATAAATTAAAATTAAATAAAAATATATATGAATATGGAAAATATTAAAAATAAAATTTTGTATTTTTGTATCGACATAAATTTTGATACGAAATTTTATATTTTATATGACACGAATATGAATTAGAAACATGAATTGTTAAATCTAATTGCAAGTAATTTTTTTTGGTGAAAAAGTTTCTTTATAATCTTTACTGGAATTCGGTTTTCACAATTTATGTGTGTCAATCTTTAAAAAAAAATGCATTTGGAACAAAAACAATGTTATTCCTTTATGCTGGCCTTAAAAAGAAAAAAAATTATTAACATCCTAAATGTTCTTAATTACAATAAAAAGTTTTTTTTTTTTAAATATGAAGATAAAAAAAACCCATAAAAAATAATCGTACTCATCTTATTTAAAATCCAGTAGTCAACTCGAAAATCGACGATCACTAATCAATTGATCACAACCAACCAATCATCAATTGTCGCGTACCGAAGTTGAAAATTTCTAAAAAATATTCATAAACTCCTTAAGAGCTCTACTTTTTGATTATTATACCATTATTGCTAAAAAAAATACTATGTTTTTCATAGATTGAGACAACTATATCAGGTTTAATTTTTAGATCTAAGAAAATATGAGAATTTTTTGTAAAGGTGATGTGAGAATCGAAAAAAAAAAAGGTAAAAAGGAGTTTTTGGACAATTTCAAATCATTTTTAATGTCGGTAAGTGATGGCCGGCTTAATATCAGTTGCTGAATGTTGGGTTAGCCATTGAATTTTAAATAAGGTTAATAGAATTATTTCTTATATAGTCTTTATATATTATTAATGTATAAAAAATTGACACATCATCAGTAAATTTTTATTAGCAAATTGAAAAAAATTTATTTTTATTTATTTTATTTATTTTTAAGAGTTTGGTATATTTTTAATTTGCATTTTAATAATATGTCAATCTTTGATGTATTGATAGTGTATAGAGACAAATTACTAAGGAATGAGACAAATTATTGACATGTTTCCTTCAGCTTCTATATAAATTTTTTGAATTTTCTCCAACCCTTTCATTAATTGTTTCTCATCATTATCATCATCATCAGAGCCTTTATCCTAAGAGATTTTGGGATAGGCTATATGAACCAATATCTGAATTCACGTTAGATCGCCCATATGTTTCTCCTCTTCCATAGATTCCTATCCAAGGCCATTTGCTCATCCAATTCTAAAACCTCCATATCTTTCCAAACTACTTCCTTCCAAGTCTTTTTCGGTCTTCCTCTAGTCTTAACCCTTCTATCAACATCCATAGCTTCTATTCTCCTAACTGAAGCATCTACAGGTCTACGTCTTACGTGTCCAAACCAACGTAAATGATTTTCACACATCTTGTCTTTGATAGGTACCACTCCAACCATCTTACGAATATCATCATTTCTCATTCTATCCTTTCTTGTATATCCGCGTATCCACTGCAACATTTGCATTTCTATTACACTCATCTTTTGTGTATGTAGCCTCTTAGTCGCCCAACATTCACTACCATATAACAATGTTGGTCTAACAACTGTCCTATAAAACTTGCCTTTCAACCATATAGGAATTCCTTTATCGCACAACACACCTGTAGCACTTCTCCACTTACTCCATCCAGCTTGGATCCTATAGGTCACATCACCATCAATCTCTCCATCCATTTGTACTATCGATCCCAAATATCAAAAATGGTCCCGCTTAGGTATCGCCACCCCATCTAACGTCACTACATCATGCTCTTCCACTCGGTTAGAACTGAATTTACACTCCATGTATTCAGTCTTCACTCTACTTAGTTTAAATCCTTTTGATTCCAACGTTTGTCTCCATAATTCCAACTTTGCATTGATCTCCGCTCTAATTTTTGCATATAGGACAATATCATCTGCAAACATCATACACCAAGGCACTTTTATCTTGGATGAATTTTGTTAGTTCGTCCATAACTACCGCAAACAAGAATGGACTCACCGCTGACCCTTAGTGTAATCCCACCGTGATAGGAAACTCACTCGTTTGCCCCCCACCCCCCCCCCCCCCCCCCCCCCCCCCCCCCCCCCCCCCCCCCCCCCCCCCCACCTGTCCTCACTTGTGTCCTTGCATCTCCATACATGTCCTTAATTAGTTCAATATATTTCAAAGGACCTTTTTTCTTCATTAAGGACCACCATAGTACCTCCCTAGGCACTTTATCATATGCTTTCTCCAAATCTATATTATCATATGCTTTCTCCAAATCTATAAAGGCCATATGGAGATCTTTACCCATTACTCGAGAGCTCCATAAGTTGTCTAAGCAAATAAATTGCCTCCATAGTTGATCGACTCGGCATAAAACCAAATTCATTCTCCGATATCTCTACATTTTTTCTTAATCTCCGTTCTATCACTCTTTCCCATAGTTTCATTGTGTGACTCATCAATTTTATGCCTCGGTAGTTGGCGCAACTTTGAATATCTCCCTTGTTCTTATATAGTGGTATCAAAACACTCTTCCTCCATTCCTCCGGCATTTTGTTAGTGCGCCAAATCTTATTAAATAGATTTGTCAACCACCTAACTCCTACATCTCTAAGGCATTTCCAAACTTCAATTGGGATGTCATCAGGTCCAACAGCTTTTCTGTTCTTCATCATTTTTAGTGCCTCTTTTACCTCTGTCTCTTTGATTCTACGTATAAAGCACTGATTTAAATCCTTGAGAGGCACCAAGATATTATCCAAAACTTTATTTTGTCCGTCATTAAATAATTTGTCAAAATAATCATGCCATCTGTCCTTAATGTCATTGTCTTTAACAAGAGTTCTTTGATGCTCATCCTTAATACATTTCACAACTCCTAGGTCACTCCTCCTCCTTTCTTTTGCTCGTGCCAATCTGTATATCTTTTGCTCTCCCTCCTTTGTGTTCAACTTGTCGTAAATCTCTTTCACAACCTTCGTCTTCGCTTCTGCTACAGCCTTCTTTGCCTCCTTTTTTGCTAACTTATATTTCGTAAAACTCTATTCTGTATTGTTCTTCTTCAAAGCCTTGTAACACTCTTGCTTAGTCTTTATAGCATCTTTTACTGCTGCAGTCCACCATGTTGCGTCTTTTCCAGTTGGCACTCTTCCGTTTGATACTCCTAATGTCTCTTTGCCCACCTCTCGAATGCATTTTGCCATCTTATTCCACATTACATTTGGGTTCTCTTCTGTTGTCCAATCCTCTTTTTGAATCCAACTATCTTTACATGTTTGATGACAATCTTCTTTTAGCTTCCACCATCGAATCATTTCAATTCCTTTTTGTTAGTTCCTTCGATGTTGTCTATCTATCTTCATATCTAGAACTAGGAGCCTATGTTGCGCGGTAACACTCTCACCTGGGATAACCTTACAATCCAAACATAAATGTCTATCCCTACTCCTAGTTAAAAAGAAATCTATCTAACTTGCTCTTGGCCCACTTCTAAAGGTTATAAGATGAGAATCTCTCTTCTTAAACAATGTGTTTACTAGAATTAGGTCATAAGATAAAGCAAAATCTAAGATAGCATCCCTACTCTCGTTTCTTATACCACAACTAAAACCCCCATGTACGCTCTCAAAACCCTCTCTACTTGTACCTACATGTCCATTAAGATTGCCACCAATAAAAAGGTTTTCTCTTAGAGGCACTTCTTGTACTACCTTATCTAAATCCTCCCAAAACTGTCGTTTACTAATCTCATCAAGTCCTATATGGGGTGCATACACGCTAATGACATTAAATACCTCTTCTCCTAGAACTAGCTTAACCAAAATAATTATATCCCTTTGTCTCCTAATCTGTACAACATCCTTATGGTACTCTTTATCTATAATAATACCTACTCCATTTCTGTCTTTATCTTTCCCTGTGTACCAAAGTTTATATTGCCAAGGTGATATCTATCTAGCCTTTTCCCCAACCTATTTGGTCTCTTGAAGACACAAGATGTTAACCTTCCTCCTACTCATAACCTCACAAATCTTGGCTAACTTGCCATTAAGCGTACCTATATTCCAAGATCCTAACCTAAGCTTATGGTTATGGTTATGGACTAACTTTTTTACCCACCCCCGTCCATTATGGTGTGGGAACCTTTGCCTATTTAACACCACATCCAGGCATCGATGTGGCGTGTCGCTTCCGGGCAACGACCTAGCAACCCTTACCCACTTTTCACTACACCCGGGCTCCGATGCAGCGTGTCGCTGAGTAGAGGATGCCCCAACGATGTTCTGATATTGGTTCATTTCATGAGATTGGACTAGTTTTTAAGGCTGGTTATCCAAACCTATCGCCACCCTCGTCTTTTACCCGGGCTTGGGACCGGCTACGTTAACTCACACAGGTGGAGTTTTTCATCAATTGTTTCTCAAACATGAAAAATTATGACTTCAAATCCACATGATTATCTAAACTCACTTTTATAGTTAAAATTACGTTTCCAAGTCCAAATCACCTTCAACTTCCAAATATTTTTGAACTTCCTAAAAATGGATTTTTGGAAGCTTTTAGGAAATATGTTTTTAAGAAGAATAAAAGCTTTCTGGAAACCAATTTTTGGAAAGCACAAAAATTTTGGAAAGTAGATTTTGTTTTGAAGGTTTATAATGTAAATTTCATAAGAGCATTTTTGTCATAACATTCGAAAAAAAATATTTGTGAGAGACTAAGAGTTAGACGTGTCAAACATGCTAGGCGGCCTATGACATGACACGATCCGGCATGTTATGAATCATAATTAGCACGATCCATACTTAAATAAGTGAACTGGGCCAAGTACGATATATATACATGTGTCTTGTCAGATTATATGTTTTTAGACACATAATTGGCACAACACGATCCATTAAGGGTCAATACTAGCACGTGGCACACAGACTAGCATAGCATGACACGCAAGCGCATGTGCCGTGCCGTGCCATGCCGTATTAGCCCATTTATAAAAATAACATTATATTTAATAAATCTAATTATAAAATATTTGAATTATTGATGCATAAATATATAATATTTAGTTGGCTTAATAGCCAGATGTACTCTCAGTCTTTTGCATAAAATGGATATCAGCTTTCAACATTTTATCATGTAGAAATCAGTCCATGAACTTTTATTTTACTATAAATAAACTCTTAACTTTTCAAAATATTCAAATAAATCTAGATCTGTTAAATGACACTAACAGTTGTTTAAACATCCTACATGGAAGCTAACATGAATAGCTTATTTGATTGTCACGTGGGCATGTCACATGTAAATACTAACAAAAGTTAGTATCATTTAACGGATTTGGATTTAATTGCATGATTTTGAAATATTAAGGGCTTATTTACAATAAAATAAAAATTTACAAACTAATTTCATGTGATAAAATATTGAGAGCTTATATCTATTTTGTGCAAAAGGTTGAAAGTATATTGACTATTAAGCTCTTTTATTTTGAGTACAAAATGTATGATATGTCACATTTTATATATATAATTTTTTATTAAATACATTATTAATAAAAACTTACCAAAATATAAATTATTAAAGATTACTTTACTTAAAGATTTTTTAGATGGACAAACTCGAATACAAGACAAATCACATTATATACGTAAATCATCATTTAAAGAGAATGAAAAATAAAATAATAATCTTTTGTGTCTTATAGTTTTTTTTTGTGTGTATTTTTTAAATATTAAGATCGTAAATTTTGATATTTTTATTTAGTGGATTTTATTATGTTTTCCTGTGCATATAGGTATTCTACTAAAGTAAATTTTGTGTCTTTTATTTTATTTTATCTTACATGTTATTTAAATTAATAAATAATTAAAAAAAATAAAAAATTTAAAAATTTATTAATGGACCAGCACGATCTATTAGTACTATGAGTCATGTGTCGTGTTGGGTCATATTTTTCATTTTCATGGATTGTATTAGCACGACTCATTAAAAAATAATATCAAGTCTTAGCAACCAATTAATACATGAATTAATATTTAAATTAGCACGCCCCACTTGACACTTCCGTTGAAAGTAAATAGTAAGTTGTGAATAAAATTTCTCTGAATTAATCTTTCTGCATTAATTTTGATACGGTTACCTTTTAACCTTACCGAACGGGAAATTCTATAGTAAGGTCACAAATTTTGACCTTATTATAAGGTCACCGTAAAAAATATATGATTAAGTGTAAATTTAAAATCATTAGGCATAAAAAATGTTAGACGTATCATAAAAATGTGATTATCAATATAAATATTAGTGTCAATAGATTTAAATACATAATAATTTGCTATAATATATGTTTATGTTAATTATCATGTGTTTATATACTTCTAACTAGATGTGCTTATTGGGCCGGGTTGACCCGACCCGGTTCGCAACCGGATCGGGTCAATCCGGCCCAAAATCCGAACAGGTACTGTACCGGTTCAGAACCGGCCCAGCTCGGCATATTACCGGGTTGGGCCGGTTTTCATATTTTATAACCGGGCCCGGTAAGGGCCCGGCTCATAACCAGATCGGTTCAAACCGGTCTGGTTAAAAAAATAAAAAAAAAAGAAATAATGACTGCAGTTGCACTGCAGTATTTGATATCAATCTTTTTTTTTAATTTTTTAATTTTTTAATTAAATTTAAAAAAAAAAAGAAAAGACTCGGCTGCCACTGCGCACAGTGGCAGCCAAGCCTCTTGCAGACTTGCAGTTACACTGCAAGTCTGCAACTGCAAGTGCAATTGCACTGCAATATACAGAGCAGAGGCAGACTTGCCTCTGCTCTGTGTGACTGTGTTGGCCGTTGCCCATCAATCCTTTTTTTTTAAATTTTTTTATTTTTTTATTCTAATTTTTTCCTATAAATACCTCTATAATCTTCTATTTTCATTGACATTTCTTCTATATTCTCTCTCAAATCTACTATCTATATTCATCTACTCTTATTCTCTTCACTCACATACTCTCTCAATATTCACTCAAACTCTCTCAAATTCACTTAAATTCTCTTATTCCAAATTTATAATATCATCATTTCCTTTCTAAATTTCATTTTTCTTTTTATTTTATAATTTTACAAATTTTACTTTTAATTTTCAAATTCTAATATATTATATATATTCCTTATTCCAAATTTATAATATCATCATTTTCTTTATAAATTTCATTTTTCTTTTTATTTTATAATTTTGCAAATTTTACTTTTAATTTTCAAGTTTCAATTTTCAAATTCCAATATATTATATATATCATACATCTATTTTTTTTATTTTTAACATATATTTATTTTCAAAAAAAATAAAAATATCAAATTTCTTTCGTCCTTCATGCTCTGTTTCTCGACCTTTTGGTTCCACTGAAATTCCTAGTTTGGGTGATGAATCATTTAATGAAATCGAACCCGATATTCATCCGGAGGAGGAGCTTCCTTTGGCGGCGCCATCGGTTGGTCGTGTTCGACGTGGAGGTCATGCTCAAACACAATCATCAGCTGCCACCACTGCTGCTACATCATCAAGGCTGAAGTTTAGTCGAAAAAAAACGAGCAGGGTATGGGAGTATTTCGATATTGTAGCAAAAGAAGGTGAGACGAATAAATATTGTGCTATCTGTAAATTGTGCCAAGGCGTTTACTCTTATAAGTCCGGTGGAGGTGCTGGCGGTACATGTACGTATAAAAGACATTTAATTACTGCACATAAAATTAATCCTAATGCCGAAGAAGATGAAATTTTAGAAGGTAAACAATCTCAAATTAATACACGTGATTGTGGAAAAAATTTTATTTTTGATAATGTTCAAGCTAGACGTGGTTTAGTTAGATTTGTAATTAGGACTGAACAACCATTCACAATTTGTGAAAAATCAGGATATTTAGAATTTGTTTGTAACTATTTACAACTCGCATATAAATCTATTTCTAGACATACATTAAAAAGAGATTGCATGGATATGTTTAAAGAATATAGACAAGCTTTAATTGATAAACTTAGTAATATTTCATCTAGGGTTAGTTTAACTAGTGATATATGGACTAGTACTAATGGTATAAGTTATATTGTTATAACTTGTCATTGGATAGATGAAGATTGGTCCATGAAAAAACGAATTTTCTCTTTAGATGTAATAGAAGAAGCACATAATTCATATACTATTCATAAATATATTATTAAAGTTTGTAAATTATATGGACTAGAAAATAATAAAGTTTTTGCTATTACTTTTGATAATGCTTCGAGTAATACTGCAGCTATTCCTCATTTAATTAAAAGTTTAAACCCTGTTATGCAAGGCATATTTTTTCATGCAAGATGTGCATGTCATATTATAAATTTATGTGTTCAAAGTGGTTTTAGTTCTAGTGGTACTGGTACTGGCATAGGTCCAATTGATAAAATTAAAATTTTAGCAAAATGGATTCGCACACCAAGTAATAAACGTGAATGGAAGCAAATTTGTATAACAAATAATATACCTGTTAAAGCATTTCCACTTCCCGTGAAAACAAGATGGAATTCACTTCATCGTTTGCTTTCTTCTATTTTACCTTATAAAGAACTTGTTACTCCTTTTTATAGCAATTATACAAATAGCATACAATTAGTACTTTTTGAAGATGATTGGACTTTTATTGAATATTGTGTTGATTTATTATCTACTTTTAAAGATGCAACCGAAAGATTTTCAACTCAAATTTATCCAACTACACCGTATTTTGTTCCTATTATCTACACAATGTTTGATAAATTTGTAAAATTTAGGAATCATGAAACTTTAAGTTCTTTTGTATATGATATGGAGGAAAAATTTAAAAAATATTGGGAAATAATTCCTTCTATTTATTGTATTGCAACTTTACTAGATCCTAGTCAAGGTAAGGTAAATATAGAAATTTTTTTTGATTGTTATAAAGAATTTCTTGGTCTTGATTCTATTGAGGATCAAAAGTCCTCAATTAACAATCTTTTTCGAGAATTGTTTAATGTTTATGAAACAGAAAAGGAGCAATTCAACTTTAATCGAGAAGAAGAAGATTCATACGAAGAAACCGAAAGTAGCAAAAAAGGAAAAGGAATTTTAAACGCAATTAAGGAAGCAGCAAAGAAAAGAATGAAGCTAAAAGGAAAAGCGAGCGGATCGGGATCGGGATCAACAACTCGACGAAGTTCTAGCTTCAATGAGCTAGGATTTTTCTTAAGTCAGGATTTTTCTTAAGTCAAGATTTTTCTGTAGATGATAACTTTGATCTTCTCCAATGGTGGAAAGAAAACCAAAAACAATTTCCAGTTTTAGCTTCCATGGCCCGAGATGTTTTTGCGGTGCAAGTTTCTTCTGTTGCTTCGGAATCCGCATTCTCGACGTGTGGAAGAATTATTGGAGACCATCGAACCACTCTTAATCCGGATTCATTGTGCATGTTAACATGCCTTAAAGATTGGTTTGATGCGGAATCGCGCAATGTCGAACTTGGAATGGCCAATGAATTTGCTGATAATAATTCAGAAGAGGAGGAAGAAATTTCCAAGGCAATCCGTATAAATTATGAAGAGTAGAGAATAATCTTTTTTTTGTAAATTGTATGTAAAATTGTAAATAAGTTTAGTCATAGTGAATATTTTTATGGATTACGGTCCCGTGGTTTTTACCCTTATAACTTTTGAAGGGGTTTTCCACGTAAAAAATCTTTGGTCTCCTACTCTCTTTTTTTTCTCCTTTGTTGTTGTTGTTGTTGTTATTATTATTATTATTATTATTATTATTATTATTACATACCAAATTAATTAATGTTATACTTATCTATGTTTAAATAAATAAATATTTAAAATACAAAATGAATTAATATTTTAAAAACATATTAAATAAATGAATAAATAAATAAATGAATAAATTATATTTCAAATATAATAAATTATTTTAAATGCAAAATGAATATAATAAATGAATATAAATAAAGATATGCAAAATGAATATAATAATAATATTCATAATATCATTATTTGTATTTTGAATCAAATATCATTTTATCATAATATTATATTCATAATATAACTTTAATTTATTATAACAATAATTTTATTGGATAATTTTATAATAGTTTATTTTTACATTATTGTTACATTAATTAAATAAATTATAATATAACTTTATAATAAATTATTGTTAAATTAAACTATTAACATTATTTATTATAAAAATAAATTTATTAGATTAAATTATTAAAATATATTAATATATATTAAAATAAATTAATATAAATTTTTAAAAATAAAAATTCTAAAAAACAAAAAAAATGGACCGAACCGGTTTAAACCGGTTCGGTCCGGTTTTGAGGCGAACCAGTCCAACGAACCGGGCCGGTTCGCTTCTTATAACAAATAGAACCTGTCCGAACCGGACCGGTTTTCTTATGGTTAGGGCCAGAACCGGTGAAAACCGGTCCGGAACCGGCCTGGTCCGGCCCATAACCAGCTTTACTTCTAACATATTTTACACCTAATAACTTTAGATTTATGCTAAATCATGTGTTGTTTACATTAATTTTAAGTTAATTATCAAGTATTTACGATACGTCTAATATTTTTTATGCCTAATAACTATAAATTTACATTTAATAATATATTTTTTATGTTAATCTTATAATAAGGTCAAAATTTATAACTTTACTATAGAATTTCCCTTACCGAAACGTCACAAAAATATTGTATTACCTGAAAAAATTAACTACATGGAGTTTACCTAAAACGATAATAAGCAGAAGCAGAGGTGGAGGGCAGCGAATCCATTCATTTGGGAGAGAGTGTGGCCTTATCTCCCTCACTCGACTCTTCTACAGGCCGCCTGAAATAAATATCTCATCACCCCTTAGCCTATCTTCTTCTACCAATTGAAAGGTGAAACAAAAAGATGGCTTCCTTCCTAGGCTCCATACGCCACACCCCGTCTCTGGAAGTCTCCTTCTCCTGCTCCAATAGAAGGATAACACCGACTACAGTAACTTCTTGCTTGTCTTTACCCTTCCCCGATAAGTCTCAGTATAACGCCCTCGTAGTGGCTGGAAGGCCATTGCTCGGCTTCAAGCACTCTTTTGTTCCTCGCGCTGTTGTTACTCCCAATTCCGTCCTCAGCGAACAGGCCTTCAAGGGCCTCTCTCTTCACCAAGACCAAGACGACCAGGACGTCTATGACTCTACAGGTGAGGCTCAGGCTAAGGCTTCCTCCAACCGTGACGGCGAAGACCAACTTGACATTTCCAAGTTGGGTTTGCCTCAGCGCCTCGTCGATTCCCTACTCGAACGGGGTATCACTCACCTTTTCCCAATTCAGGTCTATTTTTCTTTCTTTTCGATGACTTCATGAGTAGTTATTTTATTAGTTATTACTTTCATTCTTGCGCTGTTCTAACTTCAACCCCTCTATTTCGTTTTTTCTGTCCTGGAGTAGAGTAGACGATCAGAATTCGCATACTATGCTACTTGCTTGTCTTAGGCTATTTAACCATCGTTTCAAATGCACATGTGCAGTGCTTCTAACTTACTTCCTTTCTACTGTATTATACCTTTGTATATAACCATGATTGTGTCCTTTCTTTCTATTCAAGTACTTACGCTGGGTTCGACACTTATCTTAATTACCAGTCTAACATTCTATACACTATATCCCCGCTTTCATTAATTTAGAGAGCTGTCTTGCTACCGGCACTGCAAGGTCGAGACATCATTGCTCGTGCAAAGACTGGAACTGGCAAGACTTTAGCCTTTGGAATCCCCATAATTAAACGGCTTACTGAAGATGCTACCCAACACACAAGTCCTCGGCGGTAACACACCTCATAATGCAAACCTAGATTTCCTCGATTTTCAATATTCTTGTTATTCTTAATGTTTTCTCCTTTCTGTTTCTCTTTTTCTAGGATGTCTGGCCGGCTTCCCCGAGTTTTGGTCCTGGCTCCCACTCGGGAGTTAGCCAAGCAAGTGGAGAAAGAAATTAAAGAGTCTGCATCTAATTTGAGCACTGTTTGCGTTTATGGAGGGGTTTCTTATAATACACAGCGCAATGCTCTTTCCCGTGGGGTTGATGTAGTTGTTGGGACTCCTGGTCGAATTATTGACCTCATAGAAAGTAATGACCTCAAATTGGGGGAAGTTGAATATTTGGTCCTTGATGAAGCCGATCAGATGCTTGCAGTTGGATTTGAGGAGGCTGTGGAACAAATTTTAGAGAATCTTCCATCAAAAAGGCAGAGCATGCTTTTCTCTGCAACCATGCCTTCTTGGGTTAAAAAGTTGGCAAGAAAATACTTGGACAATCCTCTAAATATTGACCTGGTAAATTCTTTTCTATGCACCGTTGAAATGTTTATTCTTGCTGGTTTTTGACATGTTATGCTTGTTTTCTTTTATGCATTGATGATGGAAAAGTTTATGTCTGAACTCAAAAGGTTACAAATCTTGAGTCTCAAGTGTTGGAGGTAGTTATTTATGGTTGTTTGATGGATGAGCTGTTATTGTAGAGCATCAGTGAAACATCAAAATTCTCTGTTTATGATTGTCAATGGTGAAAATTAGTATGTGTCCCAATTCCCACCCAGTTTCTTGGGTTGGGAGGACTAATACATTATTCAGTAAGTTGATTTAATTTTTGATGGTCAGCATGCTCAGAATGTGCATATCAACCTCATAAATTTGATCTCTGAACCACTTCATCGACAATAGAAATCAGTGCCATCCTGCAAAATTATGTGGTATATATCTGCTTAGATATAAATCTGGCATACTACTACCTTCCTACATTTCTCCAATGCAAATGTTACTTCAGCTGAGACATTGTCAAAACTATGTTCTTTTTCTTTGGGGATAAAAAAGTATGATTTGTTGAGAGATTAAAATTGAATAATGTAATTTGGTGAATTAAGATGACATATACTGCTCTTGGAGTAGCACATTTCCATTTTCAGTATTATGTCAAAAGTTCTTTCATTGCACAAAGAAACCATTAATTAAGTTTTTGTAATTTCTCCTTTCACAGGTTGGAGATCAAGATGATAAGCTTGCTGAGGGCATCAAACTTTATGCAATATCAACCACTGCAACTTCAAAGCGGACCATTCTTAGTGATCTCATAACAGTAAAAAATTTATCTTCTCTTACTTTGTCTCATCGAATCAATATTTCCCTATATTTTTGCTATAAACTGAAGCCATGAATGAAGTCTGCCTATTACATCTAGTGAGTTTTTTCTTCATATATGTATCATTTTAGTGGAGGGTAACATAAGAATGCTCCTTTTTCTTCTTTTTTTTTTTTAAGAATTTTACCATATAAAACATAAACTTATTGCATTGTTCTTATTGGAATTAATTTTGTTTGTGTTGAATTTTATCTGCAGTATATGTTATATATCAGAAAACATAATAGATCCAATGTAAATGTTTTGACATTATTCTATGCAAGCAACATCTAGTGAGTTGGCTTGCATTTGTGGCATCAGCTGTTGATGCATTCTTTGTTCTTCAAAGATTTTTCAGGGGGGAATTTCGTTCAATGCTGAATTCTTATTCTTAGTTAAGATTTTTATTTCTGTGGAGACCCCCAAATTTCCTTTATCCGCAGATCAATATGGTTCATGTTTTTATCTAATTTAGTAGTTTCCTCCCATATCCTTACTTTTAACTGTAAACTTTTCTTAGAGGAAATTATTTTATCATTTGACTCTACTAACATTAATGCAATGTTGTTATGCTACCCTATGTTAACATGGTTCAAAGTTATATAAAACTACAATACTGGAAAAACTGAATCTTGTCCTAATCTTCAGGTTTATGCGAAGGGTGGGAAAACCATTGTTTTTACACAAACAAAACGAGATGCTGATGATGTGTCTATTGCTTTAACAAATAGCATAGCTTCTGAGGCATTGCATGGCGATATATCTCAACATCAAAGGGAGAGAACATTGAATGGATTTCGACAAGGAAAATTTACTGTGCTTGTTGCCACTGATGTTGCGTCTCGTGGACTTGATATTCCAAATGTTGACCTCGTACGTTATTGAAATATATTTTAGTTCTTTGAAGTCTATAATTTGTTTTGGGCCTGTCATTATGTTCTTTCATTGCTACTATAGGCTTCATGTAGTTGTTACTTTTGCCAACTTCTTCTTCTTTTTGTGCCTTTGAATCTGCAAGCAAAATCATGTTTGATGAGAAATGAGTAAATGGTTAAAATGTTATACCAATTAAAGAAAAATATTTTTTTTGAAAAGCAAATGATTTTATTCATTGAAGTAGATTACAACCACAGATACCAATTAAAGAAAATTGCTTCATATAGAACTAAAATCATTCATTTTGTTATCCATTGAGGTATTATTTTAGTTCCTAATTAAAATATTGTTTTTTTTAATCAAAATGCATTTCTGATTTTATTTGGAAACAAAATGCAATAATAAAAATGCTGATTAAATATTCAAATGGTACTTCAATAGTTGAAGGATGTGTATGATATTGTGCTTTCGAAAGAAATATAAACAAAATAAATTAGTACTTATTTTTGAAACTCTAATCATTTAAGTTGTTCCTTATATCGTGTTTACATATTTAGCAAAATGAATGGTTGGTATTCAATATCAATTTCATTAGTTACTAAAGCTGAAAAAATGTGTTTTTATTTGATATTATGAAACTAGTGGGAAAAATATGTCAACCATGCATAAACAATGGACATGCATGCTATGTTGATGCTTATAAGTCTGATAACTGATTTTGCCATTTTTTCTGTTTCCAATTTTCATGCTTCAAATTTCTAGATATTATCATATATGGAAAGCTATCATAATTATTTAAGCACCTTCAGTTTCAAAATGTGGAATGTACTTTCTAAAGACTATACTGAGAAGACTGTGGCACTTATCATCCTTTCTCCAGGTTATCCACTATGAGCTTCCCAATGATGCAGAGGCTTTTGTGCATCGCTCTGGACGTACTGGACGGGCTGGGAAGGAAGGTTCTGCAATTTTGATGTATACTAATAGCCAAAGGAGAACTGTCAGATCTCTTGAACGTGACATTGGGTGTAAGTTTGAGTTCATTAGTCCTCCTGCTATTGAAGAAGTTTTGGAGTCATCAGCTGAGCAAATTGTTGCTACTCTTGAAGGAGTTCATCCTGAGTCTATAAAGTTCTTTACCCCAACTGCTGAAAGACTGATTGAAGTACAAGGGACAAGTGCTCTTGCTGCTGCACTAGCACACCTAAGTGGATTTTCCCGTCCTCCTTCATCCCGGTCTCTTATTAGCCATGAGCAGGTAAATTATAGTACAATTTCTGTTGCTTTCAATTGTAATTGGAGCCTTTAATTGCAAAATTACATTCAAGTTTGCTGGGACAACCTAGCTCTTGATATTGGGACTTTGAATTTGGAGGTGTCAAGTTCAAACCCTTGGAATGAGTTTATGGGATGCGGTGACTAAGTGGGTCTCCATGTGTACTAGAATTTTTTAAGTGGCCTGCTTTTCTTGAAAATCAGTGTACTTCTGTTATCCTTTATGTTGTTTGACTTGGTATGCAGAAAATAGAGTAACACAGTGAATACAACTGCAGGATGTGGTTGTAACCTTGCAAATGGCTTTT
Source organism: Heritiera littoralis (assembly GCA_031772115.1). Lineage (NCBI taxonomy): Eukaryota > Viridiplantae > Streptophyta > Magnoliopsida > Malvales > Malvaceae > Heritiera > Heritiera littoralis. The sequence goes on along the minus strand of JAPDPK010000020.1, from coordinate 7,992,604 downwards.
AGGAATGCAATTGTTTTTGTTATTGTTGTACTGTACTTTGCCCCTTTTTGTCTTCTTCTGTTAGGTAAATCCTATGCGTTGCCTTTTGTTATATATATATACATATACACACACCCACACCCACACCCACACCCACACCCATGTCTGTATGGGCAGTGTGCTGTCAACTAAATTCTTAAATGCCAGGAATCCTCATCTCACCATATGCACAGATGTTTTGAACTTGTTTCTCATTTTTGAATACCTATTTGCTTAAATTTATCTTTGTTTTGTTTGTCAAGAATTTTTGTTTCAATAAATTAATTTAGCCTGCCTAATCAGAATCTGTTTTGCAGGGATTGGTAACACTGCAGTTGACAAGAGATTCATCTTATACTAGAGGGTTCCTGTCTGCTAGGTCTGTCACTGGGTTTCTTTCTGATGTTTACCCCCTGGCTGCTGATGAAGTTGGGAAAATATATCTAATTGCAGATGAGAGGGTATGTATCTGCACGAGATTCTGTTCTATTTCTTTTCTTAATCTTGACTGATGCATTTCTTTGATTGAGATGTAAGAATGTATTTGTTATCAGGTTCAAGGAGCTGTCTTTGATCTCCCTGAGGAGATTGCAAAAGAGTTGCTGAATAAGCAAACACCACCTGGAAACAGCATCTCGAAGATCACAAAGGTTGGTGCTAGCTATTGGTCACTGTTTCTCATTAGATGTGATCTTGCATGATGGTTGTGTTACTTATATAATATCATCTAAGTCATCTAGCTATGCTCCTTTGGCAGGCACCTAGGGTTTTTTTTTTTAGTTGTACTTAAATAAGCTGATTTTTTATCATACTAAAATAAGCCTACCCCATATATCGGGATAAAGACTTTGATGATGATGACGACAAAAATAAGCTGATTTTTTTTTTTAATTTCTTCTGGCAGTTGCCTCCTTTGCAAGATGATGGCCCTTCAGGTGATTTTTATGGCAAATTTTCTAGCAGGGATCACTATCCACGAGGAAGTTCAAAGGATCAAAGAGGTTTGAGGGCCTCTAGGGGTTGGAGCGGTGGCCGAGACTCTGATAATGAGGGCCGAGGTGGAAGAAGTAGCTGGTCTCGGACTTCGAAAAGCATTAGAGATGACTGGCTAATTGGTAGTAGCAGATCACACAGTGGTCGAGGCTCTGATAATGAGGGCCGAGGTGGAAGAAGTAGCTGGTCTCGGACTTCGAAAAGCATTAGAGATGACTGGCTAATTGGTAGTAGCAGATCAAACAGATCATCGTCTCGTGACAGGTATGTCTTTTTCATCTATTCTTCTGTGACACACTGTCTTGAACTTTTTAACTTGTACCAAGTTTTATGACATGTAATAGGATAACATACATGCAGCATTTGGTTTTGTCGAGATAATCATTTAGGGAAGCACCAATGGCCAAACTACTATATATGATTACTAGTTGTATCCTGTGCGATGCACGGATTAATTTTAATAATTTTAAAATGTAGTGACACATAAATTAATATTATTTAAATATTTATGTGTTCAAGTCAATCCTTATTATTTCTGATACGTTACAATTTACATGTACCTAACACATGGTAAAATGGTGTCAATTACAATTAAGTAAACAAAATGAAATATGAAAGATTGGATTGTAATGATTTAAAGCAAAGAGATAATATACACACTTGTTGTATTTATATAAAAGAATAGAAAAGTGGAAAAAGACTATCATTTTTTTTTTCTCTTTCCAATCGGCTATCTTATTTTATTGACTATGCCACAAAGAATAGGAAAATCATAATAAAAAATCAATAAAAAAATATCTTAATCATCAACCACCTATTAGAAGACATGTTGTTTGAGCAAAGCATCCTAAGATCCCTCAACAGTGACTTATCAATCTTGAAAAGAAAACATCACAATCCAGTAATCCACATTTGAATTGATAGATTCAGATCACAATAGTAAAAAATATATATAAAAAAACTTACAAACTAACATTAAAATCACTAAACATCCGGTTTAAAAATTGATTTAGATATTGGAACTTGATTTTTTGGATATTATTACATAATTTTTATTGTTTTAAATGGATTAATAATATTTATTATTTTTATGTATTTGGTAATTTTAATGTAATTATTTTTAAAATTAGATAATCTTTCAAAATTTTTTTTTTAAATTAGATAATATTTTAAAACCATAGCTTTCTAGTCAATGAATGTGCAAGAATTGGGCATTTTCTCCCAATTTTATTCCTTTTTGGTTGAAATAAGAAAAAGTTTAAATGTTTATTTGTGATCATATGCATTGTTATATATAAATTATTCGTGATTTCTGATCTATTGATCTATAGTTCCTTTATTTTTATTTCAATTTTGTTAAAAAAAAATAAGAATTCGAATATAACAATTCAAAAATTAAGAATTAATGTGAAACGGACATTGAAAATAATAAAAATATGAAACTTACCTTTATATATTGATAATGTATCAAATTTAAAATGGTTAAATTGTTAGCAATAAGAATATAAGAATTGTTAGAGCAAGATAGAAGGATAGGAAAGGGAAATAATTGCAATGCTAAAATCAAAAAACATATAAGCTTACAATCTCGCCTCATTTATTTGATTAAAAAACATATAAGCTTACAATCATTTCTCTCTTTCCAATAACTAAATTAACTTGAAAGATAAACAAACTCAATAAATTAGAACACATATGAAATTTAACAAATTTTTTTAATTAGGCAAACTTGTCAAAACCTTGAAGGTAGTATTGTTTTCAAATATCTGTCGTCATCAATCTTTGTAATTTCTTGTTGAATTTTTCATTTGTCATTGTGTTCTCAAAATATCTTAAATTGAAGAAAAATCTAAACTCTTGCTTCAATCTATTAAATTTAAATTCATTAATTAACAAAGACACAAATAAAACAAAAACTAAAGTATCAACATACTCATATAAATTAACAGATTAAATCATATTTGTGAACCTAAGTCAAGGAAGAGAAGTATAAGGAACACAAGTTCTCTACAAAGAGGACGTGATTGTAATTCTGTAAAAAAGAAATTTAAAAAAGAAAAGCAAACATATTTGAGATTGTCACAAATCAACTAAACTTTAAAAAACCCCTAAAGAAATTACGGTCTCAAATAAAAAATTCAACTACTAAAGCTAATTATACAAAAAACTTATAAAACAAAAATAGAAATGATATGTTTACCTGGAAAAAAGAGAACAGATTGGAAAATTCCTTTTTTTCCATCATGTTTACCAAGAGTTATTGAAAGACATGGAATGGTTGAAGAGCGGTGGAACTGCTACTGGTATTTGCAAAGAGAACCTCAAAATAGGAAAAACAATTCTAAAGCACTCACCTTTGATTGTGCCTAACAAAAGCAAGCCAATGAAGTAAGTTAGAAAGCATACAAAGTTCCACAAAGTAGCCACAAATCTCTTTGGAGGCTCCATATTTCTCCTAACTATTCACTTCTAGATTTCCATGAAATTCATTGTAACTCCATCACAGAACTCAACTCCAAACCCTTCCTAGAAAACACCAGAAGTATCTGAACCCAGTTACCAAAAAAATCAAATAAACAAAACAAATGCAAAGCAAAGACAAAACCCAATTCACCAAAATCAATTTGCTTCAAGACCCAACATGAAAAAACTAACAGAAAGAACTATAGTTTATCTTTGTTCTGGCTCCAAATCACATGAGATAAATAGGTTAAAAGCAGATTTTTCAGCAATTTACATCATCATCTTCAGGTCTGTTAATTTCAATTTATATCTTCAAAAATTGAACATTAACGAACTGTTGAGGGAAAAAGAGAGGAATTTCTGTAAATTGTAAACTGATAAATAGTTATCCTAAACTGATTAGATTTTAGATAAAATGTTTAAATTATTTTTCAAAAACGGACAATTAATTCTGCAGTTACATTAGCTATCGAAAAACTACCAATGACTGTTGTTGAACTTCCTGTTAAATTTACGTTAACTGTGGAGAGAGATGGAGATATAAACCGAAAATATAGAGAGAGATATCCATTTAGTGGAGATTTTAGTGGAGATTTGAATTGTCAGTTGTTTGGAAATATAAAAAAATAGTGACACGTGGCACTCAAACAGACCTTACATATTAGCATCCATGTCAGCAAAATTATACTGGTAAGCATGTTTCCTAAAATATAATATATATATATATATATATATATATATATATATATATATATATATATGATTTCAATCACTGCAAATCATGTTTCACATACAGATTATGTTGAAAATTACGGAGTTTACTATTCTAATTTATTAAATTAAGTTATTAATTTGTTTAAAATAGATAATTAGTAGATAATTTGATAGGATAAGTAAATAATGTTTAAAATTTGAATAACAAATATTTGAAAAATATTAAGTTATTTAAAATAGATATTATTTAAAATAGATAATTTGATAAAGATTTGAATAACAAAATGTAAAGAATATTAGTTTGTTTAAAATAGATAATTAGTAAATAATTTGATAAAACAAGTAAATAATGTTTAAAATTTGAATAACAAATATTTGAAAAATATTAAGTTATTTAAAATAGAAGATTTAATAAAGATTAATTAGTTTAAAAAGTTAGTTTAAAAGAAAATAAAAATGAGAAGTTAATGAGGTAATGACACGTGTCACTATTATTTTCTGAAATATTATATATATTAGATTAGATTGGTCTTAAGGCTAGGAAATAAAAGAGAACGTAGAAAATATTGGATTCAACTCTGTGTAACTAAGCCAGCAAAAGTATATGATCAAGCCTGCACGTCTTTGGTAAATCTGTTGGCTATTGGTTGATGTGATTCTTATTCCCCTAATCTCGCTCTAAATTTTAGTGTCTCTTAAAGGAAAGGTTAAAAGGCAGAATTAGTTGTTTATCTAATTATGGAAATGAGAGTAGCTTTAGCATGCCCTTTTAGTAAACTAGAACTTATTTTGCCATGCATGGTAAAGGGTACATGCATGATGAGCCAATAGATTTATTTTCTGTACACAGCAGATCCATGGTACGTTTTCTATGTTGTCATTGACATTTTGTTTATATTTATTTTGATGTTTGATTACTTTGGGTGGAAACTGTAATTCCTCTAAACGTTATTATACCATGGAGATATAGCCATAGAAGGCAGCTATTATTACTATTACTTTTTCCCTTACATGGAAACACGTACACCTTGTATATGTATAAGATTTGACGTTGACCTCTCAATTTGTGTACAGAGGCTTTGGAGGTTCTTGTTTCAACTGTGGGCGTCCTGGGCATAGGGCATCTGACTGCCCTGAGAAGTTGGACTTTTAGTATGTTGCTTTGCTTTGATATTGTCTGCGCACTAACTTGGACGATATTGGAACAAAGCTGCTATAGGGCATTTGCTTTTTGGCAGACACTGGCATTCAGTTGATAGAGGGAGATGTTCCCATGCATTGGAAATATTGATATTATGCTGCTAGCCTCCCTTTCGATTTGCGAGGGAACTCATGTTGTGGTTCTTTTTGGTAATTGAATGATTCGCTATTTCTGGGGCCTATCATCTCTCACATTGCTGCCATAAGATGTGCAGACCTATGAACATCTAATTGGAGAAAATTTTCCATGAAAGTCATTTTCTATTACATTACCATTTGGTACCAAAAACATTATCTGCCTATTTTCTGGTATTTTTTTTAATTGAAGGTGGCGGTGGATATGTAGGATAATAATCCTAGATATAAATTAAATTTATTCTTTTTTTGAAATCGAGTTTGGATTTGTGTTAAGTAATTGATATTCATTAATTTAGTTTGAGAGTAAAAAAAAAAAACTTAATAATTATGTAATTAAACGAGTTTAGTCAGTAAACAGATTAAGTTGACTTTTGTGTTGTATCAAGATTAAGCCGTAATTTTGTAATTAACAAATAACAATGGTGGTGAATTAATACTGTTGTGCGTAATTATTAATGGAGTATGGTTTATTTTATTTTATTTATAAATTATGAGGTGTTTTCATATTACATTAGATATGATATTAATATTTTGCACTCATGCTTCGTGGTTAGTGGTTAGTGCTAGTTTAAAAGAATTTAACATGGTGATGATTCATTTTGGTAAATGTTATTACTACTCGTCTCTTCCATATTGAATCCACTTGTTTTTTCAATGTTATGGCATATGCAATGGTAGTTAGGAGTTAATTTTCTTTACTTAGCTTGGAGAGTGTCGTGAAATTAACTTTAATTTTTTCTTTTTTAATAAGTAACACTAACTAATATAGTGTCTCTAACTAATATATAAGTAGTTCTATTTATATATATTATCATAGTATCTCTAACTAAGGAATTATTCGGCAACTAAAATTATAAATTCAGCATTTTGGGATTATGTTATTTAACATATCTTAGTAAAAAAATTTCATGCCACACAAAATTCATAAACAAAAAATTTTGATATGTGTTGTAGTATTATCTTAACATTTCTTTATGGAAAATGGTATGGCATCGTCGACTTTTTCAGTTGCTAACCCTATGAACTAACCGACAACTACATAAAGTTCAATGAATGATGGTGATCTTGTCGGCTTGGCTGATGCATGCATGGCTGATGCATGAAAAGTGTTTCACAAGAAATTGTTGGTGATCTTGTTGGCTTGGCTGATGCATGCATGGCTCCCTCTCCGTTCCCTTCCCTAGAAGCAAATCTATTCTATTAATCTTGATGGATTCCTGCACGCTGAGGAAGCCACGTCGCCCACCTATGCTTTTACTGTCCTGTGCTTCATTCTTTTGAGTGCTCTGTTTTGTTTGGTGCTGATAAAAAAACCCACATGAAAAAGTAAGGAAGCCCACCTATGCTTTTACCGTCTTGTGCTTCTTTCGTTTGAGTGCTCTGTGTTGTTTGGTGCTGATAAAAAAACCCACATGAAAAAGTATTGCACTCTATGCTTTCATCATGTACATATTTTTTGCAAGGCTTTTGTGTCTTTCCTTCTAGAATTTTTTCTATGCTTTTGTACTATGTTTAGATATCCGATTGTTTCTTAGCCTATCTTGATTTTATTTGTCCTTGCATCTTATTATTTTCAATCTCTTGGGTCGGATTCCCTCTTCAATCTGGAATTGACTCATTCATTCTTTCATTGTGTGTTGCCATTTCAAATTCCTCTTCTCAATCGGTTAATGTTACGTGCTTAAGTCTTTTTTTTTGTTGTCCTAGCTTTCCAAATCGTTGTATTATGGCCCTCCTTGGGTCTTTACCAAACCATTTTCATAGTACATCAATGTTTTTGTGTCGGTTATATCTTCTTAGAAAAAATCAGAAGATATTTTTTTCCTCAAAGTTGTGCTTCTTCTTTGCGTCAAAGTATTCTCTGCTTGCCCAGGTAATTTCGTTAATTTTTCCTCCTTCTTTTCCAATTTTCTAGGTCATTTCCCGCTGAATTTTTAGCTTTTTTTTTGGGTTTTTTTGGTATGCTTTCATAGTGTTGGCTATTATTACCCATTCAGAACCCCATTCTCAACCATTCGTGCTGTTGTTGCAACGTCAGGTAAGTTGAATAGGAATTTCAATATTTTTCTTTTAATAAGCAAATGAAAAGTATCTCACTAATTTGAAAAGGGAAATTTGCCAACTGCTCAATTAGATGAAAGTTCAGTAGCTTCAAAAATCCCCTATAGGCATTAGCATACTCTTAATTAAAACCTTTCTATTTTTTCTTAATAATTAAAGCTTATGGTGGGATACATATAGAAAGCAATTTTTAGACTCCAAACATAGAAAATTGATGGTCGCATGCTTTAGCTTTGCCTTTTGATTTTTTTAAAAATAAATATCAATAAATTTGTGTTTTTGATCTTTATTGTTTTAGAATGGAAGACTTTTTTTTTTCCCATTGAGGTCACCTTTATTTTACATGGAAATATAGATACATAGGCCTCTTAAATTTGGGCATGAAATTTGTAATATATTATATATTGGTTTAAGTCCAAGTTTAAGTGAATATATGGGGGATTTTGTTGTATTCTTTGCTTGAAAATGAAGCCTCTATTGACAAGAGGAACTAAAACCTTATATTACTCCCATAGAAGCACAGTAAAAACTGAAAATGCACAATATTACATATTAAATAGACAATTCTTTAGCCATATTAAGCAAAACCACTCTGCCTTGTGATTGCACAAGTGATTAATGTTTGAAATTCTTTAGCGACGGTAAGCCTTTGTTATGATAATTCAATATTATGGCTTCGGTTCTGCTCTCCAACAACATATCCATTTTGTATATAAGCTTTATGTTTGTTATGTTCTTTCGCATGGCAGATTTAGATTATAACATAAATATTTTTATTAACTAAGACAAGTGTTGGTTTAGTCTTTATCATTTTTAACCCCACACTTTTGTCATTGCTCTTCCTTAAATATATGCACAAATATTATATTAACACCAAAATAACCCCTTTAATTGATTTGAATTTTGAAAATAATCAAATCTTACTTTCCTGACAAATGACTTTGCTTAGAGGCTAGCAAAGCTAAATTGTGATGTTGACGAGCTAAAAGCATGGAATATTGATATCCCTCTACCTGTTAACAATCTTGATATATTTGATTCACATTAATAAAATTTGTATTCATTATAAATGTTAGCTTTAAATTGCTATATGTATTTTGAAATGACAAAAACTTAAGTAAGCTTTAATGGTTTAATTCATATTGTAAATTTGCCTTATCACACATGATTTTCTCAATCTATTTTCAAGTGATCATATCAAACATTAAGACCATGATTTAATGATACATCCCTATTGGTCTTAATTCTTTATAAATGGTTTGAATATTTTAGAAAATCACTTGATGAATGTTTAGACCATGTTTTTATCTGAGAAAGTTAAGAAAAACTCCCTTAAAGCTTATAAATGTTTTGGGTTGAATTAGGATCAAAGGTCATAACATTTCTAACCCAAAAGTGCAGGAAAAATGCCCTCTGGAAGAAAAGGATCGATCCCCACTGTAGCAGGATCGATCCCTTTTTGGCAGAAAGTCTTCCCAAGGTCCCTGAAGCCCAGAATCAAGATTCTGGACAAAAGGGATCGATCCCCACTGTAGCAGGATCGATCCCTTTGCACTGGAAAGCCCCCAACGGCTAGTTTCTGTTTTGGCTCCAACCAACGTCCACAAACCATCCAAGGGACTATAAATAGAGGCTTAGAAGCTAAAGGAAGTAAGGGGAACAACCAAGCAACATCTTTCATCATCTTATTCATCTTCCTCAAAGCCTCAACATCAATTCAAGAGATAAAGAGTCTTCATCTTCTATCATTCATCTATTTCTTGTATTGCTTAGCACAAACTTTGTATAGGGTTTTCATTGTGCTTAATTTCTGTAATCATTTGCCTACCTAGAGGCTTCTCTTGATTACATTATTTGTAACCCACCATTCTTTGTAAAAGGGGAGGTTTCTCTTAAGCCTTGAAAAAGAGGGAGGTTACTCTTTAGCCTAAGAAAAAGAGAGAGGTTTCTCTTGAGCCTAGAAAAAGAGAGAGGTTTCTCTTGAGCCTTGAAAAGAGGGAGTGTAACAAATTCAAGGATAGTGAATTTGGGGAAAATCCTTGGGAGCATCTCAAGGTAGAGGACGTAGGCAAGATTGCCGAACCTCTATAAATCACTTGCGTACATTTCTCTTTCCCTACTCTCTTTAATTACTTGCAATTATATTTGTGCTTATTGTATTGAATTTGAATTGCATGCTTGCCTAGCTTAGAGAACTTAGAAAATATTCAAATAGGCTAGAGAATTTAGAAGAATCGAAAAACGGGCTTAAGGCTAGCAAAGAACCGATTCACCCCCCCTCTCGGTATTGCCTATTAGAGCTAACAATTGGTATCAGAGCTTGGGCTCGAGATTGATTTAGACTAACCTCTATCGAGCAAAACGATCATAAATGGCTCACTTGAATGTAGGCACACCCCTAGGAGAAGAGGGACAATCATTAGTTAGACCTCCACTCTTCAATGGTGAAAATTATTCATATTGGAAAACTAGAATGATGTTATTTGTACAATCAAATGATTATGAAGTGTGGAGAATTATAGTAAATGGTCCTAGAATTCCCATGAAGAAAGTAGATGGAAAAGATGTCCCTAAGGATGAGGATGAGTGGGACACAAATGACATGAGATTGGCACAAATGAATGCCAAGGCTATGCACACCCTCTTTTGTGCTTTAGGTCCCAATGAATATAATAGAGTATCATTATGTGAGAATGCCAAGCAAATATGGGACAAATTAGCCATCACACATGAGGGGACCAATCAAGTTAGAGAAACCAAAGTAGGAATGCTCACACATGATTATGAGCTATTTAGGATGAAAGAAAATGAGTCCATTAGCGAAATGTTCACTAGATTTAATGATATAATTAATGGACTTAAGGCATTAGGCAAGAGCTATTCCAATGTAGAAATGGTCAAGAAAATCTTGAATAGCTTGCCACAATCTTGGGAGGCAAAGGTGACTGCTATAGAAGAATCTAAGGATCCTAACACCTTGTCTCTAGATGAACTTATGGGCTCCCTACTTACATATGAGATGAAATTGAAAAGAAATGAAGTGCCTTCAAAGAAAATAGGGGTAGCACTTAAGTCTTCCACTCATGAGGTCATTGAAGATGATAGTGATGAGAATGGAAAGGAGGAAGAAAAAGAAATGGCAATGTTTGCCAAAAGATTTAATAGATTTATGAGAATGAAAGAGAGAGAGAATGATAGGAGGCACCAAAGTAGAGGGTTAATAAGAGGAGAATCTAGTAGGAGAGAAAAAGACCTCTTAGTGTGTTATGAATGTAATGAACCGGGTCACACTAAGCTAGATTGCCCCTTACTTAGGAAAGAAAAGGATAGGAAACCTAGGAAGAAAGCGTTTGTGGCTGCATGGAGCGATAGTGATAGCTCCGATGAGGAAAACGTAGATGATGAAGTAGCCTACTCATGCTTTATGGCTATTAGTGATGATGAGTCTAGTAGTAGTTCTAGTGAAGATAATGATTATACATTTGATGAACTACAAAATGCTTTTAATGAATTAGCAAATGATTTTCAATGCATGAACTCCAAATATAAGAAAATCATTGCTAAATTGAAAATAGAAAATGAAATGCTATTAAATGCCAAACTTGAATTTGAGAAGAAGTTAGAAGAAGCAAATCTAGAAATAAATGAGTTGAATAAAAAGAACTTAAATTTGCATAACTCATTTTCTAGGTTTTATATGGGTCAACAAAACTTAGATCACATGCTTGAGACCCAAAGAGCTTTCTTTGACAAAGATGGGTTAGGATATAATGCAATACAAAAAGAGACTCATCTAAAGAATTTCCTTGTGAGCAAAAATAATATGCATGATACATCTCTCACATGCTCACTATGCAATAGAATAGGACACTCTTCACAAGCATGCACATATAGAAAAACCACATTTAGAGGAAGAGTTGTTAGAAAGATGTGGATGCCAAAGCATGCAATAAATAATGATGAATTGTGCTTAAAATGGATCCCAAAAGGATCAAAAATTGTGAACACTAACTCTCATGGACCCAAGAAAACTTGGGTACCAAAGCATGCTTGAATTTGTTTGATGTAGGAGTGTTAGAGCATGGAGTTACAAAGAAACAATGGGGTTTGAATGCTCTACACACCTCCATGGAGTTTGCTTGTACTAATAAAAAAAAAAGGAAAAGCTTGAGGATCCATCTTTGACAAATCACAACAATTCTTCAAAGGATGGCACAAGGTGGACTTAACTATTCAAGACAAAGCATACTCAAGCAAAGGAGTTTTGTAAGCTTAATTCCTTACTCCTTAAACTTTTTATTTGATTAGTTGTGCTTTGATGAGAAAATTGGTTAATGATTAATGATGCATTGTGCTTGAGCAAAAAGCATGATAAATGATTGTTGAAGTGCTTGATGAATTGTTCTTGATACATTGAATGAAAGACATGTTTAGTGAATTTGAAATGATTTTTGGTTTTTTGCATCTTGAGCAAGTTTGATATGTCTAGATAATATATTTAGTTGCTCAAAAGAAGTCAAATATGTCATTTATGCAAAATGCCTTGTCATGAGCCTTAATGAAGAATATGTATGTTGGAAATCATGGCATATTGTTCACAAGATGTATGCTTTAATGATATATATGCTTAAAATCTATGTGAACAAGTTTGTTTTGACATATTTATGAAATTCAATTCATTGGTTTGGTCAAAATATGCTTAAATCTCAAAATGACCTCCTTTGAGGCCAAAAATGCCTTTATTGGTGAAAATCCTACCAAAATTGCAAAATCTATTGTCAAATGGTTTTTGATTCATGTTTTTCATTCATACAAGTCCAAAATCATGTTTTACAAATGTTTAAACCTTTACTTGGACTTAAAACACTCAAAAACGAAGTTTTGGTACCTTAAAGGTTGAATTTTCTGTCAAAACAACTGCAGAATCTGCAGGAAACATATGAGGGATCGATCCCCACTGTAGCAGGATCGATCCCCCCAGGCCAGAAAAGGCACTCCTGCATGTGTTCAACCGAAATTGAGAAGAACTCTTCATTGTTTTGATATTTTCTCTCTTTTCAACTTAAAATCCATTGTTTTAACTTCTTTTTTATGATCTGTAATATATGAAAACTCATTCTTCATTGATATCATGCCTCAACTTCACCAATTAATATCATTTCCAACAAATGGTATCACTTTCAACAATCAATATCATTTTTCATTGAACTCACAAGTGCAAAATCATTTTTATTGTTGAAAACATTCATGAATTGCATAAATCTTGAAATAATCTTGAAATATATTTTCAATGAATGGTTAAACATAATTTTGAGATTTATTTCAATGATTTGTGTAAATATTTGAGAATTTGATGAACTTGTACATAATGAATATTTCTCATTCTTTTTGTTCATCTTAGTCAAGCATGCTTATAGGATTATGTATCTTAGCTTGACTTATCTATTCCACACTAGGTTTCATGATAATTTTACATCTAGTGGATTGATTCCAAATGTAAATTCAACAATTGGTAATAGTCATTCGCCTATAATTTGTGATGGTAAATGGATCCTAAATGTTAAAATGCATAAAACTTTATCATCCTTGTACTTAAAGAACTAGGGTCTTAATGACAACACCAACACTCAAAGATAAATGCAAACTTGAACAAACTTGATATCCATGCATTTATTATTTGAATCTTTCCTTGCTCATAATTGGTTAAGGACTTGAATTAGAAAATGAGCATAGGATTTGTGTGCTTGAAACCATGGGAGAAAATGTGTTTGCTTGAATACCTTGATTTTATGAATCTTCCATATGCATATTTGATGATATATGTTGTGTTCTTGCATATTTGGAATGATTATTTTCTTGACATGAACACACTACACATAGATATTGGATTCATGCAAAATACCTAAGTCAACCATTAGTAACAATTGGCACTTAGATTGAAATAACAATTAGTATCATTGGCAACTATATTTTCAATAATTGGTAGGCCAAAACTAAATTGCCAATTGGTATGAGCTTTAAATTGACAATTCTTCTCATGCTCCTTAGATTGAAATGACAAATAGGGAAGAATTCACATAAGCCACTTTTGCATGAAACACTTTTGTGCTAGAATTTGTAATTAATTGATATATGTCTTTATTCTATGCACACTCTTGCTTGAACATGATTTATGAGCTCATGCATATGATATGTCATCTAATTTTAGCTCATAATCATGATGTATTGCCATGCACCTTAGTTGGACTTAGAGAACAATTGATATACTTAGGTGCTTACTTAACTTCTTACCAATTGGAACCTTCTTGCAAAATTACTTATCAACAATTGGTATCAAAATTATTTATAAACAATTGGTATAGGATCATAAGTCATATTCATTGCATAAATATTTCATACTCTTTGAGAATATTGACTTATTTATTTGTGCTATAAGTCCCATGTACTAACATGTTTCTTGTTGGATGGAGCATTTTTATTTGTTCTCACATAGCCATGATTTTAGGGGGAGCATATTTTTTATTATTTTTTCCTTCTTTTTGCTATGACAAAAAGGGGGAGAGATAGATATAGGGAGAGATATTAAGGGGGAGAGATAATGAGGGAAAATTCATTTTCAAAACCCATGCTTATATTAAGGGGGAGCTTTATAAAATCCTACTTTATTTGAGGGGGAGTATTAAGATAGATATAGGGAGAGATATTAAGGGGGAGAGATAATGAGGGAAAATTCATTTTCAAAACCCATGCTTATATTAAGGGGGAGCTTTATAAAATCCTACTTTATTTGAGGGGGAGTATTTTTTTCAAAGAATTTTCAAAGCAAATTTACATTAAGTTTTGTCATATCAAAAAGGGGGAGATTGTTAGCTTTAAATTGCTATATGTATTTTGAAATGACAAAAACTTAAGTAAGCTTTAATGGTTTAATTCATATTGTAAATTTGCCTTATCACACATGATTTTCTCAATCCATTTTCAAGTGATCATATCAAACATTAAGACCATGATTTAATGATACATCCCTATTGGTCTTAATTCTTTATAAATGGTTTGAATATTTTAGAAAATCACTTGATGAATGTTTAGACCATGTTTTTATCTGAAAAAGTTAAGAAAAACTCCCTTAAAGCTTATAAATGTTTTGGGTTGAATTAGGATCAAAGGTCATAACATTTCTAACCCAAAAGTGCAGGAAAAATGTCCTCTGGAAGAAAAGGATCGATCCCCACTGTAGCAGGATCGATCCCTTTTTGGCAGAAAGTCTTCCCAAGGTCCCTGAAGCCCAGAATCAAGATTCTGGACAAAAGGGATCGATCCCCACTGTAGCAGGATCGATCCCTTTGCACCAGAAAGCCCCCAACGGCTAGTTTCTGTGAGACATAACGGCTAGTTTCTGTTTTGGCTCCAACCAACGTCCACAAACCATCCAAGGGACTATAAATAGAGGCTTAGAAGCTAAAGGAAGTAAGGGGAACAACCAAGCAACATCTTTCATCATCTTATTCATCTTCCTCAAAGCCTCAACATCAATTCAAGAGATAAAGAGTCTTCATCTCCTATCATTCATCTATTTCTTGTATTGCTTAGCACAAACTTTGTATAGGGTTTTCATTGTGCTTAATTTCTGTAATCATTTGCCTACCTAGAGGCTTCTCTTGATTACATTATTTGTAACCCACTATTCTTTGTAAAAGGGGAGGTTTCTCTTAAGCCTTGAAAAAGAGGGAGGTTACTCTTTAGCCTAAGAAAAAGAGAGAGGTTTCTCTTGAGCCTAGAAAAAGAGAGAGGTTTCTCTTGAGCCTTGAAAAGAGGGAGTGTAACAAATTCAAGGATAGTGAATTTGGGGAAAATCCTTGGGAGCATCTCAAGGTAGAGGACGTAGGCAAGATTGCCGAACCTCTATAAATCACTTGCGTACATTTCTCTTTCCCTACTCTCTTTAATTACTTGCAATTATATTTGTGCTTATTGTATTGAATTTGAATTGCATGCTTGCCTAGCTTAGAGAACTTAGAAAATATTCAAATAGGCTAGAGAATTTAGAAGAATCGAAAAACGGGCTTAAGGCTAGCAAAGAACCGATTCACCCCCCCTCTCGGTATTGCCTATTAGAGCTAACAATAAAAAAAAAAGTATTCTTTGTTGGCTAAAAAATTTTTGCAATCGACAATCGCATAAAACCCAATAACCAATGTTTATTCATTAAGACTCAGCCATCCACCATTGAAGTGGCAATATAGTGTTCAAGATCAGCAATATCTCACATCATCTGACTTCTTAGGTTCTCATATGCAAACAATTCTGTGCTTCATTTACATTTTAGTTGCTCAAATTAATTATAACTTGAATTTCATCTAAAAACATTTTATCTTTTGTTACTTTAAATCCCTTTATGAATGTATTTTTTTGTCTCTTTCATGATTACATAGCAACATCCATTTTTTAGTTTTTTTTCTATGCATGCAACTCGCAGCAACGCATGAGAACCTTAGTAGTCTATTCTATTAATTTTGATGAATTTTTTGGATTTTTGGGAAACCACGTCACCTGCAAGCACTCTTACCATTCTGTCCTCCATTTTTTTTCCCTTCATGTTGTTTGGTCCTATCATTTTGTCTCTTTTAAAAATGTTTTTGTCATTTAACTTACTAATGGTGTTGATTTTTTTTATTTTATCTTCTTTCCTTCGACGTGTTTTCCCCCCTTTTTTTTAGTTGTGCTTTGGGAAAAAAAATAAATCTTAAAAGCAATGTGGTTATTTCGTGCTTGAACAATACTTTGAGCTTATCTCCTCGGTTTTTCTGCTCAATTTTGTTCATTGTGGGTCCCTTTTTTCATCTATCAAACTAAATTCTTTCAGTGAATTGAGTCCCGCTTTTGCGGTTTTTCATGCTAATCCTTTGCTTTTCATAAATTTTCCTCTCTTTTTTCACACACTACACAACAGACAATAAGAAAAATAGTCTATCTTCGGTTTACTGTCTCACGTCTCCCATTGTCAGTCTTTCCCTCTCTTCTTTTCTTCTTTTGTTTTTCTCCTTCTTCTTTCCTTAGCTTTGCTTGGTTGTCAAAACTGAGTGAGATAGTCAGGGTTTTTCCCTTTCTGTTGGAGAAGAAGAAGAAGAAAAATAATCGACGGAACAACAGAGGTTCTCAACAGCTTCAACATCATGGATTCATCACCCTTTGAGAACAAGGACCGTGTTCGAGTTTCCAATAACGAAAAACCCCTCTTCATCTGAGTTAATGTGGCCAAGGTTCACTCCTCATTCCTTTCCTTTTGTTTATTGTTTCTTATTTTTTTGTCAAATATCTTTCTTTTAGTTGGTTTTTTTATCTATTTTTTTTTAATTATTTCTTATTTTTTTTGGATCCTTTTGAATTTGTTTTTTGTGTTCTTAAACTAACGGTGTGCATCATATTTTTCCAAAGAAATTAAGAGCTGCAGTAGATCCAGCTATACCTATAATCAGGAACATTAACCAACGGCAGAAGACAGGGAGGAAGAAGAGTAAGAAAGGTGTTAAAGGTAACCTCTGTGTTGGGAGTTCTCTCTCTTTAAATCTTCCTTTGTTTTTGAGTGTGATTGTGAAACTGGGAGGGAGGTTCCTATTCAAAATCAATTATTATTTTCTTTTATAGGTTTTGATTTTTCACTATTTTGGAGTCTCATTTAGATAATATTTTCTCTGTTTATTCTTTTCCTGTTCAAATACTGTCTTGGTGGGTTTGTTTTCTTGTTTATGGGGTAAGTAACGTTGAGTTTTTGAATTTAAGGTTTGAAGTAATTTTGAGGCTTATTTATAGTCCATATGTATTTGCATTAGGCTGATACCACTCATTTTGTTTTTCCCAAATGATTGTTAATGAGCTTTTTCAACCATCCTTTTGAAAGTTTTGATCAGATTGGGGTTAATGCACATTTTAATGTCTTTCATATATCTATATTTAGACGCCTTCCTTCTTTAGTTTAGTAGAAAACAAAAGTGATGTAAGTCAAGAGGATGCCAATCTATTATTATTTTCTTCCTAACTTTAAAAGTTATTTAATTGTTATATGTTCCGATTAATTTTCTTAATTCAATGTTTTACCTGTTTATTTTTTTCATGAGTTTTGCTTAAATTTTTAATTCAATAGTAATTTGTTTTTTAAGCTAATTTTTTTTGTTTGTTTATATAGATTAATCTCAAGTATAAAATTGTCTATGAAAGTGAAGTTAATTTTTCTATTTCGTTTGTGATTTTAAGCTTGGTTTTGTTTAGTTTGATGATGTTGAGCTTTTTTTGTCTTTTTTTGAGATAAGTATTCTATGCTTCATTTGTATCTTTTTTTTTTGGTGAATAAACGCACTTTCATTATATTCTAACAACTTAATACAGGAATTTTCGGGTAAACAGAGTACCCATGAAATCAGAAGCAAAAGAAAGCTTAATGTCATCAGGTAATTCCTCAAAAACAACAAAATGTGAAGAATTATCATCAATACAAGCGTCTGCTCCTCGTTTGGCCAAGTATCAGCACAGGAATTGGCTTCACGGAAGATGTGATGCACCTTGTCCACTCCCAGTTGCTGCATTAGCCTCCTACATTCAAAAATAATAGTAGAATGAGTGTGTGTGGAATTAACTCCTTCATTTATATACCTGATTGCCACTTGAGAGTCCATTTCCACCACGATGTTTGAGAATCCTTTTCTAGTAGCCAACAGCAGTCCATCTTGAAGACCTCACAACTCAACATTTACACTGGATGAAATTTCAATGCTCCTGGAGTAGCCACAGATCCAGTTACCCATGGCATCTCTAAAAATGCCACCTGATCCCGCCTTCCCTGAGTTACCTTTAGCAGCCCCATCAGAATTTAGTTTAATAAAAGAAGGAGGAGGAGGATTCCATCCCACATTGATCCGAACCATCCTCCTAACAGGTTTATCTGGGTTCATGATCGCCCAAAATTCTTGTATGTTTTTCTTGGTGTTGTGTAGCCAAACAACAGTAGACATAATGATATTATTAAACACTCTTTTGTTGCTCTCAATCCAAAGATTCCAAATAATGAAAGAGAAGGCAACATTCCAAGGAATATTTGTTTGATAACTCCATCCTTCCTTGGATTTGCAATTTGCCAGGATCCATTAGTCCTATTCAAGGCTAAAAGAATTGAGGACATTGTCTGGCATGTTAACTGCCTCCCACATTTCTTTCACTTTGTTACACTCTCTAAGACAATGATTTAAAGTTTCTTCTTCTTCATTGCATCTTGGGCATAATGGACTAATGTCCATGCCATGTTGAGCAAGAGAAGCTCTAGTGGCTACTTTCTTATGTGCACACAACCAAAGAAAATAACGGATTTTTGGTAGTGTGTTCAGTTTCCAAATTTCATTCCAATTAAAGCTTAGACTGTTAGGATCAAAATTTTTTTCCATATTATACGCTGAACTAATGGAGAATTTTCCATCACAGGGATGATTCCACCCCATGATATCTTTAACATCCCTTTTCGAATGGATAGGAATTGCCAGGATCTTTTGCTTAATCTCATCAGGAATGGTATTATTCAAGCAATTATAGTCCCATTCTCCACTTTGAGATATAATACTTCTAACCAAAAGATGATTATCTTGGGGTAACCAAGGTCCATAGATGATTGCATCCAATGGACCAAGTCCCATCCAATTATCAGACCAAAATCGAACCTGTGAGCCAGATCTAATAATCCGTTTAATTCCTTTTTGGATGATTATTTGTATCTTTATTTTTCATCTCTATGCTTTTCAATTCTTTAAAGATTATTTGCATTTTGGTCCAAAATTTTATATTTTTAAAGATTAACATGTGCATGTTCTGCCTTTGTGCTTTATCAAATGCAATTGTTTATGTTTTCATATATAAATTTTAATATTACACTTTTGCCTATTCCTTACAAATGTAATATATCTGTACATCCTCTCTCTAAGTTTATGGGGCTACGTCTAATTTTCAATTATTAAACTTTAAGATATTCCCTACTCCATTTTATGTAATTGACCATATGTTGATACATGTTTTATTCATATCTCTTATTGATGATAGTTAGATTTTGTTGTATATGTGTTCTATACAATTTTTTTTAATGATTTTCTAAACCATAATCACACAAGTGTTACTGTTTCTTGGGCAAATGTCGTGCAATCTATTAATTGACTTAAAAATAGTTTGTCATCAATCATGAACACTTATCCAAGTTCTAATATATGTTATATGATTTTTTATATTGTGTCATGGGTTAGTGATTAGTTTGTTTATGAATATTGTGAGTCTGTTTGATTAATTTTAGGCTTCATAAATAATTTGATTTTTGTTTCAATAGGCTTGTGATTATCTATTCTCATATCTTTGGAGGTGTGTAAGAGTCAAGGTAAGCATCAAATTCCCCCCATAGGTTTGCTCTTCTTAGGTTTTTTTTTTTCCTCAAGTTTTTTGTTGTATGTTCCTGAACTGTATTAATTGTAGGTCTTCTCTTGATACTACTAACTTTGCTCTGAGATTCACAGACTAGGATTTATGATTTTTTTAAGGATTTTTGTTGTTGTTTGTTTTGATAATAAAGGAGGAAGCTTGATTATGATTTCATATATTTGTTCTTAGTGATGTCATTTGATAAAAATATTGTTATTAAAAAAATTCAATCTCAGATGAAAAAATTTAGTTTATAATTGAAAGGCACATCAAAAGTTTAGGCTTAACCTAAGCATTTAGTTTCCCAATTTCAATTTTACTTGATTGTAGTTCTTTGAGTTGCTAAATTTGGGCTCGAAATTTCAATTTCAACTGATGAATAGTGAGAGAATTGTTAACTAGCGAAATCTGGTGTTTACCCTGAAGGTTCCAAGTTATTTATGTTTTAAAACTTTGTTTCCTTTATGAATGTTTTTTTTTGTCTAATACCCCCAATATCCGAAAGTCACTTTGGGCCCCGACTAATCCAGAGTCGAGCTACTGTCGGATCCAATACGGGGGAGCTCTCCTAATGCTGTATTCTCCATTCACCTTTATGAATGTTTTTGCTAAACAACTTGGGATGTACAATGAGGAAACCAATTTATTGTTGGTTCACGTTCTGCATTGCCTAAATATGTAAAAAAAATCCCAAGTTTGATGCTATTTACTATTTATTTTCCTAACACAACATCTTTTAATTTCATGAATGGTTTTCTCAATTATAGAACCGTCTCACTGCAAGTGAAAGGTTTTTGTTATTGTTTTTTTTTTCTAAGGTTGGTTTTGTTTAGTATTGCGATGTTGAAGTATATTTGGTTTTCTTTGTAGGTATTCTTTGCTTCATTTGTATTGCATTTGAGTCCAAAATTTGATATTTTTAAGGGCTAATATGAGCATGTTCTGTATTTGTGCTTTATGAGATATTGATTATGTTTTCATATATAAATTTTAATACTATACTTTTACATGTTCCTCAAAAATGTAATATACCTTTACATCTCTTCAAGTTTAGGAGTCCATGCAATTTAACTCCTGAAATTGAAATATCATGCTTAAATCTTTGACAATTTGAAGTACAATTTTGGTGTTTGAAATTGTTGAACGTATACCTAAGCAGATTATATAAAATCATTAGCATGAATTTTGAATAGTTGGGAATGATATTATTAAGATGCTTGCGTTGAAAGATATGGTTAGCTGCTTTTTATTAAAATTTATTTTATATAATTAAAAAAAATTAATCCGGTGGCAACGCACCGGGGTCATTCTAGTTAATATTATTCTAGCTGCATGATATGATACAATTCCACATTTTGTTTGATGATCTCATATATATATATATATATATATATATATATATATATATAAATATATATAAATATATATGGGGAAGGAATTTGTTTACACCGGTGTAAAACAATTTTGTTTTACACCATTTGTATAATTTCATATAGGATTAATATTTTTACAAACTAATCGTTAGATCGAACAATTTACTCGTATTCATTATGCATATAAGTTTTCGAGTCGATCTAATATTTCTATCTTTTCGATCAAGATTAATATATTTTTAATATATATTAACAGTTGAAATTTTAATATTATTAAACTAATAGTTAAATATTTTTGATTAACTTGAAATTTTGTACACATAATTTACTTGAATAGAATATAATATTCAACGATCGGATTAAAAAAATGTAAATCATATAAAGAAATATGAAATGGTGTAAAACGAAACAAATATATAGATATATATATTAATATATATAAAACTAATATTAAAAGTAATCTTTCAACCAACAAGTGGTTGAAAGAAGTGGAAATGAATTTTTTTCAGGTATTTGGACAATATTCGAATTCTGAAGTTTTTAATATTAGGAGGGTTTTATCATTTATTACTTTATATTCGAATAAGATTAATTTCATACTATAAAATGGATGAAAATATTAGTGCTTACACAAAAAAAAATTGGAGTCTTCACTGTTAGAAAAATTTTACCGTTTATCACTTTCGGTTTGAATAAAATTAATCTCAAACTGTAAAATGAATAAAGATACTTGTGCTTACATTAAATGTAAAATGGATAAAGATATTTAAAAAAAAAAGTAAACTTTTAATATTACTGTGTATCTTGAATATCCAATTTTTGTGCCAAATGTTTCATCCTCATTGGATCCGAAAAAAGCAAATCAGTAAAAATACAAAAATCCTTTGGACACCTTTTTTTATTTTATTTTTCAAGGCTTTCAATTTTTTTAAAATTCTTCTATCCAAACTATTTTTTCCTAAACTTCCAATTTTGTCATAAGTTACTTTCTTATTGATGTAATCTTTTTAGCTCTTTAACTTTTATATTTGAGCATGACAACAATTTTTTTATATTATCGATTTATTTTAGATTTGGATTTATTATTTTTACTATTATCTAAATGGTATGGCGAGAAATTTATCCGTTATATAAAAAACAATCTTAAATGATTATTTAGTTATTCGACGACGCTTGATATTTTTATGATAATAAATTTTAAAAATATCAAAACAACTTATAAAGAGATTGTTTAATTGAAAATTTATTTTTATTTACTTTTAAGGATTTGTTTTTTTTAATTTTCTCATTAATGAAATATCGATTTTTGATGCATTAACATTGTTTAAAGATTATATATTATCCATGCATCATATATAAATTCATAATAATTAAATAATACTTAAAAATACATGTGAATTACATATTTTTCAAAGAGTATAAATTATACCTGCAAATGAGTTTATGTAATTTGTAAATATATATATTTATATATAGATTTTTTTTTTGTTATTATATTACCATTATTTTTATGTTTCCGCAGCGAAGCGCGGGTGCGGTACTTGTTGTACATACATAATTCAATCATGTTCTTGTCGGAAAAAAAAAAAAAATTCTTATTCGCCAAAAATGAGATTTAGTTGAACTGTTAGAAGACAGCGAGCGAATGTTTGTTTCCGTGCAGCGAGAGAAGAGCACACATTGCTGGGGATTAAAAGTTGCGTGTGCGCCAAGGACTTTTTTTTTTGTTTTGTTTTGTTTTGAACTTAATTGGTAAGAGAAGAATAAGTATAACTATTATTCCTGCTAAGAAAGCTAATAGTAATGCCAAACTTGTTCATGTCGGCATCGGTGAACTAATTTTGTAGGGAAAGGTCGGGCCAACTCAGAAAGTGCCTTACGCAACCGAAGGTTGAACTAATTCGGTAATTCTTTAAATTCAAACATTATTCCATTGACATTTGATAAAAGCCATTTCTATTCTAATCCATTGGGCTCTTTAATTGAGCTGATCTACCATGTCTTATTGAATATCTATCCGTACTTTGAGGACATTAAAAGCCTCAAATAGACTTGGTTTTCATATCTGATCGAGTTGCTAGATGTAGTAATTAATTTATAGGCTCCTAATTTACAAAATTAACGTTGTTAATATAGATCAATATATACCATTTTCAAGATGAGAATAAAATCATGAAACTCCTCAACACATGCTTGATTGCGTGTTTACTTAGCTAGCATATAATTATTAAGTCATTCGGATATAATCGGTCGTTAGTAAATTGTAACGGTAGGGATGGCTGTTGCCCTTAATCATTAACTTAGAGCAACACCAATTAAAGTGGATTGGTACGTATAACCTAACTAATGGGATTGGGATGTGAAATCACAACCTCTAACTCTAAGTCTTGATAAGCTGCAGTGCATGCACAAGATCACCCCACCAACAGCGAGTAGGGACATCACATGATCTATTTTGGAGTGACCACTTTTAGAGCATGAAAATTTTGAAAGGGAGATTTCGACGCAAAATAATGAGAGCAAGAATATATAGTGTCCAATAATTCCATTGCTGAATGCTGATATGATGTTTAACTTTTTCTGTTCTACCATTTATTTGGCCATTTCTTTTTTTTTTTTTGTGTAGATATCCTAACTATATATTTTATTCCTAATTATATCTCCATTTTATATATTCTCACTATTGACTATACTAATCTAATCTAATATATATATTATATATACAAGAAAAGAAGCAAAAAAAAAATCTTATATATGAAGGGAATTAAGGGGATAGATGGAGTGGAGATAATAACCCAGGATTGGCTATTGTTGTCTTACGGAATGTCGATGAAGAGACAAATAGAAATGAGAAGAGCGATCAGCTATACAAGAAGGAAATTAGAACATACATGGAGCATGGCTGCATGCATATAATTAATTATTAGGTGGTCAGGGTCAGGGTTAGGCCTAGCTAGTGCTCCAACTTGCTATTAATTACTGCCTTGCTTAAATACATGGTCTGCTGGGGCTTATTGTCATTACAGTATTATTTTTAGATATATAGATAGTATATAATAGGAAAACGTAGAAAAAGTTACGTTATTGCTCATAATTTAATATTATAGTTAAACAAATAATAAATGTTCAGCCCAGACAGTGGTCAACGCTGCATAGATTTTGTATCTATACTTTTTGACAATCTATATTAGAACAAATATAATCTCCTTCAATTCAGGCAGTCATCAGTGCTAGCAACTTCGTGTTAAAAATCGAAAAACAGCTGGAAGGCAGAACCCCGTAAGCACAGGCAGGCGCCGATAGCCATAAACATAAAGCAGACCATCACCACACATACATACGTACATACATATATATATATATATATATAATATAAATATAAAAGAAAGCAACTCTGAAGTCTGAATTGTCTGTCTCACGGTCTGTAAACAGTATTTCGCTACTACTGTACTACATCCAAATGCAAGCACCCATAAATATGATCTCCTTCATTTCATTCAAATAAATATTGTAATATCAAGGCAATTTCATTTCACCAATCACAGCTCCTTCATTTCTAATCGCACGATGTTACAATTGCCTGTTATTTGCGATGTCTCCCAAGTATTCGTGTGCTTAGCTTACCCCTCTTAGATTCCATACGTGCTCCTCCCACAGTCCCACTCCCTGTATTATAATCTCGAAAAAGCCCGGTAAAAACACTGTGCTTTGCAGTTTGTATCTCTCTCCAATCCTTCCCCCCCACCACCACCCACCCCTCCCCCCCCCAAAAAAAAAAAAAAAGACCACACCGCTCCTTGAATTTGCAAATTTACTTACGACCTTCATTTTCTTCTCTTCCGTATTTATCTCCTCCTCCACTTCAAAGGAGCAATATTTCCTAATCAAATCTATACGCTAACCATAATTAAATGACTATTTTCTTTGTTCTGTTTTTCATTAATGATGTTCTAGATTAAGCTCTAGTCTTGCATTTCAATTTAAACACGCATCTGCAAGATTCAAGCATTGGGCTTTTTCTGATTTTCTCTCTCAAGATTTGGGGAGCAGAGGAAAGCAATGATGAAGCTTTTTCGGGCTGGGGTTGTTATAGCATTTCTTTTTCTTCAAGTAGTCACTGCGTTCTTAGATTTTAATGAAACAGAGCTTTCTCTTATCGAGGCTTACGAGTATGGAGTTTCCAAACTCAATTACGATCCTCTCATGGTTGGACTGACTCTTATTCCGAGTGCTGGCGCTAAAGGAGCTGGTACATTTCTAAATATCTCTTTGCTTGCAGCTATTTATTTCTGCTCATTCTTTATGGTTTACTTCAGATTGCTGGATCTAGATCTTTTATTTAAAAAAGAAACTGGGTTTTATGAAAATGATACTAACAAGTATCATTATGCCGTTATGTATCAGCTATGGAATTGCTCCTGTCCAGTCATTCTGTTAATTGAAGTTTGTTTCAGATTCGTTTCCTTCACATCAATTTCTTTTTCCTGTTTATTTGTTGTAACTTCAATTGTACTTTACCAAAATGCAAAATTTAAAAAAAAAAAAGTCTTTTATGAAAAAAGAATTAGTATTAATTAATTACTTAATTAATAAGAAAGAAAATCTTTTTTTTTTTAATAGTATAAGAAAGAACATCTTCATCTGTTGAATATTGTTCCTAGTACATTATGACTCGTCTAGTATTTTTCCATTTTACTACCTTCCATCCAGGCCTCCTTTCGTCCAACAATTTCGTCGGTCTGAGAGAGAAATATATTAATGGAATATATAAATATGTTCCGATTTCTTACCAAGTTCATGTTTTATTGGCCATACAATGCATTTAACAAGGTTTGGTTCTAAAATCTAATGATAACTGTGATTACATTCTGTCAATCTACATTTTTCTCAGTATCGTTTTTTGTGCTGTTTATTATTTCTTATGATTTCATTTTCTTCTGCCTGCACATCGCTTTTGCACATGCATGCTCTTTGTTGCAAATTTGCTTCATACATCTTTTACTGAGAATCAATGAAATTCAGCATCCTGATATTGTTTTTCAATTGTACAGTCTGCCTGGATGGAACCTTGCCTGGTTATCATTGGCATCGTGGATATGGATCAGGAGCAAATAGCTGGCTTATTCAGTTGGAGGTCTGTCATCTGTGGGAGTATAGAAATTGGCCTCCATCAGAAATGATGAGAACATAGTAGTTATAACATTTTTGCATAGTTTAACATAAGTATTACAGGATGTTATTAAAAAAATATCTGAGGTCTTAAGCTATAAGTGACAGATAAATTCTGTGAAAGTTGCATGTTTCTCTAATTTTTTTTTTTCTGTTGCCTCTAGGTTAGTAAGCTGACTATGTAACAAGTCCACTTGATGGTTTCAGATAAAAGTTCAGATGCATGCTAACTTTACTTTGCCTATTTTCTTGTGGCAGGGGGGAGGATGGTGCAATAACATTAGAACTTGTGTCTACCGCAAAAAAACTCGACGTGGATCATCTGCGTACATGGAAAAGCAGATACCATTTACTGGAATATTGAGTGACAAAGCTGAAGAAAATCCCGGTCTCCTTTCAAGCTTTATTAGAAAAATAATAATAATAAAACAGCAAACTCTAAAAAAATTACCACTCTTAATCATCATCTTATTTAATTGCGTAATAAAATTGCAGATTTTTTCAATTGGAACAGAGTAAAGCTTCGATATTGTGATGGTGCCTCTTTTACTGGGGACAGCGAAAATAAGGTTGAAACCAATTTCTTACATTTGCTTTCATCCATAGAATGCCAATAAGATGAAGCCATACAAAAGAAATCTGGGACCTTAAGTCACCATTGGCAACCAAATCCTGACCTTGGAAAGCCATTTTCCCTTGCTTAGAAGAAGTTTGGTGTCATATAACTCAGATTTGCTTGTTTCTATTTTTCTTTTGTGAAATATTTATCTGCTTGTCAATGTTTGCTTATATTTGAATAACTGACTTGCTTAAAATTTTCTCTACCAAGGGGTTTATGCTCAGAAACAAATACTACAAGTTTTTGATAAGAAAAAAGTAGAATTCATGGTAGAATGAGTTGCTTCACTTTTGGATTCTAGCTATTGTTTCCCACTGATTCAAATAATTGACTCTATTTTCTATTGTGGATGTTTGACAAGCATCTATTTTTGTGACATTATCTTCAAATTTATTCTTCTTTATATGTAGATGATACGTTAAAAAGTAGGCTATTCTGTGTTCAGGCTGCACAACTACAATTTAGAGGCCAACGTATATGGTTAGCTGCAGTGGAAGATTTAATGTCAAAAGGAATGCGCTATGCAAAGCAGGTTCATGCTTATCTTAGATTGACTTTTTATTTTGTTTTCCAAAAATAGTTGCCCTCCGCATGTATGTTTCTATATTTTGATAGTTGAAGGGAAAGGGGGATTTGAACATGCAAGTATTTGGCTGTGCCTTGCCTCATTTTTATATTTATTGTTTGTAACAAAGAACAACTAATTTCAGGCTCTTCTTTCGGGGTGCTCTGCTGGGGGTCTGGCATCAATTTTACACTGTGATGAGTTCAGGAACATGTTTCCAAGATCTACTAAAATTAAGTGTCTTAGTGATGCTGGTCTATTCCTTGATGCGTAAGTATCATTATCCTTTCGAGTCTTGTTTTAAGCCCCAGCAAGACATAGATTGCTCCTTGGTCCTTAATACATTTTCTACATCCTTTGGACTGTAGGGTTGATGTCTCTGGTGCTCGTTCCCTTAGGAGATTATACAGTGGCGTGGTGGGCTTGCAGGTTTCAGTTTCATATTGATATTTGTATACACACACATATGTGGATAAAAAATAGATGTCTAGTTTGTTGTATTAAATTTTTATATATGCCTTTTTCTATCTTTTTTCTATTGATGCCAAAGGATTTAATGAAGTGCACATGCGGACACATAAAACAAAAAATATATAACTTAAAAAAGGAAAAACTTTTCATTTTTATTGCTTCACTGAACTTTGATTATTTAATGCAAGTCTTCTTGTTGATATCACAGGGTGTGCAACATAGCCTGCCACGTATATGCACCAACCACCTTGATCCAACTTCTGTAAATCTCTTTTCTTGATTTCTTTCTGACCCATATAATTTGAGTGATTAGGAAGAAACATCATGTGAATTTGACAACATATTCTCTTGTTCTACTCAGTACTCAGTTGATTGAAACTTCCTCCTTTCAGTGTTTCTTTCCTCAAAATCTAATCAGCCACATCCAAACTCCACTGTTTATTCTTAATGCAGCTTATGATTCATGGCAGGTAATAATCCTTGCCTAGAGAATAGCATTACCAATTTATAAAGTAGGACATGATAATGCAAACTTTTATCTGCCTTATTAGAGAGCTGTACGACTTTATTAACAAACTAGATGAATGAATTGGTTTTTTTTTCTTGAAATCAGATTCAATCCAGTATCGCTCCACCATCGGCAGATCCACATGGTTATTGGCATGATTGCAGATTCAATCATGCAAAGTGTTCTGCATCCCAGATCAGATTCTTACAAGGTGATTTATTATGTGTGAAATTGCTTGAGCTTTCAATTTTACATGCAATTAAATATATGACAGACCATTTTTAGACAGCTTAAGCGAATATCTTGTACCATGAATCAGGCTTCCGGACACAAATGCTTAATGCTATAAAAGGGTTCTCAATGTCTAGAGAGAATGGACTATTTATAAATTCATGTTTTGCTCACTGCCAAACAGAAAGGCAAGACACATGGTTTGCTGATGATTCTCCTGAAATCAGAAACAAGGTATGTCTTATAAATAAATATTATCAGATTTCATTAAGTTTATATCATATGAATTTGTCTATTGGATTTCAGTTTGTTTTATTATGATAGGGGTTTTTCACAATATAAATAGAATACCATGACCTTGAAGTTCCATGTAAATTCTCTTGCCATGGAGCTATTCAATGCATTTCCATTTGGTTTGGAGCTCCCATCATCCAAATTGCAGGTCAAACTTTGAAACGTTTTCCCTCTTTCCCTAGTGCTAGGTAAACCACCTTGAAGAAGAAAAAGCGTGTTTTCCTCTGGGCTTTATTAGCTCAGAGACCAAGTTTATTACAATCTTGTGATTACTATATAGCTGGTAGAAACCACGGTAGTTTTCAAGTTTTAACTGTAGTACTAATTTGAATTTGCAATTGCTCACCATACAGACAAGGAAAACAGGCAGAAGTTAGACTGGTAAAGAAAAGGAAGGGAGAAACATAGAAAAGCTGAAAATATTCCTCTCAATGCTATACATGGGCTTCATTTTTTGGTTTTGTTAGAAATTAAACCCTGATCTTTGAAATTATTTTGCCAGTAGACTATATCTATATGCCTGTTGGCTATATATGGGCTGCTCAACGTCCTTCCCTTACCCAGCTGTAGCAAACCTTTCTTCTACTTCTAGAGATAAATCCATGGGTGTCTTTTGTAGTAGTTTATTACTAACCTTTATTAATATGGTTCCAGCTTTGTTTTTGTTTATTAAAAAATTTGATGAGTTTATAATGTGGCAGCCAATTGCAATAGCTGTTGGAGATTGGTACTTTGACAGAGCTGGCGTGAAGGTCATTGATTGTCCATACCCTTGTGACAAGACTTGTCACAATCTGGTTTTTAGATGAGTCAATTATGCATATCAGGCTCTAGTTAGAAGTAGCCGAAGGATCCCGCAATTCAATGAAATCGGATACAAGAGCAAGACAATAAAAAGCGAAGGATGCTGAAAAATGCAAATACAAATGCAATCAGCAAATCTCTTTGCGATGTCTCCGTGCAATATAGCATTATTCAATTTTTTCCCACTCTGGCTCTGCTAAAGTTAACACTTGATGCATGCATGTCCTTGCTAGGGGTTATATTATATGAATGTCAGCTCCATTAGATTGCAATTTGTTGCCACGGGCCAAAATTGCTTATAATTACTAGTATCATTTAGAACCGCTTTATGATTATATGGACCACGTGGTGATTGTTGTTTTAATTTTGCGAACTGCTTCTAGTTTCCAAGCAGACGATGAGATTTGGATTGCATCATTGACTTTTTTAAATTTATGATTTTGCCATTTCTAATTATGATTACTTGAAAAAATAGCTGAAACCAAACACAAAGGCGGTAAGGACCAGTAGGATTAACGAGCCAATATGCTCGATTTGTAATATTTTGCACAAGTAAATAACCTTGAGTTCTAGAATTACTGTGATCTGAATGCCTTAACCAGGTTCTATGGCCCTTTCCGACATAGCAACACTTTTCAGTTTGACATTAACAATTACAAGTCAAAGCCAAAACCCTTTCACCCAAAAAAAAAAAAAAGCCAAAACCCAACTCATATCAAGAACCCAAAAGCTCCAGTACCAGCCCAATCTTGTGCTATCAACTGACATTGGTCTGGGTGTCTTGCCTTTTGCATGCAAGACCTAAGCCTTTGTTTCTAATGAATCATTGGACGATCTGTTGGGCTTTATTTTCCCAAAAAGCGAAGAAATTTTTGGTAGAAAATCTTGTTGTAAACATCCTATATTGGCAGGTCTCGCAACGGAGACGTATTAATGATGTAATGTCATGTTCCTTCTGCATTGTTGTGTGATTATTATAATATATGGCTAGGGCTACATAGCTATATGCATTAGAAACATCGCTGTTCATATTTTGTGAGAGAGTTGAATAAGCCTAGCTTGATTGTGACAAGATTTCCAATTTTTAATAATAATAATAATAATAATAATAATAATAATAATAATAATAATAATAGGATGAATGGCAGATTCCTTGTCTGTTGGATGCAGGAAGACTACAAAGCAAATAAACGTTTTGCCATCTGACTACTGATTAGATGCGTTATTAATCCAATTTTATAAACAAATGTTGCTCATGAATGCACTGTACCATTTCTTCTACTTCTACTATAACAAATCATTAATATAAAAAAAAAGAATATGAACAAAAAGATTCGGAAATACTGAATTTATTAAAACACAAGAATTTCAGAAACTAATTGGGATAGGAAAATGCAACTGCGTTGTCGCCCTCGCTTGCCATCTCACCGTTGAAATGCAATGCAATACTACTTTTTGTTTTCTTCCTCAACTTATGATTGTAGGAGGGCCCCATTGAAAGGCCAATAACTTGGTGCACATGTGTTTGAGGTATGCATGTATAGTATATATATTTTCTGTATAATTTTCCCCCACTAAATGTTGCCTAACGTTGCCAAGAATGACTAGATATATTCTTTACGGAAAACACTATACTTCATATTATATATGCCGGGCCTATATATTTCCCGTCCACCCAGATGAAGTCCACCCTAAAGGACACTATACACGGTATCCTCATGTGGCTAGTGGTACGAATTTTGTCACCTCGTTCACTCTACTCAAAAATATCCTCATGGCTCATTCGCTTCTGCAGAATTGGAAGTTTCTAGCTTCTCTATGTCCTGGAGAACTGATCAAGAAAAAACTTGTGAAGCAGAGAATGTATAGCCTCTCTCTATCAGATTCAAAGTCCTTGTTAATTACTTAATGTTTTCTTTCTCATTGATTGATTAGTTGGAGGATAGCTGTGGGCTTACCCCATCCATGAGCCATGCTTATTTACTTGCTTGGCTAGACGGGTTTATCAGCTATTACTGACATATTATGACGTGAGAAGCCAAGGAAGACAACAACCTTCTGTAATTTCTTGCCCCGGAAGTGACTTAAAAGACTGTTAAAAAGGTAAAAACTATCTCCATCTATAGGAGACAATGATGGACACATTCAAGAAAAAATGGTGCCTTAAACCTTGCCTCAGAAAATTAGGCACATACGGAATTTCAATATTTTCTCGCTGCAAAAAATTAAGGATCAATATGGAATGAGATAACATTAAAAACTAAAAAAAATAATGATCCTGGGAAAGTGAAAGATGTATATGCACATGGAATATCGAAGACCTACAGTCACAATTTCCCGGACTTTCATTTCTATAAGGAAAACGGGGAAGCCAACGTTGATTCTGATGTGGACTAGATCAATTATTATTAGGTTTTTTTATAAGTCAAGTTGAAGACCATTGAGCAAAATGATAATCTAAGCCCAAGAGGAAAGAGGACTCAGAAGGCCCATAAATGATCTACTGGGTTATTATTTAAGCTGTGGGGCTTAAAGGTAATTACGCGCAAAACAACTCCTATAAATAGGTCATAGGTATCATTCTTAAACCCTAAGCTCTATTCGCCTACTGAAACCCTGTCGAAACTCTGTCTGACTTAAGCATCGGAGTGCGCGCGCAGGGGAAATCCCCTGCGCCCCCTAATGATTTTCTATTTTGCAGAGTTCTTAGGAACAACTTGACACGAAGATCGAGAATCCTACGTCAGCAAATATTTATTGTTGTTTTGGGCAACAACAATAGGCGCCGTCTGTGGGAAACAAACAAAAAGCCAAGTATAGAATTCTGCAATAGGGCGCGGGAGACCTAACACCTGCGGGAGACCTGTTAAAAAATAATAAAATATATATACACGCGATAGACTACTATCGCACAGAAGGTTTCACGCAACAGAGCGATTCGCTCGCCCACATACATGCGACAGACAATCTGTCACAAGCTAGAAGGAGGCTCACGCGAAAAAGCAATTAGACGAGAGAGTGGCTTCCGCACGAGATAGCATTGGGCGAGAGAGTGGATAGCCTGTCGCACAAGTCTGTCGCACAGCCTCACATAGCCTGTCGCACAAAAGCCTGGTGAGACAAAAGTGGAGTCTAGCCTGTCGCACAAAAGCCTGGCGAGACAAAAGTGGAAGTTAGCCTGTCGCACAAAAAGCTTGCGAGAGAGGCGTGGAGAGAGATTACCTCTCACACTTGACAAGTTTTGACGAGAGAGGAATGGGCGAGAGACAGCATTGGGCGAGAGACTGGATCTCGCACCCGGCATGCTAGGCGACAAAGGCTTGGGTGATAGAGTGGATCTCGTACGTTGACAGACCCAGGCGATAGAGTGGCTCTCGTTTTGAACCAAAATATGCCACCCATTTTAATTTTAATCATTACAATCATTAATAGCAAAAAACCCTTATCTATATATATATATACATATATATATATATATATTTTTTAATTTACAATTTCCAAAGCTTTAACATGGAGAGAGACAATCAGGAAATATGACAGAAAAAGAAGTCGGTAGCGACGAGCCTTGATGAGGTGGATCGAACATGTAGGTGTCTTTTTGCAGCGTCGCGAACTCCTTGTCTCAGCTTTATACTCAGGCTATGAACCAGCAGAAACTCTCTTTCCAAGCTGGCAAAGCCTTGAAAAACTTTATAAGTGGATTTGGAGATAACAAGAGGGAGGATCAAGAGTAACGACAATGGATATCCTCAATTACCTTCAGGCCAATCGGGAACTACTCCTTTAACCGCATATTGCTGCCTACATGAACTGCTACAATGTGAAGAGAACCGTGAGGAAGAGAGAACGTGAAGAAAGAGTAAAGATAAAGTTGAGAAAAGTAGAATAGGAAGAAAGATTAAAGAAAAGATAATAAATTGAAGACGTGACAGCTGAAGCATATTATCAAGACAAGAGAGCATATTAAGAATCGACTGAAGACATGGAAGAAACAGTATGAGATTTTAAAAGGGCTGCTACATCACTGTGAATTTGAATGAGATAACACACAAACCATGGACGTAGCAGACGACTTTGCATGGAATCGATATATTAAGAGAAATCCTGATGCTAGGTCCTTTCGAAGACGCATCATCTGAATCTACAATGAGCTGTGCTCCATCTTTGGCTGTGATGATCTGCCTGAAAGTTAACTAAATAGTAGTAATAATGTAAAGTTGATAAGAATGATAATGTTACCACAAATGTGCTGGTTACTACGGAGGAAGCCAATGGTCATGAAAAAATTCTTCTGCATTACCTGCATCAGGTTTCTCTGAAACTGAGATGTTAGTGCCAGGTTGTTGTGTTCATACGACAGGTCACGTACGAAATCAAGGTGATGAAGGTAGCCAACATGATGTTTCTGAAACAGTTCAAAGCTCTTGGCTAATCAGAAATTGTTCATTAATGATTTTCTTGGAAATGCTTTTATGGTTAAATCCTACAATCTATCAATGGATATTGACAGGAAGGATTCCATCAAATAAAATGCAAAAAGACAAACAACAAAAAAAAAGAAAAGAGAATATAGAATTAACAAATAACAATATTAAATGTTAATTCTTTTTATGTGAATGGGGCTTGAATCTTGATAGCAACGTCTCCTCTTGGATGCTTCGTCCTGATTTTGTAACAAAGGAAAATGAGTGCTTTACCAAATTTAATGCATTCTAGACAACTAAAGCAGGCGAGCAATGATTCCCGCATACGACATCTCCCTCAGGCGAGAGAGGAGCTTCGGCACGCAACAAGCCTTGGGGGAGAAAGGAGCTCCCGCGCACGATAGGCCTTGGATGAGATAGGAGCTCCCGCGCGCGACAGGCTCGTCTGCCGCACCCGAGCTCACCTGGTATAGTGATGGGCGAGCAGGACCATGCGGCAGGACCCTTTGGCAAGCGATAGCCATCACGCATGCAAGAGAGGTAAAGTACCACACGAAGAGCACACGCAGGCGTTTATATGGCAAGCATGTTGCATCGCAGGGCTTCAGTTAGAGATTATGGCTTGCCTATCGACAGCCAGAACATGCAAGCACAGTTAACGCTGCACGAGTTTTGGCGAAAGAGTAAGCCACGATGGCGAGCACCGCACATACACGACAGTCTTGGGCAGTAAAGAGACGATGGCAAGCATGGCCTGTAGAGTAAAAGATTGAAAAAGCAGCTAACGTACGGCAGACATCGCCACAACAAAAGGGCTCCTGCCACAACAGGTCAATCCACCGTACTCAAGGTGGTAGTGCAAATACACGAGCACTGATCCCAGGCTCTATGCTAGCCCAATAGGTCAAAGGTAATGGTGAGCACATTCGACAGGTTACGTCGCGATAAAGCGGTTCGTCCTAGACGACAGCCGTGCGAGCAAGAAAAGTCACACGGCAGGCATTCTAGACGAGCAAATGGCTCCCGTGAGCTTAGCCTCCAGCACACAAGGCATGAAGCAATGCTGACAAATGCAGTGCATATGGAGAGCACAAGACCATTGCAGCAAACACTTTCGACGATTGAGTGGCATGTGGCGATGGCATGACCAATGCCACAGCCCAGCCTCCGCAACATGGCTCGCTCGATAAAACACGTGTCAATGCATGAGAGAACTCTATGGGCAAGCCATTTTGGGTGACCAAAGCGAAAAAGGATTAGACAACTCTGCACACCATCAAGCACAACGCTCGAGAAAAAGTTCATCTTTGAACAGGAACGACAACACTATTTCAAAGAAGTACTTGGGGAGCTATATGGTGTAAAGGTACGCTAAAATTAAAAGGTATTGTGCTGAAAAAAAAAATGGAAAGACAAAAGAAGAGAAAGAAAAAGCTAAGGTTACGACCAGTCATATATTTGGGTGCATGGAATGGGCGACAGGTAGTGATCTTTGGAGGCAGAATACAAGAAGTGAGCTACAGCCTTGCCTATCGCTCAAAAGTTCCCTGGTGATTGAGTACAAGGAATGGGCGACAGCAGTGTCCTCAATTCGGCGAGCACAGGCACGCACATGACAAATTTTGGTGACAAAGTTCCACATGGCAAACTCTTTCTGCGAGAGGCGGCTCACGCGTGCGACAGCCAAAATGGCGAGAAAGGGGACCACTATTGAAGATCTCACAAAGATGCCACTCTTTTGAATAGTTAGTTGCATGCAAGACGTCATGCGACAGAACAATTTGTCGCTCGAAAGGTGCTTGCTACACTGCAAATTTGCGCGACTACAAGTATGCAACAGGCACTCTGTCGTAAGCTACGCGATAGAGCAATTTGCACAACTACAGGCATGCGACACGACTCGAACATGGGCAACCTTATCTTCTTCGCTGTCACATTAAACTTCAAAGCCAAAGAATGCGACAGGCCTTGGACGAGATAAGGGCCCCCGCGCGTAACAAGCCTTGGGCGAGAGAAGAGCTCCCGCACGCGACAGGCCTTTGGCGAGAGAGGGCCCCCACGCGCAACAGGCCTTGAGCGAGACATGGTCTCCCGCACGCGATAGGCTTTGAGCGAGACAAGGGCTCCCGCATGCAACAGACCTTGGGCGACAGGGGAGCCCCCAAACGCGACAGGCATTGATTGAGGTAGGGGCTCTCGCACGCCACAAGCTCCCCACTTTGATAAAATGACAGCGAAGAAAATTAGGTGAACACAACACCCATACGCAAGATTCCCCCGTTAGCACAATGCCGGTGAGCAAAGAACACCCAAGTCATGCCTTTCGGCAATGGCTAGCAATGCTGGCGAGCACGGAATCCAAACAACTGGTTCGTCCATTAGAAAAAAAACTTTGGCGAGCACATTTAGATTTGACGATCCAAGCGCACTCCCAAGTGCGAGATCTGAGGGGAATGATCTAGAATCTTCTAGACCTAGTGCGCGCACTAATCCGACAGAATATCCAAAAGCTTCCTCCGGCCCATCTATCACAGAAGCTTTCAAGAACTGCTCTAGCAACCATCTAGAAGTAGCTTAAGAGCCACACACTTGGCCCATTGACAACCACACATATGAAAGAGGGTTTGTCTATATAAAGAGTGTATCGGCTTCGTGAGTCCTTTAAGCAAGACAAGGATGTGCCAGCTTAAGGTGTCGAGATCAAGGCCGTGTCTCCCTTGTAAGCCCCTATACATAGCATTCTTAAGTATCAATACAAGTGAGTGCTTGGCACAACGAAAATTGCAAACACACTCAAGCAGGGACATACGGGTGGTAACCAGATTTGAGGTACTCTCGTACGATGTTTTCGATTTTCTTGTCCACTCTAACAATTGTGATTGAATCAGGCAGGTGTCTGAGGTAGGCACTAGCCACTGTCGTGGAAGGTAACAAGCCAAGGATAGCTTGGTTCAATTGAAAATAGCTTGTGGTAAGCTCGTGAAGGTAGATTGCTGGTACCAAGGCACGACTTAGTGCACAATCCATGGTTGATAGCAAAACATCCCAGCACTCGTACTTTACAAAATTTTCAAAGACAAAGACTTGGAATGGTATTGGTGGTAAACATTTGCTATTTTTGTTATAACATTTGCTGCAATTATATTGCTGCTTACTCCATTTAATTAAAAATACTACATTATGAAACGAAATGCCAATTATTTTTATATGCACTATGATAATCCTCCATGTTTGATAGACATGTTGCAGGAATAGAAGAAGAAAAAATGGAAACTGGCCAAAGAGACACGAGACGGGCACAAATAAGTCCCTAAGCGAAAAATGCGCGAGACGAGCAAAAATAAGTCCTTAAGCGAGAAGATATACAAGACGGGCACAAATAAGTCCCTAAGTGAAAAATGCGCGAGACGGACAAAAATAAGTCCCTAAGCAAGAAAATTCAAAAGTCCCTAAGCGAAAAATGAGCGAGACGGGCAAATCAAAAGTCCCTAAGCGAAAAGTGCGCGAGACGGGCAAACAAAAAGTCCCTAAGTGAAAAATGAACGAGACAGGCAAATAAAAAGTCCCTAAGCGAAAAATGCGCGAGACGGGCAAATCAAAAGTCACTAAGCGAAAAGTGCGCGAGACGGGCAAACAAAAAGTCTCTAAGCGAAAAGTGCACGAGATGGGCAAATAAAAGTCCCTAAGCGAAAAATGCGCGAGACGGGTAAATCAAAAGTCCTTAAGCACAAAAGGGTGCGAGACGGGCAAAAATAAGTCTCTAAACGAAGTATGTTACAATTTTATCAGATTACATTTAATGTATTATGTTGGCATCTCGGATATAAATGATATTATATTCTAACAAGTTCTTAAGCGGATAGTACGCAAGACAGGACCAATACTCCAGTAAAAGTTCTTATTTGGACACAAAAAGTCGCAAAGAAAAACTTGGGGAGCACACAGTATGCAGGCTGTGAGGTATGTTACGAGGTATGTCACAATTTATCATTGGATATGTGTTGCAATTGGTTGACAAATTACATTTAACATTTTATGTTGGCATTTCGGATATAAATAATGTTATAGTCTTATCAATTCTAAAAGTCCCTAAGCGAAAATGAGCGAGACGGGCAAACAAAAAGTCCCTAAGCGAAAAATGCGCGAGATGGGCAAATTGTGAAATCCTCAAGCAATAAAGTGTACGGATAAATGCGATACCCAAGTACGAATTCTTCTTTAGATGTAAGTGCTTCATAAGAAGAGCTGGGAGCACTATAGATTAACTTCTGCATTAAAAGGAGTATCGAAACTAATAGGCACCCATGCATATGCGTCCCGAGGTGCTATAATGTCAAGAGCTTAATCCTTAAGAAAATTAGTCTCTGGATTATCTAAATCTTCGTCCAAGCTTGTGAGAACCTCGATCATCTCGAGTCGACAAAAAGGCTTCTGAGAGCTGGTAAGATCAGATAAATCTTTACAAGTGCCTATCCTCAGAAAAGGTTCCAAACTCTCAGCATCTGGATCGAGCTTCAACCAATCAAGAGCATGCCGAGTACAAACCACATCTGATGAAACCAGATAAGAACATATGCATCCGCTTATGGCACTTCTTGACGATGTGCCCTCATGGCCTTAACCCAGATTCGGTTTTCTTCCTCTTAGCTAATAGAAGGCACTTGACAAAAGAAATGATGACACGAAGTCGTTTCTGCTACAAATAATAATGAAGTTCACTAGTTAAGCCCTCAAGTGAAGATGAAAAGATTCTTGTGATAATCCTAGGAAGAGGGCAGCAAAAGAATTTGAAAAGCTCATTCTTTATATACTCTTTCACAAGGTAAACCTTGTAAAAAAGTGGGGAGTAATTGATGTGGACTAGGTCAATTATTACTGGGTTTTTCTATAAGTCAAGTTGAAGACCATTGAGCAAAATGATAATCTAAGCCTAAGAGGAAAGAGGACTCAGGAGGCCCATAAATGATCCACTGGGTTATTATTTAAGCTGTGGGGCTTAAAGGTAATTACGCGCAAAACAACTCCTATAAATAGGTCACATGTATCATTCTTAAACCCTAAGCTCTATTTGCCTACTGAAACCCTGTCGAAACCCTATCTGACTTAAGCATCCTGCGCCCCCTGATGATTTTCTATTTTGCAGAGTTCTTGGAAACAACTTGACACGAAGATCGAGAATCGTACGTCAGCAAACATTTATTATTATTTTGGGCAACAACAGATTCAAACAAAAATCCATCTTTACATTGTTTACAGATTGCACTCTGACATTCAAAAAATTATAGAAAATAATAGCAGAAATTAATCCGTTGGAGCAATCCTTATTCGGAAATTCTAACGTGTTTCGTGGACAAGCAGGACAATATTCATTTAACAGTCGGACAAGAAATTTGTATCAGGCACATTTACAAAACAAGATAATTCTATATAGAATACTCCTCTTACCAGAAGACTCTCTCCCCCAAGCCACTGCCAGCTGAATTTACTTATTTCTCTCTTTGCTTGAATTATTAGACTGCATATGATATAAATTAAAGAAGCTAAAGGGTCTGTCCAAAGGCCACAGTTAGTCTCTGGAAATCCTTTGCATACATATCTGAAACCCGTGAAGCTTGTTGGTGCTGATTCTGAGGCCAAGTGTTACTTGACCCGTCTGTTATTAGGTGTGCTTGTGGTTTAACCTCATTGTACATAGATTGAGAGGATTGATTCTGCATTGTAGTTCCTAGGAGAAATGGG
Organism: Heritiera littoralis; assembly: GCA_031772115.1. Classification (NCBI taxonomy): domain Eukaryota; kingdom Viridiplantae; phylum Streptophyta; class Magnoliopsida; order Malvales; family Malvaceae; genus Heritiera; species Heritiera littoralis. The sequence continues at coordinate 7,952,376 of JAPDPK010000020.1, read as the reverse complement.
GTATTCAGATATTCGGACCATTTAATCTCATCTGGATCACTTTCACCTTCTAGTGAACGTATTTGGACTCCTTCACAAGATTTTCCACAATCCGCCAACCCCCATGAGAAGAGGTTGTTCTCAAAGAAGGTACTATTGATTTGCAATTCCACACTGCTACTTCTTCCATTGCTGCTACTGGCATTGTTACTGTAGCTGCTGCCTTCCCAATTTTGCACCGCATTAGCATCGCGAGAAGGATTATCGCAAGGAAGACGATCGGAAGGTTTTACAAGTATTGGCGTTTGGGAAATTGAACTTGACATGGTTGGGCGAACATCTTGTCTCAAACTGGAATTGAACTCGGAAATCATCTCAGAGGAACTGGAACTTGGATTGAAGCAGAGTGAAGTACTTTCACTCATCGACAGCCCAACGTTGGGGGCATAATCCAACTTCTGTAAAGGGAAATAGCCCAACAAATCAGATGGCCTGCAACACTTGGAGGTGTTGTTCTCAGGGGTGGTAGCAAACCTATCTAGTAAAAATTCCTGGGTGTGAGGAGCACTACTAATATTAACATTACTGTTTCTTCTGTTACCATTGTTATTCATCTTGGAATTGGAGGAAAAATCAAGGGGGTATTTGTCTACCACTATAGTAGGTGATTTTGAATCCATTACTTCACCGAGGTTCAGCTGATTGGATCCCGCAGAGGCTTTCTCATTGTTATTGTTGCTCGTTGGCAGCTTCTCCTTGTTATCATTCTCAACCTCAGAGAGAGGTTTGTGCGTGTTAGGATCAATGCCTCTTTGCCTGAGTTTCTTCTTAATGCAGGAATTCCATAAATTTTTTATCTCATTGTCGGTTCTTCCCGGTAGCTGAGCTGCAATCTGAGACCATCTGACGAAAAAGCATGCAGTACCATAGAATGATACCGATTATCTAGCAAGCACAGGGCACAAAACAAGAACGGCAAACCAAAAAAAAAAAAACTTTGCTAAGAGTTTTCTGAAGACAATAACCATTACCTATTCCCAAGGACTGCATGGAGTTCAACAATCAAGTTCTCTTCCTGCTGTGAGAAAGCTCCTCGTTTCAAATCAGGCCTCAAGTAGTTAATCCACCTAAGCCTGCAGCTCTTGCCACATCTTTCCAAGCCTGCAAACATCCATGAAAGACACATAAGGGTTTTGATTATCTTCAGTTTGCTATGTTTCGCAAGCTTTAACTTCAATACAAGGACTAATATTAGAAAAAAGATACTACCTGCTAGTTTAGGGACAGAACTCCAGCAGCCAAGCCCATGCTTAGTTATATAATTCAGAAGTTTCTCATCTTCCTCAGGAGACCACAGGCCTTTCCTTAGCTTCTGCTTGTAACAGCTAGAGTGTCTCCCCATGTGGAATGCAACTGACGCCGGGGAAAATTATGTTTTGGAGAAAAAGAACTTTAAGAGATCTAGAGGCAGCAGCTTTTTAGAGCTGCCTCTGTAAAATGGTCAGCAAGAAAAGAACAGGTTTTAGAACCGATTCTAGTTCAAGGTAGGAGGAAGGGATATATGTGGAGAGAGAGGAGGAGGGGATAAAAGGAAATTAGGAAAATAAAAAAAATGGCAGCCTGGTAGGCAATCAAATTAGTAGGAGGCTCCTCAAGAGAAAAGTCACCTTCAAGAGGTTGACTGGAGATTATGGTTTTGAATTTATATTTGATTTATCTGGGTTGTAACTACTTCTGATGCACTGCTTGGTCCATGTCAGCTTCCAGAACTCGTATAAGGTTAAGGAGAGGGCTCTCCTCTATACATCATATATGGACGGTCCAGATGCAACTGCGCGTGTACGACTAATGTAGAGGAGCATAGGGCTGGGGCTCCAATAACACGACTTGCATGTGTCTCATCAGAGTTTGGGAAATAAAAGACTTTTGGCAGCAGCGGTGGGGCTTTTGACAGATGTTTTACTTGATGGCAAAACTATACTTAATATAACAATACTGTGCACAGCAGCCCAAGTAGTAAAAAGTTTAAAGGGAGGAGGGGACAACAAATTCAACTGCGAACAAGTATGATATATATTAGTACGCTTAGCAATGAATATCTTTCGAGTATTAATTTTGCGACTGGATTGCAAGAGCTTTTGTATGAGTTTGTACTGATCATCAAGCAATACCTATTTCAACTAAATTTACCTCTGGATTCCCAATGCAAAAATCAGCCACAAGAATTGAAAAAGGGAAAGTTTCTTGCAGACAAGGAATAGCCATGATTAGTGAATATTTTCTTCTATGGTAAATTGCATTTAATTTGAAGATAACATAAGACATTCCATTATAGTCTGGTTTTCTTATCAAGTATAATTTTTTTAACTGTGGTTTACACCAAAAAAAATAAATATATATGATTTTAATACTGTTATTCTCCATTAGTTCAATAGTTGCTTCTTTTTCTTAACTAGCTGCCGTGATAGGTACCTTTCAGATGATGCTCAATCTCTCTTCTTTTTGGCTTTTTGGGTAACTTCCGAAACCAGGATGAGCTTGGCAAGTTTCATAAATTAAAGTATTTTCAAAACTTTGAAAATTAGGGGGCATATTCCTTCTCTCTTGAAAAAGAATTCAAAATCTATCAAGCCTCAAATGATTAATATCTGAAATGGCCATTTTCTCTTTTCCATACTTTGATATATGCTGGATTCCATGCCCAGGGAGCCAGGGCAATATAGCCAAATAAATGATAAAAAGAACTAAACTGGTGTTCTCCTATCTGCTATCGCCATACATAAATAGGACAGCCACAAAATACAATATAATGCAGTTGTCCTCTATTTGAATGAACATGTTTTTCAGAAGAGCCCCGTGAACAGAGGAAAATTTGGAATGAATCATCACAAAATACTCATATACTCACTTTGACAATGTTAATTGCATTATTCAATGTGAGCTCTCTCTCTCGTGAGAATATGAATTAATGAAACGCAATTCTCTTTTCACCAATCTCAATTAATTATTTTATACTATGTATATATGTTGTGTCAAAAAAGAAAATGGATCCACATACTGCACATATCATTATCCAGTACTATTGAATTAATAAAGAATATAGAAATAGAACACAATAACTGGACAAAGGATAAGTGACAAAATGATGAGAGAGCTAGTTGATTTGATTCACATTTTGATAGGCAAAAAATAAGTATTCTTCGCACAAGGTGAGGTATGCATGGTTTACCATTACAAACATCCAAACTTGCGAAGAACTACCTTGATATTTAAATTGTTTTGCTTAAGCACGTTCTGGAGTCTAGAAACAATTAATTAATATCGGAACAATAATTTTATTATAATTATAGTGATGATTGGAATAATAATATGACAATAACTGACCATATTGTGCTGGAATGGCCTGTCTCCTTGCTCTAAGTATAACATTATGAAGTTTCCTTGACCTTTAGCAGTGTCCTGATTCGGGCATCCAATTTGACATTTAAGAAAACAAGTCACAGAAAGATGCTTGTAATCTCCATACCTCGTCATGCCCTCAAAAGCTTATCTTATTATATACATATATATATATATATATATATATATATATATATATAAAACAGATTATTTACATGCATTTGTATGAGCTGTTCTACGGGAATGAATTAAGTCAACCCACTGTATAACATGTTTTTTTCCAATTCTTCTTCTCCTCAGTAAACCATCGATAGGACAACTTTGCTGTCGGTTCTCTTTCCCTTTGATTTGTTTAGTCAGGCTCAGGTTTAGGTGTTAACATCCATTGCAATGAAAAGGAATCCTTTACTTCTGGCTTTTGATGACCATTTAATTTCTTTCATTTTAACCAACGTATATAATTAATTATGGAGCTAGCTAGCGCCATTCAGGGAAATGAATCTCTGTCTTCTAATGATTTACTAGGTTTGTTAAAATTTTCTGATTGTTGGGATAAGCTTAATGAGTTTCGAGGCACTGAGTAAATCAAAAAACAACTTACCAACTTGAAACGGGGTTTTGAGAATATGAAGATGGACAGTGAAAAATATCATATTGCTTGGACAAAAATTCTCAAGCAAGAAACTCATAGGCTCGAGGCGATTTAAAAACTTAGAGATCAAAAGTTCAGCTCGAACTTCATTTATGAAATTAAAGTTTGATTTGATAGAATATTGAAATCAATTAATTTAATTGGATAAGTTCGATTCATCATTTTTCAATTATATATTATGCAAATAACACAATAAATTAATAATCAAATATTAAAAAAAATTCGATTAAGCTTGTTAGCCTTTTAAAGTTTAAACAACATATTATATTTGAACTTAACTCTGACTTGTTATTCTAGCAATTCGAAATAGGCTAGAAAATAAATGGTTCACAAAATGCTATACTTAGTGGTTTGAAGTTGATTTCTCTAAAACATTTGCACTGGTGGAACAGATAGATGCAATCCAACTTCTGCTAGCCCTGGTAGCTCAAAAGGGGTGGAGAACTGATGTCAAGTCTGCCTTCTTGAATGCCTACATGAAAGAAGAGATTTATATTGAGCAACCTAATGGTTTTATTTTGAATGGCAATAATGAAGACGAAGTTGACCAACTTAAGAAAGCTTTGTATGGGCTAAAGCAGTCACCTAGAGCCAACTGTTTATGTGAAGAAATTAGAAATTGAAGATCTGTTGATTTTGTCATTAACCATTACATGTCGATGTCTTGCTTGTAATCAGTAGCAATCGGGCTTTGGTGCCAACTGTTTATGTTGTGACTTTGGTTTTGACAGAAGTCTAAATGAGCCAACTGTTTATGTGAAGAAATTAGAAAATGAAGATCTGTTGATTTTGTCATTAACCATTACATGTGGATGTCTTGCTTGTAATCAGTAGCAATCGGGCTTTGGTGCAACAATTTAAAGATCAAATGAAGAATGTTTTTGAGATGACAGACCATGGTAAGATTGACATATTTCAATTGGAATGGAATTTCATCAATCTCAGGTAGGCATTTTTATTGCTCAGCGGAAGAACTCAAGGGAGGTGATAAAAAGGTTTCATATGGAGAATTGCAAGCTTGTGAGCATAGTTATGGCTAAGGGTGAGAAGCTCTGCATGGATGATGATCTGAATAGTTTGATGGGAAAACTTATAGAAGCTTGATTAGCTTTCTATTGTATTTGACAGCAACAAAACCTGACATTATGTTTGCTGTAAGCTTAATTATCTAGATTCATGCATTATTCTAGTGCAATGCACTTTAAGGATGTGCTTGGTAGGATGGAAAAGTGGAAGATGGAGAGGGATGTGTGAAAAAGTGGAAAGAAAATGATTTTTATTAGTGCTTGTTAGGAAGAAAAAGTATGAAGAAAGAAAATAAGAAAGATTACTATTTTCTTTCCTTATTAACAAAACCAAATCATTCTAAATTGGAAAGATTAGTAGAGAGAAAATGAGAGAGATGTGGGTCAAGTAAGTTTATTTACAAAATTATTCTTGATTTTTTTAAAATTTTTATTTCTTATCTTAACTAAGGATATACAAGAAATAATAGAATAAAAAATTAAGATATTCGTAAGATAGTTGGAGTGGTACCTATTGGAGACAAGATGTGTGAAAGTTGGTTTAGACATGTACGATGTAGACTTGTAAATGTTTTAATTAGGAGAATAGAGGCTATGAATGTTAAGAGAAGAGTTAAGACTAAAGGAAGATCGATAAAAACTTGAAAAGAAGTAATTTAGAAAGATATAGAGGTATCAGAATTGGATAAACACATGACATTGGATATGAATGTGTGGAGGAGGAGAATACATATCGACGATCTAACGTGAGTTCAGATATTGGTTCATATAGCCTATTCCAATTTCTTGGAATAAAGGTTCTGATGATAATGATGATGATGATGATGATGAAAGGCTCTGATGATAATGATCCTAATTAAGTAATGGTGTAATGGTAAATTAATATAATTTTATTTTATTTCCTTTTATTTTTCAACTCTATCAAGCAATAAGAGAAAAAGAAATTATATATATTTGTATTTTTTATTTTTTCTACCAAGCACACCTGCTTGATAGAACAAAAAATGAGAAGGAAAGAAAAGGATGGAAAATTGTATATTGTCCTTCAAAGAATAATAATTTCCCAAATTGGACAAGAAAGTAGAGAGAAAAAGTGAGGAAAATTTTAAATATATCTATTATTTTACTCTTCATATCTCAATTTTTTAATAAGTTACTGTTTATTACAAAACAAGTATGGTATATACAGTAAAATAATAGGTAGAATTTTTTTTAATATATATTTATATTTTGCTATTCCTAGAGCCTCCTCCTGTGTAAATCAGCTAAAGGGGATAGTTTGACAGAACGCAAATAGCAGTTCAGAGCCGGCATGAAGAGGTTAAAGCATTAAGCTTTTACAAGCTTACCTAAGCAGAGTTCTTTAAGTGTGCGATTTGAGTGTTCACTGATTAGACAGTATTTGCATTCTGCAAAAGCTTTGTATGAGCTCAAAATAGGGAAAGAGCGTCTGAAATTCTTCTTTAACTATAGTTCGGAGTTCGGGCTTGCTTGAGCGGAATTAGAAAGAACTAATTTCCTTGCGTTTAGTAAAGAAAATCATTTGGTGGCAGGTTCTGACAGTCCGCATCACCTTGCAATTATTGCCAGTCAGACATTTGTCAATGATAGCGACATATTAACGCTTATGAAAACAAAGCATAGTTAAGAACCTATTAAACGTGGCGTTGATGGGAAATCCACGAAATAATTAAATTGGTGAAGAGGAAGATTTGCAAGATAATAATCAAATGTCATTTGAAATATCGAGGAGACACGATTAATCTGAATACCCTTCAAAATCGAGATAGTACCTCTTTTCGTTATCCCTAAACTTATCCTTTTGCTAAGCTAACTGAAGGACACACTGACAACTAGTTGACAAGAAAGAGTAACTATTCATGCTAAATAATGGAATCGTCCTTTTCGCTAGTCCTTATACTAGTATAATTATCTACTTTTATGTGTGCTTGAGGAAGAAAAAGTGAGAAAAAGTAACTCCTGGAGCAACATTTAAAGGGCGAGTTCGAAAGTCACCATATTCACGGTGCGGTGAGTTTTAGCTTCTAAAAACAAATTGGCAAGAAAATAGAATTATCTTTTTGTTTTTATTTTTATTTTTTAATTGTTGTATTATTAAACATATATTATTTATAATCTTTTTATCACTTTCAATCACATCGAAATTAATTTTATCCTTTATTTAAATTAGTCTAAGAAGAAAATTACCAAGGTAACTTAGGAGGAACTTATCTTTTTAGCTTATACTGCAACCTTAGGTCATGTTTGGTATATGAATGAAGATAGGATAAGATAATATAATATTATGGATAGGATAAGATTAAATTATATCATCTTATTTTATGTTTGGTGTGTACAAAGATTAATAATAGAATATGATGATTTTTTATGTCTTTCACAATATTTGTTATGTGTAAAATTAAAAATAGTATAAAATGATTTTTTTAGATACTCTTTTTTAAAGTAAAAAAATTTAAAATTATAATTTTTTTGTTATAAATATAAATGAAAAATTAAAAATTATTTATAATAATATAATTAATAGTCCAATTTATTAGCTGATTTTTTAATAAAAAAATTACTTCTAAAAAATTTATATTACTTTTTCAAAAAAATTATTTTGTTAAAAAATGAATTTTTATAAAAAGCATTTTCTGTATTTTTTTTTTCATTTTTTCCTTTTTGTTTTTATTTCTTTTATATGATTTAAATTTAAAATATTTTTTATTGTAAATTAAACATATTTTTTAGAAAATTGAGTTTTTCTTGGAAATAAATTTATTTTTAAATTACATTAAAATTTTCAAAAGACTGTTCTTAAATATTTTTCTTTATTTTTATGGTTTTTTATCTTCTTTCTTCTTCTTTTTTGGTCAATTATAAGGAAATATAGAAAACAAAAAAAAAGAAAAATACAAGTTAAATTTAATAATTCAATTTTGATGATTAAAAAATATATAATTTGTAATAATTTATGGTTAATAGTCATTTTTCTTTCATTTTTTTAGGCAAAAAGAAAAAAATTAAAAATAAAAAATAAAAATTTAAATGTAAGAAAAAACTAGTTAAAAATATATTTTATAATAATTTTTATGTTTGAATGTGTACAAGAAAAATTATTTTATCAAAATTATAGTTTTTCTTTAATCAAAAACAAGAAAAAAAAAGAAAGAAAAAGAAGGAAAAAAATTATATTAACTAATTAAAGATCCTTACTATTTTATTAAATGTTTAAGTTAATTTTTAAATGTAAATGTTAAGGATAAAATAATAAAATATGAGTATTTATTTCTAATCCTATGGGATTAGGAATAATCCTCACATTTTGGAGAGGATTGAGTTATCTTATACTAGGAAGATGACTAATCCTTCTTGCAATCCAATCTTCCTCTTAATGTATACATCAAACGTAAGATAGGATAATTATCATCCTATCCTATCTATCATCCTATGCACCAAACATGACCCTAGTTTCTTCCGCGATGATGCTGTCTTTCAGCCACTTGATAATTTACATGAGGAGAGTGCTAGACGCATGAATCATGATATGATAAAGTTGCTGGAAACATCCCACATTTCTTTTTCCGGACAGTTGAGTCTAAAAGGATGGAGAAAAGGTCTATTTAGGATGACCCTAATACATACGTCTTAATTGGCCATTAACACTAGTCAGAAACATAAGCACATGGACATCTCAATAATTTTTAGTTAAGTCACAAGTAAACTTTCTCATCTTTTTTCTTGTCGCTGAAATGAGTGATGATGACTGACACACTATGCATGTCTATGTCACAGCCTTGCTGGCCATATATGGAGCTTAAGATCTTAATTACAATCATTAATTCTTAGCTACAGTTCCTTCCACTTTGATGTCTTGGATTAGTTATCTAAACCATGTTAGCAACAAGTAAACGTGTGTAAAGGGAAGAGTTGTGGCGTTTGATTTGATTAAAGGCGGAAGGTCTCTGACTTTAATTAGAAGGCAAAATTATGAGAAGCCTAAAAGCTTTTTAACTCCATCAATTATTGAAAGCCTTAGGGCCTTTAATCGTAACCCCATCAATTATCAAATGCTTTGTCGCGTTGAAATGTTCCTCATGTACCCCATCTTTGAATAATTACATGTTTGCCTTTTGCTTTGTAGTGGAAATGATGGTCAACTTTCTTCCCGCATTCACATCATTGCTTTTCATGCCCCTAAGCGAACAGTTTTAATACTCTGATTATAAAACACTCTCAGTTAAGTCCTCTCAACCAATATGAGCAGAACTTGTCTCAAGGAATAACTGGAGCATGCTTAACCCAGTTTGACTAATTGAAGATGTCTGCTCAATATTCACAAAGAGTGATCCTCTGAAAAACTGGCACAAGGGCTTGAATTATGTTCTTTTGAGGCAATTAGATAGCATAGGCACTTTACATTTTCTTTACCTCTCCTGATCTCCCTTGTATCCAAAAGGAATTCCTGTTTCTTGCAATGCTGAATTCCATCTTTAATAACGAGTATAATGAAAAATCTGGTTTCGTACAGAAACTTGTGCAATCTAGACCTTTATCCCTTTGATTAATTATTTTGTTTGTATAGCAAGTATTAGGCTGCCTTGCCCTTCAGGAACGTTATCGAGTACTAAGTAAATATTTTGGTGGTTCTTAATAAAGAAAAAAATTCATGTGAATAATATTAAACTAATCAAAGATATGTATGGATGTGCAAGGATACATGTGAAGACATAGATATGTGGGCGGCAAACAAGAGAATTTTCTATCATAGTGAGACTACACCAAGAGTCGATGCTAAGTCCATTCTTAATCTTTGCAATAACGGACCAACTGACAAAATTTATCTAGGATAAGGTGTTTTGGTGTATGATGTTTACTGATGACAGTATCATGTGTGCTGAGACTAGAGCAAAGGTCAAAGAATAGTTGGAATTGTGGAGACAGACACTAAAATAAAAAAGGTTTAAACTAAAGTGAAAACTGAATATATGAAATGTAAATTCAATTGCAACAAAAAGGAATATCAAAACATAGTTACGTTAAATGTGTGGTGATAACTAAGCAAGATCATTTCTGATATTTGAGATCGATCATACAAATGGACGAAGAGATTGATTGCAATATAACCTATAGGATTAGGCTGGTTGGAGCAAGTGAAGAAGCACTACAAGTGTGCTATGCAATAAAGGAATTTCGATATGATTGAAAGGCAAATTTTATAAAATAGTTGTTAAACAAACATTGCTATATGATAGTGAATGTTAGGCGACTAAGAGATTGCATATATAGAAGATAAGTGTAACAGAAATACAAATGCTACGATAAATGTGCGAATATACGAGAAAGAATAGAATGAAAAATGAAGACATCGATAAGAAAGTTGGAGTAGTATTTATTGAAAATGATAGCAAAATAAGGAAAAAAAGGTCAAGAAAACCTAGAGGACTCTAACTTCTTAGTAGAGAGAGACGTCCTAGGACAAGAGAGAAAACTCTCATTACAAAGAGACATTTTTGGTTCATGTAGATGAAATTCACCTAGTTTTTATCACTATTACATTCAGGAAGCTGAAAAAGCAATATGTATATTTCACTTGACTAAAATATGCAGAGACTGAGAGAGATTGATTGCCAAATATGTAAGAGAAATAATTATCATTTTATCGATTCAGTGCATGTTTGGCACATGAGATTATTTAAAGGATAGGACAATTATCATCCTATCCCATGTTTGTTATTCATTTAAGTAAAAGGATAGGATTAGTGAAAGGATAAATCATCTTCTACCAGTAAAGGATTATTTTTAATCCTTTAGAAAAGTAAAGGATTATTTTTAATCCATAGGATAGGATATGTTTCAAAAAAATTTTATTAATGAATTTCCTATTTTATCCTTAAATTTTGTCCAATAAAAAAATATCATCCTATCCTAATTTTAATCTTGCACATAACAAACATGGTAAAGGATAAAAAATCATCCTATCTTATGCTTAGTCCTTGTACATACCAAACATAAGATAGGATGTTATCATCAAATCTTATCCTATCCACAATATTATTTTATCCTATCATATCTTTATCTCATGCACCAAACATGCACTTAAAGAATTATTTACCCAGAGGTCTACAACAAACATTTGAATAAATACTACTGAGGTATTTATCTCTTAGATAGACATTGCATTGTTTGCATGGATCATATAAATGAATGTACATATGAAAGAAAAAAATCAACTCCCCTCAACATTCCAAAATCTGCGCAATTTTTTCCTGAAATTAGTATTCAGTTGATCATCATAGAGGTTCAACCCCCTCAGGGAGAAAAAGCTTCATTATCCATTGGAAGGAAAATGGATTCCTCTCCTCCAGTCAAAAAGCTAATAACTATAACCTGCATTTTAGTGTTTACACTTTCTTCAAACCACAATTTACTAACTCATGATTGAGATAAAAACTTAAAACTATTCTGAACTATCGGGTAATTTGCCATTTCCATCGGCTGATCTAAAAGGTACACTACCAGTGATTTCTGAGGCTTGACCATTCTCGTGCACTGCAGCTGGTTGTTCTAAAGTTGCATTTGCTGTTGAGCACTGGCATCGCAAACACTATTCAGCCAGACTATGACACGAGGCAAATCCATCAAAATATGTAGCAAAATATTCAGGTGGGAGACAAGTTACTAGACTGACACCCTTTTTATTTCATCCATATCTGTATATGTAGAACAAAGCAAAAGGTAATAAACACAAGTGTTTGTGTGCATGCTTGTATGTATATTTTCCAACTCCTGCCTTATAAGAAGCATAAAACTCCTTCATTGATGAAAAGAAAAAGGATACCTCTAATCTAGACACAAGTGACATTGGTCAGCTTTACCATGAACTTGTCTACTTAACCAGGAAATGATTGGCATCACAATAACTAGTCATCGAGGGTAAGATTCTATACCATGTGAAATAGCTAATTTGTCTTTCGCTTCTTAGAAGATATAAAGCCTCAAGGCAACCTTCTCCAAGTGGCAATTAAAAACCACTTCAGCAAATGCTAAAACTTGTCTTTTTTTTTCAAAATATGTTACTTAAATAGGAAAAAGATCTCCTGACCTGTGTAGGTGCCTGATTCATTGAGCTATTAATGTTGGTGTTCTGTGCCGCTCGTGAGATGATATTCTGATCTGGATCCTTTGAACTAGAAGCTGTAGCTGAATATATATGTTAACGGAGAAGAAAGAAATCAGAGAAATAAACTTATTCTCTGTTATGTTTTATTGATATAGAATCGATATATAAATAGCCTAGATAAAATAGCACATCCCTAAAATATCTCCTAAAAATCAGTAAATGATAAATACAAAGATTAAAATCTCAAAGAATAAAATCTCCTAAAAATCAGAAATTTAAACTACTGTATCTATCAAAACAGCCTGGACAAGAATCAGTCCTTATTCAAGAATAAATAAAAAACTAAAACTTGGATGACAACACTCCCCCTCAGGCTGAGTAGATATTTATCATTCCAAGCTTGTTTGTGAGCACTTCAAAATTTTGTCGTGGTAATCCTTTGGTTAGGATGTCTGCAGTTTGCTGATTGGTTGGAACATAGGTCACACAAATCATTCCACTTTCAATTTTTTCTTTTATGAAATGTCTATCAACCTCCACATGCTTAGTTCTGTCATGGTGAACTGGGTTATGTGCAATACTAATGGCAGCCTTGTTGTCACAGTATAACTGCATTGGATAGTCCAGTTTAATCTTTAATTCTTCCATAAGTCTTTTGAGCCAAACCAATTCACAAATGCCATGAGCCATAGACCTGAACTCTGCCTCTGCACTACTTCTAGCAACCACTGATTGTTTCTTACTTCTCCAAGTTACTAAATTTCCCCAAACCATGGTGCAATATCCAGAAGTAGACTTCCTATCACCAACTGATCCTGCCCAATCTGCATCAGTAAAAGCTTCCACCTTCCTTTCTTCTGTTTTCTTGAAAAACAGTCCTTTCCCTGGAGTCATCTTGAGATACCTCAAAATTCTATAAACTGCATTGAGGTGTTCTTCCTTTGGGTCATGCATAAATTGACTAACAAAGCTGACAGCGAAGGCTATATCAGGTCTCGTATGAGAGAGATAAATCAATTTCCCAACTAACCTTTGATATCTTCCTTTGTCAACTGAAATTTCTCCCTTACATTGGGCTGTCTTGTGGCTTTGTTCCATTGGTGTATCAGCAGGTTTGCATCCCAACATTCCTGTTTCCTTTAACAAGTCCAAAGTATATTTTCGTTGAGCAACAGATATGCCTATCTTGCTTCTAGCTACTTCCATTCCCAAAAAATACTTTAAAGGGCCAAGATCCTTTATTTCAAACTCTGTGGCTAGTAGACCCTTCAATTTCTCCATTTCCTCTAGAGCATCTCCTGTGAGAATTATGTCATCCATGTACACTATTAGAATAGCAACCTTTCCAAACGGGAGGTGTTTGAAGAACAAAGTGTGGTCAGTCTGGCCTTGATTATATCCATATCTTCTTATTGCTCTTGAAAAACGGTCAAACCATGCTCGCGGTGATTGCTTCAGTCCATATAGGGATTTTTTTAGCTTGCATACCTTTTGAGTATTTTTACTATCTTCAAAGCCTGGTGGAATATCCATGTAAACCTCCTCTTCTAGGTCTCCATTTAGGAAGGCATTCTTCACATCTAGTTGATGTAATGGCCAATCCAAATTTGCTGCTAGAGATAACAAGACCCTTATGGTATTTAGCTTAGCAACCGGTGCAAATGTCTCCATGTAGTCGATCCCATAGGTTTGTGTGAAACCTTTAGCCACAAGTCGAGCCTTATGTCTCTCAATTGAGCCATCTGCTTTAGATTTTACTGTGAATACCCACTTACAACCAACAGTAGTCTTCCCATTAGGTAGAGTCACTAGTTCCCAAGTGCCATTTTTTTCAAGAGCATTCATTTCCTCCCAAACAGCCTTTTTCCATTCAGGTTTAGCAAGAGCCTCCTGTATTGACCTAGGGATCTCAATATTGGAAACATTAGTGGTAAAAGCACGAAATGATGGTGAAAGATTTTTGTATGACACAAACTGAGATATGGGATGCAAAGTGCAAGAACGGACTCCTTTCCTAAGAGCAATAGGTAACTCAATAGGGTTATTTGAAAGAGGAACAGTTTCATGAGTACCTGAGGTATTAGCATCCTCTAGTTCGGACTCTTGGCTCTGTGGGACCATGAATTGCTTTCTTTCTTGAGGCTGATTTCTTCTAGTATAGACACGTAGCTCTTGATTTTTTTGCCTCGTGAAACCTCCCCCTGTTTCCAAATCTGTTTTTTGTTGTTGTTGTGGCATTATTAGAGAAGACAGACTTGGATTTGACTCAGGTGAAAGATGTAGAGTAGACTTGGACATATCATAAATAGGCATGGATACCGTTTCCCAAAAACGATCTTCATTGGTTTCAATCTCCCCCTGAAGAGAGGTGGCAGGAAAGAATGGTTGAGTCTCAAAAAAGGTAACATCACGAGAGATGTAGAATTTGTTTTCTGAAGGTGAGTAACAACGGTACCCTTTTTATGTGGGTGAGTAGCCGAGAAACACAGTTTTAATGGCTTTGGGGTCTAATTTGCTGCGGTTTTGGGCATGTATATGTACAAAGGCAGTACACCCAAAGGTTTTGAAGGGAAGATTGTTCAAGATGTGAAGATGAGGATAGTATTTGGTAAGGGTGGAGAGAGGTGTTTGGTAGTGGATAGTCCGACTTGGTAATCTATTTATAAGGTAGGCTGCTGTAAGAACTGCTTCACCCCACAAGTACCTTGGAACATGCATGGTGAACATAAGAGCTCGTGTGACTTCAAGTAAATGTCGATTCTTTTGTTCAGATACCCCATTTTGTTGTGGGGTGTCCACACATGAACTTTGATGGATAATCCCATTGTTGGCTAAAAACTCACCTAACACTGAATGAAAATACTCTCGCCCATTGTCTGTACTAGAAGAAGGACAATATGTGAGAAAAGAATTAGATGAACCTGTCATGTGATCGGAAGCTCCTGAATCAATAATCCAGGGAGTCTTTGAAGTTGAAGTGACATTAAGTGTTGTGAGAAAGTTACCTGTTTGGGCTAAAGAGCAAGAACTGACACTAGGGTTGGAAGCAAGTGGATTTTGAGGTTGTGATTGACTAAGAAGCTTATACAAGTGATCTATCTGCTCTTTGCTAAACCTTACTGAAGTGTAGGCTGATTCTCCTTCTGTTGCACCCATGGCAGCAGTATGTTCTTTATCTATGGCCTGGACTTGGAAGCTTTTCCTATCATTCTGCCTTCGAGGAGTCCAATTAGTTGGCTTGCCATGAATTTTCCAACAAGTATCTTTGGTATGTCCATGACGTTGGCAAACATCGCACCAAGGTCGCTCTCCTTTTCTAGTATTTTTCTGATCTGTGGAAGACCTGTTATGGTACTGCTGACCTCGTGCAACCAAAGCTGATCCTTCAGTTGTATTATGTCCACCATTTTCTTCCTTAAAATCTCCCACCATAACCTTTCGTCGACTTTCCTCTCTTCGTATCTCTGCAAACACTTCTTCAATTGATGGTAAGGGATCTTTGCCAAGCACTCTTCCCCTGACTTCATCAAGGTCTTTGTTTAAGCCTGTTAAGAATTCGAACACTCGTTCTTGTTCCACCATCTTTTTTTGCTTGACGCTGCATGCTGTACAGTTCTAACTAGATTCATAAAATAAATCTAATTCTTGCCACAAATTTTTTAGAACATTAAAATAATCTGTCACATTCTGGCCTCCTTGTTTTGTCTCTCTCAATTTTGACTTTATCTCAAACACTTAAGCAGAGTTGCCAAGATCTGAGTAAGTCATCTTCACAGCATCCCATATTGCTTTTGCCGTAGGCAAGAATAGATAAGTCTGTCCAATTTTACTCTCCATTGAATTAATAAGCCAAGCCATAATAATAGAGTTTTCAGCCTCCCATACCTGGTAAGCAGAATCTTTTGTGTTGGGAACAGTAGTTGCACCAGTGAGATAACCCATCTTTCCTCTGCCTCGAATTACAAGCTTGACAGACTGTGCCCATTGAAGATAGTTCTTGCCATTTAACTTGTGAGCCGTAATCTGCAAAGAAGTATTCTCACTTCCCCCTTGTAAAGTCATGATTGGAAGATGTGTTTGTTGGGATTGGCCTGAAGAAACAGTTGAAGACTCATCTCTTGTGGTTGCTCCAGCCATAGCAGTGTTTGCCAAAAAAAAAATTGATTCAGAATCTTTTCTGCTCTGATGCCATGTTAACGGAGAAGAAAGAAATTAGAGAAATAAACTTATTCTCTGTTATGTTTTATTGATATAGAATCGATATATAAATAGCCTAGATAAAATAGCACATCCCTAAAATATCTCCTAAAAATCAGTAAATGATAAATACAAAGATTAAAATCTCAAAGAATAAAATCTCCTAAAAATCAGAAATTTAAACTACTGTATCTATCAAAACAGCCTGGACAAGAATCAGTCCTTATTCAAGAATAAATAAAAAACTAAAACTTGGATGACAACAATATATTATCCATAGGGCTGCCAGTCCACAGGCACCCATGACTGATTTCATGAGATGTCCACCAGAAATAGGGATCGAAGGTCCACATCGCATGGACATGGGAAGTCCTTGATTAGGAAGCCCAAATAGATGGAGGTTAGATCCTGCCATCCCATGGAGAGGAGTGGGACCTGACACATGTGGGCCTGGGTCTGAAAAAGGCACTCCACGGACTGGAGGCGCCTGAACCATAGGACAGGTAGAAGTACCAGCATTTATGTCGGGCAATGATATCCCAAAACCCATACCCATTCCCGTTCCAACACCCATTGGTGAAATACGTGTCATATGAGCTGCATGCATGTGTAGTATTCCAGTTGGTAACATCATTGGTGGCATATGTAAGCCAGTTCCCATAGACGTAATCTGCACAAGGATGGTAGTTGATAAATTGAACTCATTTCATTACCCTTCAAAAAATCAAAATTCAAATATACACCAAAAAGAAGATTAAGAGTCAGGAGTTGGGAGAAAGAAGAGAGAGATCTTACCTGCACCTGTAGTTGAAGTGTATTAAGTCATTCAATTGCCTCATCAGGCATTGAAGCTTTGTCCACCTTGTAATGTCAAAATGTAAAAGTCAACGGTATTGAAAATTAACACAAGCCATCAGGTCTTTGTTGGTCTGGTTTTGGTTTCAATCACAAATCCATTTAACCCATGTCTAATGAGATTAACTAAAGCTGAAGTCAAATATAAGAAGTATGAATAGGCTTTCTGTTTTTAAACTACAAATAAGCTAAACAAGGATATGCCTGAGCTCATTGATTCTACTTCCACGATATTCCTTGATTTAGTTAAAAAAAAAATAGAAGCAATCAAGGACCTAATGAGTTGCCAACCTTACTGCAGTTTGGAATGAGTTCCTGTAAAGCACACAGCTTCTCATTTATCCTATCCCTTGGCCTCTGTTTGTGGAAGTCCAGATCTTACAATTCAGATACAGCCATTGGGAAGGAAAATTACAAATTATTGAATTTATCAAATGCTCTTCCTTACCCTTTCAGATAAATTATGCACTTCCGCTGCTCGACTTCTCTTAGACCCTGTACCTCCTCGAGCAGGAACTACTTTTTTCACACCTACAGATTCTTCTTCAGCATCCTGCAAAATAAATTGGTTATTTGGTTTTATTGGCAAAGGAAAGATGAAATAGAAGCAAAGCAGAACAAAAGAAAACAAAAGCAAGGATATAACTTACTTCACTAGGACATTCGGACTCCTCATTATCACCATTTTTTCTCTTCAAATTATGTACTCGGTAAGGTTAAAAGGTAACTGTATCAAAATTAATGTAAAATGATTAATTAAGAGAATGTACAGCAGCTAGCTAACCTTCACTTTAGCTTACAGTTAGATTTTGTTGCTTCTGTTAAAATCAGTTAGTCAGTTAGCCTACTAGTTAGTTTTAGTTTTGCCCCAACTCACTTGTATATAAAGGGACTTGATGTACTACATTCATTCAGACTTTCAATAACAGAATTCTCGAAGTTTCTTATCAAGAATTTCACATTGTTCCCTTTCCTTAATTTCCTCTGTTTTCACAATTATAATGAGGTTTGAAAACCATGTCTCAAGGGATTGAGTTTGCTTGTGATACTGATGATGGGGTTTAATTTTAAGAATCTTTTTCCCCTTCATTCTTGGAGAGACTATAATACATGGACGAGACTCTACAAACAAGTGGTCCACTCCATTCAGCCACTATTTTCCTTCATTTTTCATCAAACAAATCAACTTCGGTTTCAATGAAACTATTTAACCAGTCAGGAAATGGCTATTTGAGTTTTAGTTGAACATATATATATATGTAGACACCCTATTTTGTCCGGGGTCTTAATTTGTAATTGATTCAGGTGACATAGTATCTTAGAATTAGGCTAGAATTAAATTAAGATTTTTTAGATGTAGAATTAACATTAATTAGGAAATTAGAAATAAAATAGGATTTAGGAATAATTTTTAAAAAAAAGATGAGAAAATAAAATAAAATTAACCTTTTAAAATAGGATAATTAGATTAGGATAATTTATTTTAGAGTTAATGTTAGAGTAAAATTAGATTTTTTAGAATTAGAGTTAGATTGAGATTAATATAAGAATTAGATAAATAAAATATTAAAAATAGGAGATAATTATTAAAATAAGTTTAGTTTTATTAGGACTCTAACAAGTTTGTGGCTATAAAAAAGGGATTAAACCTCATAAGTTGGGGGACACACAAAAAAATACACAATCAAGCATCTACAATTGGCCACGCCTTACACCGCCAACCTTGCTCGACTCATCACCATCTTCATCGCTTTTCAAAACTGAAACAAATCGCCTAACCCACCATCACCCTCTTCACCAAACCGACAGCCCCCACATCAGCTCGCACCTTGCGTTATTTCACCTACCATGGTTCCAGCTGCCCGTGTTTCCTTTGCACTCCTCTCTACCAACTGTCTATGCTGCATCTTTATCAAAGCTTTGCTGCTTCCATCGTCAAGCTCTTACTGCTGCCCTTCTGTTTTACAAGGAAGTGACCCGTGCACTTCATCACTGACTACCGCTTCTTCTCCTTCAAGCCAAGCTGCCTGCACCGATCTTTAAAACCGGCCCCTGCACCGTTCGGCTCTGCTGCTTGCCGAACCTCAGTCTTTGCACTAAATTCTCATCGTCCTTGCCACCTGCTACGCCTCAGCTACCGAGCACCATTGCATTGCCACTTGATGCTTGTTCACTTTTGCTACAGCACCCAAAAGCACTGCATCGTCATCTTCATCGTCACTCATCCTCTGCTCAACCACTTGCGTCGCAACTCTGCATCTGGTTTCACTATTGCTGTCGCTCCTTCATCAACCTAGTAATCTCGTCTCTGTTCTGGACCCTTCGTCGCGATTTTTGGTTGCTGCTAGTTCACTGATCATCGTTTAGCTCGCTACTATCACACCATGATCCCTGCCTCTGTATTTTTTGCCCTACATCAACACACCACCGTACACAGTCTTGCCGTTGTTTGCTGCTGCTAATCCCGCAAGTGGCTGCTAAACGTTGCCGTCGACTACACCACTGATCAGCACCTTCATGCCATCTTTGCTGCCGCGTTCCACTTACACTTACTGCTGCAGTTACTAGAGGGAAGGAAAGCCACGTGAAACCAAAAAAAAACAGAAGGAAAAAACGTGTAGTCATAAAGAAAGAAAAGAAATAATCAAGGTAGTGGGATAGCTCGGTTTCCAGGTTTGCTTTTTTTATTAATTAATTAGTTAAAACAAATATAATCTAACAGCATGATTTGGTGATATAATAATTATTGGCATGATTAATTTAATATGGTAATGGTCTAACTTTGTTATTAAATCTGACTTAATGATTTAGAAAAATTTGCATGATAATTAATTTGACTTGATAACTGCTTGTAAAATATTAATTTGTATATTTGTGTTATTTGATTTGTTGTATGACTATAGTATAGTACATTGATTTAGTTTGCATGTGTAATTTTGATTTAACAATGTTGTATGATTTAGATGAGTATCCTAAGGTTATAAAAAAAAAAATATGAACAGTAAATATATATAATTAAAATCAAATAAATAAATGTGGATTATACCGATGATGACATTTTGAGGAAGTCAATTGAGACACCTTATAAATGTCTAGGTGAGAGGATTCTTCCTTAAGTTGAGCCAAATTGATGGGATACTTTTGGGAGAATTGTCAATAAAATATAATTCATATTTATTTTAAGATTAAACAGAGATAAAATAAATGAAATGATAAAAATTAATTTGTAAAGACTAAAATTAAATGAGCATAAATAAAAACAATAGATAAATAAAAGGATAATAAATAAGAAATAAGAATTAGATTGAAAATTAGATTTTATAGAATAAGTATGAATTATACCAAGGATGAAACTCCAAGAAAGTCAATTGAGACTCCTTGGAGATTTCTAGGTGAAAGAATCTTTCTTAAGTTGAGCCAAATTGATGGAATACTTTTGAAAGAATTTTTTAATTAATTCATATTTATTTATAATAAAAATTAAAGTAAGATAAGATAGATGGATTAGATATAGATAAATAAACATGGGCAAATGAAGACAAGTAAACAAATAAAGATAAATAAATAAAATAAGATAAGACAAAATATCTAAATAATAAATAGGATAATAAGATAAATAAAAAAAAAGGGTAAATATGAGTTATGCCGATGATGAAATTTCAAGAAAGTCAATTGAGACTCCTTGAAAATTTCTAGGTGAGGAGGTTCCTTTTGGGCTGAGCCAAATTGATGGGATGCTTAAAAGTGAATTTTCAATAAAACATAATTCATGTTTATTTCTTAAAAATAAGAATATAAAAATATAAAAATAAATTAGAAAATCCAAGAAATTTATAAAATGGATATAGAGTCAAAATTAGAGACAAAATTAGGAAAAAGAGGAATCTCATAAAATATTAAAATTTATTCGACGATGGAGTTCAAGAAAGTCAATTGAGACTCCTTGAATATCTTGAGGTGAGAGGAATTTCTAAGGTTGGAGCCAAATTGATGGAAAAATCTTAGAAATTTTCCCAATATATAAGTATATCGAAATTAATATGAACCCAAGGCAAACTATAAAGATAACCTAATGCTAGTTGGTACCATCTTAAGATGGGCGTTGTGGGGGTGCTAATCCTTCCCCACACATAACCGTACTCCCGAGTCTAAGAATCTTTGAATGTAGACCATGCCTTATCTTTAGACATGAATAGGTGACCAATCACACCTTAAGTTTGAATGGTTGGTGGCGACTCCTTGATATTAAGTCTAGCGGGTTAGGTCTTGGGACTTGACACGTTACGACAATATATATATATATAAATCAAATTTTCATTAAAAAAAATTCAAAATGGGTATTCAAATGAACCCAATTATTGATCAGCTTCCATTCCCCCTCCCTTGATTTCCTGATGATCAATGATGAAGATGGATGATGATAACATTGAAATTGAAGTTGTCTTTTTGATTGAATGCAATTCACTAGAAGCTAAGCCAGTGCCCAGTGGATACCAAAACCATTGACTTCATATGCTTTAGATAGAAATGCATGGGACCTGCTAAAGTACAACACTAATAAGAAAAGAAAGAGTTTAGCAGAGTGCGTGATTACATTAATTAAGAATCTGAGGCTTAGTAGATAGAAAGAAAAATGCTAGTATCAATTAGTGCGTAACAGAGAGATTTGGGGGAGTGTTGGGTGTTTCATTTTTGTCTGTCTTCTTATGAAAGGAAGGAATAGCTATTAGATGAGATTTGAATGATATATATACAATACATACATACATATATATATATATATATAATACACAGTTAAAGGCAAGTGATATTTCTTTATTTATTATGTGCTTTTGTTGTGGAGTTTAGACATTGATGAGTTTAGCACTGGGGTTTGCTATCAACATCATAGTTATAATCAACAGTGTGTACATTATTAAAGTTTTTCATGTGCAATTCAAGGAGGCAGAGAGCTAAAGATTGGTATAGCAGCAGGATGCAGGTGGACCCCACTGGCAGGTCAGGAACAGAGGATCAGGATATGGCTTATCCAAGTGGACCCCCATTATCTTGGGGCATTTTTTCTCTCTTTGCTCTTAGCCTTTCAGGAGCATGCTGCGGTATTTCCAGTGAAAGGGAACTGGAAAATGCAAATGAGATTACATGGTTTACTGCTTTTTATTGTTAGTTTGTTACTGTCTGCTGTCTAGGCTCTGACTCTGTGGAAACAAATCTTAAAGAGTCTCAAAGGCTCAGATTGGCCTTAAATTCCCAGGAAGGACTACAATGGTAGCCCATATATAGGAGGATTGTGGAATTCACATTTACTGGTGTACATATTCATTTCACGTCCCCTTTGCCTTGTTTCCATGGACCGGATGTAAGATAACCATGATTCTTTCTTTCGCCTGCATGCATGGAGGCTGCATCTGCTATCTGCATGAGCCCACTGGGTGGAGATGCTTATCTGCTAATCTGCATCGCTTAGTCTTACGTGTACATCACATGCCTCTATACTAGACAATCAATCTCGGCTTTGCTTGTAACTTGTTATTTTGTTAGCACATTTCAAAGTACCAGTAGTATTAAGCATACATGTATGTTGACAAATTCCAAAATAGCTACTTCAAACTCTATTGTAGTAAAATTTTCAGATGTTTTATATTCATTTTGCATGAAAATAATTTTGCCTAAGCTTGTAGGTATTAAGCTGGAAACTCTTGAGAGAAAAATATATTCTAAAGTAAGGTGGAAATGAAAACAGAGCTTCTGACCAGAAGTTGTGGCAAGATGAAAGGATAATTTAAATAAAAGAATATGATCTTCATAGGATGATAAAGATCATATATTTTATGAAGATCATATATTTTAATATCACATTGACTGCGGTCCCAAGCCCGGGTAAAGGAGAAGGGTGGCGGTAGGTTTGGACAACCAGCCTTAAAAACTAGTCCAATCTCATGAAATGAACCAACATCAAAACATCGTTGGGGCGTCCCCTACACAGCGACGCGCTGCATCAGAGCCCGGGTGTAGTGAAAAGTGGGCAAGGGTTGCTAGGTCGTCGCCCGGAAGTGACGCGCCGCATCGACGCTTGGATATGGTGTTAAATAGGCAAAGGTTCCCACACCACAATGGACGGGGGTGGGTAAAGAAGTGAGTCCATAATCATAAACTTAGGTTAGGAGCTTGGAATATAGGTACGCTTAGTGGTAAGTTAGTTGAGATTTGTGAGATTATGAGTAGGAGAAAGGTTAACATCTTGTGTCTCCAAGAGACCAAATGGGTTGGGGAAAAGGCTAGAGAGATAGCACCTTGGCAATATAAGCTTTGGTACACAGGGAAAGATAGAGACCAAAATGGAGTAGGTATCATTATAGATAAAGAGTACCATAAGGATGTTGTACAGATTAAGAGACAAGGGGATAGGATTATTTTGGTTAAACTAGTTTTAGGAGAAGAGGTGTTGAACGTCATTAGCGTGTATGCACCCCAGATAGGACTTGATGAGGTTAGTAAACGACAGTTTTGGGAGGATTTAGATAAGGTAGTACAAGAAGTACCTCTAGGAGAAAACCTTTTTATTGGCGGTGACCTTAATGGACATGTAGGTACAAGTAGAGAGGGTTTTGAGAGAGTACATGGGGGTTTTAGTTATGGTGTAAGAAACGAGGGTGGAGATGCTATCTTAAATTTTGCTTAATTTTATGACCTAATCCTAGCAAATACATTGTTTAAGAAGAGAGATTCTCATCTTATAACCTTTAGAAGTGGACCAAGAGCAAGTCAGATAGATTTCTTTTTAACTAGGAGTAGGAATAGACATAGATGTTTGGATTGTAAGGTTATCCCAGGTGAGAGTGTTACCGCGCAACATAGACTCTTAGTTCTAGATATGAAGATAGATAGACGACATCGAAGGAACTAACAAAAAGGAATTAAAAGGATTCGATGGTGGAAGTTAAAAGAAGATTGTCATACAACATGTAGAGATAGTTAGATTCAAAAAAAGGATTGGACAACAGAAGAGAACCCAAATGTAATGTGGAATAAGATGGCAAATTGCATTCGGGAGGTAGGCAAAGAGACATTAGGAGTGTCAAACGGAAGAGTGCCGACTGGAAAGGATGCAACATGGTGGACTGCAGTAGTAAAAGATGCTATAAAGACTAAGCAAAAGCGTTACAAGGCTTTGAAGAAGAACAATACAGAAGAGAGTTTTACGGAATATAAGTTAGCAAGAAAGGAGGCAAAGAAGGTTGTGGCAGAAGCTAAGACGAAGGTTGCGAAAGAGATTTATGACAAGTTGAACACAAAGGAGGGAGAGAAAAGGATATACAGATTGGCACGAGCAAGAGAAAGGAGGAGTCGTGACCTAAGAGTCGTGAAATGTATTAATAATGAGCATCAAAGAACTCTCGTTAAAGATATTGACATTAAGAACAGGTGGCTTAATTATTTTAACAAATTATTTAATGACGGACAAAATAAAGTTTTGGATAATATTTCGGTGCCTCTCAAGGATTTAAATCGGTGCTATATGCGTAGAATCCAAGAGACAGAGGTAAAAGAGGCATTAAAGATGATGAAGAACGGAAAAGCTGTTGGACCTGATGACATCCCAATTGAAGTTTGGAAATGCCTTGGAGATGTAGGAGTTAGGTGGTTGACAAATCTATTTAATAAGATTTGGCACACTAACAAAATGCCAGAGGAATAGAGGAAAAGTGTTTTAGTACCTTTATATAAGAACAAGGGAGATATTCAAAGTTGTGCCAACTACCAAGGCATAAAATTGATGAGTCACACGATGAAACTATGGGAGAGAGTGATAGAACGGAGATTAAGAAAGAATGTAGAGATATCGGAGAATCAATTTGGTTTTATGTCGGGTTGATCAACTATGGAGGCAATATATTTGCTTAAACAACTTATGGAGCGCTTTCGAGTAATGAGTAAAGATCTCCATACGGTCTTTATAGATTTGGAGAAAGCATATGATAAAGTGCCTAGGGAGGTACTATGGTGGTCCTTAATGAAGAAAAGAGTTCCTTTGAAATATATTAAACTAATTAAGGACATGTATAGAGACGCAATGACACATGTGAGGACAGGTGGGGGACAAACAAGTGAGTTTCCTATTACGGTGGGATTACACCAAGGGTCAGCGTTGAATCCATTTTTGTTTGCGGTAGTTATGGACGAACTGACAAAATCCATCCAGGATAAGGTGCCTTGGTATATGATGTTTGCAAATGATATTGTCATATGTGCGGAAACTAGAGCAGAAATCAATACAAAGTTGGAATTATGGAGACAAACATTGGAATCAAAAGGATTTAAACTAAGCAGAGTGAAGACTGAATACATGGAGTGTAAATTCAGTTCTAACCGAGTAGAAGAGCATGATGTAGTGAATTTAGATGGGGTGGCGATACTTAAGCGGGATCATTTTCGATACTTGGGATCAATAGTACATATGGATGGAGAGATTGATGGTGATGTGACCTATAGGATCCAGGCTGGATAGAGTAAGTGGAGAAGTGCTACAGGTGTGTTGTGCGATAAAGGAATTCCTACATGGTTGAAAGGCAAGTTTTATAGAACAGTTGTTAGACCAACATTGTTATATGGTAGTGAATGTTAGGCGTCGAAGAGGCTACATACACAAAGGATGAGTGTAACAGAAATGCGAATGTTACGATGGATATGTGGATATACAAGAAAGGATAGAATGGGAAATGATGATATTCGTAAGATGGTTGGAGTGGTACGTATTGAAGACAAAATGTGTGAAAACCGTTTACGTTGGTTTGGACATGTAAGACGTAGACCTGTAGATGCTCCAGTTAGGAGAATAGAGACTATGGATGTTGAGAGAAGTGTTAAGACTAGAGGAAGACCGAAAAAGACTTAGAAGGAAGTAGTTTGGAAAGACATGGAAGTTTTAGAATTAGATGAGCAAATGGCCTTGAATAGGAATCTATGAAGGCAGAGAATACATATGAACGATTTAACGTGATTTTAGATATTGGTTCATATAGCCTACCCCAATCTATTGGGATAAAGGCTCTGATGATGATGATGATGATGATTATTGACTGCGGAACCTACCCTACATATACATATATATATATATATATATATATATATATATATATATGGGCAATCTTGCACATGAACATACCATGCACAACAGCTTGTAACATGCACAGTTACTTTCAACTCTCTGTGTCGTAAATTGCTTGGCAAGAGGAGCTAGCAGATGGCACCGAGTCAGGGTGGTGCAAACAGCAGCCAGCTGTTTTCCTCTTTCCTCCTCAACTATATGCAACCCTGAAAACTAGCTGCCGAAATGCTGTTTAATATTTACAGGTTTTTCTATGCTGAAGTTACCATTGGGAGTCTTTTTTTTTTTTCCTGTTTATTAATTACACAATTACTCTATATGCACAAGTTTCATGACGCAAGCCACGGAAAGCAAACATAAGTTATTAATCTACCGTACTTGATTGGAAAACACTACGTTTTTCAAGCCTGTGAAGGAAGGGAAGGGACCACCTCATTGAATTATATTAGGCTTGCCCCTGATGTTTTGTCACTCAAAGATAATAATAGCAAGTGACAAAAACGTTCAAAGTGACTTACAGATTTAGCGAGCGAAATAAAAATATGAAGAAGCACACTGCACAAACCCATGAAGTGATGTGTCCAATGAAAGAATTAATGGAATATTGCGATTTAGAGTGTTCTCCAGAAATGCGCACACGTTGGTTTAAACTTAACTTTGGGAATGAATGAGGTGTTAATGCATACGGTGACTAGATATAATTTATTAATTAATTTGTTTAATTAACAACAGCAGCAAAAGCTAAATTACTGTCTGTAGAGTTAGACGACCTTATCACAGTCTTTGGCATGTTTCGTGCTCTAGTTTTTAATCTGTGTATCGGCAAAGCAGCTGCCAAGCCAGAAGAGGGAACCACTCAGCCTCACTCGACATTAAAAAAAAAAAAAAAGAAAAAAAGGAAAACCTTCTCTGTCGGCTTCCTTTAGGCCCAAAACGGGGTGTTAGAATGTTGGGCTAAGACTGTCAATCAAGCCCATTCATTGCAACTTGGGTCTATTAGGAAATGAATATATGAAGGGGATTGATTCTTCTTTGTATTTTATAATTATAAAATTTTAATAACAAAAATTAAAGTGCAGTGCTTCTTTTTTTTTTGGTTACAAAGTGCTACTTTTTTAAAGCTTATCATCTTTGTGGAATCGTGGTTGATTGAGGAAAAGGTTAGGTAGCTAGGGTTTAGACTTTGTCACTCTATATATGGTGGTGTAATGAACGAAACCAGTGCGATAGCCGCTGGGCTGATGAGAAAAAGGAGAGACGGTGGAGAAGGAGCTAGGATTTTAGGAAGCTCATGGCATGGGTGAGTGGGCAAGATAAACAGCTGAAAGATTGTTTGTCTTACCTACCCCACCCATACCATCCGTTTCCTATTATTCCTCCTTCTCCTTCTGTCTCTGTCTTCCCCAATCTCATGATCCATCCATGAAATTGGTTTGTATATAATTTGTAGTATTATCATGTGTATTTCTTTCTTTTTTCTTTTAATCGATATGTATGCGACCATGAAGTTTAGTTCCGAGCTTTTCTTTTTGGATTGCATCTCAGATCCTTGGATTTACCTTTTCAGATTATCAGGTTGCCCCGGTCGTGGTTTTCGTATTGCATCTCAGACTCAGATCCTTTATAGATGGGTGAAATACATAAACTTAGGATATTAACTTTTTTTAGTTTCAAAATATCAATTTTTTTACTTAACAATGTTTACAGTTTAAAATTTAGGAATTTTTAATTTGGGGTTTAAAATTTAAAAGTTATAGATTATGGATTATGAATTTCTGAGTTTAAAATTTAAGGTTTACTGATTATAATTTTGGATTTAAGGATAGCAAAAAAGAAAAAAAATTGGTATTTTAAAATTAGAAGAAACTAATATTTTTTTGAAAATAACCATAGCCCCTTTATAGTCATCAAGAAAGTAATTAGATCTAAAATACTACTACGGACGATGAAGGTAGCTGAACACCGGCTGTTTGTAAACCCCTTTAGCCTCGCTTCTTATTTCCATTTTTGGGCGAGCCTCATCACAGGCAAACAGCAAACACCTTTCTTTCAGTCCCTAAGACTACTCATTAGGAAAGCAAAGAGAGAAAGAAGGCTTTGTCCGTAGATTTCATCATTAACTTATTTGCAAATAAAAGAAGTAGATCTTGATTACTATTTGCAAAACTTTTCTTTTTTTTCATGAGCAGGCCCATTCTCCCTTGTTTCATGATGTTTTAGTGTTCTCGTTTATGCGTTTTTCAATTTCAGGAGCTACCAGCGTCAGACAGTGCACAAATGGTTGAAGGATGGTTCCGTACTTTATGTTCTTATGTTTGGATTAGGGTTGGGAAAGGAAAAGAAAAAGAAAGTTAAGTAAAATAAAAAAAAAGTTGTAAATTTTTTTGTTTGAAAAAATATTTCAGTCAAGGAAAAGAAAGAGAAAGAGAGTGGGCATCTTTTGTCTTGTGGTTTTCTTTTGATTTATTTAATTTTTTTAAACTCCAATAAAAAGAAAAGAAATTTGAAAAAAATTTTAACATGAAAAATGTTAAATTTAATTTCAATATATTATAAAATCCAAAACAAAAAAGTTATAATTGAAAAAACAAGCATTATGATAAATTATTTTGTTTTTTTCATTGTTTAGTCAAACAAATATTATTAGTATTATTTTTTTCTTTTATTAATTTTAACTATTTAAATAAGAGGTTAGATTTTTAAAATTTTGATCAATTGAAAACCTTTGTATAAGCTACATATATCATATATGTGAACAGAACGAACCAATATGTGAACAGAACGAACTAATTAAGAACATGTATGGAGATGCAAGGACACATATGAGAAGAGGTGAGGGCAAACAAGTGAGTTTCTTATCATGGTGGGATTACATCAAAAGTCAGTGTTGAGTCCATTTTTGTTTGCAGTAATTATGTACAAATTGACAAAATCTATTCAAGATAAGGCACCGGTGTATAATGTTTGCAGATAATATTGTTTTATGTGCGATAACTAGAGCGGAGATCAATGTAAAATTGGAATTATGGAGACAAATGTTAGAATCTAAAGAATTTAAACTAAGCAAAGTAAAGATTGAATACATGGAATGTAAATTCAATTCTAATCAAGTGGCTGAGCATGATGCAGTGACGTTAGATGAGGTGGCGATATCTAAGCGGGATCATTTTCGATATCTGGGATCAATAATACAGATGGATGGAGAGATTGATGGTGATGTGACTTATAGAATCCAGACAGGATGGAGTAAGTAGAAAAATGCTACAGATGTGTTGTGCGATAAAAGAATTTCTATATGGTTGAAAGATAAGTTTTATAGGACAGTTGTTAAACCAACATTGTTATATGATAGTGAATGTTGGGCGAATAAGAGGTTATATACACAAAAGATGAATGTAACAGAAATGCGAATGTTGTGGTGGATATATGGATATATAAGAAAGGATAGAATGAGAAATGATGATATTCGTAAGATGATTGGATTGGTACCTATCGAAGACAAAATGTGTGAAAATCGTTTACGTTGATTTGGACACGTAAAACGTAAACCTGTAGATGCTCCAGTTAGGAGAATAGAAGCTATGGATGTTAAAAGAAGAGTTAAGACTAGAGGAAGACCGAAAAAGACTTGGAAGAAAGTAGTTTGGAAAGATATGAAGGTTTTAGAATTGAATGAGCAAATGATTTTGGATAGGAATCTATGGAGGAGGAAAATACATATGGACGATCTAACGTAAATTCAGATATTGATTCATATAGCCTACCTCAATATCTTGAGATAAAGGCTGTGATGATGATGATGATGATGAACGAGCTAAACACTGGCATATGCAACCTAGGCTATGCGGTAAGGAGATCTATCATGCATCATTGTGCAGACTAAAGACAAGTTACTAAGGGGACCAAAAATTCCATAAGCTAAGCTGAAAAATGTTTGATTCCATTGCATTGTAATTTCCTTGCAAGAATAAAGTAAGGGAAACAAAACCAAAGTTTCTTCTGGGGTAGAGAAGTCTAACAATACAATGTTTCTAACTAGAAACCTTATTCAAGGCCAATCACCAATAGTCTCCGCAGGAACACAAACCATACCTGAAATGGTGAAACCGATTGATATCCCTTACAACAATCTCTCTCTTGAATATTTCTGAAGCAAACTTCATAACCGTATGACAATCACCACAAGTCCTTAGATTTTTCTTTATCCTAATTGGAGCGCTGGCAGGGAGTGCCAGCAACCCAAATGCAAGAGCTATTTCTCACTCACTATGATACCACAAGCTCTGCTCCTTGAACACTTCAGAACTATTACTAGCGAACTGTTTTTGAGGTAAATATCCTTTATTCTTCACCAACACCTCCACCTTTTTCAACATCTCATAAATTTCATCCATTCTAGCATGTGATTTATCAAGCACTGTAAACACAAAGGTCTTATTCTTCACATCAATCCAACTACATCCAGGTTCCTTTCTTACCCTATTGATACCCATCAATCTTCTAACTTGATCAGCTTCCCCTAACTTTCCTTTATGTGCATACATGTTGGCAAGGAGAACATAGTTACCTGGGTTATTGGGCTCCAACTCAAAAAGTCTCTTCGCAGCTTCAATTCCCATTTCCAGATTGCCATAATTTGCACAAGCACCGAGCAAAGCTCCCCAAACAGATGAGTCAGGTTCAATCGGCATTTGTTCTATAAACTTCTTAGCCTCATCTAGCTGACCTGCACGACCCATTAAGTCAACCATGCAAGCATAGTGTTCATGACCAGGGCTTATACCATGCACCTTTGCCATAGAATTGAAGTAAGAATGCCCCTCTTCAACACGTCCTGTATAACTACAAGCTGATATGACACAAACAAAAGTGATGTAATTAGGTTTTAAGCCATCTGCGAGCATTTTTTCGAACAACTCAATAACTCGGTTTCCATTGCCATGTTGTTGGCAAGCAGCAATCGTTGCTGTCCAACAAACCACATTTCCATTCTCAATCTCTTCAAACACCCGACAAGCATCACCCAAGCTCCCACATTTTGCATACATTGTAATCAACGAACTAGCAATGCATGTGTTCGTTGAAAACCCTGTTTTTATAATCTGATTATGGATTAAAGTCCCTTGATCCTGTGCAGCAAGAAGGGCAGATGCATGAAGGGCTGTAGAGTATGACGCTTCATCTGGCGATATACCTGCCTTTCTCATGGCCCAAAAATAACTGCAAGCTTCTTCAAAGTTTCCATTATAAACACACCCCATCGACATGATGTTCCATGCAATAACATCTCTGTCCCCCGTACGTAAAGAATTAAACAATAGAGCAACTTCATCAAACAAGCCGCACTTTAAGTACATGTCCATAAGTGAATTCTTCACATAAGACAAAGTGAGAAAACCTTGTTTAACAACTACTCCATGCACTTGTTTCCCTAGTTCCAGAGCCCCTATACTAGCGGACGCGCTTAACACGCTCGAAAAACTCACTTGATCAGGACTAATAAAATCCTCCCTTATAATCTCCCTAAACAGCAAAAGTGCCTTGTCATGCAAGCTGTTCAATAGGCAGCCAACGATCATGGAATTCCAAGAAACAAGGTTTGTTTCAGGCAAAGCAACAAACACCTTCTTGTAAGTACATCAAACAAGCCTAACATGCTTCTACACAATATGAAACATGTTAAACAAATAAAATGCGGAAGCGATAGGATCTAACCTCCAGCCATTGCACTCTGTAACTCTGCTGTTGAAGCAATTGCCGAATCTGACAGTCTACTTTGTGTCGATCACAGACCTTCCAAACCTTCCAAGCACTCAAAACCTCACTAGATGGTGTTTGTATGTTTTTTAGGTTAACGTGCTTGGGGACCGGAAGGAGCCCTCTTATATTACTAACGAGAGCATGCTAATTATGGCAATAAAATCACGTTTTAACCATCACAAAATCGTGTTTTAATAGCCAAATATTGAGTTGAGATTCAGCGTGAAATTATGGACCATATCCGGAATTGGTCAACCAAACAATTATTTCCATAATTATGGAGATATACTAACATTCTCCCACTTGGTCCATATATTTCACTTATAGAAGAAACAAATCACATGAATCATGGCGACAGTTCCTCAAGTGGTGAGTATTATCTTCCATGTATTACTATGTAAAATGTTTCTAAATCAACCCATTTTTACTTAATGAATAAACCTTATGTTTATTCTCGGTCCAAACAACAAGGATATTTCTCAAATAAAACTTTAGTGTATACAAATAAAAATGAGAAACATCATATTATTAATAAGAGTTTCAATTACAATCAAAATGTGGGACCAAGTCCCATTCTCTCTACATGATCCTTAAATTTAAACGGTGGCATGCCCTTAGTCAAAGGATCAGCTAACATCAATTCAGTGCTAACGTGTTCAATAACCACTCTTTTATCTCTAACACGTTCTCTAATGACCAAGTACTTAATGTCGATGTGTTTACTTCGACTTCCACTCTTATTGTTCTTAGCCACGAATACCGCAGCTGAATTGTCACAATATATCCTCAATGGCTTAGATATGGAGTCAACAACTCTAAGCCCACCAATGAAACTCTTAAGCCATACACCATGTGAGGTAGCCTCAAAACAGGAAACGAACTCGGCCTCCATAGTGGAAGTGGCAGTCAGTGTCTGCTTAGCACTCTTCCATGACACAGCTCCACCGGCAAGCATGAAGATGTAATCGGATGTTGATTTCCGGGTATCAACACAGCCAGCAAAATCTGAGTCTGAGTAGCCAATCACTTCCAACTCATCAGTCCGTCTATACATAAGCATGTAATCCTTAGTGCCTTGAAAATATCTAAGCACCTTCTTCGCAGCTCTCCAGTGGTCCATCCCCGGGTCACTTTGGTATCTACCCAACACTCCCACAGCAAAAGCAATATCAGGCCTGGTACAGACCTGTGCATACATAATGCTTCCAACAGCTGAGGCATATGGAATGTTCTTCATCTGTTCCCGCTCAAGATCATTTTTCGGGCACTGGTTCAAATTGAACCTGTCACCCTTCACAATGGGAGCTGGGCTTGGTGAACAATCTTTCATTCTGAATCTTTCCAAGACTTTATTAATATAGGCTTCTTGTGACAGACCTAATATACCTCTATGTCTGTCTCTATGGATCTTAATGCCAATGACATAAGATGCATCACCCATATCTTTCAAATCAAAGTTCTCAGAAAGAAATTGTTTCACCTCACGTAGCATCCCCTTATCATTGGTTGCAAGCAGAATATCATCCACATATAGCACAAGGAAACAAATCTTGCTCCCACTGACCTTCTGGTATATACATTGATCCATGATGTTCTCAACGAAACCAAATGAAGAGATGACTTCATGGAATTTTAGATACCATTGGCGGGAAGCTTGTTTCAACCCATAAATGGATTTCTTCAGCTTACAGACCAAATGCTCACCATTACTAGAGGAAAAACCTTCAGGTTGTTTCATGTAAACCTCTTCCTCTAGATCACCATTGAGAAATGTCGTTTTCACATCCATTTGTTGCAACTCTAAGTCAAAATGTGCAACAAGCGTCATTATGATGCGGAGAGAATCTTTCTTAGATACAGGAGAGAAGGTCTCCTTGTAATCGATTCCCTCCTTTTGAGTGAATCCTTTGGCTACGAGTCTTGCCTTATAACGCTCAATGTTGCCTAATGAGTCAGTTTTGGTCTTAAAGACCCATTTACAGCCTATAGCCCTGGCCCCATTAGGCAACTCGACAAGATCCCATACTCCATTAGATGCCATCGAATCCATCTCATCCTTCATAGCATCGAACCAAAGTTTTGATTCTTTGCTGTTCATGGCTTGTGAAAACGTCTCTGGATCATTAACGGGCCCAATATTGAAATCATACTCTTGTAGATACACAATATAATCGCTAGGAATAGCTGTTTTCCTTTCTCTAGTAGACCTTCTTAATGTTGGTTCAACATTCTCCGAAGGATCATGTTGTTCAACTGGTTGCTCACTCAATTCTGGTGTATCCAGAGGAGCCTCGTCTACTGGTAAGTTATCAACTACTTGTGGATCTTCAACGATTGGTTGTTCAATGTCCAGTTGTACTGAAGGGACATTGTTCATGATAACCAATCCTTGACTCGAGGTAGAGGGTTGATCTCTCACAGAAACTAGGTCTTGAGATTGATCGCTCCCACTAACTAAGTCATTTTCAAGAAACTTGGCGTTCCTTGATTCCACAAATCTAGTGCTATGAGATGGACAATAGAATCTGTAGCCTTTGGACCGTTCGGCATATCCGATGAAATACCCACTAATGGTCCTAGGATCCAGTTTCTTTTCCTGTGGGTTGTAAACTCTTATCTCAAAAGGGCATCCCCAAACGCGCATATGACGCAAACTCGGTTTCCAACCTTTGAATAATTCAAAAGGCGTCTTTGGAACAGCCTTGGTTGGAACCCGGTTCAATATATACGTTGCCGTTTTAAGAGCTTCAATCCACAAGGACTTAGGCAACTTCGAGTTGCTAAGCATACTACGCACCATTTCCATCAAAGTTCGGTTCCTTCTTTCTGCAACACCATTCTGATCCGGTGAACCAGGCATGGTATTTTGGGCAACAATCCCAGTTTCTTAAAGTAACTTCGCAAATGGTCCAGGTGCTTGTCCATCTTCAGTGTATCTACCGTAATACTCCCCACCTCTATCAGTTCTTACTATCTTTATGGGTTTCCCACATTGTTTCTCTACTTCAGCCTTAAATATTTTAAAGGCGTCCAATGCTTCGTTCTTGTTATGAAGCATGTAGAGATACATAAACCTCGAGTAATCATCAATAAAGGTGATGAAGTATTTCTGACCATATGCATCAATGTCTGGACAACATATGTCAGAATGTATGATCTCTAATATGGTTGAACTCCTATTGGCACCTTTCTTAGACTTGTTGGTTTGCTTACCCTTAATGCAATCCACACAAGTGTCGAAATCAGTAAAATCGAGAGTACTAAGTATTCCGTCATTTACCAATCTCTTAATTCTATTTATGGAGATATGACCTAATCTCCGGTGCCATAACGTGGAGGAGTCCTCATTCATAACACATCTTTTAGTGCCAGTTTGAACATGCAAAGCGTTATGAGCAGCGTCATTTTGCAAATCAATAGAGAAAAGACCATCACATAAGGTACCATTCCCAACAATATCAAACTTAAAATATATCAATACTGATTTATTTGAAAATTGAAAGGAATATCCATAAGGTATCAGCCTAGAAACAGAGATTAAATTTCTAGAGAAACTAGGAATATAAAAGGTCTTTTCCAATTGCAAAACAAAACCACTCCTAAGAACTAAAGCGCACGTTCCAACGCCTTCAACATGCGAGCGCATCTTATTTCCTGAATAGATACTCTCCTCATTTCCCACTGGCTTCCTTAGGTTTGTCATACCCTATAAGGAAGTTGAAATGTGAATTGTAGATCCAGAATCAATCCACCATGTGTTATGATTAACCTCAACCATATTTGATTCAAAACAAACATATGAGAGTGGATTACCTTTCTTAACGAGCCACTGCTGAAGCTTAGCACAGTCCTTCTTCATGTGTCCCTTCTTTTTACAGAAGAAACACTTGGACTCTTTCTTAATGTCAGCTTGGGCAGGGATTTTCCCTTTTCCCTTGTTCTTGGCTCGATCTTTGGTCTTTCCTTGGCTTGCAAAAAATGCACTTTCACCCAATTCCATAAGCAGCCTTCCCTCCTCTTGAACACACATGGTCATCAATTCATTGATGGTCCACTTATCCTTATGTGTGTTGTAGGATATCTTGAATGGTCCGTACTGCTTTGGTAGAGTGTTCAATATATAATGCACAAGAAAAGACTCAGACATCTCCACCTCTAGCTTCTTGAGTTGGGCCGCTATATCTCTCATGGCCATTATGTGCTCGCGCACTCCTTTGACATTGGTGAGCCTCATCGATGAGAACTTCATTATCAGGGTGCTGGCCAACGCTTTGTCTGAAGTGACAAACTGATCATCTATGGCCTTCAGTAAGATCCTAACGTTGGTATGCTATTCGACTGAACCACGTATCCCAGCAGAGATCTTTATCTTTATATACATAACACTAAGGCAATTGGATCGCTCCCAGCGTTCATGTAAAGCTACTTGAGTAGGAGTGCTGGTCTCAGTCAATACGGGCTCGTCTTTCCTTATAGCATAGTCTATATCCATGCACCCTAATTGGAGGAGAACTCTCTCCTTCCAAACCTTGTAGTTCTCTTTATCTAATTCGAGAACTTCTAGGTAAATACTAGCCTGAGGAAATACTGCTTATAGAAAATAAACATGCTTATGTATCTAGAATTTTTGAGGCAAACTTAATTATGTCTACCAATGTAAACATATTTTATTAATGAATCTTAGACATAAAACTTGCCTGTGGGCTAAAGTTATAATTCTAATAGATTCATATCATAATGATAAAACTATCAAATTATATCATTTCCTAATTCCTGTGGGTAAATTAAGAAACTAATTTGATATTTTATCCTAATTAGTTATAAAATTATAATAAAAATTCCTGTGGGATAAAATTTACCATAACCTTATAACTGATTACAATTTATGTCTAATATCATTATGTGATTTTACAAAAATAATTTTACTTAATTAAGGTTGCTGTGGCTAAGCCCTAATTAAATAAATTATAAATCACTGAGACATATTGGTAAAATTCTAAGTTTATTCATATTTAAAAATTGCAATTAACACAAGGCAATTTTAATTCCAAATAATATGAATAACTTAGCTACATGTGCTTCTAGTATAAAAATAACAAAATTGTACATATTCAAAATAAGCACATATGCACATTCAAATCAAATTTTCATAATTTAATCATAATTTTATGATAATTTTCACAAAATCATTCAATTTAAAATTATAGCATTAATAAAAATTCCAAATTTATGAAAAATCCTCATAAAATCCAAATAATGAGAAGTTTTCATAATTATATTAATTTTGTGAAAATAAACTAATTATTCATAAAATTATGAAAATTACAGAATTGAAAATCTGATATAAAACTATCAAAAAATATAATTATTTGGCCTAAATTAAATAATTTAAATTTACTTAAATTAAATAAATCCTTAATGTTTAAAATAAACCAAATGACCCTTTTATTTAATCCATATGGCCCAAATAATCAACCAAAAGAGCCCAAAATAAATGGCCCAAAACTAACCAAATAAGGACCCAAACAGTGGCCCAAAACCCGAAGCCCAAAGGTTTTTTTTTTTTTTTGCACAGTGTCACTGCACTGTACAACAGGCGGGCGCGTGAGACTCACGCGCCCGCATTATCTCTATCGGGCGCGTGAGACTCATGCGCCCGCATTTCCTCTCCTGTCTCACGCGCCCGCATTTTCTTCCCTTGTCGGGCGCGTGTGACTCACGCGCCCGAGGCTTCTTCTTCACCCGAATGGGTGTTTTGCAGAATTTTGGGTCTTTTGACCCGACCCGGCACAAAACCCTTCAAACAGTCTCGTTTTTCATGTATTTTTCATCCCTAGAGCTTTACAACAATAGATCTAAAGTATTTGAACCAAAATCACAGGAAAACAGAATGAGTTTTATGAAATCCGAGACTTAAAGTTTCAAAATATGGGTTTTTATGGCTTTTTTTTACAGATCTCTAGCAAGACAGAGGTTAAACTACGGCTCTGATGCCAAATGTAAGTACATCAAACAAGCCTAACATGCTTCTACACAATATGAAACATGTTAAACAAATAAAATGCGGAAGCGATAGGATCTAACCTCCAGCCATTGCACTCTGTAACTCTGCTGTTGAAGCAATTGCCGAATCTGACAGTCTACTTTGTGTCGATCACAGACCTTCCAAACCTTCCAAGCACTCAAAACCTCACTAGATGGTGTTTGTATGTTTTTAGGTTAACGTGCTTGGGGACCGGAAGGAGCCCTCTTATATTACTAACGAGAGCATGCTAATTATGGCAATAAAATCACGTTTTAACCATCACAAAATCGTGTTTTAATAGCCAAATATTGAGTTGAGATTCAGCGTGAAATTATGGACCATATCCGGAATTGGTCAACCAAACAATTATTTCCATAATTATGGAGATATACTAACACTTCTCTGCCAGCCCCATATCATGGCACTTTGCGTACATATCAACCAACGCGCTGGCAACAAACACATAACCCTCATACCCGTGCTTGGAAATCAAGCAATGCATCTGTTGGCCGTGAGCGAGAATGGAGGTACTTGCGCAAGCGGGCAAAACGGCAGAGAAGGTGAAGTGGTTAGGGTACACACCAGTGGTCCTCATGTGATTGAACAAAGTCAAGGCCTGAAAGGGAGCGGAGAAACGGGAAAGTTGGGAGATGAGAGTGGTCCAAGAGAGTACGTTTTTAGTTACTTGATGGGTAGTTGAGAAAAGGAGTAGAGAGTGGGAGATGCGGCCACATCTGGAGTACAAGTTGAGGAGGTTGTTGAAGAGAAAAGGGAGGGAAATGAAGCTGTTTGTGATGATTTGGGAGTGGATTTGAGTTGCATGTTTGAGGATTTTGGTTTGGGCTGTGGCGTTGAGGAGGTTGTTCAGACGGGTGGGTCTGTGCGAGTGAAACGATTTCAATTTCAGTGCAGCTGCAGCTGCAGCTGCCTTTGCATTGCCACTGTTTTGAGATTTTGGAGGGAAGGGCAATGGCATTACTCTGATCAGGCATCCCTCATCTCACCCCGTAATGCCTCCTATTCTCCGTGACAAGTAGTCAGAACTGGCATTGGGAAATGGTAATGGATACCCAATCCAAGCATTGGAGCCTTAAACCAAGGTGGGCTTAGGTAGGACCTGGGGTTATCACAATTTTACTTAGTTCCGCAGTTGTGCATGTTCCTTTGCCATCCTCATCCTACTAGGCCCACTACAACTCCCACGCCTCGTCCTTTCAACCGTATTTATTCTGTTGCACGTGGGGCTCCAGGCTCCAGGGGACAAGGACGGTCATGCATCTTCAAAGTCCAATCTAAACTGTCGACAGGTTTTTGACTTACGGGTTAAGTAAGTTGAGATAATAATAGAATTAATTAACAGATAAGAAGGAAACGCGGCCGGTGCGTGTGTTCATGCGAGTGCCACAACTGGATGAATGTGATTGGTGATCACAAGAGGACATGCCTCCTCCGTCGCCGCGGTTCCAGGTTTATGCGGCAACCCCAGTGTCGACGGACTCTCGCCCACTCTAGTCTGAATGCTACGTGGAGAGGTGGTTTTGTCAAATCCAATTTGAAAAGCAACCACGTGGTGCCTTTATAGAGTGAGCTGTAGGTGTAGGATTCCATGAATTCCACAGCACAATTTAATTGGCTGAATTAATACACCAACAAACGAATATTTTTACTGCGGCATCTGCATCTGAGCTTTACAACCTAAAAGAAGGAACCAAGTAACCAACTGACCATCATGACTCGTTAACGTATCTGGCAATCAACTGTCACCCACAGCTGACACGTTGATTCTCGGGGCTTCTATATATCACAATCGCCATCCACCATTTCTCATTCGCACCCAAACCTCAAAACCAAGTAGTTATCTTTATCATCACTCGCTCTTTCAGAATTGTAAGTACTTGAAGCTTCTTGAGTTACATCTCTGTCCTGTTGTCTCGGTGATTGTCCTTTTGGTTTGCTACAAGAAGCAGAAGAAGAAAAAATGGCAGAAGACGGCACAGCTACCTGCATAGATATCCTCTTAGCCATCCTCTTGCCTCCTCTTGGGGTCTTCCTCAAGTATGGTTGCAAGGTCACCATCCATCTCTATCTTTTATCTTTCTTTAACTTTGAATTATAATTGTTAGATTGTAAAATTAATTAATACTGGCCTGGTAGTGAGATTTTGTTTGATATATTATATATGCACTATCACTATGCAGGCGGAATTCTGGATCTGTCTGGTACTGACCCTTTTTGGCTACATCCCTGGTATCATTTATGCTATCTACGCCATCACCAAATAGTACTCCAGCTCCTCGATCTAATTATTCCTCCATCTTCTGTAAGCAACTTTTCCTTAATCATCCTGCATATTTTTCATTTTGTTTTTGGCTTGGAAAAAGAAAATGATTTGCCTTTACTTTGTCGCTGAACCGATCCTTCTATTAAGGAAATTAAATGAAAAATAGATCATACTCTTATCATAAAAAGAAGCGTTCTGATTTTCTTGGAAAGTAAATGCAAACATTCTCTTAATTATATATACTCCGATGTACTAGCAATACCAAAAGCAAATTGCAAATAAACTTATTTGATGACAAGCAACTTACTAAAGCAAGTCTCAAAAGAAATTACTTGATGTTTTTTCTCGTTTTAGGGTTTAGGATTGTTCTCTGAAAAAGTCGACTCTTGAACGAATTTAATCTAAATTATAATAGATTATATTAAAAAATAATTTATTTATTATTAATAAATTTTCAAGTAAGAAAAATCCAACCAAATATTATAAAAAAAAGGATTAAAAAAAAGAAAAGATGAAAAATTAGGGAATCAAGTTATAGTAGCTTTGTAATTTTTAAAAGGTGTGGACTACCCCACCATTTACTTTGATCGAAAGTTTTCCCTCTCTTCCATCATATGTTATGTAATTATCGAAAGTTTTCTTTTTCCCTTCCACATTGATTTCTTGCGCTCCCATTTCTTAATCTTCAATCCTAACTGTTGTTACTTTTTCCTGTAAAAAATTAAATCTAATATTCGAGTCCCCTTTATACCTGTTACGAAAGTTAATTTTACATTAGGATAATAGTGATCATGAGCCACCAAGCCAAATTCATACATGGGGGCCCATGGACGGTGGATCTGGACAAAAGGAGAAGGATATGCATCATGCATGGGCCCATCTGATTGGACTCGCCGTATAAAAGTGGCAAACAAATTTGCTTTAGTTAGGACAAATCCAGATCAATTTCAAATAAAAAAGATGTTCTTAAAATTGACAATTGCCTACTTTCTTTTTACTCTCCAATCACCCACCTCTTGTTTTTCTTTTTTTAATTTAAATTGGGCCTGTTTTTCCCATCTTTGCATACAATTTTTAGACGTAAAAGGCTTGGTCACTGTGAATTTTTTTGGCAATCAAGTCATTCTAAACCGTTTACATTTTACAGGTGGAGACAAATGGAAGGTGATTTGATGTAGGATTTCTGTTTCAACGTGTGTGATCGATTGTACCATTCTTCTTCCCCACTATCTTGGCGACTTCTTTTATTTTTATTACTATCATTTTTTTCAATATTTTGTTTGTCAATTTGATGTAAAGTTGTGTTGGCCGGGTTTCATGATTACCATTTAGATGATAAATGGGGTAGTCATTTGTCCCGCTATGTTAATTAGTGTCTGTCCGCTCTCTTTGGCAGTGATGCAGTAGTCCTTATCCATTGTTCATCGCACTACTAATGGAGTTATGGCTTTTTATCACTGTGTCTGTGATGTGAAATCTATATATTTTGTAGTTAATAATTTTAAACATGATACAAAAATAAATGGTACACGATAAAATTATCAGATTTAATATTTTGTTTCTTTCTAAGATCACAATTGATTTCTTCAGCTTTTTTGTCACTCTTCGTTTTCTTGTCACTGTGACAATTTTGTGGCCTTAATTCAAATCAAAAAAGTAATCAACATGTTATAATTTTTCAAGTAGACTTCTACATAGATGTTACTTGGCCGATAAAAAAATACAAAACTTTCTGCAAACACATTATTCAAATTTTACTTAAGCTTCTACATCTCTAACAAAGGCTAATCTCTTTATAATTATTTAAGTTTTATTAGTATAAATAACAAATGGAACTGTTTGAGTGTCTTCATGATAGCATGCTAAGTAATTTCATGATAAAATAAAGGTTTAATAGCTAAATAAGCTTTCAACTTTTAGCTCAAAATGGAATTCAGCCTTCAACGTTTTATCGCATGAAATTCAGTCCATAAATTTTTTATTTCAGTGGAAATAAACTTTCAACTTTTTACAATTATGTAATTAAGTCAAAATCTGTTAAATGACACTAACTGTTGTTAATTTTGCATACGTGGTAACTGACGTGGATAGCTTAGTTAGCTGCCACGTGGCATGCCACGTATGCAAAACTAACTACAGTTAGGTCATTTAACAGATTTGGTCTATTTCCACTGAAATAAAAGTTTATGGACTGAATTTCATGCGATAAAACGTTAA
This sequence comes from Heritiera littoralis, assembly GCA_031772115.1. Lineage (NCBI taxonomy): Eukaryota > Viridiplantae > Streptophyta > Magnoliopsida > Malvales > Malvaceae > Heritiera > Heritiera littoralis. The sequence goes on along the minus strand of JAPDPK010000020.1, from coordinate 7,909,754 downwards.
GGGCTGAATTTCATTTTGGGTTAAAGGTTGAGGATTTATTTGACTATTAAGTCTAAAATAAATATTTTTTGAAAGATTGTCTTTTTAAAAGGAAAAACATAAAAAAAAAAAAAAAAGAAAAGAAAAGGGAGAGATGCCGATCTTACCTATACTCACATTATTGGTGCTTTGAAGTGGCATCTTATCCTAAATAAAATTTGGCATTGCATTCCCCAATCTCCATCAACGTAGTTATCGTCCATGACTCACCATGGACCATTTTTTTTTTTTTGAAATATGCTCGGAAGAATGACAAAGTATTAATTTGAACTTTCACTTTTTGAAATTAATTTGTAAAAATGTGAATTTAGCAAGATTGTTATTAACTCGAAGCTTTTTATTTCGCAATGAAATAAAAACTAAAAAAAAGTTTCATGATGAAAAAAAAAACTAAAATAAAAAAGGTAAAATGATACGATCGATTAAAAAATTTAAATTTTTTATATAAATTAAGAGCACTAAACATGCGTTTTGAAACAAAAAACTAAAATAAAATGACAGATCTGTTTAAAATCTTAAATTTTTAGTATAAATTAAGATCACTAAATATGCATGTTGGAAGAGTTTTTTTTTCTCAAAGTGAGATATTTTCAAATCTTTATTTTTTTAATAGGGGCAGTTTTAAATTTAGTTTCATAAATAAGATATTTTAAGCAATATCATCATTTTCTTCCTTCAAGGTTTTTTTTAATAGTTTTTTCCAGCAAATATGTCTTTTTCAAAATCTATTTTTTTAAAGATTTGATTTATACTTTAGACTGATCTATATAAATATTTGATCATATCTAACTTGTGTTTCACTTTTTTGGCTGAATTAGGCGTTGCAATTCACCTAAATTCTATCTAACGTAGCCGATAAAAATATTTATAAGCAAATTTAATATTTTTTATTGAAACTGTTTTCTTTTTTTTTTTCAATTATTTTTTGATAATATCTATTGAATTCAATTTTATAAATATATCAAATCATGATCTTGAACAAAGGATATATTAAGTATTATGAATCTACGATTTAAAAAATTCTGAAAATCTGTTTGAACAGATTTAACAGCTAAATCATATGTTAATGTAAGCTATTCTTTTGTCCAATATGATATCCAATGAATACAAGAAATAATTGTCTTTGATTTTTTTTTTTTTTTATTATTACAAGGGTGTCTTTGATGTTTAATTTAATTTATTTAACGTTTGGTTATTGTGTCTATTCAGAAACTCTGCAAGCTAAAAACTATACTTGTCCAACAATGGTAATATGGCGAGAAAGTGAAGAAAGTAAATTTATAATGCCAAAGCTGATAAGTTTGGGTCTATTGTTTATGAGTCTGTTCTTTCATAGCAAAATCGTTATAAACTCATAATGTTTTGCAGTTTTTATTATTGAAAAATTAGACTGCATGAGTTGTTTGAAAAACTACTTTGTTATCTTTTTGATTCGGGAAAATAAAATGACTTAAAGGAAAAAGTTGATGATGTGGCTTAGAGTACCTTATTTAGAGAAATAAGTTTAAAATTACTCCTATTAAAGAATAAAGATTTTAAAATACCCCTATGTGGAAAAAAACTCCAGCAAAATCTAAAATGCACCCACCAAATCTTAATATACCATCTATAAACAAAAAAAAAATACACATTAAATTACATTCCTTAATTGTTAGATTAATTAAGTTGCAAGTATGCTAATATGGCAATATGCATATACCTAATATTTTTTCCCTTTTGGTACTATAGTATAAAATATATATGTTATTATCTAAATAATCAAAATTTGTTAAAAATATCCTAATTTTAAATAATAATTAAGCATTTGCCTCGAAAAAAAAAAAAGAATTATACATTTTTGTTTGGTACAAATATGTATAATGTCTGTGAGAAGAAGCATTCACATCTTAGCCATCATGACCATTTACCTATATATGGATGTTATCTATAATTACCAAAAGCAGCAATTAAGTAAATAACATCAAATATGTAGAATGAATGAATAGCACTGTTGTAAAAGCAACAGTTACGATTCTATCTATCATTTAAACAAAAATTATCTGTCTTATGTATGAAAGAGAAGCAGAAGCCAAACCATATCAACCTAGATCAGATTAATTACAGCTTTGATATCTTTAGATCGAGATCTCATCATATCCTCTATTAATTTGAGCAAATGTTCGCTCCCTTCATACATATCTTTTGCCATAATCCACCCCAGATAAGCACTAGATTTGCATGCCTCCCGAGATTTTTTCTTTCCTTTTAAATCACCATTAATATTTCCAACAAGGACCAACAACACGGCTACACCACCATAATCTTGCAAGAACAATGGGGAATCCCTTCCTCTCTAATCTCTATATATAGCATAGACTGTTTGGGTAAGAAGTACATAGGAATTAAGCTTTTAATTCCAATTCTTTGCTTTCTAAGCCATGACTAGAAAGAAGGTGAAGCTTGCCTTCATTACCAATGATTCTGCAAGGAAAGCTACCTACAAGAAAAGAAAGAAGGGTCTGATGAAGAAGGTGAGTGAACTCAGTACTCTTTGTGGGGTAGAAGCTTGTGCAATTATCTACAGTCCTTATGAGTCTCAACCGGAGGTTTGGCCATCCCCTTTGGGAGTCCAACGCGTGCTCTCGGAGTTCAAGAAGTTGCCTGAGATGGAACAAAGCAAAAAGATGGTGAATCAGGAGAGTTTCCTTAGGCAAAGGATTGCGAAAACCAATGAACAGCTCAAGAAACAGTGCAAAGACAATCGCGAAAAGGAGATGACACAAGTCATGTTTCAAAACCTGACTGGAAAAGGCTTGCACAATTTGAACATGATGGACTTGAATGACCTCGGGTGGTTGATTGACCAAAAACTGAAGGATATTCACAAGAGGGTTGATATGCTGACTAAAGCGTCTCATTCCCAAGGGCCCGTGGTAGCGTCATCTGCAGCAGAAGCAACGCCAAAGAGTGGAGAGAATGTGCACGCGGAGAGGTCAGGTCCTGAGGCGAACATGGATACAATGCAGAGGCATCAATGGATCATGGACATGATGAACCCGCAAGACCACGTTGCATTTGGTGGCGATGAGGTGATGCTCCCGTTTTGGGATAACAGCCACAATGCTTTTTGGTCTAATCCCTTTTTCCCTTGGGAGAAATAGGTGTATCACAGACAGTCTCAGTGCTTGCTTCTGTTATGTCCACGGTGTTTTATGTTATTCTAGACTAAGACAATAGTTTGCTTTTTCTTGCTCACATGATAGCCCCTGAATCTATTGTACATAAATAAATTCCTTACGGTTCAAACATTATGGTTTTCATCTTCACATTAATTAATATGATCATTCTCTCCACTTAAAATTTCTAGTATCCAATTATCAGACTGCCCATGCAGCCATATTTGCAGAGAAATTTCAGATAAATGTAAACTTTACAGCCAAAAGAACTTGTATATCGAATATAAAAGAATGAAACGAGTTCATATCAGGTACCCTGATATGAATTTTAAATTGCCACAGACAACATTTAGATTATAGATGTCAGTCATATCAACCTAATTCAGATTACATGCAATGTAATTTAAGTCAGTAACATAAGCGTATTTAGTGTTACTCTTGCATATAAGCCAAGCAGATATGTAAAATTATTTTATCGATAATCTTTCGTCAACTATTATATAGATGATGATATACCAAAAATATTCAGCACATCAAGGAAAATTTTGCTTCACAAATCATCTGCAGCTCATCAGATATGAGCCATGTAGTTGCATGTGAATCTAAGGGGATGATACCTCATCATGCCGAGAGCATAAGAAACCAAGTACTTGACAATTTCTTGCATATTTGATTAAATGTTAGAGCCAGTTATAAATTTAATCCTGAGATTCAAGGCTTGTTACATCATACATAAATATCTGGATGAAAAATTGATTCTTACCGTTTGATTTTCTTTATATATATATATATATATATATATATATATATATATATATATATATATGCACATTTATTTTTGGATTTCTCAAGGATTTTATATTACTAATGAGATGCTTTATATATAGCAGAGCTTAATCATGATGCAGATCAATTGATTTAACTTTGGAGATATGTAATTTAATTACCATCTAGTTCTAGCCCACAGACTGTAACAAACCAAGATTTGTTTCTTGGTCATTAACTACATAAATATTGTTGATAAAGTTACAACACTTGTTGAACCCAATATGCATTCGGACCTATGACTGAGCAAAGGGCCCAACTCGTCCAATTATAAGCGTATCACACGATAAAACTCACAAAACACTTTGCAAGGACTTAAAGCCCACTTAGCTCATCCTAAAGCACGGCTAACAAGAGGTGGTTACCCTGGCCCCCGAAGTGACAGATGGCAGTTGAGAGCGAAACACTTGGGATTTAAGCAAGGCATGAACTACAAAATGGGGTTGAAAGCTCTAAGCAAGGGTTTCGCATCTTCTTCCTCACAAAACCCTCCAAGAACTCTTGGCTCCTTACTCTTTCCTTTGATTGCTTTGGCTTCCTTCTTTTCTTTCGGACACATATTGGTTAACCGTCGGAGTGGACTTTGTTTTCTCCTGCAAATAGTCTCAGCCCTCAAAGTTCTCATATCCCTCGATATTGTTGTCCTCAACAACACTGAAGAGATGCTAATTATAGCAGCTTAAACGATTCAGATCAATTTGATAAATTTCCAATGTTTATGATCTTTAATACTAACTCAGACTGTAAGAACAAAGATTCACTTTTTTGGTCATTATCCAAATGTTTTCTGCTGAAAAATATGTTAATGAATAAGATATTGCAGCTTAATGATGATGCAGTTAAATTGATGCCATCTAATTTTATAGCCCAGTCCACAGAGAATAACAAACCAAGATGCATTTCTTGGCCAGCATTAAATGCATTCCTTGAAATGTGACAATCAAAAGAAATGATTTTAACTCAGATTATGGATCAATCACGTATGGATTGCAGGGTGTGTGTATGCACAATATCATTTCTGCCCTGGTGACTGAAATGAAATAATTAAGATTAATGTTGAAATTTCCAGATGCAATTCATATTGCCTCAGTTCTTCTCTCTCACCTCTTCATTTGGCTTATGGAGGACAGCTGTATATAGGAATAAGTTTTTCATATATACTGGTAGCAAAAAAGAAAAAGGAAAAGGTATAAGTTCTTCTGAGTGGATTACTTGAAAAGAGAAAAAGCAAAAGCAAAAGCAAATAGAAATCTACTGTGCCTAACGTAGTTCTAAAAGGTGGGGAAAGAAGACCAGTCAGAAGTGAATGTCTCGACAGGATTCTCGTTCTAAAATTTGAAGCCTATCGTAGTGTGCTCGACTCCTTTCAGTGAACAGCGAGCAGAGGAAGGAGGTTTCACTTTATCTCCAATTGCTTGGCAATTTGTGGTCTCTAATTTGAATCTTGAAAAGCAGTTAAACCTTTTCATAATTTCTATGTAAAAATGATTGGTGTACCATTGGTTACTCCACGAAGACCAATTAAAAGGATCAAAGTATTCCCTTTGAAGTTGGAACAGAGAGGGACGGCTTATAAATCTGTACTGTTAGAGAATCATTTGGCTCGGAAAATTTTGAGTTCGTACGGATTCGAGGTGAAATATTATATTATATGAATCGGCTTTTATGCAGTCTTAATTATGGGTTAATCTTCAAAGACTGAACGTCCACTTTCCAACTTTTATCTTTTGATAAAGTTGGCTCATCTTTTGATAAAGTCTCCAACTTTATCAAACAGTTCTTGGAGAATCAATCAAATTTGAAAGCTTTTGAGATCACATAGTTATGAATGAAATATAAATATAATGCTCCTATATAAGGACGATTATTTGCTTCTGCATTTTATAGTTATGAGCATAAATCACCTCAGACCTAAACTCCATCTCATTATTGTAACTTGAAAGCTATTAAATAGAATATTACACGAAAAATCCAATTTTCTAAAAAATAGGATGCATGCATGTATGTATGTATGTTTGTGTGTATGTATAGTTAAAGTGACAGTTACAAGAAGATGGCTTAATTCCTAACCAGCAAGCCAGATTCTGCACTTTAAATGGTACAACATAGAGTACTGTTAATCCGAGGATCTAAGATGGTTAGTTATCACAGCAAGTCGTGTATTTGAAAAAAAGGGGCTCATATATCCAAATGGAGAATATAAAAATATATATTCAATGCAAAATAAAGTAATAATTTATTTAAAAAAAAGAATTGAGATAAAATTGGGGAAAAGAAAGTAGAAAGTAATGCCTGCAGGAGCAGGGAGCCAACATAGAATATGTAGAGTGGATACAAATGAGAATTGGGAGGGTTTAAAGTTGTCATGAATAAGCCATCAATCATATTAAAGGTTTCCAAGGGATCTAAGGAAAGTTGATCACTTTTTTTTTGGTTGTAGAAAGTTGATCACTTTTACTAGGTTTGATGGTCACCATTCCATACAGCTGTACAACTACAAGGAGGCGAACAAAAGCATATGCATGAACAATGAATGCCTTTTAGTCTGTCTGTCGTTTGTTTTTTTACCTCGTCTCATTTCTGTTTCAAGAACTAGGGAAGGAGAAATGGAGAAGACACCGGAATCCACCCTTTAAAACCTAAAATCTCACCTTCATCTAATTAATTAGGTTAAGAACAATATCTTATACGATAAGCTAACCAAGTACATCAGATATTTTCATTAAACAATCTTAATTATACCTAAGGAAACACGTGATTAAACGCATTGAACCAGCAGGTTATGCTTTAGTAAAGCATCTTGTGTTGTAACTTTTTAAGCAATAGTGTTTTCAATTAATTATAGCAAGATTCCTTTCCGGGGATTTCATATAGGGCACGCAAAGTGCAATACAAAATGCAAATTTTAAGTTCTCTTAAAACAAATTCAGGAGGCTTTAGGCCGACCCTTGCCATTGGTTTTCAAGTGTGCTTGGACTGATTCGTTATTGTACAGTGCAACTTTTCATGTTACTACCAATGATATTAATCCAAAATACATTAGTAAATCACATCCCTACTCCATATTTTGTTTGTTTGTTTCTAGCTTTACTGGTGAAAGCTTACTTGCTTAATCAAAAAATATTGAGGAAAATATCTTGGATTTCGCAGCTGATCAAGGCACCAATTATATGTGTATTACCAATTCTTTCAGTCAAACCTTCTGAAATTTCTTAAAGTTTCCGAGTTTAATGAACTCCACTATTCATTGTTATTTCATCAACTAGGAAGCTGCTAGCTGGTATAATTAGGTCTTCATTCTCATGAATCAACTTGAATTGATTTAGCCTTGGAGCTCCATTTTTATTTAACACGTCCACTTACTGAAGCTAATGATGAAATGACATTAATTCTAACCCATAATCAAAATGAACTAACCTATCTATCCCTTGCAACTCAAGATACTCACTTTTTGTTTATCATTTCTCCTCTAAATGAGCTTTAGGCATTAGCTTTTCTGTTAATATAAATCCAAACACAAGGAACACTAAAATTGATATGCGATGTCGTTTACTACATATATATAGGTAGAATTAATATTAGTGTAAGAAGTAAAAAGCAGAGTGCTTTCAAGATACAGGACTGCCATTGTCTACGTATTTGTGTGAAAGAAGCGAACAATCATATATATAATTAAACTAGCTGCACAAATACAATTCTCACTGTACTGATGTATATATATAACTATTCACATGCATTTTATTTTTGTTTCACACTATAAAATATAAATTTCTCACACTAAAAAAAAGAAAAAGCTAGTAAGATAGAGTAGTGCAAAGGAGAGAATTGCATTTGGTTCATTTCAGGGCCGCTTCATTTCAGGGAGGCTTAATTTTCAGCTGCCTGGAGTGAGGCCGCGTGCTGAAGATTAGTTGCTTCTGTTTTTGAGACAAGAGTTGCTTGTGCGATGCGAGTTGCATGGAAATTGGCACTGAAAATGGTAGCTTTCTTGTCGATACCAGGCTCAGCAACCACCCTCAGAGCACTGTCTTCATCGCTTGGGTACACCTCTCTTGTGCGTCCACCATCTTCCCCGGCTGGATATGAATCCTGTTCTTTACGACCCTTCTTAGCTTTGAAGAAACTGAAAAAAGAGGACTTTTTCTGCTTGTGCCCACTCATAGCTAGCGATGTATCTTGTGTTTTTACTTGCACTATGCTGCAATTTAGGAAGTTTCCTCTGCACTTGCTTGTTTTCCATTGCGGAAGTAAGGCCCCTTTTATAGGGTGTTTTACTGTATCAGAAAGAATCGATCCAAGAAAACTGCGATGAGGACACGTGGTATGGGTTGGATGAACTGTGTTGAGGGATTGGACTATTCATGTGTTGTGGTCTGGTCCGTTCTTCCTTTGACTCAAAAAGCAATGGTTGGGAGGTCACCACCCCATTTCTTGGGTCTTTGCCTGTGTTTGTTCCTCTCCTGAGAATTTAATCATCGGCAAGTTGGCAAGCAGTATGCACCTTCCTCTGCCTTTAATGCTGGGTTCTTGTTGGTAATGGTATAAAAATTGGTAGCCCTTCATTTTTAACCCCAACACTTTTTAAGTCTTAAGAAAATCACAATTCACACCTTCCTTTGCTTTTTCCATGCTGCGTACCTGTTAGAAATTGATGCAAACAATTATTAGTTTAAGTTGAATAAGTCTTCCACTATGTGTATAACATGGAAGAGTGGTTTCTAGATTTTAGGAGTTAAGTTCCCACTAACCCACTTTATGTTTGTGTACTTAGTGGGTGAATATCATCCCATGAAGTAAGAACATGGGGGAGTGGCTTTCATTTCAGTTCATCTATTTATAGTGTTGCAAATTGAGTTTTTAGTAATGAAGAAGATCCTTTGAATTCTTAGCCAATATTCTTTCTTCTATCCTTTTTTTTTCCTTACTCATACTTTGCTCAATATTCGTTTGTTCTTGTCAAATACATCCTTATTCTTCGAAACCAACATTTTTGGTATCTGAGCCAGGTTCGATTAAATTGGGTGTTATTCTGTTGTGGTGATCTTTGCTGAAGCAAGTGATCTTTAGTTTGTATTCATCATGTCTAATGGTATGAATACTTTGAATGTTTCTCAATCATTGGTGCCCATCTTCAATGGAGAAAGTTATGCTTTTTGGAGCATTAAAATGAAGACCTTTTTCATTTCTCAAGATTTGTGGGATCTTGTAGAAAATGGATATACAGAATCTGACAAGGCAGAGAAGGCAGCGGAGATGAAGGAGTTTCGGAAGAAGGATGCAAAGGCGTTGCTCGTATTGCAGCAAGCAGTGACAGACTCAATTTTTCCTCGAATCTCGAATGCAGCAAAATCGAATGAAGCTTGGACCATTCTACATAAAGAGTTCCATGGAGATAACAAGGTAACTGTAGTGAAACTCCAAACTCTTCGTAGAGAATTTGAGAACTTGTGTATGAAAAGTAGTGAGTCGGTTCAAGATTATATTGGTAGAGTTTCTCTTATTATGAATCAATTGAGAACTTATGGAGAGAAAATTGAAGATCAAACAATTGTAGAAAAAGTTTTGAGGAGTTTACCTCCTAAATTTGATCATGTTGTTACTGCTATTGAAGAATCAAAGGATCTTTCTAAGTATTCTCTTAATGAGCTAATGGGTTCACTCTTAGCACATGAAGATAGGATGAACAGGTCTGCAGAGAAGAGTATGGAGCAGGCATTTCAGACAAAGATGGAGATCTCTAGCAAGGAGAAAAGTGATGATAATGGTTTTGCAGGTAGAGGTAGAGGAAGAGGTAAAGGTGGCTACCGTGGTCGTGGTAGAGGTCGTGGTAGATCAAATTCAAGTCGCCAAGAAACTGAGAGTGGTGACAGAGAGAATCAAAGGCAAAACCATAAGGACAAGCAGTGTTACTTTTGCAAAAAGATGGGGCACGTTGAGGCGAATTGTTGGAAAAAGGCTAAGCAACAGGCAAATTTCGTTGAAAAAGAAGAAGATGGTAACTTGTTTCTCACTTTTATGAATTCAAAGGAAAGTAACGGTGATCTTTGGTTTTTGGATAGTGGATGTAGCAATCACATGACAGGTGTTAGAAGTCTTTTTCAGAGTATAGATGAATCAGTAAAGTTGCAAGTCCGTCTTGGGAATGACAAACAAGTGCAGATTGAAGGTAAGGGAACAATAGCAGTGAGGACCAAGTCAGGTAATGAGAAGTTGATTCATGATGTTTATTACATTCCTAGCTTGGCACATAATTTACTCAGTGTGGGTCAATTGGTAAAAAAGGGATATTCAGTTTTATTTCATGATGGTGTGTGTGAAATTAAGGGTAAAAATTCTGATATGCCGTTTGTAAAAATTCCCATGGCTGAAAATAAGATGTTTCCTCTTGAGATTTCTGGTTTGGATGATTGTGCACTTGTTGCTAATGTTGAAAGTGATTCGTGGTTATGGCATTTGAGATATGGGCACTTGCATTTTAATGGGTTGAAGTTGTTGTGTCAGAAAAATATGGTTCATGGTTTGCCTACAATTCCTTTTGCTAATGATTTGTGTGAAAGTTGTATTTATGGGAAACAGCATAGACAGTCATTTCCGGTTGGGAAAGCATGGAGAGCAAAGAAGCCTTTGGAGTTGGTGCATGCAGACATTTGTGGGCCAATGAATACTCTGTCTTTGAACAAGAGTAGATATTTTTTGTTGTTTACTGATGATTTTACTCGTATGAGTTGGGTGTTTTTTCTTGTTCAAAAATCAGAAGCACTTGATAAGTTTCGAGAGTTCAAGGCCTTTGCAGAAAAGGAATCTGGTCATCAATTAAAAATTCTTCGAACTGATAGGGGAGGAGAATTTTTATCCGATGATTTTACCTTGTTTTTCAAGCAAAATGGAATCAAAAGGCAGCTAACAGTGAGAAGAACGCCAGAGCAGAATGGAGTCGCTGAAAGGAAGAATCGAACAGTAGTGGAGATGGCCAGGAGTATGTTGAATGAGAAAAGGCTTGCAAATGATTTTTGGGCTGAAGCAGTAGCTACAGCGGTTCACCTTCTCAACATTTCTCCAACGAAGGCGGTGCGTGGTATGACTCCTTACGAAGCTTGGTGGAACCGCAAGCCTAATGTAAGTGACTTGAAGATTTTTGGTTGTATTGCTTATGCCATGTTAGCTCTAATGATCGTACAAAGATGGACAAGAAGAGTGAGAAATGTATTTTTGTTGGGTATAGTGATGAGACAAAGGGGTATAGATTGTATAATCCAGTTACTAAGAAGCTAATCATTCGTAGAGATGTTATTTTTGATGAGAACAGCTTTTGGGAGTGGAATGCAGACAAAAATCAGCACTTGTCTTGTGAAGAAAATGAATTAATTGAGTCACAAGATGACGAGAACAAAGTGGCTCAATAGGTTTCCCCTACACCTAGTCCTTCAAGGTTGTCACCACAAGTTTCACCAACTCCTCAACCTTCAAGGATGATTACTAGAAGTATGTCTGGGGCTCTTCCCAGAAAGGTAAAACCTTGGGAAGAAGTTTATAACTCTAACATGTTTGCTCTTTTAGTAATAGAACCCATGAGTTTTGATGAAGCATGTGGAAAAGATGAATGGGAACATGCCATGGAGGAGGAGATTGCTTCCATTGAGAAGCATGATACTTGGGAGCTAGTAGAAAAGCCGCATGGAAGAGATACAATTGGTTTAAAGTGGGTTTACAAGGTGAAGTTTAATGCAGATGGGAGTGTCCAAAAATTCAAGGCAAGGTTGGTTGCTAAAGGATATGTGCAAGAGTATGGTAAAGATTTCTTTGAAACCTTCTCTCCTGTTGCTAGATTTGAAACTGTTAGATTTTTGTTAGCATTGGCAGCTCAAATGAGGTGGAAGGTTTATCAGTTTGATGTCAAATCTGCCTTTTTGAATGGTTATTTGGATGAAGAGGTATATGTCGAGCAGCCACAAGGATTTGTTATTGAAGGCAAAGAGGCTAAGGTGTACAAGCTCAAGAAGGCCCTTTATGGACTCAAACAAGCACCACGAGCTTGGTATGGTAGGCTTGATTCTTACTTGTTTGAAAATGGTTTCCATCGTAGTAGTAGTGAGCCCACTTTGTACGTGAAGGAAAAAGGTGATGATGTTCTTATTGTTTGTGTTTATGTGGATGACATTATCTATACTAGTTCTTCTGAAGTTCTTATTACAGAATTCAAGAAGAGCATGACTGATGAATTTGATATGTCAGATTTGGGTTGTTGCATTATTTCTTGGCTTACAAATTTCTCAAACTGATGATGGTGTCTTTGTTTCACAAGAAAAATATGCTCTGGATTTGTTGAAGAGGTTTAACATGCAGAATTGTAAGACATTTTCTACTCCCATGAATACAAATGAGAAGTTGACAATGAATGATGGAACACCAAGGGCAAATGAGAAGTATTTCAGAAGCTTGGTTGGTGGGTTGATGTATCTGACTCATACTCGTCCAGATATCATGTTTCCTGTCAGTTTGGTCTCAAGGTTCATGCATAATCCCTCCTTGCATCATCTTGGGGCAGCAAAACGAATTCTTCGCTACATTCGAGCTACAAGTAACTTTGGGATTTGGTACAACCCAGTTCCTAACTTTAAATTGTTTGGTTTTACTGATAGTGATTGGGCAGGTTGTGTAGATGATAGAAAAAGCACAAGTGGTTTCATTTTTAACTTTGGTTCGGGTGCTGTGTCATGGAGCTCAAAGAAACAAGCAAGCACGGCATTGTCATCTTCGGAAGCTGAGTATATTGCAGCTACATCTGCTGCTTGTCAAGCAATTTGGATGAGAAGAATCATGGAGGATTTGCATCAAGTTCAAGGAAAGGCGACTGAGATTTTCTGTGATAACAAAGCAACCATTTTAATGACCAAAAATCCAGTGTTCCATGGAAGGACAAAGCACATAGAGCTTCGCCACCACTTTATTCGAGATGCTGTTGCTGAAGGACTGATCGTGATGAAGTACTGCTCAACAAATGATCAAGTTGCTGATGGTTTTACTAAGGGACTTGGTTATTCAAAGTTTGCAAAGTTTCGATTATCACTTGGAGTTGCAGATTTTGCATCAAGGGGGGATGTTAGAAATTGATGCAAACAATTATTAGTTTAAGTTGAATAAGTCTTCCACTATGTGTATAACATGGAAGAGTGGTTTCTAGATTTTAGGAGTTAAGTTCCCACTAACCCACTTTATGTTTGTGTACTTAGTGGGTGAATATCATCCCATGAAGTAAGAACATGGGGGAGTGGCTTTCATTTCAGTTCATCTATTTATAGTGTTGCAAATTGAGTTTTTAGTAATGAAGAAGATCCTTTGAATTCTTAGCCAATATTCTTTCTTCTATCCTTTTTCTTTCCTTACTCATACTTTGCTCAATATTCGTTTGTTCTTGTCAAATACATCCTTATTCTTCGAAACCAACAGTTCCTTCCCCTTCTAAGAATTCACGCTGCACATCACAACCTCCCCTCGAACTCAAAGGAATACGCTGCCATGACTCATGTCATGTAGTAATTGATACTACAGTTATTACAACCATCAGTATTATTACAACCATTAGTATTATTAAACTAGCCCGGCCTCCACTCCACTCCGAATCTGCATGCTGACCATTGGTTGTGAGCAGAACAAATGAATGGGAGGTGCGTGCTTTTCATGACTTTTTTTCCACCATAGCATAGCATTGCATGCAGCTGTTAGGGTAGTTTTAATTTAACAGTACAATGGTAAAGTAATTAAGAGAGTAGGTGTACAATGATTATTATTGATATTCCGTCTTGTCCTGTGGTTTTAGGTCGGAATTAAGGAGGAATAAAAAAATAGAAGCTTGGCAAACACACGAGTTAGGTCCAGATACGTAAATTTCTATGTGAAAATTATTGGTGTACCATTGGTTACTCCACGAAGACCAATTAAAAGGATGAAAGTATTCCTTTTGCAGTTTGAACAGAGAGGTGCTTAGGGACGGCTTATAAATCTGTGCTGTTAGACAATCAATTGGCTTTGAAAATTTTGAGTTCACACTGATTCGAGGTGAAATATTATATTATATTATATTATATAAATCTCCTTTTTCAAGGTGAGCTGTGAATGAAAGTGAAGTTTTTCTAAATTATTTCCGACTGCGCTTGGCCTTTTATGGAGTCTTAATCATGTTTTAATCTAAAGACTGACCACTTTCCAACTTTTATCTTTTGATAAAAGATAAAGTTGGAGCCAACTTTATCAAACAGTTCTTTGAGAATCAATCAAATTTGAAAGCTTTTGAGATCACATATAGTACAGGCATAAATATAATGCTCCTGTATAAGGACGATTATTTGTTTTTACATTTTGTAGTTATGAGCATAAATCATCTCAGACCTAAACCCCATCTCATTATTGTAACTTGAAAGCTATTAAATAGTATATTACACAAAAAATTCAATTTTCTAAAAAATAGGGCGCATGCATGCATGTATGTATAGTTAAAGTGACAGTTACAAGAAGATGGCTTAATTCCTAACCAGCAAGCCAGATTCTGCACTTTAAATGGTACAACATAGAGTACTGTTAATCCGAGAATCTAAGACGGCCAGTTATCACAGCAAGTTGTGTATTTGAAAAAAAGGGGCTCATAGCATATATACTAAAGCTAACGCTAATGCTAATGCCTGCAAAAAAGAAAAAGCCAACTCTGAGATCGATGGTAGGCTTTTATGCTTGAAACAAATTAGCTTTCTCAGCTAATTACCACTAAATAATTAAGATTTTTTCTGATTATTAGCTATTTTAATAGCAGGGTACAGCTGGTTTAATACATATATCCAAATGGAGAATATAAAAATATATATTCAATGCAAAATGAAGTTATAATTTATTTTAAAAAAAAAAAGAATTCAGAAAAAATTGGGGAAAAGAAAGAAGAAAAGTAATGCCTGCAGGAGCAGGGTGCTAACATAGAATATATTCAGTGGGTACAAATGAGAATTTGGAGGGCTTATTACCAAAAAAAAAAAGAATTTGGACGGCATATACTAAAGCTAACGCTAATGCTAATGCCTGCAAAAAAGATAAAGCCAATTCTGAGATTAGGTGTACAATGATTATTATTGATATTCCGTCTTGTCCAGTGGTTTGAGGTAGGAATTAAGGAGGAATAAAAAAAAAATAGAAGCTCAGCATCTATTAAAGGTAGGAATCATATTAAAGGTTTCCAAGGGATCATCCAACGGAAAGTGAATCACTTTTACTAGGTTTGATGGTCACCGTTCCAGACAGCTGTACAACTACAAGGAGGCAAACAAAAGCATATGCATGAACAATGAATGCCTTTTAGTCTGTCTGTCGTTTGTTTTTTTACCTCGTCTCATTTCTGTTTCAATAACTAGGGAAGGAGAAATGGAGAAGACACCGGAATCCACCCTTTAAAACCTAAAATCTCACCTTCATCTAATTAATTAGGTTAAGAACAATATCTTATACGATAAGCTAACCAAGTACATCAGATATTTTCATTAAACAATCTTAATTATACCTAAGGAAACACGTGATTAAACGCATTGAACTAGCAGGTTATGCTTTAGTAAAGCATCTTGTGTTGTAACTTTTTAAGCAATAGTGTTTTCAATTAATTATAGCAAGATTCCTTTCCGGCGATTTCATATAGGGCACGCAAAGTGCAATACAAAATGCAAATTTTAAGTTCTCTTAAAACAAATTCAGGAGGCTTTAGGCCGACCCTTGCCATTGGTTTTCAAGTGTGCTTGGACTGATTCGTTACTGTACAGTGCAACTTTTCATGTTACTACCAATGATATTAATCCAAAATACATTAGTAAATCACATCCCTACTCCATATTTTGTTTGTTTGTTTCTAGCTTTACTGGTGAAAGCTTACTTGCTTAATCAAAAAATATTGAGGAAAATATCTTGGATTTCGCAGCTGATCAAGGCACCAATTATATGTTTATTACCAATTCTTTCAGTCAAACCTTCTGAAATTTCTTAAAGTTTCCGAGTTTAATGAACTCCACTATTCATTGTTATTTCATCAACTAGGAAGCTGCTAGCTGGTATAATTAGGTCTTCATTCTCATGAATCAACTTGAATTGATTTAGCCTTGGAGCTCCATTTTTATTTAACACGTCCACTTACTGAAGCTAATGATGAAATGGCATTAATTCTAACCCATAATCAAAATGAACTAACCTATCGATCCCTTGCAACTCAAGATACTCACTTTTTGTTTATCATTTCTCCTCTAAATGAGCTTTAGGCATTAGCTTTTCTGTTAATATAAATCCAAACACAAGGAACACTAAAATTGATATGCGATGTCGTTTACTACATATATATAGGTAGAATTAATATTAGTGTAAGAAGTAAAAAAGCAGAGTGCTTTCAAGATACAGGACTGCCATTGTCTATGTATTTGTGTGAAAGAAGCGAACAATCATATATATAATTAAACTAGCTGCACAAATGCAATTCTCACTGTACTGATGTATATATATAACTATTCACATGCATTTTATTTTTGTTTCACACTATAAAATATAAATTTCTCACACTAAAAAAAAGAAAAAGCTAGTAAGATAGAGTAGTGCAAAGGAGAGAATTGCATTTGGTTCATTTCAGGGAGGCTTAATTTTCAGCTGCCTGGAGTGAGGCCGCGTGCTGAAGATTAGTTGCTTCTGTTTTTGAGACAAGAGTTGCTTGTGCGATGCGAGTTGCATGGAAATTGGCACTGAAAATGGTAGCTTTCTTGGTCGATACCAGGCTCAGCAACCACCCTCAGAGCACTGTCTTCATCGCTTGGGTACACCTCTCTTGTGCGTCCACCATCTTCCCCGGCTGGATATGAATCCTGTTCTTTACGACCCTTCTTAGCTTTGAAGAAACTGAAAAAAGAGGACTTTTTCTGCTTGTGCCCACTCATAGCTAGCTATGTATCTTGTGTTTTTACTTGCACTATGCTGCAGTTTAGGATGAGTTTCCCCTGCACTTGTTTGTCTACCATTGCGGACTTGAGGCTTTTTTATAGGGGGGGGGGGGGGGGGGGACTTCTGTACCAGAAAGAATCGATCCAAGAAAACTGTGATGAGGACACGTGGTATGGATTGGATGAACTGTGCTGAGGGATTGGACTATTCATGTGTTGTGGTCCCATCCGTTCTTCCCTTGACTCAAAAAGCAATGGTTGGAAGGTCAGCACCACATTTCTTGGGTCTTTGCCCGTGTTTGTTTCTCTCCTGAGAATTTAATCATCGGCAAGTTGGCAAGCAGTATGCTTCTTCTTCTGCTTTTTTGCTGGGTTCTTGTCGGTAATGGTATAATAATTGGTAGCCCTTAATTTTTAACAACACTTTTTAAGTCTTAAGAAAGTCATAATTCACACCTACCTTTGCTTTTTGCGTACCGCGTACCTTCCCCTTCTAAGAATTCACACTTCACATCACAACCTCCCTTCAAACTCAAAGGAATACGCTGCCATGACTCATGCCATTTAGTAATTGATACTACAATTATTACAACCATTAGTATTATTAAACTAGCCAATTTCACAATTTGGCCTAATCTCCACTCCGAATCTGCATGCTGACCATTGGTTGTGAGCAGAACGAATGGAGTGGGAGGTGCGTACTTTTCATGACTTTTTTTTCCACCATAGCATAGCATTGCATGCAGCTGTTAGGGTAGTTTTAATTTAACAGTACAGTGGTAAAGTAATTAAGAGACTAGGTGTACGTTGATTATTATTGATATTCCGTGGTCGCAAATAAGGAGGAATAAAAAAATAGAAGCTTAGCAAACACACGAGTTAGGTCCAGATACGTAAAGGAAAAAGCCATTCATTTCTTCTTACACTAAAGTACATGCAAATAATTAATTAAGCCTAATTTTGATAGTGTTGTGGTAGCCAGTTAGGAAAGTAGGTACGCAGTACCGTAGGAGTTTCCACTCACACTTTCAAACTGTGTACATGAGTTTCCAGTTTGAATGAGCATTAGGATATGGATAATTAGGTTAATTAACATTATTGGGCTTTAATGTCCAAGAAAAAGGAATAATGGACGGATGGACGGAATACTTTTGGGCTTGTCTTTGGTCCAAATGCAGTTGGGCTTGTTTTTTAAACCAATCATTGTTCGGCGGAGCCCATAATACACTTACGTAAACAATCCTCTTATCAAAACGAGTCATACTTCTTGTTGTATCCCATGGACGCAAGGCAAGCCGAGGGAAGAAGATCTGTGATCTGAGTTGTGTCTCACGAACGCCACTGCAGCTTCCATATCCTCTCTCTCTCTTTTCATCTGCTCTGCTCTGGTATCACTCTTTCCTTTTTCTTTCTGAAAATTCTATTCTATCTTCTTAGTAATAGCAAATTATATGTTTGTAATTGTTGCCTTGCCTACTCTACTTAATGTTCATGCTATCTCATCAATTCGGGATGGGGGGAGGGGATTTGGTTTAGTTATTTGATTGGACATGATTCTTAAACAAAACTTGATTGTGTAAGTGCTACACATAGAGATAGTTCCGTCATCTTGTGAATCAATTAAATGAAAACCCTAATTCCAGAATGGATCTAAAACTTGCTAAATTAACCGCCTGCCAATGCTTTTTGACACCCTAAAATGGTGTCTCTGCTGTCTTTGTTGGATATGATTAGTTGCTAGTAGTTTGGACTTTGGAGTGCATATGAGATCAACTCTAAATGCCGCTCAGCATCACTGTTGCCTTCTTCTTTTCATAAGTTTTTTTCTTCTTAAACAAAGAACTCCTTTTTCTTCTTTCACCATGTGACTCAGATTGCCCTATTATGACTATTTGTATTGAGCATGCTTCGAATCTCACAATTGCAATTATTATTTCTCATTGTATAAGTTTTCTTAATCACTAAACAAAATTTTTACTGGATTAAATCAAAGGTTCATACTTCTCGATTTCTTGTACCTTTGATTTCCAATCCTACTTCTTCCACTAATACTAACATGATTGATTTACTTATAAGCTTTTTTTTTTTAATCCCCCATATTGTAGGTGGTATAAAATGGACTACCGGCAATACAACAGTGTCCATGAGACAAACATAAGAGATAAACAGCTGCATCAAGAACAGGTAGGCACTCCATTTATATGATTTCTAGTCAATTTCTGAATGAATTTCTTCAATCACTGTTTTACATGAAGAGGTGGCTATAATCTAGAAATTCAACTGACTCATCTAATTTGTTTGTCTAAAACAATTATCAAAATGTTCCTACAATATTTGTTTTCATGTAAAGATAAAGTTACTGTTTTGACATATCTACCTACTTCGTTATCAAGCGTTGTAATTTTTGATTTGTTGAGCTGAATTATCTGCACTTTCTGGCATAGACATACCAAGATTCTCTCGTTGAGGATTTGGCTGAAGATTTTTGCTTGCCTATCAATCACAAGCCAACAGAGAATGTTGATCTGGATAATGTAGAACAAGCAACCTTAGATACAAGGTTGAATTCTTCAAATGTTGGGTTTAGGCTTCTTCAAAAAATGGGTTGGAAAGGAAAGGGCCTTGGGAAGGATGAACAGGGTATGTTAGTATTAAATTCCTATTATGCTGCTGCATTTTCCTTCTGTATTAGGGGGTCATTTATTTTTTCAGTGTAGCATATTCTGGAACAAATAATATTAAACTGAATTTAGCATGAATAATACCTGTTAAATGCTATATGGTTAACACTGCTTAGGGTTCATTACTCGGTTGACATTCTCCAATAGTAGACAACATAGCTTATTAGCTTATGACATAAGTTGACTATTTCCTTCGGTTTTTTATTTTTGGGTGCACCAAATCCTGACTGCCTCTCCATTCCATTGCTCAAAGTTATTTTGTTCGTCACTAATCTTTATTTTCTGGCTCACAGGAATAATTGAGCCAATAAGATCTGGGATTAGGGATCCGAAATTAGGGATTGGGAAACAAGAAGAAGATGATTTCTTCACCGCCGAAGAAAATATCCAGCGTAGGAAACTAGATATTGAGATTGAGGAGACTGAGGAAGATGCAAAGAAGCGAGAGGTATGGCATTAAGCTTGTAGATAATCATTTTAAGTTTCAGTCGGTAGAAAATGATGAGGTTGATGCTTTACATTTTGTGAAAACCGCCCACCAATAGCAGAAGGCAGCATATAGCATATATGTGTGTCTTTTGATTGGAATGGTATATAATAGGGGAACATCAACCTCGGAAGCTCTTGTCAATTTCATGCAGTTTTTATTACCTGGTGGCTTCTACTGCCTGCTTCGTGCACATTATGAAAATCCAGGTGTTAGCAGAACGTGAGCAGAAAATTCAAACGGAGGTGAAAGAAATACGTAAGGTGTTCTATTGTGAGCTTTGCAACAAGCAATACAAATTGGCTATGGAATTTGAGGTCCATCTGAGCTCATATGATCACAACCACAGAAAGGTAAATGACTCAATTCTCTATCTCACACACCTACACATGCACTCCCCCTTTTCAACTTCTTTTGATAGTTGGATTGTTTTCAATGTTGTATAATATGTTTCACCATTTGTTAATTGCTTGCAGCGCTTTAAAGAAATGAGAGAAATGCATGGCAGTAGCGGTCGTGATGATAGACAAAAGCGAGAACAGCAACGACAGGAAAGGGAGATGGCTAAATTTGCTCAAATGTATCCAATTAATTGTGCTTTTGTTATCTCATGGTTTTTTAAATAATTTTTCTGTTACACTTTATTATTTGAGCTGCAATTTATAGAGCTGATAGTCAGCTATCATCCTTCCCATGTCTTATTTTTGTATTCTTTATGTGGTATAGGGCTGGTGCTCGTAAACAGCAGCAGCAGCAGCAGCAGGAGCTACTGGAGGAATCTGGTGCTGGTACTGCTTCTGCTCCTATAACTGCTTCTGCACTTGCTGATCATGATCAGCGAAAGGCATTAAAGTTTGGGTTTTCTTCTAAAAGCGGCACCTCTAAGGTATGCGATCACAGGGTAACACTTTGTGTGCTTGAGAGGTATTAAGATTAATATAAACTGCATATTTGTTTATTAGGACAGGATTCTGACCGACTTAATGTGGCACCTTTTCCTAAGCCAGGTGTAAATTTGAAATAGCCATGTGATATGTAGGAACTGAGTCTGGCCTGGAACTTTAATCTCTTGCTAATTGAAAGTCGTCTGACTGATGAACAAGCTTGGAGCTAACTTCTTAATGAACTCGCTTCATTTTGCAGAATGCACTTGGCAGTGCAGCGAAGAAACCAAAAGCAGCTGTTGCATCGGTTTTTGGAAATGACAGTGATGATGAATAACACAAGTTAGCCATGTATCTCACGTAATTTATGTGATGGTTGCATAATCCTTGGGGTTGCAGGGACAATGGTGGCATAATTTGAAATTTGCAGCATTTTGTGTTGTCTATTAGACTTGTTTGTGAAATATGTTCTATATGTGGAGCAGAAAGATATAAATTAGAAGCTACAATAAATGCTTGAATGGAAATTGGTTTCATATATGTTAACGGACATTATGTATAAAGTGGTACTACTACAAGCGTACGAGAACAGAATACATATTTGTTCTGAATCTCTGCGTGTTGTCATAATAAATTATGGAGAAGCGTAGTAACAATTACAACCCCGTCATCCGTTCTATTTTTGGTTGGCACAGGAACAACTGATAATCACCAAAAAATAGTGACCTACAGAATCACAGCGGAAACTGAGCAGCCTCAGCAAAGCCAATCTTGAAATTACTGTAGTCAAAAACGGTGTGGTAGACCCCCATGAATACATCTCCAAGAATCCTGCACGCACGCGTGCATGTAATTTCAGCATGTGCTACAAGATAACTTGAGCCAAGAAACGGCAGGAACGTAAACAGTGCTGGTTTTACTTACCACAAAGGACCCCTTGGTGGGGGCACATCCAAAGCTGTAAATCCACTCACACTGTAGTAATGTCTGCTACCGTCTTCAGAACATACTGCAAAATGAGTAATTGATCTCTTAATTTTGCCTCATATATCGACTGGTAAAAGAACCCTCGTGGAGTATCATATCATCCTATGACAAGAAACTAGGAAGAAAATCACCTGCTCCGGAGTGAGCTTAAAAGTTTTGTCTCCAATTGTGAATGTGATATCTGGCATTTTCGGAATTCTAGCACAGTCAATTACCGACTCTCCCATTGGACTTGGTAGGCTCTCGCAAACCTGTTAAACACCAAAACCATCTCATTCACATAGATGCCTCTTCAGGCTCTCAACAGAGGTTAAGTTTCAAAATAAATTACCTCATTCACGTAGTTGAGAACTTTTCCTTTGTCCCCTTTTCTTTAAGCTGATTCTGAATCCAAATAACAGTCATCTGGCAGGCAGCGCACAAAAATTTGTTCCCCGCTGATAGTCCCTCCATGTTTTCCTTCAAAACCACAGTTTCGATCCCACTGCTGCACACAGGAAGTGAACCCCATCTAACACTATGCCAGCTTCTGAAGTGCAGTGGATCATGAAACTAATTTCTCCGAAGCCTCAAACACAATTTCATTTCTTACTAACATGCCTAATTTATTTTCATTTAATGGTTGTGCATCTTTGCCAAGTGTTCCCACCAAGGAATAGGATTGCAATAAATGGCAGTCAAAATTTTATATGAAGTTTTAAAGACAAGAAAAGAGAACAAAGAGAATGTGAAGCAGTGTTTGATTTCCCACCTCATGTACTGAACCCCGTTGACAAGATACAAGCAAATCTGAGTACATACTTTGCCCGGTTGTACCTGCAAATGATTAATGCATCTATGATTGAGTTTTGGTAAGTTTGTAGAGATTGAGAAGACAATGAAAAGCGAAAAACATAAAATAAACACACCCCTGACATTAGGAGCTTCCATATTAGGTCTCCGTATTGAGAGACAACTTCCTTACATTCAGCACTAACGACTCCTTCAGTTCCAATAGCATGATGGATTTCAGTAACAACAGCCTGAACTTATATTTGGTTAGTAACAGCTCCTCAGATACAACAACATTGATAATAACATGACTCTTCTTTTGATATTCACAGATTAAGTAATTGACTACCAGAACCCAGATGATTGGTTATGCCTGGAAATCTTTTAGCAAAACACAAAGTCTTTGTAAAGTGAGAGCTCATTCCGTGGGGCCAGCAAGTAATAAATGTTCCTGAATCCACAATTGCAGCACAACCTCCTTCACAAACACCTAAGAATTTTGATGGGAATTTGTTAATTCTTCTTTGAAGAGCTTGAAAGCATTCACATAACTTCAGTCAAAGGTTAAACAACCCTCGCTCCACTTTGGCTCATAAGGCATGTGAGCTTAAGCCAAGCTGAGGTCAAAATAAAAAAAACAACTTGGTACATTTCAGCTTTAAGCATTCTGCTATATGTTATTATGAGATGATTGTTTGATAAAAATCAAAGTGCAGTTGTTTCTATATCAGATATAATCTGTTCCAGTGCTCAACCTGACGTTTATATTTGTCAGTGATTAAACAAAAACACAAGGCATTAGCCATAGTACATGATCAGTAATGAGAAAATGTTCTAATATATCACCTGTTGAATGGTTTCCAATAAGAAAGTCTCCCATATCACACTGCAAGACAATTTGGAGACATTAAGGAAGTTTTCTTCCGTAGAAAATATTAGAAGGAAATTGACAAGTTTGCCAGAAAACATAGTTAATGGTTTAGTCTCATTGATCTGTCAATAACCTTTCTGACTAACAGGAACATAAGTATGCTTCACCTTGTAGTGTTTGGGGTCAACACCACCAAAAACAATTTCACCTCCCTCTTGGGCCAATGGATCGCTTTGGGCCAGAATGAAAAGACTTCCTCTCTTACAAGATCTTGGTTCACCATATTGTACCTGTGTACTTGTCATGCATTAATATATAGTGTATGCATCACAACAGTAGAAGCAAAATGTTTAGAGACAATGAACCTTATCTTTTAACCATATTTTCATTAACTAGATAGGAAGAAAACTGCCCCAAATGAAGTTCACAAAGAACCATACCACACTGGAGTAGCATTCCCCACTGAAATCTCCTTGAATCCAAGCCCAAGGATTCCAGCAAACTTTGCCAAAGCAAAAGTGAGACTTCCTTCTCTGGTAGCCTCAATGAAAACCTGAAGATTGAAAAAGAAAAGAAAAGAAAAGTGCCCATTAACAGTTGTATTAGCAAACAAAAAGCCCAACCTATTTTCGAAAAGAAACTCAAAAGCAGCCGAAACTCACTTGATCCTTGACAACAAGATCCCCAACTTGAACATTATCTTGAGTGAAGAAGCCAGATATTGATCCAGATCCATAATTCATTTCACAAGATTTTCCTGAATCACTCCAAACAAGAAAGGTTATATAACTTTGATTCCAAGGCACACAGCAAAGCGTTTTTGTTTCTAGCAACAAAATCTCTCACACATGATCAAAGGTGAAATAAAAAATAACCATAGAATAGAAGATATTACCAATCTTGGTATATGTACTTGATCGGCTAGACTTGTACTTTGAATGGAAATAGCAAGCGATCTGTAAATAGATATAAGTAATGGCTAAGATGAGTGATTCTAGCAGAGCATCAACTTGTTAAAATTCAGCAGAAACTTACAGAGAAGTAGCATTTTGAAGAAGGAACCCAGAGATTGAAACTGCCTGTGTCAAATATGACAGTGAAGTTCTGTGGAGGTGAGCCAATGCCAATTCTCCATAGTATTGGGCATCCAAGTAGTTTTTTAGAGGCACTACTTCTCCGTCTGAACTACCAAAGTTATGAAGCATATCCTCTCCACGGATTGCAATCTGGCAGCTTTAACACCATGACGATCCAATCTTTGCTTCTTCAAACTAATTCTGGATAGGCCAGCAGAGAGAGAGGGGAGAAGTATGCTTGTCATAGCCCAAAAACACAAAGTCACCGGAACAAGTTTGTATGCCATGTTTAGAGAAACTCATGATACATGACAGAGAGAGTTAAGTGAACAATCGTGTATGCCAGAAGTGAGCGATGACAAGAACAAAGAATCAAAATTTGTTGATTAATTAGGACAAAACTTACAGATAGATCAATCGCAACAAGGAAGCCATATGTAGTAGGGCTCGCAGACAGATATAAGAACCATATATGGGATTCAGAAAACGAAAAAAGAAAAGAAAATATGTGTATTACTGCAAGGCATATGCAAGCAGTGCAGATAAAAGGAAACTTGGCCATTTGCAATGAAATTGTTAAAAGAACATCGAAATTCAATGTATTTAAGTTTCTTTTGAGATTTGCCACATGTGTGATCCATTTATGCACAGATGATTCATGCACATACACCAGTAAATAATAAAGCAGTGGGGGGTTACTTATAAACAGAAAACTACACCCTGAAATTAATTCCTGAAAATTACTGAACCAAAAAGGAAGTAATTTGTAGGGTGTTCTATTTCTAATTTATATATGCATAGCTTTAAGAGAAGGGGAG
Organism: Heritiera littoralis; assembly: GCA_031772115.1. Classification (NCBI taxonomy): domain Eukaryota; kingdom Viridiplantae; phylum Streptophyta; class Magnoliopsida; order Malvales; family Malvaceae; genus Heritiera; species Heritiera littoralis. The sequence goes on along the minus strand of JAPDPK010000020.1, from coordinate 7,884,213 downwards.
AAGAGAAAGAGAAGCGAATTGCATGCCTTTAATATGGTAACAAAAGCTAACTTGTAATTAAATTAAAGATGCTGCTGCAGTGGCTGTGGCTGTGGCCGCGGCTGATATGTTAAGCTTCAAAACCATGCATGAGCTCTGACTCTTGAGAAGCGAGAACAAATTAAGCTAGCTAGCAAGATGCCAACAGATTAAGAGAAATTGCATGGAAGCTTCCACACCATATATATATTATATATATATATAATATATATAATATATATATATATAACACATCTATCAGGAAACCGAAGTAGGTCCTATGTTGTTTTGTTCCTGTTGCTTTTGATTTCTCTCCAATTATACATACATGACATTGACAACATGCAGAATTGATAATTAAGCACAGGTAGCACACCGCTCAACCATAAGAAGCATATATTTAGCTCGAATGAAATACTCCTCCAATTTTAATAGAAAGATCTAATGCTGATTAAACCACCTAAATGGTATATGCACCCATTTGCACAACCTTAGTATTTTATAATCATCTGAACTGGCCCACAATCCTAACTAGATCAGATAATAAAAAAGAAGATGTTATCAATGTATACTCCATAAAATGATAACTTTATAAAATCAAAAAGTGGTGACGTTGGCCCAGGGAATAATAACCACATACTATTGGAAGATAAAAACAAAAAGGATAGGTTAAAGAAACTAATACATCCTAATCAGCATCAATGTGTGTGTGTATATATATACATATATTATATATGAACTAAATTGATTTGTTGCTTCGAAATAAGCTCCCGAATTGATACTATTTTCATCTCATTCTCTGAAATCTTCCTCTTCCTTGGAGTCAATGATGGAATCAAAGGCAGCAGTAGCTTTTAAATATTGCTGCTATTTGGCCGTCCAACAAAAATAAAATATATCAACGACATGGTAATAATATATAGCATGAAAAATTAGATGGTAAATAGTAACAAAAACATAGTTCGAATATAAAGTCGTCACTAGTCCAGGCTAGTTATAGGTTTTTTCACCCATTTTTGCCTTTGAATGGATTTGGAATCCATCCATAACTCCATTCCACGCGAAGCAAAAAAAACTTTTCCCAGGAGTGCACGCAGGAGAGTTGTGGGTGGAACTGAAGGTGGATGGTGGCATCATAGCCATAGTCATAGATCATAGTGTCTGAAGCAGTCAGTGCTGTCCGATCTTGCACCAGAAAACAATAATAAAGTAAACTAGTGCAATGGTTTGTTTTACTCTTTTGAGTTAAACACTTACATATGTCGCTTAACCCTTCTTTTTCTCACTCTTCCTCCTGGATACTTTCCTCTTCCTCGATCCTTTCTCCGTTTCTCCTTTCCATGGCCTCTTCTCTGCGTACGCATCCTCGTACCCAAACCAATTCTAATACCAGCGTCATGAACGGCACTTCTGCCTCTGAAGCTGACCCAATATCGCAGCTTTCCAAAAAACCCAGATTGTGTGCCCCTCCTCAATCCTTGTTCATCACTCCCTCCGATATACTCTCTGAATTCTCCCACCACGATCCCTCCATCGCTCGCATCAACAACGGCAGCTTCGGCTGCTGCCCTTCTTTTGTTCTTTCTGCCCAGCAGCAGCTCCAGCTCCAGTGGCTCCAGCAGCCTGACCACTTCTACTTCAACCAGCTCCAGTCCAGAATCCTCGAATCCAGAAACATTATCAAGGAGATGATCAACGCAGACCATGTTGATGAGGTTTCCATTGTTGACAACGCCACCACCGCCGCAGCCATTGTGCTGCAGAAGATCGCTTGGGGTTTCGCAGAGGGGAGGTTCCAGCCTGGCGATGCCGCTGTCATGCTTCACTACGCTTATGGGGCTGTCAAGAAGTCCGTTGAAGCTTATGTCACGCGCGCTGGCGGGTATGTGATTGAGGTCCCTCTGCCTTTTCCTGTTAACTCTGTTGTTGAGATAGTGCAAGAATTTAGGGCGGCTTTAGAGAGAGGGAAACAAAATGGCAGGAGGGTGAGATTAGCTGTCATCGATCATGTTACATCAATGCCTAGTGTGGTCATTCCTGTTAAAGATTTGGTTAAGATTTGTAGGGAGGAAGGCGTCGACCAGGTATTTGTTGATGCTGCTCATGGAATTGGGTGTGTTGACGTTGATATGAAACAGATTGGGGCTGACTTTTACACTAGTAATTTACATAAATGGTTCTTTTGCCCACCTTCTGTCGCCTTCTTGTATTGTAGAAGGTCTACAGAAAGCTCTGATTTGCATCATCCTGTGGTTTCCCATGAGTATGGGAATGGGTTGGCTATAGAAAGTGCTTGGATTGGGACTAGGGATTATAGTGCTCAGTTGGTGGTTCCCAAGGTTTTGGAATTCATCAATAGGTTTGAAGGCGGCATTGATGGAATCAAGAAGAGGAACCATGAAGCTGTTGTTGAGATGGGGGAGATGTTGGCCAAAGCATGGGGAACTCATCTTGGCTGTCCTCCAGAGATGTGTTCAAGCATGGTTATGGTCGGTTTACCTGCTTGTCTGCGAATTTCAAGTGATCAAGACGCACTGAAATTCCGAACGTATTTAAGGGACAAGTTTGGTGTTGAGGTTCCAATATATTATCGAGCACCAAAGGATGACGAGGTTGGTCCAGTAACAGGGTATGCTAGAATTTCTCATCAAGTTTACAACAAAGTTGAAGATTATGACAAGTTTAAGAATGCAATTAATAAACTTGTTGACAATGCTTTCACTTGTGCATCTCTTCCCAATTGATAAGGTTTGTGCTGCTGTTTTCATTCATTCAACTCTTCTTTTGGCTATTACTTAATGATTAAATGCGTGATTATGTTTTGCCTGCTAAATATTTCATGAATTGTGGTTACTTTTTCTGCCTCTTTCGCTGTTATTTCAAGTACTGTGGTTTCCTTATATTTACCTATATATAGTTTAAACCTACGGAAAATGCCCAAAATTTCCTCCTTGTATATTGAAGAACACATTTCAACCCTACGTCTTGTGACTTGTTGTTTATGTGCTTAACAGCTTAACCATTTACAACCAAAAGAAAGCATCTTTAGAAGATACGCTGTTGCTCATTTCTTCTCTGTGGTTGTCATTCATGAATCATGAATTGAGTACTTTATTGCCCATGCCTTTGTCTTCTGTCCCCTTTGCTTTGATCCTATTACAGCTAAGTTCCTGTTGAATTTCTTGCTAATTGATTTAAAAGTGAATTTTAGCTGTATTTATATTGTACTGATCAAAGCTGTAGACACTTTAACCACAGAATGCATTTAGAGAAGGTGATGCATTTCTTTATAGCATTAGGAGAAAAAAAAACTTAGTGCACTTTAGTCGACGTATACACCGCTGCTGAAGCCAAACCATCACATACATTGTTCAGAGCAATGTTATGTAGCTGCATGGTCCAATTCCAAACATGGATGGTGGTGGCGTTCAGTGACATTAATAACTTGTAAATAACGATCTGTTTGGTAAGATTATTGGAGGTAGTGGAACCTGTTTAAACTTGGGTACTAATTTAATTTATAAAATTCAAATCCTTTCTACTCTTGGTATTATGGAACCTCTTGGGTATAAAAAACAAATTTCTGTCTCTCTGCATGATAATGGGGCTTCTTGCAAAAGAATGCTTTATTTATTTATTTATTAATTTATTTTGGTAAGCAAATAGGGTATAACATCTATTTTGTTTGCATGATTCATGGAACATGGGATTGATCCTCATATCTGAAAGAATATAGTTATGAACCTGAGTCAATTAATTATTTAGTTGCTTTGTTGATATGTACTAGTGCTCTGCTTGTGTGCAGCTGCAGCAGAAGAATGTGTAGTAGTGGTGTTTGGATTGAATAGAGCCAGCCAGGTCATCAGCTTGGTTTGGATCACCTGTTGTCATGGTTTCGGTACCATGGCACATACATACATATATATATATATATATATATATATATATATATATATATATATATCCCATAATTTCTGGAAAGGAATGGCAAAGAGAGGCCTGCTTGGTTTGTAGCTCCTGAGTTTAGTATTTGCTTTTCTTGAATCTTATCTAAATTGCTCGAGGAGATAAACTTATGTGGTGGTTGAGTTGGGGTGTAATTGTTGTACATGTTCAATGACTAATTTTAATATGATAGTAGGTTCTATTGTCCCCAAAACAGAAAGAAGTCCTTAGTTGCAATTAAGCAAGCAGCATTATGCAAAAAGGAGAAGAGAATAGCAGCATGCTCTTCTTTGCAGGTAACACTAACACTCAACACTTCACTTACGTTCATCGTGCTTTTCAGATTACCTGAAAGAGAGAGAAAAGGTTAATCATGTTTACATAAGACGTATTACTAAAATTCAATGTTGAACGATGAAAGAGGCGGCAAATAATAATGCTTTAATTGTAATGCAGGCAGCAACCCTGCCTCTCCACTTCAGAATCCGTACTCGTTAAGCTACTGCTTTCATTTTGATGAACAAAAAGTTATATTCTCGCAAGTGCACGAATCAAGGTAATATAACGTACAAGTACAAGAGTCGATCCCACATATTCAATTAAAATTCAACTATTTATGCTCTAAAAATTATAAAAGACAATAAAAAAAAATTATCTAAGTATCTAATTAACTAATGGAATTAATTAATCTAATAAAACAAATAAATTCACCAATAGAGAAAAGCCTAGGAATTTGATTTCACCAATACATTGCAATTTTATGTCTTCAATCCTAAAAATCTCAATTCAATTCTAGGGTTTATTCTTCCTAATATATGATTACTCTGTTTGATGGCAGCTATAATCAAGTGTTTTTAATCATTAATTACCTATGATGTGTAGCATAATCAATGACTAAAAACCCATTAAGAATAGAAGAACATATAACAAGAACCAAATAAATATTCTAACTTGATGTATGCATCAAATATTTATTCAATCATTCAAGAGAGCTATACATAGCTTAGCATATGATGTGTACCTTTACCATGTCTCAAACAATCAATTAATTTATATTAAAGGTGGCCAATCAATAACACAAATCAAAAGATTGAATTAATCACAATGAATGATACTAGAATTTTAGAATTGATCAATTAATCATAAAGATATAAAATATGTAAGTAGGCTTGATCAAATTCCTAGCAAGAAAATTAGTTCATGTTTAATCTAGCACAAAACATTAAATTAAATTGAAAATTCACGCTTGATCAAACAGTAGCAAATATATATATAAAATTAGTCTAATAATGTAATAATGCAATTGAACAAAAGGTCAAAAAAAATGGCAGCCCTTATCTAAACTTAAATGCATAAATATAATATAATTTTGCAAGAAAAGAGCACGTGGCTTCCTTTGCTGCAAAGAGCAACTTCTCAATTTCCATAAGCAGTCCACATTCTTGCATCACAACACCAACATCGATTCAAGCTAAACTCGCGTGTACTGCTAGTCTCTTATACTCGGGTCTTGCTGCTTCAAAACTGCTCTAGTAAGCCACGTTGTAACTATTTTAACAATTTAAATTGCTGATATCAATTCTACTACAACAGCAACTCTGCGGTTCTGTAACTGCAACTCTCAAGCTCTCTTTTTGTGCTCTGCTTCTTCCTTGGGTTGCTGCCGCCCCCTCTCTCCCCCTTTGCCTCTTTAACCTGTTTGCACTTATATAGAAACACAAAACTTGCAAACCAAGTAAAAACCCTAATAAAACTTTCCTTTTTTTATTTTAAAACAAAAATCCTTTAAATTTTAATAAATTCATATCATATCTTCCAAAATTAATTCCAAAATCACTTTCTCTAAATTAATTCACAAGATACATTAAACCATTAATTTTACACAAGATTATAGCAATAAATGTGGTAATAAATAATAAAAATAATATAACAATTATATTATTATCAAATACCCCCAAACCTACATTTTTGCTAGTCCTCAAGCAAAATTAAAAGAAAATGCACGTGTTTATGACATTTAAGAACAAAAGTGAAAACTCAAGGACACCCAAAATGTTTCACTCAAATTCATGTAAATTCAATTCCACTTGATTTCCACATATTGCCTCAAATATTCCTCACATCTATAATTCAAATAATCGTTCAAAATACAACTCAGTAATCTTATAATTCAAATGTTAATTAACTCAAATCATGATATCAGATGTGTGTGTGTGTTTAGCCAAACTCAAATTCCTTGTCAATACTCAATTAAAATTATGCAACTCATGAATAAATGATGTGATCTCAAAAATTTTTTTTTCTTTTGACACTCCATAAGCTTGCTCTTCTTACATCTCTCCACTAATGTAGACAATAAAATTAACTTAGATCAAAAGGTCTTTATTAGCTTATAATGTTGGGCCAAGGTATTGGTAAACAAAGAAAGGAAAGGTAAAAATCAAAACAAGAGAACTAAAAATGATAAAGCACATATTATTTCTCTCTCTTTTTTTTGTTCACTTCCTTTTTCTGTTTTTTTTTCTTTTGAACTCCACATATTTATCTCCACAACCCCCAAACCTATCTTTTTCATGCATTTGTTTGTAGATGACAATTTCCATGCCACATTTTAAACTCCTTCTTCTTTCTTTTCTTTTTTTTTTCACAATGGAGTCAAGGCATGATCCAAAATTTTTTTTTTGGGAACCTCTTCTTTTGAAAATATTTCTTGAATCAAATCCCCTCAATAATAGATATATGCATTAAAGCTCTCTTTAAGGGTAAATTCATTATTTTTCAGGCTAATTTGGGTAAAGTCAATGAGGTTACAAGAAAATTCGAATGGTGGCTATTCAAATGCTTTTGCATATGCCATTCTTTCAATAAGGCTCAATGGGGTATACTAGTGAATAATTTGTAACATGGTAGGCTTCAAAGGCTCAAACGTTCCAAGGAATGCCTAAATCATGTCTAAGTCAATCAATTGCCTATGATTTCGCCTCAAGTGTAATAAAACAAATTCTAGAGTGTCATGCATGATCACTAATTTCACAAGTTCACATAATCAGTCACTAAGTATCAACAATTCATACGAGTATGGCTTATGTGCTCAATTGTTCATCAATCATGAAATAAATAAAATTAACACCAAATTATGTAATTACCTAAGTATATATTTCTCACAATCACTTAACCATAGTAAAATTCTCTCATATTCATCATAGGCTAGTGAAAAATCATAGTAAAAAAAAAGAAAAGCATAAATCCAAGTAAATTTTTTTAAAAAAAATTTTTTAAATTTTTTTTGTTTTTTTTTAAATAAACTAAATAGACACAACTAAACTACACTCCCAAACCTAAATCAAACTTTGTCCTCAAAGTTGAAAAACAAAGATTAATAAAAGATTAAGAATGTACACACTAAAAAAAATAAAAAAATAAAAAATGAAAAATGAAAAATCATACCTAGTTGGGTTGCCTCCCAACAAGCGCTTTATTTAATGTCTAGGCAAGACAGGATGCTTGATCTAAGGCTTCTCCAAATCAACGAAATCCACTACCTGGCCCTTTGGAGTGCCTTCCAAGTGTGGCTTCAATCTATGCCCATTCACCTTGAAACTAGCTCCTGTTCTCATGTTCTCAATCTCAACTGCACCATAAGGAAACACTTTTCGCACCAAAAATGGTCCACACCACCTTGACTGCAACTTTCCTGGAAAGAGACGCAAACATGAATCATAAAGTAAAACTTTCATACCTTGTTTGACTTTTTTCCAGAGAATAGATTTGTTGTGGTACAACTTTGTTCTCTTATTGTAAATCTTTGCATTCTCATAAGCTTCATTTCGAATCTCATCCAACTCATTCAATTGGCCATTCCTAGTTCCACCAGCCAATTTGTCATTTGTTTTATCCTGCACAAGATTAGAGTTAACAACTGAGTCCAAAACATCAACTGAGAAACAATCATTAGAATCTATAGGCAATTTTAAAGAATTAAAAACAGAAAATTCCACAGTCTCATCTAAGACTGTCATGGTTAGTTTCCCATTTTGAACATCAATGATTGTCTTTGCTGTAGCCATGAATGGACGTCTAAGCAAAATGGGTAGCTCATGCTCATTCTTTGACTGTCTCTCCATGTCCAAAACTACAAAATCAACAGGAATAATTAGTTTATTAATTTGAACTAAAATATCCTCCACAATGCCTCTAGGATATCTAATTGAACGATCAGCAAGTTGAAGAGACATTGTGGTAGGTTTTAATTCTCCTAAACCTAATTGCAAGTAAACAGAATAAGGCATTAGATTGATGCTTGCACCCAAATCCAACATAGCCCTTTCTTTCTTTGAACCTCCTACAGTAATGTCGATGTTAAAACTCTCTGGATCTCTCAATTTGGGTGGCAACTTCTTTGAAGCACAACACTTACCGTTTCCGAAACCATTACCTTTTCATTTGGCTCATACTTACGCTTAGGGATGAAAAACGGGCGGGCCGGGGCGGGTGCGGGCCGGGCCGTACAGATACGGGCCAAAACGGGCCAAGCCCGTTTAGGCCCGTTTTTAAACGGGCCTATTTTTACATGCCCGGTCCGTTTTTAATGCGGACCGGGCTGGCCCGCGGGCCATATAATTTTTAAATAAAAAATAATAAAAATAAAATAAAATTTTAAAAATCATTAAAATTCATATACAAATACAATTTAAATACAATTACAATTCACTTACAATATTTTAAAATAAATAATTGCAATCTTAAAAAAAAAACATAAATTTCTATTAAACATTAAAATCTTCCAACATCTTATTTTCATTATTATATGTGTATATACATATAAAATGTCATGGTTTGAATTCAAAATAAAATTACATGAATTCATTTTTTTGCTAGAATACAATAAAATCATATCATGTATTTATTATTTTGTAAGAAATAAAAATACATTAATAATATAATTAAAAAACAAATTATATTTTAAAAAAAATGAAAAAAAGGCCTAAAATGGGGCCGGCCCGCGGGCTTATGAACCGGCCCGCGCGGATCGTCGACCCGCGCGGGCCAACCCAACGGGCCTAAAAAATTGAAACCGGCCCTTTAAAAGCCCGCGGGCTTAACGGATAAGCCCGCGGGCTTCGGCCCGTTTTACACCCATACTTACGCTTGTGAGTATTCAATTCCTTTAAGAACTTTGCATAAGATGGTATGTTCCTGATCATATCAAGCAAAGGTAAGTTCACATTAACCTTAGACAAAATATCATATATTTCAGAAAATGACTTATCCAATTTGCTTTTCTTAAGTCTGCTTGGAAACGGAATAGGAGGAACATAGGGGTGCTGAGCCTTGTGTAACTTAAGAGTTTCAGAAGATGGATTGGACTTCTCACTTTGACTCGGTTCCTCAATATCCTTCTTTTTGCCACCACTTGGACTGTTCTCTTGTTGCTTCTCCTTGGCAAGCTCATCACCTACAGGTAAGGTTAAACTTTCTTCAGAATCATCATTCATTTTATTATCAAATACCTTACCATTTCTCAAAATAGTAATAGATTTGGCTTGCTCAGGTTGGCTTGGAAATTTTCCAGGAACATGGCCTTGCAATGCCTCGGCAATTTGTCCAACTTGGACCTCTAATTTCCGCTAAGAAACCTCTAGTTGCTGGAATCTCTGTTCATTGCTTTGTTGATTACTCTAACAAACTTCTATAAAGTTTTGCAAAGTATCTTCTAAAGATGGCTTCCGTGGTTGGAAAGAAGAACTTGCTTGACTTTGGTTCAGGTTGTTGCTCCATGAAAAATTAGGATGACTTCTCCAACCCGGGTTGTAAGTATTTGAAAAAGGATCATTCCTCACCCGTTGGTTATGAGAGTTCATCATATTGGCTTGCTCAACAAAATCTGGAAATTTTTCACTAGAAGGGCAAGCATTAGTAACATGACCATGAATCCCACAAATTCCACATACCTCATTAGACACTGGCATTCTTTGACCCATCATCATAGCACACATAGACGTCATTTGCTTGGTTAATTCTGAAACCTGCATTGCCAACTCAGTGTTAGTGTTAATCTCATAAAGACCTCTAGGTTTACCTCTAACACTCTTTTGTTATGAATTAGCTCCAAGCATCTCGTAGAGCTCGTAGGTCTCTTGTGCAGTCTTTTCTCCCATGGCACCTCCAGCAGCATTATCAACCATAGCTTGACAAGCTTGAGTTAGTTCATCATAAAAAAATTGATTTTGCAATTCTAATGGATACCGATGATGTGGACATTGAATCAAAAGCAATTTAAAGCGTTCCCAAGCTTCATGGAATGCCTCACCATCTGCTTGTGTGAATGTTGCAATCTTACCCCTCAATTCAGTGGTTTTGGCATGTGAGTAAAACTTACCTATGAACTTATTGTACACTGCATCCCATGTGGTAAGTGAGGCTGGCGTTATAGACATGAACCACGTCTTTGCCGCATCCTTCAAAGTGTAGGGAAAACATCTCATTCGTAATTGGTCCTCAGTCAATCCCTGCAAAGGAAAAGTTTGAACAGTTGCATAAAAATCACGAATGAATGTTAAAGGATCTTCAATAGCAGCACCATGAAAAGAAGGAAGCATATTAAAATGAATATTCTTAAGCTCATAGTTCCTGGCTGCATCATTGAGAACAATGCATGATGGTGATGTCCCCACAGTAGGACGTGCAAACTCCTTCATAGGACGATTTTGAACACGATTTTGAACTTGATTTTCAGCTTGATTCCCCACTTGTAACTCCATGTGCATTTCAACTAGTTCCTCTTCTTGTGCCTTCTCCTTTCTACCGATTCTGTCAATTTGATCGTTGATGGGCACTATCTCTTGATCAAGTGATCGTCTACCTTGCATCTACTATCTAAAGAAAGAAAGGAAAGGAGAGAAAAAAAAAGAAAAAAAAATTAGTAAGCTAAAAATAAAAAATAAAAAATAAAAAATAATAATAAAAAAATAATATATATATATATATAAAAGAAAAACACACGTAGTTAAAAAAAATTGAATAAACTTCAGACAAATCCCCGGCAACAGCGCCAAAAACTTGATGAACAAAAAGTTATATTCTCGCAAGTGCACGAATCAAGGTAGTATAACGTGCAAGTACAAGAGTCGATCCCACAGAGATTTGCTAAATTTATTCAATTAAAATTCAACTACTTATGCTCTAAAAATTATAAAAGCCAATAAAAAAAAGAATTATCTAAGTATCTAATTAACTAATGGAATTAATTAATCTAATAAAATAAATAAATTCACCAATAGAGAAAAGCCTAGGAATTTGATTTCACCAATACATTGCAATTTTATGTCTTCAATCCTAAAAATCTCAATTCAATTCTAAGGTTCATTCTTCCTAATATATGATTACTCTGTTTGATGGCAGCTATAATCAAGTATTTTTAATCATTAATTACCTATGATGTGTAACATAATCAATGACTAAAAACCCATTAAGAATAGAAGAACATATAACAAGAACCAAATAAATATTCTAGCTTGATGTATGCATCAAATATTTATTCAATCATTCAAGAGAGCTATACATGGCTTAGCATATGATGTGTACCTTTACCATGTCTCAAACAATCAATTAATTTATATTAAAGGTGGCCACTCAATAACACAAATCAAAAGATTGAATTAATCACAATGAATGATACTAGAATTTTAGAATTGATCAATTAATCATAAAGATATAAAATATGCAAGTAGGCTTGATCAAATTCCTAGCAAGAAAATTAGTTCATGTTTAATCTAGCACAAAACATCAAATTAAATTGAAAATTCACGCTTGATCAAACAGTAGCAAATATATATATAAAATTAGTCTAATAATGTAATAATGCAATTGAACAAAAGGTCAAAAAAAATGGCAGCCCTTATCTAAACTTAAATGCATATATATAATATAATTTTGCAAGAAAAGAGCACGTGGCTTCCTTTGCTGCAAAGAGCAACTTCTCAATTTCCATAAGCAGCCCACATTCTTGCATCACAACACCAACATCTAAACTCGCGTGTACTGCTAGTCTCTTACACTCGGGTCTTGCTGCTTCAAAACTGCTCTAGTAAGCCACGTTGTATCTATTTTAACAATTTAAATTGCTGATATCAATTCTGCTACAACAGCAACTCTACGGTTCTGTAACTGCAACTCTCAAGCTCTCTTTTTGTGCTCTGCTTCTTCCTTGGGTTGCTGCCGCCCCCTCTCTCCCCCTTTGCCTCTTTAACCTGTTTGCACTTATATAGAAACACAAAACTTGCAAACCAAGTAAAAACCCTAATAAAACTTTCCTTTTTTTATTTTACAAACAATAAATCCTTTAAATTTTAATAAATTCATATCATATCTTCCAAAATTAATTCCAAAATCACTTTCTCTAAATTAATTCACAAGATACATTAAACCATTAATTTTACACAAGATTATAGCAATAAATGTGGTAATAAATAATAAAAATAATATAACAATTATATTATTATCACATTTGCATATGTTTTGTTTTTATTGATTAAAAGCTTTCATTTGTATATGTTAAAAGTCAAGCTCTCGTCCCTTTTTCAAACGTCTCTTGTCTCTTGTATAATGTATTTAAATATATTTTTGTTCAAATTCCTTTTAATATTGAATGAATTTTCGAATTTTAATCGGATATATAGTAACTTACAAATTACAAAAACATTAATTAGGTATACAATCGTATCCCAAGTTAACATATCTTTATGAAAAAAAATTACACCAATATAATGTAAAAACAGAACATACTTGACTAATAGATAGGGAGAGAGAGAGAGAATTATGATGATATGAATGGAAGCAAAGGTGTGGCTACATGCCTAAATGTCCTCAGAAACAATGTATACTTAAATCAGCAGGAGTAAGTAATTTAAGACAAGACAAAAATAGGGTAAACTAATCGATCTCTGACACTACCAAAGCATGAAGAATCTAAAATCTAATCCGACGACAATGAAAAAAAAAAAATCTAATCCGACAACAACATAAAGTAGTCCTTCCGGCGAGTGGAAGCCAACACCAACACCAACACTAATAATATCCGTAGCTGACGTGGCATGCAGTTCACCAACCCAACCCTACGTTACGGTCTCCATCACTATTGTCCATGGACCATCTTCTTTATACTTCTGAATTTACTTTTTTACCTCTTCCTCTGATTATTGTCTCTGCAAACAGAAGGCCCCCATTATTAGGGATTTGGGGATTCCTATCCCACTCCCTTCCGTTTTAACTCAATTTCCTCACAATTCAAGGTAAGCGCCTTTCCTTCTTTTCCCAATTTTTTTGCATATCTTTTTTCTTCTTTCTTAGGGTTTCTTCCTTCCTTTTATGCATCAAATTCCTCCTACCCTTTGACCCAATGCTGGATTACGACTTGACGCTCTGTTTGGTTGTTGAGAAAACTCTGCCTCAAGAATCAATATTTGGGGAAACACTCCATCTTCGATTTATCTTTCGCGTTTTGAACTTGGGAGTATCAATGTATCTTGGTCTAATTATAAATTTGATATTTTCAGAATTCTATATTTCTCAGTGCTCAATTATACCCTTTTCAAATCCATACATATATTATATGATACAATTCGTTTTTGTTTCCTATCTTTTCCACATTAACCACACTGATCCCTCTTCGCCATTGCTTAATCAGCATCTGATGACTGAATTCAACATGTTTCTCGTTTTTTCTACGATTTTTCCAGCTATATGATTTAAACCTTTTGTTCTGCTGTGCTTGATTGGTTTCTATGGATTATCCCTGAAACATCTTTCATTTGTCAAATGATTGGCAGGTCATGGCTGCAAAAAGGGTCATAGCAATTTGTCAATCTGGTGGTGAATTTGAGACTGACAAGGATGGCTCGTTGTCATATAGAGGCGGGGATGCTCACGCAATAGACATTGATGATCAAATGGAGTTCAGTGACTTCAAGATGGAAGTAGCAGAAATGTTTAATTGTAGCATTAATACTATGTCTATTAAATACTTCCTCCCTGGTAATAAAAAGACTCTAATTACTGTCTCCAATGACAAAGATTTAAAGCGGATGATAAAATTTCATGGGGATTTTGTAACTGTTGATGTTTATATCATAATGGAAGAAATTGTTGCTCCTGATGTTTCTAACATGCCAGCCAGTAGGTAGTTTTCTTCGTTTCCAAGCTACGGCTTAGTTGTAATTGAGTATTGACTTAATGTTGAGAGTTTTTCTATTTTGTTTTATCTTTTTACAGATCAAGTAGGACAACTTTGTCTGAAGCAGTGCCTCCACTTGATGCACCTCTAGATGTTGTGGACAACATTGTGGATGATACCACTCAGCCCGAGCTTCCTCTCAGAGCCCCTTTTGACATTGTAGATGATGCCAATCATATTGATGCACACATTGATTTGCCACCTGATATTTCATCTATTCTTCCTCTTTCTTTCTCTGCCAACGAGAAGCATGCTAAAGGTGCTCAGCAGTGGCAAAATAAAATTACAGGGGTGGGGCAAAGATTTAGTGGTGTTCACGAATTTCGTGAGTCATTACGTAAATATGCCATTGCACATCAGTTTGCGTTCAGATATAAAAAGAATGATAGCCATCGTGTGACTGTTAAGTGCAAAGCAGAAGGCTGCCCTTGGAGAATTCATGCATCAAGGTTGTCGACCACTCAGCTAATCTGTATCAAGAAGATGAATCCAACACATACTTGTGAAGGGGCTGTTGCAACAACCGGGCATCAAGCAACTAGGAGTTGGGTAGCTAGTGTAATTAAGGAGAAGTTGAAACATTATCCGAATTACAAACCAAAGGATATTGTAAATGACATTAAACAGGAATATGGGATAGAACTTAACTACTTTCAGGCTTGGCGGGGGAAAGAAATTGCCAAGGAGCAGCTTCAAGGTTCATATAAGGAGGCATATAGTCAGTTGCCATTTTTCTGTGACAGGATAATGGAGACCAATCCTGGCAGTCTTGCTACGTTCACCACTAAGGAAGACTCAAGTTTTCATCGCCTTTTTATCTCATTCCATGCCTCTTTATGTGGTTTTGTTCAAGGTTGCAGGCCTCTCCTTTTTCTTGATAGCATACCCTTGAAGTCCAAATATCAAGGCACATTGTTGGCAGCGACTGCTGCAGATGGAGATGACAGTGTATTTCCTGTTGCTTTTTCTGTTGTGGATGCAGAAACTGATGATAACTGGCATTGGTTTTTGTTACAACTGAAATCAGCTCTGTCAACATCTTGTCCTATAACATTTGTTGCTGACAGACAGAAGGGTTTGCGGGAGTCAATTTCTGAAATTTTTAAGGGTTCCTATCATGGTTATTGTCTGCGCCACTTAACTGAACAACTCATTAAAGACTTGAAAGGGCCATTTTCTCATGAGGTGAAACGGCTTATGATTGAAGAACTTTATGCTGCAGCCTTTGCACCTAAACCTGAAGGCTTTCAGAGGAGTATTGACAGCATCAAAAGTATTTCTCTGGAAGCTTACAATTGGATCATACAAAGTGAGCCCCAAAACTGGGCAAATTCATTTTTCCAGGGTGCTAGATATAACCATATGACATCAAACTTTGGGGAACTCTTTTACAGCTGGGCATCAGATGCTCACGAATTACCTATAACACAGATGGTTGATGTCATACGTGGAAAGATCATGGAGTTAATTTATAACCGCAGGGCAGATTCTGATCAGTGGTTAACAAGGCTGACTCCATCCATGGAGGAAAAGCTGGAAAAGGAAAGCTTGAAAGTCCGTCCCCTTCAAGTGCTATTGACTACTGGTACTATATTTGAGGTTCGTGGTGAGTCCATTGAAGTGGTTGACATGGATAGTTGGGATTGTAGTTGTAAAGGTTGGCAACTTACTGGTTTACCATGCTGCCATGCTATTGCTGTTATTAGTTGCATCGGACGAAGCCCATATGATTATTGCTCCAGATACTTTACAACTGAGTGCTACAGATTAACATACGCAGAGTCTGTACAACCTATTCCAGATGTGGATAGGCCTCTAGAGAAAGATTCTTCACAAGCATTAGTGACTGTGACTCCTCCACCGACACGCCGTCCACCAGGTCGGCCTACCACAAAAAAGGTTGGATCACAAGAGGTAATGAAGCGTCAACTCCAGTGCAGTAGATGCAAGGGACTTGGGCACAACAAGTCCACTTGCAAAGAGCTTCTGTAGAGTGCCGGACACTGTAAGTATTAGCTTTTTGTCATTTAAAGCTTGCATCAGTTATCACTGGAATACATCATTTAGTGGCATGACCTTATTCCATTGTGTTTTGGATTTAAGAACGGTTTCTGTGCAGAGAGCCTATCTTTTTTGGCAAGCTTGTACGTATAGTGTTTTATTTGCATCTCTACATGCAGCTTCCACAAGTTATCCTACTGTTTGTATGACACATGCTTATATCTGTGCTGCACTGGAGCCTATAAGTTTTTGTTGTGTTTCCATGTACTAGTTGGCAGATCATCTTCAGTCTTCACTTAACAGTATCTGTACAAAGCTATCCTTTCCGCGTCTTGCTGTCTAGTGTATACTATGGAATAGTTTTGATGTGTTTGCAGAATTCTGTGGGTTCTGATAACCTTTGAAAACTGAAAAATTACCTTTTAGCTTTGTCCCTTGTTTTTAAGGTCTGTTGCTGTTGCCAGTGGACTAACTAGTCCTCTTATATGTTTTGTGTAGGGATCACATCAAGGATCAAGTGCATCTCATTCTGTGTATTTAACAGCTCTTTTGAAGTAGTTGAAAGACAGTGGGAGCCGCAGTGTTTATATTAATAATAAGAGCAACGGTTGCCGATGTATCTGGGGGTAGTTCGTCTATGTCAATTATTCTTTATTAGGTTGGTCCCTAGTTAAAAATTATGATTAGTAAGCAAGACAATAGTTTGTAGGAAAAATAGATGGTTTGTTAAACTAGCTATTTCTACTCCTGTTGATGGAAGCTGAATATTACCATCGACTTAGATCAAATTTTGTTGGTGTATAATGAGGAAGAGATTAAATAAATTAGGCTAGGTTTTTTACACATCAGTTTTAAGTTGTGAATTTATGTTCCTCTTCCATCTGGCTGGGCAAGCCACATAGAAAATGCTTGTTGGGATATGGTAAAGCACAAGAATGTGCAAGATGGCTTCTGGTTTTACGGCTTGTTGTATTGCTAATGCACGAGAAACAGGTTGGTCGTGTTGATGACCGAAAATCAAAGAATGGGGTTAGGCTGGCTGAGTTGTTTTCTTGTCTCCCTCCACGTAAATCTGTTTCTGCTTTTGATTTGCTTTTTGACGTTCAAAAGAAAAGACAAGGAAAATAGACGAATGCGACAGTGGGATGGACCCAAAAAATGGTGAAGGATTGTTTGCAATTGGGCTTGCTTGCTTGCTTGATTCCTTAAAGAACCGTATGGCATGGCATCGGAGGCAGTTTTTTTTTTTTTTGAATAGTGGCATAGGAGATAGTTTGCCCTTAAAAATAAATTAGAATAATTGGAGGAGTTGAAGAATAATAATATAATAAAATATGAAATCCTTAATGTAATGGTAAGGATAATAAAGAGTATCATATGGTATGATAATACTAACTCAGAGATGGTCATAGAAAGAGGACTTACTTTACAAGTCAGTCAATAACGTAAACCCTAAATATGCAGTGATAAAATAGAAAGACGAAAAGGAGTATAACAACTAAACCCCCAGAGAAGAAGAGGCCGTGGCTATGAATACTGATAGCAGTAACGGTGTTACCAACGTCCCCACCACCGCCGGAAAGTGCAGCCACTGCGGTGCCCTAGTTACCCGCCTTCTCCACGATGTTAGTCTTCTAGGCGTCTTCCGCCGCCTCTGCACCTCCTGTGTCCTTCGCCTCCATCCCTCCTCCTTCTGCCCTGTCTGCTTCTCCTTCTATGCCGCCGGCTCCCCTCCCCATCCCTCCAAGCGTGTCTCCTGCTCCAACTGCTCCTCCTTCACCCACTCTCACTGCGCCGGAGACACCTTGCTCTCTTCGTACCTCTGCCCGCCCTGCAAGGACTCGTCTTTCTGTTTCTTTCCTCTCGGGGACAGGAAGATTGACAAGAAGCTCGTTTTGCCTTTGCTCTGTGCCATTAGGATTGCCGACTCCTCCATGGGGAAGGCCGACACTGCTGCCCGGGCTCACGCTGAAAGGAACGCAAGGGAGGCGGCGCTTGCAAGAAAGCGAGTAACGAAAGCCCTGGAAGAACTATCCCTGGTTACTTATAAGAACGAGGCCAGAAAGAAGGAGAACGAGAATAATGTCTCTGCCTTGCTCTCCGGTGCCAATCTTGCCAAGTTTGAGGAGTTGGACATGGACAACGGTGATGGTGATGCTGATGCTGATATGGATATCGACGTCGATCTTGTGCGCCATATAGAAGATAGTCTCGTTAAGGTCGAGGATAATGATTCTAACCTCAATTGAGTTTCGTTTTTCTGGAGGCTTCAAGATTGAAACAAAGGCTGTACATCGATTTTTAATTCTTGTTCTATACTCGCATTGCATGTTTGCAGCAGAAATTTTCATTGGTTTTCTGCTTTAAGTCACAAATGGTGGTTTGCTGATGGGCTGACGACGGTGACTGATATTGAGAGCTTTGTTTGCAACTTGCATTGTTCCTGGATAAATAATATAGTTTCTTCTCTTTCTTTTCTACTTAATTCTATACTCCAAATCCGAGTGCTCAAAAAGTTTTGTATGATACCATTTAACATTTCTGCGTGATTCTTTTTATTTTGTTTTTTTAGTTCTTTCCTTTTTCTATCCTTCTGAGATGTTTGTTCTGTTAATTCTTCAGAAACAGGATCTTTATGGGCATTGATTTATTGAATCTTGAAACAGTGTCAGATGCTACTAAGTAAATGAACTTTAATACACAGTATGTGGACTTTCTTCTTTGGCTGTGGCACTAAAGTGAAATCGGTTTCTTTACAAGAACAAAACAAAACCTATAGATGAGAGTGCATGGAAAAGGAAATCTCTGTATTACAGCACCATTGGCTGCGGTCCCCTGAACCTAAAGGGCATCAACGCTGGGCTAGAACCCAAGACAAAAGGGGCTATTGTGTACGTACAGGCGGCAGTTCCAGCCCAATTGGCTTTGCAATTTCATGACTCAATTTTGCACTCGGCTTCGTTCTTGGTAGAAGTCTTCTACCCAGCAAATTATATCCCTGGAAACTTTGGGAAAGAAAGAGGAGCAGGAAAGAACTCCCATCCATCTTCAGCAGCAATGGAACCGCTGAATCATGTTTAGCCACAGTAGTCATGGTATTCTGAGTGGCTGAATGCTGTATCATTCACCAGAAATCTCACATGGTTTTTGAAGCTGCTAGCATTTCAGCATTCGAAATTGGACAGTGCCTCTTTTCACTAGTTATGTCAAGATATAACTTATAAGTCATCACCTGCAAAGAAGGGAATGAGATTAACTTTCCAGCAGTTCGAGAAGGGAAGGCTTGTGTTTTTCAACAATTTGACTAGCTCCCTACAAAATCCTGGGTTTACATTTTTCCCCAGATAGGTCCATGCTCATTTGGATCAATAAAATGATATCTTATGGTAACCGGACTTCAAATACCAGAAATCTCTCCTTCCTGATAAGCAGTATCTAAAAGAAATACGGATGTATAAACATGATGAACATAGTTATCAGTCACCTCTCAACCATGCACATACTAAATACTAGTTCTGAAAGATTTTGACAAATGCGTGTTTATTTGACATGCACAAGGAAATAATGGTGTCTTACAGATTGGAAGACAGATTAAGAAAACTCAAAACATACTAACCTGGTATGACCACAATTACAATGTCATTGAAGACAGATCTATCACACAGTGCCTGCCAAAGCCAGAAACTAGGTCACGATTTAGTTTTGGTCCTCCTGGGGGCGAGAAAGAAGGCATGACCTGCAAATTAACAGTTGGGACAGAATGTACCACCAAAGAATGGGTACACAGCCCAATCAAAAAAACCATACTGAATTCAAGCTTTTTATCACATCCCCAATCCCTCAGCAAGAATGGTGCTAACATTATCTTGCTCCATTGAATTTTCATAAACTGTTGTTCTCCTACTTGTTCCCTCATTGGCATTGGATCCAATCAACAATATATGAGTTGTGGCATCTGGGACCCAACCCCTTTCCAACATCAAATCTAACAAAAGACGAGCCTCATTCTTGCAACCTTCGTTCCAAAGGCCGTTAATCAGTAGATTAAATATAGCTGAATCCAGAGTTTCCCTTCTAGAAACAATTTTATCAATATCTTTTAACACCAAATGTAACTGAGAATGGTTAGTTAAACAAGAGAAAAGATCAAGCATCGTCTCTGAATCAGGCATCAGACCCTCATTAAGCATTAACTTGAAAAACATAGCACAATCTTTAAATCGATTCAGGGTACTCATACTTCGTATGAGGATGCAATATGCTTCTGCATTAACAGTACAACCCCCTATCAGCATTTGGGAAAGAATTACCAAGACATCTTTTGCTCTATATGATTTACGCAAGGCAAGCATGATAGTGGTGTAGGTCAAGCTAGTGCAAGAAGTACCAGAATAATTAGCCAATGATCTCAGCTTGACTGCTTCATCCACCTTTCCAACATCACATACAGCCTTGATCAACATATTTAATGCGGTTACTTCAAGGAGGCATCCACTTTTGGACATGTAATAATATACTTCAACAGCCTCTTTAATCTTTTCTAGACTGCAAAGGCCTTCAACTAGCCTAGAATAACACATAGAGTCCAAAACCCAGAATTTGGAACAGGTATAATAAAATAGCTCTAAACCATCCTCATACTTGTTCAATGTACAAGTACCTATGACAAGAGCTGCATATGTGCCACAATCAGGAACTACGGACTGTACAATCATTCTTCCAAGAAGCTCATAAGCTTTATTAATGCCCATGTTCTCACAAATCCATCTGAGAAGAATATTCCAAGAATTACAATCAGCTATGCCTCTCTCAGATATCTTCGCAAGAATACATTTTCCCAGAAAAAATTTACCAGCCTTACAGCAACCTTCGAGCAGTGCTTTATGTGGAGAACTTAAGTTACCACAGTTATTCTCCAAGAAATGTATTGCCTCACTATATCTTTCCCCTTCACAAAATCCATTAACTATATCCACAATTGAATCAACAGGAGGAATCTCGCCAATCTCTATCATCTGTTCAAGAATGTTAGTTGCATTATCTAAATGAAGGTTCATGCACAAACATCGAATCAGTTTCCTGCAAATTAGTGAATCTGGCACTGAATTTGATGCTCTCATCAGCCTAAATAGCTGAATTCCCTCTTCCAGTCTGTTCTCTTGACAAAACAATGGCATGATGCAATTATAGAAACTTAAATCTGGCTGACACCTGAGCTCCAACATTTCACGCAAAATTAGCACTGCATCATCAACTCTGCTATTCAGAATAAGACCTTTTATAACAATCTCAAATGTCCTGACATTAGGACTGCAGTCTTTCTTTCTCATCCTCCTAAACTGATCCAAACCTGACTCAATCCTGTTAGTCTTAAACAAAACCTCCAACAGAGAGTTCAAAGTATCAACGGTGGGTACAACTCCTGCTTTCACCATCTCTTTATAAACAAACAAAACATGTTGGAAATCCTTTTTCTCTTTAACAAGAGCACGCAATAAATCATTAAATATATTAACGGAGGGATTATATCCACCTAATGTCATATTCACAACAACCCGAATTGCCTCATTTAGCCTAGAATGTCCAACAAATGTATCAACCAAAGAAGCAAAAGCCTCCTCCGTACCTATACATTTATCTTTTGCCAAAGTTAGACAAAAATCGTCCATTTCCTTAACATTTCCAGCCAAACCCAGTTTCAAAATGATATGGAAATAGGTATCAGCGGTGTGGTTAAAGCGTTTCTGTAGGGCAGCCCATTTGAATATCTTGAGAGCTGAATTCAAATCTTGTGTTTTATCCAAAACCCAGATTAAGCTGTCTGGGTATAGATTATTACTCAAAAACCTAATCTTTGCTTCAAAGTCGTTAAGATATGGAGGGTTGGGGTCCGTTTCGAGTTTCAGTCGGAAAGTATTGGCGGCAGCAGTAGAGAAATATCGCCCAGGTAAGATGAGGCATCGAGGGAATTTGTTGGAAAATTTTAGAGTTGAGAACTTGAGAAGCATTGATTTAGAGGTGCATACAAGAAGGGGAAAGAAAGAAAGATAAAGGAGACGACTGAGACTGACCTGGTAATTGATGCACCAAGGAGCTATCAGGTATAGAGAGAAACTGAAATTTCCTTGGCCAAGTTGCTGAATTGGTACTGTCGAAGTTGATCGATTTTCTCAGCTCTAACGTGAATGGTCAGATAAGCTTTAGAGTTTACAGGGGTGGCAGTGGCCTTGGACTTGGAGACAGAGCAGTGAGCACTTTGATTTTCTTCTTTTTCGCTGCTCCTCGAACAACGCTGCCATTGCCAATTGCCTTGGCCTCAAGAAAAAAAGAGTTTATCACAGTCCCTTTAAGGCGAATAACACAAATTTGGCTTTACCAAGACCCATGGCTATGGGAGTAAGGCGGAAGAAAAGGTTAGAAAGAAGTAACCGTGCGGAAGAGGAAGTAATATTCATAGGTCTAGTAGTAGTATGCTATTTGGGTTCTATTACGTTTTTTTTTTTGGTACAGTGGGCTCTATTAGGTTAAGTCTTATTCAGTAATCTAGCCCAAGCGGCACAACACAAGTATTGTTCCGTTAAACTTGCTAGTTTGGAAGCTTACTAGTTAGAACTTATGAGTCACAGGCTCATAGATTGTCGTAGGATACTAGAATCTAGGATGTGCCGATGTGGTGTGCAACTGAACTGAGGCGACAGTAGCAACACAACACTCACATGAAATTACAAGTACAAAATTTCATCAAAAAAAAAAGAAATTACAAGTACAAAACAACCCCAACTCTTGAAGTGAAAGAGATTTTGTTGTTGAACACTTGAATTGAAACTGAATCATTCATAGTATTAGTACAACAAATGGGCCTCCCTTTCTCGCTCATTCCACACACATCTTTGAATGATTTATTCAATATCTGCTCTTCTTAATTTACGCACATACTCATTGTATTTGTATTGAATGCTATTAATTATAAAAATAGTGAAAAAAATTGACGTTTGAATAATCTTACCATTCTCCCATTTTGCATTTCCACTGAAATCCCGCCATGGGCCATGACCATCCATCAATAAATGAAAAAGCTGAAAAGGACCAGCCCAGCATACCAGAACCAACTGAGGGACCAAGCCAGGTGTAACGGTCCAACCTCGCCCCTGTATGGGCTATCTGGCACCGTTACTCATCCGTACTATCCGCTCTGGGGCCCACTGGCACCCGCACGGTTTTATCGGGAAACACATTCCCAATTCGCGTCCACCATGACTTGAACCCCTTACCACTTGTAAGTGTCAAGTCATGACTAACCATCCAATGGTTAGTCATGACTTGACACTTACAAGTGGTAAGGGGTTCAAGTCATGGTGGACGCGAATTGGGAATGTGTTTCCCGATAAAACCGTGCGGGTGCCAGTGGGCCCCAGAGCGGATAGTACGGATGAGTAACGGTGCCAGATAGCCCATACAGGGGCGAGGCTGGACCGTTACAATAAAACGCGCGTTTTATTGTAACGGTCGCGGCCACCCATGTATGGGCCCTACGCACACGTTACTCACTCGTACTGTCCTCTCTGGGCCCACTGGCCCTCAAGGTTTTATTTCGCGTCCGTCATGACTTGAACCCCTTACCACTTGTAAGTGTCAAATCATGACTAACCATTGGACCTAGGTCCAATGGTTAGTCATGACTTGACACTTACAAGTGGTAAGGGGTTCAAGTCATGGTGGACGCGAATTGGGAATGTGTTTCCCGATAAAACCGTGCGGGTGCCAGTGGGCCCCAGAGCGGATAGTACGGATGAGTAACGGTGCCAGATAGCCCATACAGGGGCGAGGCTGGACCGTTACAATAAAGCGGATAGTACGGATGAGTAACGGTGCCAGATAGCCCATACAGGGGCGAGGCTGGACCGTTACAATAAAACGCGCGTTTTATTGTAACGGTCCAGCCTCGCCCCTGTATGGGCTATCTGGCACCGTTACTCATCCGTACTATCCGCTCTGGGGCCCACTGGCACCCGCACGGTTTTATCGGAAAACACATTCCCAATTCGCGTCCACCATGACTTGAACCCCTTACCACTCGTAAGTGTCAAGTCATGACTAACCATTGGACTTTTATCCAATGGTTAGTCATGACTTGACACTTACGAGTGGTAAGGGGTTCAAGTCATGGTGGACGCGAATTGGGAATGTGTTTTCCGATAAAACCGTGCGGGTGCCAGTGGGCCCCAGAGCGGATAGTACGGATGAGTAACGGTGCCAGATAACCCATACAGGGGCGAGGCTGGACCGTTACACCAGGCCAGGCCACGATCCACGCGGACCACTTAGCCGAGGACAAATATTTGTATTTGGCGCTCTTGATGAGTGGCTTGGAGTTGGCTGGAGTCAAAATCTCAAATATGAATCCCAAACCGGGAAAGAAAGCAAGTCGAAAGGACAACGGGAATCCAGCACTAAAGACAGCTTGGGATTTTGTCATATAATCAACTAAACCCCAGGTTCGGATACACGCACGTTCTCTCTCTGCCTACGCGGCGAGGACAAGCTAAACCTCAAAACCAAACCTAATCTTTCTTTCTCTCTCCCTCTCTACCAATCTTACACATGACATAGCACATAACACGCGCTCTCTATCTCCTCTGTCTGGCGGATGTGCGAGGACATGTCGCTTAAACGCAGGGAATGACGAATAAGGATAGCCTAATACAAAAAGTCACGCATTAAATTAATTACTATCGCCCTCTAATCTTACCCTCATTCTTTTTTTCGACCGTCAGATCCTATCTCTTGCGCCATCATCGGTCTCTGATCACTCCTCGAATAAAACCCACACAGCACGAGGACAAGCTTAAGCTTGATTGACAATTTCAGATTCAAAAAGCCTAAACTTTTAACTTATTTCTGCTCTGTTAACCAAAAAAAAAACTTATTTCTGCTCTGCGCTGCTTACTCAGAGACACAGACAGACGGACAGACAGACAGACAGACAGAGTTGGGGCGAGAAGAGAAGCTGCTGCTTGGTTTGTTGCTATTGTTAAGTGGTAACTCTCTCCCTCTCCCTCTGATTATGATTCTCTGTTTTTGTCTCTCTCTTCTCTTTTCCATCTGTAAAAGCCAAAATCTTTTTTTTTTTTTCTGTTGGGCTTTTCGCTTTTTTCGAGTTGTGACTTGCGAGTTAGGCGTTTCATCTTTTTGTTCTTTTCTGTCTGGACTAGAAATCAAAGGGTTTCTCCTTTCCCCAGAAATTTTTTCCATTTTCCATTTTCATTTTCATTTTCATTTTCATTTTCAAATTTGAACTTTCTTTTTTCCCGTTTTTCAAATTGTAAAAGCTGTCTCTTTCTTTCGCTCTCTCTCTAATCTGCCCTGGGAGGCTTTCAGTCTAACTATTTATTACTCGGCTGCTGAATTGAAATAGACTGGTGAAGCCTTACGTCTTTCTCTTTCTCTCTCTTGGCTTCATAATACTACAAGACTTGCAGATGCTTGTGGTTTATAACACCTCTACGATTCTTTTCTATTAGCTGCCATAAATGATAAGTGAATTCTCTTCTCTTGGACCAGATTTATTTCCCACATTTAAAATCCTAATTCGGTCAAACCATTTCATTGCTTCAAAATTTAAAACTTTGAACTCTCAAGCCTTGGAACTCCTTGAGTACTGTTACTATTATTTTCTTGCAGTCCCACTTAAATTAAATGCTCAACCACCATGTTCATATGCAGATATCACAGGGCAATACCCTTTTCAATTACTGAAAGCAAGGAGTCGGACCATGTCCCTAAGCCTGTAGCTTTTTTTTTTCTTCAAGGGCCTTGATTCTGTGGATGTGTTCAGTATCAGATCTTTAACAACTGTAGGAAACTTGTAACAAAAAAAAAAACAGTAGGAAACTCACCGTTGGATCAAGAACGCCTGTCCCTGATGTCAGTTTCTGATCAATCAACCATGTCATCGTCATCCCTACCCGTTCTGCCGAGAGATTTTGATCCGTTGTTGAAGGATTTGAATGAGAAGAAACAAAGTTTTCGGCGTAACGTGGTGTCGCTGGCGGCGGAGTTGAAGGAGGTTAGGAGCCGTTTGGCATCGCAAGAGCAGTTATTTGCTGAAGAAACCCTAACAAGACAGGAAGGTGATTGCTGATGATGTCTTCTTTTTGTGTTGTTTCCTGTTAACTTGCAGTCTTCAATTGAATCATTTCTCTCCTTTTGGGATTTTCTTTGTGGGGTCAGCTGGAATTTGTTTATGATGGTTATCCTTTTTTAAAAATCAGGAAGCAGAGACAAAGGCAAGGAACATGGAAGAGCAGATTTGTAGATTGCAGACAAGGTTAGAGGAGAGGAATGGGCAGCTTCAAGCTTCAGCCTCTGCTGCTGAGAAGGTCCCACTTACATACCGTTCCTTGATTTTTTGTCATTTCTTTTGCTGATTAATTAGCTTTGTAATACTGTGGCTATGTTTTGTTTTCACTTGTTGATTCATAATTTGGAAAGAACCTATCATGCCTTAATAATTGTATTATTATCTGCTGTGATTATTGAGTTGGTCTGTCCTAAAATGGCTCCTTTTTCATGCATCTTGATCTTTTAAAGTTGTTGATGATGGACACATACTTTATTATGCCTTTTGGCTTTTCCTCTTTGGTTAGTTTTGGCGGAGCCCATCAAAGGAAAGGTGACCAAGTGTTTTTTATCTTATTTTAATGCTTCTTCATTGTAACTTGTATAAGTCAAGAAATGGTTGTCTTTACACTAGGTTGGTCACAAGATCGAACTTTATGCAGCCATACAACAATCTCATGTTTTTCCAAGTTCTAAATGTACTTATATACACGGTGCATCATTTGAGAGTTTGTCTAACTGACTTCTTTTTTTCCCCATCTTAGTAATTTCAAGCGTGATGGAAACTGCTTTCACTTTTTTTACAGCTTACTTTACTAGTTTAACCAAGAAAAGTTGATAACTTGAGCATTAAAAAAAAATTATGATCATGTTCTTACTTAATTTTTAAATTCTTGTTAGATGATATTTGAAACAAGATGCTAAATCTGTAAACCTCTTGTAAAATGATGCCTTATTTTAATAGAATATTGCACTTTACTAGTTACTGACATATTTATTGGTGTCGTATAGAAGGCACCAATTAGATAGCAATTTTATTTACAACTTGATAGTTTCCAACTCCGGAGATCTATTTTTACAATTGTATCCAAATTGAATGTTGACTTATTTCTTTCCCAAAGAAGCTTTTAGTCTTTGCATGTTGAAAAGAGAATGATCCCATGTTAACTGCAAAGGGTAATGACACCACCTTGTTGCCTTCAACTTGGATGGCTACGAGACTATCTTGGGCCTGCACTTATAATCTTTTTTCTACTTAATCATCTGTTTTAGCTTTCATGTTAGTGTGTTGCCTTTGGTATGGCTTCTTCAATGAGCTTTCTCTTCTTCTTCTTTTTTTCATTTTGGCCTAGTCAACTTGTTGGATTCTGATATTACTTTTCCAATGTGACTCTCAGTACCTTAAGGAATTGGATGATCTTAGATCGCAACTTTCGGTCACTCAAGCAACAGCTGATGCTAGTGGTGCATCAGCTCAGTCAGCACAGCTGCAGTGTTTAGCACTGTTAAAGGAGTTGGATGAGAAGAATAGTTCACTGAAAGAGCACGAGGATCGTGTAACTAGGTTAGGAGAGCAACTAGATAATTTGCAGAAGGATCTTCAAGCTAGGGAATCTTCGCAAAAGCAGCTGAAAGATGAGGTTTTGAGAATTGAGCATGATATCATGCAGGCTGTTGCTAAGGCTGGAGCAAACAAGGACTGTGAGCTCAGGAAACTGTTGGATGAGGTTTCTCCCAAGAATTTTGAAAAGATTAATAAGCTTTTGATTGTTAAGGATGAAGAAATAGCCAAACTGAAAGATGAAATCAGGATTATGTCAGCCCATTGGAAGCTCAAAACCAAGGAATTGGAATCACAGGTATTTTTATGTATATGCATAAGTAGCTTAAAATAATATCCTTTGAATTTATTAATATTTCCCCCTTTTTAGATATGCATTTATAATATATTTTTTGAATGATCTTTTATCTATTTAATGGACCAGTTAGAGAAGCAGCGGCGAGCTGATCAGGAACTGAAAAAGAGGGTGTTGAAGTTGGAATTTTGTCTCCAGGAAGCTCGTGCTCAAACACGAAAACTCCAGAGGGTAATGTTAATATCTTGCTTCATTTCTAAAGTAGGTTTCTAGTGATTGTCTGTTGCTAATGAGTTCTCTTTTGATTTTTCATTTCTTAATTATTTGTTTTGCATCAGAACTGAAAACGCTTGGATTGCTAATTTGTTTTGGATTTGTGCTTGAACTTTCCTTTAGTGGACTGGACCCTCTGTATGAATGGCCCATTTCTTGTGCTGTATTAGTCATGGTTACTGAGCCAAGTTCTTCAGTTCTACTAGTAAATGGCTCCTGATTCACTTTTCATGTTATAAATAATGGTTGAGGCCATATCAATCACTTTAAACATTTTACAGCGATACTGTTATTTTATCTGGCCAACTGTGAACATGGATAGCCTCTGTTAAACACATACTCCTTGGCATGTTTAAGTCCTTTCTTACTTCTTTCATAAAACTCTTTTCTGGAGTCATTTTCAGTTGTGTCATACAGTGAACTCATCCTACTAATATTGGCAGATGGGAGAGCGCAGGGACAAAGCTCTAAAAGAACTTAGAGATCAGCTGGCAGCAAAACAACAGTGCAGAGCTGTGGGTGCTGAAAAACAGAATTTCTGGGAAACCTCTGGTTTCAAGATTGTAGTTTCCATGTCAATGTTGATCTTGGTGGTGTTTTCAAAGCGCTGATATCATGTAGTTATCTAGGTGTTGTGTATAATGAATACCTGAAGAGTTTAGGAAAGTGGTGGATCCATTACCCTTGTAGAAACGCTTTTAGATGTATGTAGTACAGGACCTCTCTCCCAATATCAGTCGAAATGCCATCTGACCTCAATGTGAGCTACATTGAGCTGATTTCACTGTTTTGCTAACAACATGCCTAACCATTTTTCTTCCTTCTACCTGTGTTCTTATTTTAGCTCATTAGCTGCACTTTACACTATCATAATGACAAAACTTTACCAATACTCCATGCTTTTTGCTGTGTTGCATTACATATGATATGAACGTTGCTCCTTGCATCTGCCCAGGAACTACGTTAATGAAATAACGGTAACATGCATTATTTCTGTTATCAACGCGATCTGGATTGCTGGTGAATTGAAGTCAAAAATGTTAGGTATGAAAATGATAGGCTCCTTAAAGAAATTATTTATAGGTTGCCAACTGTAAGTGGCTCGAAAAATAGTTGTTAGAACTATACTTTATGTATAACAAATTTGTGTTAAATCAGAATCATTTTCTTCATGCTATATCTGCGTTTGCTTTTGACATAGAGTTTGACTTAGTATAATACTAGTGCTGCCAGACTAGCATGTGCTATTCTCTGTATTGGCAAAATGAAGGGAATTAAATTGATTCTTTTGAGGACATAAGAAATTGCCGATGTGTTTAACAAGTTGCAGAGAGTTGAATTTCAGATTTGCCTTAAGCGCAAAATCAAGATTTTAGTAAGTATGACTTTCTGTTTAATCCTTTAGCAAGGTATTCAATATTTCAATTCCCATAGGGTCTCCAGATTTGCTCTCAAGGATCGTTCAATGCAGAGACCGGCAGAGAGGCCTTCTTTATCATAGAACCACTAGCGTTACCATTTCCCCTCTTTATGCAAACCATCTCAAACCTACAAATTCCATGACTAATCTCTGATAAATTGATCAAGCATCTATCTCAAACCTACAGATTCCACTACTTGACAAAGATATACAAGATTATCAGTACCTATTCTGCACGCTGAACCCATGCATCCAACCGTGGTCCCCTAAGACAGTAGTAGCGCCCTAGCGTTGAAGTTAATATCTTGTATGTTCCCTGTGAAAACTATTTTTTTACCTAGGCAGTGAACATCTTCAGCATCACTAAATCTTGAACAGATTCTGTACGGTGGTGTACATCTTCAAAAGGACCTCTCGGCTATGATCGGTCACTTTGGATTTGGAACTCAAGTTCTGTTTCTTTTCCCACGGAGGATTTGTAAACTACGTACGCGAGGCATGAGCTTCTGACTCATTTCTACACAACTAGGAAGATTACTACAGCAACAAGGGATATCAGCAGAATGATGCAGAAAATAAAAGGTTGTAAACCAGCCGACACGGATGTTGTTGTGTTGACACTGGGAGGTGTATCGGACCCAAAAATAGCTGTAGAAGCTGAGCCGGGGTTACTTGAATTTAAAACCGAAGTTGGGGTGATGGAGCTGCAAAATACGTTCAGGGTCACTCTCAAATTCAAGCACATATAATAGCAATATGATATTTATAAATGGCAATCAGAATGAACTCTTTACCCTGGTACGCCTGCCCCTGATGTTGGTGACGTTGTTGCTGGTGTTGCAGTTGGAGTTGATTGCGATGCAGAGGATGGGTAAATGCAAGATCCACTGCCTACCGAAAGTTATAATTATGAGATTGCAAGCTATCATTTAATATTCAAAGGTTTCAGAAGATAATAGACTAAATAAGCAAGCGAGAGGAAAGTTCTCTTACTTGGGTTGGCGTTCACTATGGTCGCTGTCCCCCCAAAGTCACAGCTGGTTGGCGATGGGTTTTTCTGATAATAGCTGTTGAAAGCACAGGATGCATGGTTTTGTAAACTATTTGGATTGTAACAGTTGGCGCCTTGCTGGATCTGTGAGCAGTCTGCTCCTCCGATTCCACAAGCATAATCCAACGCTGCCTGAAGTGAAGTCTCCGGCGCTCCAGTCCTGGCCACACACCAGCTCTGTCCTGGAATTGCGGGAGCGTTTGTAGTTGCGGGAGGTGGCACTGGATTTGTTACTGGTGTGCTGACTGGGACACCTCCTGCTGGGGCGGGATACGTTGTTACAGGGTTAGTGACTGGCTGTGCCCCTGGCACTGTGATGGGTGCAGGAGGTGTTGTAACTGGATTGGTGATTGGCACCGTCGGATTGTTAGGATTTGTGGAGGGTACTGTGACCGGTGCGGTGGTGGGAATCGGCGCTGGTGTTACTGCCGGATTTGCAGAGGGCACAGTGACAATTGTTGGTGGGGGATTATTTGGAGTGAGGGAGACAGGCGTCGTTGAAGTGGGAGCTGTCGGGAGGGTTGTTGTCGGTGGGTTGACAATATCATGTTCTGTTTCTTTGATGCTGCTAAGGAGTTCTCTACGAGAAGAAAGAAAGATCTGCTCTTCTTCTCCCTCAACTTCGTTTTCTACAAAATCTTCCATTGTTGATACCTCTGCATATAATGCAGCTATCCGAGTTGTAATCTCAATGTTGTTTTCTAAAGATTTTTCAACCTTAGCAGTAAATTCAGCTACTTCAGCTGCGCTAGGAACAGCAGGACTTTTCATTGTCAGAAGTATGGGAACGTTATTGCAAGGAAGAGTAGAAGCAGCACGAGTGGCTTGTTCAATCACAGACTGAACAAATTGATCTCCCATGCTCAGTTCTCCATCAATAATGGCTTCTAGAATGACATAAGACCCAGTTTTCTTGATAAAACCAAAAATCTTATGCAGATCTCTTTTGCTCTTCATTTTTTGTATGAATGACGATGAAAATGCTACTGAGACCTTTACTTCTTTGTGAAGATTAAAACTACCGAGGATTGAATGAATTGATTTCAAGTTTGATAAAAGCTTAACTAACTCAGCTTTCCCTCCAAAGTCAGTGTTGATTCTGGTTACAACAATGCTTTTGATGTCAACTTGTGGGAGAACAGCAAGTAGATGGGTTTTAAGCCATGAAATAGCGGTTGAGTTGGAGCTTCTCAAATTTTCAACCAAACTCTCACTTAAATGGAGATCAACAGAAACACCAGAGTTGGACAGAGTTCTCAATACAGTATGATCTGCTACAAAGATTCGGATCTGAGATGGGGACACCTTGTTTAGCTGGAGAAATGATATGGTTCTACTAGCTGAACAAGCTGCAGGTTTGCCCCCTGCATGATAGGATAAACCCACCAGAGTTCCTGGGGAGACAAAGGAGAAAATGGTGGTTGTAAGTAAATTAACTTCAAAAGTTTCTAGTTGATTGTACAAAATGCAAACTACAAAAACAACAAACTAAACATTTATGCATATGAATGTAGATGGGATGGTCTAAATATTCTTCCTTGAACAGGACCTTTGACAGTTGTTTTCCCATGTACAAAATGAGCCTGTTATTTGGTTGGTGTCTACTTACCAGAAGAGCAGATTACAAGAAGAAACAGAAGGGATAAGAAGAGGCAACTAGAAGCCCCTTTGGCCATCATGATGAGAGGTTTTTCTGGGTTTAGGCAGAGAGCTAAATGTATTTTTATTGTGATTTCAAACAATGGCGGTGTTTAAAAGACAACGCACACAAAAATCTTAGGAATATAAGGGGTTTGAAAAAAGTGTTGAAGATAAAGGTGAAGAGAGAAAAGGAAATAAAGTAAAAGAAGGATGACTATGTTCCATGCAATGATAAAGGAAAGATATTGCTTTGTCATGAAGAATGGGGTTGGAAATGTTCTGTCTGTCCACTGTTGGTGTTGGAACGATCAACCATGCTTTTAGCTTCTTTATCTTTTTCAAAGCCATTTAGTCTCAGAATGTTAAGCAGCCTGACTTGGCAAATGACATAAGCACATGCATTTACAAACCATGAATGCGCCTTCTACAATCTAAAAGGACTCTGCAAGTAGCATTGCCATTATCCTCAATGAAAAGTGAATTGAAGCACATTGTCATTGCTTTATCTTATATATATCTGCTTCAAAGTTCAAACAAGCTACAATCACTAAGAAAAGATGGTGGTTGGCCAAAAACATACAGAAAAAGATGATGGTTGGTATAATCCTGCATATTCCCATTATTAATTCCCATCACGTTTTGTTCTGCATCTATTACTATTACCATTCCAAGTTCTCTGTTGTAAGCTTGGGTCAGAGGCCAAAGGGTTCAAGATTTTTGTGAATATTGAGTGCCACAGACTGCAAACTGCAAAAATGCTATACATGCATAATAGTAATGTACATTTTGCAAATGTATATTAGTTCTGTCAGCAGCTGGACAGGCCTTTAGTGAAACTATGTGATGTTACTGCATCCTTTTGTTACTACCAATGCCAATTACTGCTTTCTTCAGATATTCTAATATACTAGTAAACGCATGGGGACAGCCCATGTGATATAAGCTTGTGTGCTTCTTTCAAACTTATAAATCAAAAGCTTCTTATCTGACTAGATCTCAGCCAAAAGCAAGCGGGAGAGAAAAAAAGTTACCACTACTCATGCCCATGATAAGGTTGGTAGATTTATATTAGATCTTAAAAAGTATGATTCTGATAAAAAAAACAAAGGTGATAAAATGGCAGCTAACAGAGTTAAGGCCACACACTATTTTTGGAGCATATAGTGGTTTAACCTCCTTATCTCTCAAGTACTAGTACAAAAACCGACTTAACAAATACGCCCATGTGCATGTGTGTCGACAACTTTAGGAACATATCATCCAAATTTCTGGTTAAAAGATAGAAAGCAAAGTGTTGGTCATACGCTAGTGAAGGCTCATTGCTCGAGAAATATAATTTCAACTGATACACAAAAATAAAACAGAATATTAGTTTGGGGTGAAGGAATCTCCTGATTTTCTGGTTGGCAAGTTTTATATTGAAAATCACCAACATAAAGAAAGAATCCTAGTGGGACGTGGTCCTGGTGAAAAGATGCACAATCTCCTTCATGTGAACGTGATACTAGCTTATGAAGTTTAACTCCACAGCAAAAAGCCATGTACTAGTGTCTTCTATTCTGAACGAATAGTTTTTAGAATTACTTGCACAGGCTCATAATCTATCAACTTCCTACTATTGACCTCCATGCCATGGCTGCAAATATTCCTAAGAAAAGAGAGAAAGATGAATTGATACCAGAAAATTGCAGGGACAGTGATACTCTAAGGATAAACCGCAATATTATTGCTCAGCAATATATAAATTACGCTCGGGTCACTTAACTGAAAGATCCAAAGCTTCATTAACAATTAATGTCCCATCAATTTGACAATACAAGTAGAATATAAATTACAATTTCCCATACTACTAACAAACACAACATTCCATATCAATTCACATCCAATGTTAGCATATTATCTCCCAATCTCCTGCTAAAATGTACAAGGAGAAAATATATTTTTTTCTTCTACTTCTAAGTAACACCACCTTCCCATCTGTTAGTGTATTATTCACAAGGTTTGGTGTGGTCCACTAACAAATCCCCGAAGAAAGGGTCAAACATTGCTTCTTTAGCTGAATGATATTTGTCCAGACTCTTTTTCAAAGACCGCAAATCTCTCTCATTCTTTGAAGAACGTACCTGACATACCATTAGAGAAAAACTATTTTTTTAAAGAAAACAACGAAGATGTCAAGTGTGTTAATTAAAATTGTGAAGGATGGACAATTATTTGTTATCATCAAAGAAGAAAGCAACGAGCAGCAACATTATTCAAAGCTCATAGAAAACATGCTTCATTTCCTAATTTATATGAAAAAATCACTTACAAATGTTTTCTTCAGCAGCAGTATATCCACCAAATATAACAACCATAACACATTTGTTCTGGGAAAACTGTAGAAGAGCAAATATCAACCATGTACTCATGTACAACATCAATACAAAATTCAAATTATAAGAGGATGAAAAAAATGGGGTTTAATGAAGAGGGCCAAAACCTTGAAGAGAAATTCAATGCCCTCCTGGGATATACCCAAGGCAAACAAAGAAAAATAAAAAACTCAGAAACGCCTCAAATGAGTTTTCCTGTAATGGATACATCAACTTTTTTCCTTAATTTATGGTATACATCATGCATGAGCTGCTTTATGGATCTCATTCTTCCCTAGAAATTCTACTAGAACAACCATACAACTGAAACTTGATTGTACAGGTTGACTTGCTTTAGTTCGGAAGAAAATTACTTATATTTTCACCTTAAGCACATAAATATCTAGTAGTAATAACTAACCTAAAAGCACATAACAACAGATTAAGAATTATTAATTAATAACGGGAAGACCATGAAAAAGATAAAGGTTTTATAAAAAGACCATGGCTTAACTGAAAATTTCAGAGCTGCTGTTGAATCCAGTTCATTCATGACAGGGTTCACTTTATTGAGTTAAAGTAATGTGGGGGTAGTAAGACAGGCCAAGTGCTTGAATGGATGAAACAGAAAAAGTGACCAAAGTTCAGATGTGAAGAGATTGAAAAGTACCTTCCTTCCCAGTAATTTTCTGTAACCTCCTCCATTTTTCTATATGTTTCTGACTGCGTTTGACAATTCATAAGCACATCAATTTTGCTAGATTACATGCGTGTATTTTGTATGTAACTATGAAAGGAAATTCACAGAGTGTTCCAGTTTCTTACTTGTCTATCTCCTTTGGGACCTTTGAAAAGATAGGGATCCAGTGATAGATCCAAAAAGAGTATGTTTTCTCCTGTACACAACAGCCATTAGAAAATTTTTATCTAATAAAACCTGCAATGCAGCAAAATATTTAGAAAAAAAAAGCAAGGAAATTTTCACCAGTGTTTATCCTCGACAATGTAAAATCGATTATTGATACCGATAACCCAAATGTTCTAAAGAACATTTGCTTGCCTTCAAGAATAAACTTCGTAGTGACAGAGTCATTGCGGCTCAAAAGTATGTTTCCCCTGTAAAAAGGAAAAATAAGGTCATCAGTCAGCAGTCACAGTCGAGATATAAAATTACGATAAAAAATGTGACAGAAAATAGACCAGTGCAGGTCACGGTGTTCAAATTCATATGCAGCTTCAGCCACAGCCAAGGCAGCCGTAACCTGCAATGCACAATGGATAAGTCAGCTGTAAGCTGGTAATAACAAATAAAAAGATCCATGAAACATAACTTGAGTTTTTTTTTAGAAAATTACTTTTCAAAAGAAATTTATTTGTTTAAATAAATTTGCATCTCAAGAAAAGTCTTTGATTTACCTGAACCAATAAACTTCGCGCTTCATCATAGCTCTCAAGCACAAAGCTTTCAAGATCTTTACCACCATGTTGTAAAACAAACACAAGAAAGCGCTGAATGCAAATTCATCAGGTACAGTAAATGAATGTTGTTACGGTCAATAAATATTTGTACTTTGGCCCATAAGTTTGAGAGTGTCCTATACATCCTATACTTGGGTACAACAACATGGAAAAGAAGGTACCTGTTTCTCTGGGAACTCTTTGGGGTGATCATTTTCTGAGCCATTCTTTTCATCCCATTTTTCCCAAGCTCTAATCAATGCTGCATCATAAGGACCTTGGCAAACCTTTAAACTGTCAAAGAAAGAGATCACTAAGAGATGAAAGATGGACTTTTAAATTGATATTTACATGCAAATCTAAGTCACTGAATGATATTGGTGGATGACGGGTTTGACCATGGCCAATTTGTTACCTTGCGCCAATATTTTAATTATATGCATTTGCTATTGGGCTTTACCAAGTTCAAGCCAATTTGAAACAATGAATCATCAAACTGCAATTGCAAAATTGAAAGTGCATAATCATTCATGCATTATTAGGCACAAATTTCATGCACTATGGCTTACTGTTGAACATGACCCTAACAAGCCAACTAAGAATAAAAACTGCTTCTGATAGAAATGTCAGGTTATCAGAAGGTAAGTAACAAAAGATGTTACAGAAAAACATGATGTGGAATACATACTCAATTGTTTCTATAAAGGTCGTGCAAGAATTAAATTTATCATTCTCAAATTCTCGTAAACTGTTAAGAGTTCGTGAGAGCACAGCCTCTTCAAGCAGTTCTTCTGATTTCTGAAGCACATGAAAGCAAATGGATTAGTAATAAAACAAGCATGTCATGAATTTCATCCAAAAAATGTCGTGTAAAAATAATTTAACTTGCAAGCAACTTACAGAAAAAGTAATTTCATTAAGATAAATACCTTCTGTACTTCTCCATTTACTGGAAAATCTCCATCAAATGGAACTATTTTGCAGACGGTATTGCCTGCTCTGAAGGCTTCTCCATAAGTACCTTC
Source organism: Heritiera littoralis (assembly GCA_031772115.1). Classification (NCBI taxonomy): domain Eukaryota; kingdom Viridiplantae; phylum Streptophyta; class Magnoliopsida; order Malvales; family Malvaceae; genus Heritiera; species Heritiera littoralis. The sequence continues at coordinate 7,846,821 of JAPDPK010000020.1, read as the reverse complement.
ACCAACTTTAACAATACTTTCTGGATCACTGAATCAAAAATGTTTCACCATAATCAATCCAAGAAGGAAGCACTATCAATTAAATTTGGTGCAGACAAGAAGTAGAAGAAGAAAAATGCAATGAGCTAAACACTACCGAAACCAACTACTCAAGGAATTGAACTCATGATATAATTGGACCACAAAGATGAGTAAAACCCTTGCATGTGTGTGTGTGTGTGTGTGTATATTTATATGAGTGTTCATTTCTGATTTCTGAAAATAGGACAGAACATTATATGATAATATAACATAATCAATAGTATATAAAGCAGGATGCTACTGCATTGTGGTAAAATCAGATATACACAACCTTACCATTGCAATGAGGTTCACCCTCCTCTTGCATGCTAAACCACAGAAATAAACTATGCGCAGTTTGCCTCTAAGATTAAAAGGAAAGAAATTAATTTGATAGAGACTAACCAATACTTGGAGAAAAGATCAAGAAACTTTAACGGTGCTTGCTGTTCACAAATTTCCAGCAAAGCATTAAATGGATCAATACGATCAAGATCTGATGATGTTGCTGTAGATGCCAAGGAAAGCTTCTTAATGGCAGCATTTATATCTTCACATCCTTCATCACCATCACTTGCAGTTGCAGATACTGGATTGCTCTTTTCAGGAGTTCTTAAACTCGAAAAATCCAGACCATCACTATATATCGAATCCATCGGTGCAGCTGGAGTTTCTAATATTTTGGACAAGGTGGTAGAAGGCCCACAACTGAAGTTTATCTTCTTTGAAAAGAGCCACTTCTCTAGTCTGGATGAAATATGTGGTACAGGATCAGCGACAGTTTGATTGCCCGTGGCCCATGTCCCAAAGTGTTTTGGTGACGGGCTCTCCTCCAATAACTCAAAAGCATCAACCTCTTGAAAGTATTGTCTCTCCTTCTCGAAGTTTGGAGGTTCTACAACCTTGCCCTATAAACAAGAAGAATGCGTGATAAGTAGTAGTGTAGCAACACAATTGCATCGAAATTAGATGAACAGTATGCATAACTGAGTTGCGAGAAAGGAAACAACAAAGAGTATTGGTGTCATACATTAGGAACAGGTGGTTTTCCCCTTCTCCTGGCCTGCTTTTGTTGTGGTGGATTCTTCACGCAAGGACCAACAGCGATACTTGTTCTCCCTCTGAATGAATCATAAATTGAGTTACAATGGAATCATAAGAACTAAGCTAAAAGGTAACCTCGATGCAAGCCATGGCAAAGGCAAACGAAAAGCGTTTGAAGATTTTTGAGAAAAATTTGAAAGTGAATAAATGAAAAAAAAAAAAAAGGAAACCCTAAACTCTAAACATTAAATCAACCAGCTTAAGCACCCAAACGTGAAATTGGAGCACGGCAAGAATTAGGCGTAAGTGTGAGAATGTTTAATGCTTGGTAAGGCATAAGCAGCGAAGATTCCATTTTTCCTCATTGATTGATCAGTTGCAGCAATAAGAAAGAGAAAGAAAAGCCAAGCAAATTAAGGCAATAATCAATGAAAGATAAAAACGAGGAAAAGAGAACCTGGTGGAAAGCGAGCGATTCCAACTGACTCTCTTGCTAGCAGCAGCCAAACTGAGGCGATTGCGGTTATTGGGTTCCACTACCTCCGCTGAACCTGAGGGGTTAGTGTGAATGTGAGATGATTGTCGTCTTCTGTGATAGATGAATTGGGTTCTTGTGTTTGTCGATTGTTGTTCCTCCGACTGCGATGCTCCTATGATTTCTGACCAAATATCAACCACCCCTGCCGCTCTTTCCCTTGCTTTGCCATCCATATTCACAAACACTACTGACTGAGATAACTGATGAGAGAGACACAGACAGACAGAGGGACTTGATTGATGCAAGTTTGAATCTCCCTCCACGGAGGCAGGCGGGAATTAGCATTGCTACTGCCGAGTTGGGCACTCGGGACTTGGGAGTTGGGCTTTCATCCAATTACCACTTGCTGGATGCCCAAAACTCCCATGTTCACACGATCCAGGAGCAATGGCCCAACGACTTTCAGCCTGATATGATCAAGCCGACAGCAAAACAACAAAAGCCAATGCGATTGACGTAGATTGTGGGGTAGCAATCTTGGAAAATTTTTGCAGTCCATAAAAACCCAAAACCCGTCCTTACTATTGGTGGTGGCTCAAGTTAATGTTAATGTGAATGCATGCTACCCCACTATATATTATCACCTTCAATCAATCAAGATATATAGACAGAGTTAGTACTAGTCAGCCAGTAGCCGATATTATTGCGAGTTTGGAAGGACACACAATAAAGGGGGAATGGCAAGTTGGTCCTTGGGTGCCACATGAGGTTCTCATCTCGTTCGCGCAACTAAGCTTGCCATGCTATCTTTGATCTTGCCATGTTATCATTGAATTTTCAGTGCCTGCCGTATCTTTATTCTGCCACAAGTCAAATGCTGATTATCTAACATAAAATTCCATTTCATCTTTACTGCCAAGTCAGTCCTCACCACGCACGCGTGCTTCCTTCACAGTCCAGTTTAATTCTTGGGTGTAAACAATCTTTTATATTATATTATGATGAGTTCGTTTATGTGTTTCTTTGTCTAATAACACAATTAGGTAGGCTGACAAGCCAACTAGCTGATAGGAAATTGCCAGATAAATCTCCGGCAATTACTTTTGTAGCCCCTGCATGTGTCTGTTTATAAAGAAAATATACTACTTACACATTATTAGTATTTTGAACTGGACCATGAACTCCATGGTATGTACTAGAACCAGAAAGCAATGGTCCACAGTGGATTTTTTTTTACATGAAACTGAGATCAGGGAGCCAGGCAGGAGATGTATATATACCAGAAGGTTGACAGCTTGTATGTTCGGTGCCAATATAATTCATGAAATATATATATATATATCTTTTTTTTCCTTCTTGTGTTCTTCTACCTAATCATTGTATTTACATATAAATAAAAAATTGTGTCCGCTTGATCATGGTTCTTGGCTGTTCTTTCCATTCCTACAGGACATGAACCAACAATATAACAGAACGTTCATGAAGCAACCCAGTCACTGATTGAATGGTCACCAAATTTTGGAAGGATTTTCATATATAGTCAAGTTGAATAAATATGTTATCCACATAGTTTCTGAGAAACGGAGGAGATCTCCGTTTCTCAGAAACAAAAGTGACAAAGAAACAAGTTGGAACCATCAACATAAACTGCTTTGAAGAGCCTTCGCTTGAACTAGCGGATGAACTCTCGAAATTAAAGGAATAACTTTCTCAAGTTGGAGTACGCGTATTGTATTTATGCCTTTGGGTTATACAACAGTACTTATAAACCTGTCTCTTAATTTCATTCCAGTACTAGAGGGAAAAAATGAAGATAAATACAAAATAGACTAGTTAAGAGAGAAAAAATGCAGAAAGGAAATATATTTTAATTCATTTCATGCTTTAGCAATTAACAGAAACAAATCCCTGTCTGCTTCTGAACTGGCCTAACATGCATGTTGCGACCCTTAATTAAGGGGGAATGAAGAATACTTTTGGTGAAATATACATATGATCAAGCGAGCGTTAAGACAGAAAAGTTGACTTACTGTAGAAGACAGAGCGACCTAGAGCTATGTACAACAGTAAAATTAAAGACTTGAGGAGAAGATATCCGATGCAGGTTGAACAATAGCTTTTTTTTGGGGGGTTGGGTTGGGTGATGGACTGATGGTTGCTGCTGGCACCACATGCCGTGCATTACGGCATCATATCGTGTGGACCTTCCTTCACCTTTCAACGTATGCTACAGTAATTGGCATTTGGCTTACACAACAATATTTGGCATTACTCATTACTGCTAATTTCCCCTAAACTTGGGTCTTTGGGGCATGACTTTCTAGTTTTCTCTCAGTTTGGTGATCCTTTATTCCAACTTTAATTCTCAAGCTCTTTCATGTGCTTGCTTATCCGTTACTAATATCTTCATTATTGCTTGTCTTCATGTTTTCGTCTCTCGTTCCAAAAAAAAAGCATAAGGATAATCTTGGTATGATTATATGACTTACCATATATTGGTACAAGTAAAATTATTATTAACAATTATTGCCTGTTATAAGTGTGGCACTGCAGCTAAAGTCAATGGAGGCATGCAGAGCTAAAGGACCTTAGACTACCATAGATAAATATTCACCATCATATGCGTGTCGATATTGGTGAATGTACTTTCATCAAGAAAAAAGGAGTACATGGTTTTTTTCAGTTTTCAATAATTGATGAATTTATGATTTCTGCTACGAGTGAATGAACATGTTAACATGTGCAGATGTGCTTAATTATTACCATCTGCACCATCGATTTCATTCAAGGTAAGCCTGGCTGGTTGCTTCACTGCACGTTGAATATTCCTCTTCAATGCATTTTGTCATTTTGTGCTCCAATTGAACCGCACTAATGCCCACCGGACAACAAACGGAGTTTTGCTATATAGATGTTTGCTTTTTCGTCATTTTGCTGTATTATTTTGCTTCTGTTAACATATCTGGATACAGTGAATGCGATTATGAAATTAGCTTGATTATGGGTTTAGGTAGAAATTATTATCAATTAATTTATGAAAAAGACCAAAGCAACCAACTCAAGCGTCCTATACTATTCAATGCTCATCCACAAGTTTGAAGATGTAAAACTGATGGAAGAGTGAGAATTTTTTCCAGTAAGTAATAACTATTCCTATTCTATTCATTTGGCCAGCTACCACTAAACTTTATATATCACATTGATTGCTCGTTACTTTGCCTTTTCACCATCGTGATTATTCTTTTCTTTCTACTACTAGACAGACTGGTAATATCTTAATTCAAATGTTTGACTAATCACATTGGAGTAGATTAGTATATTAGACATCTTTTAACATCTAGATTTTTAATTCAAGGCAGAAAATTTCTGAGGGAAGAAAGAGTGGAGAGAGAAAAGAGATAAGAAAAGAGTAAATTACTGATAAAACCCATGTTCAAAGCAAAGGACGAAGAGAAGAAGAGGCTTTGATTGGAAGGCTTCAGACATTTTCAAAATGCATGCTTGTCTTTTACTGTATGTATTAGTAACATGTGATGTGGTGTAAGCATCTAAACTAATCACCTAAAACTGATCACTCCATTCCCTTCTTCTCTTCTCTTATTATTGTTCCCCACCATGCATTCACCTCTCATGTTCATCATTCACCTCTCAAGTCTCAACCCAGTTCCATGTCCATCTGCTTCTTTCAATCTCGGGCCTTTCCTTGTTATTTCTGGTTTTACCTCTGTTTCTACAACGATCCTCATTTCTGATACCAGATAGCTCCTCTGCAGCTTAGATTCACCACCACATTTTCCCAGAGAGCAGATCATCTTCTTTTAGCAATTTAGTGGTTGCATTTGGGTTTCTTCAATTGGCTGCTGTTGTTTTCTGGGAAGTAGCCGCATCCTGGCTTCTGTAATTGGCTTGTTAGTCTGAGATCTGAGTTTGTTTATTTGTGTTTTTTTCTTTATCTTCTGTATGAGGAGTGGGTGTGCCGAATTCAAAGTGCTGGAAGGTAAAGATGCCACATTTATTTATTTTTTTTATGTATATATTTTTTTTTGCTTTTATGCTGCACAGAAAATCGTTTCTCTGTATATGGGGCCTTAATTGTTCAATAATGTTGTCTGATCTGTTTATTTGCTAAAATAAAGGTTCTGATTTGCATAGCTTGATGCTTCTGCTCCTTGGTTGCTTGTGTGGAAATGCTGTATGCCAAAAAAAATATAAGATTTGCAATGCAAATTTTAATACTTTCACATGGATTTAATTTATGTTTATGCATTAATCAAATTTCTCTTTTTGTATTTATTTTTATTTCTTGTGTTTGTTATGTAGGCTTTGACTATCTGAAAGAAAATAAGGAAGACAGACATGGCAACTGATCTCAATGCAGAATTGTCCAAGAAGACTGCCATTTTTGGTCTTGAGGTCTGGGAGGTTATTGGGATTGTTGTTGCATTATTTATCATAATCATCCTTTCTCTGTTGTCATTTTGTTTAACTTCCCGGAAGAAATCAAGAGCTAGAAATAAGCTTCCCCTTACCCAAATCCCATCTGTTTCTAAGGAAATTAAGGAAGTGAGGGTGGAGCAAGTATCAGCCAGTGATTTTGTTCCTCATGATGGTATTCTTCTCACTATTCATGACAAATCCAGTGACAAAGAGTCAGATAAGGTTCTGGTTCATCTGGGGATGGGAAAATCCAAGAATGGAGACAATGGTAGTCAGTCAGGTTCATTTAACCATTTAGAAAAAGATGGTGCAGGGTCTCAATCAGGAGAAGAAGGGAGTTATGGCAGTATAACTGTTTATAAACCCTCTTCTTCATATCCCATTACTGCTCCTTGTCCTCTAGTTGGCCTGCCTGAATTCTCTCACTTGGGTTGGGGTCACTGGTTTACATTGAGGGATCTTGAACTTGCCACAAACCGGTTTTCGAAGGAAAATGTTATTGGAGAGGGTGGATATGGTGTTGTTTACCGGGGCCATTTGATCAATAGGACACCAGTGGCTGTTAAAAAGATCCTCAACAACTTGTGAGTATATATGTGTAAACTTTAAAAATGGTGTTATTTCTTGTCCTTGTTTAGCTGAACTTCTTATCATCTTATCTGTAGGGGCCAAGCCGAGAAAGAATTTAGAGTTGAAGTAGAAGCCATTGGGCATGTGCGCCACAAGAATTTGGTCCGTCTTTTGGGTTACTGTATTGAAGGAACACACAGGTGTAGTCTTCTTTTAATATGTCTTTGCCTGGTTTAAAACTTGAATGGTACCTAGATACGGATTGTCCTTAGTGGTAATAGAAAGAGACTTATGAAAAAATAGTTTGGGGTGTAAATATTTTAGTAGGAGTGTCAGTCCTGCTATCTAGATATTGATTAAGTTTCTGGCTAATTGTTATCTGTTAACAGAGGGCATATGGTTTAAACTTGCAGGATGTTGGTTTATGAGTATGCTAACAATGGAAACTTGGAACAATGGCTTCATGGAGCTATGCGTCAGCATGGATATCTTACTTGGGAGGCTCGCACAAAGATTTTACTTGGCACAGCTAAAGCGTATATTACCATATCTACATAAATTATCATTAGTTTAGTTCTTATTTCACATGACGGTTCTTCTTGCAGTCTTGCCTACCTGCATGAGGCCATCGAACCAAAGGTGGTGCACCGAGATATTAAGTCCAGCAATATATTGATTGATGATGACTTCAATGCCAAGGTTTCTGATTTTGGTCTAGCCAAGCTGCTGGGCGCTGGGAAAAGTCATGTCACAACTCGAGTTATGGGAACATTTGGGTATGTATGTTTTAGAGCATCGTGATGTTCCTAAATTTAATACTTTTAGTCTCTCTCTGTTTCTTTATCTGATTGTTGAGGAATACTCAACTTTTGACAATTTCTCCCTTCTCCTGAAATCATGCAGATATGTGGCTCCTGAATATGCAAATACTGGCCTTCTGAATGAAAAAAGTGATGTCTATAGCTTTGGGGTTGTACTATTGGAAGCAATCACTGGTAGAGATCCTGTCGATTATGGTCGTCCTACTAATGAGGTACATAGTAATCATGGATAAAATCTTTACTAAGCTGCTGCAAACCCAATTATAGCTATCAAAGGCTACTTAAATTTAATGCTTTTGTTACTAAAACCCAAAAATCTGTGACTTGGCATGTGATAATTTAGGTCTCCTTAACGTATAAAAGGACCACAAACCCAAAAATCTGTGACTTATTAATTTAGGTCTCCTTACCGTATAAAAGGACCACAGCTTGTTCCAGGCCCATCACTGCCTACTACTGGTATTAAGGATTGCTTTGTTCCTGTTAAAAGTCGTGCCATCATGTGTTCTGTATTGATGAGATAGTGAACTATCGTTGTTCCTCTGTCTCTTTGATATTGTGGACCAAAGTACATAACTAAATAAAATATTAAAATTTCTGGTGCTAAGAGCAAAGCACCCTAAACTTAAATAGCTAAGGCTGTAGCACTGGCTATTTGCTGTTGAACCCTTCTCTGGCCCTTGTGATTTGGAGGTATTTCTTCATTCTGAAGATCAGAATTTTCAAACTTCTAAATTATTTAGAGCACCAAGGTATCCCCCTAACATTATTATGTAAAAGTTGACAGCATTCCGCACCTATACCATGGTAAAGCTCCTAATGTTTCAACTCGGTGGTCATGGTCAATCAAAGGTCTAATTCAAATTGATTTAGCTGGATTGAAATTGTTTTCAACACTATAAATACTGTGGATGGATTTCATAGTTTTTCTTTTTCCTATTTTAAGAGTTTTTTAAGTTTTATTAAACGTGAAATCTTTATGTTTACAGGTAAATCTGGTAGATTGGCTGAAAATGATGGTTGGAAGCAGGAGGTCAGAGGAAGTGCTAGACCCAAATATTGAGGTTAGACCATCAACAAGAGCTTTAAAGCGTGCCCTTCTAACTGCTTTGAGATGTGTTGATCCGGATTCTGAAAAGAGGCCCAAGATGGGCCAAGTTGTGCGAATGCTTGAGTCTGAGGAGTATCCTTTACCAAGAGAGGTTAGTATTAAATTCATTTCTTTAGCATGATGTTACATATAGTGAATTCGATTTAAAGAAAAGAAATGAAATGAAAATAATTGGACACGTTAAAAATTGGACCATCAACTTGGCTGCTTCTTTAGTTGTGCCTCATTGCTTACTTTTTGTGGCGTTTTTCTCTCTTTGTAAGTTATAGCCAGGAGTATTATTTAGGTACTTATTTGTATAGCCAAGAGTATCATGATAAGTGCTTCTGTCTCTTGACTCTCATCTATTCCTTTTATAATGAAATCCTCAGTAAGTTACTTTGCTAAAGATGTATGATCAAAAGCTGTCTTCTGATTACCTTCTGCCAAGGAATAGTATCTATGTTGTTTTTGTTTGAATCAGAAATCTTTCTGACCAATAGTTACCTTCATATCACAGTGTCAGATGCACTTAATCATGTTTGTAAACATTCTAATATTCAAGAACCGTATGCTGGTTTCTTTGAAGTAGCTAGTTAAATTTGACGATTGGTATATATAACTTCAAAGAGATGACTTGGTAAATCTTAAAATTCAGGATCGAAGGCAGCGTAAGACCCATGGAAGCAGCTTGGAAGTAGATTCACAAAGGGATAATTCTGACACTGATCGGAGTGATTATCCAGCTTCGAGATCAGAGAGCAAGCGCATGCAATGTTAAGATAAAATGCAAAGAGGGTGGGGGAGGAAGGGTGAGATTCTTAAATTCTTTTCCAAGCCTTTCCATGGTTAGCTTAGCTAGGCGTTGATAAGCAGGGGATGGTGGTAGAGAGGTGAAGGTGTTCATTATTATTATTTTTTTTGGTTCTTTGTCCTTTTGATTTTAAAATTGAATATAATTTGTAAATGGAAGAGATGATTTGGTTGGCTTGTGTATGAAACTGGCGTTGTGAAGAGCCCAAGGTTACCGGGCGGCTTGTATTTGTACAAAATTGGTTAGCTCCAGTTCTAGCTCTTTTAAGATTGTTTCACGTTTAAGTCTGCAGGCCTCATAGTCTTATTCAAACAAGTTCTAGCGGGCTTAATAGTAGGCCAAGAAACCTAAACTTTGGGAGCTGCGGCAGCTACGGTTTTGTCAATAATCTTTAATTATAAATGATGGCCTTTAATCCTAAGAATATTTTTTTTTGTGTTTTCGGTTCAATATATGCACACTTTGAGATTAATTTCTCATCAAATGATTTTAAAGGCATACTTTTATTTGAGAAGGAGTTAAAAGTTTTAACTGTGATTAAATTTTGAATAGGATTAATCTGAAATTGTAAAAACAAATGAAGATATTTATGATTTATATAAAAAAAGCGTACTTTCCAAATCGATCTGTTGCATTTAAAAAAAAATTAATTTTTTAAATGTTGGTCCCGAAACTTGTACCCTAGACTTTGACCACACATGACTCAACTCATGTTTCTTGATTTACTATCTTCCCTCTTTTTTCTATATTTAAAAGTGTCTGCAAGACTAAGTTTCAAAAAAAAAAGGTGTCTGCAAGACAAGCACAATAACCTATATCTTATATATAAAAATTATAGATTTACGTTCCACCACCTTCATCCACGTATTTTACCAATCTTTTGATACTATTCACCCTTTATTTTGCTGCTTGGTTTGTTCTTTTTTTGGGTGAAATGGTAATTTTGGCAGAGATTTTTTTGTTGGCCTGGATTTGGCGTGTGCTTTGTTCAATTCGTTTTGATGCTTATCCATTTTTGAGATTTTATTTCTCTTTCACCAATACTCCATCACATCAACCCGTCTCTTATCTCCCATGCATGGTCTTGAGTCAACAAAGGTTTTTCATTTCAATCATCCAGCTTTTAAGTGTTTCGTTAGAGAGCTATATGAAAATCTTTTGTTTCTTCATTTCTTACCGTCTGCAATTATCGCTTCCCAATGAATGTGAAAGAAAAGAATTCTATCATCGGAAGTTTATTGTGCAAAAAAAAATTCATTTTTTCTTATTTTTCTAAAGCAAAAAGAAGAAAGATGAGCTAAACTTTGGAGAAGCCTAAAACTTAGTTTCCAAACAGACCTCCCCGACCTTTTTTTTTTTGTTAAATCAAGATTTCATTAATATTATAAATCTAAGAACAAACCAGAAGAAAGTACACCAAAATCAATCTCTCATGAAAGTTCAAAGCCCTTAACTTACAACGGCCTCACTATAGAAACTCATCTCCAATCAAAACAACAAGTACATTATAGTTGCAAGTAAGAAATCATAAAGGCATTCACGCACATCTGCCACACTAGAGAAGACAATCTCCTAAAAAAAATCCTATGGCCATCAAAAACTACAAAAACATATAAAACAATCACCCAACTTTAGCCGGTTAAATGAACAAAATCCAAATGGTTCGTTGATTCTATTTTTCTGGTTAGCTTGGTGCCAAAAAAAACTCAAAAAGAAAGTATAAATATTTTTTACGTGTGTGGTATTTTTGTACAAGTCTTGATTTTTATCATTTTTATTTGGATTGAAAATGTCAAACAGTCAAATGGTTTGTTTTTTCTCTCTAGAAACTCCACCCTCATTTGACACCCTCCCTTTTGGTTTATATATACATATATATTTTTAAAAAGTCAAAAATTTTTTTTATTTCTTTCTCATTCCTTTTGCTTTTGGATTCATGCACGATTTTTACATCCTTTATTTCTTTAATTTTTCTTTTGTTTTTAGATTTGGTAGAGCTCACCAAAGTCAAGTTCTTTTAGATTTCTTTTTAAATTTTTTTATTCCATAATTCTCTTTAAATTCACAAATTTATTTTATCCCACCATTCTTTTTATTTTTTTCCCTCTTTCTACTATGAAAGAAAGGAAATAAGCAAGCTTCTTTTAGTTTTTTTTTTCTATTTTACTTGCTTTGAAATTTTTTGTTTTTGCATTAATTCTAAAAAAAAGTAAAAAAAAAAATGGAGGGTCCTGTCTATATTGTATCCTTCCATGCCATTCTGTGCATTTTTTCGTTTTTTTTTTTTTTACTTAGTATGTGGTTTTGAAAGCTCAGTGGATATAAATTCTTACACTGGTATTAAAAGATATGATACTTTTAACATAACTGCATTGAAAGACATAAATATTTGATTTCAATAAACTTGATCCGGTGGCAACGCACAGGGTTCATTCTAGTATATATAAATATCAGTTAGTTGCCCAATTCTTGTATTCAAATCAAGCTCAAGTTTCAGTATGCTAATGTTTCAGTATACTAACTAGTCTAGTATTATTTTTAATAAACTCACTAACTGCTTTTCTAGTCTAGCTGAGGATATTTGCATATAAAACATTTTCAGTCAAAATAAAAGGATTTGAATCTCCACTTGCACGTTATTTTCTACATGTAAATTTAATGCGTATCTTTGCTTTAGGTACAATTTATTGGTCAGGAAGATTGCTCCTGCTGGAATAGAGAACCATGTGAACACTATATTCATAATGCTATTTAATTTGATCAATTTTTATTCTGAGAAATGCCAGCTTCTTTCTTATCAAATTATGAAGCAGTAGGCCATTAAGATACTGAAAAAGATTGTGTTGCTTAACAATGAATTAATTTTCATCAGTTCTCCAGCTTTTTTTTTAAAATTGTTTGGCATTATCATATAGTATTGTCAAAATGGGTCGGTCTTGATGGGTTAGGTCATAAATGGGTCAGGCCAAAAAGTTTTTTTTTTTAAATGGGCCTGAAAATGTAAGTTTATATCCGACCTTAAGAGCTAACGGACTTAAATGGGTTGACCTGTATATTAAGAAAAAAAAATTAAAATTTATATTAACATGATAAATAACATCCCATTTTTTAGTAAATAAACAAAATAAAGTTTTGAAATAAATATCAAACAAATATAAAATAAATTCATATCAAATCAATAACATAAAGTCTTTTAACATCATTTGAACGTTACCTATTAATTGTCTAATAAGCATAATATAAATTGTTTTAACAAACTTAGGAACTAGAAAATATAACTTGTCTCAACAATTTTAAAAATAAAAAATATGATAAATAAATTCATGTCTATCTCCTCCATCAAGTTTCATTCACATTCAATCAACTTATTTTCAACTTCGCCTTCTACAACATAAATAAAGAACAATATAAGAACTCACAAGAATTAAATTTATGAATTAATTAAAAATTGTCAACTAATTAATAACATTACATTTAAAATCAAGAATTCAATTTTCGAGTGCAAATAAGAGTTTTCACATTCTCATTATCTATAAAATTTCGATACTTGTTTAAAACATGAGAACCAATACTAAAAAAACTCTTCGATGCCATCGTTGTTATTGGAATGCTCAAGATATCACAAGCCATGTTTGCAAACTTTGAAAATTCGGCTTATGATATCCAGTGCTAGCATGTAATGTGTATGCAGATTTAATAAATAAAGAGAATAGAAATGAGACAAAAAGAGAATTGAAAAAGAAAGCCTATGTATTTAAAAAAACCCATATAGTGTTATGTATGCAAGAGATGTAGAAATAAGTAATTTATATATTTTATATATTTTAATTTGATTAAAGACGTTAAACATATAAATAATTAAAATAAAAATAAAATTTCAATATAACTAAAAATTTAAAAATATTAAAAAAGAAAACATACCGACCCCTTTAAGTTCAAGTTAAATCCATTCAGGCCCAAGCCTAAATGAACCAGGCTAAAAAGCTCTCTTCCTTAAATAAATTACAAAAGTAAGGTCTAAGCCCTAAATAAAATGGTAGCCCATTTTAATAGTGCTATCATTATATCACATTAAATATGCGATTAATCTTCACCCGTATTTTTTGGATGGCGTTAGTAAAAAAAATCGCTCTGATAAGTATTTGAACACGAAATTTCTTCTTAAGCCTATGTTTGGATTGAGGGTGGGGAAGGGAAAGGAAAGGAAAGGAAAGGAAAGTAAAACAAAGGAAGGTTGTAAACCTTTCCTTTGTTTGGGAAGATTTTTTAGCAAGGGAAAGGAAAGAGAGGGGGAGTGAGCACCCCTTGCTTTCCCTTGAGTTACTCAATTTTTTAAAACTCCAATTTTGGGTAAAGGGGAAGGAAAGGAAACTTGAAAAAAATTTTAACATGTAGAATATCAAATTTAACCTTATTATCTTATAAAATTTAAAACAAAGGGTTATAATTGGAAAAAAAACATTACAATAAATCATTTCCTTTCCTTTCCATTGTTTAACTAAACAAGGATTGTTAGGATTACTTTCCTTTCCTTTCCTTTCCTTTCCTTTATTAATTTTAGCCATCCAAACAAGCGGTACATATATCTTTTCCTTTCCTCTCCTTTCCTTTAATTTGCATTCCTTTTTTTTCCATTCCTTTCCTTTACTAATGATTATCCAAACATAGTGTAAAATGGGTCTTCACTCAGCAGCACCTCTTTTGCTTTCTCTGCTTTTCCCTTTTCTACGTCCATTTTGACGTCTCTCAAAGTCTAAATAAATTCCGAAGTCGTAGTCTAATCATAGAATATAGATATTCATAATTTGCTATGCACCATTTTCAACTTTCCTAGACATTAGACGAGAGTACGGATGCATTACATTACTTCAGCAACCTCTGCAGTTTAACATGTGTAAGCAAAGGCTTCATTATCTCTCTCTATAAATAGAAGAAAACTTCTTTCCAGTATGTCATAAAGGGAATGGAGGTTTTCGAGATTATCAAACATGGCTCGGATGGCAAAGATGAGATAGAATCAATGGGAAATGACTTGCCAGAGTTGGGAAGAAGTCTGAGATCATCATGTCGGCTTCATGCCTCTAGTTTACGAAGCAGCTCTGCTCTTGGTTCTGGGAAGGATGATGCTGATGTTGAATATGCTCTGCAGTGGGCTGCAATCGAGAGATTGCCTACATTTGAACGCCTATGATCATCTTTGTTTGATAAAGATAACGATGGAGGGATGGTTAACGATAAAGGAAAACAAGTGATTGACGCCAAAGCGGCATATATTCATGGAGAAGCTCATCCAACACATAGAAAATGATAACCTTCAGTTGCTGCGGAAAATTAGAAATAGAATTGATACGTAAGCCTTCTTCTTCCCATGCACCTGACTGTGTTTGTGAAGCAAATAGCAAATCTGTTACACATCATTGAATTACTAGTTATTAAGATTGGTATTCTTCTTCTTTCCTTCCAAGTATTTGATATGATTTCCTTATACTTTATTAGTCCTCAAATCCCTTGACCACTGACTCGAGACCTCGTAAAGGCTGCATCTTAGACATACATATGCATTTCTCAGCGACTCTGTTCACAAGACAGTGATAAATAGAATGTAGCATTAAATTTATATTGGATTTTGCACTTTGCAGAGTTGGTGTAAAGCTACCAGCTATAGAAGTAAGATATAAGGATTTGCACGTAGAAGCTGGGTGTGAGGTTGTCCATGGAAAGCCCCTACCAACTCTATGGACATCTCTTCAGCACATGTTCTCAGTAAGTAATTTCATTTTCCAAGAATGGTTTGAGAATTTTGTCGTTGACCATGTGATTGGCTTTTGGAGCAAAAAGAGACTGCAACATTTTGTTCATTTTGCACATTTGGATAAGTAAAGGGGAGTTGAATAAGAGTTAAAACTGTACTAACCACAAAGCCAAGCCTAGGTTGTCATACTGTCCTAATTTCCACAAAACAAATAAAAGTATTTTTTTTATGGAGATGCTGATGTTCAATGACAGTGTTTTGAACCCTAATGAGTATATTTTATGATCTTCTGCACATCTCTAGTTAACTCATAACTGTAAGTAATGTACAGAAGATCAGGAATTATCCATTTTATTAGGTTTGTTCTGATGTTCTTAAATATGGTAATGTGCTGTTTAGACTGCTTTATTTACAAGCTTCGTTTTCCAGGATGTTGTGAGGCTTTTAGGTGCCAAGTCTCATGAAACCAAGATAAGCATCCTTAATCATGCCAATGGCATCATAAAGCCAGGAAGGTACAAGAGAATCAATAGTCAAAAAACCTGTTCTTTCTTGGCTTCTTGCTCTTAAAGAGTCATTATGCTAGCTGCTTTTCTTTATTCTTGGTCTCCTGTATTTATACTTCACTTTTGCAGCCATAAATTTCATGCATCATGGTGCAATACTGCTTGCTGATATTACTAAATCCAGTCAGGACCTTTGCTTTTGAAGCCTACACCTTGTGTCCATCTTTGTGCTTTAGTTGTTATCATATGCCTAGGAGCAATTTCCTGCTATCTTGCGGAGCACATTTATTAGTACTTAAATTTAATTAACTTTTCTTTGTAGGATTTGTTATAAAGGGAAATTTGAAAGTTGAATTCGTCATATAACAGGAAGAAAAATACTCAGTAGTCTTGAATGTATTTGCAGGATGACTCTACTGCTTGGACCTCCAGGATGTGGGAAGACCACACTTTTAAAAGCTCTATCAGGAAATCTGGACCGGTCTCTCAAGGTTTCATAATTCTTATAACTTGGTTACAACCTTTTAGTAAACTGTTGTCTTTATGATTAGGACCAAGTTGAGCTCATCTCTTTGGTTCCAATACACACTCCTAGCTCTATCTTCCCTTAATTTATTCCATAGATTAAATATTTCCCATTATCTGGGTTTCATTGCTTGAGAGTAGCTTTTTAAACTTAAAGTGTGTTTAGAGAAAAGGGGCATGCTATCTTGTTCTTAGAAACTTCTCAGTCGGATTGCTTTGTGAAAGCTGCCTTTGCAACTTTAAATGGATGAAAGCGTGCCTACCATCAGTTCTTTCCATTTTTTCCCCTTTTCTGAAATCGGTCACAGGAGAAGTCTCATACAATGGTTATGGACTAGAAAAGTTTGTTCCTCAGAAAACTTCTGCTTATATCAGCCAAACTGATCTGCACATAGCTGAGATGACAGTGGGAGAAACTCTTTGATTTTTCTGCCCGTTGCCAGGGTGTTGGAAGCAGAGCAGGTTAGATTTCTTAGACATTGAGTAGATTATATTGATGCCTAAAGTGATGAAAACTACATAACATTGTTTTTTCTGCCTATGAAGAGATTATGAAAGGAGGTCAGTAAGAGGGAGAAGGAAATCCAGGTACTGATACTTACATGAAGGTGACTTTAGCATCTTTAGTTGTTTTCTCTAATAATTGTGACCTGAGCAGTAGAAAATGAAGTTGATGTGCATGGATCAATGTAAAATATTGTGTAACATTTTGTATCATATCGTATCAAGGTCTACATGTTCTTTATATGGTTGCTAATGTTAAGATCTTGACATTTATTTCTATGGTTTTTCTCACAGGCAATATCTATCAAAGGACTAAAGGAAACCCTTCAGACAGATTACATTCTAAAGGTAATCTCTTTGACTGAAATGGATTCTAACTTGTTTTTGAAGTATGATCATTTGAGAATGCTGAATTTGAAAACATTTCAACTGTATTGGTGGCTTCTTAGATCCTCGGACTTGATATTTGTGCTGACACATTAGTTCGAGATGCCATGATAAGAGGCATCTCTGGAGGTCAGAAAAAGAGATTGACTACAGGTAGGTTCAAAATGTTGAAGTTCAACTGACTGGATTATGCATACTCCACTCCATTAAGGTGTTTTTCACGTATCTGCATAGCTGAAATCTTTAACTGCAAATGATTCATTGCGGTATTTTCTGAACAACCAATTTTCCAACTGACTTATATACGCAGGAGAGATGATTGTAGGCCCTACAAAAGCTTTGTTTATGGATGAGATAACAAATGGTCTAGACAGTTCCATAGCATTTCAGATTGTTACTTGTCTTCAGCAGTTAGCGCATATCACAGATGCAACATTACTGGTCTCACTTCTTCAGCCAGCTCCGGAAACCTTTGATCTCTTTGATGACGTAATTTTGATGGCTGAGGGGGGCATCGTGTATCATGGTCCGCTTGATAAAATTCGAGAATTTTTTGAGGATTGTGGGTTTAGGTGTCCCGAGAGAAAAGGTGTCGCGGACTTCATCCAAGAGGTAAGTAAATGTTGTTTCTAGCCATTGCCTTCAAGCATGCTCCAGTTTCACCAGGTTTAAGGCACTGGAATTAAGGATTGCTTTGTTCCTGTTAAAAGTCATGCCATCATGTGTTCTGTATTGATGAGATAGTGAACTGTCGTTGGTCCTCTGTCTCTTTGATATTGTGGACCAAAGTAAAATTTTAAATTTCTGGTGCTAAGAGAAAAGTACCCTAAACTTCAATAGCTAAGCCTGTAGAACCGGCTATTTGCTGTTAAACCCTTCTATGCCTCTTGTGTTTTGGAGGTATTTGTACACTTTTCTGAAGGATCACAATGTTCAGATTTCTGAATTATTTAGAGCAGCAAGGCATCCCTCTAAAATGAATATGTAAAAGTTGACAGCATTCCACTCCTGTACTGTGGTAAAGCTCCTAATATTTCAACTTGGTGGTCATGGTCAGCCAAAGGTCTAATTCACATTGGTTTAGCTGGATTGAAATTGTTTTCAACAACATAAATACTATTGATAGATTTCTTAGTCCTTTTTTCTATTTTAAGAGTTTTTTAAGTTTTATTAAGCTTGAAATCTTTATGTTTACAGGTAAATCTGGTAGATTGGCAGAAAATGATGGTTGGAAGCAGGAGGCCAGAGGAAGTGGTAGACCCAAATATTGAGGTTAGACCATTAATGGGAGCTTTAAAGCGTGCCCTTCTCACTGCTTTGAGATGTGTTGATCCGGATTCTGAAAAGTGGCCCAAGATGGGCCAAGTTGTGCGAATGCCCGAGTCTGAGGAGTATCCTTTACCAAGAGAGGTTAGTATTAAATTCATTTCTTTAGCATGAGGTTACATATGGTGGATTCGATTGAAAGAAAAGAAATGAAATGAAAATATTTGGACACGTTAAAACTTGGAACATCGAGTTGGCTGCTTCTTTAGTTGTGCCTCGTTGCTTACTATTTGTGGCATTTTTCTCTCTTTGTAACATATAGCCAAGCAGTTCTCTGTTGTATTGTATAGCCAAGAACATTATTTAATTACTCATATAGCCAACAGTATCATGATAACCTCTTCTGTCTCTTGACTCTCATCTATTGTTTTTATAATGAAATCCTCAGTTTGTAACCAAAAAAAAAAATCCTCAGTTGCTCTGCTAAAGTTGTATGATCAAAGGCTGCCTTGTGGTACCTTCTGCCAAAGAATAGTATCTATGTTGTTTTAATCAGAAATCTATCTTTCTGACCAATAGTTACCTTCATATCACAGTGTCGACGCACTTAATCATGTTTGTATACATTCTAATATTCAAGAAGTGTATGCTGGTTTCTTTGAAGTAGCTAGTTAAATTTTAAAATTTAGGATCGAAGGCAGTGTAGGACTCATGGAAGCAGCTTGGAAGTAGATTCACAAATGGATAATCTGACACTGATCAGAGCAATTATCCAGCTTCGGGATCAGAGAGCAAGCATACGGAGTGTTAAGATAAAATACAAAGAGGGTGGGGAGGAAGGGTGAGATTCTTAAATATTTTTTTTTTTTCAAGTCTTTCCATGATCAGCTTAGCTAGGCGTTGATGAGTAGGGGATGGTGGTAGAGAGGTGAAGGTGTCCTTTATTATTATTATTATTTTTTTTTGGTTCTTTGTCCTTTTGATTTTAAAACTGAATATAATTTGTAAATGGAAGAGATGATTTGGCTGGCTTGTGTATGAAGTTGGCGTTGTGAAGGGTCCAAGATTACCGGGGGGCTTGAACTTGTACAGAATTGGTTAGCTCTAGTCCTAGCTCTTTTAAGATTGCTTCATGTTTAAGTCTGGGATAATTCTCACACAGTACTGCAGGCCTCGTAGTCTTTTATGGTCATCCACTCTTTTTCAACAAGTTCATAACTCTGGGGGCTGCAACAACTGGCGGGGTTATGGTTTTGTCAATAATCTTTTGGTCAAGTTAAGGAAAAATGGTTTTGTCAATAATCTTTTGGTCAAGTTAAGGAAAAATGGTTTTGTCAACAGTTTTTTGGTCGAGTTAAGGAGCAAGTGTGAGATGATGTAAAGTTTGAGTTTGAGATTAAACAACTTCAACTTTAATTTCCAATTTAAAATAACAGGATTATTGATTAGTCATAATCCTTAAAGAAGCCAATATATCTGCATGCCTTGCAAACCAAGTTGAATTTACCATTTCTAAATACCTTTTTTTATAAATGATGGCCTCTAATCCCGAGAACCTTGCCACACAAGACTCAACTCATGTTTCTTAATTGACCACCCATGCTCTTTCTTCTATGATTACAAAATGTCTGCAACGTAAGCACAAGAAGCTATATATAAATATCGATAAGTTGGCCATTCTTGTATTCAAATCAAGCTTCTGTTTCAGTGTGCTAACTAGTATAGTATTATTTTTAATTAACTCGCTAACTGCTTTTGTTGTCTAGCTGACGATATATACATATAAAACACTTTCAGTCAATATAAAAGGAGTTGAATCTCCACTCGCGCGTTAGTTTATAATGCGCATCTTTGCTTCAGGTACAATTTATTAGTCAGGAAGATTGCTTCTGCTGGAATAGAACCATGTGAACAGCATATAATATATATATATATATATATGTATGTATCATATAGTTAGATCCACCCTGTGTTTTTTATTCTAAGCAATGTCAGCATCTTATCAATGTAATTTGAAGCAGTAGAACACTGATATGTTGAAAATGATTGTGTTGCTAAACTGTGAATTAATTTTCATCATTTCTCCTGGTCTTCTTTGCCTTTTCCTTCTGTACATCCATTTTGATATGTCTCTCAAAGTCTGAATAAATTCCAAAGTCATAGTCTAACTAATAGGATATAGATATCCATAATCTGCTAGGCACCATTTTCAACTTTCTTAGACATTAAAAGACAAGAATACTGATGCATTACATTACTTCAGCAACCTTTGCAGTTTAACATGTATAAGCAAAGGCTTCGTTATCTCTCTCTCTATATATATCATTTATGGATATGTATAGAAGACAACTTCTTCCCACAATGTCATAAAGGGACTGGAGGTTTTCGAGATTATCAAACATGGCTCAGATGGATGGTACAGATGAGATAGAATCATTGAGAAATGACTTGTCAGAGTTGGGAAGGAGTCTGAGATCTTCATTTCGGCTTCATGCCTCTAGTTTACGAAGCAGCTCAGCTCTTAGTTCTGGGAAGAATGATTCTGATGTTGAATATGCTCTGCAGTGGGCTGCAATCGAGAGATTGCCTACATTTGAACGCCTAAGATCATCTTTGTTTGATAAAGATAACGATGGAGGGATGGTTAATGATAAAGGAAAACAGGTGATTGACGTCACTAAGCTTGGAGCTCCAGAACGGCAAATATTCATGGAGAAGCTCATCAAACACATTGAAAATGATAACCTTCAGTTGCTGCGGAAAATTAGGACTAGAATAGATATGTAAGCCTTCTTTTCCCTTCTTTTAACCATGCCCCTGACTGTGTTTGTGAAGCAAATCTAGATGCTGGATCTGTGGATCATATCCACTCAATATTAGACAAAATAACAAATCTGTTCCCATCATTGAATTACTTGTTATTAAAATTGGTATTCTTCTTCTTTCCTTCCGAGTATTTGATATGATTCCTTTTACTTTATTAGTACTTAAATCCCATGTCCACTGACTCAGACCTCATAAAGGCTACATCTTAGACATACATATGCATTTTCTCAGCGATTCTGTTTATAAAGGCAGTGATAAATTCAATATAGCATTAAATTTATATTGGATTTTGCACTTTGCAGAGTTGGTGTAAAGCTACCAGCCATAGAAGTAAGATATAAGGATTTGCATGTGGAAGCTGGGTGTGGGGTTGTTCATGGAAAGCCCCTTCCAACTCTATGGACATCTTTTCAGCACCTGTTCTCGGTGAGTAATTTCATTTTCCAAGAATAGATAGAGAATTGGGCCATGGACCGTGTGATTGGCTTCTGGAACAAAAAGAGACTGCAACATTTTGTTCATTTTGCACATTTGGATAAGTAAAGAGGAGTTGAATAAGACTTAAAACAGCACTGACCACAAAGCCAAGCCTAGGTTGTCATATTGTCCTAATTACTGCAAACCAAATAAAAGTAAAATATTTTTTTTATGGAGATAATGACTAATGTGAACGCTAATGAGCATATTTTATGATCTTCTGCACATCTCTAGTTAACTCATAACTGAAAGTACAGAAGATTGGGATTTATCCAATTTCATTAGGTTTCCATGTTCTAATGTTTCTAAATATGGTAGTGTGTTGTTTAGACTGCTTAATTTAAAAGCTTCGTTTTCCAGGATGTTTTGAGGCTCTCAGGTGGCAAGTCTCATGAAACGAAGATAAGCATCCTTAATCATGCCAGTGGCATCATAAAGCCCGGAAGGTACAAGAGAATGAGTAGTCAAATAACCTGTTCTTTCTTGGCTTCTTGCTCTCAAAGAGTCATTGTGCTAGCTGCTTTTCTTTATTCTTGGTATCCTATATTTTATACTTCACTTAACCATAAATTTGATGCGTCATGGCGCAATATTGCTTTGGAAGCCAACTGCTTGTGTCTATATTTGTACTTTAGTTGCTGTCATATGCCTAGGAGCAATTTCCTACTACCTTGCAGAGCACATTTATTAGTACTTAAACTTGATTAACTTTTCTTTGTAGCATTTGTTATAAAGGGAAATTTGAAAGTTGAATTCATCATATGACATGAAGAAAAGTACTTAGTAGTCTTGAATGTATGTGCAGGATGACTCTACTGCTTGGTCCCCCAGGATGTGGGAAGACCACACTTTTAAAAGCTCTATCAGGAAATCTGGATCGATCTCTCAAGGTTTCACACTTCTTATAACTTGGTTTCAACTTTTTAGTAAACTATTACATGTCTCTATGATTAGGACCAGGCAGGGTTCATCTCTTTGGTTCCAAGACGCACTCCTAGCTCCAACTTCCCTTAATTTATTCCATAGATTAAATATTTCCCATTATCTGGCTTTCATTGCTGGAGAGTAGTTTTTTAAACTTAAAATGTGTCTACAGCAAAAGAGCATGCTATCTTGTTCTTAGAAATTTTCCGTCAGACTGCATTTTGAAAGCTGCCTTTAGAAGTTTAAATGGATGAATGCATGCCTACCCATCAATGCTTTCCTTTTTGTCCCTTTTCTGAAAAAGGTCACCGGAGAGATCTCATACAATGGTTATGGACTAGAAAAGTTTGTTCCTCAGAAAACTTCCACTTATATCAGCCAAACTGATCTGCACATTGCTGAGATGACAGTGAGAGAAACCCTTGATTTTTCTGCCCGTTGCCAGGGAATTGGAAGCAGAGCAGGTTAGATTGCTTTGACGTTGTGTAGATTATATTGATGCCTAAAGTGATGAAAACTACATAACATTATCTTTTCTTTCAATGAAGAGATTATGATGGAAGTCAGTAGGAGGGAGAAGGAAGCAGGAATTGTACCAGATCCAGATACAGATACTTACATGAAGGTGACTTTAGCATCCTTTGTTGTCTTCTCTTATGACTGTGACCTCAGCAGTGGCAAATGAAGTTAATGTGCATGAATCAATGTAAAATATTGTGTGACATTTTGTGTCATATTGTATCAAGGTTATACATGTTCTTTTTCTGTTGCTATTGTTAAGATCTTGACATTTATTTCTATGGTTTTTCTCCCAGGCAATATCTATCAAAGGACTAAAGGGAACCCTTCAGACAGATTACATTCTAAAGGTAATCTCTTTGACAAAAACGGATTTTACCTTGTTTTTGAAGTATGATCAATTGAAAATGTTGAATCTGAAAACATTTCATTGTATTGGTGGCTTTTTAGATCCTCGGACTTGATATTTGTGCTGACACATTAGTTGGGGATGCCATGATAAGAGGCATCTCTGGAGGTCAGAAAAAAAGATTGACTACAGGTAGATTCAAATGTTGAAATTGAACTAACTAGATTATGCATACTCCACTCCATTAAGGTGTTTTTCACATATCTGCGTAGCTGAAATTTTAACTGCAAAGGATTGATTGTGGTGTTTTCTGAACAACCAATTTTCCAACTGACTTATATATGCAGGAGAGATGATTGTAGGCCCTACAAAAGCTTTGTTTATGGATGAGATAACAAATGGTCTAGACAGTTCCACTGCATTGCAGATTGTTACTTGTCTTCAGCAGCTAGCGCATATCACAGATGCAACTTTACTGGTCTCACTTCTTCAGCCAGCACCAGAAACTTTTGATCTCTTTGATGACATCATTTTTATGGCTGAGGGAAGTATCGTGTATCATGGTCCGCGTGATAAAATTCGAGAATTTTTTGAGGATTGTGGGTTTAGGTGTCCTGAAAGAAAAGGGGTCGCAGATTTCATCCAGGAGGTAAGTGCATGTTGTTTCTAGCCATCGCCTTCAAGTATGCTCTAGTTTCACCAGATTTAAGTGCTTGGTTTGATTTTGATTTTGCAGGTTATGTCTAAAAAGGATCAAGCACAATACTGGCACAGCACTGATTTACCTTATACTTATTTTACAGTGGATATGTTTGCTAGGAAGTTCAAGGAATCCAGTCTTGGAAAGAAGCTTGATAAGGACCTATCGGTGCCATATGATAAATCAAATAGCCACAACAATACCCTGTCCCTTAACCAATATTCCCTTTCTAAATGGGAACTGTTTAGAGCTTGCATGTCCAGAGAACTTCTTCTCATGAAGAGAAATTCTTTTGTTTATGTTTTCAAAACAGTTCAGGTTATACTCCTTACTTCTGCATCTTTTTCCTCCGTTTTTCCTTCTATGAAACAATTTATGTTACTGCTGTCAATATTATAGCATTAAACTGTCATGCGTAACACCTTGAAATATTGAAATCTGCTAAGATCTTTCTTTCTGCAGCTTATCATTATTGCATTTATCACAATGACTGTATTTCTGCGGACTCGGATGCATATTGATGTTCTTCATGGGAACTACTACATGGGTTCCCTTTTCTTTTCTCTGGTTATACTTCTTGTTGATGGGTTTCCAGAGCTGTCTATGACTGTTTCAAGACTTCAAGTTTTCTATAAGCAAAAGGAGTTGCATTTCTATCCTGCATGGGCTTATGCAATTCCAGCAAGTATACTAAAGATTCCTCTTTCATTACTGGAATCTCTAGTTTGGACATGTCTTACTTATTATGTTATTGGATATAGTCCTGAGGCTTGGAGGTGAGTTTTGCATGAGTCATAATGAAGGTTTGGGAAATTATTTATTAGTTTGATTCAATCCTCTTAAATAACGAAAATATGTTGTGTATTCAGGTTCTTCCGCCAGTGCATTCTTCTTTTTGCTGTGCACTTAGCATCATTATCTATGTTTCGATTCCTGGCCTCTGTCTTCCAGACTGCAGTTGCTTCCATGACAGCGGGCAGTTTTGCAATATTATTCGTCTTTCTATTTGGGGGCTTCATTATCACGCAACGTAAAGTTTTCTGGCCCTTCTCTACTTCGATTCTGGAAGGATCATTTAAGCATAAACTCAAACAATGTATTTGCTGCAGCTTCCATGCCGGTCTGGTTGAAGTGGGGCTTTTGGGTTTCCCCTATGACGTATGGGGAGATTGGCCTTTCTGTTAATGAATTTCTGGCTCCAAGATGGCAAAAAGTGAGTCTCTTGGATTCAAGCTTACTATTCTTGTATATCTCATCCCACCCTTTCTGTCAATGAACTTTAGCAAATGCCTAGACTACTTCATCTAGTTCCCCTAAAAAGAAATATTCATGTCTTCTGCTAATGCATGTGGCTGATTAATCATGCCTGTACTATTATCTTAGCATCCTCATACTTCTAGTGCTATTATATATGGTCCATAATCACTAAACCAATATTCTCATCAATCCTCATCCTTAAATACTGACTTACGTAGAAACTATGATTGCTATTTTGATTTTCCTTCAAGATCTATGTTATCTAGATGGACAATGAACTGTGAAAGAACATATGTTGAAATGTGAAGATCCCTTTTTTTCTCTCTCACAGGCATTTTAAATTTACAATATCTAGTATGAATAAGCATATTGGTGCTTGGTCTAATTCCTATTCATGCTAGGTATCATCAAACACTACAATAAGGCAACAGTTACTAGACAGCCGTGGATTAAACTTTGATGGATATCTTTTCTGGATATCACTTGGTGCTTTAATTGGATTAGCAGTAGTTTTCAACATTGGCTTTACCTTGGCCTTGACTTTCTTGAAGTGTAAGTACATCTTTCTTGTTCTTGTACTTGTAATCGCCTTAAAAATGACTGGTTGTTTATCATGCATGTTCACCTTAATGAACGCATGCTCAGCTCCTGGATCTTCTCGTGCCATTATTTCACATGAAAAGCTTTCTCAAATACAAGGAAGAGAAGATTCCCACGATGGTGCACTTGAGGAAGAAAAATCAAGGAGTTCTTCTACTAATATCAAAGAATCTTGCAAAGGTTGGCTCGTTTATGTGTATTTCATATTGTTCTTAAGTTTTGCAGGTTTCCAAAACTATTTGGTTCATGTTTTAATATTTTGCCTTTCTGTTGTTTTTTTAATAGTCCCTTATCTTGATTAACAGGCAAGATGATCTTACCTTTTGAGCCCTTGACAGTAGCATTTCAGGATTTGCAATATTACATTGACACTCCTTTGGTAAATACATTTAATCATTATATATCATTATCACAATTGGCTTATTGAGAATATTTCCAGCATTAGTTTGCTGACACTTTACATCTTAGGAAATGAGAGAACGGGGCTTTGCTCAGAAAAAACTCCAGCTTCTTTCAGATATTACTGGTGTTTTTAGACCTGGTGTTCTTACAGCATTGATGGGTGTCAGCGGAGCTGGAAAAACGACACTTCTGGATGTACTTGCAGGAAGAAAAACTACCGGGTATATTGAAGGGGAAATAAAAATTGGAGGCTATCCAAAGATTCAAGAAACCTTTGCTAGGATTTCAGGCTACTGCGAACAAAGTGACATACATTCTCCGCAAGTCACAGTAAAAGAATCTGTGGTGTTTTCTGCTTGGTTACGTTTGGCTCCTCAAGTTGATTTAAAAACTAAAGTTGTAAGATTTTAAGGATGTTATGATTCACCATTCAATTCTAAATATATTTGCGTAGATAAAGTAATGAATCTGTTGTTACATGTGTCGATAGGAATTTGTGAATCAAGTCCTTGAGACCATTGAGCTGGATGGAATTAAGGATTCTTTAGTTGGAGTACCTGGGGTTAGTGGTCTATCAACTGAGCAACGCAAACGGCTTACAATAGCTGTGGAGCTTGTGGCAAACCCCTCAGTAATCTTCATGGATGAACCTACAACCGGCTTGGATGCACGAGCAGCAGCAATTGTCATGCGAGCAGTAAAGAATGTTGCTGATACAGGTAGAACAATTGTTTGCACAATTCACCAGCCAAGTATCGACATATTTGAAGCCTTTGATGAGGTAAAACATTTTTTTTCTTAGGCCTAAACATAGAAATATGAAAAAAAAAAATTAAAAAAAACGTAATTGCAGATCAGAAACCATCCGTATCCTGACCACCTTTTTGTGCATTGTAGTTGATCCTTTTGAAAACCGGTGGACGAGTTATCTACTCTGGACCACTGGGGAAGCATTCATGTAGGGCTATTGATTACTTTGAGGTTAGTTGTCCTTAATATACTCACACCTATGATATGTTTCCTGCTACATTTGTTTGTAATGCTTTACTTTTATGTCTTGGATAGATATTTTCTTCTTGTTACTTAACAGCTATCAATGACAGAGCATCCCTGGTGTACCAAAGATTCAAGATAATTACAATCCAGCAACTTGGATTTTAGAGGTTACTTCTCCATCCGTGGAAAATGATAAGGGTGTAGATTTTGCGCAAATATACAAGGATTCTAGTTTATACGAGTGAGTTAAATTTCAATAATTTACTGTTTCTGCTGATTTTGAATTTGGAGAATGCAAAACCATATTCTATGAACTCTCTCTCGAGTTCAGAATCAGGCTATTGTTCTGCAACTTAAATAGGATAATGAATCTTCTTAACTGGAATTGAAACATGGAAGGAATTGGACGCCCCTCCCCCCTCCTTTATGCTATGGCTGAGTAATGGAGCCTAGTAATGTATACTAGGAAAGGGTATAAACAAATGTTCATGACATTCCATTGGCAGGAGCAACAGAGAGATTGTGAGACAGTTCAGCACTCCACCTCCTGGTTCCAGCAATCTGCAATTCCCAACTCGCTTCTCAAGAAATGCATGGGGACAATTCAAATCTTGCCTATGGAAACAGCATTTGTCTTATTGGAGAAGTCCTTCATACAACTTGAATCGAATTCTTCATACTTTAGTAGCATCCTTTCTTTTTGGTATTCTGTTTTGGAACCAAGGAAAGAAAATGTGAGTATATACTTATTATCTTTCTTTCTTGAAAATGTGAGTATAAACTTATCGTTCTATAAGAAATGATATTCAGTGTTGCAATTGGTGTACTTACTTCAGCTATCATTCCTATCTTTGTTTTTCTTAATGTCAGAGATAACCAACAGAGTTTATTTAATATACTTGGCTCGATGTACACTGCTGCAATCTTCTTGGGAATAAGTAATTGCGCATCCGTTTTGCCATATGTTGCAACAGAGAGAACTGTTATGTACCGGGAAAGGTTTGCAGGAATGTACTCTGCATGGGCTTATGCACTTGCGCAGGTGCTTTTTTTTTTTTTAATTGATCAAGCTGTTTCCTACCTGGTATCATTATTGGTTACTTGAGTTAGCCTTATATTGCTAGATATCAGATCATACCTGTATAACCATTGAAACTTCCGTAACTGTCTCTAGCATTTCCTTGCATGCGTTCCTTGTTAGTACTCCAAATCTTTTATGTTTTGAGATTTCTTGCAGGTGACAGTTGAGATTCCCTATCTATTTATCCAAAGTGTTATATTTATGATCATCACATACCCAATGATCGGATATCATGGATCTGTTTACAAGGTTTTCTGGTACTTCTATGCCATGTTCTGTACAGTGATGTACTACAACTACTTGGGAATGTTACTGGTATCTTTAACACCAAATTTCATCTTGGCTTCAATTCTATCCTCAGTCTTCTACATACTCTTTAATCTTTTTGCTGGATTCATCATTCCTCAACCAGTAAGCCACTCCTCTATACAAATAAGCTACTTACATACTAGGACTACTGTAGAAGCATATGCTTTTCTGCCTCCTCTCACAGTCACAGAAGAAAGAAGGTAAGAAACTGATGTTATGTTGTCTTATTGTTTGCCGCATGCAGCAAATTCCAGGATGGTGGATTTGGCTGTATTATTTGACTCCTACATCATGGACAATGAATGGAATGCTTACTTCTCAATATGGTGACATACACAAGGAAATCATGGTGTTTGGAGAAACTAAAACTGTAGCTTCCTTCTTGAAAGATTACTTTGGTTTTCATCATGACCGCTTAGGTATATCAGCACTTGTTCTCATTGCCTTCCCCCTAGCTTTTGCTTCCCTTTTTGCATTTTGTGTAGGAAGACTGAATTTTCAGAGAAGGTGAAGGCAACCTATAAACATTTTTATATCAATATTTAAATTGCCACCAATTAGCCAAATTTACATCGACTGAGAATTATGATTTGGGGAATAAATGTATATATTCTTCTATATATAGAAAACAGTACAAAAAACAATATTGAAGGAAAATCGGAGAAATACAATGACCAACAAGGCATCGATTAGAGAACAGATGCCAAAAACAAACACTTTATTGATTCAACAAATCAAGAATATTTTAGCTTGAGGTTTCTCCCACTTGAGGGGCTTCACTACCTCTCATGTGAATTCAGGATCATCTCTTCCGAAATGTCCATGTGTAGCAATCTTAAGGAACCGTTCATTGCCACCCGCCTTGAGATCCAAGTTAATGGCTATCATACCGGCCCTGAAATCAAAGTTTTAGTCCATAATCTTCAGAATTTCCTTGTCCGGGATCTTTCCAATCCCATATGTGTCAACAAACGCAGACAATGGTTCAGGCGCGCCAATTGCATATGAGACCTAGACTGTACACCTGCAAGCAAGACCATTTGCAATAATTCTCTTGGTAGCCTGCCTAACAATGGAGGCACCACTTCTGTCTGCCAGAGAAGGCACCTCCACCATGAGCTCCCCAACCACCATAGGTGTCAATGATGATTTTGCAGCCAGTGAGACCTGCATCACCATGAGAACCACCTATGACAAAACACCCTGATGGGTTGAGATGGAAGATGGTCTTCTCATCAAGGTACTTCTTAGGGATGACTGGCTTGATAACATGCTCTTTAAGGTTTATAGCAATCGTACCATTAGTAACAGTTTCATCATGTTTCGTGGAAATGAGAACAGTGTGGATACGAACTGGAACTCATCGTTAGTAACTGTTTCATCATGTTGTGGTGAATATTTAGCCAAACGATTCAGATTTGTGTTTTTGAAAGCTTTTGCATTAAACTTGAGGCAGCCTTAATGTGGTAAGAGAAAACCTTCCTTTCTTTTAACTTTATAAAATCAATCACAACATCAAATAATGTTGAACTTGAACCTCAAGGCGAAACACACTTCGAACATACATCTAGCAAACTATCAGTTTATTCACTGTGTTCTACCCATGGTAGAATTTCCACAATATATGATCAAAGACTTACAAATTTACACTTTGAAAGAATAAAGATGACTTTCAAACAGATTTACACTTGACAGCACAGAATGAAACATGTAATTAAAACATGATTAAAACATGACTCCATAATCTCTCCACCTTAAGAGGCGACAACCAATTTTTAGTTCACAACGCTGCAGTTCTTCCTGATCTCACCCTTTGATCCTGTGAGCACTTCAATATAACCCATCTTAATCATGGCTGCAGCAAACTTTCTGGCCCATGCTTTTCCATGCCTTGCATTCTCCCTTACTATTTTTGCTGTGGCACGACTGCTTAGAAGAGTTTGATCAGATGTTAACAAGCCATGGTGGTTCTTCAAAACTGTATAGTACTTATTGTCTAGCCTGTGTGGTGTAAGAACATCAAGTTGCACTGTAGGATCATGGCTGGACCCAGGTTTGGGGCACCTTTTCCTCATTTGTCTAGCAAATTCAGGATCCAATGAAGGGTCTTGTAGGTGAGTTTGATTGAAAGAGTCTAAACGATCAGAGAAAGAAGAACAATGTGAAACACCAATGGAATGTGCCCCGGAAAGTGTCACCATTTCATCAAGGTTAAGGCCTTTTCGCGCAAAATTTTCTTCCAGTTGCTTGACATTGAAGAAAGGTGGAGGGAGGTTTCCGAAGCCCTCTTCTCTTAGTGAAACTGTTCCATCCCGGCGTCCCAAAGGCACTTCATATTTAATACCACCAACTTTGTAGGCACTATCACGAGCTGCAAGTGCAATGATATCTGCGCAGGAAACGGTTCCTCGACATTTTGCTTCGATTTCAGCCTTTGCTTCATTAATCACTTCGAAGCCTCTCAAGCTTGCATTGTTAGCCGGATGTTCCTTCTCTGATGGTCTACCCTGTGTTGAATCCAAAAGGACAGAAGCATCACAGCCCTGCAACATACATAATATGATTAATTAATATTCAGTAAAATAAGTTATGAAGGAGAATTTCATTAGTTATTCTTGTCAAAATTAAACTTAATTTTTATAACATAATTGGTCCCGTAGCTCAGTTGGTTAGAGTATTGGTCTTATGAGTCGAAGGTCGCAAGTACGAGCTGGGACCAATTTTGCTTTGAATTTTCTGTACTTGAATGACAAACAATACTACATTAATATATTCCATAAATAAATGACAAACAAATACCGTATCAATATAGCTTACCATAAATCAATATTATTTTTTTTATAGATTCAAAGGGAAATTAAGGATGAACAATAAAGCCGGAGTAAGGAGCGTGCGTACCCTTACAAAGCAATCATGGAAATGCATCCTAATGAGGCCAGCAGCTATACCAGGGTTCCTGGACACAGCCTTGTCCACAGCTTTTCTCACGATGGCCTCTGCAGAAGGGCAGCTTTTTTCATAGAAGCCAACCTTAAGCGTGGCTTGTGAAACAGAAATGGTTAAGACCATAGCAAGAAAGAAAATGAAGCAGCTGGAGTGCTTTAAGCTTGCCATTTTCATTTCACTCTACAAACAGATCAGAAGACAAGCAAGGGAGATGGAGAGAATGGCTGATCATTATTGTGTCTTTATAGACAGTAGATAAGGTGAAGATGGCGTGTTGATTTTGCCTTGTTTATGAAACGTGCATGGCTGCACGCACGAGGAATTAGGCTATTAGCAGGACTTGAAGTTCTCTACGTTTGAGTAGGCCCTAGCCTAGGCAGCAGTAAGTAAGCTTTCTTCTTAAAAGTTAGGCCCCATGTCCGCATGCATGCCACCAACCCTTCTATGTTTTTTTTCATTGGTTGTTAAATTCAAAGGGGTCAACTGGGACTATACATTGTTCAAAATGGCCATCGTAACTTTGCAATTTGTTTCGTGCTTTGTTTGGTGTTTGACTGAGACAAATATATATTAAATTGTACAAGACAAACAAAATAAATGTGAATGGAACAAATAATGAGCAAAAGATGTTGAGCAACTATCAGAAGCAACTTTAATTAATAATTCATATTAATCCATATTCTTGCACGTGAACAAAAAAACTATCAATTTTCTACATATACTTGTTAGGTATTCATAATTGAATGTATATATGAAATGAATAATTTATTCCTTTCATTTTTTATTTTGAAAAAAAAATTCAAATCCTACATACCCTAACTGTTGAGACGAATATTGAATGTAATTTAATATTAATGTTTGTTTATAAATTCAATGGAGAAGAGTGAAACTTATTATTATTAATATACTTCATATAAACCGCACCCTTGTAAGATAGCATTCTTCCTATTGATGATTTATTTCGAGAGTGGCTGACTTTAAAGTGAATTGGTTCGGATATTTCAAGCTTGCAGAGAACAAGGAACCATGAGGAAACGTTAGGATTGATACTTTAGAGCATCCCAGCACCTAAGTCAGCAAAAATCGAAATAATTGAAAGTGAAGGTAATGAAGCAAAGAAAGCAAGGGAGTATGAAAAGCAATAAGACCTAGATATTTATACCCTTTCTATTTGGTTTAACCAATGATTGTACATGGAAATACTCATGATTCTTGTATTAAAGTCATGTTGCCAATTTTTTCTTGGGAGTTCCATTTAATGGCATTTGTTCTTTGACCAAAAATCATGGGCTTTCAAGTCTTAACCGAGCTATTGAATTTTGATTGGGCTGTTTAAACTTCATTGTGCAGCACTTCAAACCTTTACGGCCTGAGTAATAGAGCCTAGTAATGTATACATATGTTAGGGCTGAGTAAAGTACCGAGCGATGGGCCTAGTGGTCTTCTGATGTCAGCTGCACTCGTTCATCTGCACCTAACCCAGCGGGAGCAACTGCAAGACGAAACGACGACGTCACTCTACGCCGCTTCATTAACTCCCGCCTACACTGTGTAGTTCATAATAGGTGAAATTCCAGTTAACCCCCCAACAATGCGCAAACCCCAGTCGTGAGTCGTCAAAAATACCCACACCTTTGGGCCTTCGATTCCATTCTCTCTTCTCTTCTCTCTCCTCACCCGGCCCGTTTTCAAATCGGATCCACGTCAATAGGGCAATTGGTAACTTCCTTACTTAAAGTGGATGGCATCCATTGTAAATATTCTAACCCTCAGGCCTCATCCTGTAATCGGTCGACCTATATAAGCCGCCTCTAGAGTCCTCTTAATCTAAAATAAACGCCACTCCCTCCCATTCTTTCCTCTCTATTTTTCCCTTCGATTTTCCTTTCATTCTCTTTTCGGATTTTCATTTTTCTTAACCTTCGATTTGAAAAAATCGACAAAATTCCTCCCATTTCATTTCTGTTCTTCGCCGCCCAATCTTCGTTTTTTTGCCGACTTTCATACAATTTTTTGTTATTTAGCCTCGGATTTGGACTCTGTTTATTCTGCTCTCGCTTCGAAACCCTAACCCTAGTTTCGCATTCTCCAAGTTAGTGTGGGCCGTCGCCGAGGCAAGACGCCTAATTCGCCTTCACACCTTGGGGGTTCTCCGCCTGTAAATTGTAGGAGATTGTCAGCAGAGCTGGAAAGTGAGTTTTTTTCATTCTTTTCTTCAATTTATAGTATTCGTTAAGCATTTTGAACCCTTGGAACCCTAATTTTCTTTTAAATTTGAGTTTCGTATGATGACAAGTTGAATGTTAAGACGGGTTAGATTGTTATTTTAGAGATGTAAACCTAGTTTTCATAGTTTTCCTGTCTTAATTTATGAAACTTAAGCTTAATCTAACTAAATTTCCGATTTTCAGTTTGAGTTTGTTGAATGCTTATTCATGAAGAGTGATAAATGTTAGCATATTGCATTTGTTTTTTTATTTCTGTAGTTTCTTAAGTGTTTTCTGGTTCATAAAAAGCTAACTGAGCCCTAAATTCAAGGGGTTTTTTTTTGGCAATTGGTGTTTAACTGTTAGTTAGACATTTTCCTGCTTTTTGCAGATACATTTTATTCTTTAATCACCTTTAACTACTTGTTATTTTTAACCCTACTTTCATATACAGAATAGCTTCTAAATGGCTGATCATCGGAATGCAAATGGCCAGCCTCCTAACGGAACAGCTGCTGGATCAGGAAGCATTTACTCTATTAATCTGGACAACTTCAGCAAACGTTTGAAGGCTTTGTATTCACACTGGAATGAACACAAAGCTGAGCTTTGGGGTTCTTCTGATGTTCTTGCAGTAGCAACACCACCACCTTCAGAAGATTTGCGTTATCTGAAATCATCAGCTCTAAACATTTGGTTGCTAGGTTATGAGTTTCCAGAGACAATAATGGTTTTTATGAAGAAGCAGATTCATTTCTTGTGTAGCCAGAAGAAGGTGTCTCTGCTTGAAGTTGTGAAGAAATCTGCCAAGGAGGCTGTGGGGGCTGATGTTGTGATGCAAGTGAAGGCAAAGAGTGATGATGGGACTGCATTGATGGATGCTATATTTCGTTCCATCAGAGCGCAATACAAGGGCTCTGAAAATGATGCTCCTATTTTTGGTTACTTAACTCGAGAGACTCCTGAAGGAAAGCTTTTAGAGACATGGGCTGAGAAACTAAAAAGTTCTGGCTTTCAGCATACTGATGTAAGCAATGGGTTGTCTGACCTGTTTGCTGTGAAGGACAAAGAAGAGCTTATGAATGTGAAGAAAGCTGCTTATTTAAGTTACAATGTGATGAACAATATTGTGGTTCCAAGGCTCGAGGGTGTAATTGACGAGGAAAAGAAAATCACTCATGCTACCTTGATGGATGAAACGGAGAAAGCCATAGTGAATCCACAAAAGGCCAAAGTAAAGCTCAAGCCAGAGAATGTTGATATTTGTTATCCTCCCATATTTCAAAGTGGGGGTGAGTTTGATCTCAGACCTAGTGCTGCAAGTAATGAAGAGAATCTGTACTATGATTCTGCCAGTGTTATCTTATGCGCAATTGGAGCTCGCTATAACAGTTATTGCTCCAATATTGCCAGGACTTTCTTGATTGATGCCACTCCACTTCAGAGCAAGGCATATGAGGTTCTTCTTAAGGCCCATGAAGCTGCAATTGGTATGTTGAAACCGGGGAGCAGGGTTAGTGCTGCATATCAAGCAGCACTTTCGGTTGTTGAGAAGGATGCTCCTGATTTGATCCCAAATCTAACAAAATCTGCTGGGACAGGAATTGGACTTGAGTTCCGCGAGTCAGGGTTTAATCTCAATGCGAAGAATGATCGTGTGGTCAAAGCAGGAATGGTCTTCAATGTGTCACTTGGTTTTCAGAACTTGCAGTGTGAGAATAATAACCCAAAGAACAGGAATTTTTCACTGTTACTTGCTGATACAGTTATTGTTGGTGAACAAAATACAGAAGTGGTGACTGGAAAAAGTTCCAAGGCTGTTAAGGATGTAGCTTACTCATTCAATGAGGATGATGAAGAAGAAGAAAAGTCAGTGAGGGCTGAAACTAATGGCTCTGAACCCTTCATGTCCAAGACAGTGCTCAGGTCGGATAATCATGAGATTTCTAAGGAGGAGTTAAGGAGGCAGCACCAAGCAGAACTTGCTCGTCAGAAGAATGAAGAAATAGCTAGGCGGCTTGCGGGTGGAACTGGGGCTGGATACAATCGATCAGTTGCAAAGACTTCAGCTGATTTGATGCCTATAAGAATGTTAATGACCTGCCCCCTCCAAAAGATTTTATGATTCAAATTGACCAAAAGAATGAGGCTGTGCTGTTGCCAATATATGGTAGTATGGTGCCTTTTCATGTGGCTACTATAAGGACAGTTTCTAGCCAGCAGGATACCAATCGAAGTTGCTTTATCCGGATTATATTTAATGTTCCAGGGACTCCTTTTAGTCCCCATGATTCAAACTCTCTAAAGAATCAAGGGGCAATATATCTAAAAGAAGTCTCATTTCGCTCCAAGGATCCAAGGCATATAAGTGAAGTGGTACAGCAGATTAAAACACTTCGTCGACATGTCATGGCCAGGGAATCTGAGAAAGCTGAGAGGGCAACCTTGGTTACACAGGAGAAACTCCAACTTGCAGGGAACAGGTTCAAGCCTATGAGGTTATTTGACCTTTGGATTCGTCCTGTTTTTGGTGGTCGTGGAAGAAAGATTCCAGGAACACTTGAAGCTCATGTTAATGGTTTCCGGTATTCGACTACTAGAGCTGATGAGCGTGTTGACATTATGTATGGAAACATAAAGCATGCATTCTTCCAGCCTGCAGAGAAAGAGATGATCACTCTCCTTCACTTTCATCTGCACAATCACATAATGGTGGGAAACAAAAAAACTAAGGATGTGCAATTCTATGTTGAGGTTATGGATGTAGTCCAGACTTTGGGAGGGGGAAAGAGGTCTGCTTATGATCCTGATGAGATTGAAGAAGAGCAAAGGGAGAGGGATAGGAAGAATAAGATTAACATGGATTTTCAGAGTTTTGTGAATCGGGTGAATGATCTCTGGGGGCAGCCTCAGTTTAGTGGTCTTGATCTTGAGTTTGATCAGCCTCTCAGAGAACTTGGCTTCCATGGGGTCCCCTACAAAGCCTCAGCTTTTATTGTGCCAACATCAAGCTGTCTAGTTGAGCTGGTAGAGACTCCTTTCCTTGTGGTCACCTTAAGTGAGATTGAGATTGTGAACCTGGAGAGAGTTGGCCTTGGGCAGAAAAATTTTGACATGACAATTGTGTTTAAGGACTTCAAGAAAGATGTACTCAGGATTGATTCCATCCCTGCAACCTCACTGGATGGTATCAAGGAATGGCTTGATACTACAGACATTAAGTATTATGAGAGCAGGCTGAATCTGAACTGGCGGCAGATTCTGAAGACAATTACTGATGATCCACAGAGCTTCATAGAAAATGGGGGTTGGGAATTTTTGAACCTAGAAGCTAGTGATTCAGATTCTGAGAACACAGAGGAGTCAGATCAGGGTTATGAGCCATCTGATATGGAGCCTGTATCTGAGTCAGAGGATGATGACTCTAATAGTGAGTCACTGGTTGAATCTGAGGATGAAGAGGAGAAGATTCTGATGAAGACTCTGAAGAAGAGAAGGGAAAGACATGGGAGGAGTTGGAGAGGGAAGCAAGCAATGCTGACCGGGAGAAAGGGAATGAATCGGACAGTGAGGAGGATAGGAGGAGAAGGAAAATAAAGACTTTCGGAAAATCTCGAGCTCCTACTAGTAGTGCTATTCCCAAACGTTCCAAGCTACGATAGATGTGATAGTATTTCTTTTTTATCACATTGTCAATTTGTTTTTAATGTTTAAACATGATTTTAGTAGCAGATGGTCTTCGAAGATGGTAGTTTTCTAACATAGCTCTGAACTGTCGTTTTATAGTTTTTATATCAGGATCTTGTTCCTTTGTCTTAAGCAGTTAGGCTCTAGGTTGGATTGTCTGGAGGAAAGATTTTGGTTGTAAATTGGTGGCATCAGTTCAATGGGAGTAAAAGTATTATTATTTCGTCTGTTTATGTACCTCTATTAATTTTTGCTTTGTGGGACTGCATTTACAAAATCAGTGTGCCATATTACTTGTTCTAAGAAGAGATTCACCTTTTCGAATGCTTTTTTTTATTTGGCTTTATGGATTATGGTGTGTGTGGTTGCCGCTTAACGGTTTATTTGAATGTCAAAAAATGAGGGTTTTCTTTCCTTTTTTTTTTTTTTTTTTGCTTTATTTTAACTTCGCCGATGCCTATACGATGTCCGCGTTGTAATACAAAGCTTCATCTTCCAGGATATTGTCCCAGGTGCCTAGGTCTCAAGAAGCCAAGATAAAAATCCTTAAATCATGCCATGCCGGTGCTCAATGGCTTCATAAAACCTGAAGGGACAAGAGAAGCGTTAGTTAAATGACTGCTAACTAAATCCTTTCCATTAGGACCAAAACTATTCTTTCTTGTGCTTCTTGCTTTTAAGCTTTGCTTGATAGGAAGGTCAAAAAAAAGTGAGGATGAAAAATTTGAAAATTAATGATTAAGTTTCATAATCACTTTTTATTTTGTAGCTTAACCATTAGATTAATAAATTTTCTATCCTCACTCTTTTCCATCTTTCTTGCCAAGCAAAACCTTAAAGAGTCTTTTAGTATAGGTTCCCTGTATTTAAACTTCTGGAACCATGCATTTGATGCATGGCGTTGTATTGCATGCTGATGTTACTAAATTCAATCAGTACTTGTGCTATTAAACTTAACTGCATTGTGTATTTAGTTGTTGCTTTATGCCTACTGCCGATATCCGTTATCTTTAAAATGCTATCTTGCATAGAAAATTTACCAGAACCTGATTAAACTTTCTGTTCTTTCTGCAGTTTATCATTGTTGCATTTGTCACAACGACTCAGATGGTATCTATCTCACGGCGATAGTGAAAACGAGAGCAAGTGAGGTGCATCCAAGAGTACATACACCGCTTGCTGATGTTACTAAATTCAATCAGTACTTATGCTATTAAACTTAACTGCATTGTGTATTTAGTTGCTTTATGCCTACTGCCGATATCCGTTATCTTTAAAATGCTATCTTGCATAGAAAATTTACCAGAACCTGATTAACCTTTCTGTTCTTTCTGCAGTTTATCATTGTTGCATTTGTCACAACGACTCAGATGGTATCTATCTCACAGCGATAGTGAAAATGAGAGCAAGTGAGATGCATCCAAGAGTACATGTAAAACCTCCATAATTTTAATCTCAATTATTTTACAGGTAACAGTTTATAACAAGTTGATTTAACACACAAGCGATAGAAAGCAGCAGCTACAACCTTGATTAAACATATGCTACAAGCCTACAACCAAAGGCTTAAAAGCAACATTTTAATTTCTCATGTAACCAAAAAAACAAAGGCTTAAAAGCAACTACCATCTTTTACTAGGTTGCTGAAACTACCACACGGTTTTCGAAAGCATGTCACCTCAATTTGGCTCTCTTTGGAAGGCTGCCACGGGGATTTCTCTTATCAGGTATGCGACCCTTACTGAAAGCCTTCATCTTTCTCCTCTTCCTTTCTTCCTCACTGTCGGAATCATCTCCTTTCTCTCTGTCTGCGTAGGTTGCTTCCCTCTCCAACTCTTCCCAAGTCTTTCCTTCATCTTCCTCTGAGTCTTCATCGGAGTCTTCTTCCTCATCATCTTCAGATTCAACCAATGATTCACTGTCATGATCCTCATCATCTGATACTGAGTCAGACTGAACGTCTGAAGGCTCATACCCTTGGTCAGACTCTTCTGAGTTGTCAGACTCAGAGTCACTGACTTCCATGTTTAGAAATTCCCATCCACCATCTTCAATGAACTTCTCTGGATCATCAGTAATAGTTTTCAGTATAGGCCGCCAATTCAAATTTAGTCTGCTCTCATAATACTTGAGGTCAGTTGTATTAAGCCACTCTTTGATGCCATCTAATGATGTGGAAGGAATCGAGTCAATCCGAAGGACATCCCGCTTGAAGTCCTTGAATACAATAGTCATATCAAAATTCTTCTGCCCGAGACCAACTCTTTCCAAGTTAACTATCTCAATCTCACTTAGGGTGATCACCACAAAAGGTGTCTCTATTAGCTCAACCAGGCAGTTTGATGTTGGCACTATGAAAGCAGAGGCTTTATGGGGAACCCCATGGAAGCCAAGCTCTCTCATGGGCTGATCAAATTCAAGGTCAAGTGCTTTAAATTGAGCCTGTCCCCACAAATCATTAACCCGATTCACAAAGTTTTGGAAGTCCATGTTAATTTTATTCTTTCGATCCCGCTCCCGCTGTTCTTCCTCAATCTCATCAGGGTCATAGGCAGATCTCTTCCCACCTCCCAATGTTTGAACTACATCCATCACCTCAATATAAAATTGCACATCCTTGGTTTTCTTATTACCAACCATGATGTGATTATGTAAATGAAAGTGCACGAGAGTGATCATTTCCCGCTCTGCAGGCTGGAAGAAGGCATGCTTAATGTTTCCATACATTACATCAACTCGTTCATCAGGCCTTGAAGTAGAATACTAAACCCGTTTGTATGAGCTTCTAACGAACCTGTCAGTTTTCTACCACGACCACCAAAAACGGGACGAATCCATAAATCATGCAACTTAATTGGCTTGAACTTGGCCGATGCAAGCTGCAGCCTCTCCTGAGTGACTAAGGTTGCCCTCTCAGCCCTTTCGGACTCTCTAGAATTAACCTGTCGGCGAAGTGTTTTAATCTGCTGTACAACTTCAATGATATGCCTTGAATCCTTGGAGCGGAATGAAACCTCTTTCAAGTATATTGATCCTTGAAATTTGAGAGAATTTGCATCATGCGGACTGAAAGGGGTGCCAGGTACATTAAATATTATCCTGATGTAGCTAGTACGGTTACTGTCCTGTTGGCTGGACACACTCTTCACTGTAGCCACATGAAAAGGGACCATGGTTCCATAAATTGGCAACAGGATAGCTTCATTCTTCTGGTCAACCTGTATCATCAAATCCCTAGGAGGTGGCAGATCATTAACATTTTTATATGCAATCAAATCACCAACAGTCTTCACTGCACCACGATTATCGCTGCCATAGCACCCCCACCAGCTAGTCTCCTTGCAGTTTCTTCGTTCTTCTGGCGAGCAAGTTCAGCCTGATGCTGCCTTCGTAGCTCCTCTTTAGACATTTCATGGTTGTCTGACCTGAGTGTTGTCTTGGAGAATAAAGTCTCATTACCATTATCCTCAGCATTAAGCTTCAACTTCTCTTCTTCATCATCATCTTCATTGAAAGAGTACGCCACATCTTTGACAGCTTTAGAACTTTTAGAAGTTAAGATATCTGGTATCTTCTCACCAACAATGACAGTATCTGCAAGCAACACTGAGTATTTCTGAGTCTTGGGGTTCTTTGTCTCTGTTTGCAAGTTCTGGAAACCAAGCGACACATTGAAAACCATCCCTGGTTTTAAAATCCGATCATTCTTGGCATTAAGACTAAGCCCTGACTCACGAAACTCAAGTCCTATTCCAGTTCCCGCAGTTTTGGTCAAGTTTGCAGCTAATTCAGGAGCATCCTTCTCTACCACTGAGACTGCTGCTTGATAAACAGAGCTCACCTTGTTCCCAGATTTCAAAGAAGCAATGGCTGCTTCTTGAGCTTTAAGGAGGACCTCATAAGCCTTGCTTTGTGTCCCATTGGCATCAATCAGAAAAGTTCGTGCAATATTTGAGCAGTAGCTGTTGTAACGAGACCCAAGTGCACATATAATTACACTGGTAGAGTCATAGTAAAGGTTCTCATCATTGCTTGAAGCACTTGGTTTTAGATCAAACTCTCCTCCACTCTGAAATATAGGAGGGTAACAAATATCAATGTTCTCTGCCTTCAATTTCACCTTAATTCGCGCTGGTTCCAATATAGTCTTCTCTGTATCATCCATCAGTGCAGAGTGGGAGACCTTCTTCTCCTCGTCAATAACCTTCTCAAGTTTGGGAACCACAAATTGCCTCATAACTGATGAAGTCAAGAATGCAGCCTTTTTCACATTTGTAAGCTCAGTTTCATCTTTGACAGCAAACAAGTCTGAGAACCCATTTGTTACATCAATGAGTTCAAATTTTGCATTTTTTAACTTTTGATCCCATGTCTCCAAAAACTTTCCCTCAGGTGCCTCCCTTGATATGTAACCAACGACAGGTACATCATGATCACCAGAGTTTGTCTGAGAATATATAGCTCGAAAAATGCTATCCATTAGACTTGTCCCATCATCAGCTTTTGCCTTCACATGAATAACAACTTCAACATCAACAGCTTCTCTGGCAGGCTTCTTCACAACATCAAGCAAAGAGGCCTTTTTCTGGCTACACAAGAAATGGATTTGTTTCTTCAAGAAAACCATAATGGTTTCTGGGAATTCATAGCCAACCAACCAAATATTTAGTGCCGAGGATTTCAGATACCTCAGATCCTCTGAAACAGGAGGAGTTGCAATGGCTAGAGCATTAGAAGCGCCCCATAGATCAGTATTGTGTTTATTCCAATGCGAATACAAAATTTTCAACCGCTTGCTGAAGTTATCCAGATTGATGGTATATGGATTTGCAGCTGCAGGTGGCTTGCCATTTGCAGGCTTGACATTTCTATTCCGGTTTTCAGCCATAGAGAATTACTCAAATACTGAAACTGATTCCAGGTGAGTAAAGCTTGTCGAGTATGACAACCAGCATAAACTGTGATGAACAAATAATTATCAGTTCCCATCTCCTCCATTTTGCAATATTTCAACCCGAATATATTTGTTTTCAATTAGATAGTTCCGACATGCACTTAAAATTATCATAGAATAGCATGTACAACAATAATAAGATTAAAGAAAGAAAAAAAATTATGATTTCTAAGTCCAAAGCTTGATATTTGAAACCACTGACAAAGTAGACTTCTTTCTTCTACTGAATTAATTGGATGCAAGTAAGCAAACAATGATATTATATTCAGTCTGTCTAAATCACCTAGTTGAAATCAAACTATATGTCAATATTCGAGTTTATTTTCTTTCTTTTGAGTTTTTCAGGCACCAAATAGCGCAATCTCCAGCAAAAAACTCACAGTTCTCTTCTCTGTTTTCCCTTCAGCGAAAGCAGCAATTCCTTATACCTGTATGAGTCCTGATGCAACAAATTCTAAAATCATATTAGCTTTGAGTTCACTATAACACAAGAATCATAGAACAAAGTTCAAAGTAAAAGATTTGCAAGGAAAGGTATTGGCTTTAAGAAATCCTCAACTTTCTGATTACAAAAGCTAAATTCGAAAACCCAATTATCAGATTTCCAACATGGAGCTGTTGATCCTTGGTTTGACCACCCACAATGAGAAAAGAATTGAAGTAAAATTGGGAAACTTTATTGAAAAGACATGAAATTGGAAGAAGAAACTGTTACCTGCTTAGAAATAAGATTGAAATGCAAAGAACATTGCTTTGAGATGAAGAATCTGCCACGATATCATCAGAGTGAATCAAGAAGACACCCAAAG
Source organism: Heritiera littoralis (assembly GCA_031772115.1). Taxonomy (NCBI): domain Eukaryota; kingdom Viridiplantae; phylum Streptophyta; class Magnoliopsida; order Malvales; family Malvaceae; genus Heritiera; species Heritiera littoralis. The sequence continues at coordinate 7,803,524 of JAPDPK010000020.1, read as the reverse complement.
AGAAGGAGAATAAAGTGATCAGTTTTAGTACTAGATGATGGAGGAGGATCAGATGCAGATTGGTGCTGTCGGGTTTGGCTAAGTGAAGAATGGATCATGACGGAAAGACTATTTTGCAGTTGATCAAGAATAGGTAGAATGAAATAGACTAAATAATATCAGTAATACTGATAGAGAAAGAGAAGGATGCAGAGAAGATACGGGCAATAGATTAAAGATAGAGAAAGAAAGAGAAGAAGCAAATGAATCACTATGAATTTGCTGGAAAGATGGGTTTAAGGGCCAGGGCCACACCCAAAGGATTACCTTCTCTCCTGTTCTTTTAACTTAGGTCAACCTTTTCTGCTTTGTTGGTTTGGTCGATGAATGATGAGGTGATAGTAGCATAAATGTGGTTTCATCAAGAAAGATCATTCCATGTCCATCGTAAGACTAAAAGTAGTGTATCCTATGTAGAGGACTGTCCGGTAGATTTTTTTTTTTGGTTACAACTGTCCGGTAGATTTAATGCTTTCGAAATCAGATTATTTGGGTTCTTATTTAAGTTTTACAATATATATTATAATTTTTTATTAATCATTCTATGGTTGACAGTTTGACAAGTGTTTAGGCACGAAGGAAGCAGGCAAGCAAAAATGGACGGTCTTTGCATTAAGAGCTACCGCTAATCATGTAAAAGAAAATGCAAGGGTAAAGTTTTTCATCATCGAATTCTCATAGATTGATTAATGATGATGCAATTGGATTGGATAATGGATAGCAGCAAGTAAAGTAATAAACAAGGGAGGATGATTTCTTTTAAAATTTGATTGATGCTATACGGCTGTTGTTATCACAGTATTACTTAATCGAAGATAAAAAGTGAGTGGGATTGAAACACTTTGGGCCAAATGCATTTTGTTTTGTTTGTAGTCTAGACTTTGGATTTATAGGTAGATTGGACAGGCAGGCAGGCAGACTAAGATGGATTGGCCTAGGCTTGGTCATAGTCTTGCTCTAGGCCTTGGCCTTGGTTGTTTTGTATCATCCAAGCATGGCTTGAGCCCAAATGCTTATGCCCAGGCCAAGGGTAAGTAAGAGTGGGAGGCAGAGAAAAACAGCAAGCAACTCTGTGTCAATTCTCAACCAAAATTCAACATTTCTTGCATTCTTTCTTTCTTTTCTTATCACAAATCACCAAAGCAAGACAAGACAAAACAGAGCAAAGCAAAGCCTACTTTTCTCGTTGACTGTCCAAACCAAAACAGCATAAAATAAAACCATAGACGCTTTACTACAGAAAAATATAAAACAGAAAAAAAAAGAAACAAAGAAAACCAAAATTGGAAAGCTGAAATAACAAGACCAAAAAAAATCTTTAGCCCCTATTTTTCTTTTCCTTACCTTTCTCTTCTTCATCCTCCCTCTTAAACGCTAACACGCTTAATCATCTGCCTCGCTACCCTCAGCCACGGCTTCTTCTTCTCAGTTTTTTTTATTTCAATTGATAGGTATATCATTCTCTGGTTCTCCCCTTCTTTTTGTTTTTTTTTCCTCTTATTTTCATACAATTTATGCCTTTCTGCGTTTTTTTGTTAAACTCGTTTGGATCGAGTAGTTCCAGGTTCGATCTCTTTGGTGGTCATCATCAGATTTGGATCCGCAGGTTGTTCCCTTTTTTTTATATAATTATCAGATATTTTTTATGGTTGAATTTTACCTTCGAGATCTTTATTTTCTAATTATTTAAAAAATTACTTTTGATTAATATTGAGGAATTGATTGAAGATGGCTTCTTTTTGTTGTTTCTGTTATGATCCCTCAGTCTCTGTCCATTTTTTTTTTTTGCATGTATCAGACTTTAGTAAGTTTTTAAATGGAAAGAACTTTTCTTTGTTGCTGATGCAAATTTTCTTGCTAACTCCTTACTTATGAGCTGTATTCATATCCTGAAATCACCACAAAAAAAGTTTACAATATGTGCCTGTAGTTAATGAAATTGCCAAAAGATTTTATGCTTCTTTTTCTTTGGTATTTTAGCTTGTTGAGTTGGTTTCGCTCTTTTTTGACTTAAAGGGGAGCTTTTGATATCTTAAAGACTTTATTTATGGAGATTTCCTGATATATATAAGATAAAAGATTTGTACTTTGATCGACTCAAAACTGTTGTAGTTGATTTTTTTGAGTTTAATAAAGGGTATCTGTTGAATTCTTCTTTTGGTTTTGAAACTGGTTAAGTGACTTCTTGCAAAACTTGAACTGCTACATAGGTCAAAGGGCTTAGTTCCGCTTGATTGTTCTTGGGTATATTTTAACTTTTAAGGTTGTTAGCAGTTATGGTGGGTTGTGGAAAATGATGGAGATTGTTGTAGCATAGTAGCGATGTCTAACTTGAGTTTCTAAACTTCTTTTTTTCCCTTTTGTTTTGTAGATAAATGATTGGCTTTTGAGGTGGAATATTAACTGGATTAGGACATTCTTTTGTCCTACAAATGGCTTCTGTGGGCATGGCGCCTACATCTGGTTTAAGAGAATCTAATGCTGCTGGTGTTGATAAGTTACCTGAAGAGATGAATGACATGAAAATTAGAGATGACAAAGTGTGTATTTCTTTGTTTGACATATTTTCTAATCTTTACCATTATGATCCCCTGCTTTTGCCTTTTTTTCTCATTGATTGATTTAATACTGCCAAACATGCAACTGCAACCCATGGATCATCCTAAATTTGTAGGAAATGGAAGCAACGGTTGTGGATGGTAATGGAACAGAGACGGGGCATATAATTGTGACAACTATTGGTGGTAGAAATGGTCAGCCAAAACAGGTATTGTTATTCTGCCTTGAGATGCTGTCGCTATGAGTGAGCCAGTACAAGTGTTTTTTATCTGTTGCCGCCATTTCTTTCAAAATACCATCAGATGTCATTTTCTTCTCATATAACACTGTCTGAAATTTTAGACAATAAGTTACATGGCTGAACGTGTGGTTGGACATGGATCATTTGGAGTTGTCTTCCAGGTAAGAACCCTCTTGTTTGTTTCCTGAAAGTTGGAATAACATGCTAATCCTCATTTGTAGATTAGTAATGGATGTTCCTTTAAATTTAGGCAAAGTGCTTAGAGACTGGTGAAACTGTTGCTATAAAGAAGGTTCTTCAAGATAAGAGGTACAAGAACCGTGAGCTGCAAACAATGCGTCTTCTTGACCACCCAAATGTTGTAGCTTTGAAGCATTGCTTTTTTTCAACAACCGAAAAGAATGAACTTTATCTTAATTTGGTACTCGAGTATGTACCTGAAACTGTTCATCGCGTGATCAAGCACCATAACAAGTTGAACCAAAGGATGCCATTGATATATGTGAAACTTTATACCTACCAGGTACATTGTTGGTTTTTGAAATTTTCGTCTCTCATGTTTTGAAATTGAAATTTGGTTGAGATGCTAATAAGGTTGATATTTGGCAGATATTTAGGGCATTGTCTTACATCCATCGCTGCATTGGTGTGTGTCACCGGGACATTAAACCTCAAAACCTTTTGGTATGTTCAAATATATGTTTCTGTTGCTATATGATATGTCTTTGTAGGTTGATTATAGTAGTACCCTTGTTTCTTTATCTGCTCAAAATGAACTTTTCAAGTCTTCTTCTGTTTTTTTGTCTTATACCTGCTAATTCGGTGACTTATTGAAATGTTTTTGGGTTTTTTACCTCCCCGCAGGTAAATCCACATACTCATCAGGTTAAACTATGTGATTTTGGAAGTGCAAAAGTCTTGGTGCGTTGTGATTTCTATTGACTTTTACTTCTTTGTTAACGTATCAGTCTTTGATTTTTGCTTAGGTCTTATAAGTTTATACTTTGTTATCTTGGCAGGTGAAAGGGGAACCAAACATATCCTACATTTGCTCAAGGTATTATAGAGCACCTGAGCTAATATTTGGAGCAACTGAGTACACTACAGCCATTGACATCTGGTCTGCTGGCTGTGTCCTTGCTGAGCTTTTGCTTGGACAGGTAGGAAACTTGTGCAAATGAGGTTCATTATTGTAATTATTGCCTTAAATTATCCTTGGTATGTTTTATTTAAAATTTTTCTACTTGTCAGCCTCTATTTCCTGGTGAGAGTGGAGTTGACCAGCTTGTTGAGATTATTAAGGTATTTCAATTTCTGACTAATTTCTTAGTTAGTGCGATGCATATATACATATATCTGTAACTATGTTTTTATTTCTGTTCATTATGTTGAAGGATGAAACTTGTTTTCTACATGAAAATCGATTTATCATTGTTCCTACAAGTGCTTTTTTAACAAAAACAATATGAAATCCCTTTTTTCCTTGTGGATGTGTCATTTATTATTGTACTTAGGCTATAATAACTTTGGCTGTAATTACATTTCTGTCATATCATATATCATGTTTGGTAACATAATAGCATCTTATAGTCATTTCCAATGTCTAATTGACCATTTCTCTTTCACTATGATAATTATGTGACTGTTTCTAGGTCTTGGGCACTCCAACACGAGAGGAAATTAAGTGCATGAACCCTAACTATACGGAGTTCAAATTCCCTCAGATTAAGGCTCACCCATGGCACAAGGTATTAACAGTCAAAGAAAGGGTGTACAAATATCTTTTGTTTCCATAGCCTTATCATGCAATTTTTTTTGTTCTAGATATTCCATAAGCGTATGCCTCCTGAAGCTGTTGATTTGGTGTCAAGATTACTCCAATACTCTCCTAATCTCCGATGCACTGCTGTAAGTATATAGAATCTTTATATTATATTATTTATTATCCTTCATCTTTTTCCTTTGTGCTTTTCCTTCTAGTTGCCATGTGTATGACTTTTGGAGTAAACTACAAGCTTGGAGGTTCCTTCCTGATGAAAAAGGGATTTGAAAATATCAGTTGAGAAAATGTCCTTGGGCTAGGTTAAAGATAGTTTGAAATTCAGTATCTATCTGGGTTTGTAGTATTTTTATCAACTCTTCCTGCTGGTGTTAATTATGCAAGCAAAGAAGAGGAAGGTTAATGTATTCTCCTATCTCTCTTCCTGTTGTTCTTTTGTTGGGAGTCTGGGGGGATGATAGAAGATCTAAAATTAGTGGTTTTTGAGTTATATAATTCTTCGGTTTGTTTCATGCATCTCATTTTGCAAGTGTTATTGATGTTGCAGTTAGATGCTTTGATCCATCCTTTCTTTGACGAGTTGCGTGATCCAAATGCCCGTTTGCCTAGTGGCCGTTTTCTTCCTCCACTGTTTAACTTTAAATCTCACGGTACAAAATGATTTCCTTTATAATAAGCTTGTTGATTCTCATCGAGATGCAAGATTGATTGTTGTTGATGGTGTTGTTTCCACCAGAACTGAAGGGTGTTCCAGTCGAGATTTTGGTGAAATTGATTCCGGAGCATGCAAGAAAGCAATGTCCTTTCCTTGGATTGTAATTTGATGTTAAATGTAACCAACTAGCAATAGTGAGTGTATTTTTTATGGAAGCTGTGCTGTTTCTTTATCTATGCAATTTGTTCTTGTTGTATGCCTGTGTTGTGTTACCTTGTTATGTAAAAGGGATTTAGACATAATCCTCCTGTCCGAACATCAAAACCTATTTCTATATGTCGCAAAAGATTGTAACATCCATAGTAGATGGAAACCAATATTTACTTTCATGGGTTGTCTGCAATCCCACAGAAGGAAATCTCAGTATTTATTTAAATGTGTGTCTGCCCTAGGCAGCTATATAAGCAGGTTTCATAACCATACTGGCGTTTTGGGCACTCTCTGGACTGCCCTGTGTTTTCTTCTATGGAAAGTATAGATATCAAACAAGGTTACCACAATCGGCATTATACCATGAAATGGCCGTGGCCAAGGTTATAACTCTGATCATTTTATCAGACTCTGGATTGTAATGCAGAAATCGGATAATGGCTTTTCAACGGGAAGTTGTTGGATGCCTTTATTATCATCAATACTCAAACAGAAAGAATGAAAGAATAGTAGCAGCATTAGCACGTGATAAAAATAACTCGAAAGAAATTTCTCCATGATTGAACAGCTGCCATTAAAATCATCAAGTTATCTGCTTTTGAAGTGGAGTTTTCAGAAAACGTCCTGGTTTTTATTATCTACTATTTGAGGGAGATGAAAACCATTAATTTCTTCCTCGACTAGAAGAGGTGAGAAATTTGATTGATTCTTGGAATGGAAAGTTCTGATTTTTTGGATACAAGCGATGAAACTGAAACAAACTAGCATCGATGTTGTCACGGGCTTAAAAGTCGATCCTTTCTGGGATTGAAGAGGAAAAGCTATAACATGCCGCTAGGAAAGTATTACTGCGACTACTGCGAGAAGCAGTTCCAGGACACCCCCGCGGCTAGGAAACGCCACCTGCAGGGCCTGCAACACCTCCGTGCCAAAGCTCAATGGTTCCACTCCCTCAACGCCAACGGTATTTTCTATTTTGCCTCTGCTTCTTCCTCTCTATAATTATTTACTCATCAACGTCTGCTTTCTGCCTTCCTGCTGCGATTGCAGAACCCTATCACACTTCAACAGAACCCTTTGCAAAAGGAGTCTGCAATCGCTTCCTCAGAACGGTAAACATCCCTCCTCTCCAATTTCTTCTGGGTTTACTTCATTAATCCAATTGCAGTTGTTTCTTCTCCTCTTCAAGGGATTTTGCCAGTATGGAGATAACTGCAAATACTTCCACCCCAGGAACGATTCGCGAAGCCCAAATCCTGCACCTGCACCTGCACCAGGTCTTTTCATTTTGATTTCTTCGGTTCATATCATGGAACAAGGATGTTTAGTTATCTTAGATGTTTTTATAACAGAATCTCATATGAGCGGCAACCTTAGTTCTAGTTTAAATGCTCAGATGTCTCAACTCTCAAGACCCTTCTCCACACAAGTGGGAACTCAACTTGGTTGTTGTGATTTACAGGTGGTGTGGAGGAAGCTGGTATGGGAATGTCGTGTGGCAATCTGCCGCCATCCTTGAAGCCTCCTCCTGAGGGTGGATATCCACCACTTCCCTTTGTAGATTGGGGATAAGCCAGTTCTATTTAAGCACCCAGTTTGTCAATTGCTACTGATATAGCTGCTGCAATATCGGCTATTAGTTGTTCAGTTGTTACTTCAATGTCAAAGCTATGCTGTTTCTGTTTATGTTAAATAAACAATCACCTACTTTCTGTTTCCTTTGCTTTCTTCTCCTTTTCCATAGGATAATGTTATATGTGTGTCTAAATACTCATATGAATATATAACAGGTCACAATGATTCTTGAAAGAACAATCTTGCATTGATGGATGTTATGGACCTGAGAATCTGACTCATTTTATCTTGGATATATCCCTTCTCCTCGTGACTTCTAGTCATGTCTTCAATCGTGCGGATGTAACATTTGCATCTTACTCCGCTCAGTCTTTTCATCTTACTTTTTTCGTATGTTCCTTCACTCGACATTTCATGAGCTAAATTATGCGTTATCTACTAAACAGGGAATTAATGGAACAACAGTGCCGTGTTCCTGTGGACTTATAATCATGTGCTACTTAATAAAAAAGAAAAGACAAAGCAGTTTCTTTTATTTTTGATGATTTGCCATTGGCTTTTGTCAATGCAGGCTATATATTTTTTCATGAGCTCTAACTTGACCGTTCAAGGACTTCAAATCAATAACATTCCCCATTTCAGTTTCAGGTTCGATGCCTGCCATGAGTTGTGTAGAAATTAGAATCACTATCTGAGCACCAACTCAAAGTCCCAACATGGATGGAATTCACATTGAGAACGCGAACAATGTGCAAATATATAATTCGATCATATCCAACAATAATTTTTCTTCATGGTTTCAATCATTCTTAGACTCTCATCTTCATTCAAGATGAAACATGAGCATACAATCAAAATAGCAATGTTTATTCTTTGAATTAATTTGATAAATGCAATCACATTCATATTATCAGTTGGAGTACCTGGTTGCTATGATGTTGATATACATCACATAACTTGTGGTCCAAGTCATGGAATAAGGTAACCAGTTACTAGCTTCAAGAACTTGTTCAAGTCATTAATTAGGTTCATTTCTAAACTCTTCTGAAACAAGAGGTTTAGAGTTCTAAATGTTTAACATGTTGATAACATCACCCTATCAGATCTTTCTAGGTTCAATCCTTTGTCCATTTTAGCTTCTGCACTAGAGGATCAGATGGGTTCAACCTATTTACAAAAACCTTTACAGAAAGCAGTCCGCATGACATTTCTCATTAGTTAGGAAGAGGATGGAGAGGACGAAAGAGCAAGAAGATAAAATTCAGAACTTGAAAAGTGCAAGCAAATATTCTGCATTCTGGTAATATAAGCAAGCTGGAATTTATTCACAAATTAACATTTGAGAAATTTTAAAGCACCAGAGGAAGTATTTAGAAAAACAAAAGAGATACATAAAATGTATGTGCTGAAATACATTTTTTTCATTCACATCAGATACACTTATCTGTTTATTAAAGCTTTTCAATAAACGTGCACCATTCCATCCACCCTCACATGCATGGTCGACAACAGTTCAACCGTATTAATTCCCGGAATGAGCAGATACAGTATGTTACTAACATAAAGAAGCAAGTACCTCCAACAAGGAAGCAGCAAATTTCATTTGGGTCTCCTCATCTATGGTCAAGAAGAGAGGGACATGAACAAAGAGTGATTTGGTCCCATTCTGCTCTGCAAAGCGAAGGGAGTGATAGTAAACATAATTGCACACAAACCGTCCTGCATCATCAGAAGTCATCACCTCATATCCCTTCTTTGCTAAGGCCTTTGTAATCTCCTCGACGGGAAGAGTAGTCTGCACAAAGGTAACAAAAGAAACTCTTCAAGGATTGAGGCAAGAGATGAAAGAATATACTATCAGATGTAATTTTAACCATGCTAAGCATGAAAAGCTACATTTAAAGACAACCATACTACCTTTCGTACACGTGAAATTCCGCCATCTGCAGGAATAATGGGTTCTTTCTGCAAAAAAATACGAGATGTTTAACAAAGGGAACAAAGTTTGAGAAGAAAGAGACAGGGGCATGACAAATTTTAAATGCACCATGAAATAAGCTATGGGATATATCTAACCTGAGGTTTCCATCCCATCTCATCAGGGCAACGAAAAGTAGCTTCATTCACAGCTTGATGCTCAATAGCGAATCTACTTGCACCACTATTGACTCCAAAATGTAGCTGAAGAAATATTGTCAGAATAGGCAATAAACATGAGACCTGAATTTTTAAGGTAATGAGTTTGATCGCACCAAAGACAAGTCATTGAGATAACGTCATTGATAAAATCCCTAATAAACAATGCGTCAAAATTGGCCTCAGTTATTCCAAGTGCTTTCTTCATGTATTTAAGGAAGCAAAGAATGTACAAAAGAAGATGGCCAGAAAAAAATGAACAATTTCAGATTTACCAGATCGACTAATCATAGGTCCCATAATATGCACTTTTACCAAGGAATTTAAGCTGGCACATTATAAACAACACATTAAATGAGATTTTACCCTTCTTCAGTTTCACATTTTTTGAGAATAGAGGAGAGGCAGGGTACTATGTGAGAGTTATAATCAGTATTCACAATAATAAGACCCCTTTTTAAGCATAAAGCAGATAGTGAAAAATGCCTCCTGCCTATTTACTGCAAAGCTAAAAGGAATTATTCGAAAATTATTTAGGATTCATTTCTGCAGCTGTGCTAGAATAAGAGATTTCGACACCATGACCAGGATACACTTTCTGCCCTCCAGCATTACTAAGCCAGCCATCAAGTCGATATGCATGCATGAAACTAAGCAATTACTAAACAGTAGAAAGTGAGTATCTAACCCAAATAATTCTCCCAGAACTTGAAGATTCAGAATCTTTCCCAGTTAAGGCAGACTGCAATGTCTGATATAGTGCAGTGAGTGCTCCCTGTCCAGCAGTCTCAAGAATACTAAAACTGCCAAGAACAAGACCTTTTGGCAAACCTTGCTTTTCTGCATAGTCTTTTAAATTACTAACAATTGTTTCAGTTGGATTCTCTGAAACTCCATGAAACTTCTTAAAACCAGTCACATGGATTGTTACTGCTGCTGGACCTTCGGACCCCATCAATCAACTAATCGGATGATACAGACAATGTTTTATTGCATGAAAATTTATATGGTTATCCAAGTACCTGCATTAAGCACAAGAGAACTTAGGCAACAGTGTAACACAACCAGGAAATAATAAGCTTGATGAAACAGGGAACGACAACCTCCTCCTATTTTCAAAATTGAGAACTTTCATGGTTAAAAATTTACACTTTATTCCCCATAACCTTATGCCGACCATATGTAATTCTAAACAATGATTAAGCTGTAAATAAGAATCATCAAAAGATGGTAACAGGTCAATGATAGCTCGGGTTTTAGCTTCAAGACATTAAGCCCATCGGCTGGCCTTCCTAACAGTGAATATACTCCGACACTAAACTTCTTAAGACTAATTCATTCCTTTAGGTTTTCCGAAAGATAATTCTCCATAAAACTATGTGTAACTTCATAAAAGCTTCAAAAACCTCAAATCTTTCTAAAGCCTTGATAGCAAATGGAGACAAGAAGAGAAGAGAGAGACTATTCATGAATCTGCAGAAAGGAACAAGCTGAGAAGCAAAGTTATAAAATCAAAATTGGGAGAGCGAAAGACCATAACCCACTTTCCAAAACCATCAAGGAACAATCTGGAATCAGTTAATCCGATCTAAGGCCAATAAAATTAACAGGAAACAGAACAACAATCGAGAATCCAACCAATACCAAAATAAACCCAACCAATTCTTAAAAACCAAGTAAAGATAGAAAATTGATCAAATACCCAGATGGACGATGACATGAAAAGAACGCAGAAATCTACCTGGATAGAAAAAGCGAGAAATCAAAACATGTGATATGAAAAAATTGACCCAGGAAAAAAAAGTTTTGCTCACCTGTAATGTTCGACGAGAAAAGGCAATAGAAGAAGAATAAATGACTCAACCACCAGTCTTATCCAATCAAAAGTTGATTTAAATACGAAAGGTAAACTGACGATAAAGATTCCCTCTGAACCACTATAATAGAAATTTTACTGCGATACATGTCTGTTTGTGTATCAAACGTGGAAAGTGGGAGCTAGTGGGAAGTCACTTTCACAGAACAAAATGTATCTACGGTGTTTTTATATCACCACTTTAAGTTAGATACCTGATTGTGTCGTGAATTCTATTCCACATATCATAGGACATTGTAAACTGTAAAAAGGAAAAGGACCGCGGCATCTATTTTTGTCTTGTCTGGTGTGTTTCGTTTATTTTATCCAAAGATTCGTCCTTTAGTTTGCAGTTCGGTGTGCATGGCTGTGGTTTTCGGCGTAGAAGAAAATGCAAGTTACTTACGTTGGGCCCGGGAAATATTCTAGTTTTTTATTTTGTTAGTAGCATTTTTTCTGGACTGATTTGGCTACGATGACATCTGGTGTTTTCTCCTCTGTAATGCTACCAATGCACGTTCACAACTATAACGTAAGAATTTGAATGTGTCAGAATGATCACCAAATGCTTAAAGCTTCAAAATCATAAATAGGAGTAATGGGAGTAGTAGCAGTGCCTATGATACTCTCCTATTTCTCATAGGATTTGGGCTATTTTTTACCAAAAAGAAAAAAAATAAAATACATTTACAACTTGATTAAAAATTTAGAGCCTTTCGAAAAAGCTAAAAAGTTAATTTGGTTTCTGTTAAATTATTGTGATTTACATATTATGACAAGCTTATTAATTTTAAGAATTTGTAAATAGTTATTGGTAGGCATAATAAATAGACAAATAATGATATGATTTAAAAATCTCTTAAATTGGAATACATAAAATTTAATTATGGATCCAAACATAAATAAATAAATTTAAAATAAAATTAACAATTTAAATTTATCTATTATAATATATATTGGTCATGTTTGGTACATAGGATGATAGATAGAATAGGATGATAATCATCCTATCTTATGTTTGGTGCACACATTAAGACGATGATTGAATTGCAAGGAGAATTAGTCATCCTCCTAGTATAGGATGATTCAATCCTCTCCAAAAGGTAAAGATTATTTTTAATCCCATGGGATTAGAAATAAATACTAATATTTTATTCATTTCATTCTTAAAATTTGTATTTAAAAATTAACTTAAACATTTAATAAAATAATAATGACATTTGTTTAATTAATTAATTAATCCAAAATTTTCTTTCTTTTTTCTTTTTTATTCAAGAAAATTTATAATTTTGATAAAATAATATTTTATTGAACGAATTTTTTTAATTATTTTCTGGAAATAATTAAAATTTTAAAATCATTTTTTAGAAATAAATTCTCAAACATAAAAATTATTATAAAATATATTTTTAACTAGTTTTCTCTTATGTTTAAATTTTTTTTCATTCTTAATTTTTTTTTCTTTTTTACTTTCAAAAAAATAAAGAAAAATAACTAATAACTATAAAATTATTAGAAATTATATTTTTTAATTTATAAAATTTAAATTATTAAATTTAACTTGTATTTTTCCTTTTTCTTTTGTTTCTATATTTCCTTCTAATTGAAAAAAAGAAAAGAAGATAAAGAAACCATAAAAGGAAAGAAAAATATTTAAGAATGGTCTTTTGGAAAAATTAATATTATTAAAAAATAAACTTATTTCCTAGAAAAACTCAGTTTTCTAAAAATGAATATATTTAATTTAAAAAATATTTCAAATTTAAATCATATAAAAGAAATAAAAACAAAAAGGAAAGAAAAGAAAAAAGTGAGAAAGTACAGAGAATTTTTTCATAAAAATTTATTTTTTAACAAATTAATTTTTTTGAAAGTGTAATATAAATTTTTAGGAGTAATTTTTTATTAAAAAATCATCTAATAAATTTGAATATTAATTTAATATTATAAATAATATCTACATTTAAATTTTTTATTTATATTTATAACAAAAAATTTATAAATTTAAATTATGTTACTTTAAAAAAGAGTACTAAAAAAATCATTATATATATATTTTTAATTTTACACATAGAAAATATGGTGAAAAATTTAAAAAGTCATCCTATCCTATTTTTAATCCTTGTACACACCAAACATAAGATAGGATGATATAATCTAATTTTATCCTATCCATAATCTTATATTATCTTACCCTATCCTCATCCTATGCACCAAACATAACCATAGGATAATATATTTACACTAAAACTTATCCTAACTTTGGAGGGGGGCAAAGCCCTCTCAAATTACAAAGATTGGAAGCTATCTTACTTATGCGCATACACAAAGATTGCTCAAATTTTGGGGGGACCAAGGCCCCCTCATGTTCTAGTAAGGATCCGCCATTGTTCCCAGGACAGGAGGTTGGTGAGAGTGAGACTGAACTGAGTTACATCCACAGTCGATGAAAAATTGGACATTTTGTGCTGTAGCAGTAGGAAAAGGTTGGGCTTTTGGGCCTACCATCTATGACGAAGCTCAATTCGGAGATGCCATCTTTAGGCCTAGACTCCACTCAAAAGACCTAATAGTTATTACAGCCTCTTTGAGAAGTGGAGCTGACAAGTTTGTGATTGATATATTGATCTCTTTTGACTCCGAGAATTGACAAGTAAATTTGCTTTACAGGGACAAGTAAGCACTCTTGTTTCGTACTTCTTAACTCTTCACACTGAGATAAACTTACTCAATTTTTGATGCTTCTCATGCTCCTGATTCATGTGAGCATCTGTCATTGATGGCGAAAAAACCATCACTTCCTGAGAAATGATGAGCTAACAGCTGCATGGAGTATTCTAAATCCTGTTCTGCAAGAGATGGACCAGAATAGTACAGCACCAGAACTGTACAAGCTGGGAGGTATAGGCCCATTTGGAGCATACTCTCTGTGGGCAGTGGGCTGAACACAGCAAAGCCTGGGATCATGAAAGATTAATTGTGCTGCTCATTCCTCTGCCAACTCAACGATAGACATGAAAGATTCGTAATCATGTAGAACTAGAATATCTCATGTATCTGCTTGCTTGATTTTCTGCCATATGAAAGCCCACAGATTCAGGTGTAAACTGTAATATATTCCCTGGACTCCTGGTCAGGATCATTCAAAAATACTGTTATATCAGATACTTTCTGTCTGTAATGATTCATGTGTTCCGTTCACAGCATCCGAATCATGCAATAGTACAATGGTGGAGAACCTGTCAGATAAGTGGGGTAGGATTTTCTTTGAGCACAAGTTGTAAAGATGGGAAAAAGAAAAAGGAGAGTTGATGTTTGCCGGTTTTGGATATTATCAATATTGGACGTAGTTCTAAGATTTCATGAGAGTCTTGTGAGTTCTGCTCCTGCTTGACCAACATTCAGGTTTGCTCAGGTCCCACTAAAGCCTGCCAAGCTCCCTGCTTCCATTGATGGGTTTAAAACTGTTAAACCACCTTTAGCAAAATCTACAATTCCATTCAAAGATATTTTGGACGGAAAGATATATATATATCATATCATTATTCAGTCTTCACTAGTACTGATGTGAGCCTTGAATTTGCCTTGCATAACTTGTCTACGTTGTCCTTAAGAAGTGGATTTTGATCACTATGCCAGATGTTCTAACGAGATTTGAGAGCTAAACATGGATTAGACCAAGCTTTTAAGGAGAAGGCAAAGCCTGATGGGTCCCGTGATGAGCTAACCGATTCCCTCGGGTGAACAGAGCCGCAAGCAAGCGGCCGTATTACAAATGTCATAATGAAGGCGTCAGCATGGAGTTGGTGGGAACATTACGATATGGCCATTGACGTGAACAATAATTCTTGTCACCCACCATAATTCACCTTATTGTACCAATCTATCCATGCTTTTATGTATTTCTTACTTAAAATTGCATGGGCATTCTTGTCAGCCTAATATCAAAGACATTTGTGATAAAATCACGCGTGATGACACTCTAAAATGGGTCAAACAACACGGTTTCTAGTTCTTGCAATTGTAAGGAAACCCCATTTTCCTCTCCCTTTCCTTCCTTTTTATAATTTATATTGTTTATGCAATGCATTAACCAGTTATTCATACGGTCTACCTTCAAGCATTAAGCAAAGAAGCAGAGAGTAAAGTGGAGTCAAGCTAGAGGGCTCTCTCTTGTGGGAGAAATATGGAGAGTGGAAGAAGGAAGAGAAAAATGGAGAATGAAGGAGGAGAAAATGGCGATGAAGAAGAAGAAGAACAGACCGTAGAGAAGTTCTTTGCTTTGATCAGAAGCGCAAGGGAGATGCGTGATCGTCTAAGAAACGTGCCAAATGGATCAAAAGAGGAAGAAAAGCAGAAACAGGAAAAGAAGTCGGTTGCTACAGTGTGGAACCCAACATTCCAACCGGAAGATTTCATGGAGGATGCCAAGTCTAAGAATCCTTTGGCAGTGAATGACGCAGGCCCTTCCTCGAAGAGAGAAGAAGAAAAAGAAAAGGAAAAAGAAAAAGAAACCAA
The DNA here is from genome assembly GCA_031772115.1 of Heritiera littoralis. Taxonomy (NCBI): domain Eukaryota; kingdom Viridiplantae; phylum Streptophyta; class Magnoliopsida; order Malvales; family Malvaceae; genus Heritiera; species Heritiera littoralis. The sequence continues at coordinate 7,787,956 of JAPDPK010000020.1, read as the reverse complement.
GGAAGGAGCTGGAGAAGATATCAGTTTAGACCTCAAGCTTTCTTTGTAGTAACTAATTGAAGGAATAGTAGACTTTCCTTTGTTGTAGTTGTTCATGTCCAAAAGAAACGAAAAATGGTCAAATCTTCCTATGTTACTGTGTCACATATCAATTCATATGCATTAATTAAACACATAGGTTCTTTACAATTTTGTCACTTAACTTTAGTTTCTTGTGTGATATCTTCACCAGTAAAGCCTGTGGCTGTAGGAATTCAAAGTAGAGCAATGGTAATAGAGTGACTTCAAATTTTGTATCACATACTGAGAGACAAAAAGATGATTTGGTCTCAAAGGAGTTTTGGCTATGATTGTTTGATGCTTAAACCAAACTGTTAGTATGCAAGGCCTTTGAACTTGGAACTTGGGACCTTGTTAAACTTGCATAACACAAGGCCCGGTTTTGAACAGGTCAATGGTAGTTGTTGGGAGCAAACATTAATAAGAGACGAGGAGAAGAAGGTTGATACAATTTTTAACCATAACAAGAATGCTTCAGGATATTCACAGCACTTCAACGAACCATTTCCAAGAATTAGAGGAAACTGAGAGTACAAAGAAGATGAAGAAGGTCAATGCATCTGCCTGGATTCCCAAATTTGCATTGGATGATTTCACAGAGATCAACCTTGAAACAGCCCGCATAAGCTATCCAGGTTCTTTGATCAGGGAAAGCTGGAAGAGAAGAGAAGTGAGGGAAGAAGAAAGGAAGGATCAGTTGAACATTACCTTTAGCTTGAAGATTTGGCAAGGTAGAGCAACTACTTCAATGTTTGACTTATTGAACGCGTTGTGCAAGATAGTCGACGCTAATGTATAATAATAAGCTTTTTTCTTGTGTAAATCAGTATCTTCGTCCATTTTAATGACCTGAGACTAATTTTGTTTGAGATTTAATCACTGTTAAAGTTCTTCATCTCTTTTCAAAAGTGTATTTAGTGAAAGTCGAATCCGAAAACTCTTTCCACAAACTCAATTTACGTTATCAACTAAACCACAATAATAATAATAAACTTTGTTCAGTACAAGATATGTTTTCAATTCTAATGATGCTTTCATTGGGGCTGACAGGTTTTCTGTGTATTAGAAGTCCTACAATAATTGCTTCCAAATTCAACTTTCAGGTTTTCGGTCTACAAGGGGAAAACCTTCTTTGACAATATTCAAATGGATGCTTACGAAAAGACAGAAACATTTTTAACATAGCAAATCAGGAACTTGTCGAAACATGAGTAACATAACATGTCTAGAAGTTGAAATTTGACTGATCTTTCATAAATTAGGATAAGAGCAAGACTTTGAATACTAACTTAGAATGAATTTATAAATAATAATTTATTTAATGGCAGAGATAGTTTTAGAGACAAAATCTAAATGAACCAGTCAAGCTAGTTGAGATTTTCTCAAGTGGCCAAAGACAAGAAAGCCACACTGGCTCAGTGCACTTATTACAGTGTTTTTAGACAAAAAAGAGACTTGATTAAAGATATGATGCTGCATTTAGATTTTTGAGGCGCATTACTACAAAGAGATCAGCAAATCGAACAACCGAAAGGTCAATATTAATTGCTTGTGCCAACGAGATAATGTACGAATGATCAACCGCTGCAAAAGAAATCAAACGAAGTTCGTGGTGTAGAATAAACTGTGGAAAGAACTCTTGAGGCTATAATGGAGTTAGCTACTTCAGTGTAATGGATCCCATCCCAGCTAACAAATCGAGATCCTTCATTGCAAACCTGGCAGCCAGGCTGACCACAGGTCACTCTGATGTTGTAATTGTATGGAGGTCCTCCAGACCCACAACATGCCATTAATGGACTTGAGAAACCTGCAGGGTTAAAAGATTTGATCAGAGCTACTGCCGCACGTGATAAAAATTAATGACATTCAAAACAACATCTCATCTCTTGTATGTGTATAACAACCCTTTCATTAAATCTTCTCCTGTCTTCTTCATGCTAAAATAGCATAAATATCAAAATTAGAGTATGAAACATAACGATAGCATGACTTCAAGACCATCTTACCATATTTCGTGGAGTTGGCAATGAGGTCATACTTGATGGCATATATATCTACATAGATGATTGTAGCACCGGCCAGATCAGACCTAAGTTCTATGCACAAATGGCGCAGTGCTTCATTGAATAATTGCGCTGCAGAATTATAACTGGAAAGGCAGCCACGAGGATCCAAATCTTTCTTTTCAACTAACCAAAGCTTCTGAGGGAGACAACCTAATGGTCCTGTGTTGTGTATCCAGAATTTCCTTCCTCCCTGATTATATAATGTCTAAAAGCAGCATAGAAGGAACATTAATGTCAGAAACCATTAATATAAACCATGGTTATAAGTGAAGCAATAATGTCTTTAAAACATGCCCATCTAGAGTTAAAAGGTTATTAAACATGAAAACTAAGAACTTCATATGTTCATCCCATTCAGACTCCTAAGATTTCATCATGTATCTATATTAAAGGACTAATCCGGATATGTCAACAACTAATACAATGGCTAATATGTTTTGACAATTTGATGGCTCTTTCATAGTGTTTGAAACATTAATGTTAGTTGGAAACAGATCAGAAGCAGCAAACAGAACAGTAAATCAAGATTCAGGAAGGAGATGGCAGAAGTTTTGCATTTGTAAGAATGCAAAAGCCTCTTATGGCGCTACCTTTCCACTTATCTCTTGCAGGGACAACTGAACTCACCTTTACAGCATTCTTTATTTCTGTAATGATGGATGGAATTCTTTGGGTTACTTGCATATATGACAACTTTTTGTCAAATGAGTCAGCAATGTCATTTTGCCCGATGTCAATGATGTAAAGTGCATTCCGGAATCCTTCATCATTGATCAAATTTCTTGAACCTAAAAAGGAGAAGTTCAGTTATTACAACTAGCTTAATTAACCAGACAATATTGTGCATGCTACATCAAAGTTCTCCGGTGACTAAAATACATGCAAAGTCTGCAGTATATAGAAACATTTTTCCCCCTTCAAGTATGATTTCAGAGGCTAATAACTAAACCTTGATTTATATACATTTGTCACATTCTAGAGTCTGCAGTCAAGCCAATGAGAAGAAGAAGAAGATGATGATTTTGCTTTATTGCTTATCTCATTTCTTCTCAACTAATCAACAAAGACAGGAAGAGCTTGCAATATTTGACAAAATATCTAACCAACTATAACAATTTATGTAAGTTTAGTGAAGAAACCTTGTACTCTACATAGCTTAGAACTACTAATTACTAGTTAACACTGTTTTACATTAGCTAGAGAAGAGATGTAAAAAGTACACATGTTCCATGCACCAGTGACCATGAAACATCTAATCTATTTAACACATACCATAAGTGATTTGGTCTAGGCTCTAGACTCCATAGTTTAGGCAAGCAGTCAGTATAACGTGATTAAAAGAAATGAACATATATACAATGTAAAATGAGAGCAAGAGTGAACAAAAACATTACCAGCGTTAACAAGCTCAAGGGAGCGGGCCTTGAAGTGAAGAAACTGCATGACCTGAATGTTCAAGGAAAACGGAACAAATCTGGGTAGAGTGGAGGAGCCCACGACTGCAAAGTTTGCACCATTTCTGAACTTGGAGCCGCCCAAAGAGTCAAGGTATGGGCTTAGAAAACTTGCATTCAGACTTTGGCCTGCATTATTAGTTAGGTAAATTAACTATAATATATAAATAAAATGTGGAGCTTTGGATCCATCCCAATTCCCAGACAAGATCTCCATGTTTATTATCATGTCAGAACACCTGATGCATGGCTGATGTGGTACACTTGAGATCTGATACTCAAGAAAACAAAATCTATAGATGCTTTACTTGAGCATGCGATAACGTCAATGATTATCATTGAAACTACTCCATCTCCATGTAACTATGTATATGTTTTTTAGAACAAAAGCTGAATTATAACCATAAATTCATAATTTCATTAGGTAACTGAAACAATATAATCTTAAGTAATACATGGAGTTTTTCCAATATTATAAGCTACATTCATAAATATTATATATATATATATATATATATATATATATATAAAGAGAAGCAAAATTCAGAATTCGGGCCCACATTTATCAATTATCCGTGAGCAGACAACGAGGTACTGAGTAGGCAGAGAGGTAGAGCTGGGGCCACTATCATCCCAACAGTAACTGATCATTATACAACACAAAGTACACTAAATCATCACGATCAGCTTATTCCACACCGTCGGATGAACAAGCATACATCTAACTGAAAGCAAGTAAATCTAAAACGTGAATGAATGCAGAGCTACTCACAGAGGAAGTCAATTAGGAGGCGTCCATCAGACAATCTTCCACTTGATCTACGGAAAAAGGAACGGCCATTGGGAAGATTGACAGGAAAACCAAGTCCAGAAGCAAGTCCACCGGTGTCTGAGTTGGAATCACCAAAGTTGAATATGATGGGCGGGTTCTTGCATTGGGAAGCAACTGGGTGTGGAAAAGAAGCTAAAAACAACGTGAAGAACAACAAAAACAACAAGTAGAAGATGGGGTGAAGGCAAAGTACCGAGAAAAGAGAAAGTGGAGAGTGGGGAGAAGCCATAATGTGACAAAGTGAGAAGCAAGCAAGTGGAAAAAGAGAAACAGATTATTGCGACTTTTGTTTGTGTTTTTTCGGCTTTATTATTGTTGCCGTGGCCTTGTTGGGTTGGGCTTTGATCATGGCTATGTTTTGACGAGGACAATGCCCATTAGCCCATACCATACCAATGTGGCCATCACATATACAGGTTCCAAATACTACCTTTTAGAATTGATGAATGCATTGGTGTTTATCTTGGGCAATGTTAGTCACTAATTTTGTTTTTAAACTAATAATTAACAATGAGTGTGTGTGATTTCTTAATTTAGTCTAATTATTTACTAATTTAGTTAATTGTAGTTATTTATTAGGTTATTTAATTTGAATAAAATGATTTTCATAGTTATCAATTTAAGACATGTAATATGTTGTTTATTGTTGTAGCTTCTAATAGGAATGCAATACCAAAAACAACAGATAGATGTGTGCGAAATTTATGTCTTGTGTTTGTTTTAAATAAATAATGATTTTGTGGCACAATACTTGTAACGCCTTAATTTCATGTTGGGATATCGTGAGATTCTGTCATTATATAAAAGTAAAAACTTGAGTTCATATATGCAAAACGTCTTTTGTGAGACAAATAGATCAAAACAAATAATATCTTACAGTTAAGTGTAAGTCTCCACAATCACCAGCTAAAAGTTTGGAAATTTAAGCTATTATATTATGAGAGTCACCTTAAAATCTTGCGAAAGTTAAATGTTACAGGATAATTAATTAGTCACCTCTAGAATACCAATACCTGATCTTGATTTTATTTGTGTTTGACTAGATGTAGATGACAAGCTTTAACATGATACTTCGTAATCAATATTTTATGGGAATATTGTGAAATTCTTTTGTGATTATAAATAAATATTTGATCTAATACTTGTTAGACGTTTTTTGTGAAACTAAAATTGTGAATTTTTTGGATGAAAATAGACAATATCGTATACGTTTTTTATATATATTTATAGAAAATGTAAAATAGGATTTGATTTTCTTTTCTCTTGACCAATTTTATAAATAGCATTTGTTAATTTGTCATCTATGCCTATGCTATGCATATAGTGTTTGTCCTTCATTTTCTTTTTTGACTGAAGTAAAATTTGGCTGTAAGCTTGTCAACGTAAATTTAGATAGGATTGGCTTATCATCATCACCATCTCCATTTTTAACAACTTCTTTTCCTTTATTTTCTTGCATAAGTAGCTATACAATTTGAGGAAATCTTAGTTGGCCTAAAATTTGCTGGTCCAGGACGTGTTTTTTTTTTTTGGTTACAAGTCCAGGACGTGTTAATGATTAGACAAAAATTAATTGTTAATTACTAACAAGTGATTGGAAGAAGTGGAAAGTGAACTTCTTCTCCAGGTACTTGGATAGGGTTCGAGTCCTGGAGTCCTCACTGTTGGGAGAGCTTTACCGTTTACCACTCCCGGTCCGAACAGGATTAGTCTCAGACCGTAAAACGGATGAGGATACCTGTGGTTACACCAAAAAAAAATTATTGTTAATTGATATAATGGGTGGCGTTCTAATTAATCATCATTACTATTTTTGAGGTGGTGATTGTGTGTCTGAGTCATGTATGTATCACCCAATTTTAAATTGTTGAATGTGAAATTAACCAAATTAATTCCATTTGATTCCAATTTGTTTTTTGGTTACAGTGGCAATTTGTTATTAACACATGGATAATAATAATAATAATAATGATAAATGCTTGCAAACTATATGAATCCAATATCAGCAGCAATGATTGTACTAGCTCTAGCTTAGGCACGCCATTACTTTACCTATGTATAAGTGTTCATTTAAAACTGAATTATGTTAAAACTACCTTCATTTTCATAACCAAAACTATTTAACTCGAACATTTTAAAGTTTGAATCCAAAAATTAATTAACTTGATATTTGCTATTTTATATATAATAACAATATAAATATATAGATATATTATATTATAGGAAGAATTAATAGAACGACTAAGCTTAGTATTTATTATTTAGGCCCAACGATGGTACATCTATTGGAAGATAAAACAATAATTGAAATAAATAATTTCCAATATTAATTATCCAGTATATCTGTTTTCTGTAGATCCTGATGCAATTGAAGAAGTATTGGTTGTTTTAAATTACAATTATAACCATCATTTCGTGTCGTGAACTTCTTTACTCATCCATCCATATTAATTATACATGCATAACTACTTTAAATTAAACAGCCAAAAAAATTCGTCATCAAGTTTAGGAATCAAATCTCTTACAATTGCATATGCTCATATAGCAAAATATAACTCAATCCAAAAACATGTATTTGATCAATATGAATTCAAATTCAACTAATTCGATTTGATTAAAAAAATTAATAAAAAATAATTCGAATCTAAATTAAATCTATATTAATATGAATCCAAATTATGATTAATTATTCATGGAAGAAATATCAACATAGATCGTGTTAAAAGTTGAAACCACTATTAAAGTACAAACTCATTTGCATCAATTCAATCCAATAATGCAAAATGGAAAGGCAAAAGATATTATATATAAATGGATGAACTAGACAGCACCCAGCCAGATAAATGTTGTACACACGTACATGACTCAGAAACCTGGATAAAACTTAAAAGGCAACGAGTAGGTATAGTGGCTTCGGACAGAGATTACCTCTCATCAATCCCTTTTTCATTATAATAATTCTATTGATATGCTGATGTAAGATTTCCATATATGTTTGAAAATTTCGAAGGCGTGTTCTTCTTTTCAGCACTTTCTTTTGTACTTATGTCAAGATTAATCTCAAGTCTCAATCTTACGTCAAAATATTGTAATTAAGATATACATATTTAACATTTGTATTTTTATTTGTGAGGTAGTCAAAAGTGCGAAAAGGGAAGAATATTTCAGCCAAAAAAAAAAGGAAGAATACCGCATGGGAATCTGGCATGGAATGGAATCCTTGAAAAGAGGAGATCGACTCATAAAATCACATTGTCTCCGTATGGGAAAGGCGTCTGAACTTTGAACGAGAAATCAGATTGGTCGGGAACTAGCATTTATTAAAAGTGATAATATATTTAATATTTCATTATTCAAGATATTGCTCTTTAATGTTTAATGGCCACTGGATTCCACGTAGTTTCAACACCGTTGGCTCCGCCTACTTTAACCTGGTTGAGAATTTAATAGAGTTACAGCAGATCCTTCTTCCAGAAATTGACTTTGGCACAGTTGGAGGCCACGCAGATTGTTGAGTTGTAACAACCACGGCCCCATTAAAAGACGTAGGGTCCCAGTTCTCGTTGTGGCTGACAGTGCATAAAGCAATTTTCTTGCTTCAAGTTTCTTCGAACATGTGGCCACAACTAATGTCCGGTAATCCTATAAACCTTGTACATTATATAAAAATGACGTAAATAAACAAAGAGTTATATACGATGTGCGTTATATATAATCTCATATAAAAAACGAAATCTAATAAAAATTAAAAATTAATAAAAATTATATATAAACATAATAAAAATTAAAAAAATAAATTTTATATTTGATATATCACATAAATTTTAATTCAAAATTTTTGTGTCTATTAAACAAACATGAATTTTATGTAGGAAATTCATACAGATAAACACATAGGTTCTCATGTTCAATCATCAAGAAAAGAGTAATAGAAGCGTACTTGAATCCATTGGAATTGATTTCTTGGGGTTAGAGTCTTTTACGTCTAAACTTTTTGAGAGAATCTGTATCTCACTCAATGAGAGAATTTGAGAATGAGAATTACATTATGTTTAGACCGAGGACCATAACCTATTTTATTTTATTTGGCCCATCATGAAAATAAAATAATATATTGGGTCTCTACACATTATAAAGCCCACACTAAATGAGATGCCCTAAAGTCGAATAACTTAAACTTTATTTGATCACTTTTAAATTGACTAAACAGATCAAATAGCCTATAATGTATAATTAATTGATTTTTGTAAGCCCGCCCACTTAAAGAATTTCCCAACAATCTCTCACTTGGGCCACATATGTCACTTGACAATTGTACATTTTAAAATAACTTTAAGAGCTCTTAACTTGCTATCTTCACAAGGCAACATTTCTAAACAATTTAGTCTATCAATTATACTAACATAGGATCAAAGTGATTTTTGTTACGTATATTCCGTAACTCGACCCATCAATGGTCACATATATTAATATAATCAATGACATAGACCAAGTATGGATGTGTAGCATGGAAATTACATGCAACGTGATCCCTTAAACATGCCTATTTTCAACTAGTCCTACTCTCAAAAACTTTATGCTCAACTGTAATTTGAAAGAATAAAACTTTATTTCAGAGTTTTAGTAATAACAACAATACTTTATTATGATTAGAAAAATGTCTCAATAACAAATGAATATTAATAAAACAAATTCCTACTATACAAGCATATCATCAAAGTGAACCACACCCATATGAGCTACATGCTCATGAAACACTTTAGGTGGTACACCCTTAGTAAGCGGATCCGCAATCATGGAGTTTGTACTGATATATTCAATAGATATCTGAAGACTCTGAACTCTCTCTTTAACAACAAGAATCTTAATGTCAATATGCTTTGATTTTGATGAGCTTCTGTTGTTCTTAGAGTATAATCTGTGACTTTATTTGATCTTCAATGGCCTCTTAATACCATTGACAACGCATAGCCTAGTGATAAAATTCTGCAACCATATTACTTGGTTCAATATCTCATAACAAGCTATAAACTTTACTTCCATGGTGGAAGAAGTTATGAGTGGCTGTTTTATACTCTTTCAAGACACAGTTTCCCCAGCTAACATAAAAACATAACCAAAACTGGATCTTCTGCTATCAAGGTAACCAGCAAAATCAGAGTTTGAATACCCAACGATCTCTAAATGATCAGACCTCCGATATGTGAACATGTAATATTTAGTTCTTTGTAGATATTGCATAACCCTCTTTACTGCTTTCCTATGATCCATTTCAAGGTTACTTAAATATCTGCCAAGCATTCCAACTATGTACACAATATCTAAACGCGTGCAAACTTAAGCATACATGAGACTCCTTATGGCTGAAGCATAAGGAATCTTCTGCATCTCTTCCTTTTCAATATTATTTCTTGGGCATTGAAGCAAACTGAATTTATCACCTTTAGCAATGAATGTGGTCTCTTGATGCATAATTTTTCATGTCAAATTTGGTAAGCCCTTTATTGATATATGCCTTTTGTGATAAGCTAAATATTCCTTGAGAACGATCTCGATGGATCTTTATGCCCAACACAAAAGATACATTCCCAAAATCTTTCATCTCAAATTTATTCGAAAGAAATCTCTTAATTTATGCAATAGGCCTATATCGCTGCTTGCTAGTAGGATGTCATCAACATATAACACCAGAAGAATAAACTTGCTCCCACTGATCTTGTGATAAATACGTTGATCAATAGTGTTCTCTTTAAAACCAAAAGAGGTGATCACTTGATCAAATTTCCAATATCATTGACGGGATGCTGGCTTTAGACCATAGATAGATTTTTTTAATTTGCACATCAGATGTTTCAATTCATCTGACATGAAATTTTCTAGTTGCACCATATAAATTGTTTTTTCAATGTCGCCATTGAGAAACACTGTCTTTACATCCATCTGATGTAGCTTCAAGTCAAAATGAGCTATAAGTGCTATAATGATTCTAAAAGAGTCTTTGGATGAAACCGAAGAGAAGGTCTTTTTATAATCAATACCTTCCTTTTGAGTGAAACTTTTGGCAACTAGATGTGCTTTATATATTTCGATATTGCCTTTCGAATCCCGCTTGATTTTGAAAATCCATTTACAACAAATCGGTTTTTCTCCTTTAGGCAATTTGACAAGATCCCAAACGTCATTGTCCTCCATTGATTTCATCTAATCTTTCATGGCCTCAATTTATTTAAAAGAGTGAACACTTTGTTTGGCTTCACTAAAAGATTTTGGATCATCTTGTAGTCCTATATCAAAATCATGTTCTTAGAGATATATGATATAATCATTTGGAATCGTCGATCTCCTCTCTCTTAAGGATCTTCTTAATGACACTTCCAATTATGCTTGTTGTTGCTCCTCCAATTGAATAGGAGTAGACTCTTCAATATGAGTAGGAGGTAACCCAAGGGTGTTTTAATAATCCAGATTTGCATCTTGAACAATGTCAAACATAATTGTCCAATCATTCTCAATTGCAACAGTAGGAACTATAACATGTTTTTCCTCAAAGACAAAGTTCCTGAGTTTGGCACCCTCATTATATTCAACATCCTCAATAAACTTAGCATTCCCTATTTCGAAAAAAGATCTAATTTGAAACCCCTCGATCTTTCTGATCCAATAAAGTAGTAGCTTGTTGTTCTTGAGTCCAATTTCCTTTCATTAAGCTCGTATGACCTAGCCTCAACTAGACAACCTTAAATATGTAAATGCCTAATATTTGGCTTCTTTCCTGTACATAACTCATATGAGATTTTAGCTATTACTTTACTTGGAACTCGATTAAGAATGTACACTACAGTCTTTATGGCTTTTCCTCAAAGTGACTCTGTTAAAGAAGAATGACTAATCATACTTCTAACCATATCCTTTAGGGACCGATTTCATCTCTTAGATATACCATTTTGAGTTGGAGTCTCTAGCATGGTGTATTGAGGAACGATGCCACATTCTGCTGAATACCATGTAAAAGGGCTTGGACGTTGTTCACCTGATCCGCTATATTTACCATAATATTCACCGCCACGGTTAGATTTAATGGTTTTAATTTTCCTACCAAGTTGATTTTTAACTTCAGCTTTATAGGTTTTAAAAATGTCTAATGCCTAGACTTCTTATGAATCAAGTATAGGTACCCAAAACAAGAATAATCGTCTGTGAAAGTAATAAAATATTGTTGACCATTCCAAGAGGCTGAAAGGAATAGATCACAAATATCAGTATGAATTAAATCCAAGATGTTTAAATTCCTGTTAGCGCCAGTTTTCTTGATGTTTGTTTGTTTTCCTTAATACACTCAACACAGATTTTTGAAATCTGAAAAATTAAGGGAATCAAGAATTCTTTCTGACACAAGCCTTTTTATTCTTTGTTCAGAAATATATGCTAAATGCCTGTGCCATAACATAGAAGAATTCTCATTAATTAACTTGCGCTTTGTACCACAATTACTTATATGTAAGTGTTCACTAATGTGTGAGGCATAAATGTCCGATTTATATAGATTATCAACTAAAAAACCAGTGCCAATAAGATTTGAATACTGAAAAAACTAAAATTTTCATTTCCAAATGAACAAAAATATCCTGATTTATCAAAATAAAAAACAAAAATCAAATTCTGTCTAAATGACGGTACATAAAAAGTCTCTTTCAAATCTAAATAGCAACCATATCCTAACTTTAATATAAACAGACAAATAGCCTCAACGGAGCTCTTTTGCCATTTCCTACATAGATGAATCTTTCAGCCTCAGTTGACTTTCTGCTCCTTAGATAACCCTTTTTTTGGCAAGCCATTTAGCATACTTGGAACAATCCTTCTTCACATGACCACCTTTACAGCAAAAGAAACAAGTAGTCACCTTATCTTGTTTTTGTTGCCCCTTAGGCTGTGAATTTCTAGTATTTGCAGTGCCTTTTCCTGTATTGTTCTTTTTTCTTTTTTTGCTGGCAGCATTGTCATTGGAAGAAGATGCTAAGTGAGCACTTTTTATTTTCTCTTGTTTCAACCTCTCTTCCTCTTGCACACACTGAGCAACGAGCTCATTAAAAGTCCATTTCTTCTTTTGAGTGTTATAACTTATCTTAAAAGGACTGAATTGTGCAGGAAGAGATATTAAGACTAACTGCATGAGAATGTCCTTATACAACTCTAACTTTAGTGCCTTTAGTCTTGTAACAATATTAGATATTTCCATGATATACTCCCTTATGTTCCTTTTGCCATTATACCGCATTGAAACAAGGTTGGACAGAATGGTGCTTGTTTTAACCTTTTCATTTGCAGTGAATCTGATTGCAATCTGCTGTAGGAAACTCTTAGCATTTTCTTCCTCAGGCATTGTGCCCATGATGGTATTCGAAATTGAGTGCTTTCATGATCATTAGACTAGTGCTGTTTAAACGTTCTCATTTCTCATAAAGTGCCATTTCTATAGCTATACTATTATCGGCAGGGGTGGGAGGTTTGTCAGACCTGATCGCATAGTCTAAATTTATATACCCAAGTATAACGGTAATGTGCTCCTTCCACTTCTCAAAGTTAGTGTCGTTGAGCATTGGAATATTGTTCAAATTAGTAGATATAGAAGAACATTTACTATAAGCAGAAAAATAAAAATAATAAGCTCATAATTAACAAATAATAATTTTGGGTCATATAAGATACCAAACACAACATTGAAATTTAGTCTTTGGACAGAAATTTCAATATGTAAGCGATACCCTTAAATTTTATTAGTAAGTATTGATAATCAAATCTTGCCAACAACATGTCTTCCTTTGGGCCGACATATTGCATGCATGGTAAAAATAATTTTATCACATATTTACTACTTTATTGTATTTGTAATCCTGCCAAAAAATAAACTTTTTTTAGGTTGATTATTTTCGACAGAGATTAAAAAACATAGTCATTTAAATTCTTAAATGACAACCTTAATTTTCAAAATAAATAAATTAATATAAAAGAGGTCACTTTAGTGGTATTTTATATTAATTTAATTTATTTTGAACTTTATTTTTAACACATTATGCACATATATAAAACATTGAGAGTACACAAATTTATTCACATCAATAAGGAGAGTGAGTACTGTCAATCAACTTAGAATTTCATGAAATATTTTATCATAAAATAAATTTTCAAAAAAAATGTGCATAATACATCAAACGACGAAATTACAATGAATATTAAATAATAAATATTTAACAGTGTCAAAAATTTTTATAAAAATCACCCAAAAATAGGAAATTTAATTTTATGGAAAACTGAAAAAAAAAAATGGTGCCCCAAAGGTTACCAGAAGGTGGCGCATGGGTGGGACAAGATCCCAAATCGGGATCCTGTCTTCTCTTACCTCCAGTCGGGTCAATCCGACTTGGTTGGACACTGAACAGACCCGATTGGGTTTGTTCAATTTTTCTTTCAAAATTTTGACCCCTTTTTCATGCAATTTTGCAAAATTAAACACACAATCATGTAATTAAGTCATTATTCTACAAAACCCATGCCAAAAAACGAATTAAAACATCAAAATTTGGTGTTTAATTTGATGAAAAAGTTTCAAGAAAACTCTACCATGGAAGACCCAAGCCTTTTTCTTGATTTCTTTCAACCAAAACAAAAAATTTGCCGAAATTGTGACTTTTTTTTCAACCACAGAAGTCACAAGAAACAATTATCATTCATCAATTTGAATTAAAACATGCAAAATATAATTGTTTTGGTTAAATATTTAATTCGGGATTCAAAAAACTTAAATAATAAATTACTTGAATCATGAAACAAGATTCATAAAATTGTTTACATGATTTTAATCTTTATTTTATAGGGAATAAAAGCCCTAAGGTTTCAAAGAAAAATTTTTAATTCTCAATGATCAAACATGAACTAGCTCTTCATACCACTTGTAGGAAATTCATATAGATAAACACACAGAATCTCATGTTCAATCATTAAAAAGAGAGTAATAGAGAAGCGTACCTGAATTTATTGGAATTGATTTTTTGGGGTTAGAGTCTTCTACATCTAAACCTTTTGAGAGAATCTGTATCTCACTCAATAATAGATTTCAAAATGAGAATTACATTATGTTTAGACCGGATGCTATAATTTATTTATACTTGAAGTATGTTTTGTTTTATTTTATTTTATTTTAACCCATCATGAAAATAAAATAAAATATTGGATCTATACATATTGTAAAGCTCATACTAAATGAGATGTTTTAAAATCCAATAACTTAAATTTTATTTGATCACTTTTAAATAGATTGAACATATTAGATAACTTATAATATATAATTAATTGATATATGTAAGTCAATTTCAAAAATTTCTCAACATTTTATACTCAATTTAATAGCACTGGACAGCTGCCACGCACACAAGACAAAACAAAAGTGAAAGCAATTTATTCGAAGGGATGACAACCATTCGTCGCACGCAGAACCCAAATGTTGCAAGAAATCCTGAACATTTTCTCATCTTTCATGCAGGGTTTAATATCCTTTCGCTTTTTATTGAAACTCTAGGCTTTAGCCCTCTTTTTTAAATTTTATCTTATCACTTTTAAATATATTGAACACATTAAATAATTTATAATATAAAATTAATTAATATATATATACCTACTTAAAAAATTTTCCAACATTTTATACTCAATTTGATAGGACTGGACAGCTGCCAAGCACACAAGACAAAACAAAACTGAAAGCAATTTATTCGAAGGGATGACAACCATTTGTCGCACGCAGAACCCAGATGTTGCAAAAAATCCTGAACATTTTCTCATCTTTCATGCAGGGTTAGGCTCTAGCCCTCCTTATATCTACAGGAGGCTTTCTATTTCTCCATTTCACATTATAAGTATTTTCATTTCTTTCATTCTTTGCACGCTTTCTTTAACTCTCTAAGCAGCTCTACCTTCTGGTTTATCGGCTCTAGAGAATTAAAGAAACAATGTTTAGTGATTTCATGCCGTTCTGGGTCAATGTTCTTGTCCAAGTAGGCTATGCAGGCATGAATATCACATCAAAGCTTGCCATGGAATCTGGAATGAAACCTCTTGTTCTCGTTGCATATCGGCAAATCTTTGCCACCCTTGCCATTGCCCCATTTGCCTTTTTCTTGGAGCGGTAATAGTTACTTTGGTCATCAAGAACCTTTTTCATGAAGTTACCACTTATACCTCTTCTTGCTTTTTCATTTCTTGTTTCTGAATTATGATTTCATCTGTTCAAGCATATAAAGATGTGTGTGTATAGTATTCTGCACGCTTGCTATGTCTTTGAATTTTCACATGAGCGTTAGCCAATCTTTTCTCATCCTTGAATTTTTGTTTAAGGTCTAAGTCAGGAGTCGAGTGGATGCCTTTGGATAACACTGATTTTTTCATCTGTTTATAAATAATCAATGGATACGGAAGGGTTCGATTTTCCTTTTTAATTTTAGGTAATTAGATTAAGCTTTCTTGAACACCAATACGGGCAGTACTGTTCGTGTTTGGTTTGTAAAAAAACTGCAGGAAAAGATAAACAGATATGTTAGTACAAAAGAGAAAAATAACTTCTATACAATATAATATCAGTTCTGGAAAAGGGTAAAGAAAAAAACGAAAGGCTCAACATTGAAGCCGTAATTTGATCAAACAGAGAGTGAGTTTAACAGCTCCATGCATGGCTGCCAAGTCATTTGTCTCTATTGGCTTTTCACTAATGTAACGTTTTATTAAGTGTCGTCAGAAGTGGCAACGTATTAACTGAGAACTTTTAAGGAAAAAGGTTTCAAGTGATTAATAACAGCAGCTTGCATGGCTGCCATGTATTTATACATCTACTTTTTTCCTGCTTTATTTTGTAGTTTTAATATTTTTTACTTGTTACCGAAACCTTAATTTGTCACACTTTTATGCAGGAAAACAAGGCCCAAGATCACTAAGACTACTCTTTTCTGGATTTTCTTATGTTCACTGACAGGGTAAATCTATTGTTTGTATTCTTTTCCACTTGAAAGGTGTTATAGAGCTGAAGCATGCATATCCTTTTTTTATTTTTTTTTTTTGCTTTTCTTCCTTATCATCAAAAGCTATACTTCAATGGCTAACTTCAAAGTGAACATGCATGCAGGGCAACAGGAAACCAGGTTTTTTATTTTGTAGGGCTGGAAAATTCTACTGCAACCGTTGCTTGTGCATTGAACAATGTACTCCCGGCAGCCACATTTGTCCTCGCAGCTCTCTGCAGGTACCAAACTCATTTCTGCAGTAATCTAAGTCTTCCATTATTCATCAATCTAGCTAGCTATAGTCATGAGGACCAAACCATTGTTTTCTGTTTAATTACTAGACAAGAAGCTGTGGGAATACAGAAAGCACCTGGGCTGGCTAAGGTATTAGGTACTTTAGTATGTGTTGGTGGAGCCATGTTGCTGTCATTTTACCATGGCCATATCGTTGGCATCGGTGAATCCAGCATTCACTGGAATTATGCTGATGAAATGACCAGTAAAGCTTCCAGCAATGGATCAAACTTCTTCCTGGGTCCCTTTCTGGTAA
The DNA here is from genome assembly GCA_031772115.1 of Heritiera littoralis. NCBI lineage: Eukaryota > Viridiplantae > Streptophyta > Magnoliopsida > Malvales > Malvaceae > Heritiera > Heritiera littoralis. The sequence continues at coordinate 7,770,944 of JAPDPK010000020.1, read as the reverse complement.
TGGCCAGTGCTGTTTCTTGGGCGGTGTGGTTTATAATCCAGGTAATATAATGCATACTTCAGCCTAAAATGCTGAAGAGCATGCAATTTCCTTATTGTTCATCGAAATCCAAATGTTAATTTCCGTACATCCATGGCTTAACAATTTCAGGGGGAAACAAGCAAGAACTTTCGAGCTCCCTACACTTGCACCACTCTAATGTGCTTCATGGCCAGCATTGAGTGTACAGTCATAGCCATCTTTACCAATCACAAAGTTTCTGATTGGTCTCTGACCCCCAGCATGTGGCTTATTGCCGCTCTTTATGCAGTAAGCATGGTGTTTGATTCCTGCAGATTGTTTGAATTTGATTAATCCTGATTCCTGAGCTGATTGAGAAGAAACCCATGTTTCATTTCAGGGGATTGTGTGTAATGCAATAGCATTTTGCCTCCTCTCCTGGAGCATCGAGAAAAGAGGTCCTCTCTATGCCTCAGTGTTCAGCCCCTTGTTGCTCGTCATTGTAGCTGTTGTAGCTGGGCCTTGCTTCGTGAGAAACTCTACGTTGGAACGTGCGTGTGTAAGATTATTTGTTCTCCATCCTGTAAAAAGAAGATGATTAACTCTAACGGTGATGCTGTTGTTCAGTGTTGTAGGGTCTGCTTTGATTGTTGGTGGACTGTATGCTGTGCTGTGGGGGAAGGACAGGGAGATGAAACAGATAACAGCCAACGAAGAAACAAAGAGTGGTGAGAAATTAGAAGGGAAAGATGACCTGGAGCTGCAGCTGCAGCCTGAGGCGAAAGACAACCATGAAGCTGGCGCTGCTTAAGAAGGTTGAATGCTTGAATTGTGACCCTGCTGCTCATGCTGAGCAGAGTTGTAGTACTTTCTTTCCTTTTGGCTCTGGTTATTGCTGTTAGAGTTAGATGCATTCTCAGAGAATGTGATGGCATGACAGATAGTATCTGAATGCATTATTTGTTTCATTTGAAGTGCTTATTAATGTTCTGCTACAAATAATTACTTGAGCTTCCAAATTAGTATTATATTATAGTATATACTGTATAATACTTACTAACTGGAAGTTTAGATAGCATGCCTATCGAATAGATTTTTGAAAATTACAATCGAAAAATTTAAGTGCTAAATGCTTTCGTTCAATGAATTAAGTAGACATAAGAGTTTGGGATTTCAGGGTAGATTAATTTTTTTGAATAATATTTGACCAAAAAATAAAGACAAAATAGAAGAAAAGAAATGATAATGACATAATGCAATGAAGGGTAAATTTCTTGTTTAAATTTAAGCAAGGTTTAAGGGAGATTCGGACAAAACGACAGCGTTAGGATCTAACTCATAGGAAAACCTAACGGCTTGACAAGGGCCGGTCATCTCAAATCTCCGCCCTCCGCTCCAATTGCGTAATAAATAGTATTCTCGCTCTCTCTTCATATAGATTGTTAGTTTTCGACATTGTTGTTTTTCCATTCCTTCCTTCATCTTCTTGGGCGGCTTCCCTTTTGTTTCAATTTCTCGCCATGTACAGTGCAAATCTCTCTCTATTGCCTTTTGCTTCTGCCTGTTAATTTCTCATCTTTAATCTCTTGTTTTCTCTTCTTATTGTACTTGGTTTGGTGTAGATTTCTGTGTATGAACGAAAATCATTTGCGTTGATTTGGGCTTGATGGATCTTTAACTATTTGATCCCAGATCTAGATCTGGATCTGAGTTTTATTGGATCTGCTTATGTTTCCACTTGGATCTTCATTTCTATGAAATATACTTCTACTATTAGCTTTCACGTTGAAGATATTGATTATGTATATTGTTTTTCTGCAATATCTTCTTCTTGTGTTTGACTTGGCTTATTTTCCCATCGTCAATGCGCTCTTTTCATTCAATAATATGATATCATAGCTGATTTAGATCTGGTTGTTTAGATTGCTATCGCTTTTTTAAGCTTTTCTTCAAAGAAATTGTCCTAATGTTATTCATCTCTTCCATTTTCGGCAATGGCATACATCTAACGAAAAACGGAGGCTGTCTTATAATCTCAAATGGTTTTTGTTCCTTTTGCCGTAGTATTAGTTGGATGAATAAATTGGGATTGACCGAATCTTGTTTTCTGCGTCTCAGCCAAGATAAAAGGATGGGGCTGTCTTTTGCTAAGCTGTTCAGCCGGCTGTTTGCTAAAAAAGAGATGCGAATTCTTATGGTGGGTCTTGACGCTGCTGGTAAGACTACCATCTTGTATAAGCTCAAGCTCGGAGAGATTGTCACTACCATTCCCACTATTGGTATGCCCTTTTCTTTGTTAATTTTTTTGTAATATTTTAATAATTTGATCATCAATACTGATGCTTATTGGTACCTCACCAGGGTTTAATGTGGAGACTGTGGAATATAAGAACATTAGCTTCACTGTTTGGGATGTTGGTGGTCAGGACAAGGTATTACAACAGCAACTTAAACATTTGTGAAACAAACCATAAATATTCAGGATTACCATAAAATTTTGTTTTCCTGGCCTTACTGCTTGATGGATGCATTATAATTTGCCATGTAATTCAATTGTTCAATCGCATTTGCTGGAACAACTGTGTGATGTGCTTATTGACGGTCTTATGCTGATGTCACATTCCATCATCATCATATAACAGAATCATAAGCTACATCTACCAATGCCACATTGTCTTTTAAGTTTTTCCTTTGGTTGTATGAGGAGAAGCTATCCACGTTGTGGCTGACACGTAAATTGTCCTCTTGCTGTACTATATTTTCTTTGCTATTATGCGTGCTTATGGACGGTCCTGTGCTGATTAGATTGTCATCCGTTAGCACATAACATATTCATAAGCTACATGTACTGCTGTCTCTTTATATTTTGGTTTTCCTCTTCACTAAATGAGGAAGGCTACTCATTCTGAGGTAAACATCACATGCTTATCTATTTATATATGTATTTTTTCCTAGCAATTTTGTTTGGTGGTTATTTGTGTTCATACTAAAGATCTTACTCTTATTGCATACTCCTATAAGAGCACATGACACAACCTTATCATATCTTGATTTATTAAGTATATTAGCACAATTCTGTGAAATTTTCTCTCATGAATGATGTTGTAAGTGATTACGGTAGATGTTCCTTTTAATCAAAGCTGTAGGCCAGCTGTTAGCTGAAGTCTTATCCTCATTTAAATATTAATGGTTTTAGGTTTGCCCAGTGCGTTATAGTTGCAGGTGATGAGTATAGTGCTTATGGACGGTCTTGTGCTAACTTGATTCTCCCCATTAGCACATAACATAATCATAAGCTATATTTAACAGTGCTACATTGTCTTTCAAGTTTTTCCTTTGGCTATTGGAGGAAGGCTGCCACATTGTAGCACACATAAACACAGCATTTATGTATTTTTTTTAATGTATATTAATTATCTGTATTCATTTTTAACTTTTAAGCAGTTACAACAGTGTTTAGGAAATTGCTTTTCTTTTGAATTACCTGATATCTGGACCATGGTGCTGATAGTTGTACTTTTTTGCACCAATTGTGATGCAATGCCAAGTCAAATCTGTCTTCATTTTTTATTTTATTTTCAATATATAAGTGCAACAAACATTTTGACTTTTTTGTAATAGCCAAGTCGAACTGTTGTTTGCTTTTTGTAGTACTAGCTTATGTTCTCTTTACTTTTATTCAAAATCATCATCATTAGAGCCTTTATCATTAGATTGGGGTAGGTTACATGAATCAATATCTGAACTCATGTTAAATTGTACTTTTATTCAAAATAAGGGTTAAATATCTGGAGTTTGATACCATGTTATGTTCTGATAGCTTTTATGGGCACTTTCAGATTCGACCTTTGTGGAGGCACTACTTCCAAAATACTCAAGGGTTAATCTTTGTTGTTGATAGCAATGATCGTGACCGTGTGGTTGAGGCCAGGGATGAGCTTCACCGTATGCTAAATGAGGTAGCAATTTGCTTTATGGCATTTGCTGAATGGTATTTGGCACCTAGCAGCACATTGCTTGAAATTTTTATAGACTCAACTCTGTCAACTTCTCATTACCTTCTACCTTGGAAGGCCACACCCAACCACCACACCAAAACCCCCCCCCCCCCCCCCCCCCCCCCCCCCCCCCCCCCCCCCCCCCCCCCCACAAAAAAAAAATTGTGTTTGGCACTGCCTTTGCTGCATTTGTGTTGAAATTTTCTGCGATGAGAGAAGAGAATTGTGAGCGCTGTGATCTACATTAGCTGTTTATAAATGTGTAATTATTTTTGTAATCATTTTGTTGGTTGTCATATGTGTAGGATGAGCTAAGGGATGCTGTTCTGCTTGTATTTGCAAACAAGCAAGATCTACCAAATGCTATGAATGCTGCTGAGATCACTGATAAGCTTGGCCTTAACTCCCTCCGTCAGCGCCATTGGTAGTTTATTATTGAACTTTCCTCTGTTTATATACAAATTTGTAGGGCATTTGTGTGTTGTATTCACAAGTATTTTTCTGATAGAATCTGGTCATTCTTGTTCCTCTCACAGGTATATCCAGAGTACATGTGCCACTTCCGGTGAAGGGCTGTATGAGGGTCTGGACTGGCTCTCGAACAACATAGCTAACAAGGTAGGTCGAGGCCTGAGACTGACATTTGCGTCCATTGTGGATATTATTCTGTTCTAATTTTTTGCTTTCTCTCTATTTGTCCTAGGCTTGAGGATTGGTCGAAATTCAATGACATCTCAGGCAGCAAATCTTTGTGGGATTTGAATTTTTCAATGCTATTTTATGTTCTCGGGTTGTTCTTTTCTTTCAAGTTTTACTAGAAATGTATTAGCCTGTGTTAGATATATTTACTGTGCTAGATATAGGCAATTTGCCTGCCTTGTAGATCGATTTCAAATAATCTTTGCTCACAGAGTTCAACAAATTCATTGTTGACGCCTCACAGTCGAAAAGTCAGATGTCATGATTTTTATTTGTTCAATGTTCTCTCCGAAGTATGATCATTTGTTGATTCTTGTTAGCTCAAGAAAGTTCAGATGTAACTTTTCAACTTCAACATCATATTCTCTGATCAGCCTTTTAATTTTTTTTGTTGTTTACCAGGGGATCTGAGCAGAGTAATAGTAAATTTTGTTAGGGTAATGGCGGTGATTATCCTGTCCGATAATTTTAGATAGATAAGGTAGATAAGTTAATGTGATAAAATTTGATAAATTTTGAATGTGAAAGAAAAAAAAATTACCTAGCGTACTTGCATCTAGAAGTCCATTCGATCTTGAAAAGATGTGTTATTAAAGGGAATGACCAGAAACGAAAGTCTAGAATGTTTGCCCATTGACTAGTAAGGGACTCCAACGCCTTTTTATCAGGATTTTACTTTTCTAAATTCTCAGTGTCCATTATGCAACAAATCTTGGCCCATTTGCTTCAAATTCATCCTGTAGTTATCACCTTTTACTCTTCCTGTTCATGCTTTGTTTTGGGATACCACTAGCAGACAAAACTAATAGATACTGCTAAACTTTATCAGAGATGTTTGTGACAACAAATTCATATTTGATCCGCCAAACATTTTGAAGCTGAAATCAGTAAGCTGTTTGTAACTACAAATTCATAATCTGTGCTTTCATGATGGGATTTCAAGATGACCAAATCATGATTTTCTTTATTGATGTAAATTTCCATCCTTTTCATTTACCAATGTACTGGTTCACACTTATTGAAGTCTCCCATTTTGAGACCATAATCCTGGTAAGAGCATCAAGGGAGAGTTTATTGGAAGCGCAGCTGCACAATGTTCAGCTTGTTTTCTCGACTGGATCAATTCACTGGTATTCTTGTAGTCTCCTCTCTCCGAACGACGGTAAGCTTCATCCAAATCGCCTTCCACCCGTTGATAGAATTCCACAAACTGTTGAAACCCCTTTTCAATCTTGCTTCAGTGGTGTTTTCGTGGAATTCTACGAAACTTTTGAGCATTGCTAGCAGCTTGGTCGATTGTCCGGTTGATAGATATCAGTGACAGCTTTGGGAGGTCAGCTGAAGTAGCACGCGGATCACTTCTCAGAACGCTCACACATTCGGGTTCTGAGTTTTAGAGCAGATGGCTACCAGAGTCTGATCTGGAACACTTGAAGAAGTACGAACAAAAACGGCAACAAACAAGGCTAAAGCCATTAGTTTTGAGGGTGTGCAAGAAGCCATTAGAAATCCTCTGCAATCAACCAGCCCTATAGGATTGATGCAGTGGCGAGAGATTGCACTTGTTTATATGAGTAGTAACATTTTTTTTGGTACATTATGAGTAGTAAGATTGTCAGCAGAGAAACAAGCCATTATTTTGTGCCTCTCTCAAGGGATTCTCAGTGTAAATGAGCCCGCCATTTAATAGTTAAAGAGAGAATACAATATAATTACCTTGCCTGTATTGCCTTTATACAAAACAAGACAGTGTTGTCACTGTTAATATTCAAAATTTGCAGTAATTACTCATTTAATTTCCTGTCAAACACTACTTCTTCATTCATATATTAGGAAAGCATTCATTAATTTTCATAAACTTTACCAGTAGTGAGGAGTTTCTGCTTAATTATTGTCATTCTTTGAGTAACATATCCCTTGAAAATGTAATGAAATCATTTATATGAATAAAATTCAAACCGTTTGGAAACAGGTTACAGAACTAGAAATAATCAAACCAAAGAAATAGGTTGCAGATATAATCTGTTCGCTTAAAAAAGGAAGGACAGATAAACAACTACTGAGAATAACAAAGAGAACAAATTTACAATCCAACACAACTTAGGAGTATGTTGTAAAGTAATCTATGCCAAAGGCCGCAAAATTTAAGAAGCGGATGGGGCGCTAAACAACGCGAGTCTCTGACAACGCTGCCAAAAATGGTTGCTAGCCTGTTTGCTCATCCTCGTCAGTTTCCGCTTCGTTGGAAGCCATAACATTTCTGTAGTCAAGCGACTCATCGTTGTAAATGTCCCACCATTTTGCCACCAGCGTCTTAATGTCTTCCCTGTCCATGTTGTCTTCTTTGCCAGTAAACCTCCATGGTTTGGAGCCTGCAGCACAGTAGTGAACAACCTTGGCTTTTTCTACCTCAATGTTCTCTGGATGGCGCCACAACATGGCCATGACCAGGTTATAAATCGTAGGAAGGGTCCTGTACATGTCCCTAAAGAACAAGTTCAGCAAATCCTGCAAAGAATATTACACGTGACACATTAGCAATTTAGCATCAGGATTGAGAACAAGAATATAAGTATCAAATGGCAAATTAATTCTTACCTGCTCAGCAAAAGGGGCAGGAGGGGTGACTTTGAGAGTACTCAGAAGGTTCTTGTAGACAGAAAGGCTGGGTTCATATACAAACATTCCAGCGTTGAAGTAAAGAGGAGGTTTAGGACCCAGCTGAGATGGCCAGTGGACCTTATCCGGGCACTGCTGACAGTAGCCAATCTTGTACTGTGGGGTGTGGCTCCAGGTTTTGTCGCAGAAGCAATCCATCACGGCGTAGAAGTAACCGTCTTCCCAGTCGAACAAGTGGTCTATGTTTTCGAACACTTGGATGTCTCCGTCCAAGTATATCACCTTCGAATACTCCACAAACTGGAAATTAATTTGAAGTATATAAAAGTGAGAAAATAAGGTAATAAGACTTGCTTGGTTATGCAATTGGCCAATTATTCCACTTCGGGAAAATGAAACTGTGGAAACTGGAAAACCATTTTTCCATAATCGTATGAAAACAAGGAAATACTTTTCATTTTCTTGGAAAATCCAAAACATTTTCAACACGACCAAACAAGTTTTTTTTAGTCCAAAAACAACCTTAACAAAAGATCATATCTTAATACGTGGCAAAAACCACCGGATCTTTTCCCAAACAAGATTAACCGAAACCCGACTGCGTGTAACACTACGGCATGCAAAAATATACCTCCCAGATACGTAGCTTGGAGTAGCTCATGACATGGCAGGCCATGGCAAACTGGGTCTGGTTCTCAGGAGGGTACAGAGGCTCGATCTTCTTGACTCTGCACCCCTGGTCGACCAGAATCTTCCTGTGATCTTCTGGCACGTCCGGCGAAATCGCCACCACAAGAGGGTACTTACTCTTTACTTTCCGGAGTCCCTTGGCTAACCCCACCACGCCCATAACGTAGTCCCCGTTCCCTACCAAGAACGTAACATAAGCCCTTTTGGGAGGGGCTGCAGCCTTAGCCTTGGCGGTGACAGTGGCAGCTTTGGCGCTGGCAATATTAGGAGCGGATGGGGCGCTAACACGGTGAACGCCAGCCTCTGACAACGCTGCCAAAAATGGTGTCAAACCTGTTTGCTCATCCTCGTCAGTTTCTGCTTCGTTGGAAGCCATAACATTTCTGTAGTCAAGCGACTTGTCGTTGTAAATGTCCCGCCATTTTGCCACCAGCGTCTTAATGTCTTGCCTGTCCATGTTGTCTTCTTCGCCTGTAAACTTCCAAGGTTTGGAGCCAGCTGCACAGTAGTGAACAACCTTGGCATTTTCTAGCTCAGTGATCTCTGGATGGAGCCAAAGCATGGCCATGCACAGGTTATAAATCGTAGGGAGGGGCCTGTAAATGTCCCTAAAGAACAAGTTCAGCAAATCCTGCAAAGAATATTACACGTGACATTTGCAATTTAGCATCAGGATTGAGAACAAGAATATAAGTATCAAATGGCAAATTAATTCTTACCTGCTCAGCAAAAGGGGCAGGAGGAGTGACTTTGAGAGTACTCAGAAGGTTCTTGTAGACAGAAAGGCTGGATTCATATACAAACATTCCAGCGTTGAAGTAAAGAGGAGGTTTAGGACCCAGCTGAGATGGCCAGTGGACCTTATCCGGGCACTGCTGACAGTAGCCAATCTTGTACTGTGGGGTGTGGCTCCAGGTTTTGTCACAGAAGCAATCCATCACGGCGTAGAAGTAACCGTCTTCCCAGTCGAACAAGTGGTCTATGTTTTCGAACACTTGGATGTCTCCGTCCAAGTATATCACCTTCGAATACTCCACAAACTGGAAATTAATTTGAAGTATATAAAAGTGAGAAAATAAGGTAATAAGACTTGCTTGGTTATGCAATTGGCCAATTATTCCACTTCGGGAAAATGAAACTGTGGAAACTGGAAAACCATTTTTCCATAATCGTATGAAAACAAGGAAATACTTCTCATTTTCTTGGAAAATCCAAAACATTTTCAACACAACCAAACAAGTTTTTTTCAGTCCAAAAACAACCTTAACAAAAGATCATATCTTAATACGTGGCAAAAACCCCCGGATCTTTTCCCAAACAAGATTAACCGAAACCCGACTGGAAGTTACGTGTAACACTACGGCATGCAAAAATATACCTCCCAGATACGTAGCTTGGAGTAGTTCATGACATAGCAGGCCATGGCAAACTGGGTCTGGTTCTCAGGAGGGTATAGAGGCTCGATCTTCTTGACTCTGCACCCCTGGTCGACCAGAATCTTCCTGTGATCTTCTGGCACGTCCGGCGAAATCGCCACCACAAGAGGGTACTTACTCTTTACTTTCCGGAGTCCCTTGGCTAACCCCACCACGCCCATAACGTAGTCCCCGTTCCCTGCCAAGAACGTAACATAAGCCCTTTTGGGAGGGGCTGCAGCCTTAGCCTTGGCGGTGACAGTGGCAGCTTTGGCACTGGTAATAATGGGAGCCATGTTTGAAAATGGGATAAAGGGTTTAAGCTTAAGTATGAGAAAACTGAATTGCTCGTATTTCCGAGTGTGAGAAACTTTGATTGTTGCTTGTGTGAGAGTGAGGTGCCTGGGTACGGTTTGGGTGTTTATATAGAAAAGGGATGTGGTCTACTGTGATGAAAAAGTAGAAAGATATGGATTTGAGGTGTCCAATGGAGATTGAGAAATATGTTTAATCTACCTATATAGTATATAGGCACGGTAGGCAGGACTGAACGTAAGGAGAGATTCGTTAGCGGAAATGGATGGTGCATGAATCATCAAAAGTCTACTCTCACTATTCACCAAAAAGAAAAAAGTCACTCTCGATGCAGCTAGCTCTGTGTATTTATTCATGGACTTGGGTTCGTGTCCTTCATAATTTAAAGAGAAATGAAAGGGTAAATACAAAACAGCAAAAGTCACTCTCAATGCAACTTGCACTGTTTAGGCTATAGGTAAGGATATGTCTGATGGATTTGCACAATTGTTGAACTATTTTTGAAATATCAATTCATAATGTATTCTTTTGAAGACTTTGAATTTGAAAATTTGATAAATATTTAAGTTAGAGTTCTAATCACGTCAACTCAAAATTTTTTCTCATAAACTTAAACTTTTCAACTCAATTTGTTAAATCCATCCTTCGCCCAAAATATTTAAAACGGCCAAGTTACTTGATAACCCCAACATCTGTATGTAGACCATTCTTGATAATATCCTTCTTCTTTTTCTTTGAATAAAGTTCACATGAACATCCCACCGTAAAAATGAATATCATCGCATAAGGCCTTCAACAATTTGAGTTGATACACACCGCATAAGGCCTTTGTCAAGTTGGTATATTCTGAGTATGAATTGTAGAAGAAAAAAAAAGTGGTGAAAAGAGAGATGAAAAAGGAAAAAAATGATGATTGTGATTCCATGCATTTGAGATATTTGAGATATTTAAATGATTTCAAAAATCAAAAGAAATTTTTATCCCAAAAATTACTTTTTGATAAAAATATCTTGATTTAAAATGACAAATTATCATTTTTTTATGTTAAATCATATGATAATTTGATGGGATAGCTTTGACTTATTATATAAAATGATAAATAATGCATGATCATCATAAAATACAACTATAAGTGAAAAAAATTTAATACCTTTTAAACAAAATTTTAAGTTCGAGCTTTAAATAAAAAAAATAACATTAAAAAAACTCCATCGAATGAAATTCGATTCTCGATTAATTAAAATTTAAAATAACCTTTAAATATCAAAAAATATTTACACAAAAAATAATTTGTTAATATTTTACATTTATTAAATATTAGTTCTATTGCTAAAATGCTTGCCTTCGTTTGATTTTAGTCATATTAATTTAAAATTCTAATCATATCATTTTAGAATTCAATAATTTCATTGAGAGAGAAAAAAAAAATAAAGAATAAAAACTACGAGGACATTCAAGACCCCACATTTTTTATAAATTAACAAATGATTTAAAAGCAATTATTTAATGCGTGCCTTACTTGTCCGATAACCCAGAATTGAATACTAACTTTTAAGATAAAATTCCACATGAATCATCATAACATTAAATGATCACAGGACAAACAATGAAATAAAACATGCCAAAAAAAGGTTTTCTACATAGATTTAGGAGTGGAGCTTTTTTTAAGACTTGATAAGCTGCGCGGTAGCTAACCTGACAAAAAAGATGAAAAAGAGTCACACAAAATCCAAGCGTCGATGAAATTGTTGGTGCGTTGAGCACCTTTGAAACAAATGAGAACAAAATTAGAAAGAAATCTTGACTTCAAACGGAGAATAGAACAAAGGGGGGTTTGATAGAATAAGGAGAGACTCGCTTCTTGCTTAAGCATCAAAGGAGCTTGAACGATGGGTTACCAGCCGAAACAATCCCCAATGCCAACTATCGTCTTTTTCTGAGCAATAGACATATAAATACATATCAGTGTTTGAGCTCCTGAAAAAAGAAATAGGAAATCAAAATTTAAAAAACAAAATGTTTTAGAGCTCCTAATTCTTACCAGCACTTCGCCACTTCTTCCACCTTCACAATCTCATCAGGTACCTTCCAGTGAATGAAGGAGTATGTGTCATCAAACATTGTTTTTTATTTTTTTTAATGACACATACCTCGGCATTTTTTGAAAAAATAAAAAAATAATCATCAAGCTTATTTCACTTTTGAAGCTTCACGCCAAGAGTTCAACACTAAGCTCACTAACCATACCAAACATAATATAATCTTTGAGATGACAAATTTAGTTTTCCCACGAAAATGATCCATTTTCTTTTCACCTGCTCTTCCCACTTTCATACCCATGCCACTGACACCCTCTTCATACTTTTTCTTTTTGTTTAGATGGGGTTGGAGTTCCTCATCTAGATCATAAGCTTTACGTTCCACTCATGTAAAACTGAGCAAGCGAGCGAGCGATAGGCAAGCAACAGGTCAAGCCCACACCTTGCACGCACTGGGCACCGCAAGCAGAGCGAGCGAGCAAGCCACGAAAGACAGGCAACAAGTCGAGCCCGCACCCGAACCGACGAACATCCAAGCGAGACGAAAGAACCAGCTGCTACAAAGAAACCCAAAACAGCAAAGAAAGAAAACCAAATGAATGGTCAGAACAAGGAGAAGGAACAAAAGTAACCAAGGGACAGCTGGATATTTTTGGTGCAAGGAAGACTGACGTTAGGAAGGGAGTAAACTGTAAAGTACATTTCAGTCATAATTAGGAAAGCAGAATGGCGGCAACAAAAATACATTTTGGAGTGAATCATTTTAAACTTTCTTTTGCTGTTTCAGACTTTTCTTTCTAATTTTTTTTCCCTGTTTTCTTATCTATCTCCCTCTGTCACGTTTATTTTTTCTTTCTTTCACTATGCCCTTTTTTTTTTCCATTTCTCATTTTGCCTTGTTTAGTGTTCACACTTTTTATTATATTTTATTGAAAATAACTCATATTAAAATAATTTTAAAATATTCATTTTTAAGCATTAATAATATAATATGATGCCATAATTTATTAAATATATACAATAATTATTTTATACATATCATTGTCATATCAAAACATCAACTAATCCATTCAAATTCTAATTAATTTTATCAAACTTATAAATAAAAAATCTAAAGATGATTTATTGTCAAAAAAATTCTTAAAAACTTAGAGTTTGAGAGGGAAAAAAAAATCATAAACTTGATTTCTAATTTTTTCGCTTTCAATTCCTCAAGTTGGTTTCATCCCTCTAATTATTATACTTTTGAGCGCCTCTTATTATCTTTTTTCTCTAAGTATGACTTGCTATTTTATTCTCTGAAAATTATAAACTTTTCGAGAGTTTCATTTGTATTCTTGAAGTTGTCCAGTAGATTAGTATATTAAGCGTTGAAAATTATTTGTGTTAGGATCACATTTTGCCTTTGTCAATTATATATCACGACTCAAAGCTCGAGTAATCCAAGGGAATGAAAAAATAGTAAGAGAAAATATCTCTAACTTAGTACAATTGGTTGTATTAGTCTTCGTTTAGGGACTTTCCTTTTTACTTTTGTTTCAATTATTTTGGAATCTGATTTGGTAGAGTTTTGAATGTGTTTAGAGAGTTGTTGGCATAGATAGACAAAAAAAATTATTGCATGTATGCAAAAAATATGGTATGATATTATATTATTGATATTTAAAAAGTAAATATTTAGTATCATATTAATATCTTATCTTTTCTATGTTTCCTTTTCTTATTATTTCAGGACTTCTAAAAGACTTCGACAGAAGCATTCAATTGCGGGACCCAAAAAAAGCATTCATAAGCCAAACAAAACAGCGTCCACCAAAAAAAAAAAAAACCAGCAAAAAAGCTTGTTTTGCTGAAATCTTAAGTTTAAGCTTTTTGGCTGTTTTTGTGGCGATGAAGTAACGAAATCAAAGAGATCAGCTGTTTGATTTAGCAGCACCGTCTTTCTGTGAGCGTGAATGACACGCCCTGATCTTTGTCGTAAATTAGAACCATATATGGGTTTTACTAAGAACGTGTTGAAAGAATCATCCAAGAATTTACCCCAGGTGCTAATTTTAGTGGTATCGACCAAAAAAATACAAATTAAAATTTTTAAAAATTATGTATAAATTTTATAAAAATTAAAAAATATGTTTTACTTAACATGCCAACATAATAATTTTTATTGTATGATATAATAAGAACATGTTTTGACGTTATATAAATACATCAAAACAATTATTTCTATTTAACATGTCAATACAGTAATTTTTGTTTAGCTAGCATAAGTATATGCCCTCAACCGATAAACTAAAAGCATGTAAAAACCGAGTTGGCTTTTATTGTTTTTACAATTGAGATTGAAGTATAGTTGTCGGCTTGAATAAAAAGTTTGTTAATAAATAATATTATTCTTTCTTTTTTTTAATATAACTGAAATTTCCTTCCATTATGTTTAAAATCAAAATTAACAGTATACCTACTTTGTTGACAAAGAAGCCCAATAAAACAGAAAAATAAGGGAACACTTTTTTTTTTTTTTGGTTACTTGGGAAAGAATTAAAGATAATTAAAAAAAATAAACCCACGTGGGAAAGACACACCTCACGCGTCTGGTTCGATCAACCCATGGAGATTTGGTGGAAGCTCTTCTAGCTTTAAAAAATCAACTTGAAGATGACAAGCTGGTTTGGCCAGGTTATCAGCACAGAAGATGACAAGCTGATTTGGCCAGGTTAAAAGCATGACAGAGCTTTAAATAAGGGAACTGCTGCTTTGCACCTTCTGTTTACATTTGTCGCAAACGCTGAAGACTCCAACAACATAACATTAGCGTATGTCCAATTATGTTCAATTTTCGGAACAATTCTAAAGATGGTTAGTATTTAGTAGCCAACAAATTCTGCAAATTTATGGTTAGTATTTAGTTGCCTACAAATTCTGCAAATTTAGAATAGACATTCAGTATAAGCCCAAGAATTCTGCCAAATCTATACAATAAATTTTATATTAATTATATTAATTAATGATGATAAAAGGGTAAAGACAAAGCAGGGTTAATTTTTTGCTCCAATTGTGATGCAATGCCAAGTCAAATCTATCTTCATTTATTATTTTTTTTCAATATATAAGTGCAACAAACATTTTGTCTTTTTTTTTAATGAGCCAAGTCGAATTGTTGTTTGCTTTTTTAGTACTGGCTTAAGTTCTCTTTATTTTTATTCAAAATCATCGTCATTAAAATTTTTATTTCATTAAATTAAAATAAATTACATAAATTAATATCTAAACTCACATTAAATCATACTTTTATCAAAAATGAGGGTTAAATATATGAAGTTTGATACCATGCTATGTTCTGTTAGCTTCTATGGGCACTTTCAGATTCGACCTTTGTGGAGGCACTACTTCCAAAATACTCAGGGGTTAATCTTTTTTGTTGATAGCAATGATCGTGACCGTGTGGTTGAGGCCAGGGATGAGCTTCACCGTATGTTAAATGCGGTACCAATTTGCTTTATGGCATGTTGCTGAATGGTATTTGGCACCTAGCAGCACATTGCTTGAAATTTTATAGATTCCAACTCTGTCCACTTCTCATTATCCTCTACCTCTAAAGGTCCCAACCCAAAATTGTGTTTGGCACTGCCTTTGTTGCGTTTGTGTTGAAATTTTCTGTGATAAGAGGAGAATTGTGAGGGCTGTGATCTACATTAGCTGTTTATAAATGTGTAATTATTTTTGTAATCATTTTGTTGGTTGTCATATGCGTAGGATGAGCTGAGGGATGCTGTTCTGCTTGTATTTGCAAACAAGCAAGATCTACCAAATGCTATGAATGCTGCTGAGATCACTGATAAGCTTGGCCTTAACTCCCTCCGTCAGCGCCATTGGTAGTTTACTATTGACCTTTCCTCTGTTTATCTACAAATTTGTAGGGCTGTGTGTTGTATTTGCAAGTACTTTCCTGATAGAATCTGGTCATTCTTTGTTCCTCTCACAGGTATATCCAGAGTACATGTGCCACTTCTGGTGAAGGGCTGTATGAGGGTCTGGACTGGCTCTCCAACAACATAGCTAACAATGTAGGTCGAGGCTTGAGACTGACATTTGCATCCATTGTGGATATTACTCTCTTCTAATTTTTTGCTTTCTCTCTGTTTTTCCTAGGCTTGAGGATTGGTCGAAATTCAATGACATCTCAGGTAGCAAATCTTTGTGGGATTTGAATTTTTCAATGCTATTTTATGTTCTTGGGTTGTTCTTTTTCTTGCGAGTTTTACTAGAAATGTATTAGCTTGTGTTCGATATATTTAGTATGCTAGATATATTTAGTATGCTAGATATAGGCAATTTGCCTGCCTTGTAGATCGATTTCAAATAATCTTTGTTCACAGAGTTCAACAAATTCATTGTTGACGCCTCACAGGCGTCAAGTCAGATGTCATGATTTTTATTTGTTCAATGTTCTCTCTGAAGCATGATCATTGGTTGATTCTTGTTAGCTCAAGAAAGCTCAGATGTAACTTCTCGACTTCAACATCATATTCTCCGATCAGCCTTTTAATATGTTTGTTGTTTACCAGGGGATCTGAGCAGAGTAATAGTAAATTTTGTTAGGGTAGTGATTATCCTATCCGATAATTTTAGATAGATAAAGTAGGTAAGTTAATGTGATGAAATTTGAATACATGTGTTAAAATTTGATAAATTTTGAATATGAAAGGAAAAAAAAACAAAATTACCTAGCGTACTTGCATCCAAAAGTCCTTTAGATCTTGAAAAGATTGTGTTATGGATTCTTCCTTTTAAGGGAATGACGAGAAACAAAGGTCTAGAAAGTTTGCCCATTGACTTGTAAGAGTCTACAAAGCCTATATATCAGGATTTACTTATCTGTATACCCAGTCCGTTATGCAACAAATCTTGGCACATTTGCTTCAAATTCATCCTGTGGCTATTACCTTTGTGTTTGGATACCACTTTCAGACAAAACTATCGATACTGCTAAGTTCTGTCGGGCTGTTTGTAACTACAAATTCATAATTGATCGGCTAAACATTTTGGACATGAAATCAAGAAGCTGTTGGTAACTACAAATTCATAAATCATAATCTGTGCTTTCATGATGGGAATTTAAGATGACAAAATCATGATTTTCTTTATTGATGTAAGTTACCATCTTTTCATTTATTCATAAATCATACTGGTTCACACTTATGAAGTCTCGCATTTGAGACCATAATCCTAGTAAGGGCATCAATGGCCTCTGAGTTTATCGGAAACGCAGCCGCACAGTATTCAGCTTGTTTTCTCGACTGGATCAATTCACTGGTATTCCTGTAATCTCCCCTCTCCGAACGATGCTAAGCTTTCCAAATCGCCTCCATCAGTCGATAGAATTCCATATAACCGAAAACCCTCGGGTCAGTGGTGTTTTCATGGAATTCTACAAAACTTCTGCCGTTGCTAGCAGCTTGTTCGATTTTCAGGTTGGTAGATATCAGTGACAGCTTTGGGAGGTCAGCTGAAGTAGCACGCGGATCACTTCTCAGAACACTCTCACACGATTTCGGGTTCTGACCAGAATCTGATCTGGAACACTTGAAGAAGGATGAACAAAAACAGCTACAATTAAGCTAAAGCCACAAGTTTTGAGGGTGTGCAAGATGCCGTTAGAGACCCTCCGCAATCAGCCAGGCCTATAGGATTGATACAGGGACAAAAGAGAGTGCATTTGTTTATATATAGTGCATCATTGTCAGTATGCAATTATTCAGTAACTCCCTCAAGGGATTCTCAGTATAAATAAGCCTGCCATTTAATAGTTAAAAGAGAGGATACAATATAATCACCTTGCCTGTATTGCCTTGCTACAATACAACACCGTGTTGTCACTATTAATATTCAAAATTTGCAGTAATTACTCATTAGTTTCCTGTCAAACACTACTTCATTTATATATTAGGAAAGCATTCGTTTATTTTCATAAAACTTTATCAGTATGAGGAGTTTCTGATTAATTACTGTCATTCTTTGAGTATATCCCATGACAAAGTACAGAAATATGCATTTGTATATCGTTTACAAAGAGGTTACAGAACTAGAAATAATCAAACCAAAGAAATAGGTACTGATATAATCTGTCCTATTAAAAAAGGAAGGACAAATAAACTTCTATGAAGAAACAAAGGACAATTTACAATCCAACACAACTTAGGAGAATGCCGTAAAGTAATCTATATCGCCACCGAAGGCCGCAAATTTTAAGCAGCGGATGGGGCGCTCGCATGGTGAACAACGCAAGCCTCTGACAACGCTGCCAGAAATGGTTTCAAGCCTGTTTGCTCATCCTCGTCAGTTTCTGCTTCGTTGGAAGCCACAACATTTCTGTAGTCAAGCGACTTATCGTTGTAAATGTCCCACCATTTTGCCACCAGCGTCTTAATGTCTTCCCTGTCCATGTTGTCTTCTTTGCCAGTAAACCTCCATGGTTTGGAGCCTGCAGCACAGTAGTGAACAACCTTGGCTTTTTCTACCTCAATGTTCTCTGGATGGCGCCACAGCATGGCCATGACCAGGTTATAAATCGGAGGGATGGGCCTGTAAATGTCCCTAAAGAACATGTTCAGAAAATCCTGCAAAGAATATTACACATGAAATTAGCAATTAGCATCACGATTGAGAACAAGAATATAATATCAAATGACAAATTAATTCTTACCTGCTCAGCAAAAGGGGTGGGAGTCGTAACTTTGAGAGTACTCAGAAGGTTCTGGTAGACAGACAGGCTGGGTTCATATACAAACATTCCAGCGTTGAAGTAAAGAGGAGGTTTAGGACCCAACTGAGATGGCCAGTGGACCTTATCAGGGCACTGCTGACAGTAGCCAATCTTGTACTGTGGGGTGTGGCTCCAGGTTTTCTCGCAGAAGCAATCCATCACAGCGTGAAGTAACCGTCTTCCATGTCAAACAAGTGGTCTATGTTTTCGAACACTTGGATGTCTCCATCCAAGTATATCATCTTGGAATACTCCACAAACTGCAATTTAATTTGAAGTATATAAATGTAAGAAAATCGGGTAATAAGACTTGCTTTGTTAACCAAGTGGCCAATTATTCCATTTCAGGAATGAAACTTTCCATGGTAGTTTAAAAATCGAAACATCGTACGAAAACAAGGAAATACTTGCCATGTTCTTGGAAAATCCAAAACATTTTCAACCCAACCAAACAAGTTTTTAACTGAAATTCCAAAAACAACCTAACAAAAGACCATATCTTAACACGTGGCAAAACCGCTCCAGATCTTTTCAAAGACAAGATTAACTGAAACTCAACTGAAGTTACGTGTACACTACGGCATGCAAAAACATATACCTCCCAGATACGTAGCTTGAATAGTTGATGACATAGTAGGCCATGGCAAACTGGGTCTGGTTCTCAGGAGGGTACACAGGCTCGATCTCCTTGACTTGCACCCCTGCTCCACCAGAATCTTCCTGTGATCTTCTGGCACGTCCGGCAAAATCGCCACCACAAGTGGGTACTTACTCTTCACCTTCCTGAGTCCCTTGGCTAACCCCACCACGCCCATGACGTAGTCCCCGTTCCCTGCCAAGAACGTAACAAAGCCCTTTTAGGACGGGCTGCAGCCTTAGCCTTGGTGGTGACAGTGGCAGCTTTGGCACTGGTAACGTAGGAGCCATGTTTGAAAATGGAATAAAGGGTTTAAGCTTAAGTATGAGAAAACTGATTTGCTCGTATTTTTGAGTGTGTAAGAGAAACTTTGATTGTTGCTTGAGTGAGTGAAGCCTGGGTAGAGTTTGGGTGTTTATATAGAAATGGGCACTGACAAAGTAAAAAGAAATGGATTTGTGGTGTCCAATGGAGATTGAGAAATATTTTAATCTAACTATATATGCACTGCAGGCATCAGTAAACTTAACGAGAGATTAATTTGCGGAAATGGACGGTGCACGAAATGTCAAAAGTCACTCTCAACGCAATTTGCTCTGTTTATTTATTCATGGACTTTGGTTCGTGGAAAATCATACTCCGGTTAAGAACCTTCCTCCGATCTTTCATCTTTCATAATTTAAAAAGAAATGAAAGGGTAAAGAGAAAACTGGGTTAATTAAAAATTTTATTTACAGCTTAACTACCCCAACCCCACGCAACCCCTCACCGCCAGCAACGCCGAGACTGAGTGAGAGAAACAGAGAGAGAGAGAGACAGAGAGATCCACCGACCAAGACCTCTAAAAATTAATGACAGCAAATAATCCACGTGGATTTTCATGAAGCACTTGGCTCACTGTTCTTAAACGCTGGAGCGGGTAGGTGGACAGTGGACGAGGTGTGGGGTCTATTGTGATTTCGCCACGTAATCATTGTTCTTAAATACGTTTGCTTGTTTGAATCAACGGTCCAATCCAATCAGGACAGTTGCCCCGCCTTATCTTTTTCCAAACTTTCTAGTTAAGTTCGTTGCTGCAAACATGGCCTGCAATTGCATTAAAAGTTTTTAATTTAATCTACTTAAAAAAAAGTTTTTAATTTAATCCTTTTGGAAATATTCTTTTAGTGATCTTGGACTAACCGACCAAATTCTGGAATAATTTACTTAACTCCCGTGTTTTACATTCAAAATTTGACTTTGGAATTGGAATATACCATAAGATACTGTGTTTTTTCTTCTTTATTGAATTTCTTAAAATTACTTTTGGTCTGTTCATGGATGGAAAGTGTTAAATGGTGAACAGGATTCGAGAATGAAGCTTCTCAAGATTTCTGGGTGGGGATCGCTTTTCCACTGCTTCAGCCATTAGTTTGTCACCACTTCAGCATGGAGTAGTTGACGGTTTATAGCACCGCATTTAACAAATAATTCTTTTTAAAGGTGGAAAATCTGAAATTACTTTTCTTCCTTTCCGATTAGATTATTGCAACGTGTAAACAACAATCCCTATCTACATTTATTTCGTGGGTAAAATAGCAAGACCCCATTGTTAGGTGCTAACCTGTGGTAGGCATTAAGTAATGACATTGTCAATTTCTTGGTTTCCTTGTTTGTTGGATGGTGTTGGAACTTGGTTGGCTCCCTGTCAGGATTAGAAGAGGTTGTTGTTTAAGAGCAGACCATTGCTTTTTGGACCCAAGAAGGCCCTTTGGGCTCTATACTTTTGCACAAGACGACATGAACATGATTAAATACAACATGAACACAAAATATAGACATGAATTACCACTTCTACTTAGTTGAGCTGAGCATACAAGGTTCAGGAAATTTATAGAACTTTCACTTAGAAGTTCAGAAACCCTGTGCTACACAGTACACAGCAAGTCTGGCAAAGCTTGATGGATAGGATTAGTGTTAAGACTGTATGCAAAGAAAAGTCCATTCCATGCATGTTGTGGAAATTTATACCTGCTGAAGAAACTTTCAAACTTTGAATTTCAGCTGAAGAAATTTCTTTGGATGATATAAGATTAGTTTTAATTCTATAAGGCTCTGAAAATGATAGACTGGATGCTAGAAAGAGACCGATTTGTCTTGGCTATATTCCCACTTTCCAAATTGACTAAGTACAGTGCATGTAACTTATGTATCATTGAAACATTTCTATCCGAATTTGAGGGGAAATTTAAGGGAGAAATGACAAGGCAAAATTTACAGTAATCAGATGAATATTGGCCTATGCCTGAAGAACAAGACTTTTGCCAAGAATCATGTCATCGGTTGAGAAATCAGCCTCTTTCCTGAACGTTCCCCTGCCAAAATCTAGGTTATACGAGTCCGCAAGTCCTTGCACCAGATCAAATTCAGGTTTCCATCCGAGAACGTGCTTTGCTTTCTCAATTGATGCAAAGAAGTGCTGCATAATATGAAAAATGAAGTGATTATGATGTTATTAAAACAAGTTCCTTGATGTAGATTAATTATGACTTCGTCTGCTGCTTATCTTGTTGCTATAACCACAACATATCAAAAAGCTAATTCTGCCTCGTATTCCACAACACTTGGAGCCTAGGTTCCGCTATTCTTAGGAAAATGTAAATCTAGTGGTTTATGATGTCACTCCGGCAAGAAAATTACTCTGAAGATTTGTAGTAACTTGGTCTGCAGCCAGATTTATTCTTATAACCAAAAAGGACAACGAAGCTGATTCTGTCAGGTCACCACTGCTTCTTAAGAAAGTTATGGCCTAAAGCATTATTTTTTTTTTGGAAAATGAATAACTTGATAGTTTCTGATGTCACTATGGCGAGGGATTTGCAATGAAAAGTCTAATCTTTACCAGTGCAGATTGGATTATGAACAGATGTTTTAGCATGACATACGAAACTTATGCAATTGGCAAATTAGAAGACTAGGCATTTATGAGATAGGTTATCCAAATGAAATTTTCAAACAAGGTGATCTCACAGATATTGAAGTTTTTACAGGAACAAAAGCTCCATCCAATCAAATGGAGCCTTATCCTTTCAAATCGTTTTCATGCGAAGGCTTACTTTATATACTTTATTAATTTATCTAAAGTTGTGAACGAAATTTCTGTCAAGACTTACCTGGTCGCGGAATGGGAATGACTTCTTTTTACCAAAGTCAAACCCCTTGGGGTTGTAATGAACAATCTCAGGCTCAGGAAATCCACCAGCCTGGGTGGACAATAACGTAGTCAGTTAGTGGTATCATTGGACTTTAATATTTTCTCATGTATTTTTAATGACTCAGAAAGCAAACTTGTTAGAAGAATTACCTTAGCACAAGCCTTTGCTAATCCGTCAAAAGTTACATACTTCTCTCCTGAAATGTTGAATACCTGCTTACTGGCTTTTTCATTACCAAGAACCTGGATGAAAGCCTTTGCCAAATCCTGCAGTTCGACGACTATGTTACACAATTCTCACAAGAATGTGAAAGATATAAAAACCATCTAAATTGTTTGTCATACAATAGAAACTTCATCAGACAAGTCATCTTTGATCAGAAGCAACTTGGAGATATATAGTGCATATGCTGTCCATTATATCTGACAGTAGACTTAACTGTCTAAATGCCACATTAGATCCTCCCAAATTCGAATTGGTTTCCATGGAAACCGCTGCTATGCTTCTTATAGTAAGCCTACCACATTGCAACCTAAATACCAAATAAGCAGTGCCAACGGCTTGCACGTTTCACTAACCTTTACATGACCAAGTTGGGTTACTTGCATTCCAGAGTTGGGAATTGGAATTGGGCGACCTGCTTTCAAACGGTGGAAGAACCATTCTTCAACAGGATTGTAATTCAAAGGTCCATATATGTACACTGGCCTCAAAGAAGTCCAGTTAACACCTCTTGATTCCAATAAGCTCTCTGTATTAAGCTTTCCTTTGTGCCTACTCTTTGGATCAACTGCATCAATCTATCACCAAGGCATCGACAAGTTGGAAGTGATATAGACATCATAAATGCAGGAAAACATAGGCCGAGAAAAAGGAAGAGAGAGTGAATTATGAATTTTTTTCTCCCCATTATCATCACATTGCATTAGATCTGGCATCCTAACTTAACCAGTAACACACAGATCAATAGAAATATGATTGCAATTGACAATCCTACCTCACAATGTGGTAAAACATCAGATTTGAGGTAAACACCAGCTGACGAGCAGTATATGAACCTGAGAATTAGCAGAGCTTTAGAAATTTGAAAGCAGTAGTTATCAATGTACCAAAACAAAATGTGGTTATGGAGAATATGGTATACTTTCTACGTTTATCATTATTTAAGAGACTGAAATTATTTGAACTAATTAATATATTGATGCTATTTTCAGACAAATGATCCTTTTAGTTGCTGCCAAAACATAATCTGATCCATGGTAGTGAAATTACAGTCATAGAACTGTTTATTCAAATTAAGCAATTATCCTTTTATAGTACAGTATAGATAACCAAATAATATCTATTTTTTATGGACTCGTTTTAGAGCTTACTGTTCTAGATTTGGGAGCGCATCCAGTATGGGTTCGACTTCATCTGCCTCACGTCCTGAAAAATGTAGCAAGAAATATTCTCTACTTGAAACAACAATTATGTTTAGTAATATAACTGATAAACAGGTCTATCCTAGTGGAACATAAAATCCAAAATGAGTGGACAAATAGAAGTCTACATACCATTTATGTCATACACCACATCGAAGCCTTCAGCAGAGAGACTGGATTTCACAAATTCAAAATCTGTTCTATCTCCTTTCAAATGCAAGATCTATCAAATCAGGATTAGAAAAAAGAATTATCTAGTTTGTGTGGGTAAGTTCATTTATTTGTCAAAAGGTAAAACACCACTACAATTGAGAAGCATAGACTACTCGGAGCATAATGATTAAACTTTGAAGGCAGAGTCAGTAAGAGATAAATAATACCTTGGATTTAAAATCAGAGTAGTCATTGTCTGATTCACCTGGCAATTGTTGGGTAATTGGTGCTTTACCTCTAGTAAACAAAGTAACCTGCCAAAGGATTAGCCTTCATTAGCAATTTAGCATCCAAGACATTCGTTTTACAATATGCCACAACAGATGCAAACTACTGAAAATAAAATGGAAAATGAAACAGGCAAAGAAAAGAAATCCCAAGAAGAATATTGATACCTGATGACCCTCTTTCACTAGGAGTCTTGACAAAAATACACCAATGAACCGGGTTCCTCCCATTATAAGAATTTTCTTGGTGCTAGATGCTGCAACATGTAAGGCTCCTTTGGGCTGCAATACCTTTCTTTTGTACTGCAACCAGGTATATAACTATAAATGTCAAGAAATAGTTGCTGCTGAGCTATTGAGCTCTGCAAAGGTCTATTTTTCCTAATTTTAATCCGAAATGGACAGCTAGAGAATAGTCTTAAGAAAATATCAAACCAAAACCAAACCCCTAGCCAGTGTAGTTGTTTACAGGCTCGTGCCTCTTTCATCAGCAATACTAAAGTACTTATCCCATATCATTAAATTGTTTAAGTCAGCTTAAATTCAGACATCAATTATCTTCTGTATGTTTCAGGATAGCAGGTGATGTCATATATTGGATGCTGTATCATAAAATAAAACTCACGTTTGGTAAGATCAATCCAAAATGAATAACATTCTGAGAAGACACCAAGCGTTTTAAAGCAATTTCAATCTGCATAGAACTACCTAGTTAAGCTATCAATATATTGCATGTCCATCCTCTTTCCAAAATGTATATGGGATTTTCTTTAATCGGAAAGAAAGAAAGAAAAAGACCTGGATTTGACAGAACTTGGTGCCATTGAAGTCAGAGCGAGAGGAAGGGAGAGGGAGAAGGAAGGCTGCTTTGTGGGCTGCAACACCACCAGCTTCGACATGCTGTCTCAAGCTCTCTCACTCTAAGCTTGCTTACTTTGTTTTTCAGAGTTTGCGGTTGTAAGTTGTAACTGAAATTTGAACTATATTTAGTCATTCAGCTCTTGTTGTCTGGCCCCCTCTCGTTCTAACAAACAATGAGGATAAGACAATGTCCCACCCTACTTCGGTTACATCCACAGCCTCTCGTTCATCTCCACAATTCTCACAATTGCATTGTAAACCGAAGGAACACTGATACAAGACAAACAAGCCCAAATTTTCATCGAATGTGGGCTGGGGATTGTCGTTTTATAGCTCAATAATGAGTTCAGTTTCGTCAAACTCAAACACTTTTGTTTGGGGCCATAGATGTTTCTCAAGTCTAGACAGTGCTGGATAGAAAACTAAACTCTGGAACGTGGGCTAAGTTTTATCAATGTTGATTTTATCTTCTTCCTAAGGCCCAATGAGGAAGAAACTTGAAAATGACGAACTTTTCCATTAATGAGAAATGGAAGGTAGAAAACTACTTCATCCAGAGAAAAAATGTTTTTCCAATCGGTTTGGGTGGTAAAGAAATGACTTGAGAATTAAGATGGCTAAGTCTGAATAACTCCTCCAATATTATTGTCTTTCTTTTTAGCTTGATCTACAAACAAAACCAAAACAGACTCAAGAAAAGCTTCCCTGAAAAAGGATTCTCTTCTTTAGTTTTTACTCCTTAGCAAGAGAAAAAAAATCAATTTTTGTATTGAATTCCCTGTAAATTCGCTAAAAGGTTCAAAACCCATCAAAGTCTTGCGTCTTCCTGTATGGATTTTAGTCAGGTGAGTTTGTCATTCTCTATCTTTCTCCCTTTCTTTTTCTATTTCTGCTACTTTATCAGATTTCCTTGGTTGGTCATTACTTGTTCTAGGTGTGATGCTATGCGGGTTTAGTATTAACGATATTACTGAATTGGTTAGTTGGTAGATCTGAGTCTTTTGGGAGGGTTTTGGTTTTGGAGCATGTCCTTTTGTTTGGTTGATGAACAGAAGACACCGACCATTTTGTAAATAAATCATGGTAAACAACTATTGATTGTTCAAAGTAGATCCTAAGATCCAAGTTTGGCCTGCAAAAGTTTCGACTTTGTGTTGCTTGAGTAATTTTGTTGAAAAAAATGGTGAATTGAACAAGGCTAATTAGCATTAAAATGGAGTCACATTGTTTATTAGCCTTGTGTATTTGTTTGGAACATGAACATTAGATAGAAATGTTACTGATTTGAGAGCCAACTGTTTACTTGGGGCTGTTTGCCTCTTTCTGATGAATTTACTCATTTGTGCAGCCTCCAGGTGAAAATTATGCCAACCCCAAGACTTGTTTCTTTCATGTTCTCTTCAAGGTCAATTATTTTGTGCATCTAAACAACTTGGTCTGGTGAATGTGATTTATATGCCCTTTTCAGTGTTGATGTTTAGTTTCTTGTTTCCTGCAGGGTGCAGCATTGGCATTTTACATCCTTTCTGCTCTCTTTTTTGACAGCTTTGTGATCATTTTTGTGGTGACTGTTCTTCTTTCTGCTTTTGATTTTTGGGTGGTTAAGAATGTCAGTGGTCGTATATTAGTTGGTTTGAGGTGGTGGAATGAAATTAATGATCTTGGTGAGAGTGTGTGGAGATTTGAATGTCTTGACCAAGAGGTGAGCGTTTCCCTTAACCAAACCATACATTTACCTTCAGATATAACATTACCTAGTTTCTCAGTTGTTTATTGTTACTGTCTACTTTAGTCCTTGGCTCGGATGAACAAGAAAGATTCCTGGCTGTTTTGGTGGACCCTTTACCTTTCAGTAAGTTTATCCCTTGCCTTAGTATATTGCAATATAGTGTCCCAAGCGATTAACATTATTAATTCATTATTTAATTTTTCAGGCAGTTGCTTGGCTTGTGCTTGGAATATTCTCTCTCATAAGATTTCAAGCTGATTATCTCCTTGTTGTTGGAGTTTGTTTGACTCTCAGCATTGCAAATATTGTTGGCTTCACCAAATGTCGCAAAGGTTGGTTTGTTTTGTTATGATTAACAATGCTTGGCTGAACGTGATGTCTAGAATGGTTTTATGTAACATTTTCACTAAATTATCTAGGTATGGCATCACATTAAGACAAGGAAATGACAATCTGATTAATAACTTAATTGTGACTTAGTTTAAATAGTTTATGATGCCGAGACAAGTTCAAATTGAGACAAGATTTTCTTCGTATATTTCCGTCGTATGTGATGCCAGAATGGTTTGTGTGTTTGTGATATGTGCAAGATAGATCTTCCAAGTTTAAGTTTATGATTTGGTCTAAGTATCTTTTAGATATCCAGATAGCTTGTATTGTCTTGCACATTAGATGCTGTTTCCTTGGACAAATTATGATGACTTTTCCTATGAGTAGTCCAATGCTCTCACTTTGTTAAAAGAGGGACAAGCGAAACATAGTCCTTCAACATTTAATTTTCATTTGGCAGCATGATTCATGCTATAGTTTGCATAAGGAAATCATCCATCAGGGGTAGCGATAGTACATGGTGTAAGCCAAACATTGGCTATACATACATTTGCTTTCCTTTCCGCATGTATTCTTGGTTTGTTGCAGGTTATAACCTTTTATCTGTTTCTTCCCAATGTAATTAGATGGAGAGATGATAGGTCATGAACTTCAATTATTAAAGAAAATAGGTGTTGAGATTCAAGTGCATGTACCATTCAGAGCATGCACCATGAGGCCCATTATCTGTAAAATATTGGGAAAATTGGGACATAAGATGCAACAGAATTTGCAATGTTTCGATCACCTATTAATTTGTTTCTTTTCTGCGTGTTTTTTGCTTCCTTTTTACTTTCTGTAAATTAACAATAAAATATTGTTTGGTCCTCTTTTCAGATGCCAAGAAGCAGATTCAGCAGTTTGCCACCCAGACCATTGCCTCGAGATTTTCTTCCACCATACAATCAGCATTTAGTGTTGTCTGAAATGTTCAATAACCAAAATACGAGAATATGGAAAATGCAGTAGTAGTAGAGAAGCTGAGAAGCGTGGCATGTACAAAACAACTATTACTGAATTTTGTGAACAACGGGTTAAAAAATCAAATGTTTATTATTGTATGCTTTGTACGAGTCACTCAACCACAAACGTCATCTTTCACTTACCACACATTTTAGTTGTCAGTAAAATGAAAAACATTCTTCCCCGACTGAGATGTCTTGTTATTGGTTTCAATTCTTTCAACTTCAACCCCTTTGGTGTGAAAGATGCCTACAGCATTTTCTATTTGCTCTCTCTCTGCCATATCACATGTAAATCATGTATGATGGTTGAGTGCTGCTTCTGCAACCAATCTATCCAGGTGAACTATGGTCAAAATTGTAGTATAATTAGCAGAAAGTAGGAAAGGCATATCTTTTCTTTTAAAAAGGAAAAAAACTTTACTTGAGAATAAGAAATCAAATGGTCTTTCAAATAAAAACATTGCATCAAGCAAAAAAAATAGAATTATAGAAAATCTACAATCCCCAAAGGAAAAACGGAGAAGAACCCATCCTGATAAATGTTAGTAGGTAACAACTAGCAAGTGGTAGCGGATGTGGTGGCTGTAAAACTTGCTTAAGGTCATATCCGACTTCAGCTGGGGATAATACAAATTGCTCACTTGTCAGAAACAAGGAGAGAAAGAGGGCGGAGACATCATAAATGTTGCAGTGTATATTTCTCCTATCAGATTCTGGGTAATTAAGACCTTTTCAATTCAAATGCTTCTTCCTTTCTTTGCAATGTTTTAACTTCAATTGCATTTGGATCGCTATTATATAAAATAAAGTGAAATTGGATCTTTGGACATGACAGAGAGGTGATGCTAGAGAAACAGCTAACTGGGCATTGCGTTGACAGATCAATATGTGATTGGTTTTGGGATCATGCTATTTCTCAAGGTGATTCCTTCAAGGTATCCAATTTGCTGTTTCTCATTAATCTTCCTTCTGTGTCTTTTTTACCCGAAAAATTCTTCAGTTTTTCAATTTCTCTGTCTTCTTTGATTTTCCATGTTCATACCTTTTTTTTTTGTGTACAATTTTTACTTTCTAATACAACTATGATTTCTGGGTTTTTTATTTTTCATTTCTGGCTAAGGTTCAATGCCTTCTGTTCTTCTCTTATCTCTTGCTTGTTTGTATAGTCACAGCCAGTGATTGCTTCTCCTACTCATTACCTTTTCCAAGTTGCTCGAGAGGGGATTACTTTTTTAGGTTGCACCCAAGTTGAAATGCCACCTTTGATGGGCATTGAGGTAAATAAGTTAGAATTGTAAGTCTTCGTTGTGTTTGTGTATGCATTGAGAAAAATAAAGTTCTTGATTTTTAACCACTTGAAAATTCTAGTTCCTATGCAGAGTAGCAGATGTCCTCTCAGAGTATCTTGGTGGGCTGAATGAAGATGTGATAAAGGATAACTTTGTAATTGTTTATGAGGTATTTGTTATGTGCTTATTGGAATTTCGGGTTATCAAGTGGCTTGGTCTTTCAAGTAGATGCATTGCTAAGATGAATTTATGTCAAATTGTATCGTTTACATGGAATGAGTCACTGTGAAATTTTGGGCCTTTTCTTTTATGTGCCAGTTTATGACTGGGATGATTCATGAACTTCCAATTGCTGCTGTAATTGAACTGAAACTGCATGTTTTTTGCAGCTTCTTGATGAGATGATAGACAATGGCTTCCCTCTCACAACCGAACCAAACATTCTAAGAGGGATGATAGCTCCACCAAATATTGTCAGCAAAGTTTTTGAGTGTGGTGACTGGTAATAGTTCCAATGTAAGCGATACCCTTCCTGGTGCAACAGGGTCTTGGGTTCCATGGAGAGCAGCTGATCCAAAATATGCAAACAATGAAGTTTATGTTGATCTTGTCGAAGAAATGGACGCAGTTATAAACAGGTTAATTATATGATTTGGCTAAAAGTTTCATTCTTATTAACATTGGTTTTTTGGATTTAGATTAGTTAATGTGCAATGGTTGAATGTCTCACTTGTTTATGTTGCAAAGTTTTACACTCCTCAAGTCTTTGGCCACTTTCTTTTGCATGTGCTGTTTAGGGATGGCGTGTTGGTCAAATGTGACATTTATGGGGAAGTTCAAGTAAACTCTCATCTCTCAGGTCTTCCGGATTTGACACTTTCTTTCACAAACCCATCAATTCTGTATGATGTTAGATTCCATCCCTGTGTTCGATTTCGACTGCGGCAATCTCATCAAATTTTGTCATTTGTACCTCCTGATGGAGAGTTTAAGCTTATGAGTTACAGGTTCTCTCTCTCTTGCATTTTAGCCTCTGCTAAGTTTCCTTAAGGTTGCTAATTATTAGCTAAAAAGCAACTTCACTTCCATGCAGAGTCAAAAAGTTCAAGAGTACTCCCATATACGTAAAGCCACAGCTAGATTCTGATGCCGGGAAATGCCGTGTTAATGTGTTGGTCGGCATAAAAAATGATCCTGGAAAGACAATTGACTCAATAACTGTTGAGTTTCAACTACCTCCTTGCATTTTGTCAGCTGATTTAACTTCAAATCATGGAACCGTTAACATCCTTAGCAACAAGGTATCTACTACTTTCTGAAGTTGATATAAAACTTATATCTCGATTTAGCGCATCGCAGTGATCAGTATAATTGGTAGATACTAATAGCATATAATCTAGAGCTATATCTGATTATTTGTTTTTGACATGCCTCTTCAGATCTGCTCTTGGTCAATTGGTCTGATTCCTAAGGATAGAACTCCATCACTGTCTGGGACATTATTGCTTGAGACAGAACTAGAGCGCCTTCATGTTTTTCCCACGTTTCGAGTGGGTTTTAGGATTATGGGTGTTGCCCTCTCTGGCTTGCAAATAGATAAACTGGATGTAAAGACTGTATCCAATCGTCAGTACAAAGGTTTTCGCGCACTCACACGAGCCGGGGAATTTGAAGTGAGGTCATAATTTGAAATATTTGTATCAAGATGAGTTGTTTAGGAACTTGTTCATCATAATGCTCTAATGCTTCTTTAGTGCTTCAATTACCTCACTGTTTGCAGAAACTGTCGTATTTTATGTGAAATGGAAACAAGGCTTTTATAGCAGATATGCAGAACGGTCCATTTCTTTTCACAATCTTCGATACAAACAAGATGGACAAGATGCAGATTGATAGAATATGGAACTGCTACAATATGAAACAGAGCAATGTTGTTAGACTACAATTGGAAGCTGAGAATTTTATACTTCTTTGCAGCAAAAATGACAAGATTAAACACCTGGTACCATGGAATAATCTCAGCCAGCCACCTTGTTCACTCTAAAAGAATCCATGACTTGGCGAAGATCATTTTCTTCTTCTACAAATACACTTTCTGGTGTTTGTAATCTCAGCTCATACAACCGGTTGTTTTCAACTCCAAGAACTGAAAGATAGCGTCGGTTCCATTCCAATCGAGGTACTCTGTCTTGCGGCATAACAGCTAGTTCATTGGTGTTTGCATACGACTTTATGTTTACCTATCAAAAACAGAACACAAAACACATAATTAGACAAAGAACAACGCAGATTTTCTGTTGTTATGGAAGCACTTTGAACACAAAACTCGACTCACCTCAACTTGATAATACAGCTTTCCATCATCAGCAACTCTCGCGGATGTGGAAAGCAAATTTGATTCACGCTTCACACCAAGCCTTGTCGACATGAACTCTGTCAAGTACTGCTTGAGGACTTTCTTTCCAGCTTCTTGTGGAGGACCCAAATCTTCAACAGTCTTGTACCTGGAGGATGAAGGAGAGGACAACTCCACGGAGAGATTTTCATCGAGAACATAAGGGTCCCTGAAGAATATATCTGCTCCAGCGCCTCGAACTTGAATCCAGTTCTGAGGGTACTTGAATGAATACCCATCAAATGTATCTATGTATTCTCTGAACCCAACAGATGGTTGAGCAAATGCAATATCATGGAAACCAACTTCTGAGAAGATGTAACTTGACAAGATCAACGCCACTGCATTCCTCCTTGGGACTGCAAAATCTTTACTCTGATTATATAATAGAAAACAAAATGTCATGAGAACTGATGTAAGCATTCAATAACAACAAGAACTGTGAAGCACATGTACAAGCCTTCAACCGTTTAATCTGCAACTAAAACCAGTCTGAGTTATCGATCAAAATGAAGGAAACATAAATATGATGGGGCTTACCGTTTGGGTTTTGCGAGTACAGAGACAAGGAGGAGGAGGAGGCAATGGCGTGGAAAGGCGAGTTGGGAGGGTAGGTCGAATCGGGGGTAAGAGCGAGTCAAGTATGGTAGCCATTTTTCGATGGCCGCATGAGGGGCTGCAGGCAATGGACAGGAGCAAAGGATAGAATTTGGGTTGGATCAGAGTTTTTTATATAAACGTGGCAGTTTGTAAATGGTTGAGTCATCAACTTCCTTATCACAGTGGAACTGTGGCTAATCCAAGGATCAAAAACAGCAGGTAAGCCGATTTGCTATCAAAACAAAATTGATGCTGCTTGCTTTTAACTAGTCTTGTCTAGTCTTGTGCTGCATACTATCCAAACTATCTTGTCTTGTCTTGTGCTGCTTGGGTTACTGCTACTTTGCATTTGGCAATGAGCCTAAAACAAACGAGCAAAATGAATATGTTTATATTATATTTACAATTACAAGCCTTTTTTTCTAATTAATTTTTAAACAAAAGATTAGATTGGAGTTAGGACAAAAAATGTTGCTATAAACAATATATTAATTTTAAAAAGAACTCATAAATTATTCATTATTTATCATCCCAAACATTAAACTAGCATAAATTAAATGATTAGCAATACATCACAAAATACCAAATATCACATGTCCTTTGCATATTTGGCTGTGGTTATACTTGATTATGGGTCGAGCTTGGTCGGATCAGACTCGGGCTGGGCCCATAATAAGTAATAATAATTTTTGTCTATGCCCAAGTCCAGACATGTTCGAAAATTTAAGCTTGATTTTTTGTCGAAGTCCGTTTTCATTTTTATACTACAAACTCGAGTTCGGCCTGAAAATTTTTTTTGTATATTTTAATTTTTTATTTATTTGTTTTTTATTATTTTATACCCTTTAAAATTTAATTAATTTGTCAAAATTTGTATATCAATTTTCATATTAAATATTTATAATCATGTTTATTAATTAATAATATTTTATATACATATAATTATATTATACGTAGTAAATATATATAAAAAAATATAATTAATACTAAAAAAGAAATATAAAAATAAATAAATTCGGGTCGGGTCAGGTAGAGTAGGATCCAAATTTTAAAACGGACCTAAAAATTTTGCTCAAATCCGATTATTACATTAGATATTTTTGTTAAAATCAGATCAAATATCAAATAAGCATTTGAGCTTGGACGAAGAATTTGACTTTTGAGCAGGACTAGCTGTAATTTAGCTGCATAATGGCAAATCCACTACTTCTCCAACGTGGCATCCTCGGTATTCCCATGTATTACACTTGTCATTTGTGGTGTTTTGATACGTGGCAAAAACTGAATGGTGGGGTGGATGCGGATCTTTCTTGGGTAATCCCTTCCATGACAGTTATTATCCGGTAAGATTTGGCTTAACCGTTTTTATTTTTCTGCAAGTGAGTTTACTTTCAAAGTTCCATTTTTTTTCAGTCTCCCATTAATTCTATGTGGAAAAAAAAAAACTTGAAGCTGTAACGAGTATTTTCAAAAATAGATTAACAGAAAAAGCCTTCAATTTTGGTTTAGAGATCATAAAATTAAAATCTTACTAATAATTACAAAATTGAAAAAAGAAAGATGGAAATTAGCAATAAGCAGCCCCACTATTAGTATTACAGTATGTATAAATATAAAGCGCTTTCCTTGAAAGAGGTTCATCCACTCCATTCCCTTTTCTGTTTTTCCTTCTGAGACATTAGACACCATTTTCTCCTGTCGAGGGAGGACACAAATCTCTCTTTTTTCTCAAAGTCTCTTATCCTCCACAAAAAAATAAAACAACCCATCTTTAACACGTTGTTTTTCAATCTCCTTATGCTTTCTCTTCTCTTTCTCCATTCCTTTGTTGTAGTTTCTGTTGTTGATCATGCACGCCATCAGTTTCATCAGCAATTCCACCATGAAGCTTCCTTCAAGGGTGCTAAGCCTCAGGAACACTTCTTTTTTGGGATTCAGGCATTCATTTAATCCACCTTGTTGTCAAGAAAAGCTTAGCTCCAAGGGCAATGCATTTCTGTTGAATTTCAATCAAAACTCTCAATTCCACGCCTACCCTTCTCGATTCCTAGGCTTTCAATGCGTTATAAACAATACACGGAAGCTGAATTCCTTACAAGGTTTAAGTTTTGCCCAATCCAGGGCGGTTTTAAGGCCTTATGGCGTCTCTGTTGAAGCCAGGGTAGCATCAAGGGCAAGGGATCTTTCAACATCGGTTGAATCCCGCGCAAACGACAAGAATTGCAAGAGAATTAATGTGCAAAACGGAATCAATGTGAAGCCACTAGTCGTTGAAAAGATTGACAAGGATGAGAACATTGTAGGAGGAGAAGTTCCTTGCGCTGAAGATGAAAACATTGTGAAGAATGTTGGAGAAGGTTTGCAGGAGGGAAAAAGTGGAATTTCAGTTGAAAGCGACATTGAAAAGGAGGCGTGGGATTTGTTGAGAGATGCAGTTGTGACGTATTGTGGATCCCCTGTTGGTACGGTGGCTGCAAATGATCCAGGAGATAAGCAGCCTTTGAATTATGATCAAGTTTTCATTCGTGATTTTGTGCCTTCGGCCTTGGCTTTCTTGCTTAGAGGTGAAGGAGAGATTGTCAAGAATTTTCTCCTCCATAACCTGCAGCTGCAGGTATATATATTGTACATATTCACTAATTTATCTTGTTGGATAATGTTGTAGCAGCATTATTAGAAAGTCATTGATTGTTTTCTATTCTTTTGTCTGTTATTTACTCAACATGCAAATAGCCTAATTAGCATTATTGTTGATGTTATCATATTTTGCTCATTGATTAGCTTTCTGGTTGGTGGCTGCTAACTTTCTTACTGCAAATTTGCATGTTAAAATGTTAGGAAAAATCAAATGCTAGGAAAATTAATCTTAGGATATTTCGTTTTCTGTGATTTTTCTAACCGTCCATCATGTTTTTCTTAATGTTTTTGGATACGTCTGGAAAATTTTCCATGTTCTTTTCTAAAGTACTTAGTGCATGTTTCATACGCCATTATAGTACTTCGAACATTTATTAGTTAATGTAATAGATTTTATGCCTCTTTTGCACATGCTGGGAGCTTGAGACACATCTTCCTACAATCCATAGGTGGATATATGATTTGCTATATACCATGAAGGTTAATCTTTGCTGATCAGACTTGCAAAATTATCCATTTGGAACTTAACAACTTTTTGTTGTTTTTTATCTAGAGTTGGGAGAAAACGGTCGACTGCTATAGTCCTGGACAGGGTTTGATGCCGGCAAGTTTTAAGGTCAGAACTGTACCTCTTGATGACAATAAGTTTGAGGAAGTGCTAGATCCAGATTTTGGTGAATCAGCTATTGGTCGCGTTGCACCAGTGGACTCCGGTTAGTATATTGTAATTTTATATACCTTTTACTACAACTTATGAAATGAGGATGCGGAAATACTGATTTTTTTTTCTTTTTTGAAGTTCTTGCTCTGTGAGAATGTAAAAAAAAAGTGATTAAGTTTGTTGAACTGACATTATTGATAGGATTGTGGTGGATTATATTGATGAGGGCATATGGGAAGATCACTGGTGACTATTCATTGCAAGAGAGGGTGGATGTTCAAACCGGAATAAAACTGATTGTCAACTTGTGTTTAGCTGATGGATTTGATATGTTTCCTTCTCTGTTAGTCACTGATGGATCCTGCATGATAGATAGAAGGTTGGGTAGTCATGGTCATCCCCTTGAGATCCAAGTGAGTTCATTTGTTTGAAGTTTTTTAAGTTTCCCATAAACAAAGTGGCTTTGCTGCATTGCTCTTTTTAGGTGTATTAGATATCAACTGGTTTCAACGAGTTTGGTTGGCATTTCATCTCCTTACATAGTCTCAATTCGCATCTGATATTGGACCCTACATCATTTTTTAACAGAGAACAGAGACTTAACTTTACCCTTGATCTGGTTTGTTGTCTCATAATTCTGTTTTATTTTGCCAGCTTATATTTGGTTCTCCTAATTGGTTACATGTTTGATCTACAGGCTTTGTTTTATGCTGCTCTACGTTGCTCTCGTGAGTTGCTCACAGGAAATGAAGGTTCTAAGAATTTGGTGAGGGCCATCAACAATAGACTCAGTGCACTATCGTTCCACATCAGAGAATACTATTGGGTTGACATGAGAAAAATCAATGAGATTTACCGATATAAAACAGAAGAGTACTCCATGGATGCTATCAACAAGTTCAATATTTATCCCGAACAAATCCCTTCGTGGCTTATGGATTGGATACCTGAAGAAGGTGGGTATCTAATTGGCAATCTACAGCCAGCTAACATGGATTTTAGGTTCTTCACACTTGGGAATCTCTGGTCCATTATCTCATCACTGGGCACTTCAAAACAGAATGAAGCTATTCTGAGCTTAATCGAAGCCAAATGGGACGATATTGTGGGGCATATGCCTCTCAAGTTATGCTATCCTGCAGTGGAAAATGAGGAGTGGCGCATAATTACTGGCAGCGACCCAAAGAATACGTGAGTGCCTTGCCCTTTATCATGAAGACTCACTCACCCTCTCTCTTTTATAATTCCTATGTATTATCTACTGACACTAGTGTTCTTAACGAACTTGTGCAGCCCTTGGTCCTATCATAACGGTGGATCTTGGCCAACACTTCTTTGGCAGGTATACTTAATTTTTCTTGGAGTTTTGGAATAGCCTTTATATCTGGTTTTGTTTTGAACACGCAATTTGTTCCACGATGCTTGTTTGAAAACCTTGAATTAGTTCATGCAGTTATACTCGCTCTAAATCTTATACAATTATTTCAGTTTACTTTGGCATGCATCAAGATGGGCAGATTAGAACTAGCCCAAAAGGCAGTTGCTTTGGCAGAGAAG
Organism: Heritiera littoralis; assembly: GCA_031772115.1. Taxonomy (NCBI): domain Eukaryota; kingdom Viridiplantae; phylum Streptophyta; class Magnoliopsida; order Malvales; family Malvaceae; genus Heritiera; species Heritiera littoralis. Next base: position 7,733,648 of record JAPDPK010000020.1, on the reverse strand, counting down.
AGGCTTTCAATCGACCGTTGGCCTGAATATTATGACACCCGAAGTGGGAAGTTTATCGGAAAGCAATCTCGACTTTACCAAACATGGACCATTGCTGGCTTCCTGACGTCCAGAATGCTGTTGGAGAATCCAGAGATGGCTTCCTTGTTATTCTGGGAAGAGGAATACGAGCTTCTCGAGACTTGTGTTTGTGCTCTTAACAAAAGCGGCAGGAAGATATGTTCTCGTGCTGCTGCCAAATCTCAGATACTCGTGTAATTCAACACCATTCTTTGGAAGGCTGAGAGCCTTTCTACTGTACAGCCCCAAGTGTAGGGTAGAGTATTAAGAGTCTAACAAGCAATTTTCAATCCTTGAGAGTTCAACAAACAGGTTGCATTACAAACTAGCGTAGACTGTATAGTCAAATATGTTCAATCACTGAAGTTGATCGGCATTGAAAGTATAAATGACTGGGATAACAGAGCCTGAACTTGTGTTATGGCTCCCCCCGAGGTTATTGTACTGTATATTGTTTGACAAGTTTCGTTATGAGAAGGCAGTACAGGAGGATATTCTTTCCAATTTATAGCATGCTTGTTTTGCCATTTGACATGCTTGTTTAATAAAAAGTAACAATAGCTAGCTTGAGCCTTGATCATTTCACCGAGCATTCTTTGCAATGGCATTAGGCATGACATGATGCAAAGTGCAAACCCCCCCTCCATTGTGCTTCTCTATGTATAGCTGAAGCCTGCCTGTCTCAAGCTTCGTTCTGCTTTGAAGTGCCAAGCGATGAACTGCAAACTTTCAATTAGAAAATTCAACTTTGCAATCTTAGGGTAAGCGCTAATCCTAAATTAAACAGTTTCACCAAAGTAGGCGGGTAAGACCAAGGCGCCATTCAGACCGGTTTATGGGGTTAAAATTGGAAAATCATACACCCCTCTTAATCTTAAACCCTAACGCCCTTGTCCCCGCTAAGAGTAAAACATAAAAACCCTTAGCCAACAACAGAGAACCCAGCCGGAGCATCAAAAGGCCGCTGGGGTATCTCATGCCGCCGTCGATTTACTGTATTAACAAGCTCCCAGCTAATAAAGGTTTTAACTTTTTGTTGATTTCAGTTTTAATCCGAAGTTCATATATATTTATATATGTTAATACTAGAGTGTGATTCTTCCAATTTTGATGATCCGCAGATTGATATTTACATATAGATATTTCAAAGTGTTTTGCTGAAATGGGAGAAAAGGGCAAGAAAAGTAAAACAATGTCGAAGTCTCACAGTGCAGCTAAAGAACATAAAAAGCAGCTTGAAAGGCTCCAGCAAAAGGTTTCTGCCTGTCATTTTATATCTTTTCCTCTTTGGGTTTCTCAATTTTTATTTTCTACTAGCTCGTCGAAAATTTCAACCTTTTTTATATTGGTTTTTACAGGATCCGGAGTTTTACCAGTACTTGCAAGAACATGGCAAAGACCTCCTTACATTCGACGATGAGGATATTGATGTAAGTTAGGCAAATTATGTTCAAGTTTTTGTTGTTTCAAATGGCTGCAATTTCACTTGTTTCAATCTTTTGTAGGATGATGTTGATGTTGATGTTGACATGGAAGATGAAGAAACCCAGTTGGACCATGAGATTCATCAGCATGATATCGTCGAGCAGGAGGAGGAGGAGGAGGTGGAGAAACCATCCAAGAATGTTTTAACTACTGCTATGGTTGATTCTTGGTGTAATTCAATTGGACAGGATGGAAAACTAAGTGCTGTTCGGTCCCTTATGAAAGCTTTCAGGACTGCCTGTCACTATGGTGATGATACTGGGGAAGAAACATCAGCAAAGTTTACTGTCATGTCCAGTAGTATCTTTAACAAAATAATGTTGTTTACACTATCTGAAATGGATAGAGTTCTCCGCAAATTGTTGAACTTTCCTGCTTCTGGTGGAAAGAAAGAGACTATTAATGAGCTGATGAACACAAAACAATGGAAGAGCTACAACCACTTAGTGAAGTCATATCTTGGAAATTCCCTACATGTTTTGAACCAAATGACTGACACGAAAATGATATCATTCACTTTAAGGCGTCTCCAGTATTCATCTGTATTTTTGGCCGCTTTTCCGAGCCTTTTGAGGAAGTACCTCAAGGTATGCTGAAAGGGGAAAGCTATATGGGATTTTTTTTTTTGAAATTCATATATCAGTTAGGATGATTTTAGGTTTAATACAATCCTTTGTGGATGATAATATTTTTAAATTTTTAAAGAATATGGAAATGATCATGAGCAGGTACTGATTGCATTGAGTGCTTGTTCTTCCATTGCTATTTTATTTTATATTTTCATCTTAATGTGGTAAACAAGAAATGAAATTTTTCTTTCTTTTTCCCAGGTAGCACTTCACTTTTGGGGTACAGGAGGCGGTGCTCTCCCTGTTGTCTCCTTTCTGTTTCTTAGAGATCTTTGTGTTCGGCTAGGATCTGACTGTTTAGATGAATGTTTCAGAGGGATCTACAAAGCTTTTGTTTTGAACTGCCACTTTGTGAATGCAGTAAAATTACAGCATATCCAGTTTCTCGCCAATTGTGTCATAGAACTTATTCGAGTGGACCTTCCAACTGCATACCAACATGCATTTGTTTTCATCAGACAATTAGCAATGCTTCTGCGGGATGCACTCAATATGAAAACTAAGGTATCATTTAGACTTTTTTTGCCTAGAAAGTTTATTTCTGTAATTATTAATTTATCACCTGTGAATTAGAATGTCTTTGAATCTAAATATTTTGATAGTGGAAGATCATTTGCAACACATTTTCTTTCTTTGCAGTCTTTTGTTGTTTGTTTCCTTTTTTTTGCCTAAGCAATGCTCCGTGTCTTACCATTCTTTGCAGGAAGCGTTCAGAAAGGTTTATGAGTGGAAGTTCATTAACTGTCTTGAACTTTGGACTGGAGCTATCTGTGCCTATAGCTCGGAAGCTGATTTTAAGCCCCTTGCTTATCCATTAACCCAAATTATTTCTGGGGTTGCTCGTCTAGTTCCAACCGCTCGATATTTTCCACTCAGATTGAGGTGTGTTAGAATGCTCAACCGGATTGCTGCATCTACTGGTACCTTTATTCCTGTTTCTATGCTTCTTTTGGACATGCTGGAGATGAAAGAGTTAAATAGACCTCCCACTGGTGGTGTTGGCAAAGCTGTTGATTTGCGTACAACACTGAAGGTATTATTGAAATGTGCTGTATTTTTTTTTCCAATTATTATAAAGCAGCTCTATTCCTATTTAAATTTGGATAATTTTCTGTTCCAGGCAAGCAAGCCCATTCTGAAGACACGGGCCTTTCAGGAGGCATGTGTCATTTCTGTGGTTGAAGAGCTCGCAGAACATTTAGCTCAATGGAGCTATTCTGTTGCTTTCTTTGAATTGTCTTTTATTCTGGCTGTGAGGCTGCGTTCCTTCTGCAAATCTACTAAAGTTGATAGATTCCGAAAAGAAATGAGGCATCTTATTCGTCAGGTACAACCTTTAGACTGATTATTATTTTTGTCCTCCTTCTCCATGAACTGGAGATGTCCCAAAATTGGATTTATGGTAAAACATGTTAACCTGTTATTTGTAAGCATGCTCCCTTTACTCTTAGCAAATTTTTGGGTGCATTCTACTGATTGTTTTATGCCTTGCACAACAGATTGAGGCTAATATTGGATTTACTAATGAAAGGCGTGCGTCAGTTACATTTCTACCAAATGACCATGCAGCAGCTTCTTTTCTTGAGGTTTGTGCAGTTACTATTTCTTAATTTTTCCATCATATGCTCCTGCTGTTGTCCTGTTTAAGCTTGTGAGCTGCATAATGATGTTTGTGTTCCATTATTTTGTTATGTGAAGATCTCTTGAATGCTTTGCTTAACATATTCGATTAGTTATCGCACTAAGATTTTCTAAGCTTTTTATTGCTTCATAGGATGAGAAAAAGATGGGGACGAGTCCGCTCTCACAATATGTTGCAACTCTGCGTGAAAGAGCACAACAAAGAAATGATTCAATGATGGAATCCAGGTTATGATCTAGTTCTTTGATTGGATTCATCCTATCCTATATTATAATTTTGTTAAGACAGCTAGTTTAAATAGCATGCGTGTCATTTTCAGTGTTCTTGTGGGTGAAAAATCTGCTGTCTTTGGAAGTAAGCTTGATCGCATACCTGCTAGTGATGAAGAAGATGATATCGGGAATGAGGATGGTGCGTCTGCTTTTAGTTCCTCCTGGTTACCCGGAAGTGATTCCAGGTTTGGCTTGCCATCTCTCTCTCTCTCTCAAACACTTGCACGCACACACAGTCTTGTGCATAGATATATGCATGCGAATGCGAGTGGACTCATGTTTATACTGTTGGGTTGCCAAAATCTATTATGTGACACCATTGTGTTCCAACAGAGCCAATCCTCCTAAGGAGGAGGAGAAGAAGAGGAAGAAAAAGAAGAAGAAAAGGATGGAACCAGAGGAAGGGGTTGGTGAGGATGAAGATATTGTGGAAGACTTGGTACTTAGTTCAGATGAAGATGCTGCATCTTTGAGTGACTCCCCATCAACCGGGGAAGATGACAATGAAGAGCAGCAAGGTATCAGACAGCAGAGCAAGAAGCAAAAAACAAGGAATTCATTAAAGAAAAATGCAAAGAAATCAAAGAAGAGAAAAAAGCCAATTGAAGAAATCTTGTAACTGACCATCCACTGGTCTTGTATGTCTTAGTTATTGATTTTATTTTTCTTTTTGATAATGTTTAATTGATTTTTCAGCATTTATTTATATAATACTGAATTTCATTTTTACTTATCCATTGATAATTGTATATATGAGGCTAAAAAATCATGAAAACTTTGAACGCATGATTGATTTGCGAATCACTTGAATTAAGTAGCACTTCACCAGTTACTCAAGTTCAAGCTTGTTTGATATTAAGCAAATCAAGCTTGAGCAGGCAACAAATTGCTAATCTTATTCATGATATAAGAAAATTTGATAAATGGATTAAATGAAAAAAAAAATGCATATCTAACTTCTTAAATCACTTATTCCAATAAAAAACGAAAAAAAAAAATAGCCTATTTCCTTTGGCTTGGCTTGGCTTGGCTTGTTTTTACCCAGAAAAGGATACTTACCATAAATATTCTCATTGGCTGTTCTTATCAGAATCACATTCTCCGTTTCCTTTCATCTTCCTCTGTTTCTCTGACTCCCGCCAAAAGGCCTAGCAGGAAACCCATCACTCTCAATCCCCGAGAAAGGCATGCCGCCAAAACGAAAGCCCACCACATCCCCCGCCACCGAAGATCCTCCACACCTGCAACCAGGTTCCCAAGTGGAGATCAGCTCTAACGACCCTGGATTCCGAGGTTCTTGGTTCACCGCCTCTATCCTTAAGCGCGTCTCTTCAAGAAACCCCATCAAGTTCTTAGTCCAATACACCCACCTTTTCGAAGACGACGCCGGGACTAAACCCTTGAAGGAGACCATCAACGCAGTGGATATACGTCCGCTGGCCCCTCGAGAAAGAGCGAGAAAGTTCAAGTTCGGTGAAGAAGTGGATGCTTTTCAAAATGACGGCTGGTGGGAAGGGGTGATTACTAAGGAGTTGGCGAACGAAACGTTCCATGTTTACTTTAAGAGGTCAAAAGAGCAGCTGGAATTTGGAGAGGATCAGTTGAGGCTTCATAGAGAGTGGATTAATGGGTCTTGGACGCCGCCATTAGAGGAAGATGGACAAGTTGAAGAGGTAAATTCTTTTGGGTATTTCTTGCTTCTTGATAAATCTTTCACCTTTCTTTATTCATTTGAGTTTTTTTTTTTTTGAGTAATTCTTGTTTCTCTGGGTTTCTTCTTAACCTCTTTGGTTGTTGAAATACGAAGTACAAGGGAAAGCTAGAGAAAATGCAAGATATTGGATTTATGATTTGGTTCTTGGAATGTATACTGTTCAGAATGTTTATAAACTGATATGTGTTATCATGCAAGTTCTTTATATCTACTTCAGTGTTGTGCTGTTTAATACGTTTCATGTTGTCCTTAAGGATAATAGAAGTAATAGGTTGTCTGTTAGAGGATTTAAATAATAATAATAATATATTCTGTTTGAGGATCTAAATATATCTCTTGCTGATATAAACAGTGGCAAACTGGTAGTGCTGCTCAATTTTCATGATGGAGACATTTTACTGAATTTTTTTTGGTTGGCCATGATATTTTACTGATTGAATGTATAAACTTGGAAAGTTGGAAGTCAATTATATGAACTTGTTTTTGAAGATTGGATGTAATTTGTTGCCTCATTTGTTTTAGATTGTTTGTACTTTGTAAGTAACTGCTGATGGATGCATAATTACTAAGAAAGGAGTTTGGTCTCTCCCTCTCGGCATGTATGTAGTTGCGCAAGTTTCTCTAGATTGTGGTAGGACGGGAGTTGGAAAAGGAGGGGTTGCATATGTGTAGTTTCATAAGTTGTAAAATGAATGGAAAGGGTAAATTTCAAGGCAGAAGCAGGATGGTAGACCCAAACAATCTCTTTGGAAATATGGTTCAAAAAGATGTGGTTCTTTGTAACATGATTCTCTTTTCTAGTGTCTTATGTAGTGTGCATCGTCATCTTTTCTCATTTTAACTGCAGAAAGTACAAACAGAGAAAGAAGTGGAGTCTAAAAAAGGAAAGACCGAGGAGAAGATGTCTAACAACAAAATAACTAAAAAAAATTCCATTTCAGACAAAGCAGTGTCTGCAGGAAAGATGGAGTCTGACAAGGCTGTTACTAAAGAGAAGCTGGAGTGTGACAATGCAGTAAGCGAGAAGTTAGAATCTGATAAAGCAGAGAGTGAAGAGAAATTGGAGTCTGGCAAGATAACAGCAAAGGAAAAGTTCAGCGAGGGAGCACATGTTGAGGTGAGCAGTGATGAAGATGGTTTTGAAGGTGCATGGTTTGCTGCAACTATTGTGAAAGCAGTGGGGAAGGACAGGTACCTAGTTCAGTATAAGAGCTTGAGAACTGAAGATGACACTGATTTCTTAAAGGAAGAGTTTGATACCCTGCACATTAGGCCTTGTCCTCCAGTAATTATTGTGGCGGATCGGTTCAAAAAGCTTGATGAAGTTGATGCTTTGTACAATGATGGTTGGTGGGTGGGAGTGATTTCAAAGGTTCTCAATGATTCAAAATATCAAGTCTATTTTCGGAATACCAAGGAGGTAATGAAGTTTAGCCACTCTGAGCTAAGGATACATCAGGACTGGATTGATGGAAAATGGATTGTTGCTTGCCAGGTATGACACTCTAAACCCTTTAACATCTTTGTAGATATGCGTTCTTCAATAGTGTTGCATGGGGTTTGGTTGGGAATTGAAAACTTGGTCTACCTTTCTCTAGACTTAATTGTAGTTTGCTGTTCAACTGTTTAAGCTTGGATTACACATCCAGTTCCTGAATCTTTATCAACTATTCAAAATTCTGATTTGTTAAAATCGTATTAACAGTAAGACTATTGCATGTCTATTTCCTTAACCAAACTAAATTCTTGAATGTGTTGTATATGTACTTGTATTTGTTTGTATAGATGCATGAGAGATTAACAATCTGTATGTGTCATTAAATTATCAAAAAATCAAAAAAGATATGTGCGATTAAACACAAGTTACCCATTAACAATTACATGCCTGCTTGTCAAATGATGGCAGCTTGTTCCATCTTTTCAAATGGTTGGCAGGTAAGATGTAACATTCATAAGTGGCTTATCCCGCACCCATTTCTTTCTTCCACGTTTCAGTTTGACACGTTAACAGAAACGTATTCCATGTCCCAATTATGAAAAATGTGCTTGTACAAGTTTTTTACTAATGCTTGGTTGATTGTGCTTTGCTCTTACTCAGGCAATAAAGCCATGATTGCTGCAGAAGGAGAGGTATCAAGCTTGTGCATGACACCGGATGACTAATATCATTCACAACCGACGATACTCCGGCTTTGGGGGCCTTTTATCTGATCAAAGTAAAGCCAAATATTTTCTGCTTTGCATCTACTACAGTTGGCGCTGGTGATTGCTTGTATAACCAATTTTAGGCATTCATAGGCATTTTTTTAGACTGTAAATGGCCCAAATAGAGCATACTTCAAGGTCAGTTGTATAAATGGCCTACTCTTTCCAGGTTTATTGACTTGCCTAGTCTTTTCTATGAAGGATCTTTCTCATACGACATTCATGTGGCTTGTTTCATGAAATTGCTGAAAACTGTTTCTATAACGCGGTGGTTGTAATGGACTCAAATTAATCATGTAGGTGGTTCAAGCATTAAAGTAGAGCTGTCCATCTCAACTTATGGGTTTGACTGTACGGATGAATATTACCATTTGTCTTCTATCCTGGTTGGCGTTTGAGGACCCAAGCTGGATATCAACCCCTCGCCAATTTGTCTAAACAATTAGGTTAAGTTGGACAAGTGACACAATATAGAATTTGATAACATATATATATATGAATATAGTAAAAATTAGTAAAAAGATTGTGTTTGACGTATTGATGTAAAATTTTTATATTTTACATGAAAAAAACGTGATTTTATATGATACGTATTATTTGGTCTATCTTAAAGTTTTAGATTGAGCCATCTATGGGTTGTGATGTGAAAGAGGTTCATATGTATTTTTGTCACGTGATTATTTTCACTCTCGTATTTTATGTGAAATTGAAGTACATTACTTAGTCTGTATTGGAACTCGTGATAAGACAATTTCTTTTACTTCAATATGAAATTGAAATACTTTGCTTACTTTTTCTTAGAGCTCGTGACATGACAATCTTCTACTCTGATGTGGAATTGAAGCATTTTAATTACTCTCTTTTGAAACGTGTGATATTATAATTTTTTTTACTCAATCTCGAGACTTTTAGAGCCTTTCTAAGCATGAAATTGACCTATCTTGCTTATTTTGTTAGGGTGCGTAATGCTCTCTAGGCATGGAACTAACCTATCTAGCTTATCTTGTTGGGGCGCTCGATGTGAAATCAATTAGTTAAGAGTGGCTCTAATATCATTTGTCACATAATTATTATCTCTCATCTTGAAATTGTTAGAGGATATAACGCCACTATTTATATGTATAATAACTTTTCTTTTTCTATTCAATATAAAATGAAGTACAATACTTATTTTCTTTTCAAACGCGTAACATAATCTTTTTTATTTCTCTTAGTCGTATGGTTTAATTTTCTGAAGAAACGGTCAATACCTTTCAAATTCTCTTTCAACCATAAATGAACAGTAAATAAAGAAGAAAAGGCTTCTCATAGAACAAGAGTATAATTTTCACTTGAAAAGCATTTGATCGCTTCCAATAGGTTGAAGCAACAGTGCAACATAGATCTCTCAGGTCCTATAAGAAAATATGATGTTAAACTATCATGGACAGCAATGCAACATACTGTTTGTTATTGAATGCTACGAATGATGGGGAGAAGAACACTGGTAAAAGACAGCACATACGGAAGGAGAAGAGAAACCATGTACTAAACCCAGAGAAACTACTCTCTGAGTCTACACTTCCACGGCCCCATTCACTTGCTTTTCTTCCTTCTTCTCCTTGGCTTCCATAACTTCACCTTCAATCTCGAAAGCTGACACAGGGAAAGATCTGGACAGCCCTGCAGGAGTCTTGAAAGTGATCTTGCCAGTCGGTGGATCATCAACATAGATATCACTGAGCGTGATCCAAATCAGAAGCTCCTTGGTCTTCACCCCGGTCAGCTTCTTGATCTTGTTCTTCTCGACAACAGCTGTGACTTCAGTTGCATAGGTAACAAGTTTCCCGATCTTCTCGAACTTGTGGGTTATGCTCTTCTTCTGCTTCAGCCACACGAAACCTGTGTCCTTCACGTACCCACATTCCTCGATGTCTCTCAAGGGCAGAAGCCCTCTGGGCATGCCTACTTCCTGAAGCAAGAACTTTGACTTCTCTTGACAGATCTCATCTCCATGGTAGATTTCTGAGGCACTGGCTTTGATCTCCTCGGTCACCAGAGACATCTTCTTTCTCTAGAACTTGAAACTCGTCAGTTTGTTGAGAACAACGCTGAGGAGTGTTGTAAGAGGATGGGTTTTGAACTGCATATATAGTTGTCAAGCTATTTATCCACCCTTGGAGTGCCAAACTATTTCCATAATGCCATTGTGGCAGCCATCTTCACGACCATGCTTCTGTTCTGCCAGGACCGGGTATGGCTTTGGCCACAATTAGGCCTCGGGGCTGCTGCTTATTGCTAGCTTAGGTGCATTACGTAATATTAAAATTTGATAAAAATTATATATAATAATAATAATATTTTAATATAAAATTTTTGTATTTTATATGATATGAATATAATTTTATATAATTTGAATATCAGGTAATTAAGTCATCTAGGTGGATGGAGAGGGGCATAAGATTTCTGCATAGCTACCATTATTTATTATACAGTTGGAAATTTATTGCAGAAATTAAAGGCAGAAAAAGGGTAAGGCAGTGGGTGTTTGGAAGGAGTTGGCAGAGGGAATCCATTCATTAAATATATCAGTGATAAAGATGAACCATAAACGGTAAGATGTCTAATACTGGCAGGCTAACTGATATTGAAAATCAAACAAACAGTCATAACAGAAGACTTGAAAAGTAATGGAGGATTGCACTGGTAATAGGTTTTGTGGTTGAAATTCTTAATAACATGACAACATATTCAACCACTTCGTTGTCGATATTATCACAGAAAATATGATCGCAGAGCAGGCGAAATCACTAGGTTCTGAAACTTCCTTACTATCAATGAATGGGGAAGGACGAGCCTTTAATAGGTTGTTCTGCCACTGGTATGCGTGCAATCTTGGCCTTGCTTGCTAGTACACCTCATAAATCGTGTCTGCATAAAGTAAAATTTATACTGATACGTTGAATATAAAATTTATTTTTAGTTATTGTCGTATTTATATATAAATTTTTTTAAAATTTAATTTGCCATTTTATATTTTTCGTTCATATCTTTCTTGTGTTATACAAGATGCTGTGTATGGCATTAACAGCTATTGGTTGGTGTGGGTTTTCACCTTCCCACATCGCTTGTTGTGTGATGTGTGTGTTTATAAAGAATTCACGTTAACCCAAATCAATGTGTTTTGGTGTTAATGATGTGTTCTTTTTCTGAACAAAAAAGCTATTGGTTGGGAATGGGAGATCTACCAAGCCTATTTCTTTGTTCTGTACAAAAATGTTATTGATGATAAGTTGTCACAATTAATACCAGTTTGGAGTGGTGTCACCATTCTCTCACACAGACTCACTGAGCCTGAACTAAGCCTAGTCAATAGAGAGCCTAACCTCTAAATACAAAAACTTTTCATGAAAGTCGAAGATGAATGCTAATATCACTCCAAACCAGGAATTATTCTCCCATGAATATAGGTAAAATCATTGAATATCAATATTATTAATAGATGTTGACGAACTTGCAGAGCTACAGGTGAAAAGAATCGGCTGAGAGCCCTTGTTTTCTGGCAGTATCGAACACAAGAAGAATATGGAGCATCCCGATTGACAAGAGTTAGGATACGCCACTCGACAGGCTATTGTTGCAGCAAAACAGGAATAGTTCCATTGCCAGAAAGTGGACTTGACAATTCTAGATTCAACACAGTAAAAACACAAAAATGACACGACATGAGCTAAAATTTGGTATGATACGAGGCATTAGAATTGAGAAAGATAAGGAAAGAAAGATGCTCGTTTGAAGGATATTTGGTGCAGCAGTTTCCCGTAAGAATTTATTTAATCGATTTATCTAATGTGTTGATACCGAAAATAACACATCATAAATTATAAATGCGAAACAGAATACTAACCTCCAGCCATTGATACCGAAAATATTGAGCTGCGATAAAATTACGTGCCTTTCGTATTTGATCTTCTAATCTTAAGCAAACTCACTAATGGTGTGTTTTTCAGAATGCTCAGATTAGGGACCCAATATTCTATCTTTTTCTTTATATACGTCTTCCCATTAAAAACGTAATTCAATTAGTGGATAGTTACTTATAGATATGGATAAATAATTTAAAATTTATTAGATAACGATAATAAAATATAGGACCACAATAAGAAGTTTTAAGAGGTTATGAAACTAACCTCAAGTCTTTTATTTCCTATAAAACACTACTGACTAAGTAGTTAACTTATGTGGAGAACTTACATTCTCCCACTTGGTCCGTATATTTTATTATACTTGTTGTTCCATCCATAATCTATGAATCCTTATGCTTAAATTCAAGAAACAAAATACATGAATCATGGTTACAAGTCCTCTAAGAATGAGTAATATCTTCCATGTATTACAATATATTTCATCTCTTCAATATCAGCCTATATGTGATAACATAACTTAATGAATAAACCTTATGTTTATTCTAGGTCCAAAATTTATTGTTATTCTCAATAACCAATATGTGCACCAAATATTGAGAACACAAAACAAATGAATAAGAGTTTCATTACAAATAAAAGTTGTCCATACAACTAATTCACAAGATGGAACCAAGTCCCATTCGCACTACATGATCCTTAAAACCTTTTGGTGGCATGCCTTTTGTTACAGGATCTGGTATCATCAATTCAGTGCTAACGTGCTCAATGACCACTATATTCTCTTTAGCACGTTCTGTTATGGCTAAATACTTAATGTCGATATGTTTACTTCAACTACCACTTTTGTTGTTTTTAGCCAAGAAAATCGCAGCTGAATTGTCACAGTATATTCTTAATGGCTTTGAAATGGAATCCACAATTCTAAGCCCAGATATGAAACTCTTCAACCATACACCATGTGAGATAGCCTCAAAACAAGAAACGAACTCAGCCTCCATGATAGAAGTAGCAACTAAAGACTGCTTTGCACTCCTCCAAGATATGGCTCCGCCAGCAAGCATAAAAACATATCCAGATGTTGATTTTCGTGAATCAACACATCCAGCGAAGTCTGAATCTAAATAACCAACTACCTCCAGGTTGTCAGTTCGTCTATACATAAGCATGTAATCTTTGGTCCCTTGAAGGTACCTCATTACTTTCTTTGCAGCTCTCCAGTGGTCCATACCCGGATTACTTTGATATCTTCCTAACATTCTGACTGCAAATGCAATGTCAGGTCTTGTGCAAACCTGAGCATACATTAGGCTTCCAACAGCTGAAGCATATGGAATGTTTTGCATTTGTTCCCTTTCAAGTTCATTTTTCGGGCACTAGTTCAAATTGAACTTGTCACCCTTTGCTATTGGTGCTACACTTGGTAAGCAATCTTTCATCCGGAATCTCTCAAGAACCTTATTGATATAGGTCTTTTGAGACAGTCTTAGGATACCTTAAGGCCTGTCTCTATGAATCTTAATGCCAATGACATAAGATGCCTCACCCATATCCTTCATATCAAATTTCTTAGAGAGAAATTGCTTCACCTCATGCAGCAACCCTTTATCATTGGTTGCAAGTAAGATATCATCCACATATAGGACAAGGAAACAAATTTTACTCCCACTAACCTTGTCATATATACATTGATCCATGATGTTCTCTACAAAACCGAATGAAGAGATGACATCATGGAATTTTAAATACCATTGACGGGAGGCTTGTTTCAATCCATATATGGATTTCTTGAGCTTGCACACCAAACGCTCACCATTACTAGAGGAAAATCCTTTTGGTTGTTTCATATGAACCTCCTCCTCTACGTCTCCATTCAAGAATGCTGTTTTCACATCCATTTGATGCAGTTCCAAGTCAAAATGAGCAACCAATGCCATAACAACATGAAGAGAATCTTTCTTTGATACAGGGGAAAAAGTATCTGTGTAATCGATTCCTTCCTTTTGAGTGAATCATTTAACTACGAGTCTTGCCTTATATCTATCAATGTTGCCTAATGAGTCCTTCTTTGTTTTAAAGAGCCATTTACATCAAATGGCCTTTGCACCATTAAGCAACTCAACAAGATCCCAGACTGCATTAGATGCCATAGAATTCAACTCATCTTCCATAACATTGTACCACAATTCAGATTTACTGCAACTTATGGCTTGTGAAAATGTTTCAGGGTCATCTTCGGCTCCAAAATTATAGTCAGACTCTTGTAGATGCACAACGTAATCACTAGATATTGATGATTTCTTCATTCTAGTTGATCTTCTTAATGTTGTGTCAGCATCCTCCCGTGGAGTATGTTGCACAACTAGTTGCTCAACAGTCTCTGGTAATTGTTGAACAATTGGATCTATTGGATTGTCATCAACAACTTATGGAGCTTCAATGATTGGTTGTTCAACATCCATTTGAACTTGAGGGAAGTTATGAACAACAACTAATTTGTCACTTGAAATGGGAGCCTGAATATCTGAATGATCCTTCTTAGAAACTACGTTCCGAGATTGATCACTCCCACTAATCAAGTCAATTTCAAGAAACTTTGCATTTCTTGATTCCACAATTCTAGTGACATGTGATAGACAATAAAATTTGTAACCCTTAGACTTTTCAGCATATCCAATAAAATAGGCTGAATGCTCAAATAAGGATATAAAGTTTTCGGAAATATTCAATTCAGGATCTAAACTTTTATTTTGCTCAATTCAGGATAAAACGTTTTCGATTTTGCTCAAATAAGGATTTTTTAAAGCGCGTGAGTTACACGCGCCGTTAAAATAATAACGACGTTTATAAAAGACACGTGGCAGCATGTGATTGGGCCACGTGGCAGAAGTGGGACACGTGGCAGCATAAGGGTGGGACACGTGGCAGTGACATATAATTAATTTTCTTTTAATAGGTAAAAAATATATGGACACATGGCAGTGTGTGAGCGGGACACGTGGCAAGCTTGACACGTGGCAGCGTGTGAGTGGGACACGTGGCAGTGACTTATAATCATTAGTGGGACACGTGGCAAAGTTTAGATCCTGAATTGAACATTTTCGAAAACGATAGATCCTTATTTGAGCATTCAGCCAAATTTTTTTGTTATAAATATTATTAAAAATTAAAAATTTAAATATTATTTATAATATTATAATTAGTAGTTAATTTTGTTAGTTGATTTTTTAATAAAAAATAACTTTTAAAAATTTATATTACATTTTCAAAAAAAAATTTGTTAAAAAATAAATTTTTATAAAAAATATTTATGTATTTTTTTCACATTGTTTTTCTTTTCATTCCTTTCTGTTTTTATTTCTTTTATATGATTTAAATTTAAAATATTTTTTTTTGTAAATTAAATATATTTATTTTTAGAAAATTGAGTTTTTCTAGGAAATACGTTTATTTTTTTAATTACATCAATTTTTCTAAAAAGACAATTCTTACATATTTTTCTTTATTTTTATAGTTTCTTTATCTTCTTTCTTTTTTTGTCAATTAGAAGAAAATATAGAAAACAAAAAAAGAAGAAAAATACAAATTAAATTTAGTAATTTAAAATTTATTCTTTAAAAAATATATAATTTCTAATAATTTTATGGCTAATAGTTTTTTTCCTTTTTTATGGTAAAAATGAAAAAAAAAATTACGAAAGAAAAAATAATAATTATACTAGTTACAAAAAAGTTTTATAATAATTTTTATGTTTGAGAATTTATTTTCTAAAACAAAATTTAATTTTTAATTATTTCAAAAAATAATTTTAAAAAATTTATTCAAGAAAATATTATTTTATCAAAATATATAGTTTTTCTTGAATAAAAAAAAAAGAAAGAAAAAAAAGTAAAAAAATATGTGGACACGTGGCGACGTGTGAGTGAGACACGTGACAACCTATGAGTGGGACATGTGGCAGTGATTTTATAATTATTTTCTTTTAATAGGTAAAAATAAATTGACACATGGCGGAGTGTAATTGTGACACGTGGTAGAGTGTGAGTGTGACACGTGGCAATAATTATCCTTTCATCGTCAGTTACTCTCTTTAACGGCGCGTGTAACTCACACGCGTTAAAAAATCCTTATTTGAGCAAAATCGAAAACGTTTTATCCTGAATTGAGCAAAATAAAAGTTTAGATCCTTAATTGAATATTTCGAAAACTTTATATCCTTATTTGAGCATTCAGCCAATAAAATACTCACTTATAGTCCTTGGGTCCAATTTTTTTTCTTGTGGATTATAAACTCTTACTTCAGACGGGCATCCCCAAACGCGTATATGTCGCAAACTCGGTTTCCAACCTTTCCATAATTCAAAAGGTGTTTTTGGAACGGCTTTAGTTGGAACCCAGTTTAATATATACACTGCCGTTTTAAGAGCTTCGGTCCACAAGGATTTAGGAAGCTTGGAGTTGCTAAGCATACTCCGCACCATGTCCATCAAGGTTCGGTTTCTTCTTTCTGCTACACCATTATGGTCTGGAGATCCAGGCATAGTGTATTGGGCTTGAATCCCATGCTCTTCAAGAAACCTTGCAAATGGACCAGGCGCTTGTCCATCCTCAGTGTATCTACCATAGTATTCTCCACCTCTATCTGATCTCACGATCTTAATTTGCTTTCCACATTGTTTCTCTACTTCTGCTTTGAAAACTTTAAAAGCATCTAATGCTTCGTTCTTATTATGAAGCAAGTAGAGATACATGTATCGTGAATAATCATCTATGAATGAGATGAAGTATTTCTGACCTTATGAGTCCATATCCGGACTACAAATATCCGTATGTATGATCTCTAATATGTCTGAACTCCCCTTGGCACCTTTCTTTGTCTTGTTGGTCTGCTTTCCCTTTATGCAGTCCACATAAGTATCAAAATCAGTAAAATCCAAAGTACTAAGTACTCCATCATTCACTAACCTTTTAATTCTCTCTATGGAGATATGTCCTAATCTCCGATGCCACAATATTGAGGACTTTTCATTCATAACACATCGTTTAATACCTACATTGTCTTGGACGTGCATTATACTATTTGAAATACTATTTTGTAAATGAATTCGAAATAAACCATCAATCAACATCCCATTTCCAACAACACTAGATTTATAAAGCAAGTGGAAGGCATTTTCATAAAATTCAAAAGAAAATCCAAGTGGTACAAGTCTTGAAACTGAAATTAAATTTCTAGAGTAACATGGAATATAAAAGGTTCTTTCCAAATTCAAAACAAAACCAGTATCCAAAACTAATCTGCACGTCCCTACTGCTTCCACTTGAGAACGCATCTTGTTTCCTGAATAGATGCATTGCTCACTGGCCATTGGTTTCCTTTGGTTTAGAAAACCCTGCAAGGTATTTGAAACATGGATTGTAGAACCAGAATATAACAGATTCATATATATAAAATTGTCTGTGGGTGAAGTTCTAATTTAAACAGATTCATATATATAATATTATGATGAAACTAACAATTATATTCCTTTTCTTAACTCCTGTGGGTAAACTAAGAAAAATAATTTGTTACTTCATCCTAATTAATCACACAAACATAATAAAAATTTCTGTGGGATAAAATTTATTATATTAAATATGATTAATTACAATTAATGTCATTTTTTTATATGTGACCAAATATACTTGATATAAAATTTAACCTAATCAAAGATGCTGTGGCTATTCCTTGATCGAGAAAAATTATATAGATCACATGACATCGAATTTTATGCATAAATAATAATTTTTTTTAATCATGTACACAATCAACATAATATAAACAAATAATATTGTATACATATATCTATTAATTACACATAAAATTCAATTATGCAAAGGCATAACATAGCCAGAATAGCTCTCTAGAAATTTGAGACATGGCAACCACCACATTTGCATAGTATAATCTTTAATTTTACTACGTAAGTTAGTAAACTCATCAATAAAGAAGTTTATAAAACCATCATTAATATAGCACAATCATAATATCCATCAAATCATGTATATATATACATGGCATTATGAAAATATATATTTATACGCACATGGAACATTTAACTACCAAGAAGCTAAAATTCAAAATTAATCTTTCAATTTCTTTTGTCCACTGTCTTAATGCAAGATTGATTTATTTGTCTAGAAACAACAAGAAGAATTTAAATCAAATGCCCATAAAAACAGAAGCAAACAAAAAGAAAAGAATTTGCAATTTCATAACAGCAAATACAAAATAGCTATGAAATTACAAAGGCCTAATTCCAGAGCAAATTAAATCGTATAAAACAATGATAGTTAGCCTTTTGTTTGTCAAAGTTCCATCACCGCCACCACATTGTGTTATTTTTATGATTTTACTGTGAATCCATTTTATGATTCAAGATGCCTCTTTTACTAGCAAGAAATTTAGAAACTAACCCACATAAATCGATTTGAGAAGGCAGATTTTCTTCGATCTTTTAAGGTTTAATAAGATACTAGTTTAACAAGCCTTTCATACACAGAAGCATATTATCCAATTAGAGAAACAATGCTAAGGCAAAGGCCAAGACCCTGTGTTATAAACGCCTTATTCCTCTATTACAAACACAATAATAAATTATTCAAGCAAAATCAAGGCAAAGATTTTAAAGGCTCTGATACCAACTGTAAGAATTTATTTAATCGATCTATCTAATGTGTCGATACCGAAAACAACATATCATAAATTATAAATGCGAAATAGGATACTAACCTCCAGCCATTGATACCGAAAATATTGAGCTGCGATAAAATTGCGTACCTTTCGTATTTGATCTTCTAATCTTAAGCAAATTCACTAATGGTGTGTTTTTCAGAATGCTCAAATTAAGGACCCAATACTCTATCTTTTTCTTTATATACGTCTTCCTATTAAAAACGTAATTCAATTAGTGGGTAGTTATCACTTGTAGATATGGATAAATAATTTAAAATTTATTAGATAACGATAATAAAATATAGGACCCCAATTGGAAGTTTTAAGAGGTTATGAAACTAACCTCAAGTCTTTTATTTCCTATAAAATACTACTGACTAAGTAGTTAACTTATGTGAGAAACTTCACTTTCCTACTCAGCATCTTCAATTTTTTGTTGCTTTCTTCTCTTTAAATTTTGCGACCATTAGAAGCAGAATATTCTTCTTCGAGGATTTTTGTTTTCGGAACAGAAAATGTTGGAATTTCATTAGAGTATTACAAACAATAAGATTAAGAATTTAAGATTTCTTTGTTTAAGTTTCCAAGCACGTTTACTCGTAAGTGCAATCAGAACAAGAAGCATGTTCTCATGTTTCCAACATTTGTTTTACACTAATAAAAAATAAATCATCTTTCCAACACTTGGATCATTAGATCATCTTTGAAGGATTAATCTCTTCAATTTCTGAGCTAAACCCCAGTGCTAAAGAGGGAAATGATTAATCAAAAAACTTGTCATAAAAATCCAATACATCAGAGAAAACGTCGAAGAAAGTCCTTTATCTGGTCGATGTATGGAGACCGAGTAGGAATGATGTGACCAAATTCATGTTCAATTATAACAGAGCAACCATCTTCAAATCTTGATGCCAGGTATCTGCTGGTATGACTTGTGATCTGCCTGTCCTTACCTGGATCACTACCAAATATATGAAGTGAAGGGCAATTAATCGGTTGTCGCCCAAAATCTGCTAATGGAAGAGCAAATCCAGAGCACAAAATCACAAATCTGAAATCGATTTCACCCTTTAGCTTGTCTCCTTGTGCACAAAGTAAAGCAGCCATTGCTGCCCCTTGAGAAAATCCCAAAATCCCGTCAAACGGTCCTTGCTCAGAGAACACTTTTTTCAAATAGGCTAGTGATACATCAAAGCCATCAGTTTGTCCCTGGTACTGAAGAGGATCAAATGGCTGATTTGCTATTTTCCAATCAGCTTCGATCTTTCCACCAAAATCAGGTGCAACCAACCATGCATACTTCCTCTTGCAGTTCTCTGGTGGAGGAGCATGTTGTCCAGAAGATTGCACAAAGCTACTATTTGGTTCCACACAAGACTGGTAAATGAATGGCAACTCATGGGGTGCATCAGGAAAAACAAGTTCAGCAATGCTTTTAAGTTTCTTGGCTAATGATGCACTTCTTCCTTTAAAACTGGATGCATTTTGCCGAAAACCATGCAAGCATAAAATTCTTAGTTTCCTCGGAGGCACATTGCCTGGGGAATAGAAGTTATAACAATGTTAGAAGCAGCAAAATGAAAATAGAGATCAATTCTATCTTTCAATGTTACAAGCACTCAGGACATCTAGCTAACTGCACATTCAATACATAAAATGCAGACTTCAAGATAAAACCTCAAGTATGGTGAACAGAGAAAGTATATAACAAAGAAAATATCATAGACATGAGTAACAATAATAAAAACTTTCGAGGGTATTACTAACATCGAGTTAAACAGTGAATTATTTTACATTTCTTGCGTAAGCTAAAGACTTGCCTTGTATAAGAGATTACAGACCTTACCATTTCTTGAAGGCAGCTGAGATGAGATTATGGAATCTGAACAAATAGTTTTCAGGTCATTTTGGTCCAATGCTACTGCAGGCTCACTTTCTTCCATAGATGGAATTGATCCAATATCCATTCGATGTTTCTGGCACAGCTCACAAACGTATGCATCATTCTTTATCTGCCACCCAATTTGACAAAATTCAGAAACAATAATGATGAAATATAGAAAATAAAAGGTGTCCCTGAAGAAGCCTGCAACATATGGAATCTTCAAAAAAGATGGCTAAGAGATTATTGTTGAACATACCTGGCAACTATCACAGATCAAAACAAGCATTCTGCAGTGAGTGCAGCGGCAGCGTGAAGAATAATCGTCATATGAAGAGCCACAAATAAGACAGGCACCCATAATATTTGTATCAGAGCTCCCAACTGAAATCCTTCCATTTCCAGCAACACAGAGAGATATTTGGAAAATCGTCAGTTTTAATGCAATGTCCATACCCACTCATAATGTAGAATGCAATTTCCATTTCCAGCCTAGAGTGACAAACTAATAAGATACTAATCATGTTCTAACAATACATCCTGACAAACCATGAAACCATACCGGTGATCAAAAACAAAATTCTTTCCTCTGAAGAAACCACCATCAGGAAATTGTTCCAAATAGCGTTGTATTCCACCATATAACTGCAATAGAGCCAACACAACCAAGACATATCATGGTTACCCTCATCATGAATGGTTTAGCACATTTACTTCGGGTGATATTATCAGCACAAATAAACACCAACTTATAACTTACTGAAAAGATAATCAAAAAACTGAAGATGGTAACATGATTTTCTATTTGGTTTCAGAAGCTGACCTGAAAGACATTCTCAAAGCCGGCACCTTTTGATCTAATATAGGCTGATGCCATCTCACAACGGATCCCTCCAGTGCAATACCTGTAGCACAAACCCATTAGAAACAAGATTTTCAAAATGGTAGAAGAAGCATATAACCAAGCTCATCATTTACAGAGGGCAAATAGATAGCTGCCACATTCTGTAACCACACCTCCGACAAAAATGAATATCAGCAAAAAGTGTAGAAGAAGAGTTCGATAAATTTGAATCCAGAGACAATGATTCAAAGGCATGAAAAAGAACTGGACTACACAACCACAGAGCATTAGCAGGATTCAGAGTACTTACATGAGCACATGTTTTCCTCTCAATTGCTCTGAATTATCGTCTATCCAGGAGGGTAGATCACTGTACTGCCTAATACCTGGATCCAGTGTTTCCACAGTTGGGGCATGAAACTTGCCAATTCTTGTCTCATACAAATTTCTCGCATCCAATAGAACCAACTGCTTATCATCAGTAGGACTTCCATTCTTCATAAGTTTCCCTGAGAAGTATAAAATATACCATTAACAAACACATAATTTGAAATCCCAATCATTAGCCAACAAGCTAAAAATACGACATGAAATAAATATCAGAATGTAACTAAGAAGCCATGAAAAGTAGATCGAAGGCTAACCAGCACTCTGAAGAACAGAATGGAACTCAGCAGCAGAGAGATGCCTCCCAGCATTAGAAACCTCCGGAGCTTTTAACAGGGGATGAGAACTAAACGAAACCAATTCCTAAAAACATATAGAAAACAATATTACAATTCTAAATGTTGTGAAGAACATATAAACAAAGATGGCATTACTACAAAGTCGACTTAAACTCCATGGCATTCCCATTCAGTAAAACCATTACTCATTCGAATTATAAAAAGCAAGCGAGTTACAAAAGTTATAAGAAAAGTTTAGGAGCTCAAAACTATTATAAGAAAAAGGTCCCGCAAGGTTGGAACTTGGAACAAACCTTGACAATACGGATAGAGAGCGAAGTAAATCCACATTCAAGAGCAACCTTGTCATTCAGAGGCTGATGAGAAGAAGCAAGCTTGAAGTCAGTTCCTTGGAACAAACTATTCGACTTCACGGCTTCAATGTGCTTTTCCAATGATGACAGCAAACCACCAACCTGCTTATCAAAAACAGAAAAAGGCCCAACAATCCTTACACTAAAACGACTGCAATACGCATAAAAGCTTGGTAATTGCAGGAAGAGCTTACGGTGACATTGACGCCATTAGGAGAGAGACGGACTCGGCCGAGTAGACCCAGAGAGTTGCAGTTCGAGTTGTAGAAGGAGAAGAGAGAATCGAGATCAGGGATGGAGGAGTATTTGTAATACAGAAGTACCCCATATTCATCCTTTGACATTTTCTTCTCTTTCTTCTTCAGTTCAAGCAATTTGGATGCTTCGGTTTGGACCTTGGAGCCCTAACAAATAAACACCCACCCTTTGTGACCTTTCCTCGGTTGTCTTGACTACTTGTCTGGTCTTTTTAACCTTCCGTTTCGTTTTCTTATTTAACTCTTCTGTTTTGGCCGAAGAAACAAACCTCCTGTTCCACCTTTTTTCTTTCTACGCTTTTCTCTGCAGCTTTTAGACAACAATAGTTTGTGTCTGGCATTATTCATAGGATTGTTGTTGAACTTACTTTCAATCATCAAAGAAAGAAAATTGTTAAAATGTAAATTAAATTCCTACTCTTGAGAAATCTGAATTGCACAGAAAATGTTATGAAAATTTTGAAATTCTGCATCAGAATGTGATATTCCATTGTGTATGCCATGGCTGCAAATGGAGTTTATCAGCCCATACAAGTGATGCAACATTCTGATTTAATGTCCATTTACCAAACATAATCCTCAAGAGTTTAGAGTCCTTCCCATTACATTACACTCTAAGAAGCTTATAACTTTTTCCACTACCGGCTAGCTTGTACCATCTGATTTAGAACAGGTGCTAATTTCGGATTTTACCACAAGGAATATTTTTCCTATGGAACATAGAAAAATTTAGAAATAAAAATCAAGCTTAAAACCCTTTCACGTTTCAACACATTTCAAATAATTCCCACCAAAAATAAATAACAGCAAAAGCCTATGCGCCAGAAAAAAAAACCCTGACTTGTTGGCAGTGATGAAAATGCAAACACAGAGTCTAAAAATTTCACTGCCAGTAAAGTAGTAAGACCTATAAAACTAAAGCCGAAGTTCCCAAACTAAACACTTCAACCAAATTTGAAGCCACCAGGCGGAACGTTCGGCTGATTAGCTCCAAAGTTAAAGCCTTGCTGATTTTCATTCCCACCATCTTGGAGATTCTGTTCGTCTTCTTCTTCTTCAGCCCAATATCTCTCCAAGATCTTCACAGCCTTCTCATAAATCTCATGGTTGTCATGAGTTTGAAGGTTTTCAATTTTATCCAGCCCATCACATTCATCAATCATTTGCGCATATATATTGATTCCACCGTTCATTCCCATATCCTTATCAGCCTCACCTACCTTCAGAATGTTCTCGAGCCCCTCAAGGCACACAGTCACAATCCGTGGATCTGGACAAATTAGTAGATCGCAGAGTGGCTTAATGCAACCTTGGCTCACAAGGAATCTGCAAAATAACAAGATCATATGAGGTTTACCACATTCAAAGCTGAATCTGCTTCTCTGTCTCCCGTGCATATGATTAAGCGAAACAGTTAAGAACAATATTATGTAAGGTTGCTTAAGTGAGGACCAGAGAAAAATATTCTCATCATGCATTTACCAGAAGCCAACACAGCTGTTATTCACCTATTAAATATTTTTATATCTTGACAATCTAGATGCATGACCATAAAAAACAGTTATACCATACTGTCATCGTATTTATGAAAAAAGAAATTGGAAGCAAGAGAAAATAAGGACAACAACCGCATATATTATCCTGTTAACTAGCTAATTTAGTTGAATATGCCAACAGCTCATGACCCATCGACATCTAAGTATACATGCATGAATGTCTGATCCCAGAAAGGAAAAACTGAAATGTAAGCAAAAAGGGAGCATGAGATACTGAATCTGCTCATGAGATCCTCCAGAGGTGGCATTTGAGATGGTCCATGCGGCCTCCTTCTTAATGTCAAACTCTGCATGTTGGAGAAGGTGTACAAGAGGAAGAATAATATTGGCCTCAATAACTGCCTGTGCCACAGGAAATCAATAAATAATCAATAACAATATGAGTGCCTCTAATTTTAAAAGATACTGCCCCATAACTAGTATTAATTGAAGTTGCAGTTCAAATAAGCGATGCTTCAATAGCTGTGAACTAAAATCTGCACAAGTTATCGACACCTTTGAAATTATCACCAACACATAAACCTTAGGCAGCCAAACAAGTTGATTGAATGGCTGCTGCACACATTGAAGCACTAGAATATTCAGAAAAAGAATGACAGAGAAAGAAACTATACCTGTATTTGAGCTCTATTCCCAGCTGTTATATTAGAGATTGTCCAACAAGCTTCTTTCTTGATGCTTTTTTTGTGATTTTGTACGAGAAGTTGATAGAGATGAGGGAGCACCTTGTTGTCAATTACAAACTATAAAATATACCAGGAGTTACTTTGCAGCTTTAATGGGAATGAAGAAACAACTTCACAACAATTGTTTATCTTTGTATAATCACAAAAATAGAGTTTTCAAGTACAGATTCTATTTAAAAGAATATGTAGTTTGTTTACTATATCCTTACAATTAGATTAAAGATGACCGATGAGCAATCCAAATGAAACAAATAAAGTGACTTCGGTAAACAACAGAGAAGAAGATCAACCAGCATCTAAGAAAAAAAAGGTAATGAAGCCCATACTGCTCCGAACATGCATAAATATGTTTCATACCTGAGTCTGATTATCATCACCAGTGACAATGTTTCCCACAGTCCGAAGAGCAGGTATAAGAACTGTAGGCGATGGATGACTGGCATAAATGAATTTTGGTCAGCACCAAGGGTCAAAATATTGCAACAAGTATAAAACACACAAAGCAGACATAGAAACCCTGTGACAGAGGCAAAAACTATAGGCAGTAGCCAAAACAGAGAGGATGCATGATATCTATGCTAAAAAAATCCTGACAAAGGATTGGAACTTAAAGGTAGCTAGCATTCAAGTATTTTGCAGAGTATGCATAAGCTTACCCTAGAAGTTCCACCAGCCGTGGGAAGACCCCAGCTTCAATCACAGCCTGAATTTTGTCATTTGGGCCATCTGAAAGATAAGATAGTGCCCAGCAAGCATCTGTCAGAACTTCTTCATCATTCAAGTGAATAAGTTCCTGTAGAATTGGTAAAGCAGGCTTCACCTAAAAAGAACACAAGATTGTTACCAAAAACCTCCTTAAGTTATCAAAATGCGTTGTGCCAAAAAACAATAATAAGCTAACTGCGAAAATTTTTTTATTACAAATTTATCAGAAGCCTCCCAAAGTCTCTACCTGCTCAAATGGCGTTGGCGGCTTGCCACGGCAGAAATTAGACAATGTCCACGTAGCATTCCTCAGCATGGATAATTTGGAGCGTTCATTTAACTGAGCTAACAATGGCATAAGTGCACCATTACCAAGAACTAGATCTCTGCAACTTGTTGAGTCACCCGCAACATTACCTAAAGCCCACACAGCCTAAACAGAAAATAGGGTAAGTGAGGATAGCAATAGCATCAATTGCTGCTGCTAAGCAACACTTAATAGAACACATGCACACAGATTAAATGTGGATTTAAAAAAAGAAGGCATTAAATGGGATGCAAGTAAAATATAGTGCAATGAAATAAATTCCAGTATAAATTACTCTAAATGGGAGGAAACAAAGCAACTTAGGACAGGATGTAAAATATACTGCAGTGACACGTAATGTACATGTAGAAAATGTAGAACTAAAACACTAATGATAACGGAAAGTAAGAGAATTTTGTGACTCTTAACGGTACAGATGAGTTATTGAAACAAGAACTGACCTGCTCTCTAACATCATCACTAGCAGAGCTAAGCAGCTGCACAAACATCGGGACAGCACCATGTTCAATAACAACTCGTGTGTGCTCAGATGTGCCAGAGGCAACGTTGGTCAAAGCCCATGCAGCCTCAAACTAAACTCAAAAGGAAGTTAGTCTCAGTACTAATAATATTTCTTAAACAAATTATTTTAATTTAAACAAAGGAAACAAAATACCATACTTGCAATTGAGGCAAATCCTGCCTTCCAAGAAACTCTACAAACCGAGGGACAACTCCAGCTTTGATTACTTCATCAATTGGAGGACTGCGTTCTACAAGTAAAGCAGATGAAAGTCAATAATGTAAATGGATGTATTCCTTAAGAAAAAGAATCGCTCTAAGAGTAGGAATTAGGAAATATAACCTACCTATTGACAACAGCTTCCTAAACTGAGTTGTGGCTTCTAACTGTGAGGTAGGATCATCAGACCACACCCCTTGTACCATCAAAGGAATACTTTCCAACTGTTAGATATCATCAGAATACTTTGTTCAGGATCCAAATAACGAAAAGCCTAAAAATTCAGAGGATCAAAACCATAACAGAATCCTTTCCTACACTTTTTCAACATTCAAGCAGGATTGATGTTTGGATATCCTAACTTCAAAAACAATACGTGAATAGACATTTAACATTTCTCAGCCCCTGCTTGATAAAAGAGATAAGATCTACAATGCTAATTCTTATTCTTACCAACATTAATTTTCAGTGCAAAACCAAACAGTCAATGGTTACTAGAAGAAAACACTCCTCTCCATGCTTCATTGAAAAGATGCTAGATCATAGAAAATCAGAATATTGTCATCCTAAATCCACAACTTCTAACCTCCTCTTTCCCTTCTTTTCCAATTAACACAAACAGGAAATTAAGATAAACTCTTCAGTTAAAAGGTATTCAAATCTCAGAATCAAAACAATAAAAAAAGAAAAGTAGCTACCCTACTAGGTAAGCATAAAAATTAAGAATTCAAATCTTCATGAATCTATTCATTTTTTAACAGAAGGTACCAAAGAAAAATCCTTCCTTTCTGATCTAAAGAATCAATAATTCTATCGAACAATAACAGCAATGATAACTAAGAAAAGTAACACAGCAACAAGCTCAGTGTCATCGAGATCCCAAATGTTACCCAAAAAAAAAACCAAACCCATCAATCAAAAACTCAAGAACAAGAAGAAAACAGTTGAAACCATAACCAAAAAAGAAAAAGCACCCTTCTTTCAATAGCAGCAGCGTTTTGGGACGCATCGGGCAAAGGCTGCTGAGACTGAAGCAGAAGACCTTCTCTCCTCTTTTTAAGGAGATTGTCTTCGCGCTTGTTCTTCCTGATCTCAACCAAATTGTCCTCTCTCCTCCTCCTAGCTTCCTCCGCATCCACTCCCGTCTTGTAACTCTTCTTCCGCACCTCAGTTCGGGTACCTGGTCGTAGCGACATTCTCTCCGATTGAATGCTCGTGTGTTGTCTATTCGCGTTTGTAGAAATGGCAGTGAAGAAGAAACGAAAGGGGATCGTGGGGTGAGTAGTGGCGGAGGTGGAGGCGTACTACTAAAGAGAAAAGAGAAATTGTGAAGCGGAAAATCGACTTTTTATTTATTATATTCTTTTATTCTCTAATAAAAATAAAGAGAGTTTATGCAAGTGGGCCGTAATTTTAAAAGATAGTCTCATGTTAATTGTGAAAATGGCCCAAACACTCTGGGCATATTCAAGCCCACTTCTGCCCTATTTAGCTGCTCTCTTCTTGCTCGAATGTTAACTTATACGATTAAATCTTAAACACGATTCAATCATGTAAATTAAAGAAACATTAAAAAAATAAGCTTAAAAGCCAAAAAAAAAACCCTCAACTTTTAAAGTAAAATGGAATTGAACCTTTAACCTTTTATTGCATGATATCAGTTCAAATTATTTTATTTTTCTGTAAATTAACCCAAACATATCAAAATCATGGAATTAAGTATAATTCCGTTAAATACCACTAACAACTGTTACTTTTATATTGACGTGGCACTGACATTTTCAATTAAAGATGACGTGGCTGCTAACAAAACTGACATGACCATTTATTTTTAGCTTTGAAAAATGCCACATCATTTTTGTCAGCAGTCACATCATCTTTAATTGAAAATGTCAGCGCAACGTCAGCATCTACCTGTATAAAAATAACGACTATTAGTGATATTTAACGGAATTATACTTAATTCCATAATTTTGATATGTTTTGGGTTAATTTATAGAAAAATAAAATAATTTAGACCGATATCAATGTTATAAAAGGTTAAAGACTTAATTTCATTTTACCTTAAAGATTAAGGGCTTTTTTTGACAATTGAGCCAAAAAAAAATACAAATTTTTTTTTGAAATTCCAAAAAAAGAAATACAACTTTAAAATTGATTTATTTAAAGAAGACAATCAAATTTTGTTTTTTTTTTATAAGTATTTGACAGTGACACGAATAAAATAACAAATTGAAAAATGTCAATAAACTGTTATCAAAAAAATGTCAAAGGGCCTAGCTGTAATCCATGGAACAAGACAAAAAAAATTGAATTTTGCAGGGATTTCATAAAATTATTTCCCTCCAAATTCAAAACAAATTTCAAAGCCCAACAAATTTCAAAGCTCCCGAAACCAGGCTGATTTGATTAGAAAGGAATCCAAATCTTTGATTCTCAAATCACAACCCTCCATTACGGCATTACCAAAAATGGATCCCACAAAACTATGCATCCAGGATGTACCTTATCATTTCCTCCGTAATCATCGAATGATTATAACTTTATAAGCCAATGGGCAAAGCAAATACTAGCATCTCGGTGACTCGGTGTAGGAGTATAAAACCATTCTCTCAATTCTCACTCTCTGCTTCTCCAGTCCGGTAGATATTAATCGGAGAAACAATGGCCGGGAGATGGGCAATGTCAGCATTCCGGTGGGTAGCCTCCGACCTCCTGCCATTCCGGTCCTCAATCTTCGCGCCGAGATGGGGGTTGTCCGAGTGGCCCCGTTTGTCTCTGATCAGCAGATTCAGCTTCTCCATCGTGGACGACGTCGTCTGGGGTCTGATCACGGCGTTTGAGTCTGTCGCTTTGGTGTCCATGCTCTGCTTCTTCTTTCTCTTTTGCGGCTGCACTTTCTGAAAACATCGGACAGACTGCAGACTGTCGTCGGAATTTACCGACGTGGCAGGGCGGAGGTCTCGAGATTAGGTGTCAGTAGATGGCCACGTGACTTTGAGTTCGGCGCATGGGGAGATCCTTGCAATTTTTGTCTCCTGTTATGTCTTTTTTTCTTTTTTTTTATTAGGGCTAATAGAGAAGTGTCTTAGTATCGACACATCAGCATATTTGAGGTTAATTATGTCTTTTCGCACTTATTTATATACTAATACCCGCAAAGTTTAAAGAAATCATAACTGTAATACTTTGTGATTCAATGGCTTTTTTACTTTTGAGACTTCTTTTTCGTTTTTCTTTCCTTTTCTCCTTAATTATAGGCAGACAGTAGTAAACTTGAGCACTTAGACTTATAAGTTACAATTGCTTCCTAAAAGTGATAAAGTATTATATAAAACGATCACATTCATCCAACTGATTTTGTGTAATTACATTATCGAAAAAATTATTTACTTATTATATATAATATGTGACAATAGAATAACAAATATTTATTTTAATATATCTATTAATAATTTTTATAATTAATAAAATGATATTTGCTGATTTTTTTTAAAAAGTTGCATGGAATTATTTAAAAGATTTATATATGATATATTGACAATGTATAGTTTTTATACACTGCCAATGCATCAAAAGTTGACACCCCATCAATAGATTCTTATATGTAAATATAAATAAATTTTTTTAATTTACCCATAAAGGTCTATTGATGAGGTGTCAATCTCTAATGCATTGATAGTGTATAAAAATTATATATTATTATTACATCATATACAAACTCTTACTCAAAACCTGGGCCATTGAAGTAATTAAAGTCTACCTGTCTGTTGTCCATGTGAATTTCTGGTCCATTAATGGTCTATCTACAAATGGGAACTGCCTTTGGGTCTTTACAAATGGGCTGACTCATTCGCTGTCTATAGTTGGCAAATTATGATTTTTTTCTTTTTTTTTATGTAATCACAAATAATCTTGTCTGTTTTATTATCAAAGATTAATCATGTTCAAACTGAGAATAGTAAATAAAAAGCTCTTCCAACAATGATACTTCTAATATTCGAACTATATTCAAATATTTAGAAAAAAAAATTTACTTCCACTTATTTCAACCATTTGTTGGTAAATAAGATTTTTTTTCCTCCCGATGACTTGAATAACTTGCTTACTGATTAACTAATTAATCTAGGAAAATAAGGGCTTAGTTAAACTTAATACGGCTGGAACATCACGTGCCAATCTAGGTATATTGAGGGTAGGAGGCTTGACTAGAACAAGAACATAAAATTAGGTTGTAGGATTCAGGGCACACTTAGGCATAAGTTCCAATATAGTAGCCGTAGCACAACAACAAGACTTTAGGGAAGTGGTATGTGAATTGAATGCTAAAGCGATCGTAGAACTTATACAAAGAGCAGACATTAGCATTCACCAACTTGATTGTTTAATTAGGGACATTCAAAGAACTTGTAAGTAGAATATGAAGTTGCACGTTTCAACATGTCTTCAGAGATGAAAAGTTCTGCGTAGATGGTTTGGTAATGCAAGGATGTGAAATGGAAGTGGATTATGGACGGCTACAAACTCTGCTTTTATTTTTAAGATAGTTATTGTTAATAGAAGCATGAAATGTCAATTCTCCTTTCAACTTCAGATTGAATTAGTTTTTATATTTTTCTTTGTAACCAAAAAAGAAAAGTACCAATCAGATCAAAGCTTAATGGTAAAAAAGATGTCCTGAAATTTTGAGGTTTTAGATTTTAATATTACAAAGTGTGAGATTCACTTTAGTTTGTTATTGTTATTTGTATTTACAAGTTTATTTAGTTATCAATTTATTGAATATAATATGTTGATTATGATTGTAATTTTGATTGAAAATGTTCAACTTAAAAAAAAATAACAAAAAATAATTTATGAATCTTATACCATATTAGTCCAACCAATCTTAATTACGGATTAAGGCATTAAGCCCACATATAATTATTAGGCCTTAGGCCCAGACAAAATAATTTTTATACCATCACAAGTTTAACAGTATCCAAAAGGTGTACAAAATATAATATGCTGATTATAATTGTAATTTTGATTGAAAATGTTCAACTTAAAAAAAAATAAAAAAATAATTTATGAATCTTATACCATATTAGTCCACCCAATCTTAATTACGAATTAAGGCATTAAGCCCACATATAATTATTAGGCCTTAGCCCAGACAAAATAATTATTATACCATCACAAGTTTAACAGTACCCAAAAGATGTACAAAATATAATGATAAAAGACTTCTAGCAATATGAGAGGCTTGACCAAATAAAATATAAAGAGTATAAAACTAGGGGCTGTCTATCATATAAAGCTCCTACAGATGTGCATGAAGCTCAAGCCCTATAATTCTATTTTTATATTCTTTCTTTCTCCCATATACCAACTTAAGCATCGGAATGTGTTCTGAAAAAAGATTTTTTTCTTTCTTTGACAAGAATTGATTCGGACATCCACTCGCTTCAAAGTTGTTCTATCTCAAAATAATTATCAACAAAAAAATGATTATCAATAATATCATTGAATGTCAAAAGACTATTCACTCCATCAACAAGATTTGTTCCAACCATTCTGCAAATTAAGGTTTAAGTGGTGCCACACTTGACCATTTGACTTAACATTTGGGTATGTTTTTTGGTAGGTCGAAGTCAGGTTCGAATATTTTTGTCAAATTAAAAATCCAATTTTTTTAAAATTAAAAAAGGTTTTGACATGGTAGATAAAGGTCAATTTCGATGTTTTTTTTGGTTTCTTTATCAACTTGTACTATTGGAGATCAAGTTTGAATTGACTGAAATTTATGAAAGTTACTGAAAGTTATGTCAATTCATCATGTTAAAGAACATAAATATATTTAAATATCTTTAAGAGTTTTTGTGCAATACACAAATTTCTTATTATAAATTATCTACGACATGTCTCTATCTTCACCTAGGTAGAAGGCCAACAATAACAATTAAAATGACAATGATTAACAACTAATATGACAATGAGTTATCTTCGCTACTCTCATAATAACGTTACATTATACATCGATCTTAGCATACTCAATTTTAATTTAGAAGAAAAAATTTACCAATCTCTTGATTTTTAACATAAAAAATTTTATATCAGAGAGTTGAGATTTGAATATTAAATCTCTTAATCTCTTATTCTAACTCATATATGTAGTTCAACTTCAATAATTTGAAGTGATTGTTGCTTTGATTCATCAACCTTAATTTACACGACTTGGCTAACTGAAAATTTACAAAAAACAACTTTTTCCGAAGACAAACATGTCCCACCAGACTATGTATAGATATATGAGACAGAATCATAGAAGTGATAGAAGCAAGAAATATCTAGGCTTGTTTGGCCTGACATTCATGGGCATTTATTAGACCCGAAAGACCTATCATCAAAAATCTCGATTACTAGCAAGCTAGCTAGAATTGCTTTTTATGATTTGGAGTGTGATTTCAGTCACATCTTTCTCTATAATGAAGGTTCAGCATGTGTAATCTTGTTTGCTGGGGACTCTCTTAATCTTATGAAGATCTCATTAGCATGATCTTCAACATATCTCCATGAAGATTCAAGGATTAGGTTCCTCGCAAGTGCTAAATTGCAAATACCCCTCCAAACATATAACTCGTTTTTTTCAATCATTTCTTTTTTTAATTGTGAGGGTTCCACCAGAGTGCCTTCTTTCAATAGACCATGAACTAGATCATAATCATTTTTCTTAAAACTAGAAGTTGGAGAATTAATATAACATGTCCCAAAAATAAATTATCTACGACATGTCTCTATCTTTACCTAGGTAAAAGGCCTACAATAACAATTAAAATGACAATGATTAACAATTAATATGACAATGAGTTATCTTTGCGACTCTCATAATAATGTTACATTATACATCGATCTTAGCATACTCAATTTTAATTTAGAAGAAAAAATTTACCAATCTCTTGGTTTTTAACATAAGAAATTTTACATCAGAGAGTTGAGATTTGAATCTTAAATCTCTTAATCTCTTATTCTAACTTATATATGTAGTTCAACTTCAATAAATTGACGTGGTTGTTGCTTTGATTCATCAACCTTAATTTACATGACTTGGCTAACTGAAAATTTACAAATATCAACTTTTTTCGAAGACAAACATGTCCCACCAGACTATGTATAGATATATGAGATAGAATCATAGAAGTGATAGAAGCAAGAAATATCTAGGCTTGTTTGGCCTGACATTCATGAAGATTTATTAGACCCGAAAGACCTATCATCAAAAATATCGATTACTAGCAAGCTAGCTAGAATTGCTTTTTATGATTTGGAGTGTGATTTCAGTCACATCTTTCTCTATAATGAAGGTTCAGCATGTGTAATCTTGTTTGCTGGGGACTCTCTTAATCTTATGAAGATCTCATTAGCATGATCTTCAACATATCTCCATGAAGATTCAAGGATTAGGTTCCTTGCAAGTGCTAAATTGTAAATGCCCCTCCAAACATATAACTCGTTTTTTTCAATCATTTCTTTTTTTAATTGTGAGGGTTCCACCAGAGTGCCTTCTTTCAATAGACCATGAACTAGATCATAATCATTTTTCTTAAAACTAGAAGTTGGAGAATTAATATAACATGTCCCAAAAATAAATTATCTACGACATGTCTCTATCTTCACCTAGGTAAAAGGCCTACAATAACAATTAAAATGACAATGATTAACAATTAATATGACAATGAGTTATCTTTGCGACTCTCATAATAACGTTACATTATACATCGATCTTAGCATACTCAATTTTAATTTAGAAGAAAAAATTTACCAATCTCTTGGTTTTTAACATAAGAAATTTTATATCAGAGAGTTGAGATTTGAATCTTAAATCTCTTAATCTCTTATTCTAACTTATATATGTAGTTCAACTTCAATAATTTGAAGTGATTGTTGCTTTGATTCATCAACCTTAATTTACATGACTTGGCTAACTGAAAATTTACAAATATCAACTTTTTCCGAAGACAAACATGTCCCACCAGACTATGTATAGATATATGAGATAGAATCATAGAAGTGATAGAAGCAAGAAATATCTAGGCTTGTTTGGCCTGACATTCATGAAGATTTATTAGACCTGAAAGACCTATCATCAAAAATATCGATTACTAGCAAGCTAGCTAGAATTGCTTTTTATGATTTGGAGTGTGATTTCAGTCACATCTTTCTCTATAATGAAGGTTCAACATGTGTAATCTTGTTTGCTGGGGACTCTCTTAATCTTATGAAGATCTCATTAGCATGATCTTCAACATATCTCCATGAAGATTCAAGGATTAGGTTCCTCGCAAGTGCTAAATTGCAAATGCCCCTCCAAACATATAACTCGATTTTTTCAATCATTTCTTTTTTTATTTGTGAGGGTTCCACCAGAGTGCCTTCTTTCAATAGACCATGAACTAGATCATAATCATTTTTCTTAAAACTAGAAGTTGGAGAATTAATATAACATGTCCCAAAAATAAAGTGAGATATTAATTCGGCTGGCCATGCAAAAGGAAGAGTACTTCAAAAATTTTTTTTTTCAGTGTGTGAAAAATTAATCTGAAAACAAAGGCAAAAAAGGCAATATATAGGATCTAAGCATTTGGCTAGAAAAACCTACTACATTTTATTGTAAATGTATTCTAATTTCAAAATCATTAATTGAGGATGGAATGCGTTTCTCTTCTCCGAAAATGCAACTACGACTTTCCATTTTTATTAATATTATTATGTAAATTTATATTTATATCATGTAAAATAAAAAAAACTTATGTTAAAATTTGTATCAATACATCAAATACATAATTTTTTAGCATTCATCATATTTATCGTATCTAATTTTTATTAAATTTAAAATTTTCTTACTTTTGTATATTTTATTTATATCATTATCGTACATATTTAAGATTATTAAATCTTCTTTAATTTTAATTATTTAATTAGACAACTTAACTACCTTAAGATTTCATAAATGATTCCACCAAACAAATGAAGCGGTTGAGATGAAACTCTTATCTGGCTAGGTACAATACCGGGAAAATGATTTTATCACGACAGGTAGGCAATTGCGTACAAAAGGCTATAACCAACGACTGTTGACTGCGTCAAAGTTGAGCTGTTCAAACTTTCACATGCATGAAACCACTTCTTCAAATCCGTATAGCTTATTACTCCATATATCTTTGTTTTCTTTAATTTATCTTTGTTCAATTTAAATTTTCATTAGTGAAGAATTTTTCATATTTAGGGTTCATAGTAAATAATGTCTCATGAATAGTGTTACAAATATTAAAACTATAAAATCCTTTCAATAATTCCCATTACAAATATTTTAATTATTGTCTATTCTCATAAAAAATAATTATTGTCACAATTAAAATTTATCAATTTATAAAAAAAATCATTAATTGTTATGGCAACATTGATAAATGACATCAATTATTCAATTATTAAACTTACATCATTACTGAGTGATCAAAGATGAATTGTGACATATTGTAAATCTTGAATTCGAATCGAAGCACTCTATTCTCAATTATTTAATATTTCTTTTCAAAAAAAAAAACCCTTATTGAAGTCATGTTGAATTGATGAATCATACAAAGAACTTTACTTACCTTTTTCCTAATCAGATTGAAATGATATTCCCAATAAAATACATTTTAAACTGATCAATAAACAAAGTTTTGGCAATGAATGAAGATTGGCGTAAGTAATTAAAGTTTGAATGTTGTGCGAAAAGCACTCAAATTGGAATCCAAATGATTTCCTGTTAGTAGTTAATTTATAAGTTTAAAAAATTCGTAAGCAAAAGTCCAATAAATTCATAAATCTCAATTATGAATTGATGATTTATTTTAACTTTGAAGATAAGATAACCTTTCCACTCTTAAACTGTTTGTTAAAAAAAAATGTTTTGGCCCATTAGTCACATATTACTTGTGCTTATCACAGTTGCTAGTTAATATATATATATATATATATATATATATATTATATATATATATATATATATATATAGAGTTTTGTGCTATAGGAGTTACTCTTCAGCCCCTTACCAAGTGGTAACTTGGCCTCTTATTTAATTTATATGTCCCCTATTTTATTTTTACTTGGTAGGTTTTGTAATGGTCCATTTAAATTTAATTAACTTCATTTATATTCAAGCCAACCAAGCTAATAAATCAATTACAATAGGTCTAAGCTATTTATACAAAAAAAAAAAAATCATGCAACCCATTGCCTAACCGGCCTTTCCTAACCTATAGGCCACAATTAACCCAGATTTTACCTTTTAATCCATTTTCTAAAGACAAAAGTTTGATTTGTACGATTTGTTATTTGGAGAAGGAGAGAAATTATGTCGGAGAAAATAAGTTGGGGTTTAGATTCTATGAATTTAATGTGAATGACGATGATATGTTGAAAGTTCATAAAAACTTGACATGTTAAGTATCGAGAATATGATCACGATGGATTTAGTTTTAGTAATGATTTGACGAAAAAAATCTTAATATAAGGCAGATGATTATGATTGAGAATGGATTATTTATAATTTATTTTATAGCTTGAATTTGAGATTTTTGTTCTGTCAGAGATAATTATGGACTTGGACTCTGGGTAAGCTGATTGAGAAATGAGAACTAGCTCATCCAAGTGTGATTTAGGGGTTTATTAAATTTAGTTGCGAATTTTTTCAAATTTAATTACAAATTGCCTATCAGTGAATGACTGTATGAATTCGGCTTTGCATTCAGCCTTCCAACCATTCAAACCAACAAACCACATGATCAGTATAAAACCTCATCAATATGGGAAGAGAAAATTGTCCAACACTATGGCTGGAAAGCCACACAGCCTGAAAGTTTTTCTCTTCCTGCAAAGAATCCTGCTTGCAAAAACTTGGAATAAATTATACTTCCAGAGAAAAGCTAGCAACTCCCATGCATCCCAAACCCAAGTCAACAAATACTCTTTTCTTGCAAATGGAATCGAAACAATTCCAAACAAAACATTGATGTTTCACGTGGAAGAGGTGCTCTTGAAATCTTCTTCACTCTTCCCTTACTTCTTGCTAGTAGCCTTCGAAGCTGGAGGGCCCCTGAGAGCTTTCATTTTGTTTCTCTTGTACCCTATCATTTGTTTGGTTGGTAAAGAATGGGGGCTGAGGATTATGGTTTTTGTTTGCTTTGTTGGATTGAAAGAGGAAAGTTTTAGCGTTGGAAGAACTGTCTTGCCCAAGTTCTTTCTAGAGGATGTTGGGGCTGAAGGCTTTGACATGGTGATGAAATGTGATGGCAGAAAAATAGGAGTGACTGATTTGCCTTGTGTTATGGTGGATTGCTTTCTGAAAGACTACTTGAGGGTTGAGGCTGTTGTAGGGAGAGAATTGAAGGTGGTTTCTGGGCATTTTACGGGCTTGATGGTGGAGAAGAAGGAGAGCAATGCTTTCCTGGAACTGGAAGAGTCATCTGTCATTGGCATCGGTTGCTTCAACAACTCCCTTAATCACCAACGCTTTTCTTGTTGTGAGGTTTTTCATTCTTGCCTCAGTCTCCCTTTCCTTCCTCCATAGTTTTTCTTTTGTTTCTATAACATGTACTAGAAGTAATTCTATCAGAATTAAATGACAGGGGTTACATCAAATCTCTGCTGTCACGAATAATAAAGAATTACAACTTACCCAAAAAAAATCTGTTGTTGTATCAGGTTATTTACATGGAAAGTGAAGCTGACAAGAAGAACTGGCAAGCTCTTCCCAGGGCGAGATACCCAAGACCACTGATTTTCCATGATGGAAGGTTGGCTTTCCGGCCAACTCCTGTTGCCACTTTGTTCATGTTCATGTGGATTCCATTCGGAATTCTCCTATTCCTTGTTAGAGCAGCAGTCTTCTTCCTGTTACCATACAAGTTCTCCATGCAATTCTTATGCTTGACAGGCTTGAAAGGCACCTTAATAAGCTCCTTTCCCGACCGTGCTGCTGATGAGCAGAAGCAAGGTGGTGTGCTCTATGTCTGCAACCACAGAACTCTGTTTGATCCGATCTATCTTTCAATGGGTCTTCTGCAACCTGTGAGTCTGACCGCAGTCACTTACAGTTTAAGCCGTGTTATAGAGCTGTTTGCTCCAATTAAGACAGTTCGGTTGACAAGAATCAGGGAGAAAGACTCGAAGATGGTTGAAAAGCAGCTGAAACAAGGTGATCTGGTCATTTGTCCTGAAGGAACCACTTGCAGAGAGCCATATTTGCTCAGGTTTAGTCCTTTATTTGCAGAGATAAGCGATGAAATAGTTCCTGTCGCCATAGATTTCCAAGTTAGCATGTTCTATGGAACAACTGCTAGCGGGTATAAATTCTTAGACCCCGTTTTCCTGCACTTGAATCCTACAAGTCACTGCTCTGTTAGGGTTCTTGAGAAGCTACCGAAATCTTTCACATGTCAAGGAGGAGGGAAATCAAAGTTTGAGGTAGCCAATCATGTGCAGGCACAAATTGCGAAAGCATTGAACTTCGAATGCACATCTTTGACAAGAAAAGACAAGTACATGATCCTTGCAGGTAATGAGGGAATAGTCTAGCATACAATTAGGTAGATTTGGTCATTGGTGTTTGTTTGTATAGTATAAAATACGAAAATTTCGTGCTATACTTTAAACGCAAAACATTTTTTTTAGATTTTATCAAAGTCATATATTCATATATAATTTTTATTAAATTTTAATTCTGTTATTTTTGTATTGTGTTATTGTATCGTGTTTAAGGTTGTAAGATGAACAAGCAAGTAAGAACACAAATAAAATCTTCCCCACACTTGGTTTTAGGTTCATTATTTTTGTGTGTGAAATACTTTGTGAAGAGACAGGATTTGAGCTCTCGGTAGTTGAAATTTAATGTAAGCTGGTGATCTGTAATTCGATTTTGTTTCTATACAGTTCTATGATTATGATGAACAGGTCAAATCTAATGTTACAATATTCTGAAACACGACTTGGAATTTTGTTTTGTTTTTTCTTCTTGTTTAACTGATTTTCTGTTTCACTGCAAGCTTGTCTGACCATGAATGAAAGAAGTTCACCATGAACTTTGATCCAAGTTTCCAGTTTTCATGATTTTTTCTCGAGATGTAAACAAATATTAACACAGAATGTGTGAAATGATTGTAACAAACTAAAAAAATAAACTACCACAGTGATAGCAGTGTGTAGATACTTGATTTTAGAAACTAATATTTGTTTCATGATATAAGTGAAAAACAACCTCTTCTTAAAATGATCATTTCACAAGAATAACTTTTTTCTCAGAAGAGCTCCTTCATAAGAACAGCCTCTTACAAAAAAAACTCATTACTTCTTCTTAGAAGAGCTCATTCACATAATAGCTCTTCTCAAAACAGCTTTTCACGAAACAAACTTTTCACAAAACAACATGTTCTCAGAATAATTCATTTATAGAACAACATTTTCAAGTAGAAATGAAGATAACTCTGGAATAAGGCAAGGTTCTTAAGTTAATTTCACTGTTAGGATGTTATGGAGAATTTGGTTTGATGGATCTAATATGGAGAAAGTTAAAAATTCTTCTCTTAACCTTTTTCTGAAATATGAGTGTTCTTTCCTATTTCTTTCAATACACTTTCTTTCAAATCATAACTCTCATTAAACAAAGCATTAATACTTTGTAACTGCCAATTCTCATTATTATGTTATTAATACAAAAGATATATAACTCTCATTCTTCACACTTATATATAGGAGTTCTGGTTATCTTAGAAAATGACTTTTGGGCAAATCAGCTAACTTAAAAACTCTCTCAAATCTTCTCTACATTGTTCTCTTAACTCAACCTTGTTTTGAGCCTTGCTCAACCTTCTACCGCCACTTGCTGCTGCACTCATTCTTCAGAGTCTACTCTAATCTTTCTCTCTCGCTTCCCGACACATCTCATTCTACTAATTTGTAACGTTTTCTCTCCAGAGCAAAGTACTTATTCACAAAGAGTCAACAAGTCCACATTTTTCACACCAGAATTTCATAGTCAAACCTTCCTTCTAGATGTTTGGAAATGCGTTTCTTTGACTATTGACAATATCAATGAAAAAGAAGAAATCTTGACAGTGGTCCTCTGGCTTTAAATATGGTGTGCTTTTATTTCCATATAAAAGAGCTGGAAACCTAAAAATTAAAAAAAAAAATATCGTTTTCGATTAAGTTGCCGTTGCAAGAAGGGAAAAGGTTGTTAATCTGTACAAGGCACAATCAACAATGAAACCGAAGAAATCTTCTGACAGAAGGAAACACTGGTCCTCTGCCTTTAAATATGGTGTGCTTTTATTTCCAATTGAAAGAGCTGGAAACCTAAAAATTAAAAAAAAAATCGTTTTCGATTAAGTTGCCATTGCAAGAAGGGAAAAGGTTGTTAATCTGTACAAGGCACAATCAATGATCTTAATTAGCATCAACTTCTAAATTTATGTATTGTGTAATTAGAAATCAAATTAAGCTTTTAAAAATCAAATTTATAATATGATCATTTTAGACCGAATCGAAAAAGAAAAACCGTAAATGAACTTAGCATAAATATATTTTGTGCTTAACCATATTCATACGAATTTTAAAATGATGTTTTTTTAAACGTATTTAATATGTGTAAGACATGTATAACACATTTAACTAAATTGTATCAAACAAATTAACGTTTTTAATACCCATTTTTATTTAATATAAACATATATAAAAGTTAATTTAAACTTTTAATTATGATACCTAATTACCTATTTAGTTCAGAATAAGCTTATAAAGACTAATATAAGCATTTAATTATGATACCTATTTAATATACAATTATTATTTTTATATTAGTAATATAACTACAATATAAATTATAATGTTAGTTTGGTTTTGGCTCATTATTTTGAATTTGTTGGTGTTACAAAAAACAGAGTAATGTACGTACGTATATATTATTTAAATGTTTTTGTATTTTGTTAAAAAATATAGATAAATTATGAAATTGAGCATGTCTGGTGAAAAAAGAAAATTAGAGCTGAAGAATAATGAAGCTTCTTATCTTGTTCTCTTTTTCCACATTTACATCTCATAAGGATAGAACTGTCTTCTTCTTCATTTTAATCCTTTTCGAAAAAGTCATCATCGATTCTCGTATATGCATGGTTCATTCCTGTGAATTTACCTATATCATGACATTGACAACATAACAAAAAGGAGTGAGAAACAAACAATTGCGCATAATATGTACATAAGTATAGCATATGAATATCTTTTGTGCTTTAGAGATATGTAAATGCCGGGTGCCAATTGTGTTTGATTTTCTAGCTGCAAGCTTTACATAGTTGATTGCATATTTGGACATATTTGTGGCCCCGTCTGTCTCTCATCAGCAGATTCAGCTTCTCCGCCTCTTGGGTTGGTAGAACTAAACTAGAGCCACTGTTGCTCTTTCATTTTCTCTTTGCTAGGAGTTTTTCTCCTTTTTCCAATCTGTCTTTTCTTGTCTAAAACCAAAGGCGTAGAATCTTCTTGTATTTCTTGGCTGTGTTTACTTTGCATTGTCGGTTTTGCATTTAGTTTAGAAGGACGAGCTCAGTTATGGTCCTAATAAACGAGCAGGAGGTAGGTGAAGAAGGTCCGGATGATATCATTGCAGATCTGGATTATCTGGAGTTAAAAGCAGACGATGAAGTTAGCAGACAAGTTAAACAGCATTCTTTGGTTGGAAAGGTGGCTGCTGACAAACCCATTAAAGTGGGTCCTCTCCGAGTTATCTTATCCAAAGCTTGGCCCGTGGAGGGAAATCTAGAGATACACGAAATGGAGAGAAACATTTTCTTGTTCGTTTTTTCTGCAGAAAAAGACAAGAGAAAGGTGCTAGAACTGGGGCACTGGTTAGTTATGAACAGCCACATAATACTGAAGGAATGGCCATCGGGAGCGACCATTGAAGAGATGGACTTTAATACAACGGAATTCTGGGTACAGGTGTTAAATGTGCCATTGGCCTACTTAACAAAGGAAAATGCAAGCAAAATTGCATCGGTCTTCCCACGGCTGATTGAACTGAATTTTGAACCAGAGGAGAAGATTAGATGGACAGGGGTTATACGTATGAAAGTTGCTGTACGAGTAGAGGATCCACTGAAGACCGGATTTAATCTTA
The DNA here is from genome assembly GCA_031772115.1 of Heritiera littoralis. NCBI lineage: Eukaryota > Viridiplantae > Streptophyta > Magnoliopsida > Malvales > Malvaceae > Heritiera > Heritiera littoralis. Next base: position 7,690,811 of record JAPDPK010000020.1, on the reverse strand, counting down.
AGAGGAAGGACAAGCCAACAGTATGGGTTAAATTCAAATATGAGCGGTTGCCGGATTTTTGTTATCACTGCGGAAGATTGGGTCATGTGATGCGTGACTGCTATTATGAACATGATGGAGTCAAGAAAGGCTTGTTTGGGTTTTGACTAAGGGCTGAACAAAATCTCAGAAAGGAAGATAGAAGGATGCCAGAAAGTGGTAGACAGGAGAAGGGGAAGACAGTAATGGTGGCGCGTGCGTTCCACAGAGCCGATAAAGAGTTGGGATCGATGAGTCTTGGGAATGACGCTGAGAAGTCTGACGGTGGCGTAAATGTCGGTAAAAAGGAGACCTTTCAGCTAACAAAAATACTGTTATGCTCTTGGAATTGGAAGCAACAGAGGCAACAACTGTTTTGGAAAAGGGAAGACTTGAAGAGGGAATAGCAGGGGCATCATTACAGAAAAGAGATTACGGGAACAAGGAGGATAGCCTGGAGACTATAGCGGAAGATGTCCTGTTAAATGGGCCTAAAGTGATTTATCACAAAGCCCACGGTATAAAAAGAGGCAGAGAGGAAGCGGAATGGGAGCAAGGAAAGAAATTTAAGGTTGACCTTAAGGACCAAATACAGAGTTGGGCTTATGAGATGCAACCTAGTTATTGGAATGTGCTTCAAATGGGAATGGTCCAGGATGAAAAGCTGCTGAACAGGGTATTTGGGTATGGGACTCAAGAGGAGTTCTCGGCCTTATTTCAGCATTGGGAGATCCAGGTAAAAGGGAAAAGAGGGGGTAATAGAAGATTGCTACAGATAAAGAGAGCTGCCCGTGCCAAAGTTAGGATGGAAAGACTTCGACAGAGAATTGAGTCTGAGAGCGAGTCCAGGGAAGACCGGATAAGGAGAATACAAAAATGTTATGAATATCCATATGTGGAGCTACTGGAGATGGGAGAGTTGGAGATTCATACAGACAATGCAAGAGTGGTGGTGGCTGACCCAGAACAGCCACAAGGTGACAAATGAGTATTCTAGCATGGAATTGCCGTGGGCTTGGACAACCCACGACAATTTGAGCTCTCAAGGAGCTCGTTTTTAAAAATCGTCCCTCCATTATCTTTCTAATGGAGACCAAACAATAGAAAAATAAATTGGAGCGCCTCAGGAATCGGTTGGGTTATGGAAAAAGCTTTTATGTGGAACCAAGAAGCAGATCAGGGGGATTGGCGTTATGGTGGGTTGAGGTTTGTGATCTTGAGATTTTGACCAGCTCTCGGTTCTTTATTGATATCAGGTTGAATTTAAGCAGGGAGAACTTTTGGTTCTTTACTTTTGTCTATGGAAATCCTATTCGCAGAGAAAGAGGTCAGGTTTGGGACTCGATTAAGAGCCTCAGAAGGTCTCAAGAAGCTGAATGGTGCTGCTTGGGTGATTTCAATGCGATCAGATCGCAAGAGGAGAAAATTGGAGGGAGACCAATCCGTCGCCAAGAAATGGATGAATTTAATTGTTTCATTGAAGAATGCGGTCTGATGGAATTGGAATTACAAGGAGAACCGTTCACATGGTCAAACAACAGGGTGGGAGAAATAATATTTTGGAACATCTTGACAAGGTGTTTTTCACGACAGAGTGGGGTGAATTATTCCTAAGAGCCCGAGGGGAAAGCGTAGTGGCAGCAACTGCTTCGGATCATAGCCCTATTATTGTTTGGGTTGAAGGTCTAAGACGAAATCTAAAAAAAGATTTTAGATTTGAATCAAAATGGCTTTGGATCAAGAATGTGCAGATGTGATTTCTCAAGCGTGGTCAAAGGAGGTGAGAGGGTCTAGGATGTATCGACTACAAAGGAAGCTGGACTTTACCAGGGACATTTAAAGGATTGGAGCAGGAGGAAATTTGGGGGACAGCGTAGGGAGATTAACTCTCTTACGAAAAGAATTCATGAGCTCCAAGCAACATCCCTTTCATAAACTTCAAGGGAGGAGATTAGGAGATTGAAAGAAAGGGTTGATGTTAGACTTGAAATGGAAGAGAGATTTTGGCAACAAAGGTCAAGGGTTGAATGGCTTAATTGTGGAGATCGAAATACACGTTTCTTCCACGCCTCTGCCAGAAATAGGAAACGGGTAAACACTATTCTCAAAATTAAAAATCAAGAGGGGCAATGGATAACAGAAGAGGAATATGTGGTCCATTATATAAATAAGCACTTCCAGGAGCTGTTCACAGCTAAACCACTTCAAGATGTGAAGGAAGCTCTCGAGGCAGTTGAGGAAGTCATCTCACCTGATATGAATGCTGCTCTCTGCAAGGATGTTTCTGATGAAGAAATTCGCAAAGCTGTTTTTGAGTTGGGGGCTCTAAAAGCTCCTGGACCTGATGGTTTCTCGGGAGTGTTTTATCACAATTTCTGGGATTCTATTGCTGAGGACTTAGGAAAGGCAGTTCGAGGGTTTTTCCAAAGTGGTCACCTCCTCAAGGAAATCAACAAGACTAGTGTGGTGCTTATTCCAAAGCAGAGATTTACAGAAGAGATCGGGCATTATCGGCCAATTAGCCTTTGTAATTTTTCCTACAAGGTGATATCCAAAATTATGGCTAATAGGCTTAAACCTTTGCTAAATGGAATTATTTCTCAATGTCAATCTGCCTTTATTCCAGGGAGGCAAATACAGGATAACATCATCTTGGCACATGAAATTTTCCATGTCATCAAGAATCGAAGGAAAGGAAATAAAGGTGGTGTAGTTTTCAAAATCGACCTTAACAAGGCCTATGACAGAGTTGAATGGAATTTTTTGGCACTTTTAATGAGGAAGATGGGATTCAATGCTTTTTGGATCGAGAGGGTCATGGAATGCATTTCTTCTCCTCAGATGGCTATTATTGTTAATGGAGTGAGGGGTCAAACTTTCAAGCCCAAAGAGGTCTCAGGCAAGGGGATCCACTCTCCCCTTATCTATTTATTCTGCTCAGTAATGTGCTTTCTTTGCTTATTGACAAATCAGTTGCAGAGGATCGTTTGAAAGGTTTTCAAATTAATAGAAGATGCCCAGTCTTTAGCCATTTACTTTTTGCTGATGATTGCTTGCTGTTTTCTTATGCTGATGAACAAAATTGTGATGTTATCTTGGATATTCTCAGGATTTTCTGTAATGCTACAGGCCAGGAGGTTAACTTTGCAAAATCGACAGTCTTTTTCTCTCCCAATACAAACAAAAATCTTAGAGAAGAGATTAAAAATAAATGTGGAATACGGGACATGGGTAGAAGAAGTAATTATCTGGGAATCCCATTGTTGTGGGGAAGAGAGAAGAAGGAAGCACTGGACTTCATCATCCAGAAAATCAAAACCAAAACAAGTGCATGGAAAGGGAAACTGCTCTCTCAAGCTGGGAAAGAGACTCTAATCAAGTCTGTGGCCTACGCGGTTCCTGTCTTTGTTATGAAGTGCTTCAAACTTCCCATCTCATTCTGTCAAGAGATTAATTCTATTCTGTCTAACTTCTGGTGGGGAAATGCTGAAACAGAATTGACAATGCATTGGATGAGTTAGCCAAAAATGTCTAAGCCCAAGGAAAGAGGGGGAATGGGTTTTAGAGAGTTCATGACCTTCAATAAGACTTTATTGGCAAAGCAAGCCTGGAGAATGCTCAAAAACCCAAATCTCCTTTGGGTTAAGGTGATGAAGGCAACCTATTTTCCCTTCACCACGGTCCTAAATGCAACCAAAGGAAGGAATTCTTCATGGTGCTGGAGGAGCTTGTGTGAAGGAATTGAAGTGCTGAAATTGGGCACTAGATGGAATGTAGGGTACGGATGTAATATACAAATTTGGGAGGACAAGTGGGTTCCATCTCTGAATTCTTTTCGTATTCGATCTCCTAAACCAAATAGTGATAGGCCTCTCTTGGTTTCTCAGCTGATTGAAAATGAGACAAGGTCATGGAGAATGAATCTCGTAAGGGAACTATTCGAAAAAGATGAAGTTGATGCTATTGTCTTAATTCCTATAGGTCCCCAGGGACTTGAGGATTCCTTGGTCTGGCATTTTTCTAAAGAAGGGGAGTTTACTGTCAAATCTGGATTCCATGCCATTGAGTCTCTTCAAGGTCAGATTTCGGACCCTTCCTCTAGCTCCGGGTCTAGTTTCGAAAAAAAATTTGGAGAAGTATTTAGCTCACCCCAACTGCACCCAAAGTGAAGAATTTTATTTGGAGAGCATGTAATAATGCTTTTCGACCTGTGAAAATCTTGCTTGAAGGCTTAAAAGGAGATCAGTGCCTTCGTTGTGATCAAGAACCTGAAACAACTGAGCATGTGATGTTTTTCTGCCCTTTTGCACTGACAATCTGGAGAGCATCTTCATTTCGTTTTTGCCCACGTAGAGAAGGATTCAAAGGCTTCAAATTCTGGTGGAATGAAGCGGTGAGGTCTTTGCCTGACGGTGGTTTTCCTAACCCAAAAGGATACATTGCCTACCTGTGTTGGCAGCTCTGGAAATGTAGAAATGAATTTGTGTTTGAAAACAAAACAAGGGATCCTATTGAAGTGTGGTTGGAGGCTTGTTTTCTTTTTGAAGAATTTGTTGTAAAGACTTGTACCAATTCTCCTTCACGGGGCGAGCCAGAAAGGAGTTATACTTGGGAAAGACCTCCAGCCTCTTTTGTTAAAGTAAATTGTGATGCTTCTTTCGACGTGGTGTCAGGATTTGCTAGTATTGTTGTGGTAATTAGGGATGAAAATGGTGCGATTGTTGATGGAACACATGCCCTTTGTAGAGCCAATACAACTGTTGTTGCAGAAGCGTTGGCGATCAAATTGGGGTGTTTTCTTGCGAAGCGCCAAGTTTGGCAAAAGGTTCTAATTGAATTTGATTGTGCAGATGTTATTGGGCGTCTTAGTGGAAAGGCTCTTTCTCGATGTTGGCAGACTTTGGCAGTGGAGGAAGATATCCTTAAGCTCAAGCAGTCTTTCTCAAGTATTTCGTTTCTGTATGTTAATAGGAAAGCTAACTGTGTAGCCGATTGGGTTGCAAGGAAAACCAGGATTCATAAATGTCCCTCTAACTGGTTTACTTGTCCACCCAGGGAGCTGCAAAATCTTCTGTAATTCTTTTATGAAATGAAAGCTTAGTTTCTGAACAAAAAAAAAAGTAGATTCAGCTTCTCCATCGTGGACGACGTCGTCTGGGGTCTGATCACGGCGTTTGAGTCTGTCGCTTTGGTTTCCATGCTCTGCTTCTTCTTTCTCTTTTGCGACTGTACTTTCTTACTGCTGGCCGTTGTCGAAATTTACCAACGTGGCAGGGCGGAGGTCTCGAGATTAGGTGTCCGTAGATGGCCACGTGACTTTGAGTTCGGCGCATATGGAGATTCTGGCAATTTTTGCCACCTGTTATGTCTTTTTTTTTTCTATTTTTTTTATTAGGGCTAATAGAGAAGTGTCCTAATGTCGACACATCACCAGATTTGAGGTTAATTATGTCTTCTCGTACTTATTTATATACTAATACCCGCAAAGTCTAAAGAAATCATAAATGTAATACTTTGTGATTCCAATGGCTTTTTTACTTTTGAGACTTATTTTCCGTTTTTCTTTTCTTTTCTTCTTAATTATAGGCAGACGGTTCTAAACTTACGCACTTAGACTTATAAGTTATAGTGTCTGTTTGGCCTAGCTTATTCAAGTATTTATCTACTATATAAGCAAAAGTCAAGTGTTTAGCTATCAAAAATTTAAAAATTTTTAGCTTATGCGAGAAGCAAATTTTAGCTTTTGGATGAAGCTATAAATTAAAGCTTTTTCAAAAAGTACTAATTTTAATAACATGTACTTAGTGAAAATTTTAACATTTTCATTTTACTATTCAATAATTCACAAAATTATAAAGAAAATTATATTATTTTACAATAATTTATTTATTTTGTGCAATTTTTATATTTATTTAATTGTTTAATTTAATATGTAAAGTATTTTTATTTTATTTATTTATTTATTAAAAATATAAAAAATTCTATTAAATAATATTCAACATTCTACAGTACTTCTATATTAAGTCAGCCAAACGTTAATTTAACTTTGTTTAACAGCACTTTTAAAAAAGCTTTACTCAAATAATACTTTTTATAAAAGCTTCAACTAGGCCAAACAGACCGATAATTGCTTCCTAAAAGTGATAAAGTACTATATAAACGGATCACATTCATCCAACTCATTTTGTGTAATTACATCATCGAAAAAATTATTTACTTATTATATATCATATGTGACAATAGAATAACAAATATTTATTTTAATATATCTATTAATAATTTTGATGATTAATAAAATGATATTTGCTGATTTCTTTAAAAAGTTGCATGGAATTACTTAAAACCTGGGCCATTGAAGTAATTAAAGTCTACCTGTCTGTTGTTTATGTGAATTTTTGGTCCATTAATGGTCTATCTACAAATGGGAACTGCCTTTGGGTCTTTACAAATGGGCTTACTCATTCGGTGTCTATAGTTGGCAAATTAAGATTTTTTTTATATAATCATAAATAACCTTATTAGTTTTATTATAAAAAATTAATCATGTTCAAACAGAAAGTAGTAAATGAAAAAACTCTTCCAACAGTAACAATTCTAATATTCGAACTATATTCAAATATTTGAAAAAAATTATTTACTTCCACTTTTTTCAACTATTTATTGGTAAATAAGATTTTTTTTGTCTACTAAGGACTCGAATAACTTGCTTACTGATTAACTAATTTTTTTTTTGAGAGAACTGACTGATTTAACTAATTAATCTAGGAAAATAAGGGCTTAGTTAAACTTAATACGGCTGGAACATCACGTGGCAATCTAGGTATATTGAGGGTAGGAGGCTTGATTAGAACAAGAACATAGAATTGGGTTGTAGGATTCAGGGCACACTTAGGCATAAGTTCCAATATAGTTGCCGTATCACGGCAACAGGGCTTTAGGGAAGTGGCATGTGAATTGAATGCTAAAGCGATCGCAGAACTTATACAAAGAGCAGACATTAGCATTCACCAACTTGACTGTTTAATTAGGGACATTCAAGAACTTGTAAGTAGAATATGAAGTTGCACGTTTCAACATGTCTTCGGAGAAGAAAAGTTTTGTGCAGATGGCTCGGTAATGCGAGGATGTGAAATGGAAGTGGATTATGGACGGCCACAAACTCTGCTTTTATTTTTAAGATAGTTATTGTTAACAGAAGCATGAAATGTCAATTTTCCTTTCAACTTCAGATTGAATTAGTGTTTATATTTTTCTTTGTAACCGAAAAAGAAAATTACCAATGAGATCAAAACTTAGTGGTAAGGAAGATGTCTTAAAACTTTAAGATCTTAGATTTTAGTATCACTAAATGTGAGATTCACTTTAATTTGTTATTTTTATTTTATTTATAAGTTTATCTGATTATCGATTCATTAAATGTAATATATTGATTATGATTGTAATTTTGATTGAAAATATATAACTTAAAAAAAATTAATATATGAATGTTATACCCAACCAAGCCTAATTATGGATTAAGGCATAAGCCCACATATAATTATTAGGCCTTAGGCCAGACAAAATAGTTATTATACCATCACAAGTTTAACAATACCCAAAAGGTGTACAAATTATAATGATAAAAGACTTCTAGCAATAGAAGTGTCCTTGACCGAATAAAATATAGAGTACTTAACTAGGGGCAGTCTATTATACAAAGCTACCATAGGCATGCATCATGCATGAAGCTCAAGCCTTATAATTTTATTTTTTATATTCTTTCTTTCTCTCACATACTAACTTAAGCATTGAAATATGTCCTGAAAAATGATTTTTCTCTGAAAATTCGACCCAGACATCCATCCGTCCGTTTTGAAGTTGATATATCTCAAAATAATTATCAACAAAGAAAATGAATATCAATATTATTATTGAATGTCAAAAGACTATTCACTCCATCAATAAGATTTGTAATTTCGTGGTAACCTATTTTGCAAATTAAGGTTTAAGTGGTGCCACACTTGACCATTTGACTTAACATTTGCGTATGTTTTTTGGCAGGTCAAAGTCAGGCTTGAATATTTTTGTCAAATTAAAATTCTAATTTTTTTAAAATTAAAAAAGGTTTTTAAATGGTAGATAAGGGTCAATTTCAATGTTTTGTTTGTTTCTTTATCAACTTGTACTATTAGAGATCAAGTATGAATTGACCATGAAATTTATGAAAGTTACTGAAAGTTATGTCAATTCATCATATTAAAGAACATAGATATATTTAAATATTTTTAAGAGTTTTTGTACAATATACAAATTTCTTATTATAAATTATCTACGACATGTCTCTATCCTCGCCTAGGTAAAAGGCCTACAACAACAATTAAAATGACAATGATCAACAATTAATAGGACAATGAGTTATCTTTGCTACTCTCATAATAACGTTACACTATACATCGATCTTAGCATACTCAATTTTAATTTAGAAGAAAAAATTTACCAATCTCTTGGTTTTTAACATGAGAAATTTTATATCAAAGAGTTGGGATTTGAATGTTAAATCTCTTAATCTCTTATTCTTACTCATATATGTAGTTCAACTTCAATAATTTGAATTTAGGTATATTGAGGGTGGGAGGCTTGATTACAACAAGAACATGGAATTGGGTTGTAGAATTCAGGGCACACCTAAGCATAAGTTCCAATATAGTAGCCGTAGCACGGCAAGGGGGCTTTAGGGAAGTGGCATGTGAATTGAACGCTAAAGCGATCATAGGACTTATACAAAGAGCAGACATTAACCAAGAACAAGTAGATTAGTTGGCAGGGAGCTGTTCTAGCTTAACCAGAGATCTCGAGTTCGAGCCCTAGGTATACAGCTGTGTTAAAACTCTTAAGAGAGAGTTTTGCCGTTCTTTGGGTCCTGCTCAGCTCAAATCCGTATTAGTCCTGTACCTAAAATGGTGTGGGGATATCGGGTGATCTCGACAAAAAAAAGAGAGCAGACATTAGCATTCACCAACTTGGTTGTTTAATTAGGGACATTCAAGAACTTGTAAGTAGAATATGAAGTTGCACGTTTCAACATGTCTTCGGAGAAGAAAAGTTTTGTGTAGATGGCTCGGTAATGCGAGGATGTGAAATGGAAGTGGATTATGGCGGCTACAAACTCTGCTTTTATTTTTAAGATAGTTATTGTTAACAGAAGCATGAAATGTCAATTTTCCTTTCAACTTCATATTGAATTAGTTTTTATATTTTTTTTGTCAGGTTTGAATATTTTTGTCAAATTAAAAATCCAATTTTTTTTAAAATTAAAAAAGGTTTTTAAATGGTAGATAAATGTCAATTTTGATGTTTTGTTTGTTTCTTTATCAACTTGTACGATTGGAGATCAAGTTTGAATTGGCTATGAAATTTATGAAAGTTACTGAAAGTTATGTCAATTCATCATGTTAAAGAACATAGATATATTTAAATATCTTTAAGAGTTTTTGTACAATAAACAAATTTCTTATTATAAAGTATCTACTACATGTCTCTATCTTCACCTAGGTAGGCCTACAATAACAATTAAAATGACAATGATTAACAACTAATATGACAATAAGTTATCTTTGTTACTCTCATAATAACGTTACATTATACATCGATCTTAGCATACTCAATTTTAATTTAGAAGAAAAAATTTACCAATCTCTTGGTTTTTAACATGAGAAATTTTATATCAAAGAGTTGAGATTTGAATGTTAAATCTCTTAATCTCTTATTCTAACTCATATATGTAGTTCAACTTCAATAATTCGAAGTGATTGTTGCTTTGATTCATCAACCTTTAATTTGTGTAACTTAATTTACATGACTTGGGTAACTGAAAATTTATAAATATCAACTTTTTCCGAAGACAAACATGTCCCACCAGACTATATATAGATACATGAGATAGAATCATAGAAGTGATAGAAGCAAGAAATATCTAGGCTTGTTTGGCCTGACATTCATGGGCATTTATTAGACCCGAAAGATCTATCATCAAAAATCTCGATTACTAGCAAGCTAGATAGAATTACTTTTTATGATTTGGATTGTGATTTCTTTCACATCTTTCTCTATAATGAAGGTTTAGCATGTGTAATCTTGTTTTCTGGGGACTCTCTTAATCTTATGAAGATCTCATTAGTATGATCTTCAACATATTTCCATGAAGATTCAAGGATTAGGTTCCTCGCAAGTGCTAAATTGCAAATGCCCCTCCAAACATATAACTCGTTTTTTTCAATCATTTCTTTTTCTGTCCGTGAGGATCCCACCAGAGCGCCTTCTTTCAATAGGCCATGAACTAGATCAGAATCATTCTCAACGATCTCATTAGAATTGCTAGGTTCTTTCGACCAAAAGAAAAGGCAATTCAATTGATGACTTCGCACATGCATCAAAGCTTTAACTTTTATATAGCTTTATTTCAGTCTGGTCTATTACGAAATGAACTTATAATCATATATGGAGTCGACTCAACCAGTATCATATTATATATTATAACTTCATACCCCTAATCCATTTTCATTTTCGATCGAACATATCTACGTACCAATTATTTGATTTCATTTAGTAATGAAAGAAGTATCTTGATCCATATATAGAGTGTATAGACTAATTAAAACAAGCTAAATTAAAAAAAGTACCCTCAATAATTGCAATAATCAAATTTAATATTGAATTTCCTGGTACAATAGTTGCTATCATTCATACAAACATACTTACTTCGACGAAATTGTCTTATCTTAAAGGATCACCATAGCTAAATCTTTAGTTGTCAACTGGTCCTGGACAAGTGCAGATTAATTTATATTATACTATTTTTTATATAAATCACGAGGTGGTTTTATATCTTATTAGATATGAGATTAATATAAACTCACATGTGTTTTGTGACTGGCGTTGACTTAAGAGAATTATACTATAACGTATATATAATATGTTACATTTTTATCAAATAATTTCTAGTTTAAATCTTAGAATAAGTTTTTCTCCTAATCTTTTAATTTTTATAATTTAATTTCATTTTTTATGGAAATTTCATTTTTTTTAAAACTAGAAGTTGGAGAATTAATATAATATGTCCCAAAATTAAAGTGAGATATTAATTAGGCTGGCCATGCAAAAGGAAGAGTACTTCGAATTTTTTTTTTCAGTGTGTGAAAAATTAATCTGAAAACGAAGGCAAAAAAGGCAATATATAGGATATAAGCATTTGGCTGGAAAAACCTGCTACATTTTATTGTAAATGTATTCTAATTTCAAAATCATTAATTGAGGATGGAATGTGTTTCTCTTCTCCGAAAATGCAACTATGACTTTCCATTTTTATTAATATTACTAGTTTTAAACTCGTGCGATGCACGAAAATATATTAATTAAATAATAGATTTATTGATAATATATTTTTTGAAATTTTATAATATAAATTATTATATTTATGCAAAATATAACATTTTTATATTATATATTTTTATTTGGTTGTATATGACAATACAATAATATAAAAAAATTATATATTGAATATAATTATTTAAATTTTGTAAAAATTAAATAAATTTATATTGTAATTTATTGAATGAAAATAGTATATAAATAAAATTTAACATGTCTTCGATTGGAAGAAATTGAAAGCTTTTCTATCTTAAAATCAATCTCGTATATAATTTTTCTTAAATGAAGATTTTTTAACGAATCTTTATTGAGCTGAAGAGATAACAAATGATTCTTGCATGTATCACTTTACTTGATGATCCAATAGATTCCACATATAGTAAAGAAGACATTAATAAAATATTAATCTGCAATACGATTAATGTAAGTTTCGGCTATAAAATATGTAATATGAAAATATAACAAAGATAGATCCATGGGTTGTGGCTTAGTTAGCAATGCAGGCTGAGTTTGTGGGAAAAGCTCTCAGGTTCGATCCCTACTAAACACACCTTTGGGAATGGGTGAAGAGCCCTAACTGTGACTAAGCTTCGAGTATGATTAGTCTCAGACTATTAAAACGAATGAGGATACATATAGTTTACACCAAAAAAATATAACAAAGATAGTCATATTATATAAATTATACATACCTGTTTTAGAAATTTTCGATATTCAAGTTAAGGATCAAAGTGATACACCTTAGACATGATAAGCTTAGTACTTTCTGTCTCAAAATTATAATTTGTCTCTTAAGATACATTATTAATGTTATATTTATTTAAGTTAAATGTTAATAAATTAAAAAAGTAAATTTAATTAAATAGTTGTTTCTATTCTACAAAAAAATAGAACGTATTAATATCATGTCGGTGTGAACAGACTACTTTTCAAAATTTTACACTTCAAAACTCAAGGCTTGATTTTCAATTTTAACATATACTATGAGTAATTTCTGTGATGGTAATTTACTATGTGTGAAAGTAATTTCACTTATAACTTTTGAATTTTGCCTATCATATATGTTGTAGCATGGATAAAAATTTTTTTAATTTTTTTGACATTACATAGATTTAAGTTAAAAAATTTAAAGAAATAAGTGGTATTATTTTATAAAATTAATATACATGAATAAAATAACTAAAAAAAAAGATAAATAATTCAACATTAAAAACACAAGAAAACTTTTATTTTTTAATAATAATATTTTTATAAATAATGAGAGATTTCAATTCTTTTGAAACTTGAAAAAGGATAAAAATGAATTATTCAATTATTAAACTTACATCATTACCGAGTGGTCAAAAATGAATTGTGACATATTGTAAATCTTGAGTTCGAATCCAAACACTCCATCTCCAATTATTTAATATTTCTTTTTTTTTAAAAAAAAAACCTTATTGAAGTCATGTTGAATTGAAGAATGATCATACAAAGAACTTTACTTACCTTTTTCCTAATTAGATTGAAATGATATTCCAATAAAATCCATTTTAAACTGATCAATAGACAAAGTTTTGGCAATGAATGAAGACTGGCGTAAGTAATTAAAGTTTGAATGTTATGCGCAAAGCACTCATATTGGAATCCAAATGATTTCCTGTTAGTAGTCAATTTATAAGTTTAAAAAATTCGTAAGAGAAAGTCCAATAAATTCATAAATCTCAATTATGAGTTGACAATTTATCTTAACTTTAAAGATAAGATAACCTTTCTACTCTTAAACTTTTTGTAAAAAAAATGGTTTTGGCCCATTAGTCACATATTACTTGTACTTATCACAATTGCTAGTTAATATACATGCATGCATACATATATATATATATATATATATATATATATATATATATATATATAGTTTTGTGCTATAGGAGTTACTCTTCAGCCCCTTAACAAGTGGTAACTTGGCCTCTTGTTTAATTTATATGTGCCCTATTTTATTTTTACTTGGTAGGTTTTGTAATGGTCCATTTAAATTTAATTAACTTCATTTATATTCAAGCCAACCAAGCTAATAAATCAATTACAATAGGTCTAAGTTATTTATACAAAATTTTAAAAAAAATCATGCAACCCATTGCCTAACCGGCCTTTCCTAACCTATTGGTCACAATTAACCCAGATTTTACCTTTTAATCCATTTTCTAAGACAAAAGTTTGATTTGTACGATTTGTTATTTGGAGAAGGAGAGAAATTATGTCGGAGAAAATAAGTTGGGTTTTAGGTTTCATGAATTTAATGTGAATGATGATGATATGTTGAAAGAAGTTCATAAAAACTTTGATATGTTAAGTATCAAGAATATGATCATGATGGATTTAGTTTTAGTAATGATTGGACGAAAAAAATCTTAAGATAAGGCAGATGATTATGATTGAGAATGGATTATTTATAATTTACTTCGTAGCTTGAATTTGATATTTTTGTTCTGTAAGAGATAATTATGGACTTGGACTCTGGGTAAGCTGATTGAGAAATGAGAACTAGACTCATCCAAGTGTCTAGTTTAAGTGCATAATTCATTATTAAGATTTAGAAATGTATTAAATTTATTTGCGAATTTTTTCAAATTTAATTATAAATTGCCTATAAATGAATGACTGTATGAATTCGACTTGAATGCTTTGCATCCAGCCTTCCAACCATAACCACTTTCAAACCAACAAACCGCATGATCAATATAAAACCTCATCAATATCGGAAGAGAAAATTGTCCAACACTATGGCTGGAAAACCACAGAGCCCGAAAGTTTTTCTGTTCCTGCAAAGAATCCTGCTTGCAAAAACTTGGAATAAATTATACTTCCAGAGAAAAGCTAGCAACTCCCATGCATCCGAAACCCAAGTCAACAAATACTCTTTTCTTGCAAATGGAATCGAAACAATTCCAAACAAAACGTTGATGTTTCACGTGGAAGAGGTGCTCTTGAAATCTTCTTCACTCTTTCCCTACTTTTTGCTAGTAGCCTTCGAAGCTGGAGGGCCCATGAGAGCTGTCATTTTGTTTCTCTTGTACCCTATCATTTGCTTGGTTGGTAAAGAATGGGGGCTGAGGATTATGGTGTTTGTTTGCTTTGTTGGATTGAAAGAGGAAAGTTTTAGCGTTGGAAGAACTGTCTTGCCCAAGTTCTTTCTAGAGGATGTTGGGGCTGAAGGCTTTGACATGGTGATGAAATGTGGTGGCAGAAAAATAGGAGTGACTGATTTGCCTTGTGTTATGGTGGATTGCTTTCTGAAAGACTACTTGAGGGTTGAGGCTGTTGTAGGGAGAGAATTGAAGGTGGTTTCTGGGCATTTTACGGGCTTGATGGTGGAGAAGAAGGAGAGCAACGCTTTCCAGGAACTGGAAGAGTCATCAGTCATTGGCATCAGCTGCTTCAACAACTCCCTTAATCACCAACTCTTTTCTTGTTGTGAGGTTTTTCATTCTTGCCTTAGTCTCCCTTTCCTTCCTCCATAATACTTCTTTTGTTTCTATAACATGTACTAGAAGTAATTCTATCAGAATTAAATTACACGGGTTACATTAAATCTCTGCTGTCACGAATAATAAAGAATTACAACTTATCCAAAAAAAAAATCTGTTATTGTATCAGGTTATTTACATGGAAAGTGAAGCTGACAAGAAGAACTGGCAAGCTCTTCCCAGGCCGAAATACCCAAGACCACTGATTTTCCATGATGGAAGATTGGCTTTCCGGCCAACTCCTGTTACCACTTTGTTCATGTTCATGTGGATTCCATTCGGAATTCTCCTATTCCTTGTTAGAGCAGCAGTCTTCTTCCTGTTACCATACAAGTTCTCCATGCAATTCTTATGCTTGACAGGCTTGAAAGGCACCTTAATAAGCTCCTTTCCCGACCGTGCTGCTGATGAGCAGAAGCAAGGTGGTGTGCTCTATGCTTGCAACCACAGAACTCTGCTTGATCCAATCTATCTTTCAATGGGTCTTCTGCAACCTCTGACGGCGGTCACTTACAGTTTAAGCCGTGTTACGGAGCTGTTTGCTCCAATTAAGACAGTTCGGTTGACAAGAATCAGGGAGAAAGACTCGAAGATGGTTGAAAAGCAGCTGAAACAAGGTGATCTGGTCATTTGTCCTGAAGGAACCACTTGCAGAGAGCCATATTTGCTCAGGTTTAGTCCTTTATTTGGGGAGATAAGCGATGAAATTGTTCCTGTCGCCATAGATTTCCAAGTTAGCATGTTCTACGGAACAACTGCTAGCGGGTATAAATTCTTAGACCCCGTTTTCCTGCTCATGAATCCGACAAGTCACTGCTTCGTTAGGATTCTTGAGAAGCTACCGAAATCTTTCACATGTCAAGGAGGAGGGAAATCAAAGTTTGAGGTTGCCAATCATGTGCAGGCACAAATTGCCAAAGCATTGAACTTCGAATGCACATCTTTGACAAGAAAAGACAAGTACATGATCCTTGCAGGTAATGAGGGAATAGTCTAGCATACAATCAGGTAGATTTGGTCACTGGTGTTTGTTTGTATAGTATAAGATACGAAAATTTTGTGCTCTACTTTAAACGCAATAACATTTTTTTTTTAGATTTTATCAAAGTCGTATACTCATATAATTTTTATCAAATTTTAATTCTGTTACTTTTGTATTGTGTTATTGTATCATGTTTAAAGTTGTAAGATAAACAAGCAAGTAAGAACACAAATAAAATCTTCCCCAAACTTGGTTTCAGGTTCATTATTTTTGTGTGTGGAATACTCTGGGAAGAGAGGATTTGCGCATCTCCGTGGTTGAAATTTAATGTTAGCTGGTGATCTGTAATTCGATTTTGTTTCTATACAGTTCTATGATTATGATGAACAGGTCAAATCTAATGTCACAATATTCTGAAACACGACTTGGAATTTTGTTTCGTTTTTTTCTTCTTGTTTAACTGATTTTCTGTTTCACTGCAAGGTTGTCTGACCATGAATGGAAAGAAGTTCACCCTGAACTTTGATCCATGTTTCCAGTTTTCATGATTTTTTCTCGAGAGGTAAACAAATATTAACACTGAAATGTGTGAAATTATTGTAACAAACTAAAAAAGAAAAACTGCCATAGTGATAGCAGTGTGTAGATACTTGATTTTAAAAACTAATATTTGTTTCATGATATAAGTGAAAGACAACTTCTTAGAATGACTACTTCACAAGAATAATTTTTTCTCAAAAGAACTCCTTCACAAGAACAGCCTCTTATCAGAAGAGCTACCTCTTCTTAGAAGAGCTCATTCACATAATAGCTCTTCTCAAAATAGCTCTTCACGAAACAACTTTTCATAGAACAACATGTTCTCAGAATAACTCATTTATAGAACAGCACTTTCAAGAAAAAGTGAAAATAACTCCGAAATAGAGCGGGATTTTTCACTATTGGGATGTCTTGCAGAATTTGGCTTGATGGATCAGATATGGAGATAGTTAAGAATTCTCTTCTTAATCTTAAGAACTCTTCTCTTAACATTTTTCTGAAATATGAGTGTTCTTCCTTATTTCTTTCAATTCACTTTCTTCCAAAGTATAACTCCAATTAACCAAAGCATTAATGTTTTGTAACTGCCAATTCTCATTACTATGTTATTAATACCAAAGATATATAACTCTCATTCTTAACACCTATATATAGGAGTTCTGGTTATCTTAGAAAAGGACTTTTGGGCAAATCAACTAACTTAAAAATTCTCTCAAATCTTCTCTACATTGTTCTCTCAACTCAATCTTGTTTTGAACCTTGCTCAGCCTTCTACCGCCATATGTTGCTGCACTCATTCTTCATAATCTACTTTAGTCTTCCTTTCTCTCGTCTCCTGACACATCTCATTCTACTGATTTACAATGTTTCCTCTCTACAACAAAGAACTCATTTACACGAAATCAACAAGTTCACATTTTTCACACCAGAATTTCATAGTCAAACCTTCCTTTTAAGTGTTTGAAAATGCGTTTCTTTGACTATTGACATTATCAATGAAACCAAAGAAATCTTTTGACAGAAGAAAACACTGGTCCTCTGGCTTTAAATATGGTCTGCTTTTATTTCCATAAAAAAGCTCTGGAAACCAAAAATTTTTTAAAAAAATCGTTTTCGATTAAGTTGCCATTGCAAGAAGGGAAAAGGTTGTTAATCTGTACAAGGCATAATCAATGATCTTCATTAGCATCAACTTCTAAATTTATGTATTGTGTAATTAGAAATCAAATTAAGCTTTTAAAAATCAAATTTATAATATGATCATAGACCGAAACGAGAAAAAAAAACCGTAAATGAACTTTGTATAAATATTTTTTGTTCTTAACCATATTCATACGAATTTTAAAATGATCTTTTTTTAAACGTATTTAATATGTGTAAGACATGTATAACACATTTAATTAAATTGTATCAAACAAAATAACGTTTTTAATACCCATTTTTATTTAATATAAACATATATAAAAGTTAATTTAAACTTTTAATTATGATACCTAATTACCTATTCACTTCAGAATAAGCTTATAAAGACTAATATAAGCATTTAATTATGATACTAATTTTTTTTTGGTCTTTGACTTTTCGGTATCCGCTTTATGTGATTACTCTGGAGTCGAGGAACTGTCAGACCACATAAAAGTGGGGCGCCCCTTCCAGCACAGTTTGCTTCATACGCATGACTCGAACTCGGGTCATGCTTAAGGAGGAATGAGTCCTTATCACTCGATCTCAATCAATGTTTGTAATTATGATTCTTATTTAATATACAATTATTATTTTTTATATTAGTAATATAACTACAATATGAATTATAATGTTAGTTTGGTTTTAGCTCATTATTTTGAATTTGTTGGTGTTACAAACAAATAGAGTAATGTACGTACGTATATATTTTTTAAATGTTTTTGTATTTTGTTAAAAAATATAGATAAATTATGAAATTTTTGTTAATTATAAAATGTAATATTTTATTATGTATAGATTGATTAAGTAGTTGTGTTGTAATTGTCTACATTTAATTATATGTCTAGTTTTAATCAATTTATGATATTTATATTTATATTTATATTTATATATTTGGTACAAAGAGGGGACCCAAGCTTGTGGCCTTGCGAAAAAAAGAGTGAAGTAGGAGAATAAAATTTCAAAATTTACATTTAAATCCTAAATCACATTTACAATTTTACTATGTAAATATTTTTTGTTTGATGTTTAATGAAAAATGAATTGAATTTATTATGATTATATTGAATTGTTGATAAAAAAGTATTTGAAAATTTTAAACATATGTTAAGCACTATGGATGTTATTTTATTATATTTATTTTATAAATTATAACTTTAGTTTTAAAATTTAATAGTAAATTTTTTGAATTATTTTATGTTTATTTATGTTAAAATTATATTACTAATAAAAATTAATTTTTAATTTAAATATTTTTTAAATAAGTTAGTAGTAAAAAAATTAATTATTGTGTTAATCATATTTAATCATTTCTAATTGTATCGTATCATATTACATAAAATTTAAACAGACTAATTTTACATATATTAAAAATTTATTGTACGCATAAAACATATATAGACTAGTGTACAACCTTATGCGGTGCACGGAATAATTTTATTTAAATATATAAATATATTTTGTACCATTAACATAATTTTTTTAGTAATTTTAATTAGAAAAAATACAAAAAATACTAAAAAAAACTTTCATAAGGCTCAATGGATTTGGTAAGAAGGTTCAACCACTCATTATCTTGAATGCTTTTTCTCCAACACTTTTAGTAAATTTAAATAATTTGAAAGCACAAATAAATAAATAAATTAATTTACCCCATCCACATATAAAATTAAAAAAATAAAAAAACTAAAAAAAATTGAAAAACAATAACTTTACAATTGTTCACAAACAAATTAAAAAATTAAATGGAAGAGAGCAAAAACATAAAAAGAAGGTTCCATCACATATAAAATTAAAAATTATAAAACTAAAAAAATTGAAAAAAAAATTACTATATAATAGAAGAAGAAAATTAAAAATTAATTTAAAGGAATTCCACAATGATAGATGGCGAGATCTAAAAAATAAATAAATTTATCCCATTCACATAAAAATTAAAAAATAAAATAAAATTAAAAAAATTGAAAAAAAAATAGCCACTTACTATATAGTAAATTTTATCATCATTTTGCTTATCGCATTCATGACCCTTATTTATAAACAAATAAAAAAGAAATTCCAATGAAAATAGAGAAAACATAAAAAAAAAATGAAGACTTACTGTACCTTTGGAGAAAAAGATTGAGAACTAACTGAAAAAGATTCCATAGATAATGAGATTTAATTGGCAAGTTTTGTACAATGTAAATAGAAAATGAAATTGAAAGTTGGAAAAAAAGTTGGAATTGTCGAAATAGATAAAAAAAAAGGTTAAAAAACTGAATTTTTTGAAATGATGGATTGAATGTGAGAGAAAAAAAAAGCTTAGAAGAAAAATAAATGGATATGTTATTTAGATAAAATTTGAGTAAAATTTTGAATAGATAGTGTTAATATTTGAATAAGATGAGGAATGGTTTAAAAATTGTATTAGATAGTGTTAGTTTTTAAGTTAGCTTTCCATTCATTACACTAATTCCCATTTTGTAAGTGTAGATAATGGATTGTTATTCAAATAAATAGTGTTAATATTTAAATAAGATGAGGAAAGGTTTAAAAATTGGATTAGATAGTGGTGGTCTTTTAGTGAGCTTTCCATTTCTTGCACTACTTCTTAGTTTGTTGGTGTGGATAATGGGTGGTTATACAAAAATAAAAGATTGATTTGATTTTAGTTTTAATATAAATCCTAAGTGTATTTTAATAAGTTGTGTAAATCCTACGTGTATTTTAATCTTATGTGTCATGAAAAGAAATTGTTCACATAAGCGCTTGCATGGCTTACTTTTAAGGCTTCTATCTTTTTTGAAATATAATATATATATATTAGATTTAAACTCGTGCGATGCACATTAGCGATTTTAATTTATAATAATTTTTTTAAAATAAAATAGAATTATAAAAATTTATCTTGAAATATATATGTTGAATAATGTATTAAAAAATTTGATACAGATATAGAATACACAAATTGAAAAGTAATTCAAAATCAAATACTAATTAAAAAATTATAGAAAAAATAAGTATCATAAATCTTAAATATTAAATAAATTAATTAATTAAATACCTACAATTTTAATAAAAATAATTCTTACTACATTAATCATTAATAGATTATTGAATAATGTTGCATATTTGAAATTGATTTATTTTTAAAATTTAAATTTAAATGACTCCAAATTAATCTTATAAAATAAATTAGTATTGAGAACTCTATTTTTTTAGGGTTTTTAAAAAATTATATATAATAGTCTCACACATAAGAGGTAAGTAAAGTAAAAATGTAAATGGAATAAAAATGATTTATTATGTAAGGTTTTTAAAATTTAAATCAATTCAAAATAATTAGATATAATATTTATGATAATATATGTTTTTCAAAATAATAGATAATTCATATGGATATTTTCTTTTTTTAATCAAAGAAAATGATTGAACAAATAAATATGAAAAAGGAACGAAATGAAAATTAAAAAAAAAGCATTAAAGTTTAATTCAATACAAAAATGTATAAACTTAAATATCCAATTTTAAATTTTTGATAAAGTATTTAAAACCTTAATATAGTTCTGATCAAAATTTATTGATTTTTTAATTTAAGAATAACATAATAAGTGATAAAAAATTTAAATTTTGAGATAAATTTTATTTGATTTAAATGAATATAATATAATTGAATCTTTTTTTATTTCAAATATTTCAAATTTTGAATAATTAATTGAATAGAATTATTTTATAAAAATTAAAATTAATTTATTATTCAAAGTATAAAAAAGTTAAGCTATCCCCATAAAAAAATTATTTGTATTAAGAGTTTTGACTATTTTATATTTATATAAGATATAATATTGTCGTAACGTCTAGGTCCGTGAACCTAACCGCTAAACTTTAAAATTCTAGGAGTCGCCACCAACCATTCAAACCTAAGGTGTGATTGGTCACCTATTCTTGTCTAAAGATAAGGCAGGGTTTGCGTTCAAAGAATCTAGG
Source organism: Heritiera littoralis (assembly GCA_031772115.1). Lineage (NCBI taxonomy): Eukaryota > Viridiplantae > Streptophyta > Magnoliopsida > Malvales > Malvaceae > Heritiera > Heritiera littoralis. The sequence goes on along the minus strand of JAPDPK010000020.1, from coordinate 7,669,208 downwards.
ATTCGGGAGTACGGTTACGTGTGAGGAAGGATTAGCACCCCCACAACGTCCATTTTAAAATGGTACCAACTAATTTTGTGATATCTTTAATAATTTTTAACTAAATGGTCTTTAATCTTGTCAAATTCAAATATTTAAATATTGGACAATTTCTAAGAAACTCTTCATCATGCTGGCGGAATTCCTTAAATTTCATCATCACCTCAAGAGTATCCAAGAAATCACATTCGTCTTTCTCGGAGAGGCTCCGTCGTCGGATTTGTTAAATCGTTTATGAGATATTTTATTTTTTATCTTTTATTCTTATTTTTTATCTTCTTTTTATTTCCTTTTTAATTATCCTTTATTTTTTATTTTATTTTTTTATCTTTATTTTAATATTATTTATCTTTTGAAAATAAATGTCGATTATTCTTCTTGAAAATTTTCTTTAAATCTTCCATCATACTGGCGAAATTTAAAGAAAACATCTCACCTAGGAATTTTAAAATGTCAGCCATTCGTGACACTTTATAATTCCATCATCGGGATAACCTCCACTTATTCTCAATTTATTATTATTATATTTTTATTTTTTAATCATTATTCCCTAATTTCTTATTAATATTTATGTTTATTTTATTTTTAATAGAGATTGATTATTAATATATATTTATATTTTTTTAGAAATAAATATCGATTATTAATATTGAACAGTTACCTTAAATCTTCCATCATGCTGGCAAAATCTAAGGTAAATATCCTCACCTAGGAATTTCCGAAATGACGAACATTCGTGACACTCGGAATTCCATCATCGGAATAATTTTTTTTATTTTATTAAGTAGTTATAATTTTATAATAATTAAATATCTTACATATATATATATTAATATTGAACATCTTCCATGAATTTCCATCATTCTGGCGAAACCCATAGAAAACATCCTCACCTAGAAAATCTGAAATGTCAACCATTCGTGACACTTCAGAATTCCATCATCGGAATAAGCTCAGCTTATCTCTAAATTTTATGATTTTATTATTTTTTTCTAATTTTTGTTCCATCTATTTTATTCTATTATTTATTTATCTTTATTCATTTTTCTTAAAGATTCTTATATCTCTATAATTTAATTTTAAAATTTTATTTTATAACCCATACAAACTAGTCATGCAAACTAAGTCCATATGCGAACAAGTCATACCACACAAATATACAAACTATAAGCAAATCTAATAAATTATCAATTATATATAAAATTTTATTATTCAAATTATCAAGTTAAGTTATTATCATGCAAGTATATTAGTATGCAAACTCTAATTAAAGCTCATATCAATCTTTAAATTCACTCATTAAAATATATATTAGTATATCAATCAATATCAAATATTCATATATTAAACTTGTTAAATCATCATGCAAACAATTAGTATACTGACTACCACAAATAGTTACCTCATTAAATTAACAAACCTGATACGTGTTCCTCCTTTGGCCTATCTTTTATACTTCTTATATTCCTTATCTCCTTCTCCACGTGATTGAAACGAGAAATAGAGTAACGGCAGCGCAAAACAGCACAGCAAAGACGCACGAGGAAACGACGCTAGGCAGCAGGGATAAGGTGGCTCGGCTTGTAGGTAGAAACGATGGAAATGGTGGTGCGGCAGTGATTATTGATGATAATGATAGAGATAGGGATCAGCCGCCCGACAGATGGAAGTGCTCGGGTTGACTGCTTGATTGTGTATATTTTATTGTGTATCTGATTGAGTGTCTTAAACCCTGAGCTTTAATCCTTTTTATAGCTACAAATTAATTAGAGTCCTAATACAACTATACTTATTCTAATAATTATCTCCTATTTTATCTATTTTATTCTTATGTTAATCCTAATCTAATTCTATCAAATTTAATATTAATCCATATAATTATCCTAAAAAATCTAATTATCCTAATTATCTAATCCTAAAATTAATTTTATTTTTATTTCTTTTTATCTTTTCTCTCTCTTTTCTTTTCTTTTTTTTTTTAATTCCTAAATCCTATTTTAATATTAATTTCCTAATTAATGTTAATTCTAAATCTAAAAATTCTAATTTAATTCTAGCCTAATTCTAAATTGTTAAATTAAAATACAAATGTCATCCAACCCAATTAATTATTTATACAAATTAAGACCCCGGACAAAATAGGGTGTCTACAAATATTATTATCAAAAATTAAATCTTATTGAAATGAGAAGTGTAACCCTGAATTCATGATTATGTGATTACTAGTGCACATTTTATACTTTAATGATAAAAAAATTCATCTTACCACATATACGTATGTTATTTAAAAAAATGCATCGAAGTAAAAAACTTATACCAAGATTAATTATTTTTATAAATATGTTTTTAATGTGTATAGCAACAATACATATACATTGATAAAAGATGAGTAAAAAAAGTTAATAATTGATATGTGATTTTTTAAATTTTAATATATATATAATATAAATGTTTATTTTTTAAAAATTGAAATAAATAATTGTTTTAAAAAATAATTAATTTATTTTTTAATTTTAATATATATAAATTCCTATCTTTTAAAAAACTAGAAAAAATTATTAATTTTTATTTTAAAATATTACACGTGTCAAATTTTTCAATCATCCACATAGGATATTGTACTTAAATGCTTTGACTTATATACTATATAAATAAAAGATTTGATATATCGTGTTTGTGGCATATTATAAATTTTAGATTCAAATTCAAGCATTTTATCTCTAATTATTTAATATTTTTTTTGTAACAAAAAAAACATAAATAGTTTTTTTTTAATTAAATTAAACTAAATGAAAGAAATTAACAAAATAACTAATTTTTTGTTGACCTAAATTAAACCGGGAGTTTCAGGTATCCAAAAGCCCAAAACTTTGTCATCCCTGAAAAATCCCAACTACAGTTCACAGCTAAACAGAAAGTCAAAAACCTAAAAGCTTTACCTTTCTGTCTGCAAATCAATCCTAGAGATGGCATGGATGCAAATCCTGAACAACACAAAGGCAATTCCTATTTCAAATCCACTTGGGTTCTCGAGGTTCTTCTCCAAGTCCAGTTCTTTTGTTGGTAAGATCTTCTCTTTGCATCATAAACATTAGCAAGAACATTGAAAGCGAAACATTCCCATGGTTCTGTTTGGTTCCTGGGAAAGAAATATAATGTTATTTGTGTTTTACTTGCTAGTTTTGTGGGTTTTGTTTCTTAAGTTTTTGCTGTTTGTCCGTTTGGTTTTGCTGTTGAGAGGAAGTTCATATCTTTCGAGCTTTTCTAGTATTGCTCGGTAGAACGAGGGAATGGGAGTAAAGTTTATATTTTTTTATGGTTTACTGAACTTCCATTGATAGCTAAATGATGCTAATTTGAGTTGGCTTGTTTTTTAGTTCTTTTACTTTATAAGAAAATGGTAGCAAACAAGAGTTGAAAAAGAAATTGTGGGCTTTTTTATTCATGTTGTTTAGATTAGTAGAGTTCTCAAGAAATTTCTGTTTAAGATAGCTACATAGACCTTACTCAACATGAACTTTGTCCATTTTCATGTCTACAAGCTAAGGGTAAAGAAATTTACCTGATCTAGGATAGGTGATAAGGGTCTTTTTCCCCTCCTGTCATAAGGAGAATTTATTTTCTCTAAAGTAATTCTATTTTGAATGCCATTTCTTTTGGATGGTTGTAATCTTAAAATGGTGAAAAATGAATTTGAGAAGTGATCTTGTTATTACTGCAGTGAAGGTTGGAATACCAGAATTTCTGAATGGAGTAGGGAATGGGGTTGAAACTCATGTAGCAAAGCTGGAATCTGAGATTGGTGACTTTCAGAAACTGCTCGTCACCCGCACACTTAAGCTCAAGAAGCTTGGAATTCCTTGCAAACATGTAATAATTCCCAACTCACACTCTAAACACAAATTGTGTTTAATGTGTATGCGTATGTTGAGCAACTGCATGGATGCTTATTCATCCTACTTTTATGCAGTTATAGTTTGATTATCTAGTTTTGCAGTATCATTAATATCTTATGCGTATATAAGGATTTTTCCTGCTCCAACAGTGTTGCTTCTAGTTTTGGAGATAAAATCCTAGCATGTTGCTTATCAAACTAGAATTGCAGCTGGCTAAACTATTAAGATACTGTTCTTCTGTGGACTTAGTCTAAAGCCATATGTTTATTATTTGCTTGATTGCTTAATATAGTAAACTAGTTTGAGTAGTTCATTAGTGTGTACCCTTTAGGATCTACCAAAACTTAAGCTTATGCATATGGGAGCTGCTAACAGTTTGAAAGATTAGGATAGAATAGAATGGAATTTAAATTGATAGAATGGTTTAGCAGCTGTAATTTAGAGTTTATTCTCATCTCTTTCAGAAGACATTGTTGGGATGCGAAGTTTGTTTGTTGCCAAGGGGTTAGGCTTTACTTTTCTTGACATTAGCAGGTGATTCCTTTTAAACTTGTATCATAAAGTTTGAGGAGCTGTCCGTCTACTTTGTTAATTCTCTCTCTTAAAAGGGGAAAAAAGTTTTTAATGGGTTGTAGAGAAGATGTTTTTAGTGTTAGCTGTTGAGCATGTGCTGGTTTTTCATCAATCCGATGGATTAGATACTACAGCTATGCTTACTAATTGTTACATAAAGAGTAGAATGTTGGCATAGATTCTTGATATTTGCTAAGATAAATTATTTTTATGTGCAATTTTACCGCCCTGTTGTGGCAATTTCATCTATACTGGCTAACAAAATTTGACACCATCAATAATCTTGTTGTCTTATGAAAGTGTTGTTTTTTGGGTGTAAAAAGCTTTGCTATTTAAAAGTGTGGATGAAATATATATGTTTGTATAATTTTCATTTCATTTCATTTCATTTCTACAAGGACTGAGTCATTCATGGTTTTTGATTTTGGTCTTGCAGAGAAAGCTGATACTGAAATACACCCACAAATATAGGTTGGGTTTGTGGAGGCCGAGAGCTGAACGCCTGAAAGCCTAAGATGTTACTGTACCCCAGAATGGTGACGGATGTATGTTTCTATATAAGACTGAAGAGTCTTGGGGTTTTTGGCTTCTATTTATAACCGTTGGTCACCTTTTGCCTCGTTTCAATGGTCAGAAGTTTAGTGATTTAGGTCATTATCCAATGCATGGTACACTGAATTCAGTGAAATTTGCTTGATATATTATTCTTCATCCAAATTATACGATTTCTTTTGCGTTACACTTGTGTAGCGTTTAAATGTTTCACTTCCGTCTATTCATGTAAGGTCTGAAATGCATGTTTGCATATATAAGCAGAAGCAGAAAGGTATGAAAATGAATTACATGGTAACATAGTGAATCTGCAGTATTTCTGTGGTAGACCATGGCTGATCATGTTCCAAAGCCTTGCATCGGCAATCATCAATCCAGGCTGCAGAGCCCTGTTGCTGCCCTTTCTCCCTTATCAACCTGAAACTTACTGTAATTCGCTACCAATAGAAGTAAAGTTGCCTCAACAAGAAAGTAATTAGACTGAAGAAACCATGTCTGTCTTCACCACATTCAATAATTTTGCAGGAATTAAATGTACTCGAAAGCAGTTTCCCTCATCCTACGAGAATGAATCTGTGTTTCATTGGATACTTGCAGGGCAAAACTACAAACCCGAGCAGAAACTCATGGTTAAAATGCTGTAAGAGGTGAAACAAACCAATCTCATCAAAGCTCTGCAGATAAGCACCATACGTGGGAGGCTGGTATTTCATGCTGTTATTTCACGTGCAAGAATTGAACTTAAATCTAGCAGCAATTTCCACCCACACCAACAAGTCTCCTGAGGTTCTGGGAAAAAAGTAAAAACTCCTGAATAATCCCTGCCAGAAACATTGGTATATTTACTCTGAAGTTTTGAAGAACTTTAATCCTATCAGCATCATACATGAGAACCCAAGATACCTCAAAAAGTCAAAAAAAATAAAATCTGTCAGCAAATATGAACTTGAAAAGTCTAATTGGGAGAGTAAGAAACAAACTTAAATGTATACGAGTACCATCTGAAATTCTTTTTATTCATGGAGAGTACAAGAGAGGAAGGACAATTGAACTTTAAATCTAATCTTTTCTTGAAAAGGAATAACAACGGCTAGGCCAAGCTTAAGTTCTTATTATCCGAATTAACTTTCCCCGCTGTAATTTGGCATGAATAATGAACTGCTGCTGCTCTTGTTCATATAATTATCTTCCAGCATGCCATTAATATTTAATTATGATAGATATGCTAATCATACATTAACAATTGAAGCCAAGCAACCCAACCTTGGAAAGAAACAATGGTCGCATTAACAAATCCTAGGAGCATGTTTGCTCTAATCTATTTAAAACATGAAAATTAATCCTGGGTGGCAAGCTTGGTACCTTGGAAGATTATGACACAGATGAAGAGAATTGTGATGATCATTGCAAAAACGTTACTCTTCGATGAAGATGCCTTATCAGCTCTCATTTTCTGTAATGCCTTGATTCTTTCATGCCTTGCACGCCTCAATCTCGAAAGCTGAGAAATCTCTCTAACCAGCTTGATATCAGCTTCATTGAAGGTTGGGCCAGCAGGAGGCCGCGGTGGCTTAGGATGCTTCTTAGATCCCCTCTTTGTTTTCTTCTGGTCCACCTCCTTGATCATCTTTACACCCTTTCCTGAACTAAATGAATTGTTGCTAACTGTAGCAGATTCATTTTGAGCTGCAACTTGTGGAAGCTGTCTAAGACCGTGTTCTTTGATTTCATCTTCATCGCTTATGGTGTCACCATTTTCCAAATCAGCAGCTAAATTTCTTGCCTTTGAATCTATTTTATCCATCTTAACATGACAAATCTATTTGAGAATTTCATCCCATTTTCTTATATCATGAAGCAGAATATATATCTTCGATAATATTCCATGTAAAAGGAAATTAAATTCTCATCATTATACATAGGTTCAGAAAGAGAATCCTTTTCGTTTGAGTTCATGCATGTCCTACATGAACCTGGCCCTCCCGTTTTCCCTGAAGCAAACCTAAGAAAACCAAAAGGAAAAAGAAAAGGAAAATCAGAGAATCAAATGACCGAAGCTGCTACAACTAGATATAAGAAAGCATGCACAGGATTAAGAGCTAAGCCCAAATCATGGCAGAATCTGAGGGTTCTTCATTAATTTTATATATTCTTTTGTTTTTTTTTTCCCAATGAAATCATTTTTCTTGCATTGTTCTCTTCTTTTTCGGCAACCAAATTAACAGAATCACATGAATTACTGCTAAGAAAAACAAAACAAATCAGGGAGTAGAAATTAAGATATTTTTAGAATGTTCAGTTTTTCGGTAATGTTTTCTAACCACAGATTACGAAAGTACAGAAGTAGATTGCAATGAGAATCTTTATTTCTTGTTCTTGGTTAATATCAAATCCTGCGTCCAAACCATGGGAAAATATTAAAAATGAGATCTGTTCTCTTGTAATATTCATCTGCAAGATTGACTTTAACATCAACAACTCGACACAACACACATGACTACAACAAACAGTAGTATCCTAGAAAGAGCTTAACTAATTGTTTTTATATTTTTGACAAAGGAAGTGGAGAATAGAGAAAGTGGTTGTAGATGTTAAGATTTGAATAATGATAGTTTTTTTTTAGGCAAAGCAACCAATAATACGAAAAAAGATTGCAAATGTTAAGATTTGAAAAATCAAATTTATCGAATGTCACTTTTTAAAAGACATATTGCATACTTTTTTTTTAACAAAAGAAGTTGAGAATAGAAAAAGGGATTGCAGATGTTAAAATTTGAATATTAAATCTATCCAACGTTACGATCTAAAAGGGCATATCTAATAGTTTTTTCTAAGCAAAGAAAGTCGAGAACAGAGAAAAGGGTCGTAAATGCTAAGATTTGAGCACTAAATCTATTGAATGTCACCTTTTAAAAGTGACTAAATGCACCATTTGAATGAAATTTCGAGTTGAGCATACTCGGTAACTTGTTTACAAGGAATAAGCAACATTTGGACTTTAATTAGGTATCTAAACACTCTAATCCGAAGTATAACCATTTGGTAAAACAACAAATAAGGAAAATGTGGGGGAAATTGAGGATATAAGGAGGCTAATTTATAGTGAGCTGTCCTAAACCAAAGATAAAAAGGGTGGTCCATACATGAAGCCTCTGCATGAGCAAAGGGTCACAATCCCAGCCACCAAGGATCCACGAGCGGGAAATGTTCCAATGGGGCCCCAACAGATGCAAAGATGTCGAGCCTTGAGAGTCAAAGCTTTTTGTTACAAGACATGGAATCACAATCAGGACAATGTGTGCCTAAGAATGAGGCCACGAGTTTCATTTACGGGGCAGCACAGCACCACCCACCACCCTTAACTCCACATGTGGGCAAACTGCCCTTCCCGCACCCTCCTGTTTGACATACATTTTGTCCTCTTCCCCTTTGTTTTTTGGCCCCCCCTACTCTCTGTCCTCTTTTCCTAGGGCCTCCCCCCCTAATCCCTATGGTGGCTTGGACCCTTTGACAACTCAAAAGTAATTCCTTGTTTTGTCCTTTACCGCTAGCTTCGTTGTTTATTAAATTTTGGCCGCGGTTATTTTCAATCTCATCGTTCATTCAAACGGATTTTAAATCAAGATTTAGTAAGGAATTTGGATGAAGCTGGAGATAAACCGGCAAGTTTGTGTGATAATAGATAAAGGCTGTGAATGGCAGGATCTCCTGGAGCACAATGCAATGGTAGAACTAGAATATACGGTGGTTGATCCAATGGAGAAGCATCATTCGGTTGCCAACATGACAGCAGCTAACTCATGGCATAACAATGTCAAAATCAGGTACCACCAAGAAAGTGACATGTGGCACGCCATGCTGGAATACGTGCCGTAACTTACAGCCGGGAAAACAAGAAATCTGAAAATAAAATTTCTTTGGCCTCCTGGTGAATGCTGACATTCTTCCCTTTGTTTGATTTGAAGTATGAACTCTGATGGAATGGAGCCAATTGAGCTGGCTTCTCCTAATTAATCACAAAGTTTTCAAGTCAAAGGCACCATGTATGCAAATTTGGCCAATAATCCTTAGGACATTCAAATTTCGAACCCTATTCTTTGAGTAAATTTACGATAGAATTTTGATTAGTATCAATGTTTGAAGAACTCAAATTCTTAATCATTTATCGACTTCCGTATGTATGCAAGGTTATAATCTGAACATTATAATTAAAACATCAAACATCAATTCAAATTTAATTTCCGGAATACAATGTGGTAGAGACCATTGGTGGGGGAGTCTTTAAGGTAAAATGATGGTTTTAATTTTGATATCAAATATGGGAACCAAGAACAAGAACTATATAGTAAATCTCCGCAAATAAATGTTGACATTAATTTGGTCACCAAAGATGAACAAATAAAGAAAATTCAAGCTCATAAATTCTTGTCTAGTCTTCTAAGAAGCTAGAGCGAACCAAAACAAACAATAATTGAGAATTCACAGGGCCTCAGGCTCCCATGCAAGTTATGTCAGTATCACGTGCGTCAGCATCATGTGCACCAGCAAACCAACAGCTTGAAGCAAAAGAAGCAAAACCCAAAGCTGACTGCTCTTTGGAAAATTGAAATCAATCTTGACCAATTGCAGAAAAGAAGTAGGAGGTGATGTGATCAGGTAATGTTAGACGAGACAGCATTTTCTTTTGCAAGACTAGTAGTTTTCAATCCATGTTATGGTAACTGTCTCATTTACCTAATTCAATCTATTCTCTTTTTTATTTTGTTCCCATGTTTTTGTCTGTCCAAGTTACTCTTTTTAGGACACCTGACCTAAAATTTATGCATGGTTTCCTACATTTAGAGCAACTTATTTACTGTCGCCGACAATATTTTGATTGTGACATGTTTTAAAATTTGAGTTTGAATTCAAGTAAGTTTGTCCACCACTTCCAATTAAAAAAAAAAAAGACAGTTTGGGGTTCTAGCAACAATAAGAGAGCCCATATATAAAATTTATGTGAAAATAGCAATTATAATACAACCAAATTAATTAATTAGCCCTTCTTTTGTATATAATATAAAAGAAAAATCAAATAAAGGAACCGATGAAGTTGTAATCAAGAGCCTCAAACATAAAATATATTGATTAAGAATCTAAAATTTATAGAACTTTCATGTTTTAAAAATAGAAAATGATCAATTAAATCAATATTCAAGTTATGAAAATGTGTCTTATTGGCTAAGATTCATCCTTTGATTTTATTTGTTTTTTCTAGGGGAAAAGATGGTAATTATTGAAGTAATTGAAGCCTATTACGTGAGATGATTGCTGAAGGCACATGTTAGTTGGAGAAGGAAAAGAAGATTGGGCGTGGTTGCATTCACATTGTTTTGTTTAATGGAGGCACATGGATGCATGTGAGGAAATGGCGTATTAGGCAAAGCATGAGGCGACGAAAGCAAATAAAAAAAAACTGATGTGATTTGTTGGACAAAAGAAAGGTACAAAAAACCACAAAAGAACAAGGCATGTGGTCCTTTGATTTTTAACCACCTTGCTCATTTCACCAAATTGTAAATTGGGGCTCCCCATAAAAGGCCAAAACTTCTCTTGATAAGGATGCCACTTGAGCATCCCACATGTCTCAATCCCTATATTAGACAGCTTGGCTTTCATGTTACCACACGTGTTAGTCCTTAAATGGTGAAAATGAGAATCCCCTGAGTGATCATCCTGCCCTTTTTCCCATTGCTAGGGTGGGGTAACCCTTTATTTGATTCAATTCAATTCAAACCTTGTTTTAGAACATTGTGGAAATATGATGGAAATTGCTAGGCCAGTTCATTCGAGTCTTCTTAAACATGGGAACTTCATGTTGACATTTCAAACATAAATATATTTTTGTCAAATTTTAATTTATGTCAGTTATCTTTATTTTTTATTATTCACTCGTATCCGTGTCTAAAATTATCAAATCTAAAAATTGAAAAAGATTGCAATTCCAATTCAAAAAGCTAGAACTTTCTTTTCTTTTTCTGGCTTTAAAAATTAAAGATGGGGAAATTTTCCGTTTCTCAAACGGCCGTGGGAAGTTTTGAAGGGATTCTATGGGGAGGGCACATGCAAGGCATTTGGGGGGTGGGACAAGGGGGTGGGTGCACTTGAAAACGTAGGGCCATCGAGGCACATGTGCTGCGAAGGGCTGCTTCCTCAAGGGCACATGTTGTGAGGCTGTTTTTGCTTATTAACACTCATTTTGGCATATGTTTTTCCTTTCATTTCCTTCCCTTTTGTGTTCTATATCTTACAAATATCTCTCCCATTTAAAGTTACATGTGACAAACTTGTCGCAAACTGGATTTTGTGTTACCAAATCTACGTACATTTCTTTTGCCGACACAAGTTTGATTTTGTTTCCATCTAATTCCAAGTATGTGATTAATTATTACCTAACTAGGATGAGGAAGAGTTAATAATTTCGAACTTAATTCAATTGGTTCATGTAAATTTTCGTAAGATAATTTTCAGTAAATTTAATGTTTCAATTTCAACACCAACATCTCGTTTTTAACCTTTATATTACGATATCTTTCAAATGATCATACGTCATTTGTCAAATTTAAAAATTTTACGAATTTGAAATTCGAATTTTAATATATATATTTCTTTTAGACCGAAACCTCCATTAAAAAAAAACACTTTCTCCATTTTGATTTACAAAAGTAATTAAATGCCAAATCTTTCAATTTTTCGAATGGTAATCGTATTTATTTTGTTGACATGAATATTACTATGAGTGTGACAATGTGATATAACTCTTAAGATTTAATAGTACAAAATTTAAATAGTATGCCTTATAATAATGAACACTTTCTCTCAATGACAACAATTTTTGTCATTACCCATCCCATCCACCATTCTTTTATTTAACTAAAAACTTACTTCAACATTCATAATTCATAACAAAAGATACTCCATTAATTTCCATGTAAATTCTTATATTAATAAATCCTAAAATCACCCAATTTAGTCATCATGTAATCCAATTAGGCACAGAAATTTTATAACCAATAAAGAAAAAAGCTAAGAATAAATAAAGCAAGCTAAACATCATTATTTATTATTATAATAATTATTATTCCACCAAAATCAAAACTTTTGCCGAAAGGAATCAAAGAGTAGCTGGCATGTTCTATTCTATTTGTTAATTAACTAATTAATTAATAATAATTAATTAAATGATGCTTAACAAAGAAAAAAAAATAGAGAGCAAGTGGAGCTCAAAAAGATGAAGAAAAAGAAATGTATACAATAAAATACGAATTTAAAAATCTCACTAAAAAAAGTTTCCAAAATAAAATAATAATGATAATAACAATAAACACCTTTTCACGATTTTTTACGAGTTGCCATTAGAGCCAAGCCGATCAGCCGGCGGTTGTGCTCCACCGTTGCCGGCGAGAAACTCGGTAATAGCCGTCATGGCTCGAACTTGCATCTCTAAAGCTGCTATGTAATCACTGGTTTCTTCTAGAAGGTTCGAGAACGATAGTTTCCGGCAACCGGGAACAAGCCGTCCCAAAGCCTTCAACTGCCTCTCAACAACAGGCAATTTTCTCTTCTCCCTGTTGATCTCTGGCTTCCTCAAACTTCTACTTGCGGCGACCTTCGCTTTCTTATGTTTCCTCATCTTGGCGCCAGCACTGAGTCGATTGGCGAGAATGGCTCTGCTCCAACGCGTCGTTCCCTTGGCCGATACGGCGAGAACTGTGTTCGCTGCTTCGCGTACACCCTTGGCGGAAGCAGAAGAGGAGGTCCGACGAGAACGACGGAGAGCTTCGATGAGCTTGTAGGAGTAGATCTGTTGCTCTCGTTCGGTTCGCCATCGCTTGGTTCTTTGGTTACATTGGTTTGGCTGAAAAGGACCTGGCTTTTCATCTGGTTTCCTCCGTCTCTTCCGTTTAAACTCCGGTGACGTCTCAGGGCTGGGCTCGAGGTTAGGTATCAACGAAGCCATGGAAAGCTTGAAACTTGAGAGTAATTGCAGAAAAGAAGTCGGAGCGGAAAGAGAGAGGAAGAGAAGAGAAGAAAAGCTTTTCAATATTATTGTTTGGGAAGGAGAAGAGCGAAGTAATTCAGTTGGGAAGAGAAGCGGGGATCATGGATTACTTATAAAAGCGAGTCACGGGAAAAAACACGCGCCCATTCCCAACCAAGGTTCTGTCCCTCGTCTTTTCATTCAATAACTAGGATGCTACCCCGGCCCCGATTCGCACGGAATTATTTTTCTTAAAATATATATTATAAATAATAATAATAATAATAAAAATCAAAATAATTATTTTAAAAATATTAATTTATTAAATAAAAATGATAATATTTAATTTATCGATTAATTATTTTATTTATTTTTTATTTTATTTTTAAAATAAATAAATAAAATTTTAACACAAAATTAGAAAATTAAACAGATCAAAATAAAAAAAAACTTATAAAATATTTAAACTTTAAGAACAAAAAAAAATAAAATATTTATATTTTATTCAGTTTGATCTTAATTTATTTGTTTCAAAATAAATTCAGATTAGACTAATTTTCACTACTACTTTTTTATTTGTTGTAGTCTTTAAGTGTTTAATATTAAAATTATTTATTTATTACTTCATTTCTTCTTTTATAACCTTTGATTTTTATGTTTAAAGAATTTTTTATAAAAGTTTTTGATCTATGGATTTAATTTTTATAATTTTTTGTTTTTATTTGTGTTTAAGTTTTAAAACATTATTTTTGAAAATTTTTGCTTTATACTATAATTTTACCCTTTTTTAAATTTTTATACTATTTGTAATATTTTTAATATTTTATTCAAATTTTATCAAACTAAATTTTTTGGATATTTGATTTGAATTTTTAATAAATTTTAAGACGTATTTTTGAATTTTTTACATGAATATTTGGTTTAGTTCCTCAAAAAAATTATTTGAATTTGAATTTTATTTTAACTTTAGAAAAATAATAAATATTTATAAAAGAAAAAATTGTAAATATATAATTTATTTTTTTTCAAATTCTTTTGTTTGAACTTTCATTATCTCTCTCTTCTCTACATAGTACGTTTTTTTTTTGTATATTTAGTATTTTAATATTAAAAAGTTTTAAAAATAAATATTTTTATTTCAATTAAAAAACATCACATATGAAACTAAAAACTATCGCATGGCTAAAATTATTTTTAATATTTTTAATTTTAAGAAAAAAAATAAAACTAATTATAAATTAAAAAAATAAAAAAATTGTCTCTAAAAAGGTAATGAAATATCATGTGGCGGCCACTCACTTATTAAAGAATATCTTTTATACCCACCAATATTTTAACCCATGATGTTAAGTGGTTTTTATCAAACCAAAATAATATAAAATTAAAAATATATAAAAATATAAAAATATAATATAATATTAAAAAATATAATATATATAAAAATTAAAAAATATAATATAAAAATATGAAAATAAAAAAGGGACATATGTCAAACCCATATTAATGGGATTCTTTTTATTACTAGTTATAGATTTTAATTTTTTGTAACCAAAGGAAGAATAATAATTTTAATTTTTTCATTTTTAATTTTATTTTTGAAAAAAATTAAAAAGTAAAAAAATCTCGTACACCAATAATAAAAATTTTAAATTTTACTAACAAAATTAATAAGATGATATATATTTTTAATTAAAGAATAAATATTTGATAATCTTTTAATTTTGTTTGTAAAATTAAAAATGTATAACATTTTACAAACTTTTAATTTATCCAACGAAATCTAAACGGAAATTTATATCTGTTGTCAATTATTAGATGAACTATTTATTGTTGGTAAATATTTTTTTTTATATGGATTCATATAAAATGGTAAAAATAATGATAGCATTACTCAGATGGTATCATAGTAATGCGATTCAATTGCTGGTGAGCCAGCCTGAATTGAGTTAGAAACAAATTGATTGTTGGTGAATTTATGTGTGAGTGGACAACAAATTCATGAAGCAGACCAACTTATTCAATTTTCCCTCATGCAAATAAATAAATGAATTAAAAAAAGAAATAGTAAAGTACCGATACACTCAAGGGTTGTGGCTCAGTTGGTATCATAGGCTGAGTTTGGGGAAAGAGTTTTCGGGTTTAACTCCCACTAAACACATCTTTGAGGAGGGGTGAAGAGCTTTAACTGTGACTAAACCCCGAACATGATTAATCTCAAACCGTTAAAACGAATGAGGATACCTATGGTCTACAAAAAAAAAAAGTACCGATACACATCTACCATGGCTAAAGGTTCAAATACTTTGGAGTAGGGGTGTTCATTCGGTTAAATGATTTCTGTTAACCAACTGACCGAATTGATTTTGGTTAAATGGTCGGCCACCGAAATAATTTCGATCAGTTAACGAAAATGATTTTTTAAAAAGTTCGATTATCGGTTAATTCGATTCGAAAAGTGAAATTAACCGATTAACCGAATTAACCGATAAATATTATTTGCTTCCATGCATGTTGAGCACCATGTTCATTATGAGATTTTAATGTATTAACAAGTGAGTCTGACTTGAAATTGCAAATGCAATATGTTTTGGTGTTATAATGATTGTAACTTGTAAATAGAATATGTTAATTGTTGAGTGCAGGACTGGAATTGATCTTATAATGGTTAAATTGACTGTAAATTAGTCTATTTTTGGTGTTATAATGGTGTTTTGTTCAAGAGCTGGAACTGTTTTGACGTGAAAAGAAGAGAGTTTTATATAATTTCGGTTAATCGGTTAATTAACCGATTAACTAAATTTTATTTCGGTTCGATTAATATGAAATTATAAACTTTAATTCGGTTAATAAAAATGAAAATACGAATTTCGATTAATATCAAAAATATAAATTTTAATTCAAAAATTAATCGACCGACCGTTTGAGCAGCTACTTCGAAGCAATTAGATTTTGGCAGCCAAAGTTCATGTTTGCTTGAATACGAAGTGCAACGGGGAAGGAGATAATACTATTTCTATGGGTACAAAAGTATACGGGAAATGACGTTTTTTCATGATGTCAGTTCAAGTGATGAAAAATTTATTTATTTTTATTATTTTGAAATCGACTTCTGTTCAGAGACTGTAAAAAAAATCATTTTCCATGAATTGGTTGAATCGATTCGGAAAAAAATATTTACTAAATGAAACCTAAAAATCCCGTATTGCTCAAAATAAAATGCCGAAAATGGTCAAATACTAGCATATAATTTCTAATTGTTTGCGAAATTTCATGTTAAAGCATGTGCTTATTTGTGCAAGTGGGCAGGGTGTTGAGGCATTGGCTTGGCTTCTTCCAATTTCTAAATTAATAAATGGTTATTATCTTATGCATAGTAAGTGAACGGTTTTTTTTTGTTTTGACAAGTAAAATTAGATGATGACACATATTTTTTAAAAAATATTAAAAAATTTAAAATAAATAAAATAAAATATGTGTAATCATCATAACTTTACTTATAAAGTCCAAAAATTTCACTGATAATATATTGAATAATAATCTTAAATAAAAATAAAGTCAAATTTTATTATTTTAAACCAAATTTAAATCAATATATACAAATTTGGCGCATTATATTTTGCATGAAGGATAAGTTTGCAGCTGAAATTAAAAAAAATTCATGTTGAAGCGTCATGAACTGACTCTGCTCCCTTTGATTACAAATTTTCCAAACGAGTCAAAACTAGCTAGCTTGATAATTGATAAAATTGAATTTGGATTAATTTCTAATTGATGACTTTGCTGGTCAAGACCAGAATTTAATGGAATTGACATTATTAATAATTCATAAACAAAATTAAAAGATTGTCACATGTTTTTTTAATTAATTTTTAAATATAATAAATAGTATCTATCATCTTGTTAACTTCACTTATGAAATTTAAAAAGTTTATTGGTGATATGTTGTATAATTATTCGTTAATTATTATTATTATTATTATTATGGGATTGAAATGTACTGTAATAGCTTTATTAACAAATTTGCTTAGGAAAGACAAAGTTGAAGATTTCACTTTAAACACATGTTACCTGGCTACTTTAGTTTACATTTTAATTTTAAATTATCATTAAGATATAATATAAGGCCACAAAACAAACAACTCCACCTCAAAATTAGATAGTGATTGATGGGATAATACAGGTAGTGGACAACTTGCCAATTTAATTATACTTTTAATCGTCAAATTAATTACTAATTGGCCGGTGTGAGGATTTGATTGCTATGGGACTCATACTTTCTATGGGAGGGCTGCTTCCAAACCCCATACATCTCGAAAAAGACGTATAAAAGATAAAAGAAAGACTGCCCAAAACCATGAAAAAAAAACCCTTGACAACATATTTATTTCCATTTAGGAAACAACATTGACAAAATTATGGTGGATCTAATTTATCTAAGTATGGTGGTATTATAATTTCATAACGATCTTTTTTTATAATGGAAGTCTTTTGGTCCAAGAAAAAGGAAAAGTAGATGTTGAGTGTTGATATGATTATGATCATATCATCCGATGGTCAAGATCATTAATGACCTTTTACATTTACATTTGATTAATTTTAAGTTAGGACTAGAAAATAGCAAAAATAAAAAAGATTAAGCTAAGCTCTGCAAGCAACCACACTAAAAACACCCTAAATCACAAAAAGGAAGGATAATTTTTTTAAAATTAGAAATAGCCTATATCTTTAAGATAGCATCTTATTTCAATCATCTTAACTTGCTTCCAAAGATAATAATAATTAAAACAAAAACAAAAAGGGAGATCTAGGTGCAATTAGGTCAACCAAAATGGCTTAAAATCCTTGTTATACTTGCAAATTAATAATAAATCATGAGTAAGACTTTAGGATATACTTATATGTGTTTGTTTGGTGATTTAATGTTTTACATTCTACGTCACGCTGGAAGGTGATACTTTTCTTTTCCAAAATTTAACACAATTTAATTTTGGGAATCATTTCAAATGTACCACTTGAAGGAAGGAGAAGATTGGATGCTCCTTACCCATATTTTTTTTCTTTAAATTCTCCTTCTATTTAATGGCAGACACTATGTTCTTCATTTGGCAATAGAACTAAGGGAAAAAATCTTCAATCATTAGTTTAAATGATCATATCTTCATTTTTAAAATGTGAGAATTTTGTAAGATCAATTTTCAAATTTTTGAGTAAAGAGAAGGCATTTGGGGTTAGTTCATTGTTTAGTTTGAAGGGGGATTGATAATGTGGGAATGGCTTATTGGATAACAAAAGCAAGTGTAGGGTTTCTTCCACTTATTGGCTTAGGTGTGGGGCTAATTGGATTTGTTTTTATTCTGAGGAATGATTAGTGGGTGTTGCTGCACAAATAGAAAATGATAGAGAAAAGAGAAGGCATGTGGCTGTTTTCATGGCACTTTCTTTCTCTCCTCTTAGAATTATCTTTTTTTCTTGGCCTTTATTTTGTAGTTTTATAAGGGCTTTTGCTCACCTTCTTTTGTGGGTGGTGGACAGGTTTGATCCACATTGCCTGCTAACACAGCTTTCTTCTCTTCCAACCATTTTTTAATCCCTTCCTTGCTTCCTATGCACTAAAGCCTACAGTTTCTCCTTTTTCTATTCTTTCTCATGTTAATTATTGATGCATTGTTTTGTCCTCTTCTTTTCTTTGTTCCCATAGCTGAAAGAGTTCATTGCTGGTGACCAAATTACCAATCTTCATCGCATTTTACATGGCTAAATTATATGTATTTTCAAGTTTATGAGAGAGCATGAGGTTGAAGATTTTAGACTCGCATTCAAGTCTTATTATATATCGCAACTTTTTTTTAACTGCTCAATTAAATAATTAGGTATTTGGGGATCAAGCTGGTAAAAGCAATGTTTAAGAGAGCATTTTCAATAATATGAAAGGAAAACTTAACGAGAATAATTGTACATGAGCCGATTTTCATTGTTTGGAAAGAGAAAATCTGAAGAGAATCAGATGAGCCCCATTCCTTATGACACGCCAGAAGGCCTGTCTCCTTGCGTGAGACAAGCAAATTCAATTCCACAAAGTCAATCACAATTTTTTATATCATTTGGTTGTAGTGGCCTTTCACCAATCACCACTGAACAATTAAGAACATTTGTATAATAAATAAACCCTCAATCCCTCTCAGAAGCAGATATTGTAGCCTGAAAATTAAACTGAAGTGACTGTCATTATTTAAAGCAGTTGGAGATCTTCAGCTTGAATGCCAAAGAGATGAAAGAAGTTAATTAGTGGATGACTTTGAAGGTTTCCAACGATTTTTTAGATTATCTCTCTCAAGAATTTAGCTTTACCCTCAAGATGTAATATTTAAACATATCCAGTAAGGTTAGCCAAAAAGAAAAGAAAAGAAATCCAACCAGGTTAGTTTTCTTGCCCTAGATTTTCTGCTCTGGATCACAGATTATTCTACTGGATAGAATACAGCCGAGCAGTGGCAAATTGCAATTGTTTCACAGTTAATCTCAGTTAGAAAAATAAGATTTGCTTCTTAGCACATATATATATATATATATATATATATATATGTGACAAGTTAATATATCTATGTCATATCTATTTCATATTAAACATGTATAAAAACATGAAGGTCATGGGTTTAAGCATAAATAACCTTTTTGTTAATGTATGAAAAAGGCTAAGTACATAACTTTCTGAGAATCTTGTGTACTGAATTGCCTTCAAATTTTTTTAATTTTTGTCAAATCCATATAAATTTTATCAAGATTTTAACCTACGTTATTTTCGTATTCTTGTGCCGTGTATCGGATAAATAATATACAATAATAGACAATAAAAAAGTAGAGTTGTTTTATCTAATGAGACATTCAATGTCATTGATTGATAAAAAATTCTGATCAAATTGAATCTTTCAAAAATTGATTCTTAGTTATCCTTTCTCTTAACTACTTCATCAAGAGAAGCCAATTAGGCTCCTTTTCAGTGTAATCCAGCAATTAAAAACAATTGTTTTCTCAGAAGAATTTGATTGAAACATGATAACCAAATCAATAAATTAATTAAACCCACCATGATTGCATAAAGACAACAAACAAGGGGTTATTAACTTTGTTGCATTGCTCCCCAACCTGGGGTTTCCAATTAAATTAACAAATGTTTAATTGTATTTTAATAAACTATTAGTTTTCTTGTTTAATTAATTTTATGAAAAGCTTGAATAAAATTTCACCTTTTGACTCCTTGTTTTGTTTCATTTAATTTATCGCGGGCGGAGATTTCTAAAATGATTGGCTGTTTGACCTCTAATTTGGTTCATCAGCCTTTATACTTGAACCAGGATTATAGTATTAGCTGTTATTAGGAATTAGGAGATGATTGTCTTGCTCTTGCGGGTCAGACCATCCAAAGGAATTTTTCTTACTTTTTTTATTTATTTTTTGAATAATACGATTAGGGTATTTTCAAATATTTTTTCCAAACTATTCCCATAACATTATAATTTTATATCGGAACATTCTAAGGGTGGGTAGGAAGGTGCAGCTATCTTTTGTGACCTAGTTTTATTGGAGTTGTAAATCTTTTACTTTTAATAACTTGGAAATACAGGAATACACTATTTTTCAACCGATACAGAAAAGGCAAATGTTTGTGATAAACTCCAACGTTAGATTTGATGAAACAAGTATGATTTAAGCTGTCAAGTGTCAATTTTTTATTCTTTATATAAGAATATAATAATGATTGTGATGAAAATAATGTTTGTAGAAAGCTTTAATTAGTCAAAACAAATTTATTCCTGTAACATGACATGATTAGTGATTGATAAAGATTGTTTTCATGTGATATAATAATGATAGTTTTATTAGAATTGCTAATTGGGATGTTGATACATCATCCTCTCCTTCATCTACACCGCTATGATTTGACCAATTAAGAACAAGCTTGCATGACTGCCTTGCTCACAAATTCATCCTTATTCCTTAATGATAATGACTTTAGACAAGATACAATGATTTGATAAGATGATAAAATGTAAAATAAAATATAAAAATATTACAAGTTAAATTTTTTTATAAAAGTTATACATGAATTTGATAAAATTAAAAAATCTATTTCACATTTGGCATGTCGATGAAAATCATAATACTGTAATTTTGCATTATATATATATTTAAAATAAAATAGATAAAATACAAATACATAAATTATCAAATTTAATTAGTAACAACACACAAAAACACAAAATTATAGGGTGGCACTTAAAAGGGAAATTTTTTTTTATAATATGGCCACAATATTATTTTTTAAAAATTTTATCAGAATTAATCTTAAAGATTTATTTTTTACATTAATTTGCTACATTTAAATTTTTATTTTCGTAATAACAATACGAGCAGCAGCTAAATTGTAATTTTACAAAAACAAAAGATACTAAATCCAAAAAAGTAAGACATGGGCCATGGTAACAGTGCAACACAACATGGTGGGCCTTGCACCGTTGAATCTATGTTGCTAAAACTTACCTAGATTTATTTAGTGTTGAAAAATGGTATCTATGATGTTAATTAAAGACTTGTTTAAAATCCTGCTCGGTTCAAAAGAATATATGAAGGAAGGGAAAATTTGATAGAAAATGGATGAGTTGTGGCAAAACAACTAATAATATAATGACCATGTTTTGCCAAAACAGCTAGTTGCCACTATATCCTTCTGACATAGTTAAGGTGCATATATTATTAGTTGTTTTGGCAAAACATGGTCATTATATCCTTAACCACCTTAACTGTGTCAGAAGGATATAGTGGGAACTAGCTGTTTTGGCAAAACATGGTCATTACACTCTTTTGGCAAAACCAGCCTATTGAAATGTGCAATGTTCATGCAATTATATGCTCAGCGACTTTCTTTTTCATATCTGATGTAGGATTGAAGCATTTAACCTACTCTCCATTGAAGCACATGGAGTGAGACAAGCTACTTGTTGAAGTTTAGGGCTTCACATCATGCACCAGGTTGATTTCTGCGAGCCTAGACTCTGGAATTTCCTCTTGCAAGGCTTAGACTCTGCCCTGACCAACCCTTTTGGCTTGCAGGCTTTGCACAATCTCTTTTTAAGACAAGCACATGGTCACTAACTTTTTAAGGATGCCCTACTACATTAATGCTCACAAAATAATTGAAAGGCTCCACATACTAATTTCACAATCCCCCAAGCTATCTGCTCCTGCTCTGTGATTTGCCACCACCTAGCTAGTAGTCACAATCAGTTATTTGAACATCCTTGGTGCCTATGTCTAAGCATTCAAAGGCAAAAAATTCGTGTACATATTACCAAATTATATATAATTTAAAGCGTTTATTAAGTGATTTTTATTGAAAATAAAGTTTCAAATCCATTTACTGCTTCAAGGCCAACAGTTGATGCAAAGAGAGATTGTGAAACTAGCAGCGATGAAGATGAGAAAAACGACAGCTACGGAACTCATGGAAATCCATCAAGGATCACCTGAGACCCACCACTAGAACAACTGACCGCCCCCAAACAGAAGAGCACTAGTTTATCATGTAGAAAATAAGTACTAATATGATAAAAGAGTTTTTTGACCAAAAAAAATGATAAAAGAGTGTAGAATTGATGCAACTGTAATAGCATAGACTCGACAATTCATGTATATAGTTCATGTTTGTGTTGTTTAAAACACGAAAATTTCGTGTCAGAATTCATGTCGGCATGTCAAATATAACTTTTTTTAGCTTTTGCTATATTTTTATACAATTTTTATTAAATTTTAACCCTGTCACCTTTGTGTTTCGTTTTTCATATCGTATATAAGATTGTTAGGTCTACTGTAGTGTGCTGTTGGCTGTTTGAATGTCTACTGCTGTTCCAGACAACCAAGTGTAATATTTCCGGATCTAATAATTAGGTATTCTGCAACTTTCTGCGCTATAATTTTGCATGGTTGTCAGGCCAATTGCAGTTCTGTTGCGTACTACAAAATAAATAACCATGACTATGGTGTGTTGAAATATTCAAAGATGATGAGAATAATCCAAAAACTGATAATCAGTTATCAGCTGTTGAAGCATTCCTTGAGAATCTCAGGTCCACTGAGGCTCCATGAAAGAGCTCCCTACCTAGCCAAAAATGGTGCTTTTATGGGAAAATGTAAAGGCAAATTCATGTATGGAAAACAGTTGAACTTAATATAAGTGGTTACCTGCAGGTGAAAGATCTGCAGATTTTCTAAGTAATATGGCTTTCCCTGATAAGGGAAATCATGCTTTGTTAATCATCATTATGGATCGAAAAATGGTAATTTTCTCACTTGAGACAGATAAATTTGTCAAAAAGTTTATCAGTTTCCAAATTCAAAATGGAACGTTTGCAAAATTAGTGTAGTCCATGTATTCCTTAGTTTAAGTTTCTATGGAGTAATGTACACTTATTTATTTTATATGGCGAAAATCGTTAAGTTCAAAGATCGTTATAATTGGGAATTAGCGTATATGCAATTATGAGATTTTGCATAGTATTATTGAAAATTCTTATATTTGTTATCAGAGCAATCGGGTTTAAATCTGATAATTTTGCAGTGATTAATTTCCTTCTTAAATTACGCGATTTGATGTTCAGAGTATTAATGTAAAGGCAGAGCCATGTATGGAAAAAATAGTTGAACTTATTATGAATTGTTACCTGGTGAAAGATTTTCAGTTAACATGGCTTCCCTCAATAAGAAAAATCATACTCTGTTATTATTCTTAATCATCATTGTCAATCAGAAAATGGTAAAAGTCTCACTTTAGCCAGATAAATTGCCTAAAAGTTCATTAGTTTCCAAATGGAACATTTTCTTATATGTTGCACCATAAACAGCTGATTTTACTTGAACGGAATAGATAAAACAAGGCTTCTAAATATATTTCTCTGATTCTTAACATACTGTTACATTCATTTATAGCCTTGGGGTACCTTCAGAATGCTGTTTCTCCAGTTCTTTCTCCATTCTATGGTGGTTTCATGCCTTTTATTGTCAACCAAGGCAGAAGTTAGAAAATTTAAGTATGACTTACAAGCTGAGTTTGCCACTACTATCATAGTTGATCAACCAGGCAATGGGGATTTCACCACTGTCCAACAAACCATTGATTCCATTCCATCAAACAATGCAGCATGGACACGAATCCATGTTAAAGCCGGCATTTACAGGTAATTACCGCTGATTTTTGCAGACTAATAACATGGTTTCTAGCTCTAATCTTGTTTAAATAGTGAAAAGGTAAATCCCTCGAGACAAACCGAAAATTCTTCTTTAAGGAGAATCAAGAAAGACTGTTATCCAGTATGGAGACGGGTGATTCTATTCAAAGTTCTACTTTTTTATTGAATGCTGAAGATTTTGTTGCCATGGATATAACATTCAAGGTCCGATAGCTTAAACTTTTTGCATATTTCTTCTTTGTTGCCTTGATAATAAATCAATTCAAGCTCATTCATTTCATTCAAATAACCATGTTTCTGACAGAATACTTATAATCTTCTACCTGGAAGACCAATTTCATGGGCACCCGCAGCTCTGATCAATGCGGACAAGGCTGCATTTTATCGATGTAGCTTTATAAGCATACAGGACACGTTGACAGACTCACAAGGTCGTCACTACTTAGACTGTTGCTATATTGAAGGTGCATTTGATTTCATCTGGGGTAATGGCATATCATTTTATCAGGTTGGCAAAATGATTACATTGTAACGCTCCAATCCCACCGGGATATTGTGAGACTGTGTTATGATATATAAGAAGAGATTTGAATCCATACTTATGAGACTTTTTGTAGAACAAAACCGCAATATCTTCGAGTCAAAGCGGACATTATCTCACAGGTTTGGTGCACGCAAATCTCTACAAATTATCAAATTCATTTATTATTTACACTCAAATTTTTCATGCAGAGATGCACCTTGAATGTAACAGCATCACTACTTGCTAGAGGCCGCAGTGGTTATATCACTGCTCAAGCTCGAGACAGTGCGGTTGATAAAAGTGGTTTTGTGTTCAAATACCGTTCAATTGTTGGAACTGGTCGTGCTTATCTAGGAAGAGCATATAGAGAACATGCTAGAGTGCTGTTTTACCGGACAAGGATGTCCAATATTATTGCTCCAGAGGGTTGGTCAGCTTGGAATCATGTTGGTAACGAGTAAGATCTTAGGCCTTGAGAAAATTCCATCTTGATTGTAATTAGTAAATCAATTAAACATGGTTGTTGACAATTTCTTTTATAAATGGTGCAGAAATTCTATAATTTATGCAGAGGTAGATTGTGAAGGACCTGGAGCAGACAAATCTAAGCGTGTGCCATGGGAGAAGAACTTGTCACCTCTGGATTTGAATTATTTAGTAAATGTGAACACTTTCATAAACAAAGAAAGATGGATTGAAACACAACCTAAGATTCACGCTTAAATGCCAATAATTTTTTAACCGAATAGTTAATAAAGAGTTGTGACATGTTGTACGGTTCGATTTCGAACTCAAGCAACTTCAACTCTCATCCTCTAATTATGAAAAAAAAAGATCCACCCTTAAAACATGTCAGTTTTTTCTTTCTTTCCTTTCCTGTACTAACTAATAAAACAGGTTTCTTATACATTTTGGATCTGCTTCCAGCTTCATTATTGTGTAATTTGTTTTAATAGCTCTGAAAATTGTAACCAGGTATATCAATATAAGACGGCAGAATGCAAAACAAAGGCTACTAATAGAATAGGATTGAAATGACAACTTAATTTAGATCATCTTAGAAACAAAATTCTGATTAATTCTAGCTAATGAGAGTTAAACGAAAATAAATATATAATCACAGATGCATTTGCTGAGACACAAACTCGGGCCATTGCTTGGAAGGGGATTAACCTAATTGCGTGTTGGATTACATATGAGAGTATTCATGACTCATTGCTATAAAACATATCGAGATAGGCATATGAGATTTTATTGGGATTATTTTTAATATAAAATTTGGTTGCATCACCCAAAATTAATATCAACCAGCAATAATATTGTGAAAGATCACCCTAATGTAATAACTAATAATGTGACCTTTATTCAATGAAATTTGGAAAGTTCCACTATTTTTAGAGATATCTTATCACATTATACCTTTTCAATAACTTGTAAATGTAAATTGTTGATTGAATTTCTAAATTCAATGATATATTCTAATTATAGCATGGATTACCATGTAGAGGTGGTAATTGGGCGAGTTGGATCAAGCTTGGGTTGGATTATTTTGGATCAGATCAATATTAGTTAAGGAAAAATTAGATCATTTCGGGTTCGAATCACTTAGGGTTCAGGTCAAGGAAAAATCGGTTTATTTCAGTTTGGATCATTTTGGGTTCGGATCAAGTTGGGTTTGGGTCAATTTGAATTTGGATCAATTTGAGTTATGATCAATTTGGGTTCTGATTAGGTTAGGTTCGGGCCATTAACTTTTTAATCAATTTAGGTTGCTCGAATTTGGATTCGAGTTGAGCGGGCAGGTTTTTAGGGTTAGGTCTTTGTCATCTCAGTGTGATTTTTTTGTTATGAAAATAAACTGAAACCATATTTTTAAGAATCACAAAACTCATGAAAATTTGCTTCTTGCATGACTTATAAAAAAATTGGGATTGAAATATTCAAAATATTTAATAATCTATATGATAGTTTTCTTTATAATATATTTGCCAATATTCATAAATTAATTACATGTTTTTCATTTTATTTCTATTATCTATAATAATTTTTAACTCTATCAATTAAAGTGATTTAATAATCCTTACTAAATACTATAATACACTACTATACATCTCTTTAATTTCACTTGGTTTTTTATAAAATAATTGAAGGTATTAAGTGTAGGTGATGTAGCTTTTATATTTTATAATAGATTAGCTATTAAATAATTATAAATTAGCTCTTGTAGAATTTTGTTTATGGTTAGATTCAAATTAATACAATATAAAAGTGAATATTTAAATTTAATTAGATTCAACAACCAAGGCTTAGCCTAGTGATTGTTACTATTCCTTAAGAGAGATTAGATTTAAAGTTCAATTCCTCACTCTTTCTTGTACCTCCTATGAACCAAAAAAAATTTAACTAGATTTAAAAAATTATAACATTCATATTACTCAAAAAAATATATTTTTACTATAATAAAATATTTTGATTATTAATTTTGACATTTAAATATTTATTGATAATTTTATATTTAAGTTTGAATCTTCTCATATTTGGGTTAATTTGGATTCAGATCAATTTTGGTTCAAATTAATTCAGGTTTGGGGTTAATTTTAATTCGAATGAATTTGGATTTGAATCAATATGAATTTAGATCAATTTGGTCTCGGATCAAATCAGATTCGAATTAGATAGTATTTGGATTGTTGACTTTTTTAATCAAATCGAATCAATTGAGTTTGGTTTTAGGTTGTTCGGATTAATTTTTCGGGTCGAATCAGTTTTTGCCACCTCTTACATGCAATATCCACGTTCATGCTCTGCTCTATATATATATATATATATATATATATATATATATATATATATATATATATATATATATGCCACCCTTGTTAAGCAATGTTACCTACTTTAGAAATATGCTTCTGAAGAACTTAGATTAGTCAGAGATTGCTACTGAATACAATGAGGCTTATAATAGCACCATTCTTTCTCATACTGTTAACTCTTTCTTTCAGGCTCTCCATAGCTGATACTGATTGTAGCACTCTAAATTTGCATTCACCATTGTCGCAGACAAGTCTGGTGGTGAAAACTTTACCTCGGTCCAATCCGCCATCGATTCCATATCTCCGAACAATGATGAATGGATCAAAGTTCACATTAATCCTGGTGTCTACAAGAAAATATATCATATATACTTTCTTAAATAGATTATGAAAGTTTCAGTAACTCAATACTGGTTTACTTGCCATGTTTTCTTCTGAAAAATAAACAGGGAGAAGGTAACCATTCCAAGAGAGAAGCCATGCATTGTTCTTGAAGGACAAGATCGAAGTGTCACAACCATTACCTTTGACGCTCATTATAAGACAGATACCAGTACTACTTTCACCTCCGAAGCTGATAATATAGTTGCAAAGGGCATTACTTTCGAGGTGAAGCTTTGCTTCATGCCAATTTTTCTT
The DNA here is from genome assembly GCA_031772115.1 of Heritiera littoralis. Classification (NCBI taxonomy): domain Eukaryota; kingdom Viridiplantae; phylum Streptophyta; class Magnoliopsida; order Malvales; family Malvaceae; genus Heritiera; species Heritiera littoralis. The sequence continues at coordinate 7,640,910 of JAPDPK010000020.1, read as the reverse complement.
CATCTTTTGCTTAGCATTCATGCGTGTATGGTTGCATGAATGCACATATCTTTTCCAATTCTTTAACTTTTTTAATTATCAAATTCATTACACGTAAAATTGATCATAGTGCTATTGATTCTATTGCTAGAGCTCGTATAACCATTAGTCGTCGCTGCTAGAAGGTCTGTCTAGCGATGAACCTCTTCCCGACATAGAACAAGCAGTGGTAGCGAGGATTTTAGGTGATATGTTTGCATTTTTCGAGTGTGGCTTTTTGGGGTTGCAAGATACCTATCACAGTATTCATCACATACCAGAAACACTAGCATCAACAAACAGGGGATTACAGCCTCTCCAACTCAGCATCGAAAATTCCAGTAGCTGTATTTTGTTACGTTATTACTTGTTAGTGGAGAGTATATTTTCTAGAAGTTAGTTACTCAGCCTAGCTGAGAGTTAGTTTTCCATTTTGTAACCACTCCCTATATATAAACACCATATTGGTACAATGAAATCAAGGAAAATGATTCTCATAATATGGTACCAGAGCCTGCTTCCATAGCCTTCAATTTTCTTCTTTTTCTCGACGTTTTCCTTTTGTTTTCTTGTTTGCCAAACAGTGGCATTCATGGCTCAACAGCATCCTGAAGATCATCCTTATTTCTTACACTCTAATGAAAATCCTTCATCGATCTTGGTGTCTCCTCCACTCAATGGATCGAATTATCACTCCTAGTTTCGTGCCATGAAAATGGCCTTATTGTCCAAAAACAAACTAAAGATCGTCGATGGATCTATACCTATACCAGTAGTTGATGCACCAACTTATTCTGCCTAGGAGCGTTGCAATACGATGGTACTCTCATGGCTTCTCAATTCTCTAACTCCTTTTATAGCTCAGAGTGTCCTTTGGTTTGATAATGCTGTTGATGTTTGGAAAGATCTCCAGGATAGATTTGCTCAGGAAGATTCTTTCCGGATTGCAGAACTTCAAGAAGAAATTTATGGTTTTCATCAAGGCTCACTCTTTGTTACAGATTATTTCACCCAGCTTAAAACCTTATGGGATGAGCTTATGAATCTACGCCCTGTTCCTTCTTGTTCTTGCCAAACAAAATGTTCGTGCGCTTTCTTCCTATTGTTCGAAGCTATCAACAATCTGATTATGTTCTTCGATTCTTGAGAGGATTGAATGATAGTTTTGGGACTGTGCAATCGCAGATCATGCTTATAGAGCCTCTTCCACCCATCAACAAAGTCTTCGCATTAGTGATTCAACATGAGAGACAGTTTAATGGAGGTCTCACACATCAACCTTCTAATTCTATGACCCTCCTCAGTAAAAGCAGCAAAGAAGGACGATCGAATCAAAAGAGCAGACCTCTATGCTCCTATTGTGGAGTGCATGGACACACAGTGGATAAATGCTTTAAGAAACATGGATATCCACCAGGTTTCAAGTCTAGAAGAAGGCCGGGACTTATTAATCATATAGAAGGACTTGATCAGCAAGATTCTGAGCTTTGTAAATCTGTTTGTAGACACCTAATTTTGTCTGAATAATTTTTAAATGAATAAAAAAAATTGAATGACTCGAAGATTGATCATCAAAAATAAAATGGAAATGAATAAAAGCAAAAAAAGGAAACAAATTAAAAAAGGTCAAACAAAAATAAATGATAAAATAAAGATCCCATGATTTTGGGATCAATGCATTAAAATCAAATTTTTCTTTCTTAAATAAAGGAGGGATTTTTTTGGTTTTAAGGGGATAGAAAAAACACAGGAAAAACCCGAAAAAAACTTGGAGAGAAAAAAAAGAGAAAACCTTGAGAGAATAAACCCTAGCAAAAAAAAAACCTAAAAAAAAAACCCTAGAGAATTTTCTACTACTCTTATTTTTTACTGGGGGACGGCGACTTCGACTAACTATCATCATCTTCAACTTAGCTTCCTGCTTGCCAAGGCTGACAGCCTCTTTCACGATTCATCATCTCTTCACCACCATTTATTTCCATCATCATTGCACTGCTAAGGGAGGGCGTGAAGGAAACCCACGACCTTTTTGCTTAAAAGCCTTCCCAGACGGAACCTCCAGGATCCCTTCATCACCATCACCCTTGTCCAACATTTTGACAAGGTCAAGTTCATCACCCTTGTGCTATTGCTTCATCATCCTCGCATCCCGTTTCGGGTTCACTGCCCCATGCTGTTGCTTCATCATTTCTCATCACCCCACGTCTTCTCCACTGTGCTAAGCCTCAACTGTGTTATGTAACATTATTGAAAGCACGTTACTGCTATCTTCGCAAGCTTCTTTTGTAAACTGTCCTCACGCATCTCCACCCTGTTGCACCACCATCACTGCTAACGTGAAGAAGAAGAATAGTCAGAAGAAGGACCAGAAAAAGAGAGGAGGCAAAAAATATACGAAAAAAGGAAAACCTAAAAAAGAAAAAAGGGTCTCCCATCAACAGGGCACGCCGTCCTACTCTTCATCTCCATCTCTGCAGCTTCACGCTGTGGTTGTGCGATATATTTCCACCGCTCTCGCATCTGCCCCTGCATCACCCACGGCTATGGTGCACCACCTTGCTGCTTTGCCGTGAAGAGCTGCCTGTACTGAATCATCCTTGTCGCAGCTACACCAAATCATCTGCTCCAGTCCGCTCTGGCTACACCGCCAATACTGCTGCGTGCGACCATTTCTGCTCATGCCACATTCTCCATCACTGTTTGCTGTTCTTGAAGCCAACATCACCGAACCGCCTGCTCGAGCACCGTCTTTGCTTGTTGCCTACTTATACGCTAGCATGAGTTGCTGAGTTCAACGTGGCTTGCTGCGTTGGTGTATTGTGGCTGGGCTTTGGTGACACAGATATTGCAAAACTTTGAAGACAGGAAAGAGACATGACGTTAACAAGGAAGGCAAAAAGGAGAGCACTCATTTAGGTACATGCTATTTTACTTTGAGTTTTTTTTAATTACATATTATATTTTAATTCATTCATTATTTTAAAAATAAAAAAAATAAAAAAGGATTTTATTCATTATCTTCATTAGTATGGTTCATTTACTGAATGCACACACATACTGTAAATAATATCTAAAAAATAATAAATATTTTTCACGTAATTTTCTAAATATGAATTATTAATAGTAACAATAATAAAAATTAAAAAAAATATATAAAAATGAGAAATAATGAGAAATTCCGAGGATAAGATTTCAAAGAAATCACAAGTAGTGATTCTTCGATAATCTTTAGGATCGAGAAAAATCCTTAGATGTTACCAGCGTATTGGAACATTTAATTGGTTTTATCTCGATTTCAAAATTCTTTAAATAAATTAATATAAAAAATAAAAATAAATTAATCAAATATAAAATTTAAAATGAACAAATAAATAAATACAAATATGAATTATAAATAAATAAATAAAATATAAATTTAAAAGAATATCATATGATAGGATTTCTTAAAAATCACAAGTAGTGATTCTTTGATAATCCTTAGGGTCGAAATGAAATATTTGAATATTACCAACGTATTGGGGTATTCAAGTAATTTTAGTTCGATGAAATAAATTAATATTAATAAACAAATAATAAATAAACAAAATTTTTAAACAAATAAATAAGAGTATAAAATTGTTACAATTAACCTTCGGAAATAAATGATAATAAAACAATTAAAAATTAAATAAAAAGTATAAGTTTTAAAGATTTTTTCCGATGATGAGATGTTACGGAATTCACAAGTAGTGATTCATAACTGATCTCTAGGTAAGAGAAATATGCTAAATGTTACCAGCGTATTGGAATATTTAGTATAATTTTTTAATAAAAATAAATTTTATAAATATAAATAAATTTAAAAAAATAATATGTTCCTCATGTGCATCATATATATTTTGTTTGCATCATTTGCATTCATTGTAATTCTAAGCTAAATGCAAATCTCCCGAGGATGGGATTCTATAGAAATCGCAAGTAGCGATTCTTAAGAAATCCCTAGGTGAGGAAATTATCCGAAATGCTACCAAAAGTATTGGGGTACTTCGGAATAATTTTCAATACAAAAGATTTTCACTTATTTTAAATAAAAAATAAAACTTAAATATTTCAAAATAAAACAAATAATAAAAATGGTTTCAAATAAATGGAGTTCTTTTTAAATGTTTAATTAAGACCATTTTATTAAGATCAAAAGATAAGACATGATTAAGTGGTACCGTTTTCTAACGGGCGTTGTGGGGGTGCTAATCCTTCCCCACGCGTAACCGAACTCCCGAACCCAAACTTTGTTTTCGCAGACCAAAAATTATTTTTTTATAAAACTTAATTAATTTTAAGATTTTATTAAAAAGATAAATAATTTTAGGTGGCCAATCACACCTAGCCAAAAAAGATTGGTGGCGACTCCATTTTGTGTTGTTTTTCAAAATCGTCTAGCGATCGAGTCCCCGGACGAAAATCGTTACGACAGCCTTGGCGACTCCACTGGGGATTTGAGAGTCGAACCATAAATAATCATGTCTTATTCAAAATCTTAATTAATGGTCTTAATAAATATTTAATAAAACTCTTCATAAAAAATAAAAAAAAAGCAAAAAATAATACAAACAAAAAAAATGTGTGAATCATTTTCATCATTTGTGTTTTGTTAGGATGCATCTTAAATTTCATTCCTTTGCATACATGACATATTCATTGCATACATCAACCCTACACCCGGGTTTGTCCCTTTTAGGAGAGAGTATAGTACCTTTGCTCTCGTGAGGTGATAACCTCCGCAATGGCAAGTGAAATACTCTCACTCAAGTTGAACCCTTTCCGTCTGTAGCCTATCATGGGTGAGGATTGGGGTGCCTTACTAGTCTAGTGTGGACGTCAGTAAGGAACAATTTGGGAACCTTTTGTCCTTTAAAACTCCAAAGCATACATATAGTAAACTTAAGAGGACCAACTTGGGATAGAGTCATGTTAACCCTATTACTTAGGACATATCTTTGATCATGTATGTTTGCTTTTGTTTGACATGTGAGACACTAATAGGGAATCATAGGTTTTTAGCAAAACATTTCCATGCATGATTTTTTCCAAACACATGTAGCATTTTGTTCATCCATTCATCTTCATTCATTTTTTTTTTTTTTCAAGCATCACCACATGTGAAATGATAAATTCTTAATTGTGGTAATAAAGATTTGAAGATAGCTCGACCAAAAGTTCATTCACACAACACTCGTTATCGAGCTAAGATCATGGAAGAAGAATCAAGCATGCGCATGGAGAAGATGGAAAAAGCTCAAGAGGAAATGAGGGGGCAACTGGCCCAAATTACAGAATTACTGAAAAATCTGAGCAAGGGCAAAGGTGTAGTAGAGGAAGCTGCAGTCCAAGAAGGGGTTCAACAACATAGTATGGAAGATCCTATCTATCCTCCTGGATTCGGTCCATTTCCAAGTCAAACATCTCAAGAAAGAAGATATCCACCTGCTTACGCTGCTATACCCCAAATGTTTGGACAAGCTCAATTCCAAGGACCCGCCCATCCTTCCCAAGGTGCAAAATCTACTGATCCCATTGAGGTGCCCGACTTAGATGACCCAAGGGAAGTTGAAAAGTTGAAAGCCAAACAAGTAGAAGAGAAAGATGAGGCGAAGTCGCAACAAAAGATCAATATGTTGGAAGAAAGGATTCGGGCTATTGAAGGCTTAGACTTTTATGGTTCCATGGATGCTACTGGGTTGTGCTTGGTGTCAGACCTGGTTATTCCACCCAAGTTCAAAGCACCAGAGTTTGAGAAGTACAATGGAACTTCTTGCCCTAGGTCTCATCTTATTATGTATTGTCGAAAGATGGCTGCTTTTGCTCAAGATGATAAGCTCCTTATTCACATTTTTCAAGAAAGTCTCACTGGATCTGCTGCCAAGTGGTACAATCAATTAGACAAAATCCGAATTACCACATGGAATGACTTAGCAAGGGCGTTCACGGCCCAATATCGACATGTTGCTGATATGGCCCCTGACCGTTTATCAGTTCAAAACATGGAGATGAAAGCCAATGAAAGCTTCAAGCAATATGCGCAAAGGTGGCGCGATGTAGCCGCAGAAGTGCAACCTCCTCTTTCAGAAAAAGAGCTCACCATCCTATTTGTGAACACTTTAAAGGCTCCATATTATGATAGGATGATAGGCAATGCCACCAAGAATTTTGCTGATATGGTGTTATCCGGGGAGATTATTGAGAATGCGATCAAGCGTGGCAAGATTGAAGTTCCTAACAATACTGAGAAGAAAGGAGGAGCCAACAGAAGGAGGGAAGAGGAAGCCCATGCTGTTACAAATGGGGGGCAACATGGACAATACACTCCACGACACTCTTATCCCATGCCACAACCATATTATCCTGTTCAATACCCTTACCAGTCATATCCGCAAATTAATGCTCAGCCTAACTTTCACCCTCAAACACCTGCACCAAATACCCAATCAGTTGCCCAATCCAACAAACAAGAAAGCAATCCTAGGGGGGCATGGCCAAAACAACAAAAAGCTCCCCTTGATCCAATTCCCATAACCTATACCGAGTTGTACCCAAAACTAATCAAAGAGCAACTCATTGCCCCAGTTTATGCGGAACCTCTCAAGCCTCCATATCCAAAATGGTATAATGAGAATGCTCGATGTGAGTATCATTTTGGAAATCCGGGTCACTCCTTGGAGAATTGCACTGCTTTAAAGTATAGGGTGCAAGGTTTGATAAAAGCCGGCATATTGCACTTTGAAACAAAGGGGGAACCGACTGTGAATGCGAATCCATTGCCCAACCATGGAAATGAGGGATGATTCTTTTGAGGTGAAAGGAGTTTAAGCCATGCAAGTCTAGAGATTTATCAGAATTTTTTTTTTTTTTTTTTTTTTTTTTTTAGTAATGCAAGACAGTTTTTTTTTTTTAAAGTGCTTAAGCTCATAAGCACGAAATAAAGTTTTATGTATGGGCTAACTTTTATTTATTTCCCTTTCAATAAAGCGACTAGTGTGATGCACTGTCATTTTCTCATTCTATTCATTTGCCATTTCTCACATACTCATCATATCTTTCTTTCATAAGTATCCAAATAATGAACATGATGATGATGATGTCAATAAATCTGGAATTCAATTTCGAAAGAACCACTTTTGCTTATGGATTATCAATCTGCCAAGGTGTCCAAGTAAGAAAGAAGAAAATTTGTTCACAATTTTCACCCAAATTTGATGGTATAAGAAACGGTGAATCTCTTATAAAAATTTCTAGCAAGTTTGTATTTGTTCAGTAAATGATCTTCAAGGAGAATATTTGCATTTGAAATGATAAATGGCCTTCTTTCACTATCCTTCAAGCGGGAGTAAAATTATCCTTTGATTACCCCTTTGAGCCTATTATGTTTTTTTTGTAATATAACCCACCAAGGATCACCCTCCACATTGGGGGCAAGGAAGATGAAATAAAGAAATTTTGGGGGCAAAAAAAAGAAATAGCCCATTTTTGTGAAAAAAAAAAAGAAAAGGGTTTGAATTCAAAAAGAAAACCCAAAAAAAAAAAAAAAAGAGAAGCAAGAAAAGAAATGAGTGAATTAGAAAGGGGCAAAATGCCTAAATGTTTTACTTGATAAGAAAAGTGATCCTTTGGTTTATAAACCTTGAAACACATTTTGGGCCTACTATATCCTTTTCTTTCATAAGCCCTCACCTGAGCCTACATTACGTACCTTTAAAATCCCATTTTGATCAAATGTAAATGCTTGAATTGAAGAATCATGCGTTGAATGAAAACATACTTGTACAATGAGATAGTGATCCTTTGAAGGTTCAATGGAGATAAAAGAAGTAGATCAAGTTGAATGAAGAAACCCATGAGATTTAGAAGATATCTTGGATCGAAATCAAGGACGCCTATTAGGGTCGTGAATTTGGATTGAGCATCGAAGGTTGAAAAGGCCAATGAAGTTGAAAATGAAGAAGAAAAAAATATAAAAAAAAAGAGAAAAAAAGAAAAAAAAAAGAAAAAGGAGGATTCAAACTGAAAACTCGAAAAGGGCAGTTTGAATCAAATGAGGAGGTGCCTAAGTTGAAAACCTGAAAGGGCAGCTTAGGAAGAAGGTCATCACCAACAGTTTTGATACAGAGGGCAAGATTGACAGACACTACATGAAAGAGCATATCGATAAGAGTGGGCTTTTGGGAAAGAATTCTAGATTGACTTGATTGAAATTGTCAGAATGCTTATTAAATGGATACTGAAAACCCTATTCCAAACAAACTGGCCCATTGATTTTTCTTGATTTCATATTCCTTTTCTAAGAATGCATACCCATATCTCTCATGATTATTTTAAATTCATCCCTATAATAAATTGAGAAGATGTATGAGTGCATTACATTGGTGGTCAAATTGGAAGGAAAATAAATAAATGTTGGTAACCTTTTTGGGTAAATTTTTGAAAAAAATATTCTTTTGAGAAATCTTGCATTACTAAAAGAGAGAAAGAAACAAAAATAAAAAATGATGGCAAGTCTTCAAGCATAATGGGACCAAGACTCATTAGAAGGTGGGATGAGAAGTGGAGATAGAAGATTTGAATAAGAAGAATCCAGCAGATATGTGGAACTGGAGGAAAATGAGATGAGCTTGAGAATCTTGTTACCACAATTGAGATTGCATTTACATACATTCATGGAATAATTCAGGGGGCATGACATTGACATGTACATAACATTCATAGCATCTATGGTATTCATGGCATTCATTATATCCATGGCATGCATGACATTTCATTAGTGCATTTTGACATTGAAATATTTAAGACATTAGGATAAGAAGCCCTAAATGATTAAAATTTTGAGGAAAAGAGAAAATATAAGAGACAGTAATTTGAAAAATGATGAGGTATGAGAAGATGATGAGAAAAATACCTTTTTGAAAAAACTTTAGATGAGAGCAAAGTCCAGTTTAGCTGGCACCTTAAAGGAGGATGAAACCCAATATTGTTGGCATCAAAATGAAAGTTAAGCCCAGTCAAGCCCATGCTAACTGGCATTCTGAATGAAATTTTTATTTTTCAAAGTCTCATTGCCTCTGTTGAGAGGAGCTTTATTTTTCGTGATCATTTTGTATTCCTTAGTCTTATGATAGGAAAGACTAGGAAATTTCATTTCACAGTCTTTAGTCTCATGATAGGAGAGTCTAGGAAAATTTCATTTTTGCATTCCTTAGTCTCATGATAGGAGAGTCTAGGAAAATTTCATTTTTGCATTCCTTGGTCTTATGATAGGAGAGACTAGGAAAACTTCATCCTGCATTCCTTAGTCTTATGATAGGAAAGACTAGGAAATTTCATTTCACATTCCTTAGTCTTATGATAGGAAAGACTAGGAAATTTCATTTCACAGTCCTTAGTCTCATGATAGGAGAGTCTAGGAAATTTCATTTTTTGCATTCCTTAGTCTTATGATAGGAGAGACTAAAAAAAAAAAAATCTCACCTTGCATTCCTTAATCTTGTGATAGGAAAGATTAGGAAAATTCATGTTTGCATTCCTTAGTCTTATGGTAAGAGAGACTAGGAATTTCACTTTGCATTTCTTAATCTTGTGATAGAGAAGATTAGGAAAACTTCATCTTGTATTCCTTAGTCTTATGATAGGAGAGACTAGGAATTTCACTTTGCATTCCTAAATCTTGTGATGGAAAGACTAGAAAATTTCATTTTGCATTCATTTCCTTAGTCTTATGATAGAAGAGGCTAGGAAACTTCATTTTGCATTTATTCCTCAATCTTTATAAGAGAAAAAGGTTAGGAAATTTCATTTGGCATTTATTCCTTAGCTTTATGTGAGAGATGGCTAGGAAATATCATATTTTACAAAAAAAAAAATCATTGATAGGTCTTGCATTCGGACAAAATGGTTGTCTATGTCTTTGCACCATTACTGTTTCACAGCAAAGCGCCAAAAGGGGCAGCTGTAGACACCTAATTTTGTCTGAATAATTTTTAAATGAATAAAAAAAATTGAATGACTCGAAGATTGATCATCAAAAATAAAATGGAAATGAATAAAAGCAAAAAAAGGAAACAAATTAAAAAAGGTCAAACAAAAATAAATGATAAAATAAAGATCCCATGATTTTGGGATCAATGCATTAAAATCAAATTTTTCTTTCTTAAATAAAGGAGGGATTTTTTTGGTTTTAAGGGGATAGAAAAAACACAGGAAAAACCCGAAAAAAACTTGGAGAGAAAAAAAAGAGAAAACCTTGAGAGAATAAACCCTAGCAAAAAAAAAACCTAAAAAAAAAACCCTAGAGAATTTTCTACTACTCTTATTTTTTACTGGGGGACGGCGACTTCGACTAACTATCATCATCTTCAACTTAGCTTCCTGCTTGCCAAGGCTGACAGCCTCTTTCACGATTCATCATCTCTTCACCACCATTTATTTCCATCATCATTGCACTGCTAAGGGAGGGCGTGAAGGAAACCCACGACCTTTTTGCTTAAAAGCCTTCCCAGACGGAACCTCCAGGATCCCTTCATCACCATCACCCTTGTCCAACATTTTGACAAGGTCAAGTTCATCACCCTTGTGCTATTGCTTCATCATCCTCGCATCCCGTTTCGGGTTCACTGCCCCATGCTGTTGCTTCATCATTTCTCATCACCCCACGTCTTCTCCACTGTGCTAAGCCTCAACTGTGTTATGTAACATTATTGAAAGCACGTTACTGCTATCTTCGCAAGCTTCTTTTGTAAACTGTCCTCACGCATCTCCACCCTGTTGCACCACCATCACTGCTAACGTGAAGAAGAAGAATAGTCAGAAGAAGGACCAGAAAAAGAGAGGAGGCAAAAAATATACGAAAAAAGGAAAACCTAAAAAAGAAAAAAGGGTCTCCCATCAACAGGGCACGCCGTCCTACTCTTCATCTCCATCTCTGCAGCTTCACGCTGTGGTTGTGCGATATATTTCCACCGCTCTCGCATCTGCCCCTGCATCACCCACGGCTATGGTGCACCACCTTGCTGCTTTGCCGTGAAGAGCTGCCTGTACTGAATCATCCTTGTCGCAGCTACACCAAATCATCTGCTCCAGTCCGCTCTGGCTACACCGCCAATACTGCTGCGTGCGACCATTTCTGCTCATGCCACATTCTCCATCACTGTTTGCTGTTCTTGAAGCCAACATCACCGAACCGCCTGCTCGAGCACCGTCTTTGCTTGTTGCCTACTTATACGCTAGCATGAGTTGCTGAGTTCAACGTGGCTTGCTGCGTTGGTGTATTGTGGCTGGGCTTTGGTGACACAGATATTGCAAAACTTTGAAGACAGGAAAGAGACATGACGTTAACAAGGAAGGCAAAAAGGAGAGCACTCATTTAGGTACATGCTATTTTACTTTGAGTTTTTTTTAATTACATATTATATTTTAATTCATTCATTATTTTAAAAATAAAAAAAATAAAAAAGGATTTTATTCATTATCTTCATTAGTATGGTTCATTTACTGAATGCACACACATACTGTAAATAATATCTAAAAAATAATAAATATTTTTCACGTAATTTTCTAAATATGAATTATTAATAGTAACAATAATAAAAATTAAAAAAAATATATAAAAATGAGAAATAATGAGAAATTCCGAGGATAAGATTTCAAAGAAATCACAAGTAGTGATTCTTCGATAATCTTTAGGATCGAGAAAAATCCTTAGATGTTACCAGCGTATTGGAACATTTAATTGGTTTTATCTCGATTTCAAAATTCTTTAAATAAATTAATATAAAAAATAAAAATAAATTAATCAAATATAAAATTTAAAATGAACAAATAAATAAATACAAATATGAATTATAAATAAATAAATAAAATATAAATTTAAAAGAATATCCTATGATAGGATTTCTTAAAAATCACAAGTAGTGATTCTTTGATAATCCTTAGGGTCGAAATGAAATATTTGAATATTACCAACGTATTGGGGTATTCAAGTAATTTTAGTTCGATGAAATAAATTAATATTAATAAACAAATAATAAATAAACAAAATTTTTAAACAAATAAATAAGAGTATAAAATTGTTACAATTAACCTTCGGAAATAAATGATAATAAAACAATTAAAAATTAAATAAAAAGTATAAGTTTTAAAGATTTTTTCCGATGATGAGATGTTACGGAATTCACAAGTAGTGATTCATAACTGATCTCTAGGTAAGAGAAATATGCTAAATGTTACCAGCGTATTGGAATATTTAGTATAATTTTTTAATAAAAATAAATTTTATAAATATAAATAAATTTAAAAAAATAATATGTTCCTCATGTGCATCATATATATTTTGTTTGCATCATTTGCATTCATTGTAATTCTAAGCTAAATGCAAATCTCCCGAGGATGGGATTCTATAGAAATCGCAAGTAGCGATTCTTAAGAAATCCCTAGGTGAGGAAATTATCCGAAATGCTACCAAAAGTATTGGGGTACTTCGGAATAATTTTCAATACAAAAGATTTTCACTTATTTTAAATAAAAAATAAAACTTAAATATTTCAAAATAAAACAAATAATAAAAATGGTTTCAAATAAATGGAGTTCTTTTTAAATGTTTAATTAAGACCATTTTATTAAGATCAAAAGATAAGACATGATTAAGTGGTACCGTTTTCTAACGGGCGTTGTGGGGGTGCTAATCCTTCCCCACGCGTAACCGAACTCCCGAACCCAAACTTTGTTTTCGCAGACCAAAAATTATTTTTTTATAAAACTTAATTAATTTTAAGATTTTATTAAAAAGATAAATAATTTTAGGTGGCCAATCACACCTAGCCAAAAAAGATTGGTGGCGACTCCATTTTGTGTTGTTTTTCAAAATCGTCTAGCGATCGAGTCTCCGGACGAAAATCGTTACGACACTGTTCACCTCAGTACTACTTCCTTGGATCCACAACAAGCTGCTGATAAGTTTGTTTTCACTCTAGATCAATATTCAAAGTTACTTCAACTTATTCAATTGTCTGATCATGAAAACTCATCACCAGTGGTAAACACTGTATCTACCAATCTTCCTTCCTTATCCACTATGGTAGGTAACCACTCTTGTTCTATTTCTTCTGTATCTACTCATTGGATTCTGGATACAGGTGCAACAGACCATGTTGCCTGCTCTCTTACTCAATTTTCTTCTTATAAACCTGTCGAAAATTTATTTGTGAAACTTCCTAATAATCAAAAAGTAGCTGTTACCTTTACTGGCACAGTTAAATTTTCTTATTCATTCATACTTCACAATGTTTTCTATGTTCCAGCTTTTTCATACAATTTAATCTCAGTCAGCAAATTAACCTCTCATAATTCTTGTTCCTTAATTTTTCACTCTTCTGTGTGTTTCATTCAGGACCTTTCCAGCAAGAAGATGATTGGTTTTGCTAAGGAAGTTCGTGGCCTATATCAGCTAGTTCGTTCTCCCCAATCTTCACATATACCTTCATGTAATTCTGTTTCTGTTTCACCTTCCAACATCTGGCATTTTAGGTTAGGCCATGCTTCTAATTCCAGAATCAAACTTTTACATTCTATCGATAATTCCATTCATGTTACTGAAGATGGTACAGCTTGTGATATTTGCCATTATGCAAAGCAAAAAAGATTACCATTTCTGTTAGTAATAGTGTTACAAATTCTTGCTTTGAGCTGATTCATATCGATATTTGGGGACCTAGCCCACATCCTTCGATAACAGGACACCTATACTTTCTTACTATTGTTGATGACTTTAGTATAAGGACCTGGACTTTTTTAATGAAATCAGAGGTTGAAGTAAAACAGATTCTATATCAGTTTTATAATCTAGTTGAAAATCAATTTAATACCACAATCAAGTGCATTAGGAGTGACCAAGGACAGGAGTTTAGACTGTCTGATTTCTTTGCCTCAAAAGGCATTCTTCATCAAACATCATGCGTCTCCATACCTCAGCAAAATAGCAAGGTCGAAAGGAAACACCAACACATTCTGAATGTTGCGAGAGCACTAAGATTCCAAGCCAAACTTACCTATAACCTTTTGGTCAGAATGTGTTATTCATGCCACATATTTGATAAATAGAGTTCCTTCACCAGTCCTCAATAATAAAACACCATTTGAGGTCCTTTTTAACACACCCCCAAAATATCACAATCTTAAGGTTTTTGGTTGCCTTTGTTTTGCTTCCACTCTTCCCATTCATAGAAATAAATTTGAACCTAGAGCTAGGAGATGTATCTTTCTTGGATTTGCTAATGGGATCAAAGGTTACAAGCTGTATGATGTTCATTCTCATGACATTTTCTGTTCTAGAAATGTTGTTTTTTATGAAACAGAGTTTCCATTCCATACATCACCTACTCAGCCCATAGTTTTACCTACTCACCAACCCATTGATATTGATTTTGATCTCCCTATGCACACCCGTACCACTACTTCTAATGCTTCTTCTTCTGACACCTCACTCAAATTCTGCTTCTAATATGTCTTCTTCGCCAGTCTCTATTAGCACCAACAAACAGGAGATTACAGTAAGACACTCAACTAGGAATAGGCACCCTCCTTCTTACATGCAGGATTATGCTTATGAACTTCCAGGACAGAATCAATCATCTCTTGCAAGGGAATCCTCACCTGACTCATTATCTCAGGTACTTTCCTTCTCCAAAATCAATCATTCTCACAAAATTTTCTCTCTTACCTTTGATTCTATCACCGAGCCTCAAACTTATCAACAAGCTATTCAGCATGCTTGCTGGAGGGATGCAATGACAGTAGAACTTAAGGCTTTACAGGATAACAAGACTTGGGAGCTTACTGATCTTCCTCCTGGTAAACATGCCATAGGCTGCAAGTGGGTGTACAAAGTTAAACTAAAAGCTGATGGTACACTCGAAAGACATAAAGCAAGATTAGTGGCAAAGGGGTATACTCAACAGGAAGGAATTGACTACTTGGATACCTTCTCCCCTGTTGCCAAAATGACTACTGTTCGAATGCTTCTTGCATTATCAGCAGCTAAGCATTGGCATCTTGAGCAATTAGATGTAAATAACGCTTTTCTTCATGGTGAATTGATTGAAGAAGTTTACATGCAAAGACCTCCTAGCCTTACTACTGCTAAGCCTAATCAAGTATGCAGATTGCTTAAATCTATTTATGGTCTTAAACAATCCAGCAGACAATGGAATGCCAAACTCACAGCAGCTCTTCTAAAGCAAGGATATACTCAAGCCACTTCTGATCCTTCTTTATTCACCAAACAAGCTGATTCTTCTTTCACAACCTTGCTTGTTTATGTAGATGATGTCATTTTGGCTGGGAATGACTTTCACCAGATAGAGGCCATCAAGGATGTGCTTCATAACCTTTTTAAGATAACAAATTTGGGCCCTTTAAAGTATTTTTTGGGGTTAGAGATTGCAAGATCTTCTGTTGGAATCAATATCTCACAAAGGAAGTATGCTGTTGATATACTATCTGAAGTTGGCTTTCTCCATTGTAAGCCTGTCAGTACACCTATATTGCCATCTACTAAGCTTCATCATGATAATAGTGCACCTTTGGTTGATGTTGGTTCTTATCGAAGGTTAATTGGGCAGCTTCTTTATTTGACCACAACCAGGCCAGACATTACATACGCCACTCAGCAGCTTAACATCATCTTCGAGCTGCTCACAGAGTGCCTAGGTATATTAAAGCTGCTCCAGGGCAAGGCCTTTTCTTCCCATCTTCCTCCGATTTCAAACTCAAGGCATTTTCTGATTCAGATTGGGGTTCTTGCCTTGATTCTCGGAAGTCAGTGATAGGATACTATATCTTTCTTGGTTCTTCTCTAATATCTTGGAAATCTAAGAAGCAATCAACTGTGTCTCGTTCTTCTTCAGAAGCTGAATATCGAGCCTTGGCCACTACTACTTCTGGACTCCAATGGTTGTTTTATCTTTTACGAGATCTTCATACTACACATCCCTCTCCAGCACTTTTATTCTGTGATAATCAGTCTGCTGTCCACATTGCTAAGAATCCTATTTTCCATGAACGAACAAAGCATCTTGATATAGATTGTCATATTGTCAGGGATAAACTTCAAGTTGGTCTTATTCATCTGCTCCCCATTCAGTCTGCTCACCAGCTTGCCGATGTTTTCACTAAGGCCACCCATCCCAAAAACTTTCATGCATGTTTATCCAAGCTGGGTGTACAAAATTTGTACTCTCCAGCTTGCGAGGGGTATCACAGTATTCATCACATACCAGAAACACTAGCACCAACAAACAGGGGATTACAGCCTCTCCAACTCAGCATCGAAATTCCAGTAGCTGTATTTTGTTACGTTATTACTTGTTAGTGGAGAGTATATTTTCTAGAAGTTAGTTACTCAGCCTAGCTGAGAATTAGTTTTCCATTTTGTAACCACTCCCTGTATATAAACACCATATTGGTACAATGAAATCAAGGAAAATGATTCTCATAATAATACCCTATGGGACGGACGAGGCCGCCATCACTTCTCCAAGTGCTATATTGAAGGGGTCGTGGATTTTATCTTTGGCATGGCTAATCTTTCTACGAGGAAGCTCATGAAAAAAATAATCTCAAATTGTAGAATGTGCAGTAACAATCAACTGATGTTAATTTTCACATCGTTTTTGCAGGATTGTTCGATAAATGTTACTGCTGGTGCATATTCTTCACAACGTCAGCTAGGTTATATAACAGCTCAAGGCCGAGAATCATCAGACGATCCAAGTGATTTTGTGTTTTCACAGGGAACAATCTCCGGCATCGTGCAATTTTATCTCGGAAGAGCCTATCGTGGTTATTCTAGAGTGATATTTCAGGAGACAACAATGAACGAATGGTTTGCCTGGAATTTCTTGTATGCTAATTATAATAGGTATGCTAATTATAGTTGATATGTATGGATTTTCTTGTATAGTTGTATTTGTATGGTAAAGAAGAATGAAATAATTGGTAACTTAGGTTGGCTCCATTTTCGAAAAAAATAAAGAAAAAGCATTATAATGGTGGAATGCAAAACTAATGGCTATTCATAAGATAGGATTGAGAGACTGAAAATTTTTTTAAACTAATATTATACTTTATTCAAATTGATTATGTGAACAAAATTTTAAGTTAATTGAAAATATTTAATTATTAATTTGCTAATACTAAAATTTTAACTGTTAATATATATAGACAATATGCTATTTTTGATCGAAATGATAGAAATATCATATCGACTTGAAATTTTATATGCATAATAAATATGAATAAATTGTTCAATCTAACGGTTGGTTTGTAAAATTTTTTTTTTGAGTAAATAGGCTTGCATATTTTATTAATTATCAGAAACAGTATCTGGATTACAAAAGGGAAATGGTGGTTGAGCACACCATTCCATAAATTCACCAGAGTTACAAGCCATTTGTGCCACCATATGGGCAAACTTATTTGCTAAACGATTAACATGAACAACATCAATACTAGTAAATTGTGACTGCAACTCATGTATTGCAGCAATTAGATTGGCTCCTTGCCAGTATGAGTACCCCTTCTTAACGGTTGGTTTGTAAAATTATTAATCTTACATAAAGTTATAAAAATAGTGTAAAACAATTTTGTTTTACACTGATGTAAGTGGATACGCTCGTATAACATACTCAAAACTCTTTGTCTTGTTGTAAAATTCATCAAAATATGAGATTTTATTATATATAAATTTTATACACCGTTAACTAATAATAATAGTTTATCATCTCATTAATTCATAACTTTTATAGTAAAAATGATTAACTATAAATATTATTAAATTTCACTAATTAATTAAATATACTTTTTTATTGTAAAAGTTGGTTGCTTGCTCCAAAATTAATACCAACGGACAATAACATTATGAGAGATTATAATTATACCACATCAAGAAACTAACTATTTTCATCCTAATGAATTGGTGTGATTTTTATTCAATGAAAGTTCCACTATTTTTAAGAGAAATCTTATCAAATTATTCTTTTAAATAACTTGTAAGCATGCATTGTTAATTGAATTTGTAAATTCATGGTATATTCTAGATATGTGCTTGCAGGATCCACCTTCATCGAAAAAAATATCAGCAGGCTGCAAACAAAATCAACCATACATAGAATTTACATAAAGATTATTTCAATCCTGGCTGTATATAGAATTACCATAAAGATTATTCCACTGATGGCTATATATACTACACTCTTGTATTGGCAATGTTATCACCTCAGAAACTTTTGAAGAACTCACGAGTCAGAGCTTGCCAGTAAACACAATGCAGCTTATGGCACCATTCATTCTCATGTTGTTAACCCTTCCTTTGAAGATCTCCATAGCTGATTCTGCTTGTAAGATTACTTATAATCGTAGCTCTAAATTTGCACACACCATCGTCGTAGACAAGTTCGGTGGTGGAGACTTTACCTCGGTCCAATCTGCCATTGATTCCATTTCTCCGAACAATGATCGATGGATTAAAGTTCACATTAATCCTGGTGTTTACAAGTAAATATACGCTTTCTGAATAGATTAGGAAAGTTTCAGTAACTCAACAGTCAATACCGACTTCCTTGCCTTCTTTTCTTTTGAAAAATGTACAGGGAGAAGGTGACCATTCCAAGATGTAAGCCTTGTGTTGTTCTTGAAGGACAAGGTCGACATGTCACAACCATTACCTTTGATGCTCATGATAGAACAGATACTAGTACTACTTTCACCTTCTTTGCCGATAATATAATTGCTAAGGGTATCACTTTCGAGGTGAAGATTCAAGCCAGTTTTTATTCATTTTTGCTTCAATAGTCGTATGATTCGTTGATAGAATATCGAACTCTTAATTTTAATGCTTAAAATTCAATTCTTGACAGAATCAAACACCGAAAACAAGACATTTGAAACATTAATGACCACTTTAAAAATAGAAAATCATTTGTTTTTCTAACTATTTAAAGCTGATCATAGTTTGTGCTGTTGATTCCACTGCTAGAACTCGTACAATCGTCAGTTCAATGGACCAATTCCCAATGTAACGCAAGCAGTGGCGGCGAGGATTTTAGGTGATATGTCTGCATTTTTCGAGTGTGGTTTTTTGGGGTTGCAAGATACCCTATGGGACGCACGAGGCCGCCATTACTTCTACAAGTGCTATATTGAAGGAGCCACTGATTTTATCTTTGGTTATGGCCAATCTATCTATGAGGTAATTCAAGAAAAAAAAAAACCTCATCTCAAACTGTGCAAGAAACCTGAACAGAATATGAATTACAATCAACAGATATTAACTTTCTCATGGTTTTTCCAGGATTGTTCAATAAATGTTAATAGAGGATGTGATGCATATTCTTCACGACTTAATCATGGTTATATAACAGCTCAAGGCCGACAATCGTCAAATGATCCCAGTGGTTTTGTGTTTAAACGGGGAAAAATCTTTGGCAATCTACAATCTTATCTAGGGAGAGCTTATGGTCCTTATTCTACTGTGATATTTCACGAGACAATAATGGATTCAAAGGTGATCCCTGAAGGGTGGCTAGCCTGGTTATACCCTGGACAAGAGTAAGTTCCTCTTCATTTCAATGCAAATTTTTGTCTGTTAAATTTGATCTCATTAATGTTTAATGTGTGTCTTTCTTCTGAAATAAAAATTCAGAGAAAATTTCACGTACGCTGAGGTGAATTGCACAGGACCAGGATCAGACAGTTCCAGGCGGGTTCCATGGGAGAAGAAGCTTGCTCCATCCCAACTAGAACAATTTTCAATGTCCTCTTTCATAGATCAAGATGGATGGATTAGCATGTTGCCATGAAAACCCAGAATTTGATTGCACTTGTAGAATTTTTCAATTGTTTTGGTTGGTTCTTCTTGATAGTACTGGCAATCCTGTCTTTGGATATAATAAAGAATTGGAGATCAAATCTTATGAGACTACCTAAATTAGCAAAGAATTTTCATAGATTCATCAATTATTCAAGCATTGAAAAAAAGTTTATCAATTAAAAAGAAATAAGAGATGTATCATATTCTTAATAGATTGATATATTATACACATAGTGAGTATAATATTTTTTTTTTAATTTTGAATGTTGATTTAAATCATCGTATTTTTACGAGAAATTTATAAATATGAATTACAAATCTTAACACTTAATCAATTGTACCAAAATAAATTGTTGAAAAAAGGAAAAATAAGATACACTAATTATTATTTTGATATGTTGACAAAAGGAGCATATCATACTTAAGATCAATCATCATCATCAGCATATAAATATATATATATATATATATATATATATTCCAAAGAAGACTTTTGATAAAATTTAAAAACAGAAAAAAAAAGTGGTATATCCTTATAATTATATAAAAAATTTATTTCAAAAATTTCCTTCAATTTTTTTGGATGTTCGAATTCTGAAAAATCTTAGTTGACTCATGATTAATTTAAATGGACGGTAAAATTTAATCTAATGAGATTAAGAAATAAAATAATTATTAAATAAAAATAATTGTGAAAAGATAATAATAAAATATTTAAAAAAATGGGTAAAAAAAGTACATTTTCCTTTCCAAAATTTTGTCTATAGAGGGAGGACTCCACCGCACCGAACGTTCGGTGGAATGCAAACGCACCCTTGGATGTCAAAGGTTAGCTTAGCTGTGTGTTGAAACTCAATGGCAAACTGATATCTTTATATACAAAACAATGGCAACTTGGCAAAATTCAGAGTCAATCTTCTAATGGACCCACAACCAGAAGTCTGGCGCCAGCCATCAATTCTAATGGCCACACAATCTCTCCCCTTAGACCTCTCCGCCCACCGGCGGACTCTTACATAGAAGTTCACTCGGATAACGGGATAAGCCTCTACTTTGAACAATCTACCTCTCCAACCCCAATTCTTTGCGCCACTTAAAATTTACCCCTCTGAATCGAAACCCTGGTTGTTTTTGTCATCTAGAAGCTGAGCAGGTTCATTTTCGCAATCGAATGCTTCCACTTTTTCTTTAACAATACAAAGAAAGAAGCCCTTTTTATTCATTTCATGCTAAACCCAGGTAGCATTTGGTATCTTAAACTGAACCACTTCATTTTGCACCTAAAAAGTTCCAATTTTTGTTTCTTTGTTATTGATTTGAAGCTAAACCCAGACATCGTTTGGTGTCAAAGAAACTAACCCAAGAGTGGAAAAGGTTGCTATGTTTGTGATTCAATTTGCCTTCTTCAAGGCTGCATGAGTTTGGAGGAACTCAAAAGTGATTATTGGTGCTTCAAATTTGGACGCTTGAAGATTGAGAAGAAGTTCAATAAGCAACAGCAAAAGCTAGCATGGTAGTGGTCGCGGTTGCAAACTCTCAGCTCTCTTTCAATTTGTTCAACTTCTCTGTTACCGGAAGAGAAGCCTCTATATCGAGACAAGCTGCTTCTAAAATTCGCCATCGCTTCCCTTCTAGCCGATGTTTGAATCTCCACTCCCCTTCTACTGCTACTCATAGGTAACGGTTTAATTCGTTGCTCTAATTGAATGTGGCAAATGCAAGTAAAACATTATAATTTTAATGCAGTTGTCTTCTGGCATTCAGAACTGATGGTTCAAAGTGAATCAGTTTGTAATCTTTTCTGAAATAGCTGTATTTAGTAATTGAGCGAACTGAATGAGGCAGCTAATCATATTTGTTTGTTTTTCTGTTTAGTTATAGTTTTGACAGTCTTAGATCGAGATGTTCAATAACAAATACTGATGTACAATTCAACCATGTGGCTACCGAGGATGAGGAGATATCAGCAGCAGATGTTGGTTGTTGTTGTACAACTCCTATAGTTCAGCTCAAATCCGATGTTCTCGAGACTGAACCTTTGAGTTTACTAACTGGGGATACTTATGTAGATAGTCTTTTGACAACACTGCCAGTATGTTCCTCTTTGTATTTATCAATTTATTTTCGCCTTGAGTTCAACATTCTCTAACACTTTCCTATTGTTCTATTCCTTTCTTGTTTAGGTATTAACAGAGGAGGAGCAGAAAGCCCTTGCCGCGACCCCTGCACACCCTGAGGGATTGTATGGTAGGACTTTTTATTTTCATATGATGAAAGCACACTAGAATAGATGTAACATTACTCTTACAGACTTAGACTGATTTTTATTTTGAGTATTCAGCTTTTTGTATATAACAAAGTTTTAGGAAGGTTAGTTGTTGTAGCCCTGGCCCCATGGTTTTCTATAAGTTGTCACTTAGAGCATAAACCTATTAACTAATTTTCCTAAATTTGTATAAGAGTATCAGGTTCCAGCAAGTTGTTGAACTTTGTGATTTGAATAAATCATTTTGGATGCAGTCAAATTTGTTTGTTATGAACTAAAGTGTCTTGTAAATTTTGTATCTTGTCCAATCAGTTTACTACAATTGTGGTCTTATCAGCTGCTAACTTTAAGTACATTCATATTTCAGCATTTTATGCAAGTTGCCTGGCTGGGAATTTAGTGGAACAACTTTGGAGTTTTGCTTGGCCTTCTGCTATTGCATTGCTTCATCCAAGCCTTCTACCAGTGGCAGTCATCGGATTCTTCACTAAGGTATAGATTAGCCTAACAACATAATTCACTACATAGATCAAGGGATAATAGAGTACTTTCTAACAGAAGTTATGTTAACAGCTTGTTATAATTGTTGGGGGCCCTTTGGTTGGCAAACTGATGGATCATTCTCCAAGAGTACCTTCATATATCTTTCTGAATATTGTACAGGTACTTCCAATAGCATTTTCTTTGTTCAAGATTAATGTAAAATTAATACTGTTCTAAGTTGTTTTCTACTTTTATTTGCATCTGTCAGGCTTCTGCTCAGTTGGTGTCTGCTGCAATGATAATTCATGCCCATACAATCTCCCCTGCTTCTGCCTCATCTATTCTTCATCATCCTTGGTTTTCTGTGCTGCTGTTAGCAGGGGCTATTGAGAGGCTATCTGGAGTGGCGCTGGGGGTTGCTATGGAGCGTGACTGGGTTGTGCTGGTAGTACCTTATTCAGTGCATCTTGGTTGTAATACAGGTTATGCATCTCTTGGAAAGTGAAGCACTTATTAAACTAGAGTTCTTGTGTTTGCAGTTAGCAGGAATAAATAGACCAATTGCACTGGCACAAGCAAATGCTGTTCTCAATCGAATTGATCTGCTTTGTGAGGTATTTGATAATCTTAGGATCTTTTACATTTTTGAAACATTGATATGTGTAATTATCTTTTTTATTTCAAGTCATGATAATTCTCGTTTACTTATAATCCATATATCATGAATACTAAAATAAATGCTGGAAAATTTATAAATTTGCAGTTATCTTAGCAATCAAGTAATGGAATGTCTTTTATGATAAATATCATTGTTGAAATTTGTGAACAAGAGATTCATTATCCTCTATAATTGCAGATAGCTGGTACATCATTGTTTGGAATTCTTTTCTCTAGATATGATCCAGTAACCTGCTTAAAGTTCACTGCTGGTTTGATGATGTCATCATTACCTGTTATGGTAATTGCTTTTTGGCTTGTTCTGATTATTCATTCTGTTTGGAAAATGGGGTCTACTTTCTCTTCTAACTAACACCATTCCTCAGATTGCTCTGACATGGTTAACAAACAAACTTTCAACTGGAGTTCTGGACCGTGCTAAATGTTCACAAACCTGTTGCGGAACATCTGATGAGGGGCCTCTTCCAGATGTTGATAACTTTGGTAAAACTAGTTCATCTTATTACTTTTGAAATCCTAATATTCTTCTTGCTTTATTTTATGGGTTGCATCTTTTCCAGAGGTTGATTCTATATTAAGTGATTGAATTTTGTGGATGACCAGTTAATACAGGTTTGGAAGCCATCAAGCTTGGATGGAGAGAATACATACAGCAGCCAGTCCTTCCTGCAAGCCTAGCATATGTGCTTCTCTGCTTCAATGTTGTTCTCACTCCTAGTAGTTTAATGACGGCATTTTTAACTCAGCGAGGTATTTTTTTCCATCTATTATGACCTAATTAGATTGGAACATGCTTCATCAAGCAAATTCTAGCAATAGAAAGTTACTGTACTTGGAAAGATAACAAAAGGAAAAAAATGGTTACAAAGAAGAGGGACTCATTACCATGATCATTTGGAGGACATGCTAACAGTGTTTGGTCTAAATTGATCTCTTAAAGTATTGCATGCACTGATATGCCTGAAGTCACTCCATATCGTATAGTTGATTGTAAACTACAGTCTTTTTCTCATCATTTGCTGGATGACTTCAGTTTACTTGAATAGTTTCTATATTTAAGCAGACGAAACAGCCTTGTATCCTCACAGAAATATCATTTCTGATGCCACTGTGGGTTTGTTTCACAGGTCTAAATCCATCTATTATTGGAGGGTTTAGTGGATTATGTGCTTTTATGGGGGTTACTGCCACCTTTTTATCTGCAACCTTGGTCAGGAGATTTGGCATTTTAAAGGTTGGTTCCTGTGTTTGATTTTGTCTGCTGGAATTTTCTATTTTGGGCTGGTTCTAATGGCCATTTTTCCCTTCAAACAGGCTGGAGCAGTTGGATTAGTTTTTCAGGCTTCACTTCTCACCATAGCTGTCGCTGTTTACCAGAGTGGATCTCTTTCCCAGAGGAGTCCACTTCTTTTCTTCCTATATTTGATTGTAAGAACAAATTTAACTTCCATGTTTCTTCATGAACTAGACCATTTGTCCATTGACTTTTAGTGGAAACCAAATTTCCTAGGTGAACTCGACATCTAGGAAGGCAAAACTCAATCTGGTATACAGCATTGGTCATGGTTGTAGATCTAAATGAAATCTAGATTCACTGACAGCCGTATATATTAGTTATCTGCTAATAGCACCAGAAAAGACAGATTCTCTAAGGTCTATATGACTTATTTTGGCAGTATTTATAACTTAGTGGAGTCATCATGATTCACAATTCTTCTTGATGTCTCTAATGAGTTTGGCTGCTCTAGCTAAGGTCAGGAAACCTGGCAGCAATGTAGGAAATCCCTCTAACAATTATGAAATGGCCATGTAAACTTGAAAGAGAGAAGCAAATACACTGACCAGTCTTAAAATGAGCATAATATCTGAAATATCCTCACCTCCTGTATGCAGGTATTATCAAGGTTAGGACACATGTCATATGATGTTGTTGGGGCACAGATACTTCAGACAGGAATCCCATCATCCAAAGCAAATCTTATTGGGACAACAGAGATTTCTGTTGCAAGTTTAGCTGAGTCTCTAATGTTGGGAGTTGCAATAATTGCAAATGATGTCTCGCATTTTGGATTTCTAGCATTTCTTTCACTTTTATCAGTTGTTGGAGCCGCATGGATGTTCTGCCGATGGTTGTTGAATCCTACAGAGGAACAAAGAAGCCTTTTCTCTTTCGATCCTCAACTTTAGTTATAATGTAAGTACATAAATTTTCTATTGTGTGAGTCGGTACTTTTCTCAGGTTTACATATCTGTATTCAATTGGTTTAGTTAATATGTTTGAGCTATAGTTAGTAGTTGCTATAACTTATCTGATATCTTCTTATTTGAATTACTAATAGTGTTAGCAAGCTCTTGCTTTGTTCATATGGTTGTCTTCCCTTACTCCTTTTCTTTGATTTTCAACAGCTGCTGTTGTTTCTTTGGTGCATAGGCTGTCTGAAGGAAATACGAGCTATGATTTTCCATATTTTCAACACTTTCCGCATCAACTTACTTTGCAGATGCCTGAGGTATATAGTTTGATCTCACATGGTTGCTCGGAGTTGTTATTGTTGTAAAGTCATTACTAGTCTTTTCAATACTTTAAAGTCAGTATAATGAGCAGCTGATTTTGAATATTTATATTGCAAACATTGAGCCCAACCTGTATAAATTTGTAAACCATTCATCAATTCAAAAAAAAAAATCATGAAAATTTCAGTTTTTTATTTGCCTTGTAGTTCAATATGAGCTTAATTGATTTTCCTCTTGGGGTTAATGTGAATTTAACATCCCTGAGAGAACAAATAGTAAAGGGAACATTGTATTGGTTTGTTGGTTTGTGCTTGGCTATTTATGATCTGAAGTTTGTTTCATATCAAACTCTTCCCTGTCAACTATTCTCATGCATGTTTGCATGATATTTCTACCTTCAATCTAGACCTAGCAATTCTTGTCCATAATTCATGTGCGTCTAGTATAAAATACGAAAATTTCATATTAAAATTCGTATCACATATCAAATACAATTTTTTTTAACTTTTGTTATATTCATATTATTTTTATCAAATTTTAGGCTACGTCATTTTTGTATCTTTTGTCTATGTCTTGTATAAAATTGTCAAGTCTATTTCAATCACATCATTTACCTTTCAGTTTGACATATTGGGGTTTCTTCTCATTGCTATTACCATTGCCATTGCCATAAAACATTGATTCTCATCTGCTGGGTTAGACTAACGCTGGAAAATCTCTTCATAGATGTCTAACTGCTGGATCTTTTTCAACTTGTTAACATCAAAACAAGCAACCACATTGCTCTGACACGCAAGTTCACTCAGGCTTGAACCAAGTAGCAACAGTAGTAGCGTATCAAAAGGCGGAGAAGCAGGTGAGATTATTGAATGAAATTCCACAATGTTTGACCACAAATGGCTACACAGCCTTGATTGTGTTAAGCAAGAAGTACCTCTGCCGTTGCTTATGGGGTATTCCCATCGGGTCTCGTACAGGGTCAACTGCACGTACCCGTCACGCAGACGCAGGGGCCCTCAAATTCCAAGACTGCCACGGTATCTAAGACTCATTCACATCGCCCACTCTCCAATCAACACAACAGTAACTGTACAAATACAATACGCCCTTCAAAGCAAGAAAACAAACCACAGCTTCAACACTATTCCTTTCCTATTCCCAACTGCTTTAACTTGCTCGTTTAACCCAGCTCCATGAAAAGAGAGCGTTGTGTAGTATTGTTGCGTTATTATTCGTTCTCGATAAGATAGATGTCTTTCTTTTCATTTCTTTTCTTGTCCATTGAAAGGAATGGAAATGAAAGAAAGGAGAGAAAATGGTACTACATGCACAGTGGTAGTCTCCCATTAACATTTTTCACAAGTTACAATGAAGATCACGTGAATCAAGGCAGGCAATTTCACTAGCAGTTTCTACCGCCACAACCCCAAAACTCTCCCGTGTTTGTCGCGTGGATTCTTATTATATGCTACTCTACTCACTCCTGCTCTTCCTTCCATCAGCATCTTTGCTATGTTTGTTTTTTTATTTTTCCTGTCAGAGCCTGCAAAAGGACAGCAGAAGCTTAGTTAAAAGAGTAGATTGATGCTAGTAAATCAGAAGGAAGTTGGATGGTGATGACTGATGACTGATGACCGATGATGTTTGCTGATCGAATTTTGATATAAAATTTTTATATTTTATATGATAAAATATAAATATAATTTTATATAATATAAATATAAATTATCAAATTTACCGGTAAAAAGGGTATTTGAAAAATTGTGTCGATGAACTCTTGCTTTATCATATTGAAAAAATCTAGTACTTGAGATATGTTACAATATGCAGTCATGAACTGAATTATAAGACATGTGGGGCTATCTTATACTTCAAATTATTATTATTTTTCTTTACAATGAATAATGGAATAGTAAATTAGCTGTAGCTGAAGTTTTTGTTTGTGAAACAATGGTATGGGTTGTGGTATCCATGGCTCCAATCCATGCGCATGACCTACCGGAGTGGCTGATGAAACACAAGTTTCATGGCATGTTTGGTTTACATTTTCAACTTCTCAGTTCACACGAGAGATCAGATTGGCTTTCAGGGAAACACCACTTCTGTCCATTTCCCAAAACTAAAAGGAAATTCCATGCACAAAGTCCCACACTTCCCTTGAGAAGAGACATTTCTAGATCACCATCAAAACCCACCTTGAAACTTGGGTTGAGAGAGAGAGAGAGAGTGTGTGAGAGGAAAGAAGAAAAGCTTCTTATCCACCAATCCCAATATCATCCCAACAAAAACCATAGAAAAAGAGAAATGAAGAAAACCCTCCGTCCCTTGCCTCGAACCTATGCTGTCAAAAAAGAAAAACTCCATAACACCTTCACCATCATTTTCCACAACCCCAAGAACCCCACACTCCATCATTTTCAGTTAGACCATTGTGAAAAAGTATAGAAACAAATTTAAAAAATAAAGGGGTCTTTCAGTTAACAAAGATAAAGAAATTTCTCTCTCTCAACAGTCACAGTCCATGATTTTACATCACTTGTTTATGGTCATAACACCTATTCATCCAATGAACCAAAAAAAATAAAAAACACCTATTCATCCAAGTAACATAAATGTTTTTTTTCCCTTTGAAGATAAACTATATGTATAGGATTTAGAGAAAAAAATGTTCTTTTCACCATAAACTTCTGTGGGTGTTGGTTGCCACAGTGATAGACTTGAAAGCTCCCATCTTTTCATGTCTATTGACACTGATAGTTGATATATCACTTGGCTTGTTCATGTCCTCTGTTGACCCTCTATCTCTCTCCTCTGCTTGCTTCATCATTGTCAAGCACTGTACTGAAGTAGAACTAAAGCTAAGCCAAAGACAGACCATCCCTTAAAAGAGAGAAGATAAAACATCATACAGCAAACAATGGGGTCTCTTGGAGCTGAAACTGCGAAGAAGAAAGCAATGTGGCTCTATCCTAAAGTTTCAGGTTTTAATCCGTCTGAGAGATGGGGGCACACTTCCTGCTATTCTAATGGAGTTGTTTATGTTTTTGGGGTATGTTATATTTTCTTTCATTGTTTTTTTTTTCTCTAGCCCAACAAAGAATGCTTAAGTTTCTGCTTATTCAATTTTGTTCTTTGGTTAATCTTGTTCTCTTTCTTTTTTATTCTCTCTCTCTCTCTCTGTGATTTGGTCATCCTTGGTTAAGGAAAAAACAACTTTCTTCATAGGTTTCATTTCTTTACTACTTTTTCTTATGCTTCTGGCTGGAATGCTGTCTGAAGTTGCCCTGGTTTCACTTTCTCTAATTAGTAAGAGTGTAAGACTATAAGTAGGATTACTATTGAACTCCTGTTTATGGCAATATCAGGTATCAGGTTCTTATGTTTTAAGCCATGCTAAGTCTTGTTACTTCCTGGTAAAAGTTGGATTTGAGGGATTCCTTTGGGAAAAAAAGGAGGAGAATAATCAATTTTTTTAATTATTATTTTTTTTGTTGATGGTATTGGATTAGCTGTTAGATGCATGCTGTTCAACCTTTTGGGAGGAAATTATGCTATGCTGGAAATCTGCGCTACAGGGGAGCAAAAGGACATTAGTTTCTTGAACATTTGTTTTAAAACAGTGTGTGAACATTAGGCTTACTTATCCTTTCCAGTCCGATATTCTTTCTGACAGTGCAAACCGGCCTTAAACTCTTGTTCTGTTTTATTGTTTATTGAGCCACAGGACTGCTGAACTTTGTAAAGTTTGATGCTTATTTCTATTAATAGGAGAGAAACCATGGGAAGAGAAAGATCAAGAATGATTTTAGAGGAAGATAATCTCGATTTCGATTTAAAGGCTGTATGTTTATCACTTGTTTTTGCCTGTCACAGGGGTGTTGCGGAGGTCTGCATTTCAGTGATGTTCTCGTGCTAAACCTCAACACAATGGTTTGGAACACTCTTGAGACCACAGGGCAGGGTCCTGGCCCTAGAGACAGCCACAGTGCTGTTCTTGTAGGGACTAAAATGATGGTGTTTGGGGGCACGAATGGTACTAAGAAGGTAAATGATCTTCATGTATTGGACCTTGCGTCGAAAGAGTGGATACGAGCTGAATGCTACGGTGTTGCACCTTCTCCTCGCGAAAGTCATACTGCCACACTTATTGGTGAAGATAAGGTGGTGATTTTTGGAGGAAGTGGGGAAGGTGAAGCAAATTACTTGAATGATTTGTATATTCTGGACCTTATGACTATGAGATGGAGTTCACCTCAAGTGAGAGGTCATATCCCTGTGCCTAGAGACAGTCACAGTGCTGTTGCAATAGGGAATAAACTCATTGTCTATGGTGGTGACTGTGGCGATCGATATCATGGAGATGTTGAGATGTTTGACATGGAAACTTCAACTTGGTCAAGGGTATTGATTTCACTTTCCCGGTCTCGCAAACTCAGTTATAGAAAATTGAATTGCTTGACAGATGTCTTGGTTTTATGAATTATAATTCCCCGTATTCTTTTTTTCCTGCCTTTACAGTTGGCTGTTCAAGGCTTTTTACCTGGTGTTAGAGCAGGTCATGCTGCTGTGAATATTGGAACAAAGGTAGCACAAGATAATAAATTAGCATTGTTAAAGAGTCATTTCATTCTTGTCAGCTTTTTCGATAGAATTTTACGTTATATCACGGACATGATCATTTGGGGGGTTTCCAACTGGAAAATTTTATGATTTTGAAGGTTTTCATTATTGGAGGGGTTGGAGATAAACACTACTACAACGATGTTTGGGTCCTAGATGTGAGTGCTTGTTGTTGGGATCAGCTAGATATATGCGGCCAGCAGCCTCAAGGGCGGTTTTCTCATACTGCTGTTTTTGCAGAAACAGATATTGCTATCTATGGAGGGTAAGTTCCTTTGACTGCACTATAGCTTTACCTCCCCATCTCTTGTTTCTAGACATCGGTCTGACTAGTAATTTCACGGACCTTTACTTATCTATGCAGGTGTGGGGAAGATGAGCGTCCGATCAATGAGTTGGTGGTTTTACAGCTTGGAATGCAGCATCCAAATGGTCGTTATAACATTTCCATGTGCAAAACTTTTGGAAGCCATTGGAACCAAGAAAAGAGAAGATTCCTAAGAGTAGCACCAAATAACTTGGTATGAATATGCATGTAAACTGCAAAACTTCTACACCATTCAGTTTTTATGACCTTATTGAATAAAAGGTGCTTATTTTATTTTGAAGCAGAAAACTATCTATATCGAGGATAATGAAGTAGCAAAGCTTGAACCAGAACAAGAAGCAAATCACTCATCTCGGTTCAGTTCAGGTTGGTTTGGAATCAAATTTTCTTGCCTCAGTTATAGCTCGATGTTTCAAATATGATGATTAAATTCATCTTTTCATTACTCTTAGATACTTCAAATCCAAAGAGGAGAAGAACTGCCAATTCAAAGGAATGGGAGGTTGAATCTGAGCAAGAAGAACATTCCCTTTCACTCTCACAGCATTCATCTCCTTCACAATCTGATCAAGAACAAGCCCCAGCACAAAAGTCCAAAGATTCTGCCGGGTCCCAAGGACTTTACCTGTTCAAGCAGTTCCATCATATCCCAAGCAATTATCAACCTAACAATGTTTCAAATAACCACAAGGAGACCAGATCTATGCTCCAAAAACCTCAGCAAGATCTGCAGTTTATAAGAGAACACCAAAACCATCAAAAACCTGAACAATATCTTCATGTTGTTCATACTGGCAGACAAGGAACACAATACCAACCCGTGGAACAGAAACACTTGCAGGCAGGGCCTAATCACAACATGGTAAAACATCTATTTTCTGAATTAACGACTAAAATTTTGCAATTGATAAGATTCTCTGATATTTGTTGATTGGTAGCTACAACAATACTGGTCTTTGTTGAAGCATTGTTGCTATTCTTTTTGGAGGTTTTCTTGTTTATTGTTGTTCATGCTTCTCAATGGGGTTTTTATCCTTAGCTTGGTGCTGAAGTTCGTGGTAAAGTTGATGGGGCCTTTGACTCTGGTTTCCTGATGACAGCAACTGTTAATGGGAAGATCTTCAGAGGGGTCTTGTTTGCACCTGTAAGCTTTCAGCTCTTAATTATGGAACTTCCTAATTTATTTATTCAACCATACCTTAATTTGATTGACATTAGGGGCCGGGGATCATCTCGAGAGGGCCAACGCTTGGTCAAAGTCCTGCATTACCAAGCCAGATTGCTCCAGCTCAGCCAATTCTGAGCTCAAGTAACTCAGAATCCTTCAAGCCCTCCCATCCACCAACAATGCGGATTATGCCAGATTCCAACCACAGCTTATCTCGACAAGCTCAAGCAAATCGACCACATTCGATCGCTAGGACTTCTTCATCTGCTGCAAAAGATCCAAAGCTTAGAAGTGATCTTCGAGATGTGGTTCTAACACTAGGAGGACCTGGAACTGGCCATGCCTGACATCATATAGAAAAATCCTGCTTGTTGGCATCAAATGGTAGCCCATCTTTCTCTTTACTTTATCATGCAGATGTTGAAATATATATATATATATATATATATATATATATATATAATTGTTCTTTTTTTCTTGTTTTCCTTCTTAAAAGATGGTTATTGTATTTTAGGCATAATGATTGAGGTGGATTGTGTTTGAACATGTAGCCTGTAGCCTTGGCCTACATGGTGATTAGGTATTATAAGAGGCTTGTCTTTCTTATGCCTTGCAATTTTAGATATTATACAGTGGTATAATACAAATTTTAATTTAAAATTTTCGTATCTTACACTATATGAACACAAATTATGTATACGAATTGTTAGGTTTAGGTATAAGAGACGCTCTATGTCTAGGTATAAGGTACAAAAAAATCAAATCTTAAATCTAATTTTTCCGGAGATAAAATACCAACTACTAAGTTAATAATAGATAGTCTTTTTTTTTTTTTTATTCACTGTTTTCTTGGCCAGTGGATTTAAAAGATTGCGACTCACTTTGTAGTATGTGCAATCCAAGTCCAACCGCATTGCAACGTGCTGTGATTATGTAATGTTTGAAATTATTACTTAATAAAGGAGCATTATCCAAAACAATCTTATAAAGGAGAACAAAACTTGGTATCCTTTGGATGCAAAGGGGACCCTTTGCATTAAAAAAGATGATAAAATACTAAGCAACATTCACAAGCAACTTTACTTTATAGATAGAATCCTGTGCAAAAAATCAAATCCAACATTACATGTGATGTACTTTTTAAAGCAAACAACTAGATAGTCACTAAACATTTGAATTTTGCTATATTTGCAAATATATATGGTACATTCTTTTATAATTCGCAACGAACATTTGCAACTATAAGCCACGACATTTTCATGTCTTTTTCGTTATATTAATAAAAGATTAAAAAAAAAGCCAAGATTATTAAAAAAATTCTGTCAAAAATTCACAATTAAGAAAATAAAAAACATAGTTACTTAAAAAATTTTGATCAAAAAACTCATAATTTAAAATATATATTTGATGCACTTTTAATATATAAATTTTATATATTATCGATAAATCATAAGGTCTTATCATTAATTTATAAAATTTAAAATGAAAATTCTTTAAAAATAAATATTTTTATGTTTATTAATTAATGAAATAATGTAATATAATTTAATGATAATGTATAAAATTTAGATTTAATGACTAAATATACCATTAACTTTTCACGTACAGTGAATATAAACTCTTAACTTATGAGGTTCAAATATAAACTCATTAACAAAAATTAAGATCAATGTATAAAAAAATTTTAAAAAAAAAACATAAAACTGCTCTTATTACAAAAAAAAAATATACATATGAAAGATTTCCCAACACACAACGCTAACAGGAAGAAGAAATGGGACCCACCGAAAAAGACAGAGCAGAACAGAACAGAGAAGATCTAGGGGGGGGGGGGGATGACGAGGGCCGTTGGCGGAAACACCCGCGCATCTCGCGCGATATTGTCCGTCGAAGGGTTGTCGCTTTCAACCGTCTGATCCGCCTCTGATCTGATGAAAATGAAAACAATTAATAAAAAAATAGAGAAATTAATTTCTCTAAAATCTTTTTGGTGAGTGAAGTGATGGGAAGGCAAGGGTCTTTTCTACCATGTCAATTGTCTTTTCCATCTTTTATTTTTCATATGAAATGACCAATTTTCCCTTGCGTCATTCTTCCTTCCCTTTTTTGGTGGGGAATTTGCTCGTATAATTTCATGTTAGTACGAAAAATATAGAATATTTTAAATTTCTATTAAATTTTAATTCATATCATATTTTTATTTATTCATATAATAATATTATCGTGTCCTACTTAAGACTTTAAAATTATCAGATTTACCTGTTTTGTCTTTAAAAAACTATTGGATTTACTGGCTTTGCAATCTTGAACAGGACCCTCAATCCACAAAAGGCCCAACTTCTGAATTCTTGGACGACCCTTCTGTGGTCCAGAACCCATTGTGGACCCAATTCATTGCCCCGGAAAGGTCGAAGTTGGTTTGGTTAGCCTAGCCACTTAGTCCGCAGCTTCACTCTCTCTTGGGTCGGACCATGGATCAGCACACTTATTAAACCCAACAACTAAATTCTAAGAGAATGACCACTCTTATATCGAAAATGGATAACACAACTAGGATAGGAGCTTTAAAACATAAATGGAAAAAAGCATCTGCTGTCACATTAATCATGATAATCAACTTCAAACTTAATCGTTTTACAGAATGATAAAGATGCATCGAATTTTAATTTAACTCCTAGTTGTTTGATTAATGTTCTTTTGATACCATAAAAGTTTCCGGAACCGACGAAATGTTTGCCACATCTACCATGTTCCTACGGCACCCTGAGAAGGATTCTCGAAAGCAGAGAATTCCCAGTAGGTCTTCAATGAATATGGCTGGGAAATTGTCACTCCTTCTTCAGTGATCTTAGCTATCTGCAATCATCAGATTTCAAGCACACGACGTCAACATAGATAAAATTTTGCCTCAGATTGTCAGCCAAAGAATAGATTTGGTTAAGAGCCATCCTGAGAAATACATAAACCTAAATTGCATATATAAAAATCTACCAGGCAATTATAGAACAGTTGTTCACATGTATGTAAGAAATGCAAATGCCAATAAGCAAAATTTTACATTGTAAAATTAGCGTCTATCAGAATGGTAGAGACGGGTTGTTAACTAATGGCAAAAAGCCTAGAATGCCATGCACACTTGTATTTTTGTGGAAACTACAATATTCACAAGGATTAAAAAAAATATTTAAAAATACAGAGTCGAAATGTTAAAAGAGAAAAGACCAAACCTGAAGCTTGTTAACAGCTGACCTATCACGATAGAGTAGAACTCGCATGCATTTCTCCAGCAGTTTAACACCTTCTTCAAAGCTCAAGTTCTCATGCCACTCTTGTCGAAGAATTGGCCGTGCAAGGTGATTTCCAAACCCAGTTGCGACATGATTGTCCTCAAAGTTTACACCAATCATACTGACCTGATGAGTCATAGTCATAAGAATGGTCAGTTACAACCCTAAAACTGCAAGTAGCTCATTTCTGAACACTAGGATAAAGATATAATTTCGAGCCTACCGTTCCAAGATACTTCTGTCCATTTTTAACTCCACCAAGTACAAGGGAGTTCCACAATGGATTGAACTTGTTACGCCTGTTATACATGACTCGAGTCAAGTAATTGTGCACCTCTTTAGGCCCCAAAGAGTTGCCATCATCCCACATATTGTCATACAAGCTACAACAATCAAACACCCAAAAGCAACAATTTTATGTCAGAAGCTTTACACAATAAAAACAGCCAAAACAAAAGTACTTAATATAATATCAGTCAATCCTTACATAAGCTCATCAAGATAATGCAAAATCTCTTGGAAATCACTAATTTCTCCACTTGCACCCAGAAGAGAATGCTTGCCAACAGGCTTCATTCGCTCCACACTCTTGTACCGCAGGGTGGACCCATAAGAACCTGTCAATTAACAGGAGGCGGGTTTAAAACAAGAGCATTCACTTACATAGTGAAATTAGGAACCATTCAGTTGGGTAATGAGTATCACATGAGCGCATATTAGCTTTAGAGCAATTGCTGGGTATTTGAAACAGCAAACTTCCAGCTCAAAATGAGGGAAGAAGAGAGAAGAGGAAGGAGAATGAAAACCAAGAGCTGCAAAGCATGCATGTGGGAAATGAAATATAAGCAAAATGTATTTTTCGTTATAAGCGCATAGCTTGTTTTGTGGCACTTCACAGGTTGAAGAAATTCTTTTAATAATCGAAAAATAAGGACTAGAATTGAAAGAGCATGAGGTTGAGAAATACTGAGAGCCTTAAATAACTCCAACTTCATTTCTCTCTAAGATAATCTAGCAGCTATGCAAACAGCTCAACAAGATCTCTTTCACCTCAGTAAGGGGAATTTTGTTACTGACTTTGCGCGATAGAGCTAACAGCAGAGAAGAAATCTAATAAGTCCTACCATACAAATGATACTAAAATCTAACAAACATATAAAACATCACATTGTAACCTATAATATGGAATCTATATAATGTACTGATCATTTGTAGTATATTATCAAACAATCATCGTATCAAATGTTATGTTAAATAATATGTTCGGATTTTGAACAGAAAAGTTTTATGTTACAAGTTACAACCACTTAAGCTTCAAGCATTACCTTATTTGACAATTTTAAAGCTATTTAGCAACACTCCAACGCTCTAATTGAACCATCTATCCTAAAACAACATAACATACAGCATCAAAAGGGTTGAAGAATAAGGAACACTAATCCACATATACATCACAATCCAAAACACAATAAAAAAAAAAGGGACCTCAGTTCATTTAAGGCTGCTTAAAGCTAACTGCTTCATCTTTAAACTCCATAACAGAACCATAATCTACTTTCCAGTTTCCACTATCAGAACCAATTCAAACACACACACAACGACAAATAAAAACTCTGAAAAGGAAAAAGAAAAAGGCTTATGTAAGCGTATGAGCTGACCTCCCATATCAGCAGCCATCAAAATCCCATCTTTATACTTTAAAGCCACAACTGATGTTCCAGTCACGTATGGATACCTACCCAAAAATTTAAGAAAAAAAAAGAAAGGAAAATTTTCAAATATCCAACAACGAAAGGAAACCTTAGTTCAATTGGAAATCAGATAAAGAACATACAGAGTCCTTTGAGAGTCAGATTGAGGGCCAAGTAAGCTATTTTCAGGTTGCTTTGAAGCCATAAACTGCATTAGAAAAACAAAATCAAACCAAAATGTAGAAGAGATAAAAAGCGCAAAATAAGTACTTTTTTAAGAAGTGGGAAGTGTTAAATTAAGAAAATAAAACTACGCATAAAGATAATTAATAGAATGACTTACATTCATTCTGATTATAGATCGGTCAATTGAAGAAGAAGAAGAAGAAGAAGAAGAAGAACAGCAAGAGCAAAATTGGCGATCCGATGGTATAGAAATAGTAGTATGCTCCTTTTCCCTTTCCTCAAGACACATCCTTTATGTAAACGGGCCCTGCTCCAGTTACTATGTCGAGCAAGGATGGGTTTATTCTAATGGGCCTTTGGTTTTCCTTTAGGACCCAAAACTCAAACCTATAAATCCACGAATAAAATGGCAAAGATCTTCAAACAGTCTCGACTCTAGAGTTTGTCCACTGAGATTACATAACAAAGCAACCTTCTAGAGGTGCTTATTGGGCCGGGTTGGCCCGACCCGGTTCGTAACCGGATCGGGTCAATCCGCTCAAAATCCGAACCGATACTGCACCGCTTCGGAATCGGCCCGGCATGTTACTGGGCTGGGCCGGTTTTAAATTATTAAAACCGAGCCCGGTAAGAGCCGGCCCGTTAAGAACGGGCCCTTAAACAGGACCGGTTCGAACCGGTCCGGTTAAAAAAAAAATAAAACTGCAGTTGCACTGCAGTGCAACTGCAGCATGCAAACTCGCAGAGGCTGCGAGTCTGCGTTTTGATGGGTATCAATCTTTCTTTTCTTTTTTTTTATTTTTTTTATTTTAATTAAATTAAAAAAAATAAAAAAGAGGCTTGGCTGCCACTGCGCCTAGCCTCTAGCAGTTGCACTGCAGTAGTGCAGTGCAACTGCAATATGCAGAGCAAAGGCTTGCCTCTGCGCTGTGTTTGATGGGCAACGGCCATCAATCCTTTTTTTTAATTTTTTTTTATTTTTTTATTCTAATTTTTTTCCTATAAATACCTCTATAATCTTCTATTTTCATTTACATTTCTTCTATATTTTCTCTCAAATCTACTATCTATATTCATCTACTCTTATTCTCTTCACTCACATACTCTCTCAATAGTCACTCAAACTCTCTCAAATTCACTTAAATTCCCTTATTCCAAATTTATAATATCATCATTTCCTTTCTAAATTTCATTTTTCTTTTTATTTTATAATTTTACAAATTTTACTTTTAATTTTCAAATTCTAATATATTATATATATTCCTTATTCCAAATTTATAATATCATCATTTTCTTTATAAATTTCATTTTTCTTTTTATTTTATAATTTTGCAAATTTTACTTTTTTAATTTTCAAGTTTCAATTTTCAAATTCCAATATATTATCATACATCTATTTTTTTAATTTTTAACATATATTTATTTTCAAAAAAATATAAAAATGTCAAATTTCTTTCGTCGTTCATGCTCTGTTTCTCGACCTTTTGGTTCCACTGAAATTCCTAATTTGGGCGACGAATCATTTAATGAAATCGAACCCGATATTCATCCGGAGGAGGAGCTTCCTTTGGCACCATCGTTTGGTCGTGGTCGTGGTCGTGGTTGTGGAGGAAGTCATGCTCAAACACAATCATCAGCTGCCACCACTGCTGCTACATCATCAAGACCGAAGTTTAGTCGAAAAAAAACAAGCAGGGTATGGGAGTATTTCGACATTGTAGCAAAAGAAGGTGAGACGAATAAATATTGTGCCATCTGTAAATTGTGCAAAGGCGTTTACTCTTATAACTCCGGTGGAGGTGGTGGCGGTACAGGTACGTATAAAAGGCATTTAATTACTATACATAAAATTAATCCTGATGCCGAAGAAAATGAAATTTTAGAAGGTAAACAATCTCAAATTAATACGCATGATGGTGGAAAAAATTTTAATTTTGATAATGTTCAAGCTAGACGTGGTTTAGTTAGATTTGTAGTTAGAACTGAACAACTATTCACAATTTGTGAAAAAACAGGATATTTAGAATTTGTTTGTAAATATTTACAACCCGCATATAAATCTGTTTCTAGACATACATTAAAAAGAGATTGCATGGATATGTTTAAAGAATATAGACAAGCTTTAATTGATAAACTTAGTAATATTTCATCTAGGGTTAGTTTAACTAGTGATATATGGACTAGTACTAATGGTATAAGTTATCTTGTTATAACTTGTCATTGATAGATGAAGATTGGTCTATGCAAAAACGAATTTTATCTTTAGATGTAATAGAAGAAGCACATAATTCATATACTATTCATAAATATATTACTAAAGTTTGTAAATTATATGGACTAGAAAATAATAAAGGTTTTGCTATTACTTTTGATAATGCTTCAAGTAATACTGCAGCTATTCCTCATTTAATTAAAAGTTTAAACCTTGTTATGCAAGGCATAATTTTTCATGCAAGATGTGCATGTCATATTATAAATTTATGTGTTCAAAGTGGTTTTAGTTCTAGTGGTACTGGTACTGGCATAGGTTCAATTGATAAAATTAAAATTTTAGCAAAATGGATTCGCACACCAAGTAATAAACGTGAATGGAAGCAAATTTGTATAACAAATAATATACCTGTTAAAGCATTTCCACTTCCCGTGGAAACAAGATGGAATTCACTTCATCGTTTGCTTTCTTCTATTTTACCTTATAAAGAACTTGTTACTCCTTTTTATAACAATTATACAAGTAGCACACATTTAGTACTTTTTGAAGAAGATTGGACTTTTATTGAATATTGTGTTGATTTATTATCTACTTTTAAAGATGCAACCGAAAGATTTTCAACTCAATTTTATCCAACTACACCGTATTTTGTTCCTATTATCTACACAATGTTTGACAAATTTGTAAAATTTAGGAATCATGAAACTTTAAGTTCTTTTGTATATGATATGGAGGAAAAATTTAAAAAATATTAGGAAATAATTCCTCCTATTTATTGTATTGCAACTTTACTAGATCCTAGTCAATGTGAGGTAAATATAGAAATTTTTTTTTATTGTTATAAAGAATTTCTTGGTCTTGATTCTATTGAGGATCAAAAGTCCTCAATTAACAATCTTTTTCGAGAATTGTTTAATGTTTATGAAACAGAAAGGGAGCAATTCAACTTTAATCGAGAAGAAGAAGATTCATACGAAGAAACCGAAAGTAGCAAAAAAGGAAAAGGAATTTTAAACACAATCAAGGAAGCAGCAAAGAAGAGAATGAAGCTAAAAGGAAAAGCGAGCGGATCGGGATCGGGATCAACAACTCGACGGAGTTCTAGCTTCAATGAGCTAGGATTTTTCTTAAGTCAAGATTTTTTGTAGATGATAACTTTGATCTTCTCCAATGGTGGAAAGAAAACCAAAAACAATTTCCAGTTTTAGCTTCCATGGCCCGAGATGTTTTTGCGGTGCAAGTTTCTTCTGTTGCTTCGGAATCCGCATTCTCGACGTGTGGAAGAATTATTGGAGACCATCGAACCACTCTTAATCCGGATTCATTGTGCATGTTAACATGCCTTAAAGATTGGTTTGATGCGGAATCGCGCAATGTCGAACTTGGAATGGCCAATGAATTTGCTGATAATAATTCAGAAGAGGAGGAAGAAATTTCCAAGGCAATCCGTATAAATTATGAAGAGTAGAGAATAATTTTTTTTTTGTAAATTGTATGTAAAATTGTAAATAAATTTAGTCATAGTGAATATTTTTATGGACTACGGTCCCGTGGTTTTTACCCTTCTAACTTTTGAAGTGATTTTCCACGTAAAAAATCTTTGGTCTCCTACTCTCTCCTTTTTCTCCTTTGTTATTGTTGTTATTATTATTATTATTATTACATACCAAATTAATTAATGTTATACTTATATATGTTTAAAATAAATAAATATTTAAAATACAAAATGAATTAATATTTTAAAAACATATTAAATAAATGAATAAATATTAAGTAAATGATATTTCAAATATAATAAATTATTTTAAATGCAAAATGAATATAAATAAAGATATGCAAAATGAATATAATAATAATATTCATAATATCATTATTTGTATTTTGAATCAAATATCATTTTATCATAATATTATATTCATAATATAACTTTAATTTATTATAACAATAATTTTATTAGATCATTTTATAATAGTTTGTTTTTACATTATTGTTACATTAATTAAATAAATTATAATATAACTTATAATAAATTATTGTTAAATTAAACTATTAACATTATTTATTATAAAAATAAATTTACTACATTAAATTATTAAAATATATTAATATATATTAAAATAAATTAATATAATTTTTTTAAATAAAAATTTTAAAAAGAAAAAAATATATTAAAATATAATTTTAAAATATATTAAACCGGTTCGGTCCGGTTTTGAGACGAACCGGTCCAACGAACCGGACCGGTTCGCCTCTCATAATATATAGAATCGGTCCAAACCGGACCGATTTACTACTGGTTCGGACCGATTCTCTTATGGTTAGAGTCGGAACCGGTGAAAACCGGCTCGGAACCGACCCGGTCCGGCCCGTAACCACCTCAACCTTCCCGTCTCTTCCACAGCCATCCAAAACCAACTCTTCCTCCAAATCTCGTTAATGGCAAGCAAGCACAGCCGTGATCAAGCTCTGGTATTTGACTTCTTATTTTTCCTTTATGGGTCTTTTTTTCGTTTTCATTGAAAGCTTCAGACTTTTAAGCTTTGAACTTCACTTGTCGCTCAAAATATGTTGCTTTTGGCTCTGTGAAGATATTCTACTCTATGCTTTTTTTTTTTAATTTGTTCAGTTCATTATGGAAATTGAGTTAGTTAGGTTAAAGTCCTGACGGTATTCAAGCTTAAAGGATTGACCTTTAGAGCTTTTAGAATCTTCAGATACTATTTCTTACCAGTTATCATCTGGGTTCTCTTTGTTTTCTTATTCTTTCGCCAACAGCTAAAAGGTTACTTTATTTGCCATCTACTCTTCGTTATTCCACCGGGTTTTGCTTTCCAGGATTTCCAGGGCTTTTTAAATGACTTGCAGGATTGGGAACTTT
The DNA here is from genome assembly GCA_031772115.1 of Heritiera littoralis. Lineage (NCBI taxonomy): Eukaryota > Viridiplantae > Streptophyta > Magnoliopsida > Malvales > Malvaceae > Heritiera > Heritiera littoralis. Next base: position 7,598,693 of record JAPDPK010000020.1, on the reverse strand, counting down.
CACTTAAGGATAAGGATAAGAAAATAAAATCACAGGCTTCTGGTAAAGAACAATTGGTAACTTTTCAACCCTCAAAAATGATTATGGTAGCAATGCGAAGGGAGCAACAAAGTTTTTTTCTTCTTTAATGTGATCATTCATTTCATTTCCTCGGTATGACTCTTTGATGGGGAATCTTACAATGTCTCATTTTCACAGAAGACCACTGACAAAGGAAGGCCGACAGGAAAAAGATCCCTGAATAATTCTTCGACTACCAGTTCCAGGCAATATGATTATTTGCATAATTATGATAAATTAAGCAGTTTATCAAGTAGTTTTGTAACTGATGAGAAGATGCCCGATGCTGCTTCTGAGAAAGAACTGGTGAGATTATGTTTTTATGGCATTGTCCTTTTGGGCATGTCTGAGTTATGTTTGATGTTGACCAGAGTACATTGGTCTGAAATTTGCAGGGAAATGAGTATTTTAAGCAAAAAAAGTTTAAAGAAGCTATTGAGATCTACTCAAGAAGCATTGCCCTGTCGCCAACTGCTGTAGCTTATGCAAATAGGGCTATGGCCTATCTTAAGATCAAAGGGTATGTCTGACACTCTTTTGGTGATGTGCACTTTTATTTTAGGAAAATAATCTGAACATTTGGTAGCCTTCCCTAGTTTCATTGTTATTTTTAATGGCAAAGTCTTTTGTGATTGAGTTAATGCATGATTAATATATTTGGTGACAAAAATTACATGAATGTGATTTTTGTTTTCTCTCTTTAGATTTCAAGAGGCTGAGGATGACTGTACAGAGGCCTTAAATCTGGATGATCACTACATAAAAGCATACTCACGTCGAGCAACAGCTAGAAAAGAACTTGGGAAACTTAAAGAATCTATTGAAGGTTTGTTGAGTGCAAGTTCTCTCTTGGATTAACTCCTAAATGGATTTTTTTTGTACTGCTTCTATGTAAATTTGATAGATCTTATATGGTGAACATAGTTGATTGCAGATGCTGAGTTTGCCCTGAGGTTAGAACCTAACAATCAAGAAATCAAGAAACAACATGCAGAGTTTAAATCCTTGTATGAGAAAGTAAGCATTTTTTTTTGCTCCATTTTGTTCTATATACCTTCTGGAATTTAACTTTCTCAAAGTTCAGGGAACTCAGACTGTCTAGAAAAGTTGAGGGTGATAAAACTGGTTTAGAATCATGGATGAAAATCAGGCTATGGTATTATCTATTATAGAATTGAGCTGAAGGCATGCAACCTATTCTCTCTTTCATTTAGTTTCCTCAGAAAATGATGGGGTAGTTTTTAGAATATTTTCTGTTTTGTTGTTACTTTTTCATTTTCTGTCTATTACATTCAATTGAGTACACTCATTGTCATTTTTATTAATCCCAGGAGATTCTTCAGAAGGCATCTGGGGTCTTAAGAAGGTCTATGCAAGGAGCACAGGAAGTAGGGAAGTCAGAGACAAAAGAGAATGTACTTGGGATGCATTCTGTCTCAAACAATACTCAAATAACAGGAGTGGCTGCAGTTCAAGGGTATCAAACTAAGGTATCAGAAGTTAGAATTTCTGTTTTCCTCTTAACAGCTGTTATTTGTTTCAAGAATGTTTATATGTTGAGGATGAAATGATTTTGGAGCTTCACTGATCCCTGCATAGTATATGCTCTATCTCGCACATAAATAGAGTTGTTGAAACTGATTTTTCATTTTCAGGTAAACAGCGGTAACTATATAAATTGCATTCTATAAATTTCAACTTGCTGCTGTAAGTAATAGAACATGTCATGTTATTTGTGCTTTCTTTGTTTTTTTCTTAAATTAAATACAGGTTGACTTTGTGCTGTCTGATTTTTCATAGGGAAATAGCACAACTAGAAAGCAAGAGCTGAAGGCTTCAGTGCAAGAGCTTGCTTCTCGAGCTGCCACTCGAGCCATGGCTGAAGCTGCAAAAAACATCAGTCCCCCAAATACAGCATATCAATTTGAGGTTTCCTGGAGAGCCCTATCTGTTGACCGTGCATTACAGGCTCATCTTTTGAAGGTCTGTATTTGTTGGTATTATACAGCTCTATTTTTACATGATGAAGCATCTATATGGGCCCTTTATGATGAATTTCTGTGTGAATGCTATTTGTTGTTCTCTAAGTTCTTTCATTTGTGCTACAGCTTTTTTTTTTTGTAATAACTAGGTTACATCTCCAAGTGCATTACCACAAATCTTTAAAAATGCCTTGTCTGCTTCCATGTTAGTTGACATCATTAAATGCGTTGCCACCTTTTTCAGGTAAATAAAGTTGATTTTTTTGGTGTCTATTGCCTGGGATTCTCTTTGATCTTGACCTGATTCTTGACTCCCTATTGGACTGGTTTGTTCATTTGGCAGGGAAGAAGTGAATTTGGCTATTAAGTATCTAGAAAATTTAACCAAGGTTCCAAGATTTGACATGCTTATCATGTGTCTTTCACCTACAGACAAGGCCGGTAGGTTTATGCTAATGTTTATCATCTATACCTTTTGTGAGTCATAGAAATCCCTCTGGAATGTTTAGCAACATGGATCTATCACCTAATTAATATAAAGTTTGAATAACAGAATCTTTGTTTTAAGAAAGAAAATAGCTCTTTTCCTTTGAACTGTAGACAGCAGAGATGTAAATCAGTATGCTAACCGAGTTGCCACTGAACAGATCTTCGCAAGTTATGGGAAGAAGAATTCTGTAATGAGACAAGTCCAATAGATTGTGCAGAGATTCTTGATAAATTGAGAAATATGTACTGCCTCAACAAATGAAGAAATGTTTTGGAGTAATCAAAGTTCGTCCCTCCAAAGCTCTGTTCTGCAAATGATTCATCTGAGGTGATGAGATGCTCACTACAATTTCCATCGTAACTGTCTTGGTGAGCACATGCTAAGGCAATTAACTAGGTCTGGTGCAAGATGTTGCTCATTGTCATACTTCTCTCCCATCCCCCAAAATTTTCATGTAACCTCCCTCGACTTTGGACCAGTGGAAAGTCATAGTCTTGTAATTGATGGTGCAGCCCTTTTAATGTATGGATGTTAATTTGTTATTGCAGTTGATAGTTTTTTGGACAATTGGTTGCCTTGAAGTTGATCCTTCAGCTTCTATAGTCTTTTTGCCGCATTATTGTTGGGATGCATTGGTTCCATCTCTTGCTATTTGCTATACAGCCAACAGCCCAACACCTTTCCTAAATTTCATGATCAAGGTGGAAAATTCTAGGAAGCAAATTATGGAGATGTTGGCTACTTTGTTTGTATCAATCTGGTTGTCCTAAATTCCAACTACTTAGTGAAAGTCATTTTCATTTCATGCTGTTTTCAAGGTGGCTATCTCATAATGACCATTTCCATTACATATGTTCCCTTCTATCCTCTTTCTTGTTTGCATTCAACTATTTATTCTTATCTCTTTGCTACATGACGACAATGTCTTTTCTACTTTCTTCTTTCTGTATTATCATTATATCCCCTATAAATGCAAAAGAATTTTTTTACTAGGGTTAAGTCAGTTTAAGATTCAAATTTTAACATAAACAATTTAAACAAAGAAAGGTATTACTTCGATAATGCCTTTTAAATTCTAAAATATGCTAGTGATTTTTTTTTTTTGCAAATGATCACTAGCCTTACTTAAAAGATGAATTTTTGTAAAATTAGAATTTTATTCTTAGTTCTTGCATTCTTTTTTTCGTGGTTTGAACTGACTTTTGTAAAAAAACAAAAACTAAAATATGCATTAAATTTTATAGTAAGACACAATGGAAATAAATATTTTAGGAAATAGTTCATTAGGTGATAATTAGATTGTCACTCACCAATTTGTACTTCATAGGTACAAATGGCACTTCTCATAATAAATTCAACCGATGGATATGACTATGAAGTTGAATCAGGGAATTTGGTTGTAGATATGGCATTTCCTTTTGATAAGAGTCACCAACCCCACCATGCCTTGTGAGTTATAACCATGCAGCCTCACACCAGGAACTGCAAAGCATTCTATTTGCCATTTTATGATGCTTTGGTTTGGTCTGGATTCATTTTCTAGTCAAGATTAATTGGTCCCAGGATTCAAAGCCGTTTGACCGTAATTCTGCATTTGATTTGCTGAATTTATTATTGGTAGTTGAGTTTTCATCGGGTCACCGTCAACCAAGCCTGCCAGATCACATCGCTTTCCACCCAAGCTCATTTATATATAAATATATATACACATATAATATATATTCTCACAATCTAGTTAATTCCAGCATCCTTGCAGGCTTTCTCTAGAATTTAATATACTTCCCCATGTGATTTATACAAGCACAAACAGTATGAATCAAGATAATTCCTTGATTGGTGACAACTCTTTGTTGTTTTCTTAAGCCAAAACTTAAATGCCTACAAAAACCAAGACAAAAGATTAAGTATACAATTCAATCACTTGCTTGAACATGCAAGTTGATTATGAAATGTAATTACTGCAGATTATTGCAAGTCAATATGCTGATCTAAATGAAGGCCTAACTTCAACAACCAGGCAGTCATTTTGTCAGGTCCCAGATATAAAATAAGCCTGAGAAAAGAATTTCTTCCATGACTAAACCAAGGCCTAGTAGCAGACTAGCAGCAAAACTTAATAGAATAAGCTTGAGATTCCTTGTAAATAATTGTGATGGTTTTGTGGGGTCTTCTTCTGTCCTAACATTACACTAGCAGATCACCAATAATATTGAAAATTTTCAAACTACAGCTTGGGTTTCTTTGCTTTTATTACGTGATTGTGACGATTAAGTGATAAACCATTAAAATGTAGGGCAAGCTTAGACCAGCAGGGATTCAAACTTGCACCAAAAGGGGCCACCAGACCTAGGGAAGCTAGAAATATAGGACTATTCACATTGCAAGGCATATATAATTTAGTATTAATCATCGCATAAGTGGAAATGATCCATTTTCTACAGCAGATTTCACTGTCTTTGTAACCATAAAGTGAGAATGATCCATTTCATTGAGGAATTATTATTATGGTGCTATATGTAACAATCTTTTGATTATGACTCTTTCAAGGTCGAATTGATATATGTTCATCACCTCTTTATACATGAAAATTGCAGTTTTGCATTTGTTCTTCCTCATGCAAAAGGTTTAAGTTCAAGCTTTTAAATTTTGTAAATTTCATGTCAATCCAAAATGTTTATGATATTTCATTGTATGGAAATTTTCAAGACAGGAATTTCCTGTATCTTTACAGTATGTTTGAATGAGAGATTTCAAAAAAAAAATTTATTTTAATCAAGATATTTAAAAGTTTAAAATACAAATTCCTTATTAGGCAAAAAAATTTGAAATTTAGGAAGAATTTCAAAAGATAAATTAAGATACTTAAATTACCTCCTAAAGAGGTGGTTTTTCCAAATTCCTTTCACTCTCCCTACTTTATTAGACATGATCCACTATTAAATATAAAATTAAAAACAAAAACATATTGTTTTATTTAAATTTAATATATATTTTTATTTTTTAATTAATAATATTTACACATTTTTACAAATCTAATGATACTCATATTGTATATTTTATTTGATATTTTTTCTTTTTTTAATATATAATATTATTATTTTTCTTTTATGATTTTTTATTTAATCAAATTCTAATATTCAAAAATTATTTCTAAAAATGATTTATCCAAACAAATCAATTATAAATACAAACATTTTAAATGATGAATTTTTAAATATTTTCATTTTAAAATTTTAAAAATTTTCATCCAAATGCATTCTTAATGAATTTTACGAGGATGATGCCCGCACTTTGTTGCGGGAGCATAGAAGAATTAAAGTAGGTGTAAAAGCAAGTAGAAAGAGGATACATGCAAGGGCAGAAAGAGGAAATTAATGATCATTATAATCCAAACAATGTTGTCATACAGCATTAGATATATGAAAAAAAAGGTGAAAGACACATCCAGAAAATAGCAGAGAAAACGAAAAAGGATGTAACAAAAAGAGAAAAAGAAAAAGAAATGTATCTAGTCACAAACATCAGTTTAATAATGAGATCTACAATGGCAGACCATAACTTCAAACATGGGTGATTAGATCATGATGAACAAAAAACGATAAATTGTTTCTAGGCAATGATAGTTTCTGTATCTGTCCTCATCATCCTGCATTCAAAATACGAAAGATCGGATTGAACAGAATAGGTTGGTTTTTTTTTTTTTTCAAATCCAACAAAGTAAAATGCTTCGTAATGGGAGCCTAGAAGCTGCAACCCCAAGTAGTGCCTCCATAAGCTGCTAAATTAAAGGAAGCACTTGCTGAAGGCCCATCCTTGGCTAATTCTCTTCTCACCTCAAGATCGAAATCCAATTTTTTTTCTTCAACTTATTCATTTTCCATTTCATTACTGAGATATCCAACTTGAATCGATTCTCCATTTTCAAGTGGGATTCCTGCTTTTTACTTCTTCAACTTTTCGTTTTTATCCAGAAAATTCCATTCTTATTTCTCCTTTGTATTCCTCCAAAACAAATAGCGATCCTTTATTTCTTTTTTGTCAAACAATCCAAAGTCGAAACCACCTCACTATTGCTTTCGCGGCCTCTTGCTTCATGTCAATGCCATTAGTTCCTTGTGTCAAATGGGATTGTGGGTTGTGTGGATGCTAGAATCGGGAGTTTGAGTTGCTGTGGACTTGAGTAGTTTCTCTGTTTTGGTGTTTTTTTTTGGAGGGGGGGGATTGGTGATGTGGTCGGTTATTTGGATATGGGTTTGTGGTTGATGATTGTAGAAGTGTTGATATGGGTGGCGACTTGGTTATGGTGGCTATGGGGTTGGAGGTTCAGTTTTTTTTTAATCCAAGTTTTTGACTATAACGCGCTTAGGCAAACAATTCTGGCGAAAAATCCAAGACGTGCACGTGAAGAGAAGCACAAAGAGGGTTTTTTCATTTTAGACACGTTAACCATCAACCAATAGCAAAAGTAATAGAATAGAAAGAGAAAAATGGGCAAAATGACGTGGTTACGTGAGGTTTTAAGAAAATCTACAACTTTTATATATAAGATGAATGAAAAACTCTCACCATGTGTCCAATGATTAGCATCAAGTGATTCTTTGGACCAACCCCCCATTACTATCCATGATTAAAGTACTTGTTTCTAAGCTAAGAATGTTCCATGGTACTATAATCTCCCAGCTCTTCCACCAAAAAAAAAAAATCTCCCAATTCAAAATAAAGGTTTCTTTAACACTTTGGAGTACAATGAATCGATTACTTGGAACTATAAAGCGAAATTCAAAGAATTCGAAAGTTTGATGAACAGTTCCTTTTCCCTTTGAATTTCAATTTTCAAACATGGCTAAAAAAAAGGAGTTTTGCAGTTGTTGTTGGTAATTAGTATTACAAGTACATTCGATGTTGGCTTTGAGTTATGGCCTTCTAAGTTCTGACACAAAACACAACTGCCCAGACATTTCACTTTTTACCATCGGAACATAAATTGCAAACCTGACACCCCATCACGTGATTTTGCTTAAACGCTCTGTCCCTCTCTTTCCTTTCTTTATCTCTCTCTCTCTCTTTCATGTTTCAGTCTTTAATTTCTCTTAAAACACGCGCCTTGCCGCTTTGATCACTACCCCTGCAAGCCTGGTCTCTTGCATTTGTATTCTTTCACTTTCTGCCTGGATTCTTGCTCTTGCAGATCTGCCAGCCATCACTGCAGTGCAAGGTGTGTGCATTTTCTTGTTATTTGCTCTCATCCGTTAATCATATTTCAACGAAGGGTCTTTTATGTCTGTTTTATAAATTTCATTAGAGCTCTTTATGTTTCTTTTTCTTTTCTGGGTTGAAAGGCATTTTGGCCTCTGCATTGTTTTGGGTATCTTGGTCTTTGTGTATTTGCAAGAAAAACACAATCGTTATTGCTGTTTTTGGTATAAATAGTTCACCTTTGTTCTTGCTTACCTTAAAATTTATCATTTAGCTGTTTATGATTTGTTTTTTGGTGGTTTTCTCCGTCTATACTTCAATTTCAGACTCTTACACTTTTCACCTTTGTTATAGAATTTTCTTGTAGTTATCTATCTGATATCTCTACCAATGTGATTACCGTTTGTTGTATGCTATAGCTGGCTTTTCATTCTTTTAATCTATTTCTTTCTTTCCTTTTTTTTAGGGGAAGGTTGGTTTAAATTTGCAATCTTTGCATGTTGGAAACGTTGGTTCATGCTTTGGAGAGCCAAGATGAGTTTGTTTTAGTCTAAAATTTCTCCTTTGTGCATGTACAGAAATGGGGTTCATCTCCAGGAAGATCTTCCCAGCTTGCGGAAGCATGTGTGTTTGTTGTCCTGCTTTGAGGTCAAGATCTCGACAACCTGTTAAGCGTTACAAGAAATTATTGTCTGAAATATTCCCCAAGTCCCCTGTGAGTGTCCACTCTTTCTTGTTCTTTGGGCTTATGAATTTTGGCAATGGTGTTTATGATGAATCTATAGATGCAAACTTTATAATTTACTTGAGTTTTAGGTGTGGCCATTGAGTTAGCTAACTTTGAGTACTTTAGTTTTAAGGTGAGGGGTAACAATAGGAAATCATCAATCCTGTAATAGCTGGTAATGGCTGGTAGAGTTTTTTATTTTTTGTATGGGGGACTAGGTTGCTGCTGTGATTATGGTTGTCCAGTGCTCTTGGCTTTGTGACTCCAATGCCATTTGAGTACTATAATTTCATGTTAATAGAATTAGAATACATGCCCTTATAGTTGGTTGCTTTGTTGTGGCTGTTTGTAAAACTATTTAGTTTTATAATTTAAAAGATGCTTGATCCTTTGGTTGGATCTTGGAAGGAACAACAGAAATAAAGCAAAATCCTTGGATCTGGTTAATTAGCAATTTAGTTGGTTCATTTCTGAAGAGTCAATAGTTTAATTTGTAATGTATCTACTTTTTGATAAGGTAGAATTATAAAGCTAATGCCTCACAATACATTGTAGGATGGTCCTCCCAATGAAAGGAAAATTACCAAGTTATGCGAATATGCTGCCAAAAATCCTTTCCGAATTCCCAAGGTAGTAATTACTAGCTTATTCGTTTGCAACTAAAAGGTAGTATAGCCTTGAAAATTTCTGCACAAACTGAGATACTCATGGATTCTCTGATTTTAATAGATTGTCAAGTACCTTGAAGAAAGATGCTACAAAGAGCTGCGCTATGAGCACGTTAAATTCATCAATGTTGTTACAGAGGCTTATAACAAGTTACTTTCCATGTGCAAGGAACAGATGTAAGTAATCATTTCATGTTTTTATTTTTTGTTATTAGTTTCCAAGTGTTGTGTGGGGAGTTATTAATATAATGCTTTTTCTTGTATGATAAATCCTGCTTTTTGACCTTGTAGGGCATATTTTGCTGTTAGCTTGCTGAATGTTGTTGGTGAACTGCTTGATAACTCTAAGCAAGATGCTATGCGGATCCATGGATGCCAAACCTTGACAAGGTTTATCTATAGTCAGGTTAATGGTCACCTTCCTTTTTCCTTTGGAAAACTAAAATATAAGATGATTACATCTTTATGAATATGTAAAATTTTGAGATCTTTTTTAGCAGCTATACCTTACCTCTTGATGGATGTCGAAAACTTTCTTTTGAATGCTATAAAGTTTGCAATTTAAATGACATGAGAGGCTTTCGTATGTCACCAATGTCAGAATATAACTCATACAGGCTATGAGTATCTTATTTTTACAAAAATATTAGTAGACTTGAATGGGCTAGAATACAGATAAAACATATAATCTCTTGGGTTCGCATAGAGGGAATCATGAACATTGTTTAATCTTTGATATTACATGTAAAAACGAAGGATGGCATATAACCATTTCTGCTATCTGATATGAAAGTCGTATGCTTCTGGAAGTATTCTTTTGACAGGGGGCTCATGGATAATATAAAATCTGCTTTTGATATGGAGTGGATACTGTAAACTAATGGAGAAAAGAAGTAATTCTCTTTTCTTGATTGATTGAAAAGGTGTTACATATTTATATACACTCTAATCTATCTATTTTAAGAATGTATTTAATACAGGAAAACCTCTACCATTAGATCTCCTATAATCAAGCTAGATCTCCTATAATCAGGTTAACTAATAGAGGAAATAGAGCTATTTACATCTGTTACTTCTATAACACTCCCCCTCAAGCTGGAGCATAGATATCTATCATGCCCAGCTTGTTACAGATGTAAGTAACCCGAGCTCCATTAAGAGCTTTTGTGAAGATGTCCCCTAGTTGTTCCCCAGTCTTTACATAAGCTGTAGAAATCAAGTTTTGTTGAATCTTTTCACGAACAAAGTGACCATCTATCTCAATGTGCTTAGTTCGTTCATGAAAGACAGGGTTTGAGGCAATATGAATTGCAGCTTGATTATCACACCATAGCTTTGCTGGAATTGTCATCTTAAAACCCATTTCGGTCAAAAATTGGGAGACCCACATCAATTCACTCGAAGCTTGTGCCATTGCTCGATACTCAGATTTGCACTAGATCGTGACACCACACTCTGTTTCTTACTCTTCCATGAGACCAAATTACCACCAACAAAAACACAGTACCCGGTAGTGGATCTTCGATCAATCTTGGAACTTGCCCAATCTGCATTTGAGAAACATTCAATATTTCTATGTCCATGATTTTGATATAGAATACCTTGTCCAGGAGCTCCTTTGAGGTAACATAGTATCTGTTCCAAAGCTGACCAATGATGGACTGTGGGGGAAGACATAAACTGACTTACAATGCTAACTGAATAAGCAATGTCAGGGCGAGTCACTGTGAGATAGTTTAGTTTTCCAACTAACCTCCTATATCGTTCAGGATCATTAAAAAGCTCTCCATCCTTTGTAAGTTGCTGATTAGGAAGCATTGGAGTACTGCATGGTTTGGCCCCTAATTTTCCAGTTTCTGCTAATAAATCCAAAACATACTTCCGTTGAGACAGAAAGATACCCTTCTTGCTCCTTGATACCTCAATCCCCAAGAAGTATTTCAAGGAACCAGATCTTTAGTGTTGAACTGGTTTTGAAGAAATGATTTCAGTGATAAGATTCCCTGCACATCGCTTCCAGTGATAATAATGTCATCAACATAAACCACCAATAGAATGATACCAGAAGCAGATTGCTTATAGAATACAGTGTGATCACTCTTACTTTTCTGCATCCCAAATTCTTCTATTGCTTGGCTAAACTTTCCAAACCAAGCCCTAGGACTTTGCTTCAATCCATATAATGACTTTCGCAGACGACATACTTTCCCAGACTCCCCCTGAGCAACAAACCCAGGAGGTTGCTCCATGTATACCTCTTCTAAAAGATCACCATGCAAAAAGGCATTCTTCACATCAAGCTGGTGCAAAGGCCAATTATTCATTGCGGCCAAGGAAATAAACAGACGAACCGAAGTCAACTTGGCTACTGGAGAGAACGTGTCCAAGTAGTCAATCCCATAAGTTTGAGCATAGCCCTTAGCAACCAATCGAGCTTTGAACGAGCTACAGATCCATCAGAATGAAACTTAATTGCAAAGACCCACTTACAACCAACAGCTTTCTTGCCAGGGGGTAGTTCAACTAGTTCCCAAGTTCCATTTTCAGTCAAGGCATTCATTTCATCAAGCATGGCTGCCCGCCACCCAGACTGGGATAGGGCTTGCTGAACATATCTCGGGACCTCAACTGAATCAAGAGAAGCAATGAAAAAGCAAGAAGCAGAAGATAATTGGTTATAGGTAACACAAGAGGAAATGGGATGGGTGCATTGACGTTTACCTTTTCGAAGAGCAATAGGTAAATCAAGGTCACTAGGAGGAGGATCTAATGAAGAATCGGTTCCGAACTAAGATCAGGGGAACGAGGTCTTCTAGAGTAAACATTAGTGATAGGTGGTCTAGGCTGTGGCAATGGTGGTGGAGGTGGAACTGGAGCAGAATCTAAACTGATGACATGATACACTAACAACTCATCACAATCTTGTGAGGATTTAGGCAAAGATGAGTCACCAAAGAATGGGGTTTGTTCATGAAAGGTGACATCAGCAGAAACCAGGTACCTATTTAAGAGTGGAGAAAAACATCTATACCCTTTTTTGCAGACGAGAGTATCCCAGAAAAACACACCTCAATGACTTAGGATCCAGTTTAGAAACCTGTGGACGATTATCACAACAAAACAAGTACACCCAAATATATGTGGTTTAATAGGAAAGAGATGGTTACTTGGAAATAAAACCTGATAGGGTATCTGGTTCTGTAAAACAGTAGAAGGCATACGATTGATCAAAAAACATGCAGTAGAAACTGCATCAACCCAGAAATGTTTAGGCACATTAGTTTGAAACAAAAGAGCTCTAGTTGTCTCAATAAGATGTCTATTTTTTCTTTCAGCTACTCCATTTTGGGATGGAGTATCGACACAAGATGACTGGTGAAGCATCCCATTTTGGGTCATGTATGTCTGAAAAGGTGCAGAAAAATATTCTTTGGCATTGTCACTTCTCAAAATCTTAACAGAAACATTGAATTGAGTTTTAATTTCAGCACAAAAAGATTGAAAATGTGACAGTAACTCAGTACGAGATTTCATAAAGTAAAGCCAAGTCATACGAGAGAAATCATCCACAAAGGTGACAAAATATCGAAATCCATTAGATAAAACAGGACAAGGTCCCCAAACATCAGAGTGAACTAACTCAAAACTATGACTAACTCTTTTATTAATTCTAGGAATAGAAGACAAACGATGGTGTTTAGCAAATTGACACGACTCACAATCTAAAGATGATACTTGCTGAAACTGAGGGTATAACTTTTTTAGCAGCGGTAATGATGGATGTCCTAATCGACAATGGACTTCAAACGGAGATAAGGTGCTGGAACAGGCTATGGGTCGAGGTATTTGGGTATCCAAAATGTATAGCCCCCCTGACTCTCGTCCTTTACCAATAATCCTCTTCGTCATAAGATCCTGAAAAAAACAATAGTCAGGGAAGAATGAGATACAACAATTAAGAACACGTGTAATTTTGCTAACAGAGACAAGATTAAAAGAAAATTGAGGTAAACTAAGGACAGAAGTTAAAGGTAATGTAGGTGTGACATTAATGGTGCCGGAACCAAGAACATTAGAGGTAGATCCATCTGCTAAGGTGATTGAAGAAAGCTGTTTATGAAAGGTGGAAAAGAGTGTTGGATTACCTGTCATGTGATCTGTAGCACCAGAATCAATGACCCATTGTGTGGAAGAGGAGAGAAGACAAGTATTGTTGTTACCTGACTCAGCAAGGGCAATGATAGAAGGAGATTTCTTGGATGCCTTTTGAAATTTGATGAATTTAGCATATTCATCTGCAGAAATCGAGAAAGTCTGATCATGAGAGGCCTCATTAGTAGTGACCATGTGAGCTGACTGTGATCCAGAACCCTTTTGATTCCTTTTGAGCAACTTCTGACAAGTTCTCTTTGTATGACCAGGTTCATGGCAGTAGTAACAGACTACCCCCGATCCTTGATTTCCAGAATTCCGAGTGCCACCCCTAGTACCATTACTTCCTCCCCTATAATTGCCCTGAGACTGAGGTCTACTGATATCTATACTTTTCTGGCTAACAAGAGCACTAGGTTGCTGTACGGATAAAGTTTGAGAACTCGGAATAGTACGCAACACTCTAGTATAAGCTTCCCTCAGAGTAGTAACTCTAGGGTCAGACAGAATCTGTGATTTGACACCTTCATACTGAGAGTTAAGGCCAGCCAGAAAACTCATAATAGCCATCTGTTCTCTTTGAGCCTGCTGAACCCTGACATCTGCACTAAAAGGCAACAGTGCATTCAATTCTTCATAAACACATTTAAAGTACATGTGATAAGTGTTAAGTGACTGATCTTGTTGTTCAGCTCGATAGAACTCCTTGCACACATCAAAAATTCGAGAAATATTTTCTCTCCCAGAAAACACAAACGTCAATTCCTTCATTGCATCTTTAACATAATCACAATGAGTAATATGACCAGACTGATCAGGTTCAATAGAATTACGTATTTGTATCAAAAGTTGAGCATCAATTCTCATTCACTCAGAATAATTCGGATCAGTCGCAGCGGGGATTTTTCTACGAGATGACTCTCTTGAGAAATACTTCTCAAATACAGCCTCACAGTCTTATTCCAATAAAAATAATTAATCCCATTCAATTTTTCATCAGTAATTTTTGCCATAGATACTACACTAGTCACAACATGTTTTTGTTCACCAGCCATGATTACCACCAAAAATCAGACAGAACAGAATACCCAAACACAGAAAAACAAATCACAGCAACTGTTCAAAGAGATAGCACCTAAGAATACTTTCCTGGTGCCGAAACAAAGTAGATAGGGAGATAGATCAGGAGCTAGCGACTACAGCGAGCCAAACCAGAGACAGATCTGACTATGCACGCTCCTCCACGCGTCGGCAAGTGAAACTAAAATAGAGACTTCAGGCGGCGCGAGTGGTTCACGCGCTGAGAGTTAGGTTGCCAAAATTTTCCAGCAAGACAGACGGCAGCAGGCGCTCCTCTTGGAGCAGGAGGTGAGAATAAATGATCACTCAAACAGGGTGACCCAGAAATAAGCAAGTGCTACACACTTGGGCAGCCAAGAAAAGAACAAAAAGAAAAAAAAAACGAAGAAAAATTTTCAGAAGTCTTTATGGCTCTGATACCATGTAAACTAATGGAGAAAAGAAGTAATTCTCTCTTCTTGATTGATTGAAAATGTGTTACATATTTATATACACTCTACAATTAAATCTCCTATAATCAAGCTAGATCTCCTATAATCATGTTAACTAATATAGGAAATACAGCTATTTACATCTGTTACTTCTATAACAGATACCATATATTCAAATTTGTTTTTCCTATTCTAATGAAATGTAGTTATTATTAGATTTTCGTACTCATCTTTTAATTTGTTGTGTAAACAGGCAGATGGAACTTACAATCATAGCATAGAAAAATTTGTTCATAAAGTGTGCAAGTTGTCACATGAAGATGGGGAAGAACATCAAAGACGTTGCTTAAGGGCAGCTAGCTTGCAGTGCCTTTCTGCCATGGTAGTTTAAAAAGTTCATTTTCGTTAGTTTCCAATTTTTTTCAAAGATAATAATGTAAAGAAGTAACTTTCTCAATTTCAAACTTTTTTCATCTATGTTGAATCTCTTTGCTAGGAATTTGCCTTCATGTTGGCTTATTTTATTAACTTTTTTCTGGACTTGGAATGTAGTTTACCCATTAGGCTTGTCCATTGTTTCTTGGTAGGTCTGGTTCATGGCGCAATATTCATATATTTTTGCTGCTCTTGATGAGGTTAGTGCATTTCTTAGCTATTTTCTTGTATGTGCAAATTTCTCTCTCCCCTCCCCCTCCATTCTCTCTCACAATGTGTAACCATTCATTACTGGAGTTGTCGGGGGATTAACCTTCTCTCTCTCTCTCTCTTTTTAACTTCTGATGTATCCAAACTGCAGATAATACATGCCGCTTTAGATAACTATGAGATAGACAAACATGCTGAAGATGATAACGAGAGAGGAGAGCCCCACCATAATTGGGTGGATGAAGTGGTTCGATGTGAGGGTAGAGGTGCAACTAATGCCTGTGATTCCAGCCCTAGCAACATGTTTATCAGGCCTCACCCAGAGAAAAAGGATCCCTCTCTTTTGACAAGGTAGTGTTATTATTGCTGTAAAGTAGAATTTTTATATGATAAAATGAACTACTTTTCAAGCGCCCCCAAACCCAAAGAAAACCATTTTTACTAAGTAGTTTATCTTTTTGTTATAGGGAAGAGACTGAGACACCTCAAGTTTGGGCTCAAATTTGTATTCAAAGAATGGTTGAGCTGGCAAAGGAGAGTACGACATTGCGCCAAGTACTGGATCCAATATTTGTGTACTTTGATTCTCGACGTCACTGGGTTCCTCAACAGGGGTTGGCAATGGTGGTTTTGTCTGATATGTCCTACTGGGAGGCTTCACGTACATATTTTTCTTAACGAGGCTACCAATATGATCAATATTGGAAAATTTTATGATTTTGTTTGCTGACTTTTCTTTTGATTTCAGGGAACCAACAACTGATTTTAGCTGCAGTCATACGTCATCTAGACCACAAGAATGTGGCAAATGATCCGCAACTGAAATCTTATATCATACAAGTTGCAGCGGCTTTAGCTAGGCAAATTAGATCTAGAGGGGTGCTGGCTGAAATTGGTTTTGTTAGTGACCTGTGCAGGCATTTGAGGAAAAGTTTCCAAGCCACTCTTGAATCAGTAGGAGAGCAGGAGTCTAACGGAAATATCTTACTTCAAAATTCCATTGAAGATTGCTTGCTGGAAATAGCAAAGGGGGTAAATTCAAATTCCTTTTTGGTACATTCTGGTGCATTTTATGCGATGCTTATAGTTTACTTGAGTTTCCATTGGTTTTTTACTAGATTGATGATGCACGACCCCTCTTCGATATGATGGGAATATCACTGGAGAAGTTGCCTTCCTCTGGATTTGTTGCTCGTGCAATGATTGGATCATTGATGGTCCTTGCTCATATGATTTCATTAGCTTTAGTCTCCTCTCGCTCACAACAGGTAGGATCCATTTTATGTGCTGTTGGTGCCCCGGTTATTGTTGAATTTAATGCATCCTTTGCCTCTTTACCTGCCTTTTAGGTTCACAATTTCTTGATATTACTGTTGTACGTATTGTTGACTAAAAATCTAGACATTTTAGTATGAGAATTATTTTGGACAGAGATTGAAACGTTCTTAGTTACAGCTCATTGAACCACTTTCAAAACTTTCTCACATAGGTGTTTCCAGAATCACTTCTTGTCCAACTGCTGAAAGCAATGCTACATCCCAATGTCGAGGTCCGTGTGGGAGCACACCAGATATTTTCAGCTCTTCTTATTCCAAGTTCTAATCGTCCTCAACATGAAGTTGCGTCTCTGCGTTCTGGTTATGTCTATGAACCAAGAAGATGGCATTCCAACAATGCTTCTGCTTTTGCATCCATATCCGCGCTACTTGAAAAGCTCAGAAGAGAGAAGGATGGCATCAAAATGGAAAAGAATGGTTATAATGTTCATGATGATTTAAAAGGAAAGGACAATGTGGAAGAGGACCGGAAGCAGGGCCATGTCCTCAAAAGTTCCCCTAACATCTACAATATAACCTCTATTATTGACAGAACAGCTGCACCAAACATGGTTGAGGCAGTAAGTAGATTATTCTTTTCACGATTAGGTTATTTGTGTGATTAACTAGTTTAAGCCTTGGTCTTTGATGACATCAATCTGGTCGATTAATTTTTTCACAGGAACCATATATCATGAAGCTAACTGAGGATCAGATAATGCAATTATTGTCGGCCTTCTGGATACAGGCTACTCTTCCTGATAATTTGCCTTCAAACATAGAAGCTATATCTCACTCTTTTGTGCTGACACTAATTTCTTTACGCTTGAAGGTATATTGAAATGCCACATGGTGTTATCCTTAAAGAAATCTAAACTTTTTTTCTGAATTTATTTTTTGGCCATTTCCGGAGTACCATGCTATGTTGAGTTGAATGAGGAGTCAATTAAATGGTTAACAGAAAGTTGGTTTTAAATTATTATTAACAATTGATAGTAAAAGGTTAATCCAATTCCTGCACATGCTACCTGTTTTATCAGTTTGCAAATTTCTAACGGGCTTAATGACAGTGATGATTTCTTTTCATTAAAACATAATAGGGCAGAGGAGAGCTGCCTAGACTATTCACATGATGGTTTCTTCATGAGGACAAATTTGTTCTAAAAGAAAATTCAAATGATGAATGGCTGCTAACTAAACTAATCTGCATGCATTGTTTTGTTTCTTCATCTGACTGCTAACAGTACTAAATTGTGATGTCACAGAACATTAATGACAACCTTGTGGTCCGCTTCTTCCAGCTTCCCTTGTCTCTAAAGAACATCTCCTTGGACCCTAGCTATGGTATGGGCTATTAGACAGGCTTTCGCTTTCTCAGAGAGGATTTTTAATTTGCTAACCTTTTTCCTTTTATTGTTTTCGTGGCTGTGTTGTCAGGGATGTTAACTCCAGCATTCCAGAGATCAATTCTTATCCTGTCTGTAGGCATGCTGATGTTTGCAGCTAAGATATATCAAATTCCTGATCTAAGCGATCTCATCAAGTCCATAATTCCATTTGACGTGAGTTACTTTCTCCTTAAATTGTCTTATCCTAAGAACTGTTGCCGTTATGAAATGGGATAAAGTTGGCAGTTTTTGAACTCCTATCATATCTGTACACTGCAATCACACTTGTTTACAGCCATTTTTATCTGTTTTCAGGCTGATCCGAATCTGGGCATCAGTGAAGACCTTCAAGTGTTCGTAAGGCCTCAGGCAGATGTCAGAGGTTATGGATCTGTTACTGATAACCAACTGGCCTCGTCTTTGCTACTGGAGTTGCGGGATAAAATATACGAATCCAATGATGTCATGGTGGATATCTTGGTTCAGAATTTATCTACCATTACTGAGGTAGGACAAGGACATACTATTAACAACTGCCCTCTCTCTCTCTGTCTCTCTAAACTTTCTAACTCTAATTTTTTGAGCTTGTAAAGCTGGAGATTGATGATCTTACAAAGCAGCTGCTCGAACCATTCACTCCTGATGATGCATTCATGTTTGGTCCACAGTCTATACTTGACATGGACCACAATCAAATGGTTTCCCATTCCAAAGAATCGCTTTCCTTCGACGAGGTATGCCCATAGGATTAGCATTTGTTCTCACTAAATCAACTAATAACCTGAGAGAAGCTTTGCTTGTACATTTGTTTACATTTCTCCTTTACAGTGAAATGTATTTGGCAATCAGCCCCATTTTTCCCCAGCCAGTGTTTCTTTATAATGCAAGTAGTAATTAGTTTTTCAAATCTACCTTTAATGGTTACTGCTTACTTGGCAGGATGTCCAAACAAGTTCATTGCTCGAGGATGATGCAAGAAGTGAAGCATCTGTTCTTGACCTTTCCCGCTTCATTCCCAAAGTGCCTGCATCCCCTACTGTCTCCCATGTTATCAGCATCGGAGAGCTCCTGGAATCGGTAATCTCTTGTAAACCTTTTCTACCAACCTCCAAAAACCCCCATTTCTCTGCGTTTACATGTCATAGATTTTTGTGTAAGCATAATTTTCACACTACGGGTTTTAGGCACTTGAGGTGGCCGGTCAAGTTGCAGCAACATCTGTCTCTACATCACCACTCCCATACGATACCATGGCTAGCCGATGCGAAGCATTTGGCACAGGTACTAGGAAGAAACTCTCCAACTGGTTGACCCATGAAAATCAACATGGAGCTGCTGATCAAATTTTACCGACAGTCCTGCTGATAGACACATGATGCTTAGGAAGGTAAATAGCGAATTCTTTGAACTTTGGTGTCAACATTCTTTATATTGAATGAAGCGGCAAAGATCGGTAGTATATGTATTTGAAAGAACAGAAACATGGCATGTAACATATTAGCTACTCAAAATGTTTATGGTTAAAGCAGCAGTGATTACTAAAAACCTATTGACAACTAACATTGTAATGTCTCAATTTTTTACTTGTTTGCTGGTCTTTGCACAGATAACAAGCGAAGGTTCTTTTAATGGAGCTGTCTCGCGGCTAGACCCATGCTTGGCTATGAGGCTGCCTCCTGCAAGCCCTTTCGACAACTTCCTTAAAGCAGCAGGGTGTTAGAGATGGCTCATTACATCGCTCGTAGTTGCTTATGTTGTAAAGCTGTAGGTAGTGACTGGAATTTGTGTTGTAGGTGTAGTGACTGGAATGTGTTTGAAGTCAACTAATGATTTGAGCCTCGATGAGGGCTTAACATGCCCGGCTAATCCTGGAAATTAACTGTAGTTTGAGCCTCAAGGGCTTTAGACATGCCATAGGCATATGCATATGCATAGAATGCAGCCTCACTCTCTTTTGTTGTTCAAATTTAATGTCATTTTCTTACATCAATCATTCGAAATTAAATGTTCCTAAACCCGAATGCATAAAGTAACAATCTCAACCTCACGTGGGTCCAAGTCTTGCAGTTGGATCTACTGAGCTGAGGACTTCCAAATAGATTTCGTAATCTTTATGAAAATGACACTAAAAAGCCATCAAGCGATGAATTTGATAGAAGTTTTTGGAAAGAATATTTTGTTTAACTGCTTGATGTGTTTACACGAATTTTAAACACGTTCACTTATAAACACGAATATTATTTATCATATGACATGAGCATAAAATATATAAATTGTTAAATTTAATTTTAAATATTTTTTATTATATTGTACGAACATAATTTGATATATATTAATATGTTTATTAATATAAAATATATACATAAATTATTGAATTTATTATTATTATTTTTTGTTCATTAAATTATTAAATTTATTTGATACGATATGAGCACAAAATATATATGAATTATCAAAATTATCTTTAAATACATTTGACTATGTTACACGAATATGATTTGACATGCATTAATTGTTGGCTCGATTTCCAAATACGTTCACTTATTGGGTATCCGATTTATAAATGGCTAACAGCGTAGTAGGTTGGGCTCAATACAAACCACGAGTCCATAAGATGTAGATAAGATGACTCCAATTAAGTCTCCGCCTTCTGTTCATCGGCAAACAACAAACGATGGATCACAATCAAAATGATCATAGAAAAGCTCACAGCCAACAGAGCGAAGGAATTACCTCCAATTCACGAAGAGCAGATTGCTCGAAAACGTAGTAAATTTCATTAGTGGTAAATTTCATTCTCGCAGGATTAAATTTTATTGAATAGATTTTAAAGGTCGTCGGTATAATTTATTTTTTTTAACCAAACGTTAATCCGAATGATTCAATTATTAAATCATTTGATCCAAATTCTAAAATTTAGATTAATTTTTATAAGTCTAAACACGATACAAAAAAAATACGAATTAAAAATTTGAAAAAAACTAAAATATATATTATATTTGACGGATTGATACGAAATTTTATATTTTACATTATATAGATACAATTCTACATACTACAAATATGATATATAGATAGAATCACTAGGTTTAATTTTGTGACAATCATTCTAACAAGTAACAACTTTATTGATCCATACAACCGAAATTAAAAAAAAAATCCCAGAACTCAACCCTAAAAAGAAAGCCATATGACAATCATACATGACCCCTAAAACCCTAGGTGCCGACCTGTTGAATGACGAGAGAGCTATTAATGGAAGGAAGGATGAAAAAGCAAAGCAAAGGAACCCCACAATAGGGCAGTGTACAGTCAAATCAGTGCTGGAGGTCGTAGGGAGGAGGTTGGATCCATAAATTACGGTCAACATCTCCTCCTTTTCTGACGAAATTTCTTCATTCCCTATTCCCTTACCCTCCTCTCCATGTCTGTACTCCTTATAGTAAACTTCTCCATTTTGTGTCTCGTATTGTGGCCACGATCTTCTTTTCTCGTCACCAATTCTCCTCTCTCTTGCACTTTGAACATGGGATAGCGAAGAATTTGTCACAAAAGTTAGGTTAGTGAAGAGTATGTTGAATTGTAAAGTGAAAATGGAATGTGATTCACTTCTACAAAATAGCAGAACCTAGTGAACAAGTCATATGTTTTTCTTTCAAATAGAGTTAACCAAGAATCTCATTGTTTAATTCAAATGATCATTTCTTCATTTTCGGAATGTGAAAATTTGTAGAATCTTATCTCTTTCTCCAAAACCAAAAACCTTCACTTGCTAAAAAAAATATATTAACAGCTAAAAGTGCCATGGCTCATTTTATTAACCTCATTAGCCAAAAGAAATAGAGAAAAAGCACAAAACTGGAAATGATACCATCTGACTGAATTTGAGGATTTATCTCGACTCCCAAGATATGATTATGAACATTTATATGCTTTGGTGAAAAGAGGCAAATAATTATATCCCAAAAGGTGGGGGATCTCTTATCATTTCTATTTTATTTTGGTGCAACCTAGATTGCTCTCATTTAGCACCAGCCCAAGAATCTTTTTCCTACCTTTATTAATCGTCATTATTGTGTAGCCACTCAAATTTATATATTTTTTTACTGTTCTTTGGATTATAACTTAGTTAATCCAGTATACAAATCAAGTGAAAACAATAATCAAATCAACTTATTATTGCTTTTGTTTGTGCAAAGTGTGGCATATCAAGTCAAAGATTTGCCTTGCCCTTTGCCTTTTACAAATGTCTCATTATTTGGTTGGATATATATTTTAATTATTTTCTCAAAAATGCTAGAAGCTACATCACAGAAGAAATTACAATTATAATTAAGTATTGTACTTATAAAAAACTCAGATTAATAAAAAAAATTCGTATATAACAAAACAAGCAACTTGTATACAATAATATTTGAATTTGAGATTTTTTTCATTTCGTTAAAGTTTCAAAAATCTTATCTATCGTTAAGCTAAAACTTTATTAACCTATTTTAGATATATTTTGCTCCTTTTCATTAGTTTCCATAGAAAATTATGATTGATTAGAAATTCATGTCTCTGATTTGTTTAGGAAGCAACTTCAATTTCTTCTAATACAAGCAAACCCCAAGAAGAAATTGTCATTTGGAGACAAAACTAGATGATTAAAGGAGCAATTATGAAAAAAAAAAGATTAAAGGAGCAATCACCTTAACCGCAAAAAAGAAAAAGAAAAAAAAGATAAGAAAAAGAGCCATGACCATAACCATGGAAAAGGAAAGGAGCAATCACCACATGATACAAATCGAGCTAATAGTGAAATTGTGTGTCCCGGGGAGAGGCTAAAATCAGAAGTTTCTTTTGGAAGTCTCTTTCCTCCGTTGATTTAGGTTTTACAAAGATTTAACTCTTTAATAATGCACCCCTAAAGTTGGACCAAACAAAATCAATTTCACCAGTGTAGAACTGTTTTGTCATGCATGTCACCAATAATTCAGAATCCTCTGGAAATTAAATTAAACTTGATCATGTTAACAAATACCATTATATGTTCCGATCTCGCATAAAAAATTGACATATGCATATGCAAAAATCTGATTTTATATTTATAAAACAGTTACGTGAAACAAAATAGTAAGATTTGGTTATGATATAAAAAGAAAAAAAAAACTTATGTTAACCTGACATATTTATAATTTTATATATAATGGTTCTGCCGATTGAGTTGGTTCTAATAATCTTTATTACTTCTTGTAGACAAAGTCTGATTTGATCGAAGTTGGAGCTTGTTTTGTCTTGTTCTGCAAAATAAGCTTGAGCCTGTCTGACTGCGTTCTGATGAGAGGACTAGGGATGCTAGTCGCCGGAGGTCAGGCTGCGAACTTAAACAAGTTGGTCTCCGCTGAACCTAGCAGCACAGCCAAGAATAACCCATTTTCCTCTAACATCAACTCTATCTTTTTTTTTTTGGTGAATTACATCAACTCTATCAGTAAAGGTATAAACCTCTTGCATTATTTAGTAATATTCATTTTTTTTTATCCAATATTTAGTAATATTCATGGTTAGTAAATTTAAGTCTACTACTGCAAATGCTGCTGCAAACTAGCTAACAATGCCGTACAATGACAATGTCTAGGGAAAGGTGAAAGGCTGAAATGTGCAAAGTAAGATTAGGTTTGTAAATTTATCTATAAATAAAATAACTTGATCGGATTCAATTTTATGATTATTAGAATTTGATTCGGTTATATTTTTAATTGAATTTAATTTAAATTTGATATTAAATTATTTTAATTCGATTTGTTTACATTTTTAAATAAGATTGATAAGTTACTAGTGCTATCTTTTTTTTTTTCTAAATTAAGTTGCATTGTTTAAATTAAGATGTGTTTGATAGGGTGAAAAAGTTGAATGGTAGGAACAAGTGTGTAAAAAAGTGAAAATAATATGATTTTTGTTAGTGGTTAGTAAAAATAAAAGGTGTGAAAAAAATAGAAAATATTGTTATTTTTTTCATTATTAACAAATCCAAATTATTTCGAATTAAAAAGACTAATGAAGAGATAATAAAAAAGATGAGAGTCGTGTATATGTTTTACAAAATTATTTTTTTATAATTTTATTTTATTATCTTAGCTAAGTAACGTTATAATAGTAAATCAATATAAATTTATTTTTTCTCTCATTTTTTAACTTTACGAAATAATTTGAGAAAATATATATTTTTTTCACAATTTTCATCTTTTCTACCAAATACACTTTAAAAAAATTAATATTTTTGGTCTCTTCATTTTTCTTTCCCTTCAATTTTTCAATTTTTTTTTTCTTTTCACATTAGCAAGCAAAGTCTCAAAGTAGAGCTTGTATTATAACAGCTTCAACAATTGCAATGGTGGGGTGTTGAGGTAGCTGGCATGGAAGGGAACTTTTGACTGCAATAGGGCTGAAACATATCATGATCACCCGCACTTGCAAAAAAAGACTTCCAACTTTAAAAATAGTTACTGATAAAATAATTAACATGATTATTGTATGCTCTTGTCTTGTCGATATACTTTTGGTAATGTGCTTTGCATCAAATACTAATTCACTATTCTTACCGTACAAAAAATGTCTGTTTGTATTATAATCGATTGACAGTTAAAAGAATCAACATTT
The DNA here is from genome assembly GCA_031772115.1 of Heritiera littoralis. Lineage (NCBI taxonomy): Eukaryota > Viridiplantae > Streptophyta > Magnoliopsida > Malvales > Malvaceae > Heritiera > Heritiera littoralis. Next base: position 7,573,916 of record JAPDPK010000020.1, on the reverse strand, counting down.
ATTGGATAGGGTAAAAGAATTCGATGTCTTTTAAATGAAGTTTTGAAATCAAATTTTATGAATGAAAAAAAAAACATTAAAAAAGCTCTTTCATTCAAAGTTTCATAATAATTCGATTTCGAATTAATCAAAGTTTAAAATGATTTTTAAATATAGAAAGATTTTCGATCAAAAAAAATTGATACCTAAAAGAGGGATGATTGATGAAAAATAAAAGTCTTGCTGGCGAATATTAACTCAAATGACGTATACGTTAGATAAATTTTTAAAAATAACATATTCAAAAAGTTTGTGTGTAATTTTTTTAAGTAAGTTAAATAAATAAAAAAAAGAGGGAGATTGAAAGTAGATTAGAAATTAATAAAGAAAGCAAGTTTCAAAATGTTAATTAATTCTTCCAATTGCTTAGTCCAATTTATAAAAAAAAAAAAGGAAAAAAATATAAAAAGAAAGGTAAAAGGTTTTCGCAGGCCCCTTCAACTGTTCTTATAATAAAATATTAAAATAAATAATATTCCTGATTTTTATTATATATATATAAATATGAACATATATCAAATTTGTACGATCAATGAAAATTAATTCGAGCCACTAAAAATTATTTTTATTAAATTTTACTTTAGTGCATATGATGCTGATGTAGGTTTTATGCTTGTTGACAAATTATATATATGTATATTAACTTTCACTTCCTCTATTTTGCTTTTGTTTTTTTTTTTGGTACACATGAACTGCCTTTTTTTTTTTTATCCAAATGAACTGCCTTTATTATTTCTAATCTTCATCCATTACCATATTTTTCTTCCTTTTCTTCCTTCTTAATAAAGTTTTTGTTTTGCCATGTGACCACCCATCAGCATTGGCCGATTTAATTGAATATGATGACATGATAAGGTCCAATAAGACTGCTAATGTGGTTGTGAGTTAAGGACAAAAAAAATAATAATTAAAGAAAGGAGTAATAAAAAAATAAAAAATTGATTTAATGATTGTTATCATTCATTATAAGAATTTAGATCTAATATTCGAATTTAAAAAAAAACCTTAAAGTTGATGTTAATATATATATACAAATATACACATATATATAAATACACATGCACATCATAACTATACAAATATCTTGCAAACAAGCTACGTATTTAGTATAGTGTGCGTGTGTGTTTTTTTTTTGGTGAAAATACCAAATTTTAACTATTACCTACTACTATATTTACATTAGCATTTAGCAATAGTACAATCTGCCAAAATTACTTGATGAGGTTTTTATTTTAAAATGTAAAAATTTATAAATTTAAAATTCAAATTATATCGACTTTTTTTTGTCTAAATCAAGGACATTATATAAAAATAACATCAAAAAATAGTCCAAAAATAATTATACATATAGAAAGAAGGAAAATTACTTGTGGTAGAATTGTGATACATTTTTCTTTATGGTGATGCATTGGTTTTTGTCTAGAACGGGAGGGAAGTGAAAAAAAAAAAAAAAAGAGAAGAAATGAACAGACGAGAAGGTGCACCCTACACCGAACATGGTTGAACAGTAGAAGTCCACTTCCCTTATTTCTAGGGACCCGCAATCCTCAGTAAGACAACCAATGAGGCGACGAACCCTGACAGAATGTCATGTCACAGTTAAAATCTACAGAGCCATGGATTATTACTCATATCCCTAAATACGGGCTATGCCATACATTACCTGTACTGCTGCTGTAAGTCACTCCTAAGAACAAGAAAGCAACGCTTGGTTTTGGGTTTATGAAATCAAAATCCAATGCTTCACTGTTGCAGAGCGTGTGAACACGTGTGGCGAGAGACCACCTCCTCTTTTTTAGCTGTCTCTTTAGTCTTTACTTACCCCGTCGCCTCTCTCTGCGGTGTGTAAACAAGCAATCCGCACCCAACATTCTCTCTCTTTCTCAGGTCATCTTGGGAAAGAAAGCTAAGGTCTGGTCTTTTTCATTGCTGGGAACTTCAACTAAACTGTGGTAAACCCACTTTTCCTAATATTTAGCTTTTGCCCTTCTTCAACTCTCTCAAAACTGACCTGCTTCGCTTTCTCTAATGGCGGCTATCATTTCTTCTGATGTTCTCTACATCCTGAGTTTCCCAAGGCTGTAGATTCTTCAGCGTAATTCCTTCTTTACTACTGTTTTTTGTCTTTGTCTTGGATTCTTCGTTCTTGAACTACTACTAGAACTTTGATCTTGGCGATGGATTGTTGCTCTACAAGTGCTAGAAAGCTTGCATGTCTAGTGTTAGTCTAAGATCATTACTAGATATTCTAGGGCATGTTAGTGATTCTTACATAAAACCTAAGCTGCCTAGATCTTTCAAGGAAGGAGCTCAATAATCGACTAGTATTTGGTTTGATTTGGCTATCTACGCTTTCGTGTGAAAACACCATGGAGGACTTTTACAGGCTTGATGATCGTACAATCTCATGTTCAAATGATGTTGTAAAGGTTAATAACTTTGCTGCAGCAACCATGACAGCAGCTGTTACCACTGATTTTCTTAGTCCAGTCGATCATTTACTTCAATTTGATCATCAAGCAGCTGATGCGGATGCCACTGGATCAGACATGTCTGATCTGATCAAGACCCAGATCGCCAGTCATCCTCGTTATCCAAACCTAGTATCTGCTTACATAGAATGTCAAAAGGTAGTTACTAGTTTTTAACCTTTTTTGCTGTTTTTTATGATTAATTATCAGAATAATTTTTGCTTCTTTTTATATATGTACTTTAGTTATAATAGTCTGCTACAAGCTTGACTGGCTGCCAAAAACAACAATAAAAAATCCATCTGATTAATCTCCATTACTGCTAGAGAAACTATGGTGGAGTGATTGATCTTTGAGGGTTTTTTTTTTGTTTCAAGTTGTTTATTGTTGTTATTATTATTATAGGTTGGGGCACCGCCTGAGCTGGCCTCCCTTCTTGAAGATATCGGCCGAGAAAACCACCCTATGAGCGCTTGCAGTGAGATAGAGCTGATCCAGAACTTGACGTGTTCATGGTACTTAAAAACTTAAAAGTCAATGATTCTTCTTTTTGCTTTGGAAAACAAGCCCTTTCTATCTCTTCATCTTTTGTTTGGTTCTCAAGAAAATGCAAAGAAAAGTGAAGAATACATACTTCTTGCATCATTGGATAACCTTCTCCTGTCATTTTTTTTTAAGGAATCGTATTGTGAGGTTCTTCGTAAATACAAAGAGGAGCTATCAAAGCCGTTCGATGAAGCGACAACGTTCTTAAACGACATCGAATCACAGCTAAGTAATCTCTGTAAAGGAGCACTGACGAAAGCCTTGGATTATCGCTCTGGTAAAGTTCTTAACTGTGCATTTTCTCATCTCAAAATGATACATTTGCCCTTTAACAGTACTATAATTGACACAAGGGGTAATGCTGTTTTCTGCATTAAAAATTCAATGAATGCTGTGTAGTCTCCAACGAGCTTAATCTCCTGCTACTGTGCATGTAAAAAATTCTGTTGAAATGTTGAAAACCCTTAAAGTAAGTTCCATGGACTGTACGGTCTATAGTTCTTTCTGCTGTTCACTTTTGTCCACTTCCTGTTTTCTTACCATGCTTGCTTGTGTTTCATGAGTTATTTGTTTGTACTTTAAGCAGTAAGAACAGTTGCATGGTGGATCTCTAATATCCAAGACCGGATTGCACTACCCTAGGCATTATAAGCTTTGGATAGCTTGTAATTCACTTCTGTATATATTAGTATATTGGGCCTTGTTTTCTAGAGTGGAATTTTGGTGCAATGGTGAAAGGTTTCTTTTTTATGACTTGGAAGTTATGATTTTAAGTGAAATAGTCTCTCTATTAATGTAGAGAGAAGGCTATATACACTTGATCCTTTTTAGATGTTACAATGTGAGAGCCTTGTAGACTGAGTCGTCCTATTATTGGGCCTTGTTTTCTCTTCCCGACAGCATTGCCATGTTGGTGGTTTACAGAAATCAGTGCATCACTAGTAGTCCTCAGATTTTCCCTCAGGTTTTTTCTCCAGTGACTCTAGGTAAGTAATGATAAGGAAAAATAATTAAAAAAAAAAGATACTAGCAGTAACATAACTGTGTCTTGCTCAGCAATGTTGTCTCTTAGTATATGTGAGATAATAGCAGGTATTGAAACTTAATTTGTTCCGTTGAAGAAAATATTCAATTCAGCATTTTACAGGATAGATGATGGATTTCGTCAATCTTTGATAAACTTGTCAGTTTTGTTTAATTATACTTTCAATTCTGTAGATAATAATACCAGGAAATATTTCTTAATGAAGCTCCATCATTAATGCACTTTTACTTTGGCTAACATTTTGGCCACTTAATTAATCAATAAATTATTAGATTTGACACTTGATCAGAGATTTTTTTTCCCAATCAAATCTAAGAAGTGAGGGTTTCAATGATAATTAACTTTGATTTCTCAAGGCCAACTGATTTTGGTCTTGGCTTTGTTATCAAATTACTTCTTTGTCCATTTTTGCTGTTCTTTTTTAAATTAAAAAAAGAAAGAAATAGAAATGGACCTAGGCATTTATGAAGAAGATTTCTCAAGTAGTAAATCATGTTTTAATCAAAATATATAGTTTTTTATTCATTTTTATTCTAGTGTCCATGATACTGCTGTTCTTTTCCCAGCATAATCTTTCATGATAGACTAAAGGTTCTGGTTGTCTATGTGTATGCTTGCAGTTTGCTGTTTATGATTAGTTAATTGCTTTTCTTTGCTGCAAATTGATTTCTTAATGTGAATTTTGCTTCGGATAATACATAAAGTATTAAAGGAGGAGATATCTAATCTAATCTCATTATTGCAGCTCCATTATGTAGGACCATGCAGCTGTTAGTTTGAGAAAATAAATTTGTGACCTATTAATTTGTTGGGTGTAAGCCCAATTGAGGTCTTTGATGTCATCAAATGTAATAGTCATTTAGCCAGGTTTTCGATGACAGGGATATCATTTTATAGATATTTTGTAGACTGATTGTATCTTGGTAGATGTCCTTCATAGCAGAATGTTTACAAGGCAATTACATATCTTATATGTGTTTTCTTGTTCAGACGAAGCTGCTGGGACTTCAGAGGAAGAGTTAAGTGGTGGGGAGGTGGAAGCTTCCGAAAGTCAAGAATCTCCAGGTGGCCATCTGAGCCAGGACATCAAAGGAATGCTCATGCGCAAGTACAGTGGCTATTTGAGCAGTTTGAGAAAAGAATTCTTGAAGAAAAGAAAGAAGGGTAAGCTACCTAAAGATGCAAGGATGATGCTGTTAGATTGGTGGAACAATCATTATAGGTGGCCATATCCTACGGTAACTACAGTGCTACTTAATTACTTAGTTTCTTTTGTTTCCCATTTTTTCCTAGCAAGTCTCCTTTATCATGTATTCCCATATGTGATGAATTTCTTTGGAGTTCTGTGAAAGGGTAGTCAGAGAAAAAGTATTACTAATTCAATAATTGCTTGATTGCTCTCATTAGGATGTTCACTGAAAATAATGTTGTTAGAGCATCACTTCCTTCTGTGAAAGAGTTGACTGTCCTTGAACCATAATTTGGTTAAGTATTGAAACCATAATCACCAGTACGTATATACTAATATTATATTGTTCCTAAAACAATGATCCTAACTATTACAAAGAAAAAAAGAGGTAAGAGCAATGGAAGGACCATGGAACTCGTTAATTCCATTACTTTTTGCGTAATGTGTGAGGAAGGGTGTCCTTTTTTGTAGCTCGGAGATATTTCCAGTCACTGTTAGGTAACTAACTAAACAGGCCTACCCTAGGCTAGAAAAATTAGAAAAAAAGCTTCATTATAACATATTTTTCTGGCTGCAAAATGATTGCTAGAGCATTTAGGAAGGGTGTGTGGTGATGCAGGAGGAGGAGAAGTTGAAATTATCAGAGATAACAGGACTAGACCAGAAGCAAATCAACAATTGGTTCATCAACCAGAGGAAGCGGCACTGGAAACCATCTGAGGACATGAAATTTGCTCTTATGGAGGGCGTTGCCGGAAACATCGGAGGACCTATGTACTTGGACACTGGAGTTGGAACTGGAAGTGATTGATATCTGATCAAACAACTGGATTTTCAGAACACCCTTTTCCACATGTAATATTATTCGGTCTGCAAGCCACACACGTGTAAATGTTGTTATTCTTAGTCTTTTCCCAACTATTTTGAAGTTATTAAACCATATTTCAGTTAGTTTTAAGAATTTGTTAAGGTGTTGTTTGCAAAAAGATATAATTCTCAATGCGTTGAATGGTACTGATTTCAATATTAATTCATTAAAGTGCTTATTGCATGCATGCAAGTTTACCCTTTTAGGAGCCCCTGAAAATGTTGTAAAAAAGATTAAAGAAATACAAAAAGATGTAACATGACCATTGAAAACGAAAGTTTACCGGTCTTGAATGGCAATCTGAAACTCTGCAGTGTCCTCGATAACTCAGTGGTGAGTCAAAACGTGAGGATGGAAAAAGCGCCAGTTTCTGGTGTTTCCTTCGTTTGGTGATGCATTTCAAAATTTCATTTATGGAGTCTGTCTGAGAGTTAGCATTGAGTCTCTCTAAACTTAAGAATCAGCTTTTTCTTTAGTGTTCTCTGAAGCGTGTAGTCTTGTACGTAGTCTTGTCTGCTTTAACTAAAAGCATCTCTTTATGCAACACCCGTGAACTTTTGTTTGCTTTGCCTTTTCCCAGGCAAGTTTTTTAACAAAAACCATTGTAGTTTTCATAACCATCTTAACTCGTAATAATAACACCACTTTCCATAGGGAAGGCCTCTAATAAACCGAACACATCCTCCATTAGAGCTCAACCTCTTTGCTTCATCAAGGCTGTGATTTCCATCTACAATGCTGGAGACTAGCTTGAACTTTGTAAGCAACACAAGACTAATGGTGGCTCTTTGGACTTAGGCCAGGGTGACATTCTTGCAGGCTAGCAGCAGCACTGTTACAGTGCCCACACTACTCATCCTGGACTCACCAGGTTCTGTGTCATTTCCGAAGGCCCAACAATAATTTTGACTCTAGAACTTAAAGAAACTATAAATATATATATATAAATATATATATATATCAAGATTTGTATATGATGTACTGACAGAGTATAGTTTTTATACACTGTCAATGCATTAGAGGTTGACACCTCATCAATTGACAAATTAAAAAATATGTCAAGTCCTTAAAAATAAATATAAATTAATTTTTTTAATTTACTCATGAGGACCTATTGATGAGATGTCAACCTCTGATACATTGACAGTATATAAAACTATACACTATTAGTGCATCATATATAAATTCAAATATTAATTGATTATTATAGTATATTGCGGTACAAATATAACCTCCTGATTAAACAAGTCTCCTTCTGTAAACATCATCTATGACTTATGCATTGAAAAAAAAAATTCATCTTCTTCACAAAGCAGAGTAATCATCTGATAAGCATAGACTATTGCTTCATTCTTAATAGAAATCAAATCATAATATTATATTATATTATATGGCATAGCATTAGACCTTTTAGACATTGACAACTCGAAATAGCTGCATATATGTCCACAAGTATCAGAATTTAGGCTTAAGAACCCATGAACTACTTTAGTTTTCAAGTTTAGAATTACTGACTACTTTGCTTCTAACTTTAATTTTTTTATAGCACCATACTATATAGGTAGAGATTTACCGTAAGATTTTAAGATAAAAATAAACAATACTTCATATGTTGGATGCGTGTCTTCATAGTTCTGGTGTTAACAAGAAATCCGCCTTTGTTCCTTACTTGATCCTTGGAACCAAACTATCAAGAAGGCAAAACTTGTAGATATAGGAAAGCTTTCTCATGATCATACCAAGAAATCATAATCATTCACAATAGGGAGATGTAGGAGTTTAACACACGGGCACCCTTTCACTTTCAGCATTTACTTAAGAAGTATCGCACGGAAATAGAGTTTGTGGCATGGGGGAAACAACATCTAAAGTAATCCAAGGCAGAGAAACAAACTTGACTTTGGAGTTAGAGTTTTTCCAGAAGGCTTACGGTAGCCATGACCTGTTAAAGGTACCAACCTACACAACTAGATGATTTATGATTGCAAATTGCAATGGCTGACAAAACATGACTGGAGAAACCAACAAAAATTAAGGTCTTCTCAAACTAAACTTGTTCTCTGCTATCTCTAACTCCTCTAACTGCACTGTCCAAGTGGACAAGTTTTATCTAACATTAAAAAAAAACACAAAAACTGCAAAAAGAAGAACAAGATAAGGGGCATGATATCAGCAAAACAGATCTTATTGCATTCTTGTCTATCACAATGTCAGACTTTTTGTTCTCTTACTGATTGAGATGAGAAAAGTTTAAGTCGAGATAACTTGTGCAAGGCAACTGTTGTACTTGCGTAAGCATAACCAGAATTTTCACGAACAATTTTTCTTTTTTCCTTTCAGCCGGAGAAATCAATGAAGGCGAACAAAAATACTTGCTTGCATGCTTATAGATAGGCACATGGATCGATACTATATATCATGGCAAGCAAAGCAGAAAAGATCAATCAATGAAAAACATTTCTTAAACCTGATCAGGCTGAACTGATATCCTAATTTATTAAGACTTTAAGATGCAAGGACAGAGAACTGATACATGTTGCTAGTAGATAACTTGTTAGACAAGCAGAAACATGGGGGAAAGGAGACAATTCAGGAGAGTTGAGCATGATAGAAGAAAACCATTGTGAGAGTTATAGGGATATTAGAGACTTCAGAAGAATTGCTCCTCAATATGAAGCTCCTCCATCAGGTTCACATGGTTGAGGGGATTGAACATTTCAATGTCAAAAAACTTGTTGGGAAGTTTTGTTGGGTGCTCAACAGAGAGTTTAGCCACTGGAAATTTACGTGCAATGACCACAGAATTAATAACATCATCAGTAGGATGGAATATGGAGAGGACCTCGAATCCTCGTAGGTCACAAGGATCAACAACTGGATACAGGAAAGCCCTAGCGCCATGCGCACTCCTCAGCATCAAAAGAGCCCCAGGCGCCATGTACTTAGCCAAATGATCAATGACTCGAACTTTGGCATCCTTGTCCATCCCCACAAGGGCCGCCAGGAACACAACATCATAGTCTTTCAAAGCATTTGTAACATCCATTATGTCTGTGGTGTGAAAGAACATCCGTTCAGACAAATCAGGGTCGGATGAAACCAATTGAATAGCCTTGGAATTGGCTGAAGAATCAATATCATAGTTATGGAAACAGGTGGTGGTAAGATGGAAAGAAGCCAACACAATTGATGTGAGAGGAAGGGGACCAGAACCCACAAAGGCAACTTTGCTAGGGACATTTGAGCAGTGTTTGCTAAGGATATTGAATTCAAGTTGGCCAAGCTTAAGATAGTTATTATAGTAGGGGAAAATGTTGAGATGGTCAAGAGGGTTTTCAAAGGATCCTAAGATCGTTGAGAAATGGCTCTCCAAGAGTCCCTCCGCTTCTCCACATAGTCGAATCAACTTAGACCTGATTTCTTGAATTGTTTTGCACAGCTTGGCAACATCAATAGGGTTTGGTGCCATGCATGTGACAACAAGTTGTGTGAAGAGCATGTTGACATCTTTGGAAGGTTTGAGACTCTCAAGGCTCGAGATTTGCCCATACAACTCACAGATTTTTTGTACCAAGGGATCTTTCTCGCAAACCATGTCGACACTATGAGGTTATGTGAAAATTTGATTTCAGGAGAATTAACAAAGAGTTCCCCAGGAAATCTCTAGAAAAAATGAAGTCTAGAGAGAGCTGGAGACAATTCCAAACCCTCCAATGGGGTCATTATTTATGGGCAACTATATGGGGACCACCGTATAAGTGCTTTGGATAGCTTTTCTTGTTGGTAACTTCAATTTTCACCTTTCTCTTGGAACGTTTACTAGGTTTGGTTTGTCCTAAATGCAGAAAACTATGAACGTTCCATCCAAAAAATGAAAAACTCTGGATAGCCAGGGTATTCGATGTCTTCAATGTTTTTAGCAGATCGGGCAATCTTCACATATGTATTACGGTAAGTTATTAACAGATCCTTGTAATCATAACAAAGATTTGGCTGAATTGGTCATCTATTGGCCTAAGTTTCTTCATCCAGGCCGGTCAAGTTTATCCCAAAAGGGTTTTGATTTCATAGCAGGCTTGCTTCAATCACACACAAAACAAAATTCACGTGAATTATCAATTTGTTTACGTCAGAGCACTAGATTTTTTTATAATAAATTTTTTTGGAATCTTTCACGAAAATAAAGACTACTTATTTATAATATAGTAAAATTAGAACAATTTACAGGGCTTTACTGAACATTTATACCCTTGATCTTTTAGAATTTCGTCCTCCATCCCTGCAAGGAGCTCTGCCCCCTTGACTTCCGCTGTGACCGGCCAACGAGACCATCTTACTAACTCCGCGTAAGTGTCAAATAATCTATGTTTAGGGTAAAAAAATAGAAAAGCTATGGTAAAACCCAAAATCCACAGCAAAGTTTAAATCCTGCCATATTTCTTTCTAATGTTTGAGAGATCAATAGTACAGTGATCAGCACTTTCCGCTTTAACATGTCGACAGAATGTGGCCATTTGTCTCTTCACGCACATGCAAGAGATTAGATGCAGAAGATCATCATACGTAGCATGTAGCATGCTTTGGAATTATTTTAAGATTAAATCTTGTATGCTTTGCAATTATTTTAAGATTAATTCTTGTATTAATGTTATTAGTGAAGAAGGATTAACGGTGATGTCATGTGTGAGAATATTTAATTTAATTTAGTATTAGAATTTTAACCCCTAGTATTTTTTTGAGAGAATTAACCCCATCGTTAAGTCTACATATTTCAAACAATTCCAAGTTATTTTCAACTTAATTTAATCTTCAACCCCAAGATTCCTTACCTCTATGCTTTCACACTATGGATTCTCACAACTTGAGGTTTCACACTACAATATTATATATAGAATTTCTTATTAGTTATACATTTTTTGAATGAAATATTAATCATTTTTTTACACTAGAAGTTTCTGATTGGAAGAAAAAAATACAAATGCTAAGACTTGAATATCAAACTTACAAAATTTTTACATTTTAAAAATAAAAAATAGTTATTTCAGCCCATACTCAAGGTCGAAATTTAATACTTTCACCAATAGAAAGAGTGAAGTAATTGATCTTTGAATGAGTTGAGTGATGAGCATCACTGAGTTCACACTTAGGGTTGCCAATTGTATATGAACCCCAACTGGCTTATCTTATCCTATTATAGCCATGTATATACAGAAAGACATGATTATTGGGTCCACCAAATTCAACCTGATTGATTATTCTGTTTCACTTTTGGACAAAATGATCATGTTGACATCTTTGTTTTGCTTAGCTTGTTAGACTCCACATATCAGAATTTATAGTGCATGGTCCCAAAGTAATTCCTTGATCTCTTGCAAAGTTGCAAATAGTGATAGTTTGGAACTTTCAATCAAAATTGAAGAAGCTAGTTTTTGTCAACTTTGGAGCATCAATTTTAATGGGTTTTTATTGATTTTGCCTTTTTGGATCAAGAAGATAATTAAATTTAAGATTTATTTATATGATTCAGCTAACAGGTATTTAAAAAAATTGATTAAAAATATATTATACTTGTTTCGTGTTCATGGTAAGTTCATTTTGATCGATCCACTATGAATTATTCAATATTTTATATGAAAAATACATGGTTTTGTGGGTTAATCCTTTTTCTTAATCCTCTACATCAAAATTACTAGGTTTCCTCAATTTTTTTTTTTAAAATTTGTTTGTGCATCATTTTCATTTCACTAGTACTCTTGCTGTTGCCTTTTGCATCATCATCAACTTGTAAAAAATTATATCTCATGAAATTCAAATTGAGAACATTATATCAAAATTTCATCGTTCATCGGCAAGATCATTAGATCGATGGAATTAATGTCTAAGTTCATAGACTTAGATTGTTTTGTTAATTTTGACACGACAATTTCTCTCTCCCTCTCTCTCTCTTCTTTGTGGCAGTTCAACTATCTAAAAGACAAGATGCCCTTACATAAATTGGATGGCCACTTTTGAAGCTCAGAATGTTGACATTTTCATCATGCCATAACATGAAAGCTATCTTTCCAAATTAAAAATTCAACGCCCTAGCTTTTTCAATGAGATAAGTATATATATATAGAGTAGTGCTTCCTTTTTTTTTTGTACCAATGGTGAATATTAGAGATCATCAGTCTTTTAAAGTTAGTGCATGCTGTACCCTATCATTGCACTACTCTCCTTTTTGGGGAGCTTTCTCCTTTGTTGAAGGTGCCGTGACAATCAATGATATAACTTAGTTCATGGCATCAGAATCAATTTTAGAGAGTCTCGAGTTCAAATTTTAATTTATCATTATCATTAGAATTTTTATCTTAATAAATTAAGATAAGTTACATAAATTAATATATGAATTCACGCAAAGTCATCGACATGAATTCTCATCTTTCATTCATTTTTATCGAAAACAATTTTTTTCACCTTTCGTGCCGACATACTTAGCTATTTGAAGACTTTTTTTAGAAGTTTTTTTGAGTTTCAATTATAATCCAAAATACCTAGAAAGTGGTCCTAGCAAAGCTTCCTGATGGTTGTATGAACTTTGTACGCAACTAGTTTGACAGGAGACGCATGGAAAATTTTTATGGTAGATAAATAAACAATGTTATATTTTGTACAACGAAGCTTCATTTTAAAAGTCTTCATTTTTATTAATTTGTTTGACATTTTATGTGATGTTGCAATGTTAATAAATATATAATGTAAATATAGACATTTTTCTATTTTTTGAAAAATAAAGAAGAGATCAATGAAAATTTTATCTCACCATGACTATTCACCATCTCACTTGAAAGGTATTTATCATAGTTAATTAATACTTGAAAAATAATTTCTTTTCGAAATGCTTTCTTAATTATATGTCAAATCTCATTTAGTTACTTTGCCTCAATTCATCACATGCACTTTATTCCACCATCAATTTGCAGCTATCAAATTAAAACAAAAATTGATTAAATGCATTTCTCAAAAAAAAAATGATTAAATGCATATTTATGTCTCCAAACAATTTGTATTCTAAGCAAGATTTCGTCAAATAGTGTCATATTAAATAATATTTTTTAATGTATTAAAAATTGAAACATTAAACACATTTAATAAAAAATATTACCGTAAATAAAATATTAACTTACCCTATGCATATATTTTTGTAACATATCTTAGTCTTCCATCTCATAAACTCCATTATCATTTTCAATCAATAAGATTTAGGTTTGATTTGAATGTGTGGTGAGAATCTACTCACTCTCATTTTATTGATACTTGCGTTTTATAATTGGATTTTAGTCTTGACAAGAGTTTCAATTCAAATTGAAAAATGAAAGCACTGAGGAAGTCATCATCAAATGCATAGAGTTAAAAGTGTAGACACATTCATAACTCAAGAGATATATATACATATTATTGTCATGAAAATGAGAGAGAGAGAAAAAAAAAACAAATCAAAATGGATGAATAAAGGCTGCTTTTGAGTTTTGATTTTGAACAATCTTTGGTTCTACTTTATTAGCCCAATATGGCCACTCTAAACCCCAATGATAGGTGTAGCAATCAACGCGACTACTCGACGTCGAATTGCGATGCTTTTTCATGGGGCCGCCTCGCCTAGCTTTTTCAAAGGATCGTAGGGTCGGTCGACACTTGACATTCCCACTCCAACGTCTACAAATAATTTTAACTTGTTTGCGTTGCTTATATGCTAGGCTAGATGTTTGAAGAAGATAAAAGTAAAACCCTTAGGTTGCGTTTGGTACATTGCAAGTAAAGTGATTGCTGGGAAAGTGATTGTTAAAAAAGTGATTGCTGAGAAAGTGATTGCTGGGAAAATAACATTACAACGTTTGGTATGTAGTGTAAAGTTTTGTTTAAATTGCAGGGAAAGTAACATTGTAGCGTTTGGTATGCAATTACTTTGCTGGTAATATAATTACAAATTTCAAAAATACCCTTAAGTATAAAAAAAATTGTACATTGAAGTTAATAACAAATGTAATTATCTTATTGAAATGTAAAGAATATAAAACTATAATTGTTGACATTGATCATCATTTGTAATAATAAATTTATACACATTATTATTAATTTTTAATAATAAATTTATATACATTATTATTAATTTTTAATAATTAATTTATTATTTAGTTGATTATATATAAATATTATATTAATAAATTTGTTATTACCAAAATATTTTTTTTTTAGTTTTTTGGTGAAAAAATAATTTCTGTTTTTATATTAACGTCTACTTTTATCTCAATAGTTTTTAATAGAAAAAAAAATCCTACCGTCCCACAACACCTTTCTTTTATCTCAACAATTCTTCTCATGTTTTTTTTTCATAAGGGTATTATTGCCCTAATCTTTCCCTTGTTGGCTGCAAAGTTACTTTGCAGACAATTTAGGCTGCAAAGTGATTGCTGGAGGGAGCCAACTTTGCAGTGCTTGAGTACTTACCAAACGCTGTAAACAGATTGCAGCCTATTAAAATACACTGCAAAGTAATAAAATCCCTCAAACCAAACGGCTTCTTAGATCATGTTTGATACATAAGATGATGAATATGATAGGATGATAATCATTCTATCTCATATTTGGTACATATATTTAGGGAAAGATTGGATTGTAGGAAGGATTAGTCATCCTTGCAGTATTGGATGATTTAATTCTCTCCAAAAGGTAATGATTATTTCTAATCCAATAGGATTAGAAACACATACTCATATTTTATTCATTTCATTCTTAAAATTTGTATTTAAAAATTAACTTAAACATTTAATAAAATAATGAGGATATTTGTTTAATTAATTAATTAATCCAAAATTTTTCCTTCTTTTCATTTTTTTACTTCTTTTTCTTTCTTTTTTTTTTCTTGTTTTTATTCAAAAAAACTATAATTTTGATAAAATAATACTTTCTTGAACAAATTTTTTTAATGTTATTTTTTTTGGAAATAATTAAACTTTTTAAATAATTTTTTAGAAAATAAATTCTCAAACATAAAAATTATTATAAAATATATTTTAACTAGTTATTTCTTACGTTTAAATTTTTATTTTTCTTGCTTAATTTTTTCTTTTTTACTGTAAAAAAAGAAAGAAAAATAACTATTAACCGTAAAATTATTAGAAATTATATATTTTTTAATTTATAAAATTTAAATTATTAAATTTAACTTGTATTTTTTCTCTTTATTTTGTTTTCTATATTTCCTTCTAATTGAAAAAAAATAAAGAAGATAAAGAAACCATAAAAATAAAGAAAAATATTTAAGAATTGTCTTTTGGAAAAATTAATGTAATTAAAAAAAACTTATTTCCTAGAAAAACTCAATTTTCTAAAAATAAATATATTTAATTCACAACAAAAAAATATTTTAAATTTAAATCATATAAAATAAATAAAAACAAAAAGGAAAGAAAAGAAAAAAAGTGAAAAAGTACGTATAATTTTTTATAAAAATTCATTTTTTAAAAAAAATTTTTTGAAAATGTAATAGAAATTTTTAAAAGTATTTTTTATTAAAAAATCATCTAATAAATTTGAATATTAATTATAATATTATAAATAATATTTAAATTTAAATTTAAATTTTTTATTTATATTTATAACAAAAAATTTATAAATTTAAATTAGGTTACTTTAAAAAAGAATACTAAAATAATCATTTTATACTACTTTTAATTTTACACATAGCAAATATAGTGAAAGACATGAAAAATCATCTTATCTTATTCTTAATCATTGTATACACCAAATATAAGATAAGATGATAATATTTAATCTTATCATATCCATAATCTCATATTATCTTATCTTATTCTCATCTTATGCACCAAACATGACCTTAAAATATTATATATATGATACACTAATAATGTATAGTTTTTATACATTGTTAGTTAATCATAGGATGACACCTCATATGCAGGTCCTTAAAAATAAATATTAATAAAGTTTTTAAATTTATTTTTAAGAGTATATACACTTTTTAGTATTGTTCAATACTGAGGTGTCATACTATGATTGATTGACAGTGTATAAAGATTATAAATTATCAGTGCATCATATATAATCTCAACCTTTAATTTTAATATCTTTTTAGCTTTTTTTTATTCTTTTTTTAATAATTCTTAATTTACCGTTGATTCTTCTCTCTATTTTTGCAATTTTTTTACATAATAAAAACTTTAAATTTACAAAATTCTAGCACATTAGAAACAAAGATAGATTCATTTAAATCAATACTTTAAGTTTTAGGACTGTTTAAGACATACGGTTATTGTTTTTGTTATTTTAATTTAACATTAAATTTGCAATTTGGGACTGAAGTAGTAAAGAAATCACGTATTCAAAGAAAGGTACAAGAGCAAAAGGAGAATTGAATCTTAAATCTAATCTTTCTATTGAAGAGTAATAACTGTTAGGTCGAATCTTAATTATTAAAAAAAATAAATTTTATTATTTGTAAATGTCTTAAAAATATTAATTACATATTATAGATATTCCATAAGAACTCTACAATAGGTGGTGGAGGCCAACCCATGAATAGTTTGTTGTTGGACCATGAAAGAAGTCAAATAAACTGTGGCCACCTGGGTCTTGGGCATGGGTCATGGGAGTGTTGCGTGACTCGTCCCATTTTGAATGGGCCATTTTTCTTGATTAGACCTCCATGCAACCATTGCCCATATTTGTCATGAAACTGCCATTTAGGTTGCTGCTTTCCTTCACAATCTCAATAATATGGTCGGCCTTCTGCCCCACTCTACCTAGACCAGTTAGTTTTCTTTACATTGATCCCAATCGAATCATTAATCAACGTAGAAAGCACTAGGCAATTTACATTGCATTGCCAAGAGACTTTGCATCTCCATGACCAACGGGTTGGACCAAAACCAAGTCCAAACTCAGTATTTTCACCATGAAGTCCATATAAAAACTTTGTTCATTATCATACACATAATTAAAATTTAAACTGTCAAATTATTTGTTAACTATTTAAGTTCAATTTGATGATTATTTGAATTTATTTTATTATTTTTGAGTTAAATTTGAATTGGAACTACTCGAGTATTAAATTGAATCGACTTCAAATATCTTAATATTATGCTTGAATAACTCGTGAATCTAATCTATTTTTTATTAATATTTTTTTATATTTTATTAATATTTTACTATTTTACTTTCATAATATATGATTGAAAAATTACAAATCAAACCTATTAAGTCAAATTCCAACTTATCAAATTCCAGTATTTTCTTGAATCAACCTCAAGTTTAAAAAGTTCAACTCGATCAAACTCAAACGGAATTTCAAGTTTTGAATTTTTGAATCGAGTTGAACAAAAACTTAATACTAGATCTTCTCAACTCGACTCTAATCTTTATTACAACCTTATATATAACCATTTAAGCCTTTATCATTGTTAGCCAGTATCTGACAAAATGAAGGGTTGAACTGCAGGTCAATAACTCCAGTCAAGGTTTGAGCCCAATCTCAGGAATGAAAGCAACAATGTTTTCCTGTGGTTCGACTTTCATTCAGGCACTACTCATTCATGTATGCAGGTAAAATACCTGTTTAAGTAATGCATTAACTAGTACAGCATGGATCTCTAACAAGAGTCTTTCATCATTCTCTCGGAGCCAGAAGGATATAAAATAACCGTGTAACCGAAGGCATAGCCAGAACAGCGTTTCAAATGATTCAAGTATTACTAACTAAAGATAACTTCTTTGTTACAACACTATCGATGCATCTATATATGTGAACTAAGCAACTACAGTTCGGTTTATATTGAATCTAAATTCATCTGCATTAAAAACCAACAACATGAACTCACAGTATCACCAGAAACCATAACTCTCCTGTGATTCAGAGCTCTCATCGGATCGGTATTCATATGCATCTGAGTTTTCATAAACATAAGTATCCTCGGAAACTTCTGAATTCTCATAAACCAAAGCCTCATGATTTTCACTTTCTTCCGTTTGAAAAAATTGAAGCAAGTAATGCACTCCATTAACCACATCATAAACCATCAGACCAATCCTTCCTCCAACCCAACTCCCCAAATGACTTCCCACAAGATAGCCAACCCTCCCCAGCCTCTGCTCACCAAGAAAACCCCCACCATATGCACCAACCAAAGTTCCTGTGCCCCTAAGAAACCCTTCTGCCATAGTACCACCATAGTATATAGCTTCAAAAAAGTCCCATCCAGAGGAAATAATAGGACCTATAATGCGCTTGGCTTGTCGCGTTGCCAACTTCGCCGCCTTTTTACCTTCCATTTGAGCTTGCTTAGCTGCATCTTTAGCAGACAATCCTTGTGACACTGCATCCTCTATTGCTTTCTCAATTGCAAGATGCCTAGCTCTCTCAACGTGAGAAGATCTAAGATTGTAGAAATAAAGCTTCACACCCTCCTTCACTGCACAAGCTACTGAACCAGAGCCCATATCAAAGCAATTCAAGAAAGTAAATTGCCCACTTTGGGATGATGCCTTCTCCCCAACCAGTTGCCTGCATTTCTCAGCTATAAATGAAAGAAAAAAAAATCAAATTAAAAGAGTCATAACAGGTCATCATACTCATTAACCAGTTTAGAGAACTACCAAATTACTCCATAAACGTAAAAAAACCACATAACTTGAATCAAAGACTATAAAATTTAATGGCTGCAAAGTCGAAAACGAATCTTGCAATTAAAGGTCAAACTTTGAATATCAACAAGCAAGTTCAATCAATTAAACCAGTAACAATTTAACTTCTATTACACTATACATGGAAATAAATTCACGAATATTACTAATTGAGTGTGAAATAAGGGCGATTTGTGGTTTTTACCTGTGAAACTGAGAAGGATGACTCCAACGATGAAGAGCAAAAGCTGAACTCTTTTGTTCTGGTAATTCATTGTACCGTTTGAAGAAGAAATAGAGAAATTGGCCTAACCCTAAAACTCAAGATCCTAATTGAGATTTAAGCAGAGGAGAGGATGATGAGAATGAGATTAACAGATTCTTTCCTTTGTTACAGTTTGAAGCTTAAGGAAGAAGGGAATATGTTTGCCACCTGTCAGCCATCTAAAAAGAATTGACCAAGACTTTTGAGGAAGCCCATCTTTTTTCGTGGGCCTGAGAGTTGGGTCATCTTTAGGCTCACCATAACAAGCAATTTTAAGTTTCAAATTTTTTTTTTATTTTGTTAGGAAAATTATTTATGTCATGTTTCTTTCATTAAATCATGTAAAATATAAAAGTTATCATATTACAATTTGTGTAAACATATTATATGGTAAATTGATTTTTCAATTTTTTTTATCCATATACAAAATTTGCCAAAGTTTTAATCCTCTTTTTTTCATGTCATTTCATTTTTTGAGTAGATTAAGGTAAAAGAATTCTGAACCTTTTTTTTTAAATCAAAATTGATTCATCACAAAAGGAAAAAAATGAGCAAAACTTTAATAAAGAACTCAAAAATCTCATTTATGGAGTCCACTCATGGAAAAATTGTGATAAGTGATGTATATTTGAATGTTTGAATAGAAAATTACCCTTCTGACATTTCCCTTTCAACGAGGTTACAAATTACAATCAATCATATTTGTCACAAGAGCAATAAAAATTATAAAAAAAAAAAAAAAAGCAGTCCGAAGATGGGCTAGAGGAAGTAGACAATGAGATTTGAATCTTAAACTTACTAAAAACTATCTTTCAAAGAAACTGTATAAACCGATTGAGTTAAATCCTGGGTTCAATGTTGTTTTTGGCTATACATACAAATATATAATTTCCACCATATCAACCAAACTAGAACTAGTCAACAATAATGTTATGTGAATGGTTGGTCCCTGATCTTTAGCTGTGTTACAGATCGCAATTGCTTCCCTTCTTTGTCTATTCTTGATTGCTCTCTTCATTCATCAAGTAAACCGCAGTATTGGCTACTTACTTTCATTCACTTAGACTTCTATGCAGAAAACAAATCATTAGGTACCTGAAATGTCAATGGCATAGGAGACTTGAAGTGCTGCAATAATGAAACACTCCATGAGTGGGGGGCTGTCTGGTTTCTTTTAAACACTTCAATAGGTTAGTGTTTTTGCCTGGCAATTTCAAAAACAAGTGTCAACCGATCATATAAAGCAAATAAGCAGATTTCAATAAGACAAAGAATGAAGGTTAAAAAAATAAAGTATCTTTAAAGTTAAAGAAGATGATATACTTCAACAATTAAATAAATGTTCCAACCAGAAGTCAGAAACCGAACCTGAATCAGAAATATGGGACAATTTCAAAAGACCCGAGGAGTGTATTGCAGTATCTCTTGGAAGACTAAATTATACCGACTAGAAAATGAACATGATAAATGAGTGAACATTCCCTCAGATCAAGTGATCAACAAGCTAATGAAATAATAGGCCATGGTAATAGCAGATTGGTTTTTCTTTTTAAAAGGTTATTGGCTGCCTGAGATGCTATATAGATGCCCTTCTATGTCTGGAACAAAACCTTTCTCCACCATTTCCTCTTTAACAATCTCATAAGTTGTTCGGTTTGGGATCAAACCCTTCTCTAACATCTCATTAAGAAGTCCATTTGCATCTTCTAGCTTACCCTTCTTACATAGACCCTTTATCAGCACATTGTATGTCACAACATTTGCCCGCCTACCTTCTTTCTCCATTTGTGTTCTGACATTCAAAGCTGCCCTAAGGTTTCCCTCCCTACAATAGCCATCCATCAAAGTATTAAATGTCACATGATTTGGTCTCAAACCTTTCTTAACCATCTCATCCAAGAGTCTTGCAGCCTTTCTCGACTCTCCTTCCTTGCACAATGCATCTACCAGTATATTATATGTTACAACATCAACTTTCAAACCTTTATTTTGCATTTCATTGATGAGCTTTCTAGCAACTGTAATTTTTCCCTCCCTACATAAACCAGCAATTAAGCAGTTATATGTTGCAACATTAGGGCAAATACCTCTATCCTCCATAGATTCACACAGAGCAAATGCATCCTCCATCCTCCCATCCTTACAGTAGGCATCTATCAGGGTATTATATGTTATAACAGTGGCAGAAATTCCTTTTAACAAAATATCATTAAACAAGTCAGTAGCTTTTTTCATCTTACCCTTCTTACAGAACCCATTAATAAGCTCATTATAAGTAACCACATTTGGCTTCAAGCCTAATCCTACCATTTCATCTTGCAAACCAATAGCCTCATCAAGCCTGCCTTCCGAACACAATCTGTTAATCAGACAATTATACGTAATCACATTAGGTTTCAAACTCTGTGTTTGCATTTCCTCAAACAACTTCATAGCAGCTGGTAAATTTTCATCCTTACAAAAGCCATCAATCAATATATTGAAAGTAATCTCATTAGGTCTAACTTCATTCGCAATCATTTCCTTCAAAATAGCATCTGCTTTGTACATTTTGCCGATTCTACCTTTCTTGCAAAAACCACCAATAAGAGTATTATATGTAATTACATTTGGCAAAACTCCACACACCTTCATGTCCTGAATAACGTCACTTGCCTTATTCAATTTCCCAGCTTTACAAAACCCATTAATCACAATATTAAAACTAATCACATCAACCTCAATCCTCTTCCTAATCATCTCTTTATAGACAAACTCCAGATCCCCAATCTTATCCTCCTTCACCAGAGCACTCAACAGAGAATTACACGATATCACTGATAACCTAAACCCATAGTCTCCAGCTCTCTTAAAAGCCTCAAATCCTAAATGGACTTTCATATTCTCTACATAAGCCAATACCAACATATCAGCGATTATTGAATTACAACAAAAACTACCACCAGATATCGAAATAGCATGAAAAATAGAAGAAACTGCAATGGAGTTTTCATTCTTCACAAAGCCATGCAAGAAAGATCTCATTTTCGGATACCTTTTAGCATGTGCAAGTGAATGCAACAGCTTACAACTGAGTTCTAATGAATGGGAGAGATTGAACTCTTTCTCTGACCACCTAAAGAATCTACAAGATATAAAAAACAATCAAATTAGCACCCAAAGAAAAAGAAAAAGAAAGAAAAAGACTTTGGGTGCCCTTCAAGCTGGGTTCTTTAAAGTACCTTAGAGTGAGATCTGGGTCAGTCTTAGAATCAAGCAGTTGTTGAAGAAGTGTGATGGGGCTTGCGTTTTGGAGATGAGTTTTGAGGCTTTTCCAGTGTTGTTTTGATACGAGTTCTGTAACGTTCGGTGATGGAGTGTTGTCGGAAGAGAGTAGCCTAAAGGCATGCTTGTTTCCAGGGAAACTGTTCCCAAGTCTAAATGTCCCATGGAAAAGGTTGGGCTTTGGATGCATCGGAGAGAGACGAGGCTGAAATTCATTGCACACAGAATAATTCAGAAAGTAGAAAAGAAGCGGGGGGGGGGGGGGGGGGGGGGAGTATGTTTCATACTTTTTAATTTTGTTAATAAAATATTTTTAAATAAATTAAAATAAAAATTATTTATTTTATAATATAGATATCAATAAACATTTTATTTAGTTTTTCAAATAGAAAATATTAAAATTATATGTTTTTAAATATTTTTATTAGATAGTTAGTACATAAAATTATTTTAAGATTTTTTTTAAAAGATTGAGAAATTTTAAAAATTGAAGAAAATTTAGAAAATTGAAAAGGTAAGATAGTTAGTATTTATTATTCTTTTTGCGTGAAAAATGAAATAACCATAGCTTCCTCATTACAATGCATTGTAATTAGAATAAGATAGTATTTATTATTCTTTTTGTAAGTTTTTCATGAAAAAAAAAAGGTCAAAGATGCAACTTTCTTGCTGATCAAGAACAACAAATTCATAATGGAAAAAAAAAAAAACATGTTCATTGTTTATTTTACAAGGGGATGTTAAAACACAGCATCTAGCTTGAACAAGGTTTAATTGAGACTTGTGCTGTGATTGGTAAGAAAAAAGACAAATGTTATCTAATGCTTGGGATATGTTTTCTTCATGTTCATGGTTCTAGATTGGCTTCAGAGTGGAAGCTGAAAATATGGTTCTGCCAGTACAAGCAGAACTAGTTGACTTTAGAAATTGCTAGAAATCTTTAATCAGTTCTTGTCAGAGATGTCAACGGGGCGGGTGTACCCGATAATTTTGAGGTACTCGATCTTGAATCCAATTATCTCTTAAGATACCCGAACCCTATAATTATCAAGCTATTTTTTAATTTCATTACCCAAACCCTACCCTAATAATTTTAGGGATATCCGTTTAGTTACCCGATTAGTTAACTAAAATTTGATCAAAACCCATTAATTGACTTGAACCCGAACCCGAACCCGAACCCAGAAAACAATTTATTCTAATATCTAATCTATGCAATTTTCTATTATTTAAAACATAAAATCAAACTAGTACAACAAATATTAACTTAAAGCCCATAGAATTTTTTTTATGAAACTATAAACAAACATAAATTATAAAAAAATATATATCATATTTGAAATTCCTTCAAGTCATAATAAACAATTTTCTTCATAGTGTTCATAGTTGTAGGTGGTCCTACACATAAAATAAATAAAACATTATTAAAAGTCTTGAGGTGAAATATAATAACAGATTCTAATTTTGAAATGAGGTTAAAAAAATTGAATACAAATATATGTTCAGATAACTGAAATATCAATGAACCATACAAAACCAATACCATCAATGTTAAAATAATTAATTTCTTCTCTCTGCTTGATTTTTTTTTTTTGCTTATTTACACCTTGCAATGCAGCTTACTACTGTAGGCACCAGCCACCAACCAAAGTAATTGTTTGCCACAAATATGTCAAAAACCATAATCCTTCTACTTCTACACAGTAAAAACAATTAAATGATGTATTTTTTTGTAGAACCCTATATTAATCCCATAATTGTATGATAATCCCAACCTCTATATATAAGAAGAAGAATTTTGGCCTTCAATCAATAATATAACAAATGTTAGGCGAGCTTATCTTGACAATCAATGTCAGATTTTTAATTCTTTTACATCATGATATATAATAAATGTGGTAAGCCCTTCTGTTTACGAAAACTTACTAATTAGAAATTTAATAAAAGTAAATTGAATCAGCACATGATTCATGAACAATCATCCAAATATAATTTATTACCTTCTAATGTTAACTCAATCAAAGAATGAAAAAGACAGACTTAAAACTATATGTTTATGCATCCTTTTTTCTCTAAATTCAATCGATTCAAAACCCAACACCTAATTCCCATCCAGCCATGCTTGTGAATACTTTCTGAAAGCAAAAAATATATTGATTTTTCAAAGAACTTTACTCTCCTTGGCCCTTTGTCACTGGAGAGACAGTTTGGTACTTAAACAAGTAGACTCTAGGAAGGGTGCTGCAAAAGAAAGCTAACATATTCCTCAACTAAGGCAAAACCAGTTTGCACTATTTGAGGGTTGGAGAAGATATTATTGTCTCTTGAAAGTTTTTTTTCAAACCCCTTTCGGCTTCAATCACCCATAACCCAATCCCTGTAGAAGCACAAATCTAGCAAAAAAAAAAATCAAATTACCCACAGCTAAACCTTCCCCTAAGAAACTAAACCTGTAACCCCTCATCACCTTCTCAAAATACCCAACACCAAGCCAAACTCAGCAAGCATTCAACAAACTCAACACAAAAAAAAAAGTGAATGTAGCACTAAGAATCGGCCTAGAAAGACGAAAGAAATGGAAGCACCTTGGCTAAAACGTCTCCCAGAGCTGGGTCGAAAAGTGGATGTTCAAAGCTAGTGCCGGATTCTGCAGAGAAGAAATGCTACTGCCGCTGCTATGGACAGAAAGTAGCGATAGGTAGAAATTAGGAAATAAAAGGATTAGGGTTTACTGATTTAGATTTAGATTTAAGATTTGGGGAAAAAAAATCCCACCCTCAGTTAAAAACCAAACGGTGAGTTCAGTGTTTTTATTATTTTATATATTATGCATATTTAAAAAAATGCACAACAAATTTGTTTTCTATTATGTGCAAATTTTTTTAATAAATTATTTTTATATTGTCTATTTTTTAAAAAAATAGAAATTTTGTTAACATTTAAATTATTCTAAAATTATTCTTATAATATGGTTTTATTATGTTTTATTTGGTTTTATTATGTTTTACAATAATTTTTTAATTCTTTGTCTATTATTTTAATGTAGGTGATAACTTGTCTACGTTAATTACTATATTTTGAGGATGAATTAATCTTAATATGTTGGTGTCAAATTTTATTCTAATTAGAATCCATTGTAATGTTGAGAGATAATTAGACATTTACCATAAGAGAGTTCTAACTCTTAAGTATAATTGACAAAATTGATGAGAACATAATGTTATATTCATAATCTATATGTCATTTCACATTGATCATTTGATTAAGAAGTTGCATGCCATTCAACTTTTAATTATCTTAATTTAAAACGTTTTTAATTTCAATCTATTATCGTAGATTAGAATATAATGTTGTGTTTGTGTTTTTAATTTCAATCATTTAATTTCTTATAATGTTTTCATTTAATATAAATTAACTTAATTAATGATCATAATATTAGATGATTAAATAAATATTGACATTAAATCTCTTTTTTTAAGTAAAAAAAAAAAGAAGGTTCTTTTTCAAATCATCAAATGCACATGCATGTAAACATACACATACACACATACACGTTTCTTGTACAAATGAACAGTTTCATGTTTAAGTTAGACAAAATTGTTAATATATGCATGTGTAAGTAAATTGTGAGTGTGTAAGAATTGTATATTAACTTGTTATAAAATTTTTATTAATTTAATTTCAATACTTTAGGTTTAAAATTTTAAAATCTTATTATCTTAAACATAATTAACTAATTTAATTTTATAATTAATTTTATTATTATGTTTCATTAATTCTTTTTAAGTCAACAAATTTTTTACTTAAAATTGACAATTACAATTTTAAATACAATTTTTATCATATACATATACATATATACATATACATATACATATACATATACATATACATATACATATACTGTTGTGTGTGTATATACATACGTAAATAGTCGATATGTAAGAATTGTATCTTAACTTATTGTATGAAATTTTTATTCATTTAATTTTAGTACATTATGTTTAAAATTTTAAAACTTATTATCTTAAGTAAAATTAATTAGTTTCTGTAACCAAAAATAATAATTTAATAATTTGATTTCATAATTATTTTATTATTATGTTTCATTAATTTTTTTAAGTCAAAATTGTTTTATTAAAATTGATAATTACAATTTTAAGTACAATTTGTATCATATATAATATCATATATGTAGATAGTCAATGTATAAGAATTGCATCTTAACTAATTATGAAACCTTTGCTAATTTAATTTTAGTACCTTATGTTTAATATTTAAAAAAATATTATTTTAAGCATAATTAGCTAAGTTAATTTAATAATTAATTTATTATTATGCTCCACTAATTTTTTAGTAAACAATTTTGTTATTAAAATTGAAAATTAGAATTTTAAGTACAATTTATATCATATAAATATATTACAATATCATATATGCAAATGTTCAATATGTAAGAATTGCATTTTAACTAATTATGAAACTTTTATTAATTTAATTTCAGTAGTTTATGTTTAAAATTTTAAAACTTATTATCTAAAACATAAATAATTAATTTAATTTCATAATTATAAAAAATAATGTTTTATTAATTTTTTTAAGACCACCCAGTTTTGTTGTATAAATATCTATTTTTATCACATTGCATCAACCACAAAATTTGGCTCATTTGGTAAAACCATTGCAGGAAAATAAGAGGCCAAGTTCGAACCCTTCTAATTTCAATAATATTTTGCCAATATCTTAAACGGGTAATGGTTCCGAGTTCGGGTACCCTAACCCGATTAAGCTTATCAGGTTCGGGTTTAGGATACCCTAGTAAAACCCGAATTCTACTTGAACCCAAAAAGGTAGTGATTTCACTACTATAACCCGATAAAAAACCCGATTATCAAGTACCCGAATTCGATTTAATCAGGTCGGATTGTCCCGAATACTCTACTAACTCATTCCCGTTTGCATCCCTATTTAAGACATTGGATTTGTGTCAGGTAAAATCTTAATCGGATATTGATATTGGGTTTGGGCCCAGTAATATTGTTTCACTATTATTTTATTAATTTTTTAATTATTTAAAAAAATTATTGAAAAGTGAAACTACTCTTTTAAATATAATAATATTCATATATTATTTTTGTTTAAAATAATTTCTTATACATTATAATATAATTTAAAATAAATGTATAATTTTTAATTATCATAGGTAAGGTATACATATGATTTAAATAATTTTATAATTTCTTATTATTATAAATGTCATTTAGAATGATATATTGTTTTTAACTTCAGATGAATAATCTTTTATTATATGATTTAGAATTTAGTACATAAAATATATCAGTAAAATGTATATATGATAATAATAATAATAATAATAATAATAATAATATAATAATAATAATAATAATAATAATAATAATAATATGTATATGTTAACATTACATTGTAATACTCTTTTACTCTTATCATGTGATATAGAATAAACTATATAAAATCTTAGTGTAAAGTCTTATAATGTGTTTTAGAATAAAGTGCATAAAATAATCAATAAATAGTGTCTTATTATAACTATTTATTTGTTATTGTTACTTTAGAATAATCTTTTATCACGTAATTTAAAAATAATATACAAATAGATCATGATATGCATTTTTTATGATAATGATTTATATATTATATTCTACTATATTATAATAGTCTCTTATCATGTGATAAATTAGGTATTCTCTTAGAGTAAATCTTATAATATTTTTTAAAATAATATACATCTAATATTTAATAAATAGTGTTTTATATTATAACTATTTGTATATGACTGTTACCTTAAAAAAATCTCTTATCAGTTATCTCATGATTGAAAATAAAATACATAACTTGACTACTGATATACATACCTTATATGATTTGTATGTTATATTATAATAGTCTCTTATCATGTGATATAGAATAAATTACATAATCTCTTATCATGGATGCATAGGAGAGAGATGAGGCTGAAATTCATTGCGCACAGAATAATTTAGAAAGTACAAAAGAAGGGGGGGGGGGGTTTGGGACTTTTTAATTTTGTTAATAAAATATTTTTAAATAAATTAATATGAATAGATATCAATAAACATTTTATTTAGTTTTTCAAATAGAAAATATTAAAATTATATGTTTTTAAATATTTTTTTTGGATAGTTAGTATATAAAATTATTTTAAGAATTTTTTTTAAAAGATTGAGAAATTTTAAAAATTAGAGAAAATTTAGAAAAGTGAAAAAGTAAGATAGTAATTATTATTCTTTTTGCGTGAAAAAATGAAATAACCATAGCTTCCTACTCAAATTCATCAATATGTTTGCAAGTTTTTTCAAGAAAAAAAAAAGGTAAAAGATGCAACTTTCTTGCTGATCAAGAACAACAAATTCATAATGAAAAAACAAAAAAAAAAAAACATGTTCATTTTTTATTTTACAAGGGAATGTTAAAACACAGCATCTAGCTTGAAAAAGGTTTAATTGAGACTTGTGCTGTGATTGGTAAGAAAAAAGACAAATGTTATCTAATGCTTGGGATATGTTTTCTTCATGTTCATGGTTCTAGGTTGGCTACAGAGTGTAAGCTGAAAATATGGTTCTGCCAGTACAACCAGAACTGGTTGACTTTAGAAATTGCCAGAAATCTTTAATCAGTTCTTGACTTCTTGTCCTGGGGAACAAGTAGCTTACTTTCATTGTAGTTGGGACATAATCGTACTTCTCTTATCCCGAGAAAGGGGCAAGACGGTCAACTCACCTCAAAATCCAAGGGTTTATGAAGGGCTTTAGTATCTCCACCACCCACCTCCTCAAAACCCCACTTTCCCCTTCAAGCCTCTCCTCCAATGGCGCAGCTCCCGCGGCTGTTTTAGCCAACCAACGTCACATAGGATTCCATTTCTGCCCTTCCTTCCAAGACTTCTAAATCCCTTCCAATGCTGAAACTCTTATCCTCCTCCTCCTCTTCTCGCGTCTGCTGCCTCAGTACAGCAACTCCGAGCCTCCGAGTCAAGTCCGACTCCAGTTCGGTTTTCCATGCATTGGGTCGATTTACCAGGTTGGCTCGGAGGAGCCCTACGAACCCGCTGTTCAGGGCATTCTGTTCTGATTCCAGCGATAGGTCCGGGTCCGGTTCCGGGTCCCAACCAGTGATTGAGATAGAGCTGAAGGGAGCCGAGTCCGAGTCCAATGGGTCTGACTCGAAAGCATCGTCGGCGATCGTGCCGACTAACCCCAGGCCAGAGGATTATTTGACAGTAAGTTTCGGAAATTCTGAATCTTTTTTTGCTGTGGGAGTTTGTTTTGTTTCTGAGGGGGACAAGATAGGACAGATAAATGCTTTTATTTTTATTTTTCTTTTTATGATATTTGATGCTGTTTAAAATTGTTAAAGTTTGCTTAATGTTTATTTGATTTCCATCGTGCTGGTTAGTTAAGTTGGTTCTTTTCATGACATTTCTGGTTAAACTCTTTTATTGGACATAAACAAAACATGTACTGAGGGTATTTGTCAAACATAGTTAAGCAAATTGTGAAGTTTTTTACTTGAGGGCATTTGTCGAAATTCTGAACTGCATTTTCAAATAAAGCTCTGTATTTGTTCTCTCCCACATTTTTTAATGAATTCTTTATCTTGTTCCTTTGCAGGTGTTGGCGTTACCTTTGCCACATAGACCTCTTTTCCCAGGATTCTACATGCCAATTTATGTCAAGGTATTGCGTGCTGCCCAATTATAAGGAATATGAAATTCATCCCATGTATTTTTAGGGTAGTGATAGTTTAACTACATTGTTGAACTCTAAGGTTTCTTACAGAGTTACAGTTTATACTATTTAAGTTGGTTATATATATGCATTAAGTGTTTAATGATATAAATTAGTTGTAAAGTTGAACTCTTGTTGGAGTAATTTTTATCATTTTGATTGTAGAGCTTATCTTGACTAAGTATCTGTAGCATTGCTGACTTAATATGACTTGAACCTGGAAGTAGAACCATTTCATAGATTAGATTTTTTAGCTCAAACCGTGGTTTTATAACTCAAGAAAAATGTTCACACTGTGCTATGTATTCTGCTACTGAAATGTGGTGATAATATCCTGTTGAGTTTGTAGCTTGGACTATTATTTAGGACTTGTGATCAATGGCTTCTCTTACCAAGATGCTTTCTCGTGCAGGATCCTAAGTTGTTAGCAGCTTTACAAGAAAGCCGAAAAAGGCAAGCTCCATATGCTGGTGCTTTCCTTCTTAAAGATGAACCCGGGACTGAGTCCAGCCCTGGTTCTGAAACAGAGAAAAGTGCATATGATATTAAAGGAAAGGAGTTGTTTAATCGTCTTCATGAAGTTGGCACACTTGCCCAGGTATCTTTTTTTGTTGCTATTCTTTTTGTAAAATAAGTCCTGTGTCCTGATAAGTGTTAAATGCTCTAATATTAGTGGAAGTTAGATACATATGCAACAATATAACATGTTCATTGATATACGTATCTATAATGTGATATTTTCAGATCTCAAGTATCCAAGGGGACCAGGTTATTCTTATTGGTCACAGGCGGCTTCGAATAACAGAGATGGTGTGTGAGAACGATCCCAAAATATATTCTTTTAGCCTTTATCAATTTGGTGTTTTCATGAAATTATGTCTTTCCTACATACTTGGAATCTTTGTTAAATGCAAGACCTTCTGAACTCAAACAATATGGTCTCTATACAGGTCAGCCAAGATCCCCTTACAGTCAAAGTTGATCATCTCAAGGTATGCTGTCTATACCACTATATGTTATTGTTTTCATCCCAAGCATGTAATCAATAGTATATTAATCTGATGATTCACCAATTTGTCATCATGCAGGAAAAACCTTATGACAAGGATGATGATGTCATAAAAGCAACATCTTTTGAGGTTATATCAACCCTAAGAGATGTTTTGAAAACTAGTTCCCTTTGGAGGGATCATGTTCAAACGTATAGTCAGGTGTGTTCATTCATCCAAAGTTCTGATTTGTTTTTCTTTAGGTTGATTTATATGTTCTCTTTATGTATTCTGGAGCTTGTAACTTCTCCTTTTACTTTTAGTTTTCCCATGATATTCCCTCAAAGTAGGTGAAGTCTCCATTGAGTTTCACATTATATGGTCATCATATATTTGTGAAGATACTTCAGCAAATATTCTATGATAAATTTAATATTACAATAACTTGGTATTATTTTGTGGCAATTGCTTGCGATAGAAATTGTTATATGTGCATCATATTTCTAACAAAATTTACTAGTTGTTTTGATCAGTTACCTTCTGTGAATTAATTGTGATATCTTATCATTTTTTTTGCCTTTTTTCTCTATATGTATAGCATATAGGTGATTTCAATTTTCCAAGGTTAGCAGATTTTGGAGCAGCAATATCCGGTGCCAATAAATTGCAATGCCAGCAAGTTCTTGAAGAGTTGGATGTAAGTGGCGAATATATTTTACTGTTGATTACTAATATATGAGAGCCAGTTCTGTTTTAGTTTGTTTCATATTTGGGGATATCAAAAGTCACACACTTCTATTATGTGAATTATGTAATGTTGCTTTCTATCCCTTATGGTGGCATTGGCACCTGTTTGTTTGTTTTATCCATTTTGAGATTGTAGTAGTTAAATTCTTCCTCTCTTTAAACCATGCTATACTGTTCTCATTAGGTGCATAAGCGTTTGCAACTTACACTGGAATTAGTAAAAAAAGAAATGGAAATCAGCAAGATTCAGGTACTTGATGCCATTTGCACCTCTACATTAATTAAACCTTTTTAATTGTCGTTTGATTTGGATTAGGTCTAAACAATTTGGTGGTTATTTTTAGGAATCAATTGCAAAAGCAATTGAGGAAAAGATAAGTGGTGAACAACGTCGATACTTGTTGAATGAGCAGCTTAAGGCAATAAAGAAGGTATTTGATTCCACTTTATTATTATTTACTTATATCTTAGGTGGCAACGCTTTTACGAATTCATCTTTATAAAGTATTGTCAAATGTGCCCCCATATAATCTTTTTATTTTCTTTGAATTCAAGTCTCTATTCTTTATTCCAACCTTTCCCCTCTGTAGAAATTTTAATGAATTTCTTTTTTTCTGGTGCAGGAACTTGGTTTGGAAACAGATGACAAAACTGCACTATCAGGTAAGTTCTGTTTCATGTCATATTTGATAGCATTGGAAGATTGTTTTTACCCACCTGCTTTTCTTTTCTTCTTCTTGTCTCTCTTTTACAAAATGGTGATTCGCATGCATGGATGCTCCTAACCTAATTTGTTGTCGAAGATAAGTTCGTGAATTTGCAAGCAAGCTCTTGTAGAAAACAATGTCCATAAATCTGTTTTTAACTTGCTTGTTGAAACCAGTTTTGTCATAGGGAGGTATTTAGAAGTCCGAAAGTTCAATACTTCTGAAACTATAGACTGCAGTTGACGCAATTTTGCTTGCTATTAATCTCATGGGTAATTCCGTTATGGTTAATTTTACCTTGCTGGGTGCTTGCTTTTGATGCATTTATGTTTCCATGGTCCCCTACTAAATCTAATAGGGTAACCACTTCAGTTTTGAGATGGATGAAATTAGTCAAATTGTTTATGTTTAGTTTTTGTTTAATCATCTGTGTGACCTTTGCCATACTTTTCTGTTCATTTATTGCAGCAAAGTTTAGGGAAAGACTTGAACCAAATAGAGAGAAATGCCCACCTCATGTCTTGCAAGTTATAGAAGAGGAGCTAACAAAACTACAGCTGTTAGAGGCCAGTTCGAGTGAATTTAATGTAACTCGTAACTATCTGGATTGGTTAACTGTTCTTCCTTGGGGAAATTACAGGTCTGGTTATTCCTGCAAAGAAATTCATTCTAAGACTTGCATTAGCAAAGTCTGAATATGAATCGGCATTGATATTATATAAATATATTTGATTAACGATTCCCAGTTTTTGCATGCAAGTGATTCTCAGGTTTTGTTCACTGTGGCACAAGTAGTTCTATATATTAATCTATAATCCTATAATAATTATGCTTGAAAGCAGAGCAGAATAACTAGGTAACTACTCAGCAAAATTAAGAGTTCCATGTGTATACTTATCTCCACTGTTCTTCATTTATCTGTGCAGTGATGAGAACTTTGATGTCATTCGGGCACAAACAATTCTTGATGAAGATCACTATGGATTAACTGATGTTAAGGAAAGGATATTGGAATTTATAGCTGTAGGAAAACTCAGAGGCACTTCACAAGGTTGGTCAAGTTTCTTTTCTATTGTAGATTTGTATTTTAAATGCAGTTGAATTGGATGTTTGATGTTTTTCTGTCACACTGGTTTTTCTATGACAGGCATCTACGACACCATATTGTCTGAACTGTTAATGTATTCCCCTTTTATTAAAAATCATATTAGCTTAAAAAGTGCTTGAGGAAGTACAATCTTGTTAACGTGAAGTAAAAAACTAGAAGAGCTTGAACTCAAAAAAAAAAAAAGGGCAACCCTATGCACTAGGCTCCCAAATTGTAGGGTCTGGGGAGGGTCATGTGTAGGATGAATCAAAATCTCAAGAAACCAACCCTTTTATCTTCTTTTCTTCAATATAGTAGCCTTGAATTTGTTCTTGGAAGGAATATGGTTGATGTGGTGGGCTCCTACTAGTTTGAGTTTGGACTTTTTATTCTGAAATGTAGTTTCCTAACATGGTTTTGTTAAATTAATCTTCTTGAATCCAATCATTATTAGGTTCAACAGTAATGCTTTTGGTGATGTTGCAGGTAAAATTATCTGTCTCTCAGGTCCACCTGGTGTGGGCAAAACTAGTATTGGCCGCTCCATTGCCCGGGCTTTGAACCGTAAGTTCTTTCGATTCTCTGTTGGAGGACTGTCTGATGTTGCAGAAATCAAGGTATTTACACACGTTCTTGTGCCCTGATCAAGATCAGTAAACATCTAACAACATCACTCTATTGATCCCTTTTGTTGTATCCTAATTTACATCCAGGGGCATCGTCGAACCTATATTGGTGCTATGCCTGGAAAGATGGTGCAGTGCCTGAAGAATGTGGGGACAGCAAACCCTCTTGTTCTAATTGATGAGATAGACAAGGTATCTTAAAAGCTAACGTTTGAAAGCTTTGAACTGATAGTTTGTTTTTGGGTTCTGGAATGATTCTCTTTTCACATACTTCCTTGGGTACGGGCTGACCGGTTGAATTCTAACATAATGGCAGCTGGGGAGGGGACATGCTGGTGATCCAGCAAGTGCTTTGCTGGAGCTCCTTGATCCTGAGCAAAATGCTAACTTCTTGGATCACTATCTCGATGTCCCAATTGACCTATCAAAGGTATGCTGGTTTATGATTTGGAGGATCTATCTATGTTAGCTTACTTTGCCCTTTGATCATTTTCAAGCTTTTATGTAAGATTTAAGAGGGAAACTTGATGCCTTACCTATCCTGAGCATTTGTGCAGGTTTTGTTTGTTTGCACAGCAAATGTTGTGGACAACATACCAAATCCTCTCTTGGACAGAATGGAGGTCATTGCTATTGCTGGTTACATCACTGATGAGAAAATGCACATTGCCAGAGACTATCTGGAGAAAACTGCACGAGAATCATGTGGTGTCAAACCTGAACAGGTCTTTCCTTTCAATATGCCCACTCTCTTTTTTCCTATTTTCCCTCAACATACACGACTACACATGCATAAGCAGTGACACAATCTTGTAAACATAAATGCATAAAGATTCAAAACAGAGAATAACTTTTTGAAAGCTGCCGCTTCGAATCACTAAGGTGGAACAAACATGGAATTCAACTTGAGCTCTTTGTAAAAATGATCCGCAACTTACATGCATGTAATAGAAGCATGATTGGTAGCTCTGAATGCCTTTATGCGGTGGGTTGTGAACTAAGTTATTAGAGTTGTGCTAGTTATGTCGATATCAGCTAAAGTAGCACGTTACCTCACTATTATTTGTGATTTGTGGTGATTTTCCCCTCTACCCTTTCTTTCCAACCCTTATCAAGAACAGAGTAAATTAATTGCACAATCTATTGGCTGATCTTATCTTTGTTGGAATAATGCTTTATGGTTTTTTTGCTATCAATTTTACTGTGATGATATTTCTGTTTTTGACGGAGATATTTTGACAAAAAGGAGAGTATTTTGACTTCTCTTCACACTGTTCCTTCCAGGTTGAGGTAACTGACGCAGCTCTTCTTGGCTTGATAGAAAACTACTGCCGAGAAGCGGGGGTTCGAAACCTTCAAAAGCACATAGAAAAGATTTATCGCAAGGTTTGCTTTACTACCCATCTTAAGATGATTAGGAAAAACTTAAACATCGCAATGGTTACCAGGTTTCCATCATAATGCATTACAGTTAACGGTCACTTTGGTTCGCATAAACATACACTCTCTTTCTCTCCAGTCACATATCTGTGGGAATTGTGTGGAATCTAGGACATGGATTAAAACTGTGTTTATGCATGGCAGATTGCTCTTCGACTTGTGAGAGAAGGATCATCGAATGAATCTGTTATTAGTGGAGAGGTAGTCCAACCTGCTGAAGCCAAAGCAGAAGTTGATGAATCTGATCAGCATGCAACTGCAAATGAGACTGGTGTTGAAATTGAACCAGTAGGGAATAGCAGTCATGAGCATGCATCGGAATCCTCTGTTCAGGTTGACACAGTTCAGACAAATGACCAGCCTAAGGATTCAAAGGTATTTAAAAGTTAATTCATTTGAAAAAAAAAATTGTTTGGGATTTGGTAAAACCTTTGATCTTTGCAATATTTTGCCCTAAAAAATAGAATAAAGAACTTGGTACTTCTAAAATTTTGTAGCAAGAAACAACTATGGCAACTTTAGCAGGTTGTGCTAATTGTTAGGATATTATGCCTTTCTTCCTTTAGTTTGAGACAATGTAATTCAATTCCTTATTCTTATAATTGCCCATTCAAAAATCTTTTCCTTCAGGATGCAGTGGACGCTGAGAAACTTCAAGAAACTGAAGCACCTAAGGCCGTTGAGAAGGTGTTGGTGAATACCTCAAACCTAACTGATTTTGTTGGGAAACCGGTTTTCCATGCAGAGCGTATCTATGATCAGACTCCAGTCGGAGTTGTTATGGGTCTAGCTTGGACTGCCATGGGTGGTTCCACCTTGTACATTGAAACAACTCAGGTTGAACAAGGAGAGGGGAAAGGGGCCCTTCATCTGACTGGTCAACTTGGAGATGTTATGAAAGAAAGTGCACAAATTGCCCACACACTTTCTCGAGCCATCTTGTTGGAGAAAGAACCAGATAACCCCTTCTTTGCCAATTCCAAGCTTCATCTCCATGTTCCTGCTGGGGCCACCCCAAAGGATGGTCCAAGTGCTGGTTGCACCATGATAACTTCCATGCTATCCGTTGCCATGAAGAAGCCTGTTCGGAAGGATCTAGCAATGACTGGCGAAGTGACTCTGACAGGGAGGATTCTTCCAATTGGAGGGGTAAGCTAAACAGACCTGTTTTCATGTCACATGTCTATGCTAATTTCCGTCTTCTCTATACCGGAAGCTCTCTTCGTTATAATTCTCTCTATCTGTTAAATAATCATGCTGGTTTTTCTCTGGTCTCTGGTTTCATCTGAGTTTTTCAAGTTTTCAGGTGAAGGAGAAAACAATAGCAGCGAGGAGGAGCGAAGTGAAGACCATCATATTCCCATCTGCCAACAGACGTGACTATGATGAGCTTGCACCAAATGTAAGAGAAGGTCTTGATGTTCACTTTGTAGATGACTACAGTCAGATATTCAAATTGGCATTCGAATACGACGATGATAATACAGGAAAATAGGTTCTTATTGCCAGCCAATTGTTTAGATAGCTCCATTTTCCTGGGTTTTTGCCTGATTATTTTTTGTAGTTGATCCCAGAAACAAAGACCCAGTCTTGTATTTTGTTACATCAAAATTTTCAATCAGGATATCAGAAAGTAGAAGCACAAAATTGTGAACTGTGTTTCGCAACAGTCTGGTTTTCAGAGAAACACAAGAAACCTACAAACATCAAATATGTGGCAAAGCGAAGTGAAGTGGCAAGCTTTCCAGTTAAAAGCCGATGCTGCTTGTTGGTAGAATGTTGAATTTTTAATTTTAATAATCATTATTGAATGAATTTTTAATTTTAATTTATCATTATTCAATCTCGAACAAAAAAATAAACAAAATTTTCAAGTGTCTGAAAAAGAAAAGGTTAAGTACTTCTTAGCACCTTAACTTCATGTTTTCAAATTTCTCTTAGTAAAGATTTTCTTTTGTAATTTGGTCCACCAAAAATGCAAAAAGAATTTAGAAAAAGAACATTTGGAATATAGAGAACATGGGGAGACATAGAAGAGACAAATATCTTTTATACGTTTAAAGATGAAAAACAAAGAAGAAAACAAGTGATAAAAATGTACAAAAGTTTAGGTTTAATATCTAGGTATACTTTCAATGTTTATCACAAAATAAAATTAATTCATCAACTTTTAATTTAAAGAATTCAATAGAAATGTACTTAATTTTGTTATTTTGAAACATTTGATTTTTAATTGCTTAAAATAAAATTTAATGGATTGATTTTTATAAAATTAAAAGTTGAAGTTTTAATTCAATTTAATTAAACTAATGAGTGTTAAGATTGAATCTATCAAAATTAATGCATTAGATGCAAAAATCCCTTTTTTAAATAATAATTCATAAACACCCATCAACCGAATTCTTATGATAAATATTATTTAGGAAAAGTTAACTAAGGAGTGTTCGGTTTTTAGCTAATAAAATTTTGGAATTCCACTTTATGATTGCTTATCGAATTATCAAAATTTAGCTATAGTATAAATAACTACGTACCACTAAATTTGTTTTGTTTTCTCTATCATAACAATCAATAATTGCATGTAAGGACTTGAATGATTATGATAATTATATTAAATAGTATTCCTTTAAAACAAACGATGAAAAAATTTGATTTATCTAGTTATTAAAATATTAAGATTTAACATAATAATTTATAGACACTCGTCAACCGAATCTTTTATTAAATGTTACTTGTCAAAAGTTAGTTAAGGATTATTTGGCTTTTCGTTAATAAAAATTTGAAACTTCACTTTATAATTGCTTTTCAAATTACCAAAATTTAACTGCAGTAGAAATGACTGTTACTAAATCCATTTTGTTTTCTTTATCTTAAGAATCAACAATTTCATGCATGTACGTGGATCATTATGATAATTATATTAATAGTATTCATTTAAAACAAACGATGAAAAAAATTGATTTATTTAGTTATTAAGAATTTGGAATAAAAATAATAATAATTTATAGACATCCGTCAACCGAATCCTTATATTAAATGTTAATTACTTGTCAAAAGTTAATTAAGGAATGTTCAGTTTTCAGTTAATAAAATTTTGAAACTTCACTTTATAATTGCTTTTCGAATTTTCAATATTTAACTGTAGTAAAAATAATTACTAGTAAATCCATCTTGTTTTCTTTATTTTAAGAGTCAACAATTGCATGCATGGACGTAAATGATCATGATAATTATATTAAACAGTATTCATTTAAAACAAATTATGAAAAAACTTGATTTATTTAGTTATTAAAATTTTTAAAATTTCGCTTTATAATTATTTCTTACTAAATACAAAGATCATAAAAAATTACTGATTTGTTATTTTTTAGTTTGAAATAACAAATGAATTTTCTTCTAACCCTAAATATCTAGTTACAGAGTTTATACTTTGGGAAAAAAAATCCTTGAAATTGCTCTGAATTCAATAAAAACTTGAGTTAAATACCATAATTTAGATATGGTGAAAGAAGAAGAAAAAAATCTAACAGATGAATAATTTTTGCTTTTTTTTGAAGGTTTCTTTAATAAGAAAGTCGTAAAAAAGTACTAAAGAAAAATTTATTAGTTTAATAATTAATTCATAAAATAAAAAAGTGATTATGAATTTAATCTATTTATTGGATGGACGAATTTTTTTTATTTTAATATTTTATATTTCTTATTTGCACCAAGTAAAACCTAAAATAACCAGAAAAATGCCACTTTTTATACAAAGAAAAAAATCCTTCAAATATTTATAGTAATATACAACTGATTGCATTATATAAAAATGTCACTTTTTATTGTGGGGACTTAGAAGAGTTGTGTGTTCAATCTTTTTTTGCACTTTTCATGGTGAGGAGGGTCTGAGGAAGGTTATATGTAAGCAACTTTTTCTCTGTATTAATAGAGAGGTTGTTTTTGCGTGAACCCTAACATCTAAGTTATAAAAAAGCAGTTGCACCAAGGTTTCTCTTTAAATTATCACCCAAAAGTATCATGACATTTAATTAATCAGTGAAGTAATAATGAAAAATTTGTTAATTTAGTGATTAAGTAAATAAAAAAATAGATTATGAAACTTATTTATTGAATTGAAAAAAAATTTCATTTTCATTTTCATTCTTTTCATATTTCCTACCTACTAAAACCTAAATAATAAAAAAGTTGCCGCCTTTTATAGAAAGAAAAACAAAATTCTTCTCATATGGTAATATACAGCCAACTACATTATATAAAAAGTTTATATTTGATGTATTGTCAGTGTATAAATAGCATATATTGTCATTTAAAATATCATGATATTTAATTAATTAATGAATTTAATAATATTTACTTATAAGAATTAAGAATTTTTTTAAAAAATTTTGAACTGATGAAGTATCATTTTATAATTCACTTATAATGTATAAAAATATGTACTGTCAATGTATCTTGTCATAGCCTATAAAGTTGTTGTAACTCCCATATTCAAAAGACAAAATTATATATATGACAAATATTTTAGACCTAAATACAGAGAAGAAAACTCCATTGTTAATTGAAATTAATTATTATAATACTGCGTCCTGGATTTTTACCCAATAATGCAATATTTATCCAACAATTGGCATAAGATTCATCCCCTTAGTTAACATTTATTGATTCAAGCAAAACACCTCAACCAGTTCAACATGACACTGCCTTCCATTTATGGTTCTGGGCGTTTTTAATACAAAAATTTGGAAATGAGTTTTCTTCCCTCTTATGTCCAACATTACCAAATATTCTACCCTTTTCTGTTCATAGAAATTATTATATAAACACCAACCTGTAGCAAAGCCTAATCACATCCACCAATCAAACAAATCCTAGCTATCCTTTGTGAAGCAGCAGAAAGCAGAAAAAACCCTAGCTTTCCTCCTACTTGTTCTATAATTTCATCTCTCTCTTTGTTTGATCAGTAAGATTTTTATCTTTGCATTTGTTAATCTTTACTTTTTCTTTATTATAAAGGTTTTTTTTTTTGTTTTTCGAAAATCTAAGCTTACAGATTTAAAAGTTCATCAATCTATATAAGCACGTGACGGAAATGTTTCAATAAATTAAGTTCAACTAATGCTTATTTCTTTTTATTCTTTGTTATAGCAAGGTCTAACATTATTGATTTATTAAATTTAATGATCCGTACATTCTTTTCATATTGATGGATCAAAAACTCAACGTGTAACTCAATTAATTTTTATTCGTATTTTTAAATAATTATATTCAAACGTATCAAAAAAAATTATAATTATTTAAATGAATAATTGTGCCTGAACAAAAATATTTGTATAAATGTTTCAGGATGCATAAAAACGGTGTTTCAGACCCTACTTCCTTTTCTACATTGGAAGAGGAATTAAGATTTGTAGAAACATTTCTCATGGATAATTCTGATCAAAATTCTCAACAACAGCAGGTATTTTGAGTTCATTTTCATGTTCAATCTCTTCATTTTTGTTCACATGTTAGCACTTTAATCTTAATATATGTAGATTAATTAAGTATTTTTCTTTGTAGGTCGACGAATCTGGCCTTAGTCCAACTATTCCCACTCCCACTCTCGCAGACGCAGGCTTCAGTTCTTGGCCTAGTTACGAAGGAGTTTTTCTGAATGGCGAGATTTGGACGTGTAGGATTCTGAGTCCGAGGCCGACTCCGGTATTACCTGATGGCCGAGTAATCTTGGCCTTACCAGCAAGGACAAACAATCTTCTGAAGCCAAGCAGAGCCAGAAACGCTGAGGCTCCACGGACTTTTAAAATTTATTCTATTGAAATCGGATCATGTAAGGTGAGAATTGAACTTGATAATGGAGTTTACAGTGATATATGGATGATAAGTTTCTTAACCTTGTCTGAAATATCTGCAGATCAAAACCAATGAATCGGTTTCATTGTCTGCCAACATTCACTTCGGTTGGCAGAACCTACTGTGGCAAATCGAAGAGCGAGGCGAAAGAACGCGACGGATCCTGTTCAAGTGGGCGAACATCTCGGCCATGAAAGTTTCCGACGAGGATGAGCGGCCAGGTTCGTTGGCTATAAAGCTGAGGGAAGCCCCGAAGTTCTTATGTGAGAATGGAATCAATTCAGTAACCAGAAGGACTGCCTGGACAGCGACTGAGGACTTCACGAAAGGAGAAGCCCAATCCCAATGGTGTATAACAATTGCTTGACTTCGGAAAATAATCTGTTAAATTGCCTGATGTAAATTCCTGGTTGATCTGCAGGCATGTCGTGAAATGTGCTCCGGAAGCTGTGAAGTACGATGTGCAGAAGATTTTGGATTCTGACCCGCGATTGTGGGATCTAAGCAAAGAGAAATCAAAACGTTCAGAATCTGACGTTGCTGAAAACAAGGATGGAGCAGGTGGCGAGCTACTGGAAGGACAAGCACTGATCAGCCATGGGACCGAAGCTTCTCCACCTCTTGACCCAAGTAGTTCTGTTCAACCTTCTGTCCAGAATCCAGGTTTAGTATTAGTGTATTACCTTGTATTGAAGTTGCTTAACTTCCATTAATCCTTTGTGTTTTGCACTGTTTGATTCATGTTTGATAGTAGCTGCAAATGTTCCTGGAGAAAATCGGCTGAAAGACATCCCAGAAATGGATCCCAAAGATTTTGAAGATCTTGAAGAACTTAATCCTTTAGATTGTGAGTTTCTAGAAGCCTTTTTAATGGTGAAGTTGTAAATATCTATATATATATATATATATATATATTGTTTTGAAAGTGATATTATGGATCATGGTTTCTCTTATATCTTATGTCGAAAACTGTGTGATTCATGTTTGACAGTAATTGATGATCTTCCTGGAGAAAATCGGCCGAAAGACATCCCACTGGAAATGGATCCTAAAGATTTTGAAGATCTTGAAGAACTGATTCATCCCTGTGAGTTTGAGTTTCTAGGAGGCATTGATGAACCAAAGTTGTAAATGTATGTATATTTTTTTTGTATTGAAAGAGAAATCATATGAATCATGGTTTCTCTTATATCTCATGTGGAATGAACTCGATCATGAATCACAAAGAAATCATCATTCTGGGCTCTATATGATATGAATTTTTCAGAAAAAAGAAAAGGGATCCCTTTAGTTTTAATTTGGGTCATCAGGATTGCTCAGGAGAGTCTCCAGGACTCAATGATCCTCACTCAAGTATGTCAAAACTGATCAGTACCAGGATTAAGTCATAGCTAGCTAGATATCCCACAAACATGAGTAGAAGGCGATTAAGATTCGATTGCTGAGGCTCAAGTTCGAATCTCCTAACAGACAATCTGTTAATTT
The DNA here is from genome assembly GCA_031772115.1 of Heritiera littoralis. Classification (NCBI taxonomy): domain Eukaryota; kingdom Viridiplantae; phylum Streptophyta; class Magnoliopsida; order Malvales; family Malvaceae; genus Heritiera; species Heritiera littoralis. Next base: position 7,530,830 of record JAPDPK010000020.1, on the reverse strand, counting down.
AGAAAAAATCCGTAAGTGAAATCCAATGAATCCAAAAATACGATTTGTCCTGACTTTGAAGATGGATAATCATTCTTAATCCTAAAAAGAAATATAATTGAAACAAGAAACTAACAATATCAATTGCAAGAAGCGAGGAAACCACCTGGTACAACAATCAAATCAAGCGACATACAACAATCCTTATCTGGGAAGTGAGCAAAGCAATATGTAATAGCAGAAGTACTAAGCAGTTAGCATATCTAGTACTGAAAATAATATAATGCATAATCCTTTGTTGGTGGTGGTTGCTGCAGTTGAAGAGTCTGAAGCTGATAGTACTTTAATCTCGTACCTATGCATTTGGTCCTTATCTCTTTAGATTTTTACGCTTATGTTGGATATTGTTCTTCTCTTGCATGCTTATCTTGTCTTTTGAACTAACTGTTTCCTTGTGTTTTTCGTTGAAACCCCGTTGTTTGTGCCAGCCATCCCGATCTCCATTTTTGTTTTCGGCCATTGATGAGAAAGCTTGTTCATGTGTGTGAGAATTAGCCCAATTAATGTTTGAAGACTTTACATCATTTTGGTTATATATATATATAAACGTTTTACTGTAAGAAAATTTATGATTATAAACACTTTATTGTAAGAGAATTTTGAGACATATTATCAATTTATGCAGAAACATATATTAAAGAGGATCAGCATTAAAGGTATTGGTCAAGTTTAATGTGTATGAATGAACTAATATCTATGATTACAAGATATGTTTATCGAAAGGCTTAAAGATTCTTCTTCTATTCATACGTGTGAATGATTATGAACAGTTTTTAGAAGAATTTTGGGACATTCCATCAATTATGCACATGCATGCATATAAAAGGCAATCCAACAACATATGTATGTGATATATATAAATATATGTATATATATATGTCTGTATGTGTATGTATATATTTATATATATACACTTTCTTTTTTTTTTAATTTTTAATTTTAAAGGTAGTAAATATATATGTATATATATATATATATATGTCTGTATGTGTGTATATATATACACTTTCATATATACACTTTCTTTTTTTTTAATTTTTAATTTTAAAGGTAGTAGATAAATCAGAAAACGAAAAGATTGAAAAGTTATATGTGATAATTAGGCCCAAGTCATTATCTTTTCTTTTTGTTCATTAAACCTAAGTCATTATCTAATTCTAAATAATTATTTCCAATCTTAATTAACTATTTTTCTAAATCACTTAGAAAAAAGGTTTAATTAAAGTGAAATCAATGAATCCATAAATATGATTTGCCTTGACTTTGAAGATGAACAATCATTCTTAATCCTAAAAAGAAATATAGTTGAAACAAGAAACTAACAATATCAATTGCAAGAAGCGAAGAAACCACCTGGTACAACAATCAATTCAAGCGAGATACAACAATCCTTATGTCTGGGAAGTGAGCAAAGCAATGTGTAATAGCAGAAGTACTAAGCACTTAGTATATGTAGTACTAAAAATAATATGATGCATAATGCTTTGTTGGTGGTGGTTGCTGCATTTGAAGAATCTGATGCGGATAGTACTTTAATCTCGTACCTATGCATTTGCTCCTTATCTCTTTAGATTTTTACGCTTATGTTTTTCTTTTTTGGTTACAATTTTAACGCTTATGTTGGATATTGTTCTTCTCTTGCATGCTTATCTTGTCTTTTCAACAAACTGTTTCCTTGTGTTTCAACGGATCGATTTTCGTTGAAACCCCGTTGTTTGTGCAAGCCATCAACATCTCCATTTTTATTTTCGGCCATTGATGAGAAAGCTTGTTCATGTATGTGAGAATTAGCCCATTTAATGTTTGAAGACTTTACATCATTTTGGTTTTATATATATATATATATATATATATATATATATATATATATATATATATAAACGTTTTACTGTAAGAAAATTTATGATTACAAACACTTTATTGTAAGAGAATTTTGAGACATATTATCAATTTATGCAGAAACATATATTAAAGAGGATCAGCATTAAAGGCATTGGTCAAGTTTAATGTGTATGAATGAACTAATATCTATGATTACAAGATATGTTTATCGAAAGGCTTAAAGATTCTTCTTCTATTCATACAAGTGAATGATTATGAACAGTTTTTAGAAGAATTTTGGGAAATTCCATCAATTATGCACATGCATACATATAAAAGGCAATTCAACAAAATATGTATGTGACATGTATGTATGTATGTATATATAATACACACATGTATGTATATATATACACACTTTTTTTTTTAATTTGAAAGGTAGTAGATAAATCAGAAAATGAAAAGATTGAACAGTTATATGTGATAATTACGGCCCAGTGATTATCTTTTCTTTTTGTTCATTAAAACTAAGTCATTATCTAATTCTCAATAATTATTTCCAATCTTAATTAACTATTTTTCTAAATCACTTAGAAAAAAGTTTAATTAAAATATAGGATTTAAGTATTCATACAAATAAAATAGTCAACTAAGAATCCAAGTAGAAGAGTTAGCAAATATGAGGTTAGCTTTTTGAGTGTAATATCTAATATACCACCTCTTTTATATAACTGCTACATTTATTATTGTGAGTAAATAATTATTGGAAATAATTCATAGGTTGTGGCTCAATTGACAATGCATGTTGAGTTTATAGGAAGAACTTTCTGGTTCGACCTCTACTAAACATATCTTTGGGAAGAAGTGAGAAGGTTTTCACCAAAAGAAAATTATTGGAAATAATTTTATATCTTTACATTCTGTCATTTTTATCTTTGAATTTTTCATATATAATAATATTATAATTTGTAGTCCAAAATTAAAAAATTTGAAATTTAAATTATAATATTCAAATCCCTTTTCCCTCTCGTACTTTTTTATGAATCAAAAAATTCAAATTTCAACGGTTATAATTTTTATTTTTAAATTTGAATTTCTTGTAAATATACATATAACATATTTTGTTATGATCCTCAATTTACGTCATTAAAAAATTGAAGTTTTGTTATTGTTAAAGAATTGATAGCTAATTGAATATTGAATATTGGTTCAAAGAAGTGTGTCTTTTCTTTTGGACTGTGAAATTTCTAGCTTGATATGAGTTTCGAGTATCTACACTAGCATTTTTTATTCCTCAAGTCAGAAGTCTCCATTTTACCAAAATAAAAAATCACTAATTATGATAAAATGAAAAAGTATAATTTATTTGTAAATGTACAAAATTATATATATGCACTGATATAGCTTTATAAATATAACTTCTTAATTTATACTTATAAAGTGTAATGTATATCTTTTAATTTCAATACTCTCCTTTGGCATTTAGAGTTCTTGCTACTAGAAAATTCATTAATGCTTGCCCTAGAAGGGAAATGTGAAGAAACAGATTCAAATGAAGTAATATCAAAGTGTACGTGTGTGTATCTATTAGGGTTTATATTCAATAAATTGTCCGTGTATAAGATGTTAATGTAAAATCTTATACATTTTTGGATCATACATGAGACTTCATTAATTAGTAAATTTAATATTAGTAAAACTTAAAAATATTTATTATTTTTAAGAATTATTTATTTTAAATTTATAAATTAATGAAGTATCATGATTTGTTTCACTAACCATGTATAGGATTGATATACCAACAATGCATCAAATATAAATTTATATATTAACATTTCATTTAATTGATGTCTTATTTTTAAGAAAAAATACAGTTGATTGAAGTGGACTCTTAGCTAAGACTTTTTAACCATAACGAAGTAGTTAATATATATATATATATTTATCCAAACTTTCCTTTTTTTTTCTTTTGATTTCCTTGGTCAAATACAACCTGTTAATTTTTTTAAAACAGCAAAAAATTAGAAAAATAAAAAAAATCGATGGTGATAAACGCCTTTTACATAGGAGTAGGAATCTTGTATTTGTATATAAATCTCAACTGAAATCTGTTTTCTGTCTGCTTTCAAAGTCCTCTCTCAAACAGGGTCAAACGTATATTTCTACACATTCTTATACTGTACGTATAGATTTGTAAATACAAATTCTTTCTTTGATAAAAACCTGACTAAAAAAGTAAAGAGTTGTTTGAGTATTATGGAGCAGCATGAAGAAATTAATCAATCTGCTTTGACAAGTATTTGGCAGAACTTAAATTCTCTTTCTGGGAGCAGCACACAATATCCACAGGTATTTATCAATTATTTTCTTTCAATTAAAAATTTTTTTTTTTTCAATGAACTCAAGAGGCTGCTAGATTGAGTTTATTTTAACTATTGCGGAGGTGATGTGATTTTAATGCTTCATTCAAGTCCTGGTGACTTTAATCTCGTTAATAAACTTAATAAAATGATTTTGGTTTTTTTAAAAAAGAAAGTTTTTACTTTTTTTAGTTTACTGAGTCATTACTTTCATTTCATTTTTTCTTTGAAGCTTCATCCAAGCTTTTCATGGCTTCTAGCTTCATGCACAGGTTCATAGCAATGATTTAAGTTTACTGAAAATGAAATAAAAAAAGGGTTTTCCGATTCTTCCAATGATTTTTTTCTTTTTGTTTTGATCGGTTTATTTATGCATGGAGATTTTATATGTGCTTTTACATTTGTTTTCCTCTCCTCTTTTATTAGAGAGCAAGTGCATTGTACTAAATTCGTTACATTAACTTCTAAATCTGTCCATAAACAATGAATCTTTATATTATACGACCATCTTTTTAGGCCCGAAATCTCAAACTACCAACATGGATATTTTTACTATTGTGATATCCTGAATCTATTTTTTTAGTGAATCTAAACCTCCTATTTGATTTCATGGAGACAAATAAATCCGATTTACTTTTACAAAGTCTTCCAAGATTTTGCCATGCAATGTAACAAACGATCTCGAGATCTGACATTCTCACATTATCATTCAGTAAAAACTTCAAACATAGGAATTTGTTAAAAATAAGACACGAATCTGATTTACAATAATTTTTTTTCGTCCAAAATCCCAAGCCATCAACATGCAATTTTCACTTTTGTGATGCGTCAAATCCAATTTTTGGTGGATTAAAACAACCGATTTTTTCCATTATCTCTCATGAAGACAAATGATCTGATTCAATTTCACAAAACAAAACAATCCTATAACTTATAAAAAGGGTTACTCATAAATATCTCCATAACACATTTCTTCGCACATGTAGGGAATTCATACATGCCGTTTCTATTTCTTTCTTAGCAATCTATTAAGTAACATCGTTCACATAAAAGCACTCTTAAATTAAGATAAAATCAAGGATTTTTTTTAAAAAATAAAAACAATTTCTTTCCTTTTTTTTTTTTGGTTTGATACTAGTTGATTGCGTACTATTGTTATCATGGGAAATTACTTAAAAATGGCCGAGTTTTGACAAGCTGCTTTGGCTCTTGCATTTATCTCTAGGCTTAACTTTGCAAATTTGATTTAAGCAAATCTATTTTTCTATTTTACAAATTATTATTTGTGTACATGAATATTTTTACCCTAACTTCGAACTAAGACTTAACCTAAAAGGTTTTTATCTTTTTTAAGAGGAATTAAGTTCAAGTTTCGGTTCTCTCCCCTTCTTTGTACTTCTATGTGTATATATATATATATATATATATATATATATAGATATGCTAACTATATTTAAAATGCAGGCAATTAACTTAGCTTCATTCTTTATTCCAGCTTAATGATTTGCGTAAATTACCTGAACTTGGCTTACAACTTACTATAACACCTTCTCTTCTGGACGAGGCAAGCAAAGTACTCTGTGATGCAGGGAAACAATACGAAAATAAGTTAAAAGCTGAAAGCTTCCCAATTTCGTTGCTTGGAATTGGCTCATGGCAGGTGAAATCAATTATCTGTTCAGAGCATGCATGCATACATATATGTATGTACATACAAAAGCTTGAAGAATTTCCGCATTCTGATTAATAAATGCTTGAAATGTCTCTGCAGAGGGTATCAAGAAATGGGGGTGATTTGGTAGCAAAGTGCTATTTTGCTAAAAGAAAGTTGGTCTGGGAATTCCTGGAAAATGGTTTGAAAAGCAAGATTGAATTCCTGTGGGCTAATATCCTGTCTTTGAAATTTGTCAAGCAGGAAAATCAGCCTGGAGTTCTTGAAATCGAAGTAAAATCATTTCCAAGCTATCAAGAGTTCAGGATTAACGGTTTTGTTTTTCTTTTATTTGATTTTTGTGATAATGTAATGAGTTTCTGCAGTTAAACCAGCCTCCTTCATTCCACCATGAAATCGATCCAGAGCCAAGGAAGCATACCCAATGGAAACTAGTTTCAGATTTCACTGGAGGCCAAGCTTCTACTTTCAGGTTTGCTTGCATCACTTCTGTTTTAAAAGTTTTTTTTCTCCAATCTACGGGAAGCTAGTAATTTGTTGTCAACCTTGTGTTCTTAGGAGGCATCATCTTGAATTTCCTCATGGAGCTCTTGATAAGCCTCTTGAAAAGCTTTTTAGATGCGACAGTAGACTGTTTCAACTGAGTCAACAAGGTTATCCAACTCTAGAATCTCCATACTTTCAAAATCCTACAGTTGGGATTGATCTTCCTCTTAATTTGGGTGTACAAGTGTCAAACTCAAATGTCAATCCTGGACATCTTTCTCAACACTTTCAAACACACCAGCAGACAACGTATGAAGATTTTTCTCAACACTTTCAAACACACCAGCAGACAATGCAAAGCTCTCTCAATCATGCACCCATGGCAGGTATTCTATTGTCTTCAATCCATATTTTTTCAGTTTAGGCTTTAGTTAATATTGCAGGCTAACATTTATGAATTTTTCACATATAGACGAGCACGTTAGCAATCAGATGCCAATCTGGAATCAAGGGATGAACAATTTTAGAGATAATTTAATTACAAACCCAGTTGGAGGAATCTACACTCCTCAGGTAAATTCAATCATTTATTTTCAAAACGTGAACCGTTGACATGTTTTCAACAAGCTATGAAAATGACTGAACTTCAACATTCCAGGTGCATCCAACACTAGAAAGTCTGCAAGAAACTGAAATGCACCAACCAAGGTTTCAAATGGTAAATGAGCTTCAAAACATGCAGTTGATCAATTCGCAAACTGAATTCTACAATAGTGTAGCAGAGAGCAATCTGTATCAAGAAGGAAATCCTACAAGCAATACCTCTGATGTGACAGTAAACTATGGAGAAAATATGGTTGATGATCTTGTAGTCATGAGCAATAACTTGGCAAGCAATGCTGGTAGCTTAATCTATCCCCAAGCTGCTAGCTGGCAGCGGTTTCAAGTTCCTGAAAATAATATGAGTGTGAATCTGCTGCCTGGCAATGACATTGTTCAATCTCATCTAACTGAAAGCCTTCCCTATGCTCCTTATGCAGTCAATGATTTCGCTTGGAGATCAGGATAATACATAGGAGAGTTTTGTTAGCATGACATAGAGTTCACAGGTTCAAGTCATGAAAAATCTTTCTATTAATGCATAGGAAAAGCTATATACGTTTAACTTTCTGTTAAGGAGACATTCTTTTGCCTGAGAAGAAAGGAATAGACAGCAAACTGTTGTTCGATTGTTTTTTTCTTGTTCTTACCAAATGCAGCTCATGTAAGTTGACTTTTGTTATCCACTGAATCCATTTTTCTGTTTTGATTGAGCTTCAAATCTCACATCAATCTTCTAAGTAAGATCACTGGTCTTGCCAAACATAAGGTCAATGAAAACTCCTAAAATGATGGTTAGTTAAGATAAACAAGAAACCATGTGAATCAGAAGAGTCCTCTCCTGGCTGCTTTTCACTCAGAGAACAAGAAGTCAAACATTTTTAATTGGCTTTTCATAATATAACAAATTACCATGAGAAACTTCAAACATGTTTCCTAAACAACAATGAGCATGGAGAACTCATGCTGTCTAGCAAAAGACTTGGGTATGGACTGAGTCATCTACTTTGTAAAGAAGCAAAGCCACAAGAAATAGGCCTGGGTGTACACAATGAAATGCAACTTGAGAAGTCAGCCCTCAAAATATTCACAGAATTAGCTATAGCAAATAAGCCTCATGGGGATGCAACCTGTGCTCATGAAGAAAACTCCATAGTTCAAAATACAAATAACACATTCACTTCTGTTCTGTTCTAAGCTAGCCTAACAATTTTGTATAGTTCTATCAAATGGAACGAAATCAAGGGAATTTTTTTTTCAGTCAAAAGATCGCTAGATTCGCAAAAATGGCTCCGTTGACACATCTTCACGCTAGGCATGGAAGATTAAGTTGCACCATCAGGTGCAGCTGCAGTATTGCTAGATTGTTTTTGGTTAAGTGATAAGGGATTCTTAAACTTCTCCCATTCCCAGGACAACTCCTGCCCAAACTTGTACAAGCAGGCTTACATACCTCAGGCCTAGACAGTATTGCTAGATTTGCCAGCAGCTTCAGTGGCACTTCCCTCAGCATTCATGTCATTGAAACTTCGTTTCTTTGATTTAGAGGTTGAATGCTCCTTTTCATTTTCATTCTCCTTTTCTTTCCCTTTTCTTTTCTCGGCCTTGACTTCCCTTTCAGGCTGACGTTCATTTAAACGAGGAAACAGTGGAGGCTCCCTACCACTTAATTTACAAAAGACTCTTTCCACTGTTTCACTTATTTCCTTCCCTAGCCCATCGCTGTCCAGAATCAACTCCCAAACTGATTTTGAGGCCATCTCAAGAACTGGGGTTCTGCCCAATAATAAAAACAAGAATTAATTACACTGTCCATTTAATGCCTTCTCACTTTTAATCAAGAGCACATAGCATATGGTCCATGATGAATTGAAAGTTCATAAATTATGAGAACGTAGGCTCCGAGGGCGAAAACAAGAAAAGGTACGTCAAACCATCAAGATTATTGAACTTTAGCTGTTAAAAACAATCAAACAGTAACAACACTCACTCAAGTTCCTGCCTAAGTGCATCAAACAATTCTCTTTTTGTCTGTTTCTCTGCACCAGGGGTGTTTAGGACCTTACTCTGCTCTGCCATTTTGATTGTTGTATTCTTCAGCTCCTCCTATAACAAAGAAAATTACAGATATCATACCAACTGGAGGGTCACTACTCTTCAAATTCAATAATGAAAATTTATAGACTAGTTTAACAAAACTAATTAATTATGCCAACGAGGCACACACAATACATATCAGCTAGTAACTTATTTCATATTGTCTTGAGGCTAGTGCTAAATCCCTTGACTGTGCTTCCAAAATTCTGGCCAAGTGTTGCTTCTATTATGCAGGATTCGGACCTATGAAATTATGTCTTTAAAGTGTTTGCTTTATTGTGGCAATGAAGCTTTGATTATATTTTTCAATTTGCTTATTTCATTGATTTTCTGGATACCATTTGGTACTATATCATATCTACACAAACTTAATGGTGTAAACTGCAGGGTGCTCTACTTTCTTATATATGGTGCTATAGTGCATATGTAACTTTAACTTGGGTGCTTCATTCATGTCATATGTTGACAATTGACTCTGATTTAAAATTTCACAACATCTAACAGTATCATATTGGGTTTCAAGTGTAGAAATTCCAACAGGAAATAGAGCCAAAGAGGAAGACAAGGAGTGAATAGGGAGAAAGGATAAGTATACGGCCGCGTTAAGTGTTAGCAGAATTCAGTGTTTTGGTCCAAATAAAAGAGGTAATGTGCACTAATATTAGCCATAGATTAGTGTTTCTAAATTAGTAGTGAGAGGGTTCTCTGCTAAAAGAGTTCAGTCAGACAATGATAATTGTCTTCAAGGAAAGAACAATTACATTGAACCTTTCAAACACGCTCAAAGAGCATCACTGAATTTGCAAAATCTTTATGAAAAAACACAAATTTAAGTGACATTGTTCCAGAAAATCATTCAATGAACTACTTTTACAACAAAACAAAAGTACCCAGATAAAGAATTCAACAGATTGTATACTTATCTATTAAGATAGAGACAAAAGAGATAAGAAAGAGACTAACATTGGCTTTAAGCTGATTAATAATCTTCAACCTGAGAGCATCAATGGTTCCATCATTCATCAACGACTCCAACACATCTTCCGGGGTTATTACCGACGATGATCCCATCTTTTAATTTGCATCCAGAAACAAAATTAACAGATTTAATTCCTTCAACTCTATGCCTGAAAAAAGGAAAATCAAATCTTTTAAGCTCGTCAAGCTTCGCCATGGCATAAAGTTGGGTATTTCGAAGAGAAAAGCAAACAGAACATGAAAAGAAGAAGATGAAGATTAGAAACGGTTAGAGAAATTAGCGTACCTGGTCGTCTCCTTGTTGTCAATCCACAAAATAAACGATGATTTATTTGTTTTTCATTCTAGGAAAAAAACCGTAATATATAGGACTTTTGGCAGACTTCCATCTCAAAAGAAACGACGTCGTTTTATTTACGCTTTTGAAGACACATCTAACTTTATTTTATCAAATGAAAATTGTTTTATATTTTTAATATTCATTAATCATATATTATTTTTTTTAATATTTTTATATTTATCCGTATATCCCATTACCATTCACAGCAGTATTTTGACGTAATTGAAAAGAAATTTCACATGTAATAAAAAATATACTTGCAATATAAAAATTGTCTTGCCTTGTATGCAGTAATTATCATTCCAAGCAACTGTGCCATAACAACCATAAGATTCTAAAAAAAAAACTTATTCTCATAATCAAAGAGCTAATACTCAAAAAAAGAAGCAATGCTACATGGTTTCATCACAAGTTAGTATTCTCTCTAATCCTTGTACAAAGTATGCATAAACAAATGCCAAATGGCTCTTTAAAGTTAGCTACCATATAATATCTCCGAGGTGAAAATGCAAAGCTGATGCATGACAGGATTGTCACAAGGGCCTACTGGCTTGCAAGTCTTTCCAGCTGTGCTATTCGGACTCAGTAGCAACATGAATGTCATGTGGCTGCATTTATTGATCTGAATGTTTCAACAAAATCTTTAGCAGCTGATCCTACTGTTCAGCTTCATCTTTGTCCAATGAAGCAGATAAATAGCTCAAGATGAAATCGTCAAGATCTCCCTCTAGCACAGAGTCAGGATCTGAGACCTCGTAATTGGTCCTGAGATCCTTCACTGTCCGATAAGGCTGCATTGAAATATAGCAAGTCGAAGTTAAGAGTGACTCAAATTGTCTCGTCTGAAAAGAAATTAATGCTTCATGGTAACTGAGCACATACATGAAGGACATAAGTGCGTATTTGGTTGCCCCAACTTATCTCTGTAAGAGATTGTGTATGCTGGGAATTCATCTGTGCCTGACGAGCCATCTCAAGCTGGTCTAATCGAGACTGAAGCACAGCCATTGCTGAGGCCTTATTCTGATGTTGCGATCTGTGTTTCCAAGGAAATATGAGCTTGGATTAGAGAGAAAACAGAAGAAAAGGAAAACTGCAGTGGTTTTGACAATCAGCACATTATTCGCACCTTTCATTTTGACAAGTAGCAGTTATTCCTGTGGGAATGTGGACGATCCTCACAGCACTCTCAGTTGTGTTAACATGCTGACCACCAGCTCCCCCAGCTCGAAACCGTTCGATACGAAGATCAGATTCATTAATTTGTACATGAGTAGATCCATCACCTAGGATTGGAATTACAGCAACTGCAGCAAATGAAGTATGCCGGCGCTTTCCACTGTCAAAAGGTGAGATACGAACTAACCTATGAACTCCTACTTCTGCTTTGGCATATCCAAAAGCATATTCACCATCAACTTTGATTGTTGCTCGCTGAAAGAACAAACTAATCTAAGGTCACACAATTACAGCCTCTTTCCAAGTAATTCTTTGAAATAGTGCAAAAGAATCTCAATTAAAAGCTAAACTAGCATCCAAACTAGTTCATTGGAGTTCATGCTTGGTACTCAACCAGCATCTAAAAGTCGAAAAGAAAAAATGACAATTGTTTTTCACCTCAAAAAGTTCCCAGTTATTGATCAATGTGGATAATGGTATGCATGCTTAATTTCCCTCTACGGGTTAGGTAATGAAACAGATATATGCAATCAGGTGCTGTTTCAATAAGGATAAATGAAGAAGGTAAGAGATGAACCTTGATGCCTGCAATCTCACCCGCCATTTCATCCACCACTGTTACTCCATAGCCTCGCCGTTGGGCCCAGTTTTTATACATTTGCATAACCATTGCTGCCCAATCCATGCTCTCAGTGCCCCCAGCTCCAGCTTGTACCTACATTATAAACCAAAAGATCAAGGTTGACATTGGCATAATATAAAGCAGCAGATTTTCATTATCCATTGGGACAATAATGGAAGGAAAAAAACCACTTAAAGTAAGGCATTCGCATTGTTTTCAAGAATACACATCTTAATAAAGCTAAAGGATAAACGTATAGTGTACTGAAAAACAGTCAAAATAGTATATCAATGAAACCTCTATATAACAAGAGCAAGAATCATGCTCCCCAGCTAACAAAGCTTTAAGCTCCTTGTCTTTTGAATCTCTTCTCATCCTTAGCAATGCTTTCATTGATTCCTGCAGAGGAAAATTCACAAAGTAAAAACCGGCCACTAGGTGTATAGAGAAAGATGCCTAGTAAATGCAAGTGATATTTTACATGGATTTGAAGATATTAAGTAACAGCATAGTATTCTAGAAGAGACAGCCAACCATCACATTCCCTAGAATGCCTTTTCGCCAAATCTTGCTAAATTTATGCATGAAACTAAATCACTCCACCACAAGAACATTCTTTATTTCGTTTAATTGAAAATATAGCTACTCCATCGAATGCAACGAAGATATATAGAAATAATCTAAAGGAATAAAAAAGATTATCGTATCATATTATATCATATCATTTATAAATTTTCAAGAATGAATACATGCCTAGATAAGAAGTGTGAGCCCACCAATTCCAACTCAGTGTCGTCCTCTTCTCTTGCAAGCTTTATCATATCTATATGTTCAAGCAGTTCTTGCTCAAATGCCTTCACTTCTTTCATTTTACCCATTAGTGAACCATGTTCACGACTAATCTTACCAGCATGGACAGGATCATTCCAAAGATCAGGCTTACTCAGCTCTGCCGATAACAAATCCAACCTAACCATCAATTTCTTCCACTGCATTCACAGACAATAAAGCGCTTAACAAGCATGTTCTAAATACGTGTAACAGTCCACTAACAGATTATACTCGAAAGCAAAATATATAAAGAAGAAACACAATATCACCTTTATCAATCATTTGTCCACGCATACATAAATGCCTACATAATAGCCAAGAGATTTTACAACGAACTGAAAAGCAACACTCCAACATTACTAATACTACTCCAAGCTCAAAGGTTAATCTAATATCACTACTAAGATGAAATTCCAAGTCACAATTGCCAAAAGAAAACAATAAATGTTCACCACAGAAGCAGAAAGTTATTTCACAGTGGATACAGGAATTAACCAAATGCCAATGAAACTAATACCTGAAGGCGCTTCTTGATAGCTTGAATGGACTGAGCAATTGCAGCAGCATGACTCTTCCAATCACTCTCATTCTCCTCACGAATTGTCCACTTACTACCAGCAATCCCATCTACTGTAAGCCCATCAGAGGTACAAGGCTCAATAGCAGCCTGTGTAGCAAACTCTCTTCCCAAAATCCAGCCTTTTAAATTTAAATGCAAGGATTGGTGATTTTGTGACCCCAAAAAGCCTGAATTTGCAAGACCACAAAACGACCCCCATGGCTGTTTCATGGACTTAAGCAAAATCGAAGAATACCCAGAATCCAAACCCTTGGAGTTCTGATTGGATTCCAGGAAATTGTGAAGAGGTTGGCAAGAGCAACAAGCCTTTGTTTTGGTTCTACTGTATTGAGATATGAGTGATCCTCCATTACTGGACCTCCTGAATATGAAAAATGACATGTTTACTGAAGAAAAGATACTCTTTTCTTCCAAAGGTGTGGTTTTTTGATCTCTTGGTTTTGGGGTTTAAGAGAACTACCTAGTTTGAAGTGAAGCTCAAAACGACCTCGTTTTTCATCTAGAGAAGCTGAATAAACTGAAAGATTGAGTTACTAACTGTATAAACTGACACAAATGCCCTTCTTATCTCTCTCCCAACAAAGCTTCTTCCTTTACAGTCCAAAACCCTCGTTCAGATTCCGCAAAACCCTGCTTTTTCACTGCTCCAAAATGTCTACAAACTCAAATTCGCTCCAGAACTACCCAACACCTCTGTCTCCTCCTCTGCCATCAATCTCAAAAGACATAGAGCTTGCCAGAGCCATGACAGCTTCTTCAAAATCAAGCCTTTTTGGACTCTCAAGGACTGATGTTTTATATGAAGATGAGTGGCTCATTGCTGTGAACAAGCCTCAGGGGATTTACTGTGATAGCGTTCTGGCCTCTGTTCCCCGGATGCTTGCTGACTCGACCGAGTCACATCGGCTCACTGAAGGTCTGTCTACCTTTTCTTAGCTTGCTCAGCTCTTCTAGTTTCTGGCTAATTGTGAAATATTGGTTTCTTGGTTGAATTGGATATGTTCAGTTTGACAATGTTGCTATGCTAGCTGATCTCTTAATTTAATCGACTTGTACAAAGCTCCTTTAACACTGGATGGAGTGTAAAAAGGTGACATTGGGTGAATTATATAGTCAGATTGGACTGTTTAGGGGGGATGTTGTTTCCTTAGTCTATGGATAGAGTATTTGTTCTATATGGAAAAGAACATGGGCTCTTTATTTGATCATATATGGATTCTCAGTTTGTGGAGTTTAAAAGCGCTGTATCACATTTTGACTCTTGATAGTTCTTTACTGCCTTTTCAGAAAGTGTAATAACCAAAATCAGAAGAAGCTTCCTTTGATCTGCTCGAGTGTTTTTCTATATAAAATGTTTACATACATTTGTATATTTCCATTCCAGGGAACCAAGGTAGCCCACTTGAGCTCCATCTGGCCAATCGACTTGATCGTGACACAAGTGGTGTTATGATTATAACCAAGGCACACAAAGTAGCTTCTGCTCTCGTCAAAGCATTTACCGATCACAAGGTTCAGAAAACATATGTTGCTTTCTGCATTGGTTCAGCTCCACAATCCGGAAGAATTACCATCAAATCAGGTCATGGTCGATCAAAGTTTGGAGCATGGCGCGTATATGCTGCAGCAGATGTAGGTCGAAAACTACCAGGTGGTTCCATAGTTAGGGATATGGAAACTACTTTTGAAATATTATCAATCAATGGACAGCGAAGATACAAGGAGCTGTCTGAATCTATGAAAGATGAAGAAAAGAGTATTATAGTTGAAGAAAAAGCTGTTATAGATGTGGATGCAAAGAAAGACGAGATCTTGGTCAGAGCATTTCCTCGAAGCGGAAGAACACATCAGATTCGATTGCATTGCCAATATCTTGGGATTCCTATTAGAGGCGATGTGAAATATGAGGGTGTCTATGAGTGGAAGGGGAGAACATATGATACACATGAGCTTCATGCAGAGAGCTTATCTTTTCAGCATCCAATTACTGGCTTCCCTGTCATGATTCAAGCACCTCTGCCTTTGTGGGCTAGCCAAGAACTGCAACCCTTAACAGATTAAAGGGCATTCTCTTGAAATTTCGAGCTTTTGAAGATCCCTGTGATTATGATAAGATGCTCTGAGGTATGATCATTTCTCAAGAGGGAAATTGGCATATAAGAACCATTATAATAATGTTTATGTGGCATATCACTGTAGTTGATTCATTCCTATGGTATTAACCGTTCTGCTCTATTTCTAGGTTGTGCTATTTGTAGGATTCTGCAATTCAACATGATCGCCAATTTGTTGTGCATCTTAAGGCTTCAATTTTGAGCAGGATTCTATCAGTTGTTTTTGCAGCAGCTCCCTGAGTCCTTGACTATACTGTTATGTATAAACAAGACTTCATTATTCTGAGATGGTATTTATCATCATCAACATGTGATTCTGTCTCTTTTTGAGAAATTATTATAGGAAAGCCATTTGGCCTTTTTTTATTGTAAATGTCCCAATCTTATATACGGATGGTTTTGGAGGCAGAAAAGCCTGAATTTATGTATAATGACTCATATACCATAGAATGTTGGTAATGTCCAAATTTAAGTATGTTTCTCAGTAAATGGCAACACCATTAATTTGTGTAATTGTTTCTTGTCTTTCCGTTTTCTTTTTTATGTCAAATATTACTGTGATGAACCAGAGACTAGTGTTGAGCTTTGATGTAGCTGTGGCAAACATTTCTTCAGGAGACCATTGACATTTACAACTGCTACAGCCAGCATAGATATTGCAAATTCTGCAAAATTTGTGTATCTTAAATACACGAATGATGAATATGGTTGATTAACTAAACAAAGAAAGAAAGGAAAAGACAAAGGAAAGAAAGGAAGAGAAGAAAGGAAGCCAGAATAGAAAGACATTCAAACCAACTGGCGTGCGAACTTGTATAAAGACTTGGTCAAAATGGTAACGAAACTTCTTGTGGTGTATGGCTTATTGATCTCAGATATTCCTTCATTCATTGTTATTATATTGACAGCGATCTCTGAACAACCAATTACCGAATTAAGTGGTTAACTTTATTGGTTTTAAGGATATGATACTTTAGTACTAGTTTGTTCACTGCCTTTGTCTACGTGGTGTAACCTGAAATTGATCTAACAGATGAACATGTTATGTCAAACCAGGGACCTCCCATGGATGAGTTAATATTCAATCAAGAGACTTTTCCAGAAGAAGATGCAAATTAAACAGGTAAAGAAAGTTACTAGTTTTTATCACCCGGAGAGCTGATGAGAAGTGGTATTTGCATGGGACAATCGCATGTTTTACCCTTGAAAATGACGGAAAGATCAACGGTAAAAATCTGCCCATAGTATTGTCTCGTAAGCAAGCGCTACTATGATATTTGGTTAACGTGGAGTAAACAACTTTTCTAGATGCTATATTGCTTGTATCTGTGGAAAGGAAATGAGGTGAGTCAATTGTCCGGCCTTGCTGTGTTGACAAAAAGATTTGATGGTTTTTTTGAAAAGTTGGGAACGGTCTAAAAGAAGGCGACTCAGTGCATCAAAGACTTTCACATTGTGAGGTCTGAAGAGAGTAATATGTACGCAGTTTTCCTTTTACATTGACAAATAAACTGTTTTTGCTAATTGGGAACATTCTAATATCTATAAATTTCTACCAGAAACTTCAATTACTATATCATCTTTAGGTTTCATATGAATCATGTTCTATAGTTTGCCCGTTAATAGCTGTCAATTTCAAGATTTTGACACTTCTTTGATCTTCAATCTGACTAGTTCTTTGCGTGTATTTTTCATATCAAAACTATCGAAGGAATGTGGAATTGTCAAAAGTTAGTAGGTTAGGCTGTTGAATTTCAAGCACAATCCCTATCTTGTAAAAGGTTAACCATGTCGTGGCAGATTTATCTAGTGAAATTTTTATATATAATGCTTACATTGAACGGTGACAAACCAACATTAAAAAGTAAGCAAACAAGACTTTCTATGATGATGGGTGAGTTAAATTATAAAACAAGTCCAACATGCTGCTTTTAAAATTCACGGGATATTATTCTTCTAAAATCAAGAATTCTGAAAATCCCTCCTTGCTTTAGTCATGGGTTTAAATTTAATGACGTCTAATCATCTTTCTATGATTATATAATAATCAAGCAATGTGAAGCTTCACGGAAAAGAAAAGTACTGCAAGAAATTCTTAATTTGGTTTCTTAGACTTCTCCATGTGGTGTCATATGGGGTTAGACTTGCATTGTTATCATCGAATTTTATAGCAAAATTTAGATGTAGGAATGCAGCTTCCAATGCAGCTGTTATTGACTGCCAAAGGTTGAATAAGCTAGGAATGTGAGAAGCTTCATGGCTAAGCAAAGTAAAAGTTTGCAGAGAAAATACATTTCCCCTCTCTCTCTTGTTCTTAATGAATGTATTGCTTTTGCTTCTCAAAGACTAAACACACCTAAGAAATGTATGCAATTGTCTTAAAACTTAACTTTTGGCACATGAATATTCAAATGGGTACAAACAATTGATAACATACTTCGAATCTATTAATTTTCGGGTTTTGCTCGAACTTAATTTAGATTAAATTAGATATTGTAATGTAGTGTTAATGACAAATTTGGCGCATGGTAGATATTACCTTTTTGTTTTTTTTCTTTTTGTGGTTCTTGGTTTTATTGTCAAGTGGACAATTCACAACAGACTTTGAATCAATCAAACCCGTTGATTCAATTCTCCTTTAATTGCCTGTTTTAATCCAAGTTTTTCTTTGAGGCACATAAAGCCAAGAAAAAAAAAAGGTGACAATCATGTCATGGTGTTGATTAAAAGAGCATATAATAAGACATTTAATTTCGTCATTCAAATAGCCATTAAAGAAGAATGCGACCCTTGGTTCAAATGGTTTGTATGATCACCGTTAATAAGTGACAATGAAAAGATTTATAAATCAAATCTTAACGCATGGTTTTTTTTTTCTATTTCCAAACATCGGCTTCTTCTGTAAACAAATCATAAAAATAATGCTGTTAATCCATAATGCTTCAAGGACTCTAGAAATAATAATTTCTAAAGTTCATTATTGAATATTGAATTAAAAATTCGACTAACTTGGTTCAATAGAACATAGGATCATGTAAATATTATTATTCTGATCTTATCTCCCCACAGTGTAAATGCTGGTTTTTATCCAATTTTGTCTATAGTCTGACAAAAACATTAACGATGGATAAAGACCGTGACAAAGCTCAAAACTGCTTATCAAAACAACTGGTAAACACATTCCAAGGTTTAGAAGAATCTAATAAATTTGCCCCATCTGTCATTCAAAACAACCAGTTTTTGCATATTTCAATAGCCATGCAGGGCCTCTAAGACCACTTTAGTATTGCTTGCTCTTGTGAGCTGCTGCTTTTTGCATCTGTACTTCAAAAATCAGTTACTAGTGTTTGCTTTATTTTGCTAAGTCAAGCCAAGAAACAAAGTGAATTTGTGGAAATGGGTACCATGAGTGAGTCTCTCACCCAGCTTCTGATACCTGTAGCTGCCCTGGTGGGCATCGCTTTTGCTTTGCTTCAATGGTTTCTGGTCTCCAGGGTGAAGGTCTCATCACATGATTCAAGCAATGGATGCAAAGAAAAGCTGATTGATGCTGATGAAGAAGAGGAGGGTATTGACAATCATGAGGTTTCTATCAAGTGTGCTGAGATTCAACATGCCATTTCTCTTGGTGAGCTCTTTTTCTCCATTCCTCACTTTTATGTTTGTGCTTCAGCTTTCTGGGTTTTTTTTTCTTTTGATGGTTAGGGGTATGCTTTTATTTTCTTTTCTTCAACTTATTATCCTTTCTGTTGAATTTTGTAATCCAAAAATATACATGGTGTCAGCCAAAAGGGAGAAAAATATATATTGTTTTCTTAATGGTGTATTGACTATTAATACTTATCTTTATAACAGTGGCTAAGCTATTTTGTTTTTGGTTTCAATCTTATTGTCGTTTATCATAGTTCTTGATTTTCATATGTTTATTATGAAATAGAATTTGTCACTCTGTGATTGACAGATCAAGGTTTTCAACAACTTCTGCCTATTTTTGGTTTCTTCTTCAGTTTTGTTCCTTCTTTTATCCTCTCTCATCTTCTGTTTTCAGATTCCTTCAGTATGAGTTTAGATCTTCTCTCTAAAAGTGGGTCTTTTTACCTTTTCCAGTGAAGAATTGGGTTTCCCTTGTATATTATCTTTAGGAATTGTGAAAAATTTATCGTTGTTAGCTTATCATCTTCTGATGGATTTTATGTTACATTCCTTGGACTGATCATTCCGGATTTCTGTTTAAGCAAATTGAATGGTAGACAATTAACAGAATAGGGATAACAGCAGATCCTCCATCATTGAGCTATATCGGCCAAGAAACACTCGAATGTGAAGAGAGGAGAAAGAACATGCATGATTCCCAGAGTAACTTATATACTTGTGAAGAATGAAGATGTTTTATTTTAAATATTGTGCACTCCAATGAGAAATGCACCTATGTAGATCTGTCTTTTGATCCTTGTGCCCTTCTAAATTATCTGATCCTACTACATCTTGCATCATGATTATGGTAAAATTTTTCATGCATCATTATTTACAGTGTTGTTAACATGAATTTCAATGCATATTATCTGTTATTTTCCACTAACAATGTCAATGTTTTATAATTAAATGTTTACCAATCTGTATCATGTTCCCAGGTGCAACCTCTTTCCTCTTTACCGAGTACAAGTACCTTGGTATCTTCATGTGTGCGTTTGGTGTCATCATCTTCCTCTTCCTTGGTTCAGTCAGGGGCTTCAGCACCAAAAGTGAACCATGCACATACAACCAGGGAAACACTTGCAAACCAGCCCTGGCAAATGCCTTATTTAGCACAATTGCTTTCATGCTGGGGGCTCTTACTTCTGTCCTCTCAGGTTTTCTAGGGATGAAGATTGCAACTTATGCCAATGCTCGAACAACTCTAGAAGCAAGGAAAGGTGTTGGGAAGGCATTTATAACAGCTTTTCGCTCAGGCACAGTCATGGGCTTCCTTCTTGCTGCCAATGGCCTTTTGGTGCTCTATATATCCATCATTTTGTTTAAACTTTACTATGGTGATGATTGGGAGGGACTTTATGAATCTATTACTGGTTATGGTCTTGGTGGTTCTTCTATGGCCCTCTTTGGTAGAGTTGGGGGAGGAATATATACAAAAGCAGCCGATGTTGGAGCTGATCTTGTTGGCAAAGTCGAACGAAATATCCCTGAAGATGATCCAAGAAATCCAGCTGTAAGTTCCCACAGCTCCCTTTCCTCTTTGCTGGACCTATTTGCCTTGACTAAGTTCTGTTTTGTTATTTAGCTTATTTGATATCTCCATTATATCAGAAGAGCAGTAGCTGAGCTTTGCACAATTGTTTTAGTCCTAGAGTTTGTTGAAATTTGACTGGATACCAAAGACATTAGAATTTCAAGTTTCTTTATAATTACAGGAGAAGATACTTCTCAGTTTCCAATACTGAAGTCCTAACTTTGTGGCACTTTGTACAGGTTATTGCCGATAATGTGGGTGATAATGTAGGAGATATTGCTGGGATGGGTTCTGATCTATTCGGATCTTATGCTGAATCATCGTGTGCAGCTCTTTTCGTTGCATCTATATCATCCTTTGGTATCGGTCATGACTTTACAGCAATGTCTTATCCTTTGATCATTAGCTCAATGGGAATTGTGGTTTGCTTGATAACTACACTCTTTGCAACTGATCTGTTTGAGATTAAGAATGTCAGTGAAATTGAACCGTCGTTGAAGCGGCAACTCCTTATCTCTACTGTGCTGATGACCGCTGGGATCGCCGTGGTCAGCTTCTTTGCATTGCCATCAGACTTCACTCTCTTCAATTTTGGAACTGAAAAGGAAGTGAAGAATTGGTATGCAAACTGTAAACTGTTTTCTCTTCATTTCAAGCTTTCCTCCCCCTTTTCTTTGTTTAAGCCTTATTAACTATGTACAATTTTGCAGGCACCTTTTCTTCTGTGTTGCTATTGGCTTATGGGCTGGACTGGTTATTGGATACACTACAGAATATTACACTAGCAATGCTTACAGGTGAGGATCTTTCTGAGTAATACACTAGCAATGCCTTTGGATATGCCTTCCAGCATTGGCTTTGTCATTCTCTATCTCTGATGCTTACCACTCTCTTCAAATACTTGCAGTCCGGTGCAGGATGTGGCAGATTCTTGCAGGACAGGTGCTGCAACGAATGTGATTTTTGGGCTGGCTCTGGGATACAAATCTGTCATCATTCCTATATTTGCCATTGCCGTTGCTATTTATGTGAGCTTTAGCCTGGCTGCAATGTATGGAATCGCTGTGGCCGCTTTGGGAATGCTTAGTACCATAGCCACCGGTCTTGCAATTGATGCTTATGGTCCGATAAGTGACAATGCTGGTGGTATTGCAGAAATGGCTGGAATGAGTCACAAGATACGCGAAAGAACAGATGCCTTAGACGCTGCTGGAAACACCACTGCTGCTATTGGCAAGGTGAGGTTTTTGTCGATTCAATGATCTTTTTCTTCAAAAACTGAAGAGTCTTTGGCATGTTCTGCCTTGTCATTTCAGGGTTTTGCAATTGGATCAGCAGCCCTTGTTTCTCTTGCTCTATTTGGTGCCTATGTTAGCAGAGCAGGCATCAAGTCGGTCGATGTATTGACACCAAAGGTTTTCATTGGGCTGATAGTTGGAGCCATGCTGCCCTACTGGTTTTCAGCCATGACAATGAAGAGCGTCGGAAGTGCAGCTCTCAAAATGGTTGAAGAGGTTCGTCGGCAATTCAATACAATTCCAGGACTAATGGAAGGCAGGGCCAAACCAGACTATGCAAATTGTGTCAAGATTTCAACTGATGCCTCACTCAGGGAAATGATCCCACCCGGTGCACTTGTTATGCTTACTCCACTCATTGCTGGAACCTTCTTTGGAGTTGAAACTCTTGCTGGTGTTCTAGCTGGCTCACTTGTTTCTGGTGTCCAGGTATGAGTTACCATTCGCCTGCCCTTCCAGAACTGTATCATCATTTTTCATTGGCTATCAACTTTGATAATTTCACAGTATTTGTCAGGGCTTTCTTGATTTTTCATGCAAAACATTGCTTTGCCTAGTAAAAATCTTGTTGCAGGCTTGTATACAAACCTGTCAGGATCACCTAATGAATTACCATTCACCTGTCCTTCCAGAACTGTATCATCATTTTTCATTGGCTATCAACTTTGATATTTTCACAGTATTTGTCAGGACTTTCTTGATTTTTCATGCAAAACATTGTTTTGCCTGGTAAAAATCTTGTTGCAGGCTTGTATAAACTTGTCAGGATCACCTTTTCACCTCAAGATGTTATTGTTTTTCTTCCTTAGGTTGCCATCTCAGCTTCCAACACAGGAGGAGCATGGGATAATGCCAAGAAATACATTGAGGTACAACTTTACTTGCTTGTAATCTTCTTGGTAGATCTGATAATCTTAAATACGACACGATGACATATGACAGTAAGAAAAGATATGGACTAAACCTTGGTAAAAACTAAAAACAATGTTTTATTTTTTGCATGCTGGCACTAATTTTGATATAAAAATTTTATGTTTTACACTATACGGACAAATTTTACACGATACAACAAACAAGAATAGCCAGGCCTATTTCTGGGTATATTTTACTTTAGCCATAGTCATCTATGTTTCCACTTCTCTTTGGTGCAGGCCGGAGCCAGCGAACATGCCAAGTCTCTGGGACCCAAGGGTTCGGATTGTCACAAGGCTGCAGTGATTGGTGACACAATTGGAGATCCCCTCAAGGATACTTCTGGTCCATCTCTCAACATCCTGATCAAGCTCATGGCAGTCGAGTCATTGGTGTTTGCTCCTTTCTTCGCTGCTCATGGAGGCTTGCTTTTCAAATTGCTCTGAGTTCATACCCTTTCAAATTGATTGTCTGAGTTCAACTCCTGTACATATGTATGCATGTATGTATGTATGTATGTTCAGCAATAGAAGAGCTGTAAGGGAAATGGTGCTTGCTTTTCTGGAACTAGTGGCAGTACCATTATGTAAGGGAAAATCAAGCTTGGCTTTGCTACTGTTAGTTACCCAATTTTAATATCAATAAATTTTTGTTTGTATTAAAAATTTCTACCATTTTTGCTTTTTTTTCCCAAGGGAGATCTCTAATCTTTTGTCTGCAGAACAAAAAATACGGAATGTTGGGATTCTCTTATGTGCGGAAAGAAGAACACAAAATGTTGATATTCGAATCTCATATTTGCTGAAGTTTTATGCATAAAAATATGATTATTTAAATCAACCTCTTGTCCAACAATCTCTTGTCTATAGGAAAATTAATATAGAGAACTTTCATATTTTAAAATAAGAACATAATTATTCATTTATTTAAATCAATCTCTGGTTAAAACGAGAAATATAAATGTTGAGATTTAGATTTCATGTTTATGAAATTTTCACATCATAAAAATATGAACATAATCATATGAATCAATGCTCGTGATCTACGATCTTTCGCTTTGTTTGCGTGATTCAAACACTTAATCAATCATATATTGTTTAACATTGAATAGAAAAATAAGAGCCTTAGGGGGGGCCTTGGGCCATGGCTGATCTTGTTACATGTGGCCACAATTTGCTCAGACCATTCATGTTACTACGCAATGAGTTTTGAGTGGCTTCCACTCTAAGCGTAAGACCCAGATACGCTACGATAAATAGAAAAAACAAGTGCCGACCCCGCCAACTGGAATGCTTTTGGTGGCCTACCAAAATTATCTTTTTCTTTTAATTTGGTTGTATCTGTTTATACTCCAAACTTTAAACTTTAATTTAATCTTCCCTAAAAAAATAGTCATTTCAAACGTATTAGTCGAATTAATTTTTGAATTTTTTAAAATCATTCTGACAATTATTATTATAAATCTAATTTTTTTTATAATTGAAGATTATAAATGAGATTTTTTGAATTCAAATTTAAGTTTCATTAATTACATATATAACTCCTATATAAATTGTCGGCTTTTTTTTTTAATTCATCTGTACTTACAAAGCTTTCACTTTCCTTTATACCGTTTCGAATATATTTGATTTTTCATATGAATAAAGGTTAAATAGTGATTTTATTATTAAAAATTATGTTTTTTATAAACTATAATTTTGTTTTATTAACTCTATTTTTTGTAATATTTAAAATCTCTAAACTTTCATAATTTAGAAAATTATAATTAAATATATTAGACTACACATGTTCACAATATTCGTAGTTTATGTTTTACATAACCATAATTTATTGCCTTTTTTTCCAATAGTGGCACTAAATTTAAAATAATACATTGAAAAAAAGAAATTACAAAAAATAATTAATTTTAATCTAAATGAGTAAAAATTAAAAAGATAACTAATTTTTTTTTACTATAATGCACATAGATTTTTATTCTTTGAAATATTTTATTGATAACTGATAATTTATTGAAAAAAATTAAAAAAGATAATTAATTTTTTTAAAATTTATTTATATGGATAAAAAATTTGAAAAAAATTGATTTTTTAATTTTAATTAATCGATATAAATAAATTAAAGATAATACACGCATAAAAATTTAAATAATCGTACGTTATTATCTTTTATAATACCTCGTTTTAATCGGACCGTAAAAATCGGTGAAAATCAACTTCTATAAAAGGGACCCCGTCACTCTCTCGCACTCTGTACCTCTTTCTCCTCACTGCGTTCAGCAATGGCGATTCATAAACGAAACCCTAATATTCTCTCTCTAATTTTTGCCTCTTTCTTTGTCATCGCCTCTGCTAAAGTATTCTTCGAAGAACGCTTCGAAGGTAAACTCTTTTTTACTCATTTGTCCTCTGCTATCCATTACTAAATCTGTGCTGTGTATCTGAACCTTTAGATCGGATTGTTTTTTGTCGTTCGAATCTGTTTTTTTAGAGGTTTAAGCTTTCAATTTGATCTAACTTGAACGCATCGGTGATATTTACGCGTTCATTTGGCGATCTGGTTGTTTTGCTTGGTTCGTTAGTCAAATGCTTAATTACGCTTTAAAAATACAGTAAATTCGAGTGGATCTGCTGATAATCAGCTTTTATATTACGGTTTTAGATTAGAGAAAAGCAATTATTATTAGAAATGTAGTTTAATTCATTAAGAAATGGCAATGAATTTGTGTCTAGTGTTTCAATTGATCTGTAACTGTAGAGTGTAATAGAATGAAATGATGATTAATATTGTTATTCTCTGTTTATTTATATTGTTTATTGTTTATTTGCTTGATAATTGCTAGGCAAGTATTTGTTTCTGTAAGAACATAGGCTAAGGGAATGAAAACATTAGTTTTTATCTAAAATAATTAAAAGTTATTGCCCTTTAAAGCAGAATAGATATGGAAGCCTAGCGGAAAGTGTACATGCTGTTTAGTGAACTATGCCTGTTTACAATCCTAAATTCTGAATTCATTTTAACAAATGAAAGAGAACTTATGGAAAGAAGCTGCTTCTGCTTTTATTGTACTTCATTTTTTCGTCACTGTTTTCATAAAACACAATTTCACTTTTTTTTGGGGCTGAATTTGCTTTTCTATTGTTGTGAGACTGAAGATGGATGGGAAAGTCGGTGGGTAAAATCTGACTGGAAGAAAGATGAGAACATGGCTGGGGAATGGAATTACACTGCTGGAAAATGGAATGGAGATCCTGATGACAAGGGTAACATTCTTGAATTACTCATAGTTTGGTTTGATGAAGGTATCTTTCTACTCTGTTTCAAGTTGGTAACTAATAGGTTTACATTTTGCACAGGTATTCAAACTAGTGAAGACTACAGGTTCTATGCTATTTCTGCTGAGTTCCCAGAAGTTAACAATAAGGACAAGACTCTAGTCTTCCAATTTTCCGTCAAGCATGAGCAGAAGCTTGATTGTGGTGGTGGCTACATGAAGCTGCTCGGTGGTGACATTGACCAGAAGAAATTCGGTGGTGAAACCCCATACAGGTTTTTTCTTCCCTGTGATCTAACCTATTCATATATCTAAAAGATATCATTCTCATAGATTTACTGATATTTGTTACATTGGTTGGTTACAGCATTATGTTTGGACCTGATATCTGTGGCTACAGCACCAAGAAAGTACATGCTATTCTTACCTACAATGGGACAAACCACTTGATCAAAAAGGAAGTTCCCTGTGAGACTGACCAACTCAGTCATGTTTATACATTCATTCTCCATCCAGATGCTACCTACAGCATCCTTATTGATAATGTTGAGAAACAAACTGGTAGCTTGTACACTGATTGGGATCTTCTCCCGCCCAAGAAAATCAAGGATCCTGAGGCCAAGAAGGTAATTATTCATGCCTAATCTCAATTGATGTCTTTTTGGTTTATTTTTTCTCATATAAATTTTGCTACAACCTAAGTACTTTGCATGATGGACAGCCTGAAGATTGGGATGAAAAGGAGTACATCCCTGATCCTGAAGACAAGAAGCCAGAGGTAATAACCTTCTCCTTTTTCCCCTTCCTCTGTTCTCTTATGTTATATTATGTATACTGCCTAAAAGTACATAGGCAAGCTAACATCTGGTGTTTGTTTACTATAGGGTTATGATGACATTCCAAAAGAGATCCCTGACCCTGATGCTAAGAAGGTAGTCATATAATTCTATTTGGAATGCTTTTATTATGAAATAGGATGCCTTGTTTTAAAGATTAATGATTAAAGTCATTTACATCAGCCTGAAGATTGGGATGATGAAGAAGATGGTGAATGGACACCCCCAACAATTCCCAACCCTGAGTACAAGGGCCCATGGAAGGCAAAGGTTAGTGAAATCCTTATCTAATTGCAACATTTAATATGATTTTTGAATTAGTAATGAATGTGTAACAAATGTTCTATCTACAGAAAATCAAGAACCCCAACTACAAGGGCAAGTGGAATGCACCAATGATAGACAACCCAGGTTTGTTGCTGTTTCTTTTGTGTTGTACTTTTTTCTTTTTATTAGCAACAACAAAATTCTAGGTTATTTATTACTGTTTATTTTTATCGTCCACAGATTTCAAGGATGATCCTGATCTCTATGTTTTCCCCAAGTTGAAGTATGTTGGTATTGAATTGTGGCAGGTATTATTTTGCCTCTTTTTTTTCTACGCTTATGCTATTGTCATTACATGCCATTTTAGAACTATAACAAGAGAAATGTCTGTTTTGTTAGGTGAAATCTGGAACAATGTTTGATAATATCCTAGTTGCTGATGATGTAGAGTATGCCAAGAAACTAGCTGAAGAAACATGGGGCAAGCACAAGGATGTATGTACATCTTTGTATTTTAAACTTTTTTTTTATAAACTTTGTTTTTCGTATTTGGTTGATATTATTGCCTTTTTGCAGGCTGAGAAGGCTGCATTTGAGGAGGCAGAGAAAAAGAGAGAGGAGGAGGTATATTCTTGACTAGAAATGTCTCATTTCTGTCTTATTTGCTCTTATTATATCTTTTACTAATGAAACATGATCTTCAGGAATCAAAGGATGACCCAGTTGATTCTGATGTAAGCCCACAACATGCCTTCTTAAGAATATGATTGCTCTGTCTACCGTCGATCTGGTTTTCATTATGTTAATTAATTGTCCAGGTTGAGGAGGAAGATGATAGTGAAGATGCTGAAGGAACCGAATCTGATTCCGATACCAAAGCAGACGCAAGCAAAGACAGTGCTGATGAGACCGAGGAAGATGTGCATGTAAGTAGTTTTTTCCTGTCTTTGCTACTATCAATTTTTATTAGTTGTATGTTTATTGATCAATGATTGTCCGTTGCATGCAGGACGAGCTGTAGGGCGAAGAGCACTGCAAACATTTTGCTGACAATTTGGTTTGGAGATAAAAGCGCCATTAAATTGCTCGTAAAAGTTTCCATTTCTATTTTATTTGTAGCTGTAGGACTAGGAAAAAAGAATTTAAGGCTGCATTGCGTTTGCATGCACGCAAAAGAATCGACTGATTTCCTTTTAATCTGATTTTAATTGTAGGCCTCTGAGCCTTTAGAACAAAGAGGATTTTTTTAATGGTCAGGTTTATGAAACAGTTTGAACAATTCAAGTGCCAATGGTGTCAAATGTATGCATGTTGGGCTCAGTCTTTGCCATTTACAAGAAATAAATAGAAGTGTCATTTCTGTTTAAAAAGTATGTTTACAATAATAAACTTAAAAAAATGAAAAAAGAAAATCTGGTTTTAATCGAACATTCAATATTTGAATTTTTTATTTCAATTTTTAGGATTAATAAAATTAAGTCGGTTTTGTAACTCAATTAGTAATACAGAGTGAGTTTATGGAAAGAGTTTTCGGGTTTAATTTTTACTAAACATATCTTGCGGGAGGGGTGAAGAATTTTAACTTTGACGAAGTTTCGAGCAAGATTAGTCTTAGACAATTAAAAAAAATGAAGATATTTGTGATTTACATCAAAAAAATTAAGTCGGTTTTAATTATTTTTAAGATAATCAGTTTCGATTATCCAGTTTTGAAACTTGATTTTTTTAGTTTTTGGGTTTGATTTTCACTAAATACATTTTTGGAGAACAATTTTGATTAACCATTTTTAAAACTTGATTTTTTTAGGGATCGTTTGGTATCGTTTTCTGTTTTCTGTTTTATGTTTTCTGTTTTTGAAAATTTTGTTTTTGTTTTGTTTTATTTTGTTTTCAATTTCTGAAAACAGAAAACATGTTTATTTAATACTGTTACGTTTTGAAAACAAATATTTAAATTAATTCAGATATAATAATTCAATTCACAAAATAAAATTTAAAAGTTTAAATAAAAAATAATATATTTATTAAATAATAATCTGTAGATAATGTTAAATAATATTATTTTATATTATTTAGTACTAATATTAAATATTTTCATTTAATCATATAAAAATTTAATATAATTTAAATAATATTATAATTAAATATAATATTAAAAAAATAATATTATTTAATTTAATTATAATAATCATAAATTATATTTAATAATAATTTTTATTTAATTGTAATAATAATATTACATTATTAAATAAAATATCAAACTAATTAATTTATAATGAATTATATAGTTATTAAAATGTATTATATTGAATATAAATAATATTATTTAATGTTAAGTATTTACTTATTTAATAATATTAAATTATTTAATAGTAGTAGTGATATATTTTAAATTTAAGATAGAATATAATATTAAATAAGAATATTGTTTAGTAAATAAAAACTAATTATATTAGATTATAATATTAATTATTAACATATCAAAATTATAATAAATGACATTATTTAAAATATATAATATATTCAATAAATTATTATAAAAATTTAAATTAAATAATATTATAATATTATAATATTATAATATTATAGTTCAATGTAATTTATATTTAATTACTTTTTACGTTTTCAACTTTTTTATATTAAAATAAATATATTAATTTTAAAATATTAATTAATATTTTATATTAAAATTTAATATTATTTTATTAAAAAATTTATTTAATTTAATTTATATTTTTATTGTAAAAAATATTAATATTATATTAATATATAAATTCTGTTTACTTACTTATGAACAGTAACAAAAATGAAAACATGTTTCCAAAAACAATGAAAACAATAAATTTTTGTTTCCAACAATTTTGGAAATTTTTGTTTTCGTTTTCGTTTTTTGAAAACGGAAACATGTTGCCAAACATGTTTTCTATTTCTGTTTCCAAAAAAACTGAAAACAAAAACAAAAAACAGGAAACAAAAACGATACCAAACAGATCCTTAGCTTTCGAGTTCGATTTTCACTAAACACATTTTTGGAAAAAGTTAAAATTTTTAAGTGTGACGAAATTTTAAGCAAGATTAATTTAAATAATTAAAACAAATAAAATATTTGTGATTTACATAAAAAAAAAATTGATTTTTTTTCGAACTTACCCAATCCAAAATATTGCAGAGAACGTCTTTTTAACCGAATTGAAGTTATCTCATCTTTCGGCCAAAATAAGAAAAAAGTTATCTTTACCTCTAATTATTAAAAAAAATTTAAAAAAGTTTTCAATAGACTGCAAAAAAGTAAATTTATTCGTATCACTTTTTGTAATTTATTCAAAAAAATATATAAAAAAACATAATCGTAAAAAAAAAAATCCCACAGTAGCCGCTGAAAAAATCACCCATAAAAGAGAAAGAAAAATAAAATATTGTGTTTCATTTCTGTTTTCTTTCCTCATCGGAAGTTCGGATAAACTCCAGCAATTTGTCCACTTGCAGCGGCTTGGTCAAATGGAAATCCATTCCAGCGGCAATGGTGTTGTTTGCTTCCTCAGGCAAGGCGTGAGCTGTTAATGCAATGATGGGAATATGAACACCATACTCTTTCTCCTCCATTCTAATCAGTCTCGTCGCTTCGTATCCATCCATCACCGGCATCTGCCAAAACCAAACAAACAAAACAAAACAAAGCTTTAGAACACTTAACGATCCAATGACTATCTCTCTAACTTAGTAACCCTACCTCGCAGTCCATGATGATGTAATCATAATGGTGATCCTTGGCTTCATTCAAGATCTTGCAGACTTCATCAATGGCCTCTTTCCCATTGTTGCAGACTTCCACTTTTGCTCCAAGCTTTTCAAGACTAGTCACTGTCAGCTTCTGCAACAGCATATTGTCTTCTACTAGCAGAATCTTCTTCTCCATTAATGGCTTGTCAGATGAACAAGTCCGGACTCAGTCTCCAACCGGCTCTGCTCAGGATTGGTGTTCACAGAAAGCAGAAGTTCTGGTTTTGGGAAGTTGCCAAGAGATGTGCCTTTGCGTTCGGGAAGCAAACGTAGCACATGAGTCAAGCTTGATCCATGAAATGGCTTATATATAAGGTGATCGCCTGGAGGAATTAGCCTAACCTCTTGCTCATCTCCCGCTGCACGCGTGACAGGATTCTCTAACCAGACAACCTTGTACAAGGTATCAGGAATGTCAGTCCTGAAGCTAGCCACAGCCGAGCACAATTCGGAGAAAACACCAGCATTGAAATCAACTACCACCACTATGAAAGCTGAAGAACTTGTAGAGTTGCTCTTTGTGTATTGTGGTAAAATACTGTCAGGATCATTGGCTCCTGAATCAGAATTGCTTGATGCAGATTTGTTCAGGTAATCGGCTAAACTCGGCTTGGGTAATCCTGAAGAATCGCAGTAAGAAATATCCAACTTCCGCTTTATCTTTTCCAGCTCTTGATGAAGATTTTTCCCTTGCTTTATTACTGTCACTTTTATGTTTAAGCTCTCTATGTATTTCTTCAAAACTCTTTTTCTTTCTTCTCCAGTTATGCAGAGTATGACATGGGAATGCAATCCATCTGATCTTGGTGCAGAATTCCTGATAAATGAAAACCGTGGATGGTCTTCTGAAGGTTCAACCGAGTCAGGTTGACAGGCGGTAAGCAGAACCCTGAACCTGAAACAAGTTCCTCTTTCACCAGGCTCTTTGTCAACAATTCCTATTTCCCCATCCATCAAGCGCACCTGCAATGAAAAGTAATGAATGTTTCGAGTCCTGACCGATCTGACTACAACAACATAGCCATAAACTTAAGCTAGTTTAAGTACTGAAAAAGCTGATTCCAAGAGTAATCAGTTACTTACAATAGATTGGACAATGCCAAGTCCCAGACCGCAGCCTTCTTCTTCAAGACCCCGGCCTTTACCAAGAGCAGTTTCCTTAACCTGGAAAAATTCTTCATAAATTGATGCTTGCTTGTCTTTAGGAATTCCCTTGCCTGTGTCATCTACCTCGAATTCAAACTCCATCTTGTTGAGATTTTGTTCAGCTCTATGAAGAGCATCAATGTCCTGGAAGTCTTCTTTCTTGCAGAGCAAATGCGATAGCCATTTCAACACTACATTACGATTAGAAGCAATGATTTTCTTCTCAAAGCTTCTTTTCTTGACCACCGCACGAACTGAGACATGGCCTTCTGACGTATACTTGATAGCATTGCTGAGCAAGTTGCACAGAATTTGTTTGAGCTTGACTCTGTCGCCTCTCACCAGAGACAATTTAGAAATGGAGCCATCACAAGGATCAAGCACAACATCTATGCCCTTTTTTATGCCCGATGGATAGAACATATCGACAACATCCTCCAGGAGTTGAGCCAAGTTGAATTCTTCCTCTTCAAGATCCATTTTCTCAGCTTCAATCTTACTCATCTTGAGAACTGAATTCAGTATGTCTGAAAGATTTTACCAAAACAAGCACAAAGCAAGGCAGTGAATATTTAGATTATTCTTTCCAGTTTTGTAGTACGAAACTTGAGCAAACTCACCTAGCAGGTCCTTTGTGCAGGCCTTTGTCTGAGCCAAATTTGCAGCCA
The DNA here is from genome assembly GCA_031772115.1 of Heritiera littoralis. Taxonomy (NCBI): domain Eukaryota; kingdom Viridiplantae; phylum Streptophyta; class Magnoliopsida; order Malvales; family Malvaceae; genus Heritiera; species Heritiera littoralis. The sequence goes on along the minus strand of JAPDPK010000020.1, from coordinate 7,497,706 downwards.
ACTGGGACTGAGGATTGGCATCGTCACGGCAAAGATCTAGCAAAGCTGTGATTGCTGCCAGGGAAGATCGAATATCATGGTTTGCTCTCAGATAGGTTTGAGTTTTGAACATGCTCTTGCGCTCCGCTTGCTGAGTTGCATTCATTTGCTTTACAAAAGCAGCACACAAGAACATTTCTCTTTTCGCAGCTTTAATGTAAAAGAAAATGAAGATGCTAAGCGCCACAACAATGGATATAAACATGAGCACAAGCAGAATCAATGATAGTTTGCTGTTATTTCGGATGACGCCTATCAAGTTAGGCCTCGGATAAGCTAAAACATATACCTGAAAATCAAGATATATCAGTGAAATATTCAGCTTCTATACTGTTTTGAACTTCAGACAAAAGATGCAGAAAGACATACTGATTGAACTCCAGAAATCTCAATGGCGGCGCAATAAAATGTGTACTTCACTCCCATGATTCTCCCTTGAAAGGATTCTAATGTCCCATTAGGAGGTAAACATGTAACAGTACCTATAGTACGAATCTTACCACCATCAGGTTTCAATGAATGAACTGAAACTGTTCTATTATTAACTGTTATTTCAGTGTTCGGAAGCCTTGTTTGCACAATCACATCTCCATCAGCCGTAGCCAAGTGAAAAAGCCCTCCATGGAAATCCAATTCGGCAAAATGATCAATAACCACTTCAGCAGAAAACCCAACAGATACAACACCCCTTCCATCCATGGCAGCAGTGGTAAGAAATAGGCTGTCTTGAGCCCCATTCCAGCCTTTGCCTAGTGAAGAGTACCCATTGGTTCGATTCAATGCTTCTTGAAACCAGCTTTCGTTCATTCTAACCATGGCTTTTGAAGCAACTGCCTCTCCATATAACTTCCCGGTGTCACGGTTCACTGGCATACTGTACCAGTTCGAAGAAAAGGAAGTGTTGGAAAACACTGCTATCGTTTGGTCCTTGTCATTGTAATATGAAAAAATCAAGCCATTCAAACCAATGTAGGAAATCTGTGCTGCATGTGGAATTGTTGAAAGGGCAACAAACAACGTTGGTGCAATCTGAAATAGAACAAAACATGGTAACTACGTTCAGATTGTAACTGAAAACAGAAAATTATAGTTCCAATTTAATTGGACCTTGTGTACCTTGGTTTGAATGGTATCAAATGGAAGTTCAGTTCCATTTAGAAACGAACTCAGTGATCTTGCTAGGTTTACTGCCGATGAATTTAGGGGAAGTAGCAATCTTGAAGTTGCATCAATGCCCGAAACAGCTTTCTTGTATTCTTGAGATGAATCCCAGAGAATGCTGTGTTTTGTTTGTTTGCTCAGCATGCACAACTTCACTGTTAAATAGCCACAAATACCCTGCAATCGAGTTAAAGATGGAGTTTAAGAAGAAGAAGGAAGGATTGAAGATAAGCTTATTAAGTCGACATAATTACTAGAATGACAAGGGAAAATGCTGGTGGGAGAATTGTTCTGAGGCAATTCCGCTGCATATTCAACTCCGGTTCACTGAAACGAGAAAGATAGAATCATGAAAACCTTCAAAACAACCAAGCAAGCTCGGTAAAAACTATGAAAAGAAAGAGCATCCAGGACAAGACGTGTGGTTGCTGATGAAATATTCACTAGGGAACTATATTCAAATTCAAAAACATTAGAGATATTAACGATAAATTTTTTAAAAAAACAAATATTTGAATTAAACTTACACTCCTATTGCAGCAGGACTCCAGGAAAATGAAAATCAAAGCGTTCTAACAGAAGAAGAAGCATAGTAGACAACGTTCATTTTCATTTTCTATTTAGAAGTCAGTAATCTGAACACACAAAAGAGGAATGATGGAAGCTCGTTCAGCATAAAGCTTATGTTTTAACATGACATTGTTATACGAGTTGAGAAAGAAATTACATTGTTGAACTGAGATGAGAAGAGAAATATCTGAAGTGAGCAAATGCAAATGGTGAAGTGATAGAGAGTCCATGCAAAATATTTGCTAAACAGTTAACCGAAAGAGAAATAATAGGAGTTCAAATAATTGTCAACATCTCGACTAAACAATGAAATTTTTATTAGTTTTAATTAAATCAATAAAAGATTTATTTAGATATTCCTCTTTTCTATATCCTATCCTCTTTATATGAATTTTACTCAATAGTGGAAGTAAGATTTCTTCAAATCACAGCCAATCTTTTCAAAAAAAGATTATTATTTTTTTCTTAATGATCAACATGTCAACAAAACTGATTGTAGTAAAGTCATGAATAAATTGTATTTTAGATTAGTCCGGATAATTAATTTTCTACAAAATTGATGTGAAAATTATTTATCATTATTAATTAATATTTTACAAATAATAGTGATTTGGATAATAATCTCAATCAAGCTATTCTGATTTTCAATATTTTAGATATTACACTCGTAATAAATTGTCTTTTTTTGCTAAAAATAATCTAGTTGTCTTGTCTACTTAAAATTATACAAATCCTACTGCAATATGACTTCATAATCATAACAAACAAAGTTAACCAATGGTAGTTCAGTTCCATTTAGAAATAATAAACGATCAAATTTGACTTATTGAAAAAATTAGGTACAAAATTAGAATCCTTTCTCTTATACCTCCTTGTGAACAAAATAAATTGACTTTTTATTCAAAAGTCAAAAATCTATTTTTTTTATTCAAAAATCAAAGATGGACACTAAAAATTTCAAAAATATTGTCATATCCAATACACCAATGCACCACAAAAATATCAAGTCATGTTTTGGTGTTTGTGGGTGTTATGAGCTTAAGCATTTTAGGTTGGGGTTTCGTGCAAACGTAAACAAATACTTCCAATCAAATTAAGCCTAAGCCAACCTACTTTCGAGTTTGAGTGAGTGCTCTATTTGAAACATATATGAACCCTATTTGCCGAAACAAAATGCTTTTACATATCTCTAAATAAAGAAAGGGCATCCCTATTTATAGACAAGCCCTCTTTGAACATATACCAAACGTGCAGCCAAGTGTGTGGCTATTTGGAGGGTGTCTAGAGATTCTAAACGCTTAAAACATCACTAGGTTGGTTGGAACTCTTCTAAGACTAAAACCCTGGGTGATTTGGAGATAGTCCCACACTTGAGGCCTGGGCTAGGTTCCAGGTGCTTTTGGAGAGTTTTGGACTTTGGCTAAGTCAAAGTGGCTTGGGTACAGAATGTTCTAAAGTTTTCCAGGTGGGATAGGACAAGAGCCCTATCTAAGATGCTTTTGAAGAGTTTTGGACCTCGGCGCAAGTCAAAGTGGCTTGGGGACGGATCATTCAAAACTTTTCTAAGTGGGACAGGAAGAAGTCCTAACCGGAAGGTTCTGAGTACTACTTATGGTTTGGGTGTCTAACAGGGCTCAAAATCTTTTCGAGTCCGGTTGGCGGTCTAGCCATTTTGGTGCATGTTCTAGGACTCAAACTCGCACTCTAGTCTTGATGGTGTGCAGGTGGAACATAATATTCTCTTCCACGAGTTTTAGCGACGCACTCTTTGTGTTGTCAGTACGTAATTGATCGATATGGTTTTGAAATTGTCATAGTGCTTCAATCGAGCCCCAACTAGCTTCACTATCAAGTTGTCCTTTCCATTGCGCGAAATACTCATTATTAGGCATATAGTTCTTCTATCACACAACCTGATCAATTACGGCGCATTGAACGTCCTTGCCATACTATCATTGCTTAAGTGATTGTCCCGTCCTTGCTCACTTTTAAGAATGTAAATAGATACCCAACTCCATTAAGTAGAGTTAGAATAGTCAATAATTAGGTTTGGATAGTAATTTTACAATCTATCACAAGTTCGAGATTTTGAGTAATGATTTTTAGGTATCTTATTACCTGAACTCCATTATAAATAATAATTTTTAAATCTTGCTATATACATTTTTATTTATAAATTATTTTTTAATATTATATTTAATTAAATTAATTCATTATATATTTTAATTATGATTTTTAAAATTAATTTATTTTTGAGTTAATTTAAATTTATTAATTTAATTTTTCTTAACAATATGCATTAAAATTGATTTTAAATTTAAATTTGAAAATCAAATTTTGACTTAATAAATGAGTATTAAGTTGAGTTTCAGTAGTAAATGGGTATTTTTATCTTTTATGAGTAGGGTTCGAGTGATAAAAAAAATCAAAATATTCAGATAGTTAATCGGGTTCAAATATTATTAGACATTAGATTTAAACCCATGTGAGGTAGGTGATTATTTTAATTTATAATAATTTTTTAAAGAATAGAATTATAAAAAAATTATTTTGAAATACATGTTGAATAATGTATTAAAAACTTAATGCATATATAGAATACACAAATTAAAAAATAATTTAAAATAAAAAACAATTAAAAAAATAAAAGAAAAATTAAACATCACAAATCTTAAATATTTAATAAATGAATTAAATAACTACAATTTTAATGAAAACTATATTTTTTAGGGTTTTTAAAAAAGTATTTATAATAGTGTCAAACATAAAAAGTAAGTAAAATAAAAATGTTAATAGAAATAAAACTAAAAATAATTTATTATTTAAGTTTTTTAAAATTCAAATCAATTCAAAATAATTAAATACAATATTTAAGATCATACACATTTCAAGAGAATAGATAATCCATATGAACTTTGTTTCCAAATAAAATGATTGAACAAATAATTCTGAAAAAGGAATAAATGAAATTGAAAAAAAGACATGGAAGCTTACTTCAATACTAAAATATATAAACTTAAATATCTAGTTTTAATGTTTTTGATAAAAGATTTAAAATTTCAAGATAATTCTGATCAAAATATATGGATATTTTTTTAATTTAAAAATAACATAATAAGTGATAAGAAATTTAAAGTCTGAAATAAATTTTGTTTAATTTAAATTAAGATAATATAGTTGAAATCTATTTTTTAAAATTTCAAATATTTTAAAAATAAATAATTAATTGAATAGGATTATTATATAAAAATTAAAATCAATTTATTATTTTTTTGAAAGATAATTAATTTATTATTTTAAGTATAAAAAAGTTAAGGTATTTTCTTAAGATATTTTATTTTTAGCTATGAGTTTTTGCTTTATTTTTTTTATATAAGATATAAGATTATTATAAAAACTGAATCTTATTGAAATTAGAAGTATAACATTGATCAATGATTGAGTGATTTTTTATGGACATTTTTATACTTTAAAGATGAGAAAAAACATCTTACAACACATGTCACGTGTTCATATGAAATACATTTGTCTTTTTCTTTTAAAAAGTGTATTCATATAAAAAATTTATATCAAAATTAATTATTTCTATAAATAATGTACATAATAGCAGTACATGTATATTGATAAAAAATGAGGAAAGAAATTTATAAATAATATGAAATTTTTCTTTAATTTTTAAATTATATAAATATATATGTCTATCTTTTAAAAATTGAAATAGATAATTGATTTAAAAAAATAATTAATTCATTTTGAAATTTTAATGTATATAGATTCCCATTTATAAAAAAATTGGAAAAAATATTATTTTTTTATTTTAAGATTTTACGTGTCAACTTTTTAGACTATCTACATAGGATGTTTTATTTGTAGTCAAATGCGTTGGCTTATATATATATATATATATTAGATAATCGAGTTCAGATTCGAATACCTCAAAATTAGCATATACCCACCCTATTGTCATACACACTCACTATCCCAATATTAATTAACTTCCCTCCCAAATTATATTCGACAAATTTGAGTGATTTTTGTAGAATAATTCACTAATTGCAATTAGTCCACAAGAATTATTTTTTTAGTAAGTTTTAGACTTATTTGACATATGGGTTGCCCAAATTGTCCAATTAGACTTGCTCATGGGTTGAGCTGAGTCAAGTTTAAGTAAGATATTACGAAAGTAAAAGCGTGCTCAAACTTGACTCGATCCATTTTTCTGATCTAATTTTTTGACCAAGCCTCTTTTTTACATATAATGAATAAGCTCAAACATGTCTAAGCCTATCCAAAAACTATTATTTTTTTTAAATATAAAAAAAATATCAAAACATATAATAGTTAATAAGTAATAGTTTCAACATAACAAATTTGAATAATTTTTACAAAAAAGATTTAAAAAAACATGAAAACTTAAATTAAAGTATAAAAAATAAAATTAAATTGCACAAAAAAGCAATTAACAAACACATTAATTTAAAAAAATAAAAAATTATAGTTAAACGGGCTGGCTCGACTGGGCTAGGCTTGAAAACGATAAACCTAAGCCTAGCCCATTTTTAACAAGTCTCCATTTTTAAGCTCTAACCTATTTAACGTGCTTAATATTTTTGTCCTTGCCCACTACAATATGGACAAACTTTCAAATTTAAACAAATAATCCAACTCTTGAACAAATCTATTTCCAACTTGGGCCCAATATTTCCTTTTTCTAATCTTTTCTTTTAAAAATCTTAAGCCGTCCTCATATCAACACGATGATTTGATGATTTATTTTCAATTTTTTTTATTTGAATGATAAGAAAACAAAAATTTTCATTAGCGGGATTAATTTATTTTAAATATTTTAATTATTTACAGCAATATTAAAGTACTTGATTGAATTAGTGTTAATCAAACATGAATTCAGTTAATGGAATGGAATTGATCCATAACAGGGAACTAAATATTGTGCCCAATAGAAAGAGCGGCCCAATCAAGCAAAAGATCCAATAAATTTCACAATTGAAGCCGCCCAGTTTGACCCATCGTCGCCAGCCAACCAACCACCCCCATTCAGAGCACGTGATTGGTCCGAACAACTCACTCACCCACTCAAAACTCGCCAACTCACACTCTCTTATATCCCACCAACAGACACCTCTCTCTCCAGCCAACATTTCACTCGTTCTCTCTCTAGTTTTTTTGTTACTTTGACCGATTTTTAGTAGGAAGATTGAATTTTATTTGGGGAATTTTTGTTTTCGGGTTAATTATTTTTAGTGAAGGGATTAAATCATGTTTTTCTTTGATTGGTTCTATGGGATCCTTGCTTCCCTTGGTTTATGGCAGAAAGAGGCCAAGATCTTGTTTTTAGGGCTTGATAACGCCGGCAAGACGACGCTGCTTCACATGCTCAAAGATGAGGTATTTTCGTGATTCACCATTAGTTATTAGTATTATTATATTTCTATATGGTTGCTAAATGAATGTTGGTAAAATCAAATCCCTTTCCAATTTTGGAAATTAGATTTATGTTAATATTGTTAGTTTTTCTAATAAAGTTCTAATATTTCTGATGTTGCAATGATTTGAATGCTAATAAACCTTTACTTGAAGGTAATTAATGCTAAGAAACTTGTTCTGCTTTTGTACTGGTAATGGGATTTGGTAGAGATTATTCTTTTAAGTGGAATGGTTTTTAATTGTTATTGACGGAGGGAGAGTTAATTGCTTTCTTCTATAATAAGGTGATTGAAACTTGAAAGTTGGTCGGTAATGTGATTTGGCAGAGATTAGCTCAGCATCAGCCAACACAGCATCCCACATCAGAGGAATTGAGTATTGGGAAAATCAAGTTTAAGGCTTTTGATCTGGGAGGCCATCAGATTGCTCGAAGAGTTTGGAAAGATTACTATGCCAAGGTACATTTCTTATATCCTGCCTTCAGACTAATACTATGCACTTCTCTTGCAATATTTAATTGCTTTTTGATTTTTTTTCTAAAGTATTTACTAAGATGTGGAGAATAGATTTGATTGGTTATTAATGCTAGCTCTTCAGTGAATTGAACATTAGGTGATAAATTCTGAAGCGCATTAGCTACTGTTCAAATTGGTCAAATGTGGTATAGTTTGTTGCATGAAAAGGGATATGAAAATTTAGCGGTAATATGTATCTGACAAGTTATTTTTCTTTTTTGGTATTCCACTTGAGTAGCTGTATGATTGCAAAAGTGTCTTGTTATAGTATTTTTTGAATATGCCTCTATAATCCCACATAATGATTCTTGTGTTTTTCAGATTCTTGAGGGGAAAAAAAAAAAGGATGGGGAGTTCACTTATTGCACCTGTATTTTTGAAAGGGTGTTTTGATAGTTCCTTACTACACACTACATATTTTGCACTCTCTCTTCTCGAAGTAACAATATCAAGGTTACGTAGTTGGAAGAAAGAAATTTTCAGTTTTTTCTATTGTAAAAAACTGATATTTTTGCTTCAGTCTTCAATAATATATACTCACTCTACCTTGGCTTTTTTTTATGTCTGGTATGGGCACTCTTGCACAAAAGATTCCTACAAGTTTTTGGAGGCTGTGTTATTACTGGTCACATGCTATGAAGGAGAGCAATATTACCAGAATGTTCTATCTTTTCTTTTTTCTGCAGAGCATAAATAAACTAAATATGAAATTTGTTTGTAGGTGGACGCAGTTGTTTACCTGGTGGATGCTTATGACAAGGAGAGGTTTGCTGAGTCAAAAAAGGAGTTGGATGCTCTCCTCTCTGATGAATCCTTGGTTAACGTTCCATTCCTCATCTTGGGCAACAAGATTGATATACCATATGCTGCCTCTGAAGATGAGTTGCGTTATCACCTTGGGCTGACCAATTTCACCACAGGCAAGGGTAAGGTCAACTTGGGAGACTCAAATGTTCGTCCCCTTGAAGTATTCATGTGTAGCATTGTCCGTAAAATGGGATATGGAGATGGTTTCAAGTGGCTTTCTCAATACATTAAGTAGGTAGCTACAGGAAATTTAGATATCCTTTCCTTTTCAATGTTAATTTTACACAAAATTGACTTGGATGGAACACTTTCAGAAATCATTGTTGCAGATGTTTCAACCCATCTTTCCCTTCTTCTCTTATCCCTTTTTTCCTTCCATTTTTGTTTGAATTGGTAAACAAGCACTCTTCTGCAGGACAATGAGACGTCAAAGTAATTGATGATTTATTGTGATTGATGATCTTGATTTCGCCATATCCTCATTGTCTATTGTTGCCTTTATCATACTAATATTAACTTTCTTGTGATTTAACCATACTCATTTAACAGGTGTGACTCTCGCCCTTCACACCCTTTAAGTTCTATTATCTCCAGTTTACATTTAGCACCCAAGTATCTCCCATAGGCATGTATACTGAGGTTACAAAGGTTGTTCTTCCAAAACTGGATGGTTGGGTTTAAGGCAACTTCTTCAGTAAGACTTGGATTTCTTGTCTTTGTCTGCTGTTTATTTGCAGCTGACAAGAAGCAGCTTTGCAAATATTGAACAACTCTAATTATCCGCCCCAGCACATGTCTGTTTAGTGGCTGGAAATTTACCTATTTATGCTAGAATTGAGATTGAAACAATCATGTTTCCAATGGCATACATAACTATTCAAGACTGAAATCTTAGCTCATCCATATCTTATACTTCTAAGGAGCCAAGAAAAGGTAAGAACGGCTAGATTAAACTAGCTAGCTAATGTTGAAATTCAACCATTTTAACCAGCTTCAGGGGAACATAGCTTTTCATAGCTCCCAACAAATGGGGATGTAGCTCAGATGGTAGAGCGCTCGCTTAGCATGCGAGAGGTACGGGGATCGATACCCCGCATCTCCACTTTTAGCTATCCAACGACTGACAAATGCTAAGTTTCTTTTGTCAGACTTTCTGATTTTGTGCTGCAGGTGTTCAACACTCAACATATAAGAGATACCATATTTGATTGAACATCTGAAGCACGTGTACTGACACAAACTACGAACTTAATCTCTCTCAACCGCTGAACACCAAATTCTGCAAATACAAGTACAGAGTTGGCTACTTGTTTCACCTACTTGCTCTCCATTTTTGTCCATTTTGCCTTAGCTTTTCTCCCAAACACATTTGGCAAGCTACCAACCAACTTCTTATTCAAATCCAGGTGGTCTAATCTCTTGGCTTTAAGCTACCAACCATCCAGGTGGTCTGATCCTTTGGTTTTCTCTTTTGCCTTTTAGTTACCAATCCCTCTTAGAATGAAATAAAACCATCCTCTTTACCTAGTTATTTGGTCACAGCACAATGGCAGCTACAGCTTCTTCATCAAAGCTGAAGTGTTTCACCTGCTTCAACTTAATTTTCATTGCCACATTCTGCTGCAAGTCAAACTCAGGTTTTTGTCATCCTGCCATTCACCCTGATCATTTCCCTTGTTTCTTTACCTTAATTTAATACTCCTCAAGTTCTTTTGGGCATGATCAAACAGGGAATGCACAGAGTTTTCCTGCACAATCCCTTGCAAAAGCTTTCTTTTGCTTCAACAACAAATATGTAAGCTTAATATCTACTGTACTATCATTCATAAACTTAATCTTCCTTTGGAAATCCTCTTCATTCGTGTCCGTATCATTGTTATGGATATGTACACATATACACAGATTTATAATGGTTGCAATGAGGCATACAGATTGAATGACAGTGGCAACCTGAACTATGAGGGCCCGAAGTTCCTTACGGGTCATTCATCACCTCACTCATCCGTACTGTCCGTTCTGGGTTCTAGAGGTGACCCCCGTCACGCAGACGTGGCACTTAGCCCTTCACGGATTTCTTTCGCGTCCGCCGTGACTTGAACCCCTTACCACTTGTAAGTATCAAGTCACGACTAACCATTGGACTAGGTCAGAGTAGACATTTAGAATTGTATCGATGATCAGAGTAGACATTTAGAATTTTAAGTTAGAATTAAAGAGTTTTAATGAGTATTGGAATTTAAAATCATGATTTCGAATTATAGAAATTTGACGTTTGAGGGATTAGGTGATCTTAATGGGTTTCGATAAATTATTACTATTGATTTGACCTATGGAATTTGATTAGTAGGGGTTGAACCTGTCCAAAATAGCGGCAAAAAAAAAATTTATTATTAGAATCTATCTATCATGTGTGGTAGGATTAGACTCTATCAAAATGCTTCGATAGGAATAAATGCTAATCCCTTATGAATTCGAAAAGTGTAGCAAATTATGTATATTTTAGAAAAGTATTACCACCCGCCTATATGCTTTGGAAACTATACGACCCAAAAAAAAAAATGCATCCCCACATGTGGAAAGAACAATGATCAATTTGGAGGATCAAATTTTCTAAGGTGGGGAGGATGTGACAACCAGGAATTTCCTCACTCTTGGGAATTAATTTAACATGATATGGAAAGCAATTTAATTATTTATAATGTATCAAGGATTTACGAGAATTATGAAGTGATGAATTTAATATGAGAACTATGAGAATTAAGGGAAATAAATAGATAAATCAAGTAGATTAAATTGGTTTGAGCAATGCCATGGAACCAATTCAAACCAATTTAATCAAGTTGGGTTAAGATATATTAACTTAATTTAAATAATGAATTAAGGGTTGAAATATATAGAGAGTTATTAGAATTGGGCAATATTGTGATTTAATTTCATCAAAAAGGGGTTTAATGAAACGAAGCACAAAAGACTATGGATCCATGTTCAAAATAGGAAAATTTTTGGGTAAAATCTATTAGAGGAAAAAAAAGCAAATTTTAGAGAGTTGAAAAATATATATATATATATATATATATAAAATATATATAAAATAGAGAAGCTTCCAAAGGAAGCTTAACCTGTCAGCCCTGCATATAAAAAAAAAAAAAGAAAAATGGGAAGCTTCCAAAGGAAGCTTAACCTGTCAGCCCTGCATATAAAAAAAGAAAAAGAAAAATGGGATGTTCAGCCGGAAAGAAAGAAAATAGAAAAGAAAGAAGAAGAGATGAGAATGAAAGGGGATTCGGGTGAGAGAAAGAATGAAACAGAGAATGAGAGACACGGGAGATAGATGAATGACGCGATGGGAAAGTGAGCAGTGGTATCCGGCAAGAAGAGGTAAAGCTGGAGCGTGGGTTCCTAAGCACTAAACAAAGGGCTGTTGCAAAAGAAATCTGGTAAGGCAGGGGTCGATTTTAGCTGGTGAATAGGGGACTGAACAGTGCTGGAAATGAAGGTATAATAGGGGTGTTTGAGGCTGAGTTTAGGGTTTTATTTTGCTGTTGTAACAAGGTAAAACATAAGCTATAGAAGCAAGAGGGACCACGTCTGCAACATGGGTTTAAGGGTGGTTTGGAAATGTGTTTGAAAGGTGTTCAAGGCCTGGAAACAGAGTTGGTTTCGGTAGAATTAAATATGGGTGTAACAGCTGTGGTAGTGGCGTTTGGGTGACATAGGCAAGGCACTGTGGTGATGATTTTTGGGCGTTGTTCAAGGTTGCCATTGGAGCTCAATACTGTGCTGAATAGAAGCAAAGGACAGTGGCATTTTGGTTGCACCAAGGGAGCCACGATAGAGAAGAAATGAAAGCTGAAAATGGCATCTTTGGAAGACTGTTCAGGTAGTGTTTTTAAAGCTTATGTTGACTGCTGGAAATGGCATGAGAACAAAGGTTTTGTTAAGTGCAAAAGTGAGGAATTTAATGGGGGATTGGTAGAAACAGGGCTCGGCAGCTGCTATTGGAACAGTCCTTAAAACTTGACATTGAAAGCTTCAAACGGTGAGGAAACAAGGCTGGAACGGATAAGTTAAATAAAAGGGTTAGGAGTTTTCCCATCAAGCTTACTAGAATATATAATTGCTAGAGATTAATGCTAAGGTGTTATGCGTAATGAATTTAATATTGGAGTTGTGATAAAATAGGTATTGTTAGGGTGAGGAATTAACCCTTGTAGATTGAATAAATTGTATAGGAGGTGTATGTTAATATTAAAATTGTATATGGTGTTAGGTTGATATAAGCATGGTGAGGGCATAGTAAAAAGGTTCAGGTTTTGAGAGAGATCAAGGGTTAGGCCTCTTCCTTTAATTTCAAGTAAATTATATGTTTAAAAGGGATGGATTATGAGTTTATTTGTGTTGTTAAAGTGCAGAAATCTTGGCTGGACAGTGAGGAAGAAATTGTTCAAGTAAAGAATTCATAATGTAAAGAATTGCAAAGGGTAAACCACTTCTTTTAAGTTGATCTTAACATATATGAATGTTGTGATGTGTTTAAGTGTAAAATTGATATTAATTCATGAATTATGGAGGTTAAGAAGATGATAGAGTGCTGCCTTAGTACAGAACCTTATTAAAATAATTTAGTTAAATTAGACTTATAAGGTTTTATTGTTGTATATAGTACAAAAAATTTATTAGTAAGGAAATCATTGTGTTTATAAGATTAAGGGATGATAATTGGTTATTAATGAAATGAATATATATATATATATATATATATATATATATAATGATTTACGAGAAGCACAAAGTTTAATGGTATTAATAGATTTGAAAGGAAGTGGAAGGAACACCAAGTTACCATTTCGGTTACAATAGGTACTTAGGAAAGTCATAGAATTTGATCAATTTAGAAATTGTTTGATATGTTTTGGAATGTGATAGGATTGAGTGACTAATAATTGACGTCTTTGTTTATTGAATTGCAGCTAAGTTCACAATTGGAGAGGAATTGCAATAGGCAATATATATGCATTGCCTAGCCTTAAGCTTGATGGTTAGATAAGCAAAACCGAATCAGTTTGATAAGGTAAGGGATATGTATAAGGAACGTAAGAGATACTGAAGTGATTTTAAAATCTATTGCATTGTGTTTTATGGATTGCGTATGCTTTGCAAGACTTTAGAAATTTGATACCGTCATGCTATCGAATTTTCATAAGAATATTGATTTCTGCGATTTCGGCTAAAAAGCTAAGAAAACTTTTTAAGAATAAAACTTTTAAGGAATTCAGTCTTGGAAATATTAAATTGCATGATTTTAGTACATTCATGAATTTTCAAGGTAAATTTTATTTTATGAAAATTACCTAAAGTTAGTGTTTTAGAAATATTTATAAAAAGTTATGAAGTTTTCTGATTTTTGAAATTCCTTGCATTTTAATTGATTTTCGGAACCTTTATGAGTTTTGAAAATACTCCTCCGAATTTGGATTTATAAAACTCTGCATTAGCTTGAATTATCTAAAGAATTCAATTTTTATTGAAAGCTTATTAAATTGCATGATTTTAAAGACTTATGACTTTTTTAGCTTAAATTTGGTTTTATGGATTTATTATAAATCATGGCACTAAAACCTATTTCTTTATATATATTTTGGAAATTACTAAGTTTTTAAATATTTGGAAAATAATTCGGATTTTATGCAATAATCTGCTTTATGAACTTTTATAAATATCTGTATGTTCTGACTTACGGATTTGAACTCTAAACTATGAAACTTATGTTTTGAGACACTGGCTAACCGTCATCTTGCGGTATCTGGACTGCTGTATATTTTGGATCCAGCAGTATTTGGCTGCAACATGACCTTCGGGGCCTGCAGTATCCGACTATAGCGTGACCTTCGGGGCCTATAGTATCTGGATGTAGTGTGACCTTCGGGGCCTACAGTATCTGTATCTGAAATATATTCTGCGCACTATGTTGCTGTGTGATTTGATCCAGTCCGCAGCGGTCACAGATGACACCTGATCAGTGTACACTGTAGACCACTTGGACTATGGCCATACGTCTATCTGTTATTATCCCTATGGGATATCTTTGCTGCTTAATGTATACCAAGTTACTGCCATGTCTCCACTTTCTGTTATTTTCTGATTTCTGAATGATTTTTGAATATCTGATTTCCGAACTCTGAATATGAAAATGATATGATACAGATTGATATGATTGAATTCTGAAATCTTAAAATGATTTTGTACGGATTTTTATGATTCGATTTGAAATATGATATGATTTCTAAAGACGACTGTTTACATATGTGCATAGCATGACTTTGCTAAAGTGATCTGTTGTACTGATTTGGTTTACATATGATTTTCAGAATACACGAATTTCTTACTAGATAAGATGTCATATTTTAAAAACATCCCTTATGATTTAGAATTTATTAATCGTTTTAGAATACTTGCATATAGCATACGGTATCTATCTCTTTATATGTATTCCTTATTGGGCTTTCCAAAAAGCTCACCCCCCCTCTCCACCTTCCAGATTATTTGCAGTAGGCGATCTGTACGAGAGGTTCTGACACGTCCTTCGAGGTTTTTGTATCTCCCTTGAAGGTACATGATGTACAGATATCTATTTTCTATTCAGGCTTGTTTTACAGTACTTTTATAGTAGGAGGATGTAATTAAAGGAAACACTTGTATATTCATGATAAGATATGATGCATGCAACTTTGATGGACATAAATTTTGTTAAGTAATATAATTTTAATACGTGACTGCATGCTTAGTCAGAAAATTTGAATTGGGACCAAAACGCTTATAGGATATTAATTTAGCTAATGTATATTTAGCTTAAGAATAAATCCGAGACACTAAGCACAGCCCAACAAAAAGTAAGTGAAAAAGGAAAAATTTGGCTCATAATTTTGGTACAGGGTCGTTACATGAACATACCTCGTGATGCTACTGATATCTTCTGCACTGGACCTTGCTTAGCTGAGACGCAGTTGGTGCTAAATTGTGTTAACAACATTTTATCAGACTTCATATTCTATAACAAGGCCACCGTTCGCGACATCAGAGATGTACTCCGTGGTGGTTGCAGCTTCACAAGCAGAAGAGGTATGGTATCTTTTTCTTCGATTCAAATTTCGAACACAATATCGATTTCATTACATTGCTAATGCTTCATATTCCTTCATTTGTCTAAGCTTTTTCTATATGTAATAATCTTACAACCTTAAGCATCAGGAAACCATGATTAACAGGAGTTTCTCTAATTCTGTCAGGAAATTTCGATGTGGGGGATTATTTCCAGGGTGAACTAAGCGAGGCACCTAGACTGCGCAACTTCATGATCAGCTTGTCTGCATTAACGTTGATTATAGGTTTTTATATTTTGATATTATAGTTGCTCTATGGCTATACAAAAACACATGTATTCTTCTGATTTACGGTGTTCAAATACATCTGCAACCATGGCTATTTCAATACAGTCAACTAAAACCAAACATGACTTGATTATTACCCCTGGGCTGAAAGTTGGGAGACATTTGTATATGTTTTCCTTTGCTTACAACTTAAGAAATAGCATCATTACATTACTTTTCTAACTTTTGGAAACCACACCGAGGAATAATGCACCTGAACCCTTTAGGAAGTCTGGGACTGAAGTAATCCTCCCTACGACATGATTCTGATATTGATGGCCATGCTTCTGCTCTTCTCCCTGTCTTATGAATAGCCTTCTTCACAGCTTTGCTGTCAACATATCCCATCACTGTGATCTTACTGGATATCAGGTTTATTTCCAGGCATTTCACACCTATATAACATGGAAACATTAGTCTTTGAGATAAATGCATACTAAAATATATACTACAGCGAATGTAAGAATTTGTGGCAATTTTTCTGAATGACACATAAGATTTCATCACGCTGTTCTACTGTCTTGGTTGCTAGATATATACCATTGATCTTGAGCAAGGATTTGCGGACAGCTTTCTCACAAGCTTTGCAGTGTAAACGTACCTTGAATTCAACAACCTGTGACATCAAAATAGGATTAGTACTGAACTGAATTAACTAACTAGTAGGCAATAAAACAAAAAAGAAATATGGGAAATTTAACAGGGAATCGAAAGACCTCCATGGTGTTTACGATAGTCTTACAGAATGAGAGGCTCGAGACGTATATATAAAGGTGATGGTGGGTTGGGCGGTGACCTGTAAAGTACTGGTTCTCAGATAAAGAAGGAAGAGTAGGCCATGGCAGGCGTGTGGAATGATTGCCCATTTCCTTTCATCATGGCTGACAATTGCACAAGTAACATGCGTTTGTGTACTGAGGTTAGTAATTGCATCAAGCAAAGTAAACTTTCATGAAATAAAAACAGGTTTGTTAGAACAAATTCGTCCACAAAGCCCATTAGCACAATATATTTGAAAGAAATCTAACCTTTTGTGGGTATGCAAAATACCCACCATTTTCTCCACCATTAACGCCACTGTCGGAGCCGCCATGGGGAGGAGGTGCCGCCGGATGCACGCCGGATATCCGCCGGTGCTGGTGACTCCTGAGGATGAAGGAGGAAAGAAGATGATGGTGAGCTGTGGAGAGGAATCGGGAGAGAAGTGAGGGAGAGACTACTGCCATTCACTCTCACACACACACAAATGGTTAATGGGCCACCATTTATATATTAGTGCTAGCAGTAGGGACCTCCCATATTTTGGATCATGTATTATATCCGTCCCATTAAGGATAAATACATGTATAATATATTTATATTATATACAATTATGGTCACACTATACATAAATTATACTACTAAATAAATTATATGATAATAATTATACTTAATTAGTCCATACAATTAGAGATATTACAACATTCTCCCACTTGGACAATTAAGTTAATTAACCAAGTATATCATATAATCTCAGTATGTATTCGTAAGCCCTCTAAATACATTGTACCGAAAGGGTACAAATGTGTAGACTCATACATACTTTAACAACAACAAGCCTTTTATAAGCTTCAAAATGCATCATACCGACAGGGTACAAATGCGTAAACTTATAAAGACTACAACAAAAAAATAGTAGTATTAGTGTGAAATGGAAATGATATGAAAACAGAAACAATATCCATTTCCATTAGGTCCGTGCATATAAACCGAATGATGCATTACTTCAACAAAAACATATGAGACCAATATCGAATGTCTCATCCAACAGAATGCCATATTCATCAATATGTGCGCAAACAAAATATGCATATATGGCAAGTGGGGAATCCATTAATACAGTTATAACTGATTTCATTACATAAAGCTCCCACTGACTTAATATGGCAAATGGCTCCATATGCCTCATACAAGTGCTATGTCGTCAAAGCACTTTAGCAGCCAAACTTTCAGTTAGCCAAAATGAGCTCTTTAACCATGTGCTCTACAATCTAATCAAGCAATGGATTCCATTATTTTCTCTCTCTAACAAAATCGAATGATGATATCTAAATATTTAGAGTGTGAGGAACTCCTAGTATTTTGAGAGAGAAAATACTTGCTGCAACATTACCACAGTACATCTCCAGGACTTCGAAATGGCAACTACACAAAACCAACCCTGAGATGAAATTCTGCAGCCCAAATGGCCCATCATGTAGCTTTACAACATGCTACATATTTAGCCTCCACAATCAAGGATACCGTAAGTGTTTGCTTTACACTTTCCAAAATACAGCTCTTTTATATCCACAAATATATAATCAAAATAATTTTCAATATCTGGAAAGCTTGCAAAATTAACATCAGAATATTTGACCAAACTCAAAATGTCAGATTTATCAATATCCAAATAGTCTCTTTATAGCTTCCAGTTCTCTATTATAGGATCGCTCAAGTATCTCCGAAATACACCTATAACATACACAATGTCCAAATGTGTATAAGCTTGAGCATATAGTAATTACCCACAATAAGGCATACACAACACTCGATATGAGCTCTTTCATTTTTTATCTTGAGGACTTTGAGATTTTCACAATATGTCACTTTTCACTAAATGACGTCTTATTAGGAGAACAATATACAGTAGACCTACTCAACACTCAATATAGGTTCCATGAGACCAATAATGTATGCCTATTGATATGTCACAAAGAATCTCAATCCTTAAAACAAAATAAAGCCTCACTTAGATTCTTCATCTTAAAGTGACATGACGACATGAAATTTGTCTCATACAATAGGTCAGTGCTATAGGCTGCTATTTGACATCATCACTTAGAGCACAATAAGCACATAACTCCCACTGACCTCGCAATGGATCCAATTATCAAACGATAATGTTCTCCTCAAAGTAACAATCTCATTCTTTATATATATATTACAATCTGGATGCCTTTTAATGTTCGCAAATGAACTCCTTAAGTTCGCAAACTGTATGTTCCGCCTTAGGAACTACAAACTTTTAGGTTGCTTTATTTAAAGCCTTGGCCAAATTTGGCTTTAAATCATCTACCTAATTCTTAGAGTCTCCCTTTTGTCTAAAATGATGTGACAACTGAAATAGATCCCATGTATCCTTATACAATATAGATGCTTACTCATCCTGCGTGACTAATATCTAATTTTAAGAGTTCGAATCAATATAGTCTCCTGACAAATATCAGAATCAGAAGACACATGAATCTTACATTCATGTTCTTCTGTAAAGTCAGGTGCAGGTTCTAAATATGGTATTGGGATCAATCATTGATTCCTTTGGTTGTGGCTTTTCATAATCAAAAGATAACGCATATATGGGACTGGCACAACAAAATGTATCTTAATAATGACTTTGTGGAGTTCATAACTCCCACTCTTTAAGTCATCCACTAAATAGATTGCATTGTCAGACTTAATAATTCTAGTGTCACATAACGAGAAATGAAATCTAGAATCTTTCTAGTCGATATAATATCCAACAAACTTGCCGCTGATAGTTTTCTTGTCAAGTTTTCTTGACTATGGGTTATAGCCTTTTTTGCCTTACCTTATAACCCTAAACACAGAAAGCGGCAAAAAAATCGGCTTAATGTCTGACTATAACTTGGGATGCATTTAGGAACTGGTCTTGCTTGGAGATCAACTTTGAATGTGAATTGCAGTTTTAATTTCACTCCACCCGAATTTTAAAGATTTGGAGTGATTAACATAAATCGTACCAGATCAGAATGTACGATTGACTGCAACTGTAATCTCATTCTGTTTCAATATTCCAAGCACCGTACACTAGGCGTCAATATATATAATCCTATAGTGCACTTAACCGAAAACCGGTATATGATTTCGCCTATCTTCATTATACCGAACATGATATTCATCACTACTGTCTGATCATTGCCTTAAGCAGCGCAGCGGAATTAATCAGAATGCCTAAGGCCTCTATAAGATCAGAATTATTACTCCATATGACCTACATCGAAATGGTCATTAATAAAGTGATGAAACACTTATATCCACTAAATACAATATGTGAAAATGATCTACAAATGTCGGTATACATAAGTTCCTAATTATTTCAATATCTACTAATCATGTCCTTAATATTAGCAGCAAGATCTCCCGTAATACAATCTCTTCATGTGCCTCGAAATGTCCCTAACTCTTACGCCACTATACGACAGATTTCCTATTTATTCTATCATAATTTGAATCGATAGTCACGTCATTCACAACTGAAGAAAACTTACCTAATATTGGGGTATAAGTCTACTAAATATCCATTACACAGAATGCCAGAATCAATACACATGTTGTTACTAAATAGAAATACTTTTCTGTTATCGAAATGAAAAGTATAAACTGACAGTAGTTCCAAAATTGTCTTCAAAATGTAATAACAATCTGGCTATATTTTCAATATGGATTCTAACTCTATAACCCCAATTTACAACAATTTTCAATAGCACCGGTATTCAAACACTAATAGTTAGAAGGCATATCTCCTAGATTGGATCAAAATAAAAGCTAACAAAATGCCTTTTGCACATCTCAATCTAGAGGACTCTTGCAATCTACCTCTTGTGCCCAGGATTATTACAGAAGTGGCACACATTGATATTTAGAGGTGTTGGTGGAACTAGAATGGGAAATAGACTTGACAAATTTCTTCCTCTAAAATGACCTTTTATTGAGACCTCTCAATAATATTTCCTTTTGGCAGTGATATTGGCATATGTCATCATTATGGCTAAATGAGATCTGTTAACTCGAAAGATCTCCCATTCTTGAATGACAATATCAATTCTTGAATGACAATATCAATTTTGATATTAAAATGCCATACTTCCTTCTGCATTAAATGAGATCTGTAAAACTGGAAGATCTCCAATTCTCCATCCCAGAAGGAAGTAGCACTGAATCTGCCATATATGGAATCAAAATCCTATAACAACCTTTATCCATCTTATGCGAACTATTTTCTAATGGCATTCATAAATACTTCTTGGTTTTCATTAATTGGAACACTTTCTCTGATGTGCTCATTAATGACATGTCCTTATAATCAGAGGATTCTCACTTAAGTGTTCCCGAAATTCCAAATATATTGTCCTCAAAGAGCTCACATTATTGGGTATAATAGATAGATCGACTCTCGGGACTATTTCCTAGTTCAATATATATATCCCTAACCGTAGAGAATAATTCGTACTATCTATCTAATTTGATCCTGCTAGAAATTCGATATGTGATAGTTGCACAATATGGAGGCTAGTGGAATAACTCAATAAATTCCACAATACATTACAGAGGATAAGACAAAACTAGTTGAATACAACCTGAATGATCGCCCACCGACAGGGTAGGAAGACCGTGTCATATCCCAACCAGAATCCTCTCAATCCCAAGCATCTCTAAAAGCAACTAACAATCCGACAGGGAGAGACTAGCCACTTCTAGAGACCTCAGTAAATTTATGCAACTACAACTATCACTATGCATTGCCTTATTATTATATCCTTAAAATTATCAGAATAAATCGTCAAAAATCTTCATGACTATTCCTGCGACAGGCAAGTACTAGCCAATCCAATTAATGATTTATAATTTTAAGAATTTTCATATAATTAATTGACTAAAATTGACCACATCTAAAATATGCAATTCCTGAAGCATATGTAGTAATTTTAGATCAAATATCAATTAATTAAATTAATTTCACATAAATGTGAATATTCAAATAATAAGGCAATATCAATTTTAGAGAGTTTATTTATTTAAATAAATTATTAACAAAATGGGTAAACTATAATCCAAAATAGCTCAACAAAATATCCAAATAATTTATTTAGACTTATTTAATTAGGCCAAATATTAGTAATTTATGGGCATAAATACATATTTCAAAATTAAGTGAATTATGAAATAAATGAGTAATTAAGTTTCTAGAAATTACTCCAAAATTAATTCCTTCTAAAATTCACTTATATCACATTAATTTTGGGCTTAATAACTAATTATGGCTATTAAATATCTAAAATTGTCAAAATAAATAAATAAATAAATAAATAATTAATTATATGACCCATAATTAATTAATCAAAATGACCAATTAAACTTTAATCCAAAATGACTTATTAATTAATTATGCAAAATAGTCACTAATTAATTCAAATTTAATAGCCAAATAAAATTAATCAACCAAAATGGCCCCTAAATTAATTAGGCAAAATGGCCTCAAAATCAATTAATTTTAATTGCCCAAAATTAAATCAATACTAAATGGCCAATTAATAAAATTAAATAAATAATGCCCATAATACAACAAAATTAATTTGACCTAAATAAATTAAATATTATGGCATAATTAAAATAAACAAATGGTATTTTAATTTCCAAAATTAAAAGCCCAAAAATATTGACAATGATGGTCCAAAAAAAAAATACACCATCCCATACAATATGGCCCAAAATCATAACCAAAACAAACTAAAAAGCCCAAAAAAATGCCCAAAAATGGGCCCAAAAAATCGGTGGCCCAACAAAAAAAATGGTTCTAAAACAATGGGGCCCGTACGGTATTATGGTTGGAAAAAAAAAAATATTACCGTTTTTTTTTTTTAATTTGCATATGCGGGCGCGTGTGATACACGCGCCCGCCTCATTAGCTTTTGGCGCCCGCGGCGCCTCTTGTTGGGCTATCGGGCGCGTGCAAGACACGCGCCCGTCGTCTTCTCGCCCAGACCGGGCAGAATTGCAGAAAACGGATCTTTTGACCCGACCCGACGTTTTCTTTCTCAATACAGCCCCATTTTACTACATTTTAACGGCATTTTCATCAAAAATTCATCCTCAAGCAGCATATAACATTATTTTAGCTCAAAAATAGAAAAATCTTGTGGGTATAGCAAAAATCCGAAAAATACCCAAAAAATATAAAATGCACAAATTTCATTTTTCTTCAAAAAAATGGCTAATGGCTTTATTGTGGACGTGCTCTGATGCCAATTGTTAGAACAAATTCGTCCACAAAGCCCATTAGCACAATATATTTGAAAGAAATCTAACCTTTTGTGGGTATGCAAAATACCCACCATTTTCTCCACCATTAACGCCACTGTCGGAGCCGCCATGGGGAGGAGGTGCCGCCGGATGCACGCCGGATATCCGCCGGTGCTGGTGACTCCTGAGGATGAAGGAGGAAAGAAGATGATGGTGAGCTGTGGAGAGGAATCGGGAGAGAAGTGAGGGAGAGACTACTGCCATTCACTCTCACACACACACAAATGGTTAATGGGCCACCATTTATATATTAGTGCTAGCAGTAGGGACCTCCCATATTTTGGATCATGTATTATATCCGTCCCATTAAGGATAAATACATGTATAATATATTTATATTATATACAATTATGGTCACACTATACATAAATTATACTACTAAATAAATTATATGATAATAATTATACTTAATTAGTCCATACAATTAGAGATATTACAACAAGGTTATCATTTGATTACAACATCAATTCTGATATACATCATTTCCTTTCTGTTCTGCCTTTTTTTTTTGGTTTTAAAGAATATTGAAATGATTAAAAAACAACTGCTCGATAAATCATTTAATTATATGTAATTTTTATTTTTTCTCATGTTAGTATAAGATTTTATATATAATTCTTCGAATCCATTCGACCACCATGGTTCAAGAATCAAGACTGATAAGCTCTTTAACAGCAAGTTCTGCAGGCTGCCACTGCCACTGAGCAAGGCACCTAGTAGTCATAGACCATTCTCATGCATCCATTCCGTGATGCTCGAGTTGATTTAGGATCAGTATGTTAATTTTGGCTCATTGAGGCAAAAAGCTCTGGCCTTTCTTTGATCAACCTTCAATAAGCAATATATAAACTTGACAATTCGTGTTTATATTGTGTAAAATACGAAAATTTCATATTAAAATTTATATAAATAAGCCAAACATAACATTTTTAAACTTTTAGTAAATCGATATATAATTTTTATCAAATTTTAATCGGTGTTATTTTCATGTCATTTTTTTTTCTTTTTTGTATGGTACTGTTGTGTTATGTTAATGATGGCCGGATCAACTTATAAAAGTTGCATCATTCTCTCCCCTTTCTACCTCACTCCATCTCCCTTTGAGTGGAATCATACACCAACTTGCATTACTCTTATATACTTCACTTCACCTCCCTTCTCCACATAAATTGTTTGACAATAACAAAATATCATTATCAGAATTCAATTGCTTATAAGCTTTTAAATAGCCAATTCTGCAAACTTCATTCATGGAGCTTGAAAAAATGGGACATAGTCATGGAGAGCAATAAGGAAACACTATTACAATTATAACAAAATAAATGTTTTTCTGTCATTCATTACTCTAAAGAACAAAATCACCTTAAATTTGTCGACTAGTGTATGAGAAAAGCACGCACTATGTTGATGACTGTCAAAGATAAACCAACTTCAAAGCAGATGAATTGTCGGATTTGGCCGCCAGAAGTTATGAAGACACGCATTATCAATCTGAGATATCACAAAATCCGGAAACAACGATCTCGCATCCAACCGAGGCCCTTGGAAACCCCATCAATCTACTGTTGAAACATTTCTCAATTGGAAATGAAGTGGTGATAGCCATCTTTTTCAACACCTTTCCTTTATCCAGAAAATATTCCATAATCTTCATCTCATCCTCTCTATTAAATTGGAAACGGAAACTAAATTCTATCGTCTCAAGGTGCAATACCAAACACTTTGGGACCAAATCTGGTTGGCTCCATTGTGAGTCTATGTAATTCTGAGTAGACAAACATGCATGAATGGGTAAAATTCAATAGGAAACTAACTCATTCCAAGCGATGATCAAAGAAATTATCAAATCTTACCTCAAAAAAGACTAAATGTTTTAAATGAGGTGACTTTTGAAGAATGCAATTAACAATATGCCAATTTCTGTCGCAATTTCTTATCCTCAAATGGATCAAATTGCTGAACTCAGGTAAACTAGCAAGCTCATCCCCAAACATCTGCAGGAATTGTCATACAAATATTATAAAGAATCAAACAATTAGTGCGAATAACAACATGGTTCCATATCTTTTTCCCTTCCCTTGTACGTCTTTATGAAAACCGAAATGATTAATAATGAATTGAAGTAAATTACAATAAGTGCAAGTAAATTACAATAAAGAGGATAAAGAACTTACAATTATGTCACAAATGGATAATTCAAGTTTTTGAACATTGGAGATGCCTCGGAAAAGCTCAAAGACTGATAAAGGGCTGGGATTTCCTATTCTTGCAATTTGTATTTCAGCTGAAACTAGAGAGGGTGAAGCACTCATGCTAAAACCCAACAGGGAGTAATCCTTAAGATCTAGACATTCGAGTTTTGGTGCTTTAACATAACAGTAAAAAGGTACTTCTCTGTACATGTGCACTCTTAGAATCTTCAATGAAGGTGAGAAAACAAACAAGTTCTGTTTTTTATTATCTTTATGCAATATTATAATATCTTGCATGTCTAGTTCTTCAAGAACTGGGCAGCCTGATAAAACATTCTTCAATGAGTTTTCATCCTCAAGTTGGACACCGGTAAGATGGAGTTTCTCAAGCCTTGGAAGGCAGACTGTTTTGGGAACATTAAGACAAATATTCGTATTCAAATCATTGCAAGTTAACCTCAGAATTACAAGCTTCTGACATTCAAAAAGGGTAGGAGGTAGCAGATTGATAGATAGGTCCATAGAACATTCTCTAATAAGAAAATCGAACTCCCGAAGTATGGGTGTAACTACGGCTGCAATCCATTCGGTAACAAATTGAATTTCATGAGGAATGGTAGAACCAAAAGCATATGAAAGGCTAAAGCTTGTCACTGACAGTTTATTATTGCCAGTTAAAACCCCATAGACGAAATTAATGAAGGTTGTTCTTCGCTCTTCTTCCACATTCAAATCTTCACCATACAAATCATGGTAGAAGATAGGTAGAGATGATTTGTAATCCAAGCGGATTCGATGAATTGAAGTCCAAACCTTTTCCCATCTTTTCGACAAAACAGAGGTTTTCACCGCCTCTCTTAACTCCAAAAAGAACAAAATGTCAGACAGAACATGGTCCGGTAAGCCGCTGATCCTATCCATGATCTATATGCGGTTGCTCTTTGGTTTTTTGCTCTGAACGGCCGTGGGTTATTGCTATTAGGGTTTCCTCTGAGCCATATTATTGAATGGCTTTGCTGTTATATACACATATGTTAGAGTAGAAAAAAGCTAAAATTACACATATTTTCTCGGTAAATTCCCTAATTGGATTAAAACTCTTCTTTTGGAGATCTAATCGGTATGGACTGAAATTCATGTGTTTGACAAATTTTTTGGAAAAGTAAAATTTATTATTAAATAGATTAAGTCATAAGTTACCATTACAAAGTTACCTAAAAAAAAGTCCAATATCATAGAAATTTTGGACAATCCTTTGAAAAAGACCCCAGCAAAGCAAAACTTTTGAAGTGTCAAAATTTGAAATTCACAAATTATTACAAATCAACAAAAACATCAAGCTTCCATCAACCAATAGCTTATTTGTTAGTATAAGATTTTATGTATAATTTTTTTTTCATGTTAGTACAAGATTATATATAATTTTTTGAATTCATTTGCAACCATGGTTCATGTGAGAATCCTTATTTTCATAAATATTGAACATTCAAATAAATTAAATTGGTCAATAAAATAGTGAATTATCGATATTGATGCAAAAAAAAACTTTCATACAAATGGGTTTGTGGGTCCACAAAAGTGCATACTCACTAAGATATACCTGAATCATCATAAATTGATGATATTTATTTCTAGATAAGTCATATTAATATAATTGAAGTCGGATTTGGCTTATCTTGCCAAATTGGGTTTGATTGGATAAAATGGGCAAAATTGTAATTTAACTCTTAAAGCCTCAATTTAATATGAGAAATATATCTTAAATAAATATTTTATTTTGTAATTTCTACTGGTTTGGGTGTTTGGAATTTGGATGTATGTTGTTATTGCTTTTATTGTGTTTTGAGAAAGTTTAATGAACTCTCTTATTTCTTTAATAATATAATTCACTGATTTAGCAAATAATAATAATAAAAAAAAAAAAACTTTTGTTTTGATTGCTATTCTACTGTTTTGATTGCTCCATATGTACCATTGATCTTGAGCAAAGGATTTGCGGACAGCTTTCTCACAAGCTTTGCAGTGTAAACGTACCTTCAATTCAACAGCCTGTGACATCAAAATAGGCTTAGTATTGAAGTGAATTAACTAGCTATTTAGGTAATAAAAGAAAAGAAATATGGGAAATTTAACAGGGAATCGAAAGACCTCCATGGTGTTTACTATAGTCTTACAGAATGAGAGGCTCGAGATGTATATATAGGGGTGATGGCGGTGGGTTGGGCGGTGACTGTAAAGTACTTGTTCTTCGATAAAGAAGGAAGAGTAGGCCATAGCAGGCGTCTGGAATGATTGCTCATTTCCTTTCATCATGGCTGATTATTGCACAAGTAATATGCGTTTGTGGACTGAGTGTATTAATTGCATCAAGCAAAGTCGTCTTTCATAAAATAAAAACAAGTCATCATTTGATCATAAAATCAATTCTGATATACATCATTTCCCTTTTGTTCTTCTTTTTTTTTTTTTTTTGTTTTAAAGAATATTGAAATGATTAAATAACAACTGGTTAAGAAATCATTTATATGTAATTTTTATTTTTTCTCGTGTTAATATAAGATTTTATATAATTCTTCGAATCCATTCGACCACATTGGTTCAAGAATCAAGATTGATAGCCTCTTTAACAGCAACTCCAGCAGGCTCTGAATTACAATAAGTAAGGCAAGCACTAAGACTTAGCAAGGCACCCCATAAAGTAGCATTGGGCATAGTAGTCATAGACCATTCTCATGCATCCATTGCGTGCAAGGAGATCAACCATGCGTCCATAATGCTCGAGTTATATAGTTTAGGATCAGTATGCTAATTTTGACTCATTGAGAAGAAAAAACTCTTGCCTTTCTTCAATCAACCTTGAATGAGTAGTACATATAAACTTGACAATTCATATTTATGTTGTGTAAAATACAAAAATTTGTATCAAAATTTATGTAAATATGCCAAAAACAACAGTTTTTTAAACTTCTGTTAAATTTATATACAATTTTCATTAAATTTTAACCAATGTCACCTCATATCATATTTTTTTTCCTTTTTTTTTGGTACCTTCATGTTATGTTAAGGATGGGTGGATCAACCAATCAAAATTGCATCATTCTCTCCCCTCTCTACCTCACTCCAGCTCCCTTTGAGTGGAATCATACACCAACTTGCATTAGTCTTGTATACTTCACTTCACTTCCCTTCTCCACATAAATTTTTGATAAGAACACTATCTTTTTTTTTTGTTACAAGAGGAATATTAAATAACTGGGGACGGGAGTGTTTAGATTCGAACCTAAAACTTACAATATGTCATAACTTATTCTTAACCACTAGGCCAAAAGGTTGTTGGCGATCAGAACACAATATCATTGTCAGAATTCAATTGCTTATAAGCTTTTAAATAGCCAATTCTGCAAGCTCCACTCATGAAGCTTGAAAAATTGGACATAGTCAAGGATAGCAATAAGGAAACACTATTAGAATAATAATAAACTGAATGTTTTGCTGTCATTCATTACTCTAAAGAACAAAATCACCTTAAAATTGTCGACTATTGTATGAGAAAAGTAAGCACTATGTTGATGACTATGAAAGATGAACCAACTTCGAAACAAATGAGTTGTCGGATTTGGTTATCAGAACTTGTGAAAACACTCATTACCGATCAGTCAGAATAATCAGAATAATCTGAGATATCTTCATTAAGTTTGGAAACAACGATCTCGCATCCAACCGAGGCCCTTGGAAACCCCAGCAATCTGCTATTCAAATCTTTGTCCCTTGAAAATGGAGTGGTGATAGCCATCTTTTTCAACACCTTTCCTTTATCCAGACAATATTCGATAATTTTCATCGCGTCTTCTATATTTAATCGGAAAGTCAATTCTATCGTCTCAAGGTGCAATACCAAACACTTTGGAACTGAATCTGGTTGGCTCCACCTCCACATGAATGATGGTGAGTCTACGTGATCCTGAGGAGACAAACATGCATGAAGGGGAAGAGTTCAATAGAAAACTAACTCATTTCAAGTGATGATCATATAAATTATCAAAACTTACATCAGAAAAGACTAAATGTTTCAAATTAGGTGACTTTTGAAGAATGCAATTAACAACATGTCTGTTTCTGCTGCAATCTCCTAACTTCAAATGGATCAGATTGCTGAACTCAGGTAAATTAGCATGCTCAACATCAGATATCTGCAGGAATTGTCACATACAAATATTATAAAGAATCAAACAATGAGTGCGAGTAACAACAAGGTTCAATTCTTTCTTTCCCTTGTACATCCTTATGAAAACCGAAAAGAAAAATAATGAATGCAAGTAAATTACAATAAAGAGAATAAAGAACTTACAACTATGTCATTAGTGGATAATTCAAGTTTCTGAACATTGGAGATGCCTTGGAAAAGCTCAACGCCTGATAAAGGGCTGGGATTTCTTATACTTGTCTCAGGGCCCGATAAAGGACCTGTAGAAATGTGTATCTTAGCTGAAACAAGAGAGGGTGAACAACTCATGCTAAAACCCAAAAGGGAGTATTCCACAAAATCTAGATATTCAAGTTTTGGTGCTTCAACAACATAACAGCGAAAGCAGGAAAAAGTTACTTCTCCGTTCATGAGCACTCTTAGAATCTTCAATGAAGGTGAGAAAACAAACAAGTTCTGGCTTTTATTATGTTTATGCAATAATTTAATTCTGTCCATTTCTAGTTCTTCAAGAACCGGGCAGCCTGATAAAACATTCTTCAATGAGTTTTCATCATCAAGTTGGACGCTAGCAAGATGGAGTTTCTCAAGCCTTGGAAGGCAGACTGTTTTGGGAACATCAAGACAGATATTCCTATCCCAATCAGTGCAATTTAACCTCAGAATTACAAGGTTCTGACATTCAAAAAGGGTAGGAGGCAGCTTGATAGGTGGGCTACTAATACTATAGCCAAAGCCATAACTAATAAGAAAATCGACCTTCCGAAGTTCGGGTGTAACTACAGCAGCAATCCATTCGGTAACATATTGAATTTCTCGAGGAATAGTTGAACCAAAAGCATATGAAAGGCTAAAGCTTGTCACCGACAGTTTGTTATTGCCAGTTAAAACCCCATTAACGAAATTAATGAAGTTTGTTCTTCGCTTATGCTGTTCTTTCATATAATAATCTTTATCAAACAAATCTTTCATATCTTTCATAGACAATTCTACCTCAACGAAATCATCGTAGAAGGAAGGTATACATGATTTGTTATCCAAGCGGATTCGATGAATTGAAGTCCAAACCTTTTCCCATCTTTTCGACAAAACAGAGGTTTTCACCGCCTCTCTTAACTCCAAAAAGGACAGAATGCGAGACAGAACTTTGTCAGGTAAGCCGCTGATCCTATCCTTTTCTTTGTCCGCCATGATCTCCATGCCTTGGCTCTTTGGTTTTTTGCTGTGAACGGCCATGGGTTATCGCTGTTAGGGTTTCTTTTGAAATGGCTTCGCTGTTTATAAATTTATATATACACAAACGGGTACGGGCTCGCCCGTTTAGGTTTTTTTTATTCGTATATATAGTTAGCTTTTTAATTATATTATTAATGTATTTTTATTTTCTATCAAAATAATACATGACATGATTCAATTATATTGTAATAAAAAAATATGAATTTTTATAATTTTACTTTAAATTCAAACCATGACATTATATATATAACTAAAATATTAAGAAAACAGATCTTGAAAAATTTTAATGTTTAATAGATATTTATGTTTTTTTAAGTTTATAATTACTTATTTTAAAATATTGCAAGTGAATTATAATTATATTTGGATTTTAATGGTATTTTTTGAAATTTTATTCTATTTTTATTGTATTTATTATAAAATTATAGAAAGAACACAAAGAGAGAGAGCAAGAAGAGAGATTTTCTCTTATTCTTCAAGTGTGTTCAATACATGGATGGTGAGCCTCTATTTATAGGTTTTACAAATACATGAATAAAGATGGAATTGAATAGTTACTTAATTAAGGGAAAGTTATAAACTTAATGAAGGGATAGTTACAAACTTAATGAAGGGAAAGTTATAAACTTAATGAAGGGGAAGTTATGAAGAGTATGAGGGATGAATGGACATCCATTATTTATGACTATTCATAACACTCCCCCTTGGATGTCCATTACTAAAGAATATGCCTCATTAAAACCTTACTAGGAAAAACCCTGTGGGACAAAAACCTAGTGAAGGAAAAAGAGTACATTATTCTTCAAAATACACATGAGATGCTGCCTCATTAAAAACCTTACCAGGAAAACCCAGTGGGACAAAACCATGGTTAAGGAAAAAAGAGTACAGCGTGTATTTACTCCCCCTCATGATTATATCATTTGAGATCTCTGAGTCGACGCAATCCAACATTGTGGACTAACTTCTCAAATGTAATGGTAGGAAGCGCCTTTGTTAATAAATCTGCCAAATTTTCACTTGAACGGATTTGTTGAACATTTATATCACCATTCTTCTGAAGGTCATGAGTGAAAAAGAACTTCGGTGAAATATGTTTTGTTCTATCACCTTTGATATATCCTTCCTTCAGTTGGGCGATGCATGCTGCATTATCCTCATATAAGACCGTTGGTGCCTCTTTTCTTGAAGATAAACCACAAGCTCCTCGTATGTGCTGAATTACAGACCTTAACCATACACATTCACGACTAGCCTCATGTTGTAAGATCCGATTTTTACAATACTGTAGAGTCTAAATTCATAAAATTGATAATGGAAATTAAATAAATAATGCATGTTAATTTCCAAAAGGGTGAAAAGCTCCTTAACTTGAGATGTGAATGGAGCCAAGTAGGTGAAATACTCGACGGGCGAGTACCGTGAAGTAACAGTTCGCCAATGGGCGATCTAGGTAAAGGTGTAATCGTCAATGGGTGAGCCAAAAAGATTTTTGCCAACGGGCGAGCAGTTAGCCAACGGTGATGGCGAATTGGATGGTGGTAAGGGCGAATAGGTGAGTTCGCCAACGTGTTGCTTATATCAGGGCAAGGTGGCGAGTTGAGCCATAATTGGTGAACCAATGGTGATTATGGGTAAGTATATGAAACAGTTCGCCAGTTGGCGAGTCGGATGTAATTGCCAAAATTAATGGCGAGTTGGACGAGACGTGGGCGAATATGTGTGCTCGCCAATGTGTGTGGTGAATCAAAACAAAGTGACGAACTGATTTAGTGTGGCGAGTTGATTGTTTTCCTTATTTGTTTGGCGAGTAGTTTAGTTCGCCAACTTCGTGGATAAGTGATGGCCGCTTGTGGCGAGGACTTGGAAATGCCAATGCATATATCGAGTAAAGTGGTCGTCCAGATAGATGGGAAAATGAAAACAGAATTCAACCTAACAGCCAAAATTGACTTGTAAGTGATACGGTTGAAGACAATTAATGGTGAAGAGGTTGAAGTCAGTAAGGAATTTACCTGATTGGTTGAGGAAGTAAACAAAGGCTGCAGTAGAAGAAAAAGCCGTGTGAAAGGGAGACTTCCACGCCACTTTGTGCTTTAGTTTTCTTCATGCATTAAAGGCATGAAGGACGTGAACAATGATGAAGGAAACAGGATAAGGGCCAGGCGGTGGCTATTGATTGGCTGAGAATGTTTATATAAGCAGAGACAATTGATGAAAAACGAGTTAGCCAATTTCAGTTTCTTCACGAGAGCTATTTCCCTGTTTCTTCCATTTCTCTGCCATGTTTGATCTACTGAGTTTCACTCTTCAGTTGGCTAAATCAGTAAACATGCTTATAAAACCTTTTTTTTTAGCCTGGTGAGCTGAAGGAATAAGTAAATAGAAGGCCAATATGAGACAGAAAACAAGTTGTTCTGGAAGTGCAGTTGGTTGAGGTGAGTTTCATATTTTCTGAGGTGTTCTTGATGTTCACTGATAGATTTCTATGATTTATACAGTAATAAACATAGATACAGTCTTGGTTTTAGTTAGATCCTTGGAAAATTGGAAAACAAGGAAAATTATGGAATAGGTGACGACAAGGGCGACTACAGTGATCGCCCATGTTTAAAATAGTAATCGCCAATGAGGCGAATAGATATTGAGTACTCGCCAAGGTAATTTTGTGGGCGAGAACGCCCAATTCTAGTAAAGTGAATGACGGGCGAGCTCAAATGCAAAGGCATTGGGCGAGAAGGATTGTGGGTGAACTTCCACAGTTAGCCAATGAAGGCTTCGTGAATAATGGCGGGCGAACTGACAAGTGGTAGCCATATGGTGAATGGCGAGCTCGTCTGGGCGAACTAGTAAAGCTCAGTTGGGCGAGTAGTCATTGATTTATTTCAATTCGTCCAAGTAATGGAAAAATATTTATAAAGGAAATATTAATGAAACTTATATAATTTGCAGCCAATAAATGGGAATGGCTATGGGCGAACAGAGAGCAGGGCGAAGCAAGGCTTCGTTTCTAACAGGTAAGGGAAGTGTGTGTGAAGTGATGCATGTCCTGTGGAGTAAATTTTATGAAAACATTAAGTTAAATGTTTTGTTTTCAGACATGCATGATTTTAAGAAGTTAATTGATAATTGTTTGATCGCGGGCGAGCTGATAGCCGCCTTTTTGCTGTTTTGTTGGGTGAAATGATACAGGGCGGGCGAGCGCTTTGTATGTTTTATGTTGGGCAAGCCCTTTGTGATTTATGTTGGGTGAATTGGTATTGGCGGGCGAACCAATCCCTTTTATACGTTTTAAACTCAATTCTATTTTTAAAGGGCGGGCGAACTTTCTTAATAGAAAGCTATAAGTTAAGCCAAATGGCGAGCTCTCTTTTATGAGAACTGGGCGAGTGCCCTTGTTTTAAAGAATAATACGGGTAAAGCCATAGTCGGGCGAACCCTTTTTAATGAGTTTGGGCGGGCGACCCTTGTTTTAAATGAAAAGCGGGCGAACTTTTATCAGCCAGCCGTCTTGTCAAGTTAGCCATGGGCGAGCTGCTTCCATGGGCAAGCCATATCGGGCGAGCTGACCATGGGCGAGCAGGTTTAAAACTTGAGATTATGGGCTGTTTTGGTGTTTTATTGTTTTATAAGAAATCAAATCATTTTGTGGAAATGATATATGAGATATAAAAGTTGATTTTGAGACTTTAGGCCCTGAGTTCATGCGTTACGTTGCGTGACCCATCTGGGGCGATGGCTCGGGTCATATAGACCGACGAGTGCACCCTAGGGCGTCACAGGGCTGATGGACCTGCCAAGTCATCAGCGGTCTCGAGGTCACTTGGCAAGTGGACCCGAGGACCCCTTTAGATTATGGCCATAGATCTGAGATAGCCGTGAGGGGCGATGGCCTACGGGTGCACCCCAAAAGCGGCAGGTTTCGTTCTCCCAAGGTGGAGGAGGAACGATGATAGCATGATTTATTTATTGCCTAGTCTCAACTTATCAGTTTCTATTTACTGTGAGGATTTGTTGAAATCCTCGATAGTGTTTACTACATTTTAAAGTAAACCGTTAGTCAGTGATTTAATGGTGTTTTAAGAGAGTTGTTTACTATATATCCACTGTCTTTTCTACTGGGTTATTGTTAAGAAAAGAACAAATGAGTTGTGATATATAGTTTTGCTTTATTTAAAGCAGCATATGTTTCCTTTACTGAGCGTATGAATCGCTCACCCCTTTGTTTTAACTCCACAGATAAGAAGTACCCGGAGTCGAGAGAATTAGTTCTCAGATGGGTATAGCTATGCTTAAAGCACTGAGGCATGGCACGTTAAACGTGACAGGTACGGTCTTTCCTCTTTTACATTTCAGACATGTGTATACAGTACTACCTTAGTGCAATAAAGGTTAATAGGGGATGTCAGATGTAAGGAAATATGAAAAGAAATTTCATATTCCATAATTAATAGATAAATGTTTATCATTTATCACTATTACTGTTGAATGTTAATGGCATCGCAGACAGCCCAACCGGTAAAGTTGTATGGAAATACGTGAAAAATGTGGTAACGGGATGTTACAGATTTAATGGTATCAGAGCTTGGGTTGGTCTGATGTCTATTGATGCCTTTAGCATGGGAAGTGTTGAGAAAGGTTAACATCCCCTGTAGTACTGTATAGTCTGAATGTATAGAGGAGTCGAATGACTGTGAAATGAATTAAGTGGTGAAATATGATGAAAGTTGACTATTAGGGGTTACTAATAGAGATAGTAATCCGGAAATTTTGCATGAGATAGGCGATCTTATCATCATTATGTCGGGTCTATTCGATAAGGTACAGTGAGGAACTCGGTGAGGGCCCCACCAGGACTTCTCTGTCCATATCGAATTAAGATCCTGAAAATGATGATATTGAGATAAAAAAAGGGGTAATATTAACATATAAGCCTTAAGATCGCGTGTTTGGAATTATATTGATGAGAGAGAAAATTTAAAGGGGAAATTATGAATATACCCCTATGTTAATATGTTATCTTTCAAAGTTATAAGGGATTGAATGGATTTAAAATACAAATTGATGGTGAAATAGTATGAGTATTTGATGGTATAAAGGATGAATTCTACTGTGGACCCCACTGATATATTGATAAGTAAGGCGACCCAGAGTATAAGTTATGAGAGGTCGCGAGATAGTCATACTTGTTGTGGATTTTGGGGTTTGAATTTAAAGTGAATTGGGTGAGAAATGATGTAAACTGGTTATATATACTCCTTATGTTTTAGGAGAATGGATATTAGTAGTGACTTGACATTTGAGGAAGTCAAGTGTTTGAGTCTGTGGATGAGAAAGAAAACTTTGAGGTAGGCGAACTCGAGCACGGTTGGAAGAACCGGGCATCGAGGTGATCGCCAAAGAGGATAGTATGGATGAGTAGCGATGTCACAGCAATCGTTGTCGATGGGCCCAAAAAGGGGGTTGCCATGGCCGATTGGGCTGGTCCGTTACGATATCCATAGAACCGTGGTATTATAAGATTTATGAGAAATACTCGATGGGCGAGAATTACATTGGGATAGCTCGCTAATGGGCGTGCAAATGTATGATCGCCAATGGTGTGGGCGAGTTAGATGATGGCGAGAACTAACACTAGTCCGCCAATATAACATGAATTGCTAAAAAGGGGCAAGGATACTGATCACCCAAATAATTTTAATGATGATCGCCCAAAGAGTATGGTGAGTAAGCTGATCAACAAATTTTGGTGTAAATCATAGCAAAGTGGCGAGAAGAGCGATCGCCAATGATATGAATCAAAGCAATGTGGTGAATAGAATAAAAGCTGTAATCGCCAAGAAAATGAAATGTCTCGTATTTGCCAAATGATAAAGTTGGCATCGAGATTTAGTTGACAAGCTTAGAGGTTGGTGAATTGAAATAGGAATTGTTTGTAAGTTCTTACCAGTGAATCAGTAGAGCTTGAGAAATTACTTGAGAGATTGATAAGTAAAGAATTAAACTAGTTTGGTATAACTGGTGAAAACGAAAACTTTACCGTTTAAAAAAAAAAAAAATGGGAGTACTACTCTCTACAGTCGCTTCTAGGTTCCGGAACAAGTATGGTATTCTAAAATACCTATCATATTCTATCTGGATCCCTAGCCGACTGTAGTATCCTTCCTATTTGTGTGCCTAGAGCCAACTAGGATGATTTTAAAAAGAGTAAACATGTATATTGATATCAGCAATATTGCTGTATAAGGTATGGAAAAACCTTATTGTTAAGTCAGTGACCATGAGTTGTAATTGAACTATGTATATTAGAGACGTGAGGTCTCGAAAGATTAAGTGGACATTGAAAATTGTCTGAATAAAAGATTTTACTACTTAAGTGAGGTTAAAGTGTGCTTATTGGCGTATAAAATTTATGAGTTTCACCTGTATAGCACAAATTAATTGTTGAAGAGTTTGTGGAATTTACTACCTTATTGATTCAATACTTAATTGGGAGAAAGTAGAAGTAAATGGGTATGTATGAATATAGTATTCAAAATGGTTACGAGATAGTAACAGTAAAATACTATATTAAGTGGGAAAACAATTGAGGTGATGAATGTAAAAGAATGAAATTGTCTTGAGAAGACAAATCATATGATGACTAGGAAACACACGTTATGAGGCAGTTCCCAAGTATATGAATAAATGTGATTTCCTCTGATCATTATGTAGTTATGGCTGGAATTAATGACAAGCCATGAAAGTGTCATACTCAGAGGAGCAGATACAAGAAGTACTGCTAATCTTGAAAATGATCACTAGAGATAAGAGATGTGATCGAGGGGAAGATGATTACCGAGACGTAATCGGTGACTAATATTAAGGTCTGCAAAAGAAAAGCCGTCCTAGATTAATCATGAAACAATCATTGTGAGGTGGTGAAGAATCCGAAAGAACCATGATGTTATATAAGTGATTATGGATTAAGTAACCAAATTATTTCACTTCTGCATCATCAGATTTCGGGATGTAATGAGTGCTTTAGTCGATATATATATTGGTGAAACAGAGAGGGAGTATGTGAAGTTCCAGTTAGTGGATACTTGTGATAGGGATTCCTGATTTGCCATATGCCTTGAGAGAATATTAAGAGGCTTTGAGATTCCGAAATTTTACTGTTAGCACTGCCTCAGATTGATATAGATATCCGAGCGCATTGTGTGGACGCTCCGGGATATATTGAGAGCGAGTGCGTGGTATTTTAGCGACTACTGGGACAATTACATACGAATGATTAAAATTTTAATCGACCAGCACTAAATGAGATGATAAGTGATAAATAGTATAGATGAGTTACTAACTCTCAAGAATGATAAAAGACTTGAGGGAGTGTAAATTGGTTTGAAAGAAGACACCCGAGATTCTTCAGGACCTTGAGAAAATTCGGGATGAGCGACCCACGAGTGGGTTGATTGCTCAACACCGGATAACATGTTGTGAGATGTGAACGAACAAGGTGGTCGTCAACACACTTGAGAGAATAATCCTAGAGCGCGGGAGAGCGTCAAAGGGATGATTATAGATGGCCTGAAGAGACGGGCAGTACTCTTAGAGACAATGAGGAGTATAAAGAGATATTCATGGTCTCATATTGGAGACGAGATTAAATAAGAGTTGAGAAGGTGATAAGGAAGAAAAATACCTATATTAGAGGTACTTCCTATACTCAGTGAAAAATTGAAAAGAATAAAATGCTATCTGGATAGTTGTGGATATATTAGTAAGTCTGCTCATTCCTTGATTTTGGAATTTGTTGAGCTAATTAATGCCTTGGCCGGATCATATATCAGGGAAATGGTGAGGTTTTACAGTATTCCAGTGAGCATTATAGTTGATAGGGAGTCCGGCTTCGTATCTCAGTGATGAGAGAGATTACAGGAAGCTATGGGATCCCGATTGAGTTTCGCACCACAGTTTATCCGCAGACTGAGAGACAGTCCGAGCGTATGATGTGGACGCTCGAGGATATGGTGTGAGCAAGTGCAGTTGATTTTACAGGCTCCTGGGATAATCCTCTACCCTGGCAGAGTTTGTTGATAATAATGGCCACAAGAGAGTATAGGCATAGCACTTGAAAGAGGTTATTTAGCAGACGATATAATCCACGATAGCATGCGAAATGGGAGACCGAAAACTATTTTCGACTTGATCGAACAGACTTCTTGAGATATACAAGAGGTTATGTATATTAAGGTCTCACCATTGAGATGCATAGTAAGAGGGAAATCGAGTTTCCGATGTATTGGATCGTCGGAGATCTTAGATCATATGAAAGACGTGCACTACCTCTCGAGTTGTCAGGAGTGCATAATGTATTTCATGTTTCAATAATGAGAAAGTACTATCCATATCCTTCTCACGTGATTCGAGATGAGTCCTAGAGATTAGAGAGGACATGAATTACGTTGAGAAATCGGTACAGATTTTGGATCGGAACGATAAGGTGTTATGATCTAAGATTTATTCTTTGATTGATGCTATGGCAGTATGAGGCTACTTGAGAATTGGAATGCCTTATGTGTACGAAATATACACAGCTTTCATACTGATAGATCTGGTTGAAATTTGGAGGACCAAATTTCTTAAGGTGGGGAGAAATGTAAGATCCGATTTTTACAATACTGTAGAGTCTAAATTCATAAAATTGATAATGGAAATTAAATAAATAATGCATGTTAATTTCCAAAAGGGTGAAAAGCTCCTTAACTTGAGATGTGAATGGAGCCAAGTAGGTGAAATACTCGACGGGCGAGTACCGTGAAGTAACAGTTCGCCAATGGGCGATCTAGGTAAAGGTGTAATCGTCAATGGGTGAGCCAAAAAGATTTTTGCCAACGGGCGAGCAGTTAGCCAACGGTGATGGCGAATTGGATGGTGGTAAGGGCGAATAGGTGAGTTCGCCAACGTGTTGCTTATATCAGGGCAAGGTGGCGAGTTGAGCCATAATTGGTGAACCAATGGTGATTATGGGTAAGTATATGAAACAGTTCGCCAGTTGGCGAGTCGGATGTAATTGCCAAAATTAATGGCGAGTTGGACGAGACGTGGGCGAATATGTGTGCTCGCCAATGTGTGTGGTGAATCAAAACAAAGTGACGAACTGATTTAGTGTGGCGAGTTGATTGTTTTCCTTATTTGTTTGGCGAGTAGTTTAGTTCGCCAACTTCGTGGATAAGTGATGGCCGCTTGTGGCGAGGACTTGGAAATGCCAATGCATATATCGAGTAAAGTGGTCGTCCAGATAGATGGGAAAATGAAAACAGAATTCAACCTAACAGCCAAAATTGACTTGTAAGTGATACGGTTGAAGACAATTAATGGTGAAGAGGTTGAAGTCAGTAAGGAATTTACCTGATTGGTTGAGGAAGTAAACAAAGGCTGCAGTAGAAGAAAAAGCCGTGTGAAAGGGAGACTTCCACGCCACTTTGTGCTTTAGTTTTCTTCATGCATTAAAGGCATGAAGGACGTGAACAATGATGAAGGAAACAGGATAAGGGCCAGGCGGTGGCTATTGATTGGCTGAGAATGTTTATATAAGCAGAGACAATTGATGAAAAACGAGTTAGCCAATTTCAGTTTCTTCACGAGAGCTATTTCCCTGTTTCTTCCATTTCTCTGCCATGTTTGATCTACTGAGTTTCACTCTTCAGTTGGCTAAATCAGTAAACATGCTTATAAAACCTTTTTTTTTAGCCTGGTGAGCTGAAGGAATAAGTAAATAGAAGGCCAATATGAGACAGAAAACAAGTTGTTCTGGAAGTGCAGTTGGTTGAGGTGAGTTTCATATTTTCTGAGGTGTTCTTGATGTTCACTGATAGATTTCTATGATTTATACAGTAATAAACATAGATACAGTCTTGGTTTTAGTTAGATCCTTGGAAAATTGGAAAACAAGGAAAATTATGGAATAGGTGACGACAAGGGCGACTACAGTGATCGCCCATGTTTAAAATAGTAATCGCCAATGAGGCGAATAGATATTGAGTACTCGCCAAGGTAATTTTGTGGGCGAGAACGCCCAATTCTAGTAAAGTGAATGACGGGCGAGCTCAAATGCAAAGGCATTGGGCGAGAAGGATTGTGGGTGAACTTCCACAGTTAGCCAATGAAGGCTTCGTGAATAATGGCGGGCGAACTGACAAGTGGTAGCCATATGGTGAATGGCGAGCTCGTCTGGGCGAACTAGTAAAGCTCAGTTGGGCGAGTAGTCATTGATTTATTTCAATTCGTCCAAGTAATGGAAAAATATTTATAAAGGAAATATTAATGAAACTTATATAATTTGCAGCCAATAAATGGGAATGGCTATGGGCGAACAGAGAGCAGGGCGAAGCAAGGCTTCGTTTCTAACAGGTAAGGGAAGTGTGTGTGAAGTGATGCATGTCCTGTGGAGTAAATTTTATGAAAACATTAAGTTAAATGTTTTGTTTTCAGACATGCATGATTTTAAGAAGTTAATTGATAATTGTTTGATCGCGGGCGAGCTGATAGCCGCCTTTTTGCTGTTTTGTTGGGTGAAATGATACAGGGCGGGCGAGCGCTTTGTATGTTTTATGTTGGGCAAGCCCTTTGTGATTTATGTTGGGTGAATTGGTATTGGCGGGCGAACCAATCCTTTTATACGTTTTAAACTCAATTCTATTTTTAAAGGGCGGGCGAACTTTCTTAATAGAAAGCTATAAGTTAAGCCAAATGGCGAGCTCTCTTTTATGAGAACTGGGCGAGTGCCCTTGTTTTAAAGAATAATACGGGTAAAGCCATAGTCGGGCGAACCCTTTTTAATGAGTTTGGGCGGGCGACCCTTGTTTTAAATGAAAAGCGGGCGAACTTTTATCAGCCAGCCGTCTTGTCAAGTTAGCCATGGGCGAGCTGCTTCCATGGGCAAGCCATATCGGGCGAGCTGACCATGGGCGAGCAGGTTTAAAACTTGAGATTATGGGCTGTTTTGGTGTTTTATTGTTTTATAAGAAATCAAATCATTTTGTGGAAATGATATATGAGATATAAAAGTTGATTTTGAGACTTTAGGCCCTGAGTTCATGCGTTACGTTGCGTGACCCATCTGGGGCGATGGCTCGGGTCATATAGACCGACGAGTGCACCCTAGGGCGTCACAGGGCTGATGGACCTGCCAAGTCATCAGCGGTCTCGAGGTCACTTGGCAAGTGGACCCGAGGACCCCTTTAGATTATGGCCATAGATCTGAGATAGCCGTGAGGGGCGATGGCCTACGGGTGCACCCCAAAAGCGGCAGGTTTCGTTCTCCCAAGGTGGAGGAGGAACGATGATAGCATGATTTATTTATTGCCTAGTCTCAACTTATCAGTTTCTATTTACTGTGAGGATTTGTTGAAATCCTCGATAGTGTTTACTACATTTTAAAGTAAACCGTTAGTCAGTGATTTAATGGTGTTTTAAGAGAGTTGTTTACTATATATCCACTGTCTTTTCTACTGGGTTATTGTTAAGAAAAGAACAAATGAGTTGTGATATATAGTTTTGCTTTATTTAAAGCAGCATATGTTTCCTTTACTGAGCGTATGAATCGCTCACCCCTTTGTTTTAACTCCACAGATAAGAAGTACCCGGAGTCGAGAGAATTAGTTCTCAGATGGGTATAGCTATGCTTAAAGCACTGAGGCATGGCACGTTAAACGTGACAGGTACGGTCTTTCCTCTTTTACATTTCAGACATGTGTATACAGTACTACCTTAGTGCAATAAAGGTTAATAGGGGATGTCAGATGTAAGGAAATATGAAAAGAAATTTCATATTCCATAATTAATAGATAAATGTTTATCATTTATCACTATTACTGTTGAATGTTAATGGCATCGCAGACAGTCCAACCGGTAAAGTTGTATGGAAATACGTGAAAAATGTGGTAACGGGATGTTACACATGTATTGCCAAAATTTCAGCATGATTAGAAGATGTGGCTACTATAGTTTGTTTCATGGAACGCCATGAAATGGCGGTGCCACCACATGTGAATACATATCCAGTTTGTGATCAAGCATTATGAGGATCAGATAGGTACCCTGCATCTACAAAACCAATCAAATCTGTTTTGGGTAGGTTAGGAAAATACAAACCCATATCCTTTGTACCTTCTAGGTAACGAAGTACATGTTTAATCCCATTCCAATGCCTTCGGGTTGGACAAGAGCTATATCTCGCTAATAAGTTAACAGAGAATGATATATCAGGTCGTGTATGACTAGCGAGATACATTAGTGCTCCAATTGCACTCAAGTATGGTACTTCAGGACCAAGAATCCCCTCATCATTTTCCCTAGGTCGAAACGGGTCTTTATTTACATCAAGTGACCTTACAACCATTGGGGTGCTCAACGGATGTGCTTTGTCCATATAAAATCGTTTTAGCACCTTTTCTATATAAGTTGTTTGATGCACAAGAATCCCATCCTTTAAATGTTCTATCTGTAACCCAAGACAAAATTTTGTCTTTCCAAGATCTTTCATCTCAAATTCTCTCTTCAAGTACTCTACTGCCTTTGAAATCTCTTCAGGAGTTCCAATGATATTCAGATCATCAACATATACTGCAACAATAACAAACTCAAATCTAGATCTCTTTATAAAAATGCATGGGCAAACGGGATCATTCTTATATCCCTCATTTAA
This sequence comes from Heritiera littoralis, assembly GCA_031772115.1. Taxonomy (NCBI): domain Eukaryota; kingdom Viridiplantae; phylum Streptophyta; class Magnoliopsida; order Malvales; family Malvaceae; genus Heritiera; species Heritiera littoralis. Next base: position 7,454,297 of record JAPDPK010000020.1, on the reverse strand, counting down.
CAAATATTCACTAAGGCGGTTATACCACATGCGACCAGATTGTTTTAATCCATATAGAGATCTGTTTAATTTGATTGAGTAATGTTCTCGAGAACTAGAATAACATTCTTCTGGCAGTTTAAATCCTTCTGGAAGTTTCATATAAATATCATTATCAAGTGGGCCGTACAAATAGGCTGTAACGACATCCATTAGACGCAAATCGAGTCCCTCTTTTATTGCCAGACTAATTAGAAATCGAAAAGTAGTCACATCCACCACAAGGGAGTGTGTCTCTTCATAATTAATACCAGGTCTTTGCGAAAAACCTTGTGCAACTAGACGTGCTTTATGTCTCACAATTTCACCTTTTTCATTTCGTTTTCGCACAAAGACCCATTTGTAACCCACTGGTTTTACACCATTAGGTGTACGGACTACTGGTCCAAAAACATTTCTCTTTTCAAGAGATTTCAATTCTGCCTCAATTGCGTCTTTCCATTTTGGCCAATCATGTCTATGCTTACATTCCTCAATAGACTTTGGTTCAAGATCCTCGTCATCATCCATAACATCTAGCGCTACATTGTATACAAAAACATCATCGACGTCGATTTTGTTTCGGTTCCATATTTTTCTTGACATGACATAATTTATCGAGATCTCTTCATTTTCAGTAATTTCAGGTACCTGACTTTCTTTTGAAATTGTAATTTTAGTCATGTCTAAGGGCTCTTCTGTAAACTCTTCAGGAGTTACAATTTCCTCGACCTGGCCATCTTGAATCTTTGCTCCCTTTCTTTTTCGAGGATTCTTATCTTTGGAACCAACTGGTCTACCACGCTTCAGGCGTGCTTTAGATTCATAGTCAACAAAAGGTTGTCCTTCTAGGACATCAATTTTAATTGGAGCATTAATAGCTGGTATATGTGACTTTGTCACTCTCTTTGGGTCAGTAAATGCGTCTGGCAATTGATTTGCTAAACTTTGTAAATGAATTATCTTTTGAACTTCTAGTTCGCATTGTTTTGTACGAGGATCAAGATGAGAAAATGATAATTCATTCCAACTTATCTCTTTTTCCAGCTGCCTATTTTCTCCCCCTAAGGTTGGGAAGACTGATTCATCAAAATGACAATCAGCAAATCTAGCTGTAAATAAATCCCCTGTTGATGGTTCTAAATATTTAATTATAGATGGGAATTCATATCCAACATATATTCCCAACCTCCTTTGAGGGCCCATCTTAGTACGTTGTGGTGGAGGAATTGGAACATATACAGCACATCCGAAAATTCTTAGATGGGAAATATTTGGTTCCTGACCAAAAACCAATTGTAAAGGGGAGGACTTATGATAACTTGTTGGCCTGATGCGAATTAGTGCTGCCGCATGTAAAATAGCATGACCCTAAGCAGAAATTGGGAGTTTTGATTCCATTAGTAATGGCCTTGCAATCAATTGAAGACGCTTAATAAATGATTCTGCAAGGCCATTTTGTGTATGAACATGTGCTACAAGATGTTCAATACTTATCCCAATAGACATACAATAATCATTGAAAGTTTGGGAAGTAAATTCACCAGCATTGTCAAGACGAATTGTCTTGATGGGATAATCTGGAAAATGTGCTCGTAATCTAATTAATTGAGCAAGTAACCTCGCAAACGCCAAGTTGCGAGTTGATAATAAAGATACATGTGACCACCTAGTTGATGCATCAATTAAAACCATAAAATATCTAAAAGGTCCACATGGTGGATGTATTGGTCCACATATATCACCTTGTATTCGTTCCAGAAAAGTAAGGGATTCAATCCCTATCTTAGCTGATGATGGTCGAACAATTAACTTGCCTTGAGAACAAGCAGCACATGGGAAATCTTTCGATTGAAGAATCTGCTGGCTCTTCAATGGATGTCCACATGAATTCTCAACTATTCTTCGCATCATTATCGATCCGGGATGGCCTAACCGGTCATGCCAAACAACAAAGTTATTGTGATCTGTAAGCTTTTGGTTAATGACCACATTTGTTTCAATTGTTTTAATTCTTGTGTAGTACAAACCGGAGGAAAAGGCCGGTAATTTTTCTAATACAATTTTATTACCCAAGATTATACTCGTAATGTGAAGGTACTCAATTTCTCCTTCACTTGTTGTCTCAATATGATATCCATTTCGGCGGATATCCTTAAAACTCAATAAATTTCTTTGAGACTTAGGAGAGTATAAAGCTTCATGAATTTCAAATTTTGTTCCTCCAGGCAAGAATATGTTAGCTCTTCCGGAGCCTTCTATCAATTTTGCACTACCCGATATAGTACTAACATTGGCCTCTTGCATTATCAAATAAGAAAAATATTTCTTATTCTTTAATATAGTGTGTGTAGTGGCACTATCTGCAAGACATATATCTCCACCACTCATCGCAAATCGAACCAGGAGAGTATTTATGTTCTTCATTGAAAATATATAACCAAATTAATAAAATATCTCATAAATAACCAAAACATAATGAAACATCTAAACATGACAAATACTTAATAATTAGAATCCTATTAATAAGAAGCATGCTTAAAATAAAGTCCAATGACATCTAAGTAAGATCTAAAAACTTTATTTTTGGACACTCTCATTTCCAATCAAATGGTCAATTTTTCCTTCAGAGTGTGAGAAAAAATCAGCAATATCTAGATGAGTGGCATCAACATAACCATAATCAAAATCATCATCTCCACAAACAAAATTTGTCTCATCTTTTCCATCATCACTAGCAAAATTAGTCTCTATCTTCTTCCCTTTATCTTTTAGTGATTGTTGATAGAGCTCGACAAGATGTTTTGGCGTACGACAGGTACGTGACCAATGGCCTTTGCCTCCACAACGATAGCACAAATTCTCCACAACCTTTTTGTCTTTCCCACTTTTATCTTTGCGTTTTCCATCCTTATGTTCCCATTTCTGGTAGGTATATGTGTTTTTGAAATGACCACCTCGACGATTATTACGTCCACGTCCACGTCCATGACCACGGCCATGACTACTGGCATGACCTCTGTTTTTTTCATTATATGTTGCTGCATTCACTGCAGGGGAATGGAGCAGATCCAGTTGGACGGGCTTCATGATTTTTCATCAATAGCTCATTATTTTGCTCAGCCACAAGGAGGCATGAAATCAATTCAGAGTACTTCTTAAAACCTTTTTCACGATATTGCTGCTGCAGGAGCATATTCGATGCATGAAAGGTGGAGAATGTTTTTTCCAACATATCCTCATCAGTGATCTTTTCTCCACATAACTTTAATTGAGAACTGATTCTAAACATAGCTAAGTTATATTCACTTACAGATTTAAAATCTTGTAATCTCAGATGCATCCAATCATAACGAGCTTTAGGGAGTATCACAGTTTTCTGGTGGTCATATCTTTCCTTTAGACTAGTCCAAAGAATAAGTGGGTCTTTAATAGTCAGATATTCAATTTTAAGTCCCTCGTGGAGGTGATGACGAAGAAATATCATCGCTTTAGCCTTATCTTGACTAGATGCTTTGTTCCCTTCTTTGATGGTATCACCGAGACCATTTGCATCTAGATGAATTTCAGCATCTAACACCCATGATAAATAGTTCTTTCCCGTAATGTCAAGAGCCACAAATTCAAGTTTTGCAAGGTTTGACATTATGAACTATCACAAGTATATTTAATAAGTTAGGAGAAAATAATTAACAAAAATTCAACAACTGGACAATTAGTAAATAAAAATAGTTTCATTACCGTAAAAGAAGAGATAGATAATTGTGATTGAAGGCCTATTCTCCAAATCTCTCACGGGTTTTTAGAGTCTCGTGCTGATAACGTATTATAAAATTATAGAAAGAACACAAAGAGAGAGAGCAAGAAGAGAGATTTTCTCTTATTCTTCAAGTGTGTTCAATACATAGATGGTGAGCCTCTATTTATAGGTTTTACAAATACATGAATAAAGATGGAATTGAATAGTTACTTAATTAAGGGAAAGTTATAAACTTAATGAAGGGATAGTTACAAACTTAATGAAGGGAAAGTTATAAACTTAATGAAGGGAAAGTTATGAAGAGTATGAGGGATGAATGGACAAGTTACTTAATTAAGGGAAAGTTATAAACTTAATGAAGGGATAGTTACAAACTTAATGAAGGGAAAGTTATAAACTTAATGAAGGGAAAGTTATGAAGAGTATGAGGGATGAATGGACATCCATTATTTATGACTATTCATAACAGTATTTTATTTTTTTACAAAAAATTACTTTGCTAGTGGGCTGGCCTGCCCCAAACAAAAAATGAATTGGATTTATAAAATTTGGCACGTTTAACCTCGCATCCATACAGGTCGGCCCGTACCGCCCCACATCCCTATGGGGTATGTATGCTTCGCATCAAGTGATCATAAGCCATTCTCACGCATCGATCCATTGTGCGTGCAAGCAGATCAAAGAAGCCCATAATGCTCAAGTTAATTTAGGATCAGTATTTTGGCTCACTGAGGCAAAAAAACTCTTGCATTTTTTTGACCAACTCTGAATGAGCAGGATATATAAATTTGACTATTCGTATTTATATAATATAAAATATGAAATTTTTTTATTAAAATTTACGTCAATACGTCAAACCATTTTTTTTATTTAGATTTTGCCAATTTTATCAAATTTTAATCAATATCAGTTTCTTGCCATATTTTTCTGTATTTTTAATATGGTACCATCATGTTATGTTAAGGATCTACGAATCAATCTATAAAAGTTGCATCATTCTCTCTCCTTTCTACTTCACTCGATCTCTCTTTGAATAGAATCACACACCAACTTGCATTACTCTTACATACTTTACCTCCTTTCCCCACATAAATTTTTTTGGCAATAACACAATATCATTATCAGAATTCAATTGTTTATTAGCTTTTCAATAGCCAATTCTGCAATCTCCGTTTCATGGAGCTTGAAAGAATCGTCCATAGTCATGGATAGCAATAAGGAAACACTATCACAATAATAACAAAATGAATGTTGGTTGTGGATGTACCAAGGAAGGATGTTTGTAATGCTTGTTTATTTTTCGGTTCAGTAGGAGTTCATGACTCCATCGCTGATGATCTGTTGGGCTTTATAGTTGGTTGGAGGTTGATGCGCTAACTGATTGGAAAAAGAAAGTGGGATGTAACATTAAATCAGATTTTAAGATCACTATCATGGTGTTTAAGGTGGAAGTCCGACCACGGAGATTATAAGATTTCTTCCCGAATTTTGGTTTCATTATGGTTTGTTGATAAGTGATTAAGGGTAAATACTTTGATAAAGGAGGGTGTAGAGTGTACTGCCATGGTTATGGCTTGGGATAAATTTTTGGACTTTATTCTACTGGTTCGGGTGTTTGGATGTATGTTGTTATTGCTTTTATAGTGTTTTGAGTTGTTATTGCTTTTATAGTGTTTTGAGAAGGTTTAATGAACTCTCTTATTTCTTTAATAATATAATTCACTGATTTAGCAAATAATAATACTAATAATAATAAAATGAACGTTTTTCTGTCATTCATCACTCTAAAGAACAAAATCAACAATAAATTTGTAGACTAGTACTGTATGAGAAAAGCAAGCACAATGTTGATGATTATTGGAGATATATCAACTTCTAAGCAGATGAGCTGTCGTGTTTGGCTATCAGAACTTGTGAAGACACTCGTTAACGATCAGTCATAATAATCTGAGAAATAATCTGACATACCGGGCAGTATGGAAACCACGATCTGGCATTCGACCGAGGCCCTTCGGAACCCCATCAATCTGCTGTCAAAATCTTTCTCATTCGAAAATGAAGTGGCGATAGCCATCTTTTTCAACACCTTTCCTTTATCCAGAAAATATTCGATAATCTTCATTGCATCTTCTATATTAAATCTGACACTAATTTCTATCGTCTCAAGGTGCAATACCAAACACTTTGGAACTGAATCTGGTTGGCTCCACATGAATGATGGTGAGTCTACGTGATCCTGAGGAGACAAACATGCATGAAGGGGAAAAGTTCAATAGAAAACTAACTCATTTCAAGTGATGATCATATAAATCAAGGGCGGAGCCCCTTGAGGGCCAGTGGGGGCTTTCCAAAAAAAACTTTTAAAATTATGTTTTAAATAATTAAAAATTTTATAACTTGTTAAATTTTATTTGATTTATGCAACTTTTTAAGTTGAATTTCAAAATTGACTTATCGATATGCATTTTAATATTAAATTTTTAGAGTTAAAAACTTAAGTATCTTATTATAATAATGGTTGAAACTAAAAAAGATAATGTATCCATTAATTTACTTGTTGTTGACATTGTTACTTATTCTATTGAATAGAAAGAAAATTTTCATTAATGAATATCTTGAAAAATCATTTGTGCAATCAAATAAGAGATAAATGATTAAATGATAGTTTAATTATATATATTGAAAAATATGTGTTTAAAAGTATCAATAACGAAATTATTGTGTAACGTTTTCAAAATATAAATCTATGTCAAAAATAATTAAATTTTTTTTAATAGTATTATTTTTATTGTTATTTTTTCATAATTTATTATATATGATTAAGCTCCCACTAAATAAAATCTCTAGCTCCGCGACTGATATAAATTATCAGAACTTACCTCAGAAAAGACTAAATGTTTCAAATTAGGTGGCTTTTGAAGAATGCAATTAACAACAGATCTGTTTCTGCTGCAATTTCCTATCTTCAAATGGATCAGATTGCTGAATTCAGGTATTTTAGCAATCTCATCCTCAGACAACTGCAGGAATTCACATACAAAAATTATAAAGAATCAAGCAATGAGTGCAAGTAAAAACAACGTTCAATTCTTTCTTTCCCTTATACGACCTTATGAAAACCGAAAAGAAAAATAATGAATACAAGTAAATTACAATAAAGAGGATAAAGAACTTACAGTTATGTTATTAGTGGATAATTCAAGGTTCTGAATATTGGAGATGCCTTGGAAAAGCTTAACGACTGATAAAGTGCTGGGATTGCTTAAACTTGTAGAAATATGTATTTCAGCTGAAACTAGAGAGGGTGAAGAACTCATGCTAAAACCCAACAGGCAGGGGTATTGCATAAGATCTAGATATTCAAGTTTCGGTGCTTCAACAACATAATAGCAAAAACCTGCGAAACATACTTCGCCGTACATGTGCACTCTTAGAAGTTTCAATGAAGGTGAAAAAACAAACAAGTTTTGGCTTTTATTATCTTTAGCCAATAATTTTATATTTTGCATGACTAGTTCTTCAAGAACTGGGCAGCCTGATAAGAGATTTTTTAATGAGTTTTCATCCTCAAATTGGACGCTAGCAAGATGGAGCTTCGCAAGCCTGGAAAGGCAGACTATTTCTGGGACCTTAAGACAAATATCAGTAATCGAGAACTTGCAACTTAATCTCAGGATTTCAAGCTTTGGACATTCGAAAAGAGTTGGAGGCAGCAGATTGATAGATAGGACCATAGAACCATCTCTAATAAGAAAATCAAACTCCTGAAGTTTGGGTGTTACTACGGCAGCAATCCATTTTTTAAGATACATAATTTCTCGAGAAAGATTAAAACCAAAAACATACGAAAGGCTAAAGCTTGTCACCGACAGTTTACTATTGCCAGTCAAAACCCTATCGACGAAATTATTGAAGCTTCTTCTTCGCTTCTCCACTACTTCCCTAGAAGAAAATCTGTCATGTAGACATGATTTGTTATCCAGGCGGATTCGATGAATTAAGGTCCAAACCTTTTCCCATCTTTTCGACAAAACAGAGGTCTTCACCGCCTCTCCTAACTCCAAAAAGGACAGAATGTCAGACAGAAGATCGTCTGGTATGCCGCTGATCCTATCCGCCATGATGTCCATGCCGCGGCTCTTTGGTTTTTTGCTCTGAACAGCCATGGATTATTGCTATTATGGTTTCTTTTGAGGCATATTACTGAATGGCTTTGCTGTTTATATATACACACACGTTAGAGTAATAAAATCCTAACATTACACATATTTTTTCGAAAATTTTCCTAATTGGATTAGAACTCGTCTATTGGAGATCTAATCGGTATAGACTGAAATTCTTGTATTTGACCAAAAACCTTTTTTTTTGTGAAAAATAAAAATATTATATTATTAAATAGATTAAGTCATAATTTACCATTAGAAAATTACCTAAAAACCAGTCCGCATGATAGAAATTTCGAATAATATTTTGACCAACACCGGAGCAAAGTAAAACTTTTTAAGAGTGTAAATTTGAGATTCACAAATTCTTACAAATTAAGGAAAACATCAATCTTCCATGTTAGTATAAGATTTTATATATAATTTTTAGTTCTTCTCATTTTTTTTTGAAAATTAAATAGATTATTATTAATTGAAAGCGAAATAGATCACAACCAAGTCATTTGAGTTTCGAAGAACTCTTAATTTTGCAAGATGAATGGCAAGATGAATGGTCTCTCTAAAAACATGAACAAAAGAAATAGATCCAAGATATGAGTAAAGATTATGAAGCTTGTTGAGTAAGTTATTGTATTTTCACGAGCTTTCATTGATCTTATTTATCCAATAAACCACCACTTTGGAGTCTGTTTCAATAATAATACGAGGTTGAGAAGAAATTTTGGCTTTAGCTATGATGGAAAGAGCCTCAACAACAGCCAAGACTTCAACAAGGTTCAAATCTGCGATGCCAATACTTTTTGAAAACAGTATCAAAATATGGCCATGATGATTACGCACTACTCCTCCAATTCTAGTTGGGCCTGGTTTACTTATCGAAGATCCGTCAACATTAAATTTCCAAGCTAAATTAGGAGTGGATCGATTAGAATTTTTTCACGCTTTTTTTTGCAGAGGAGTTTCTGTAGTGTGCCATTGAAAACTATTGGTAATGATTTGGGGTGAGGTTGTTTTTCTGTCGTGAGAATGCTAGCTGCTGTTATGAAGAGTTTTATTTTTGGTGGTTACAGATAAAGGTCAGAGTGGTTTCTTGTGATCCTTGCATCCGTTTCTTTAATTTGGCTGTTTATCTATGTGGATAAGGTCATTTGTTGTTTATCCCTATGGCATTTTCTATTTTCTGAGGCAATTTTTGTGGTAATTGCTCTTCTGGTAGAAGCTTTTGCTTGCTGTCCTCTTTTTTTTTTTGGTTCATTCAGCTGTCCTCTTGTCTTCGGTTTGGTTGTTTTTCAATTTTGCTGTTTTTTGACCTCGTTGTGCAGGGATTGAACACTTGTATTTTTCTTTGTTAATGAATTATGTTGGCTAAGCAAAAAAAAAAAAAAAAACATTGAATTTCCAAGAACCAATCAGTGGTGGAATCCAAGAGATGTTTGTTCTACAAGATCTTGTATTGGGTGTGAGAAAAATATCCTGAATGTTGTTCTGCAAGATCTTTCTTCAACTTTTTTTGTAATTTTAAATAATATTGAAATGATTAAATAACAACTCATTGAGACATCATTTGTTTATAAATTTTCTTTTTTCTCATGTTAGTATAAGATATTATATATAATTTTTTGAACCATTTAACAACAATGGTTCAAGAATCAAGATCGATAATTAAGTTCTTTAACAGCAAGTTCCGCATGCTTTAGATCACCATAAGTACGGCAAGCACTGCCATTGAGCAAGCCACCCCATTTTGGGCATGGTAGTCATAGACCATCCTCATGCATCCATTGCGTGCAAGGAGATCAACCATGCATCCATAATGCTCAAGTTAATTTAGGATTAGTATGCTAATTTTGGCTCATGAAGGCTAAAAACTCTTGCTTTCTATCAACCATAAATGAGCAGGACATATAAATTTAACAATTTATGTATATAATTTGTGATTTTTGTCGTATAAAATACGAAATTTTATGTCAAAATTTATGTTAACACATAAAATACAATAATTTTTTAATTTTTACTAAATTTATATACAATTTTTATCAAAATTTAATAGATGTCACCATCATGTCATATTTTTTTTATCTCTTTTATATGATACCACCAAGTGTTGAGTCAACATATAAACGTTGCATCATTCTCTCCCCTTTCTAACTAACTTCATCTCCGTTTGAGTAGAATCATACGCCAACTTACATTATTCTTATATACTACACCTCCCTTCCCCCACATAATTTTTTTGACAAATAACACAATATCGTTATCAGAATTCAATTGTTTATAAGCTTTTGAATAGCCAATTCTGCAATCTTCATTCATGGAGCTTGAAAGAATCGGACAAAGTCATGGATAGCAATAAAGAAACACTGTTACATTTCCTAAATATCTCCTTAACTAGCACTTGTGAAGACACTAGTTAACAATCGTTGTTATAATCCATCATAGGAAATGTAGAAACCCGGCATTCGATGGAGGCCCTCGGGAACCCCATCAATATGCTGTCCTCAACTGGAATTGCAGTGGTGATAGCCATCTTTTTCAACACCTTTCCTTTGTCCAGAAGATATTCGATGATCTTCATCGCATCATCTATATTATATCGGACACTAATTTCTGTTGTCTCAAGGTGCAATTCCAAACACTTTGGGACCGAGTCTGGTTGGCTCCAAATGAATGGTTCAGTGCTGAAGTAATCCTGAGGAGACATAGTAACATACATAAAAAGTAAAAAGTCATGGCAAAACTAACTATTTCACGTAGAAATCCAATTCCAACCCATGATATATTGTTCATTTTAATTCAAAAATCTCACAATAATATAAGCTCTAGTCTTTGCATATATATCATAGTACAATATTACAGTATTGAGATTTAGGCGTTACATTCCATGTGATGATCATATGAAATTATCAAAACTTACCTCATCAAAGACTAAATGTTTCAAATTAGGTGACCTTTGAAGAATGCAATTAACAATACGCCTATTTATGTTGCAATGTCCCATCTTCAAATGGATCAGATTGCGAAACTCAGCTAAATTAACTAACTCATCCTCATACATCTGTAAGAATTGTCACAACAAAAATTATAAAGAATAAAGTACAATAAATCCATCAAATAACAAAAGTGAGTAACAATCAAGATTTGACTTAACTATTATTTGATGTCCTTCAAAAAATCTAAAGTTCAATTCACTACCTCTTATAATAAAGAAAATAAGGTATGTAACAGTTTTTTCTTTATAAAAGCCACTATTTAAATTTAAAATTGTTTCATTTTCTTGTAATGTTATACATCTCTATAAAAAAAAAAAGAAACAGATAATGAATGTGAGTAAATTAGATAAAAAGGATAAAGAACTTACAAATATGTCATAAGTGGATAATTCAAGTTTTTGAACATTAGATATGCTTCGAAAAAGCCCAATGAGTGATAAAGGGCTACCATTACTTCTAAGTGTAGCCATATGTATTCTAGCTGAAACTATAGAGGGTGAAAAACTCATGCTGAAACCCGACGGGCCGTAATCCTCAAGATCCAGATGCTCAAGTTTTGGTGCTTCAACAACATAGCCAAATCCGGGAAGACATAAGTCATGGTATGTATCCGCTCTTAGAATCTTCAATGAAGTTGAGAAAACAAACAAGTTCCTGTTTTTATTATCATTATCCAACAATACAATTCCTCCCATGACTAGTTCTTCAAGAACCGGACAGCCTGATAAAAGATTCTTCAATGAGTTCTCATCCTCAAGTATGATGCGGACAAGGTGGAGTTTCGCAAGCTTTGAAAAGCAAACTGTTTTGGGGACCTTAAGACAAATATCAACCATCGAATGCTTCCAAACTAATTTCAGTATTTCGAGCTTTTGACATTCGAAAAGGGATGGAGGCAGCAGATTGGTAGGTTGGTCCATATAACCATCTTCGTACATATAATATTCTCTAATAAGAAAATCAAACTTCTGAAGTTTGGGTGTAACAACGGCAGCAATCCATTCGGTAAGGTATTGAATTTCTCGAGTAAGACGAAACCCAAAAGCATATGAAAGGCTAAAGCTTGTCACGGACAAGCTACTATTACTGCCAATTAAAACCCCATTGACGAAATTATTGAAGCTTGTTCTTCGCTTCTCCTCTTCTTCCCAAGAAGAATATCCGTCAGACAAATCTTTGATGAACTCACGTAGACATGATTTGTTATCCAAGCAGATTCGATGAATTGAAGTCCAAACCTTTTCCCATCTTTTCGACAAGACAGTGGTTTTCACCGCCTCTTTTAACTCTAAAAGGGACAGAATGTGAGACAGAACATCGTCTGGTAAGCTGCTGATCCTATCCTCTCCTTTGTCCGCCATTATCTCCAGGTGTTGGCTCTTTGTCTTTGTGTTGTGAAAAACCATGCGTTATTGGGGTTTCTTTTGATGCATATTATCGAATGGCTTTGCTGTTTATCTACACACACGTTAGAGATCTAATCGGTATGGATTTATATCCATGTGGATGACAATTTCTTTTGAAAGGCAAAATTTTATTATTAAATATATAGATTAAATAGATTAAGGCATAAGTTACAATTACAAAATTACCCCAAAAAAACAATCCATGGAAGAAATCCCAAGCGATATTTTGACAAGCATTTGACCCAAACAAAACTTTCTAAAAGTCTAAAATTGAGATTCACAAGTTAATACAAATTAACATAAACTTCAAGCTTCCACCCAACAATAGCTTCCACTCAAACTTTTAGAGCTTTCTCTTCAACTCATCGATAGAAATTCGAGCAAGAAATAATTAACACCAAACTACTAAATTTTGAGATCTATTCACCCTCATCTTTTGCCAAGTTGTCGGCCAAGAAATTGGCCTCTCTACAGATTTTAGGGAATTGATATATGATTTTCATAGAACATACCTCTAATTATATATGGTTTTAGGTAGGCTTTTTAGTCATCTATTGTATCAAAAGAAAAGTTATATATGCTGGAATTGAATAGAATTGAGAAGGGCTTTAGAATAATTTCTCTTTTCCTTCTTGCTTCATGTTAACAACACTCTACCAAAATTATAAAGTTTAGGGTTTTGGTATTTGGTGGAACACAAAATAAGTATTTAAAAGGAGGGAAAGGAAGACTATTTCAGATTGTAAAATCATCAAAACCATATAGTACAAAGATGGTATATAATCACCCTGCTGTGCTTTGTCCCATTGCTTTCCTGACACTCTTTTCCCTCATCAATACTCTTATCTTCTCTACCTCATCCCATCTCCCTTCTTCCGCATAAATATTTGATAACAATACATAATTACCTGAATTCCATGGTTGAAGATCGATAAGCTCTTTAACAGCAAGTTCTGCAAGCTCTAGTTCACCGTATGTACGGCAAGCACTGAGCAAAGAACCCCATAAAGTAGCATTGGGCATAATATGCATGCTTCTAATCAAGTCATAAGCCATTCTCACATGTCCATTGCGTGCAAGGAGATCAACCATGCATCCGTAATGCTCAAGTTTAGGATCAATATGGTAATTTTCACTCATTGAAGCAAACAACTCCTGCCCTTTTTCGAGCAACCCTGCATGTGCACAGCATGTTAGCACACCTATAAAAGTCATATCGTTAGGCCTCTCACCTATGTTCATCATCTCCTGAAACAACTCCACTCCAAGTTCCCCTCTTCCATGAAAAGCTAGACCAGAGATCATCACATTCCAAGACACAACATTTTTACGAGGCATATCATTGAAAATCTGAAGTGAAGTTTCCAAATTTCCACATTTACTATAAAAATCCACCAATGCATTTCCCACAGATACCACATTTTGATATAGCCTACTTGATTCAGCGTAAGAATGAATCCATTGCCCAACATCAGAAGCCCCTAGATGAGCACAAATAGGCAATACAATAACTACAGTAGCCTCATCTGGTTCGAACCCCAGCTCCCTCATTTCGTGAAAAAGTGCCAAAGCTTCACTCTGCCTCCCACTCTGCGCCAAGCTGGAAATCATTGAATTCCATGAAACTACACTCCTCTCGCTCATCTGCTTAAATAAACTTAATCCCATATCAACATCCCCTCTCTTACAATACCCACGAATCATCAAATTCCAAATGATCACATCCCTGTGAGACATTCCATCAAACACCTTCTTTGCTTCCTCCATTCTCCCACTAGAGCTGTATAATTCCACAACCCCAATCTGAACCGAACCAAAACGCTCGAACCCAGATTTAATTACTTCCCCATGAATGCATTGTCCGACTCTTACGTCAGCAAGACCCGAACATGCCTTGAGCAAAGGCGAAAACGTGTATTCATCAGGCCAAATTCCGTGAGTTTTTAGTAAAGAAAACAAGGTAATAGCATCTTCAAAGGGACCATTAAGGGAATACCCTTTGACCATGGAGTTAAAAAGAAAAATGTTGGGGTTGTGGGTTTGCAAAAACACAAGATTCGCATAGTCCATTTTATTGAGGTGACCGCAAACAGAGACAAAGTGGGAAAGGATTTGGTTGGATTGGTGAAGGCATTGACGGAGGAAATGAGCATGGATTTCACGGAGGTATATTCGGGTTTTGTGGCCATGGAGGAGACGGAGGATCTTTCGCTCCAGCTGCAGCGAAGGCTTGCTCATTCTGGTCTGTTCCTGTATCGCAAGTGTTTGCCGAAATTTCAAGAGGTTAGGTTGGGCTTGGCGGGAAGTGAAAGTAACTGCATTTTAAAAGCTAACGGACCCTGCCCTATCTCGGGCTATCAGAACAATATGGATATCAGATTCTTCTTGAAATAAAAGAAAATTACGGTCTAAAGTAGTCCCTTTCTTAGCCAAAGCCTCCGCACAGAAGGAAAGAGTACGACAGAGGATTCGCAATTCTAGATTACCTAATTTTTACAAACATCTTTAAGACATGATATACATATTGAACAAATCCTTAGAGATTGCGAATTCAAGAGTAGAGACATATCATGAATAAATATCATTACTTATCAGACCAAACTCAACTTTCCTCATGAAATACTGCATGAAAGCTCAAGGTGATGAAGGATAAACTGAAAGTTATTGCATTGAATTGAAACAACAGAATATAGAATGTTCCAGCACTCAGGAACCTGAGGTAATAAATTACATTGAGCCATCATACATGGATGAAACATGTCAAGCAATTTTTACTTTTCTTTCCTTCCGAATATCAGTCAATACAGAGCACTGGAAAACCTTAAAAGTCAATCTCCAAAAGGCTAAATACCTAAAGTAATGGAGTTGTCTATCATTTAAGAACAGTAATGTTACAAAAACAAACATGATCACTTCTTAGATGATCGGAAACCGCCAAATCCCATCATAGCCGCCACATCAGGATCCATTTCAGGTTCCTCTTCTGCTGCCTTCTCTTTCTATAAGAAAACAATAATAAGAAAGTTAAAAACAGAATCTAGGAAACATCTTGGAGCTGAAAAAAGTGTGCTTACTAATTAACATCTCAATACGAAAAGAAAAAACCTAATGACCAAACGACTGAGTAATCATCAAATCCAACTACTGACCTTTTTCTCTTTCTTTCTTTCTCGTCGTTGGCGCTTTCGCTCTTCCTCTTCTTCTTGCTGTTTGATGATCCGTTCATCAAGATCTACACAAAAAAAAAAAGGAAAAAGAAGGGGGAAACAGTTGAGACATCAATCATCTTGAACTCAGCTATAATCAAATTACAACTAGTTGGGCACTGAAACAAGACTTACCTTGCTCTGAGAAGCTGCCAGGTTCTTTTCGCTTTTTTAATTGTTCAAATCGCTCCTGAACCTGCAACCCGCATGCAAGCAAACTAATAGGAAACTGACCATGTGCAAGGTTACAACTCTCTTTTGGCCTCTATAATTCATATCCCACGTTCTATTTTTGACTATCTTAAGTAAATATAACCAATGGTAAATTCATCCTTTTTGTTTCACAAAAGGACATATAACCTTTTCCTCTATTTATACATTTAATAGAAGCTCCAATCCACCCAGCATTTTGCCAATAATATTCGTAAACTCTTACTCAGGCACTCCAAAGGAGTAAATGTTTATTAGATTGCATTTTCTATGCATTACTAAATAACTTCTAATATTAAAATATCAAAATAAGGAATACACGGTTCTTAAGTCAACAACTTGAACCAATATGTGCATAAAAACACAACAAAAACTCTCCAACTGAGTACCTGTTTAAGGCTTGCCCGTTCTACTCGCATGGACATACCTAAAGCTCTTTGATCTGAAAAATAGAGCAAAGAGGGGCCATTAGATTAATGAAAAACTAATGTGAATATATATGTCAACACACATCCATAAGATGATAAAACAAGAATCTTTTGAATTCCACATACGTTTCTTCCCATTGATGTGATCCAAGTAGTTTGCAGAATCTTTTACTACACACTCGCAAACTGAGCAATAGTATCCGGCCTGCAAAGAATCATTTTAATCAACACGTGACTTATCACCAAGGTAAATAAAAAGGTGGTAACAAACAGAGATCAATAAAAATCAGAAAGCATGAAAATTTGCCATTAGGCCAACTTGCATTTCATGTCCTTTGTTCAAAAATGATAAATCAAACATTCATTGATGTGGAACTAATACCAAACTAAACAATCAAATGCTCATTCATACAGCAAGAGAAACATACTGCTGTTTCTTCATTACCCTCCTAAGCCTTATTCCATATGTTGATAAAAGAGTAACACATTCAACAAGTTGAAATCAAGTTAAGTCTATTGAAAATTGGGTTGACACGAGTTTGCTCCTAAAGTGCACAAGGTATTGACAATCATACAGCAAAATACACTTTGATTCAAGAAAACCACAATGACTCAGAGATCAGAAAACCATGTATAGGATTCCCTACGAGCTAAACGAATCAATGAACAACAACCAGCTAAGCTTGTAATTCGAGAAATGCAATTTGCAATGAACAATGAACGGCAGATCCCTGAAAAACACAGTAGTATCATAAGTTCAAATAACAAAGAAAATTATTAGAAATTACCTGCTGACTTAAGGGTGCTACTGGAGTAACAACCTGCAAAATATAGATATTAAAACAAGATGGTGTAATATAAACACGAATTACAAATTACGATTTCGTTTAATCCAAGCAATTATACTAACCTGGGTTTTACCCAATCGAGAATCGAGATCAACTTCATAATCCCTATGCTTCAAGGGTTTCCTTTGCACTGGAGGACCTTTTGCTGTACATATATTCAATTTTCACTATGCAAATTCAATTTCTTAAATTCAAACAAAAATGCTAACAATTAAGAAGCTAATCAGATAAAAAAATGACCCACCTTTGGATTTACTTCGCCCTTCGGCTTCCTGAATCAAAAATCAATTTTTTCAAAAAAAATAAAAGCCAGCAAAAATTGTTCAAGTATTTCAAAAAAAACACACACACAAGAAACAAGAAAAAGGTGAGATTTTGACAACAGACCTGTTTCTCACGCTCTCGAGCGCGTTCTAAATATTCTTCTCGATCGAATTTCTTTCTGAAGGTATTATCAACACCAAGAGCCTGCAAACATATACAGTGAAAATAAATTCCATAGTTAAAAATGTGAAAACAGAAGTAGAAGAAAAGGAATATATTTCCAGAGAAATTTATGTTCTTACATTGTTGCTGCTTGCCATTGATTTGAATATACAGAAAAAAAAAAGAAGAATTAATTCGAAATTGCTAAGGGAGATGACTTTCAGTGATCAAATCAAAACCCTAAAACGTTAAAGCGGGATTTAGTTCTAATTCGAGTCCAGAGATGGTTGAAGGGGTAACTTGGATTCGGGTCTTTCTCGTTAAAACGGTGGCTTTCCATGAAAGGGGATAAAACGGACTAAAGTCTGCGAACCGGCCCATTTGGTACGGACTTTCTTAAAACTGGATTTGCAATTTGGTGACCCGTTTAAGAACGGGCTCACAAGATCAAAAGAGTTTGAACTGTACAGGCTGGTCTACAAATTAAGACATATCCATGGTCTGCGATCCATGGTCCAATTTTTAACAATCTCATTCCCATAGCCCACCTGCCATGTTTGGTTCGCTTAAAAGCGAGCTTAAATGGACTAAATCCATTTAGATATGTGTCCATGCAAATCAAATCTGACTGATTCAATCCGATCCGTCAACTTTACACCTTTATTTATGTGTGTCTAGCACGAAAGTGTACCAAGGTATTTAGTCTAGTGGTATAAGCACTCTTTTAGATAGATCTGGTGATTTTTAAGTGTATTTCATATTTTTATTGTATAAAATACAAAAATTTATGTCAAAATTTTTATCGATATGTCAAACACAAATTATTTTTAATTTTTACATAATTTTCATCAAATTTTAGTATGTTATTTTCACATCTCTTTTCCTGCATGATTTTTGTGTCTTCCGTGTTTGTTTCATGTGACTGTAGTCGTTCCTTGGCAATACAGTAGAAATGTAAAACGGATCGAGTATCTGTTAAATTTGGGATAGCTGAATCCGATTAACTACCTAATTATTTTGATTTGTGTTATCCAAATCCTAATCCTATAATATAGAAAATACCCGTTTAACTATTTGAACTCATTAACTACCCGTTTATTAAGTCAAAGTTTGATTTTCAAATTTAAATTTAAAATCAATTTTAGGATAACTTAATTAAAAAAATTAAATTAATAAATCTAATTTAACTCATAAAAATAAATTAAAGTTAAAAATCATAATTATAATATTTAATGAATTAATTTAATTAAATACAACATAATAATAAATCATTTATATATGAAAAATATAAATATCATATTAATTATTATTTATAATCAGATTTGGGTAGCAGGTACCTTAAGATAACTACCCAAACTCATGATGGGTAACTATTTCACTACTCGAACCCTACCTAGACCTGATTATATATTACCATAACTCTACTTAATCAGATTGGTTAGTACTAGATATCTATTTATAGGGTATCCATTACCATTCCTAGTTGGCAGTATCACTTCCCAAGATGGTCTTAACCTGAGAATTGCGGATTTAGTCGATTAACCAAGTGAAGGCAGAAAAGCTACATAATCACAGAAGTAATGCATTTTCTTAGAGATTCACTTTAGCCATGATGTAATGCTTTTTCCCTAGAAATCAATAGATCAAACTCTTCTTTGCTGTTTGAGCCTATGAGGTTCGGGAAATTCAAACACTCCCTAGCTCAGGCTCAACCGGTTGGACTCCTTCTGACAACAGTTTGTCCTGGACGCATGGTAGCAACTAGTTATGTCAGTCAGGCCCCAGCTTGGATTAGATTAGTCAAGTTCCATTATGGAAAAACACTGCATCAGGAACCAGGATGCGGGAGCATTAGATAAGAGAGACAGAAGACAGAGTCATCCGGGAATTTGATAAGCTTGAATGAAGGCTGTCAAGAGTAATGAAGCTTCAGAGTAGATCCGATGATTTTAAACTCGACACAAATGGAATAGGGCGAAATGGTAAAATTGTACATGAATTGTCGAGTTTTACATGATAAAAATACGATTTTATATGACATGAACACAAATTTTATACATGAATTGTTTGGTCTACTCCAAGTTAATGAGTTCTTTAAGTGAAGAAGTCCTTGGGGCAAAGGCTGGGACATATGGCCTACGTCCGCAGCACTGGCGCCTAGGCCATCCATCGGTGGTAATCCATGTGAGCTATTATTATTCTGTTGTAGAAACAGACAAACGGGTGCTCCTCCATAGCCACTTGGTTTTGGGATAAGCTGTGACTTTTCCCTCGGGGCTATTTCTTTGTCAAGGGAATTTTCCTTTTCCCGTTTAACTTGAAATATCATCTGCTCGGTTCCCAAATGCTCGGTTCTTTAGGTATTTGTTCCGAAAGAAAAAATTTAATTTGGAAAGTTAACTTCAGAGTTCGATATGGGGCCATAAAAGTCAGGGAAGAAGCAAGAAAAAACATATTGGAATCTTGTACAACCCCATAACTTGTGTCATCAAAAATGATTCTTGGATTTCTCAGAAACTGTATGAAAAGATCGCTCACAATAATGCAGCCGGGGCAGGCTTGATCCAGCAGTTCGTAAATATATTTCGTGTTTATATTGTGTTAGACGCATGTAAAAAATAAAAAATAATATGGTGTTTTGTGATCGAGAGAAAACAATTTTTATGTTAATACGAAAAGAAGATTGTGAACATATTATCTTCTCCAAATTCTATACTATGAAAGTTTTGTACACTAAATTTATCAAGACATACGATTTCTGTCAAAATTTTGACCTATATCTTTTTTCCCTCTTCTTCCTAATGGTATTACTGTATCATCTCTAAATTACATTACCACAATCTTTGAGAGACTTGGCGATGTGATTTTGCCACTATTAGTTCGCAGGCTAAATTTTCAAATGCCCCCACAGATTGCTGAAGTTGGGGCTCGGTATCTTCTGATTTGAACTTCATCTGATAACTCTTGGCTCGTCTTATCTGATATTCCTTACATAATGGTTTTGATTTCCCTTTCCTTCTGTTTCAACAACAGCTCGGGGTTGTGGCCTCAAATGACCGGTTGGCAATCAAGCTTATCTACAAACAATTATATGAAAATAATCATAAAGGCATAATGCTGGACGTTGTGAAAGGCAGAGCAAGCTTGCTCATGCGTGTTTCTTGGAGTTCTCCATTTCCTATTTCTAGGAGGAAAAACCCAAATAGAAGAAGCCAGAAAGAGATTAATCAATTGTTTGTAATTGGAAACACTGTCGAAATCAAGTCAATGTCGCATAATCTCAAACTCCTTTATGTCCATGTCTCATGATCTCTTTTTGTGACAATATCTACTAATAATTTTTTCCGATAGATTTGATTTATATCTCAGATCTCCTTTTATGACAATAACTTCTTTTAAGTAGATTTGATTTAGAGGCATTCATAAATGGGTTGAGCTGAGTTTGGTTCGAATTTAGATAGATATTCAAGAATTGAAATAAGTCAAATTCAATTTAGTTGGATATTTGTAATTTAGGTGCTATTTGATAAACTGAAAAATTAAATGTTGAGAAATTCATTACTAAAATAAGTACTAAATTTTTAGTATTGAATTTAATAAGCATTGAATTTGAACTATGAAAACTGTTTGGTATTTAATCGAAAATTAAGAGCTGAATATAAATTTATTGTTTGATAACAATAAATGTTAAATTTTGAAATTTTGTTATTTTAGATTTTTACCCTTATTTTCATGTTATTTCAAATAAAATCAATTTTTTATTGATGTCTTCTATTTTATGATACAAGTATAAAATATAAGAAAAAATATAACTATAAAATTCAAAAACATCATAAATTTTAAAAAAATAAATAATATTTAAATATAATAAAATAATTTTTTAAAATAAAAAACCTGAATTACGTTTAGATTAAAAAAGTATTACAAATAAAAGTCGTGGGATCATTACTTCTTCCAGCAATGATCTGCAAAATAAAACAAAACAAAAAACTTTGAACATCAATGATAATTAAAACATCAAAATAACAAAAAGCTGAAAAAAAAAAAAAGGTAACATGGGCCATTATATGGTGTTTAGGGCTGTAGTATATTAACATTCAGATCTTCAAAGTCTTCAACTCCAAAGTTGAATCAAACCAAGTTATCCTCTAATAGTAAAAGAATAGTGATAGAGAAACGTTAAGTATATACAAAAACTTGATGAAATAATAATATAATGTTGAGTCTGGTTGGAGTTTGTATGTAACTTGATCAATGAATAGATAATTATGTAAATTTTTTAAGATAAAATAGTCAAATTTATTTTATTTTTATGGATAAAGTGGCTGAAAATTTTTTAAATTAAATGATAAGTAGGTGTTTATCTACTTATTTTATTCAATGCTTTTTCATTGAAAATTTTCTTTTAAGTTGATTTTAAAATATATTATCAAACATATTGAAAATATTAAATCATTGAAAATTTTTATTTTCAATGGTTTAACAAACAGCACCTTAATCTTTTGTTCAAATCTACCTATATTAATAATTTTTTAAAAAAATATAATAAAATATTTTTAAAATTTTAATAATATAATAACTTATAATAATTAGATCGAACTTAAACTTGAAATAATGAATTCAAACTTAGTTGCTAACAACTTCTTAACCGAGTGGTTAAGGATGAGTTATAGCATATTGTAAAGTTTGACTTTGATTCCAAGTAACTCCATCCTTATCTCAAGTTATTTAATATTTTCCTTATAACAAAAAAAAAAGAATTCAAACTTAGTTCAATTTTTTATCTAACCTCAATTTTAATCCCAAACCTATTTAATGAAGTTAATATTTTTTGTAAACTCATTCAAATGTTGAATGAACCTTCAAATTTAAACAATATCCGGATCTTAAACAGATATAATCTAATTACTATACTTGAATGGTGCAAATGATGATAGAAAAAGCAGTTTTAGCTTTTAAGTTAACTATAAAAACCCAAAAATTCCCCATGTTTTGAGGCAAAACAGGCGAACATGGGACTAGGAGCAATGTTGACGTCAATTGTCAAGTCATATTTCCAAAATCCCAACAAACCCATTTCTGATGCAGTATAAAAACATCATTCATGTGCATTGCATCACACGGTTGAACCAAGAAGAAACAAACAAAAACTTCCAGACTTTTCTTTTCGATTGTGGGTCAGGTCTTATGGGGCTGGGGGCCATCCTCATGTGCTGGTGCCAATGTGGGTTAACCATTGGGCATCTGACTGCCACCAACTTCTAAACGGGAAAGTAGAGACTTGAGAGTAAACTTGACGATTCTTGTATTAAATTTATATTCATATTATGAAAAATTTTATTTGATCAAACAAAATATAAAAATTTTATGTCAAAATTTATATAAACATGTCAAATATAAAATTTATTTTTAATTTTTTTATATTTATATACAATTTCTATTAATTTTTAATTTATATTTTGGCTTAATATCAAAATATGTTCTCTACGTTTGTCACAAAATAGAATAATTCTTCAACGTTTAAATGCATGAAAATCAGTACTAAACGTTTCAAAATAATTGAATTAAGGGCATTTTTGTTAAATTTTTTAATTTTCGTTATCCCTACCAGTAATAAAACTTAATAAAAATTAAAGGATTTAACAAAAATGTTCTTAATTAAATTATTTTCAAATATTTAGAACTGATGTTCATGCATTTAAACGTTAAAGACTTAATTCTATTTTATGGTAAATGTGGATGACATATTTGATAGTAAGCCTTATATTTTTTATTCATATAATTTGTAATTTTCAAATCGTATTTAGCATTGTTAGGTATACTTAATAGCCCTGACCTGAACTGAACCATGTGCGTGATATGATTGCTTCAATAATCTAACAGGAACAGTGTTTCATAATAATCAAACATGGATCCTTGTATAGGCCATTGAAAACCTTATCACTTTACATATACATCAACAAAGGTAGCTACTGTTCTAAACATTGGTTTTTCAACAATTGCAGTAAAGTTTATTCTCAAATCAGATCAAGTATAAGAGATATGAAAACTAGATATTAGATTGTGTAACACCATCACTGGAGAATACAGGGAAATATTGCAGATTGTTTTACATGTTATTCAAGACAACTGGGTCTGAATTAATTAACCCTCTTTTAAAGCAAAAAAAAAAAAGAAGAAGAAGATGTTACTGTAAAATACATTTATGATTATAAAAATTCTTAATCAAAAGACAAGAAGGTAAAAGAAAAACTAAATTCTATACAATTTCTTTCATATCCCTAATTAACTGGATTTACCTGGAGGAAACAGGATTCAAAGCTCTAGCTAAGCCATTCATGGCACCATAGCCTTTTGAACTGAATCCCAAGCACCCAAGCAAGCCTTGTCTGTAAGGCAAAAAGGTCTTCTTCCTCATTTCTTCAGCTTGTGCTCTATTTGCTGTGTAATGCAACTCATGTGGCGATGCTGGAACCCTCCTCTTCCCTATCCCATTCACAGGCTTGCTCTTGCTGCTTCTTTGATTCTCTGATGCCCCACTTGGCACCTTGCTTAGCTTCTCTTTAGACTCCTGAACCACAGCACTGGCTTTGCTCCCTGGTTTCTTTTCTTTTGCTGGAGAGAATGAAATTGTTGACCAGAACTTATTGTTGCTTCGTCCTTCACTTTTGCTCCTCAGGAAATCTTTCAGGAAAACCCATCTCTTTGAGCTTCTTCCAGCTGAAGAAGACCTGGAAGAAGAAGCTGACATTGAAGCATTTGTTTCATTAAACATCTCCTCATCATTCTTGCTGTCAGGTTTCTGGCCTAAATCTTGATCCAAGCACAAGCTTTGATCATCAATGTTGAGAACAAAAGTAGAATTTCTTGAAGGGGACATGGATCTTGTTCTTCTCCTTAAAGACTTGTCCCTCAGCCGCAGATCTCTGCCTCTTACTTTGCTATCAACATCTTTATTTTCCTCATCTTCATGTTCAAGATCCAGCAGTGGAGCCAAAACCTGAGGCCTTTCCAAATGGGTGGAAAGCTTCATAGGTCTGATCTGCCCATTCAAGAAAAGCTCATCAGCCGAGCTCATGGATCCTGTTTGGCCTGACCCTGAACACCCATATCTTGCAGAGAACTCAAACTCAAAACCAAAAGGCACTGAGTTATCAGGAGAAGATGGCTGGGTTGATGACACCATTGAAGCTACTGAGGTCATTGCAAAGTGCATAGGGCTTGCTGGTGCACTATAAAAGAACCCACCATTGATGCACCCTGGTCCAGGGCCTGGTGCCCGTCCAGGGCTTGAAGGAGCACTAACATAAGGTGTGGAGCAGGTGCTGTCATAGTCTTCAAGACCAACTTCAGGCTCATGGGGAACTTGGGTTTTGCCATTTGGGGCAAATCCTAGTTCAGTTTCCAAGTTTGAGATTTGGCTTGATTCATTGTTGTTTGGAGTTTGCAACTCCATCTTTCTTTGAACAGTGATTGGAGAGAAGTGAGGAAGAAGACTATGACAGTGTTTTGTTGTGCTTGTGCATGTGTTTCCAGATTTGTTCATCAAGGTGGGGTGCTTTATAGTTTGTCAAATATCCACAATGTCAATTTGGGCTTCCCATTTGTCCGTACTAAATGTGAATTTTTTCCTAAAAAAATTTATTAATTTCCCAAGTTACATAAGTAATAGTAAACCCTTTTTAATGATTAATTAAATTATATTCTAGATCCCATCTAATCTAATCATCCACTTGAGTGAAACTTACAATGAACGATGCCTGTCAACTTGATTGGTAAGGTTGCCAAATTAGAAATTCTTGCCATCGTCATTTTCTTTACTAATATAACCACATTTTAGATGTTTAACTACTGTTATTTTCATATTTCATTACAATATGCTCTAGATAATTAGGTCATTTTCATCTTGCACGCTTTAAAATGCAAGAGCCTATCAATCTTGGATTATAGACCACTAATACAAAGATATTTTAAAACATATCTGGCAAGAAGTTTTAAGGTCAAATTTGCTAATGCCAACCATAAATCTAACATTTATCAGGAAGCGTAGATGAAGTAATACGTGGACACTAGGATCAAATTTATAAAGTATTATCCGTTTTAATTTAAAAATTTTATGATTTTTTTCAAAAAAACGTTTTACAAGCATAAGCACGATATCTTTATCAACTACAATACAGAACAGAATCAAAATCCTATCAAGCTTTGAAATTCAAGAAGTAGCTCCCCACTGTATAGCACCTTAGTTCTCATGTTTCGACTAATGAATTGTTTTCTAATATTTTTTGTAGAGTTTCACGCTTAACCTGTAAATTATTATCCATTTTGACCCAACAATTTCACGAATTTGTCTCACAAAAATCACTTCACAAATATGTATTCAAATCTCTATTATATAATAATAAAATTTCTCAATATCCCAACTTGAGATTGAAACATTACATTCAATTTCACCCAAAGCTCAAAAGTCAATGGCTTCCAAGTGCCAGCACAAGTGGCAGTACCCTGGTTATAAGGGTGAATGGAAACTGAATGTCTCAACTTGTATGATAAAATTTCTTTCTGCCACATTAAAAGAATTAAAAAGGGTAAGCATTGAGAGAAGAGTAGGGATCCATGTGGAGGAATGGAAAAGAAGACAATAGAAAAAAAAAATTAAAGCAGTACAGACATTGTTAAATTAAAAGTCCATAAAAACTTTCCTGTGATGCCAGCCCCACCATTCTTCCCCCGCACCATTATCAGGTGCAACATGTAAGACAATGTTTTTAAGGCATTGGTACACCGTGGAAGAACAAAACCATAGCTTCTTCTCATTTTCTCATCTCTTTATACAGCAAAGAGACAGAAAATAGAGAGGGAAAAAAAACAAAAAAAAACCATAGCTTCTTCATAGGATACTGTCTTAGTCAGAAGGATTAAGATTTTCAACATGCTAATCTGTAAACCTCTCAGACAACTCAGTCTCTTTTCAGTTGCTCCCTCTAACCAAGAAAGAAGAATATTGAGTTTCGTAGCCAAGCCAGCCATTGGGAGCCAAAAACAAAAAGCAACCAATCAAGGCTTAACATCTGCTTCTCCTTCTGGTTTATTATATGATTGAGAGCAGTTTTCTGCATACCTAAAGCCTAAGACCTTTATTAAATTGTAATGGATTCACTTAGACCATGCTTCTAGGATTTTGGTTTGATAGTTTTTAGGAAAATTAAAAGGACAACAATTATCAGAAAACCAGTTTTTATATGAGAATTTCATGGTTTAAAGAGAGAGAAAAGATGAGGTGAGAAAATAAGGAAACCATGTGATTTGTTTTACATAGACTTTTTTTTTTCAAACACAAACTCAAATTATATGCAAATTGTCAAATTTACACGAAAGACACGCTTCTCCTTGTTTTACCTTCCAACCTAACATAAGAATCAAAAACTGCTATAAAAGGTTGCTCTAGATCAATGATGCAGAGTTGACAATTGTTGAATTATATATAGCAAATCTTCCTGTTGAACAAAAAGGATCATAGAAGACCCATCAGGTGGGTAATTTACCTGGCTAGAAACACTGATTTCAATGGGAACCCAAAAAGAAAAAGGGCCATTTCAAGAGAGCCTTAAAGCAATAAATGAGAAACTAATTCATCAACTAAAGAAGTTAATATACTTTTCTCAATCTCTACACACTCTTCAAATGCTTCCAGGTCAAAATGAAGCCATCTCCCATACTTTGTGCTCATGTCCTTGTCTACAAGGTCATCCACCATTGTATCACCCATGCTTTTCCAACTCGAAATCTCTTTGTGCAACTCTTCTGCCAACCGCCTCCTTTCTTGAATCAATTTTTCCCACTTAAACCATCCTTTGCAGCTTCCAATAAAAACTTGTTCGCATCTCAACTCCAGGCATTCACTCACAGAATCGAGCAAAAGCTTTTGTTCAAGCTTGCTGTGATCTTCTCCATTTCTCTCTGTTCCATTCTGATGCTCGAGCTGATTGAAAGCATTCAGGGTCATAATGTTTTCAGTCTGACCCAATCCATATTCTACGAACTTGAGCTCAGATTCTTTTAGCACCATTTCCACATAATCAAGTTCCCACTTGGTCGACTCTTTCAAATCTGTTGAATTTGGTTTCTCAGTTAGAAGCTTTATTCCCATTTCTTCCACAGATTTAGAAGATGCCAAGTCAGATAACTCCATACCAAATTCAGACTCACTTCCTGGGGTCCAACTTAGCACTTCTTGATCTTGAGCCAACAAGAAGGGCTTGATGCCTGCAAGTGTAGAGTGTATGCATTGGTCAAAGGAATCATCATCATCATCATCAAAGCCTTTATCCCAAGAGATTGGGGTAGGTTAGCATTGGTCAAAGGAATAATAGAAAAAATCCTTTATCTCAATAAACAAAATTTTAGCTTATGCAGTAGTCAATGCAGTAACATGGATACTGAATTTAGCCATTATGAAGATCTATACAAAATTTTAAGGATCATGCAAAATTCATAAACTAATATACAAATGATTCGAAAATCATGCAGTTTTCCACAAATAACCACTGCTTTACCTCTCAGAAAAATACTCAATTATTCTCCAGGGATTGTCCCGAAATTTAATTGACAATTACCTTCCTAGTAACTTCATATCATTTCTAAGTATAATACATAAGAAAATGGGTTCAAGTGGAAGAAATGTGGAATTCCAATGAAGAAAATAAGAATAAGAAGAGTACAACTTACCATTGGTACCATCTCTGTTATCAAAGCAGCTCCCATTCGTGACAGCAGGTTCAAGAGTTGAAAGCGGGCCAGTATGTCGATGATCTAGTTCTATGCCACTCTTGCTGCTGTTGCTGCTAGCATTTTGCTCTTCAATTTCTTCGAAAAGCTGGCATCATTTGATAAATTTAATCATATACTATAATTACGTAAAATTGAAAAATAAGAATATAATTTATCTATAGAAATTCAAGATGAAATATTCAGTTAGGGAAAAAAAATTCAATTTAGATATATCTAATCAACCTTCCAAGTCACTGCAGCTTATGAACAACTTGTGTGTATATATGATGAAATGTTAAGATTACCAATAGATGAATATCTATACTTTCAAATAGAATTAAAGGTTGCAGGTCCCAGGCCATACGATAGCGAAAAAAAGCAGAAGAATTAAAAATTGCAATTTTTTAGGGCAGAAGCTCAGATCCCACAATTCAACAAATCAAAAAGACTCCAACTTGGTAGAAACTGAAACCACAGAAAATAAAGTTCTGCACCATCTAACAACTTCTCTTTGTGATCACTACTCATGGCTAAGTTGGCTCTGCTTTACTCATAACTGAAGTTTCTATCTATAGTGATTATTCAGTACTTTTTTTTTGGTTGAGGGAAAGCACCATCTGAAATCAAAGCTCTAGATTCAATACTTTGGAAAAACCTTTTGCTGTACCTGTATGGGACTTGATTATATATGCCAAGAAATAAGCAAGACCTGCCATTATAAGTAAATGGTAGCAGTGAGTAAAACAAACCTGCCACTTCCTTCTACAATCAAGCCCCGGATCATCAATTGAAGAGCGATTAAAGTCACCTGAGCTATATGAGATATCTTTATCTAGACCCACTTGAATTCTTTTGTGATTTCCCACCGATGTTGTGGTCACTGTACCAGATGAGGGTACTGAATTTTGCAAACTGGATGTTGGACTAGACGAAGTCCCTTCTATAATGATATTGCAGTTAGATGACTCAACTCTACATGTCAATTCCTGAAGCTTTTTATCCAAAAGAACACTCAAAGAATCCCCACCAATTATATTAAATCCGGGAGAAGAAAATGCTGAGCTTTTCAAAAATAGAAGATCATTGTCACTAGAAGGATCACTAACAAAGCTGCTGCTTTTTTCCACAACTCGACTTGTGGAAGGTACATCAGGCATGGATCTTGTCATGGGGGATGTAAATGTAAATGAAACAACATCCATGCTTGTTTTCACTTTCTCAGCATCCTGGTTCAAGTTCCCACCTGTTGTGACATTATATTTTACGGACCTTTCACTACCATTTGTTGATGAATTATCAGAAACAGATTCTCCAGACAGAAGATCCACGTTTACAGGCAGTTTCTTTCTAGGTAAATTCTTTCTTCT
This sequence comes from Heritiera littoralis, assembly GCA_031772115.1. Classification (NCBI taxonomy): domain Eukaryota; kingdom Viridiplantae; phylum Streptophyta; class Magnoliopsida; order Malvales; family Malvaceae; genus Heritiera; species Heritiera littoralis. Next base: position 7,424,705 of record JAPDPK010000020.1, on the reverse strand, counting down.
AGACATGGGAAGCTCCTTCACAGTATCAGCTGCCACTGAGCCTGTCTTCCTGGACTGAGGTTCAGAGTTTATGGTCACCTTATTTATAGTCCTACTCAGCCCAATTGTACCATTTATGGACTTAGCCTTTCTACCTTGCTGGTTCAGGGTTGAAGTCTTTGATGTCGAATAATCTCTATTAGATATGCAGTTCTGCATCTGATTATTCTGTCTCAGGACATTTTTAGTCCTGTTTGCAGAAATTCCTTTCTCCACAGGCTTTTGCATATCTGCCTGGCACCTAAACTGTTTTCTTTTAGCATCATTCCTTTCCTTCTGATTTGCAGAACTCCCATTACCACCCGAAAATGGCCCCTCTTTCCTCTGAACATTAATCCTTGCTTGTTCTGCAAGTGAGATTGATTTCCCCTTATTCCTCAAACTGTTAGAACTACCTTTTTCTGAATCCTTAGATATCCTTAATGCTGGTGTATAATCTGATTTATTGTGACTCTTATCCTTATGCTGTCCTTTCAAAGGCTTTGCCACAGTCTCACTAGACTCATCAGGTCCTTGAGGCCTGGATGCTTTATGTGCAGATTCAATTTTCTCTTTCAAATCCCGGATTTTCAAAGGAACTGAGGAGGGCCCAAATGATGGCACTTTAGGTTTGGAAGTTGTCTGAGGACTAGACTCAATAATCTTTGCAGCTGCCTCCATTATATAAGCAGCATTTTTGTTTGGGATGAACCCTGGACTCCTGATAGGAGACAGAAGCTTATGGTGAGTGATTGGAATTGGCTTTGCTGATTTTGGAGGCAATATTTCAGTCTGAAATCTCTCAATTGGTCGGTTCTGCAGCTTACGAAACCTTGGTTCAGTGGGATTTGAAGACAAGCTATCATGCTTTTTAGAGATGTAGTCGTAGCCTGTGGACTGATATGCATTCCACAAATCAGGAGTACTTCTTTCATAACGAGATACTCTAAGAGGGCAAGACACTGAATATGGAGTAGAAGAGGGCTCAGGGACATTCGGCGTTGGCAATGAATCCAGACCCATAAGCCTAGCAACAACTCCAGGTGCTCTAGATCCACATCCTTCATCACTAGTCACTGAGGAAGCAGAACTAAAATCAAAACTTTGTCTATTACTTGTAGCGGCATTGTCCTCATCCCCCTCCGTCTGGTCATGCACAAAAAGCAAACAATATAGTCAGAAACTAATATTTTACCAGAATAACATTAGAGCAAAAGAAGATTAAAGGAAGAAGGGAGGGAATTTCCCACCATACGAGGGAGTGACTTCACTAGACTTTCCACAGGTTTTCCTCTCTTTGATTCTTCTACAGTCAAGATGGAAACATGTTGTGCACGAATTACAAACATATTTGCAACAAAGTGAAAAGAGACTAAAAGGCAAAGGGCAAAGCCAGAGAGCAAAGCTTCAGCATTGTAAGATTCAGGGTCATATGTATACTGCCAGACCTCCGCATTAACGGAGAGGCTGTTTGGTGACTTGAAAAGAGACTGAACGTAAGAAAATAACAAATGCATATCTATACAGATGAAGAACAGAAATATACCTGATACTTCAGAATTGTTTGAGAACAGTTTCTTCCGAGATTTACCATTCCAATCAAACAACTGAAAAAATCCTCCCTTTGAACGTTTCTTTTCTACCTCCATTATCTCATCTATATATCAACATTGCTCAAAGATTTAAACCCAGAAAAAAAAAGTTGAGTTATCAAACAAGACCTAGAAGTCAATCTAAAACAAGCATTATCACATCTTAACAATATAGAAGAATATTCAATCAGTGAACAAATTCAATAACTAACAAAAAGGAAGAAACTTTAAGTTAAAAAATCATACCTGATTTTGCTTTCATTGTTCATTCAGCTAACAGATGAAGAGAGACAATGCATCATCTTCGAGCAAGCAATTGAGGAAAGGAGAGAGTTTTCTGACATAAAATACATGAACATGTGAGTCAGATCTCCATGACCCAATATGTAAGAAAAACACCAATTAATGAGGATGTAACAATCCTCCAACAGGGAAAACAAAGACGTAAATGAGCAAAAAGAGAACTTCATTATATGAATGAAAAAAAGAAGGAAAAAAACTCACCTTGAATTTTTCAAAAGTAGCAAAACCCCCCGATCCAGGCACAAAGCTCCTTCCTTGTCACAATGGGGCTACATAAAAACAGGTAAATCCATCTGGGTATTCTTTAATTGAACGAAAAGCTTCAATAACACTCATTACAACGAAAATCCAAGCACCATTTTTCTTTCTTCCAAGTATTGTAAGGTTTTCTTTCCTTTTTGCTGCAACAAGAATAATACTAATGAACATAATAATAAAAAAATGGAACCTGGTTTTAAGTAAGATAGACCAAAAAAGGACACAAAGAAAGATCCATCTCAAGAAAATATTTTAGTGACATTGGCAGAGATAATGAGAGAGATTTGGTTGATACCAGATAAGAAACAGAATATCAAAAAAAAAAACGGTAAAAAAAAAAAAACAATCGGAGAGTTCAAAAGGTTAAGAAATATCGGGTCTGAGTTTGAGCATTAAATCTTGGAGGAGGAGTAACATAACAAAACACAACTCTGCTGTTGGAAATTTAAGGACCCAAGGCCCTCCCTTGTGAAACAAATCAATTAAAAACACCCCATTTCTACCTTTGTCTTGTAACTTTCTTCTAACTTTGTTACTAGTGCAATGCCACATGGGGCGGTTTTACAGTGGGTCTGGGGCCTTCACCACTGCTCGGGCTCCACTTGCGACACCACTACTACTCATTTATCTCCCCCAAAAACACTTTAAAATTGATTTCAATTCAATTTTAAATTTAACTTTTTCTAGTCATTTGAATGAATACCATGCCATCAAGTTCTATCTTTTTCTTGAGAAGGTGAATTGGGTCATTAATGTCTTAAATTTTCGAGCAGCAGTAGCTCAATATTTTTAATTTCTTAGCTACTCCATAAGAGATGTAAGGACTTAATAAAATCATTTTTTATCATACCTTACTTAAGTGATTGGTTTCTATTTTGCAGTAAATTATTATTATTATTATTATTATTATTATTATTATTATTATTATTATTATTATTATCATTACACTTCCAAAAATGAAAATGAAAATTTTCTTTTTCTTATTCTGCCCTTTATCAAATGGCGGTGCGCTTAACCACTCCCATTAGAGGAAATGTTTTGTCCTTGTAAGGAAAGGTATCAACAAAACACTAAATGCTTGATATTGTTAAATAAAAAGTTTGTTTAAAGATGGTTAAAACATCCATTCAAAATGTACCCAAAAAAAAGATAGTTAAAATATCACTAAACATTGAAAAACAATTTCTTTAAATAAATAAATTGAATGAGAAATTAATTAATTTGATTAATAAGTTGAAGCTGAATTTAATGCAATGGAAGCCAGTTGCTTTAGTTTGTCCAGTTAAGATTCCTTTCTTATGTTATTTCTTCCATCCTTTTGTCTGGTTTCTCCGACAACCAAAGCAAAGTAAGCAATAAAGTCCTCCCTTAATTTTGGTAATCACACCAACTGATAAAACCAAAATGACCTTATCCAAGATATAAGTTGTTTTAATTTTTTTTATTGAGCAATATATTTTGATAAATTCATATAAAATATTTTTTTAGATATGATAATCTTAAACACAATACAGTAAAATGATATTCAAAACAAAAAAAACAATTAAATGATATGAAAACAATAAAAAATGACACAAATTAAATTTTGCTGAAAATTATATATAAATTTGATAAAAATAATTTAAGCATATTAACACAAATTTTAACATGATAATTTTCATGTTTTATCTGATACAAACATAATTTAACACAATGTAAATACAAAATATATACACAAATTAACAAAATCTACTTTTACTTGCAACTCTTACGAATTCCAACTTAAGGGAAAAAAAAAAGGCAAACTCTCTTGCTGTTGAGCCAAAATTATATATCAAGATTTTATAACTTTAAACAAGAGCTTAACAGTATTAACTATGACACATGATGCATAATTGGGTGGTTGACATGTCAATGTCAATTAAATTGTAATCTCTTCTCTTAATTGAAGAAAATATTAAATTTAATCACGAAAAATAGCAATGGTTGTTCATGTGCCATTTGTCAAATTATTCCTCAAAAGTCTTCACTAGTCATATGGTTATACACAAAGATCTTAAATCTTATATTAGGTTTATTCTTTTATGAAAGTATAGTATATATGATTCTTCATCTGTTACTTTGAATTTCATAACAAATGACAACATTATTAGCAAATAGCAAAGTAATGAACCACATGATTCACACATGTTTGACAATTTGGCAACCAAAGTTTGGTCAGTCAATTCAAAGCTAACCAAGCTGCCGCCTAACACCGTATATTTTTTTGAAGCCATACATTACATGAGAAGTAACAATCATAATAAGTATTACATCCATAGAACTTGTAACCATATGAAAATCATTTAACTAAACTAACTAAATTAGTAAATAAAATAACTAGACTCAATAACTAAACTCAAGTTCACACAAAGTAAAACTTGAATCTGAAACCTCAGATTCTCAAAATTTCCCGCTTGCCACTAAACAAAGGCCTTATTGGCTGCCTAACACCATAAATAAGATGCAATGCTTCTAGTTTTTTGGATGATGCAATCACTATCTAGGCCTGCAATATGCACATTCAAAGTAATGATGTGTTATTCTATACCTCAGATGTAGAATATGAAACTTGTGTGTCCATTTAACCTCACAAGTCACACTAAGAAGTTCATACACAAAAGGATCTTCTCTTCATCCAAATTATATTATACTTTAAAATCGAAAGCCAAGGAAAAAATAAATAAAGAAGCAAAGGAAGGAATAGTACATCACCTTCTTCCTCCCCACTCTCCACCGCCATGCCCACTTATCACATTAAACTCTGATTCAGTATAAAGCTTAGTTGCAATGTACACAAACATTCATGCCTATGCTCATCAGGAAGTCTTAAGACAATTATCACATGGATTTGAACCATATTTACAGGCTTTTCTGTCAAAAGACTCTCCAAAGTGTTCAAGTAAGATTTGTCTCCGGCATTCATCCTGAAAAAGATGACTTACAGCATAAGAAATAAGTTCTTGCATCAGGAAAAGGAAAAAAACTTGTCATTGACAAACCTTAAGTTCACAGTATTGCTGCATTTTCTTTGCTTGAGCCATGGCTGTTTTAAAGCTTTGGCTCTTACAACCTTGCCCATTTCGTAGCATGCATACAACCCGACTGAAATCCTTCTTCTGGTATAAAGCAATGCAGACAGCGGGGCAATTATCTCTTCCAGCCCTTCCAGACTCTTGATAATAACTTTCAATTGATTTGGACATTGTGTTATGGACAACAAAACGCTGAAAAGAGTTTAAAAAAAAAAAAAAAAAAAAATATAAAAGTAATGGAACAAAAGGAAATAATTTAATCTCAACCACTATAAATCAGTAAAGTTATTGTGATTACAATGATAGATACATACAAGTGTCCAAATAACTGAACAAACTACTAATTAAACAAAATTTTGAACCCACCATATCAACTATCACTCAGTGGTAGCGAAAATATTATTTATGTAAAATCTTAAAGTGTTGTTTTTGTCTTAAAAATCCACTAGAAAGTAGGAACCTTCGTGATTATCAAACATAAGTAATTTTTCTTTATGAATCAATCACCGAACAAAACCCTTTTTCCAGGATGCAGTGTCTAGTTTGGTCCAATCACAGAACTGGAAATGTGCACTGTCTTTTTTATTAAAATTGATTTATAGACATTGTAGAGATGAACTGGAGATCTTATCTGGACTTACAACATCTGGTTTGTCGATTCCCATCCCAAAAGCAATAGTTGCACATACAATCTGGACCTCTCCATCATACCATTTCTTCTGAACAGTTACTCTTTGTCGAGCTGCCAAACCAGCATGGTAATACACTGTTCTAATCTTGCATTTCTCATTCAGAAAATTTGAAACCTCAGCACATTCATTTTTTGAAAGGCAGTATACAATTCCACACTGATTCTTAAAACGATTTTCCAGAAGCTGACCAAGTTGCTTTAATGAATCCTTAGCCTTCCCAATCACTTCATACTTCAAGTTGGGTCTATCAAAGCTTGTCTTGAGGACTAGAGCATGGGGAATTCTCAAAGCTTTTAGAATATCCTGCAAAGCACCAATTGAGACAGAAAAAAAAAAGACTTTTTGATTATTCAACAATGAAAAAAATGAAGAAAGTCGAACTTAAGTCTTTTTACCTCACGAACTGAGTGAGTGGCTGTGGCAGTCAATGCCATCACCGGAACATTGGGGAAATGCTGCTTAAGACATCCCAGTCCTCTGTAGTCTGGACGAAAATCATGTCCCCACTGGCTGAAAAAAATTTAAGAGCAAGAATTTTCTTGTTATAATCAATTGATACAACAAAATGCATAGTTTATTCATTGATGTTCATTCCTGAGTCACATATATTTATCTCTCTGGGATATGGTTGGCAGAAACAATGAGGTTTCTTTACTTAATGATATGAAACACTGGTAAACTTGTGTGGCTTATACACCTCAATACCTACATAATTTGTTTGAGAGGTGGTCTTTTACACATAAATAGAGAGTTAGGCTTATGCAAACATTAGTGGTCAAAAACACAGCTACAACGCAATTCTTTCATCTTAGCTAGGACCATGTTCAATGTCATAAATGCCTTGGTGTAAAGTTAACAGAAAAATATACAGATGTAGTCAGATAAAAGCACTAGGTAATGGGCTCAGAGAATAGAATTATAATTGGCAATATAAAAAGACACCTATATATAATTTTATTTTGAGTTCGGTTACAACGAGATATTCACTCTTGCAGTTCACAGGCTCTGCCTTTCCTATGACCACAATAGTAAACCCAGTTTTGTATTATCAAATCTCCTTAGGATTTGCATCAACTTTTAGCTATTTGGACCATGCAGAGGGAGCGTGATAGATGCATGTAGAAACCACACTTTAGCAATCAGTGAGTTGAGTTGAATTTTGAAATAGTTTTACAAAACAAAATATAAGACCTTGAACAGGAGTTAACAAGTTTATGTACCAGTTAGTTGCATATCAAACGTGAGGGAATAATGCTGCTTAAATACCAAATATTCTAAAGTATAAAACTCATATATGCCCATCAAAACCATCAATAATGACCCACAACATATACCAAGAAAATGGGCATACCTAACACAATGTGCTTCATCAACAATAAAACCTGCCAATTGTCCCTGCATGAGAACAGGAATTACATTAGCAGCTGAAATTTTCAAAGCATAATGTGCTTCAAATATTTTTAGTAAGAAGGTAAAGCTCACCTTTCTATGCAAGGATTTTAGTACCTCAAGAAATGATGGGTTTCCAACAACCCTTTCTGGAGTCACATATAAAAGCTTGCATGATGGGTTTTCTTTGCTACAAGCATGAAAAGAAAACATAAACTGGAAAGAAAAAAATAGACCAAAAAATTTTACTATGATTACTGTATCTAAAGTTTAAAATAAAAAAAAAGGATCTTTCTGTGCCAAAATAACTTGCCTTAGTTCATGCATGACAGCTGCTGCTTGGGAAGCAGTTTGCTGAGAATTCAAAAATGTTGCTGGTATTCCAAACTTAAGGTTCAGTGTAATTATTTGATCCTGAATTAAAGATAGTAAAGGAGAGATGACCACCGTAACACCGGGTTTCAAAGTTGCCGGAAGCTGAGCAAAGATAAGATATTTACATCACAATGTTGTAAATTATCAATTTCATGCTCAGTTTGCACTCGAAAGATTTAAGAATCAAAATAAGTTCAATAATCAATTTCAACTGTAAATTCCAGATCTTTTATATGTCCAGCTCTGAATTTTAGGCAAAATTAGCACAACCTAGTTGACAGATATCATCAGCAAAGAGTATGACCTGATAACAAAGACTTTTACCACCCCCGGTAGGCATGAGAATGAAGCAATCTCGCTTTGCCAGAGATGCTTTACAAGCCTGATGCTGCAATGGTCGAAATGATTTGTTACCAAAGATAACTGCATTCGCTAATTCAAAATCATCCAAAGCCTGTAGTTCTTCGTAACTTAGAGTCCTGTGTTCACCCATTGACATGCTGAAGAACTGCTTTTGACCAGAAACTGGTGAAACCGAACCTTGAGTCACACTACTCTTAGAACCCTTCAAAGTCAAACAAACTAATTCAATATCTTTAAGTTTCATAACTCTTAATAAGCAATAAATGATTGTTCTACTACAAAGCTACAAGGAAACCCCCAATACTAAGTTGCAATGAAAATCTCTTACCACGCGACTGCTTTGATCCTGATGAGAAGAGAGGGTCGAAAAATCACCCTTTTTCTTCAAAACCGATAATTCCAAGTCCTCATCATCACTGGAAGAATCCAACTCCATCAAATTTGTTTGCTTTTTTCGTTGAGGCGAATCATCTATGATGTTGATGTAGTTTCTCGCATTGGTGTTACTGTTATTTTTACTTTTGCAAAGGGCATTTTTGTCAAACATATTGTTCAAAGCTCCACAAGCTTCTGATTCCATAGCCTGTAAATCATCATCCCAATCCTCACTGTCCTCCATCGTTTCAGCCAACGCCGCCACAAAATCATCGCCACAATGCTCCACAGTAATAAAATCTTGGCCATCATCACCTTCACAAATTCAATCAATTTTAAATCGTGTACCATACATCAACTCTTTCTTCTTTCAATTTGATCCATAATTTTACTTGGCAATTTATTTCTGATAACATTACATAAATTTTGGCGATTTTTTTCCAAAGAATCAATTTTTCCACTGAATAAAAAATCCGCAAAAAAAGTACAAAATTTTGAAAAAGTTTAAAAATTAAACCCAAAAAAAGGCGAAAAAATGAAAAGATATTGTGAGAAGTACCGTAGAGAGAGATCAAACTATCTAAGCTCTTCTTTGCTGCTTGCTCGTTGAAGCCGAACTCGAGAGCCAAGCTCAGCAACCGAGTTTTCTCCAGCTCGAAATCGTGACCGTCCATTGCTGGTTAGACAACCGATGAATTTTCGGAGATTTTTTTTTCTTTTGGAAGAAGATGAAACTGAAATCTCCCGCGCTAGAAAATCCCGCGCATGATCCGATGGGATTATATTGAAACATTGATGCAGGTAAAAACGACGTCGCTACGCTTCTATAAGATGCAATGAATAGACTGCCATCATTCCTTTATAAACTCGTTTTATTAAAATGGTTTTATTAAGAAAAATCATATAATGGAACCCTTAAATTTCATTGAGGAAATTAATAGGATGGTATATATCCCTTAATTATATGTAAAAAATTTTAAAAAATTAATATATGTATCCCTTCGTTTTAGTTATGAAATTAAAAAAAAAGTTTGCAGTTAATGTATAAAAAACAAAATTTTTAATTAATAATACCATAATAATATCAAAATAGTAAAAATGGAGAAATTCTTTTCTCTTTAAATTCATATATATATATATATATATATATATATATATAGCATTACATAGATACTTATGCTTTTCTAATTTATTTTTGAAAATACTAAATTTTAAGACTCTTAATTCTTATTAGTAACAAATGTAGAAATAAGTTTAAAACTTCATTATGAGGCTTTCAATATCTTTCCTCTCTTCAATCTTTGTGGATACAAAATTGCCCGAAAATTGGATCCCTTCCCAAAAAGGAATTGCTTTGCTCGCTTTTGCTACTAGACATTCTTAATTGTCCAGTGTTGAAGTGCAAAAGGGATAAAGGAAAATATAGTTCCTACATCGCCGACATACCATTTGTTACAATATCTTAAATTCTGCAGTGAACGACCCACAGGTATTTTAATGTTCAGTGAATTCACTTGTATTTAATTTTCAAATATTTTTATCTTTTCTTTTCTTACTAATAAATCAATATGATAAACCCATTTCGTTATTAAGTGGAAGAATCATGCATGATTCAAGTATATATTTTCATAAGGAATTAATTAAATGAGCTGTAAATTTGTAGCATTTGTCAAGATTCAAACAATCGATGAGTCATTCAAGCAAGGACTAAACAACTTTTCAACTGTGTTGATGGATGTTCGGATGTGGCCATGTCATAGCTTACATCTACAAGAGGAGTTATACAGCATTGATATTGGAAGAGGGATTTCCATCCAAAGGCTCCCAAAATCTATCTGAAGAAAAAAGGTGAATTCTCAAACCTTAATCTTTGCCTCTCTTCATTTTTGTATATTAATAATTTAATATTATTGTATATTACTTAATTACTGCTCAAATGGTTCGAACGTGATAGAAGAGGAAGGATGTCAAGGGAGCTTGGGTACCTATATTTCCTTCTTGCATGACCATCCTCTTGTTCACTCTTTGTAGGTATGCCTTCAAAAACATATTCTCTATGATTATTACTATTATTATTTTCACTTTTGACTAAATCGGGCAATTTATTTTTGTATCACATAGAATCATGTTCATTAAAATATAAAACTTCATATTAAAATGTGTCAACACACCAAACACAAAATTTATTTTTTAATTTTCATCACATTTATATATAACTTTTATCAAATTTTAATTCGTATAACTTTTTTTGGTATATAAAATTGTTAAATTTACTTATCTGGTGTCGGGAAATGGATCTACGGCATCGTTTCTCAGGATCGTTCGATGACTCGCTTATAGATCGAAACAGAACACGCGAGAGGGAGAAAACGTGAGAAGTGCAGGAAATTCCAGCACAGACCAGTCTTCAACAAGCTGACGAGGTCATCTGTGGTCTGATTGAGCTGATTTTTTGACAGCAAGTAGAGGACTCATAGACGCTAATATGGGACGGTCGAATATTTCATAGAGTTAGCTTTCGGAATCTGGATTGGAACAACAGCTTTGTTTAGGTGAAATCTCAACTTTTTCTTTCTTTGTTGTTAGTGATTACTTGTTGATTGTTGAAAATGGAGTTGTGTTGTAGAAGCTAAAAACTTTGTTTATGTAAGAACACTTTCTTGACAGTGAAGCTTTTGAGTGGACTCTTAAATCCTGTTGTTTTTATTCTTTGATTTGAAGGGATTTTTCATGTAAAAATTGATTGTCTTTTGTTTGCTGTTTGTGGTTGATTTTGGCTGAATTTTACTTGTTGACAATTATTTGTTTGTGCCACTATGATAAGATGGTTGCATACTTGATCATTCGGTTGAACTTGCTTTTCTAAGGTAAGCAAGCTCGATTTCTGTTTGCTTTTGCTAATGTAAGTAAGCTCGATTTCTGCCCAACATATTTGTGAATGAACCTTCTCATTTGTGGCTCCATATTTCCTCTCTTGTAACTTATCCCTCTTTTAATCTCCCTTTTCTGGTCAGGTATCTTGGCTACTTTTCTTTCATAAGAACATTTTGTAAATTGAAGAATCGTTGTGTAAATATTTAATTCAGACAAATTTCTTCCATGGATCACGTATTTCAGCCAGCATATAATATTTAGTTCTCCTCCATAATAGTATTTAAATTATAAAAATAGAGAAATTCTTCCTCTTTAAATTCATAGATAGCATTACATGGATACTTTATGCTTTTTTTCTTTTATTTTTGCAAAATATAGCTTTTAAAGACTCTTATGATTGACAAATGTACATATAAGTTGAACACTATTATGAGTTCTAAATTTTGGTTCAAATTTCTCTGGTTTTCATCATCGTTTTCTTCGATGAAGAACTTGTAATGTATTGTATGGTGAAGAGATATCCGACTAACTAGTTTGAATTTCTACATTTGAACATGAAATAAAGATGTAAGCTATTTACTTTTAGCTTCTTTCTTCCTTTCATTTGAGGTCACGAGTCATACCAAAGCCGAATTAGGTCTTTGAGTAGGCTTTGGTAATCGCCTATCGGCCTTTATCTCTCGTAATCTCTAGTACTTAAATCGAACACCAAGAGTTTCGCAGCTTCTGCACCACAGCTGCGAGCCTCTGGGCGCAGGACTGCAGGCAGAACATGGGAAGAGTAATCAAACCAGAGCTGTGATTCTATGAACATCATCAATGTACAAACATTGGGATTATTAAGCTTAACACCTAGCTAACTGACCTTGAGCAGGAGTAACTTGAATATTTACTAGTAACAAAGAACAAAGAGATGAGAACAGCAACGACAGGGAAACCGAGAACTGGAACAGAGCAAGGTGAACAACGAACAGAAGGTCATAAGGTTAGGTCCGAAAGGTTGATCAGACTACTGAAGGGCTGGATAGCAGATCAACTGACCACTATTTTACTGTTGAAGGTTGCCCTTTCTCTAGGTCAACATCAAGAAGGTTCACAATCATAACCTAAAATGATTAGTACTACCATCAAATTGAAAGAATTTACAAATGACCTTGGTGCTATGTGGTTGGGAGAAAACTTTTCTCAGGGCTCATCGTCCTTATTTTCCAACTGTTTTCGAATTCTAGATTCCTTTTTGGACTTCTTTGGGTTATCCATGTGAGCAACCTGCAAAATAATCCTAAAATAAGATGCAGCTGCTATTAACATGCCCGTTACATGTACGAGCATTACCATGTACCTACTATGTGGGATTTCCACTCAATTTTGTCATGCCCATCTACATCAGCAGGATGAGAATGATCACGAACATGGTAGAATATTTGAATAAGAACAGCAGCATACTCAAGCCGAACAAAAATTCAAGAATACTTTGAAATGTAAACATTGACAGAACGATAAAACTAGGAACTTGACAGTTCTTTGATAATAGCAAATGGGAAGCATGAATGAACAAGGAACAATCATGGATATATACCTGATTCCGAGTCAATGGTCTTTGTTCCCATTTGCCATTCCGTCTTGTTTAATTCAGGCCAGCTCCTAATATTTTCTTTTTTTTTTTTTTTTTGCTCTGAAGCTCCTAATATTTTCTGAGTTGGAGGACTTGTGAACCATTAATTTGGGGCAAATGAATAATAACAGGAAACAGAGTAATGTTACACAAGGAATTTGGAAGGACAGAAGGCAAAATTCAAACTTCATGGTTAGCTTACCTCTGCAAGACCGGAGAGGCCACCTCGGGGTTCTTTGAACATATTCTGAATGTCCAATAGCATGCCTTAGCACTTGAAACGCTCTAAATCCTCATATTTAAAGTATTGTAAATATGAGGAATTTGGAAGCACCCAGTATTGTAAGGTTTTCTTTCCTTTTTTCTGCAACCAGAATAAATACTAATGAACATAATAATAAAAAATGGAACTTGGTTTTAAGTAAGATAGACCAAAAATGGACACAAAGAAAGATCCATCTCAGTAAAATATTTTAGTGACACTGGCAGAGATACTGAGAGAGATTTGGTTGATACCAGCTAAGAAGCAGAAGGTCAAAAAAAAAAAAAAACAATTGGAGAGTTTAAAAGAATAAGAAATGTCTGGTCTGAGTCTGAGCATTAAATCTTGAAGAGGAAGTGACATAACAAAACACAACTCTTCTGTTGAAAATTTAAGGACCCAAGGCCCTCCCTTGTGAAACAAATCAATTAAAAAACCCCCATTTCTACCTTGGTCATGTAATTTTCTTCTAACTTTGTTGCCAGTGCAATGCCATGGGTTTGTGGGCTTCACCACCGCTTGGGCTCCACTTGCTACGCCACTTCTACTCATTTATCTCCCCCCAAAACGCTTTAAAATTGATTTCAATTCAATTTTAAATTTCAATTTTTCAAGTCATTTGACTGCATAGCCATGCCATCAAGTTCTATCTTTTTCTTGAGAAGGTAAATTGGGTCGTTAATGAGTTAAATTTTCGAGCAGCAGTAGCTCAATATTTTTAATTTCTTAACTACTCCATAAGAGATGTAACTACTTAATAAATCTATTTCTATTTTGTAGTAAATTATTATTATTACACTTTCAAAAATGAAAATGAAAATTTTCTTTTTCTTGTTCTCCCCTTTGTAAAATGGCAATGCCATTTAGCCACTTCCATTAGAGGAAATGTTTTGTCCTTGTAAGAAAAGGTATCAACAAAACGCTAAATACTTGATATTATTACATAAAAAGTTTGCTTAAAGATAGTTAAAACATCCATTCAAAATGTACCAAAAAAAAAAGATAGTTAAGACATCACTAAACATTGAATAACAATTTCTTTAAATAAATAAATTGAATGAGAATTTAATTAACTTGATTAATAAGTTGAAGCTGAATTTATTGCAATGGTAGCCAGTTGCTTTGGTTTGTCTTGTTAAGATTCCTTGCACAAGTTATTTCTTCCATCCTTCTATCCGGCTGCTCCGACAACCAAAACCAAGTAAGCAACAAAGTCCTCCCTTAATTTTGGTAATCACACCAACTTATAAAACCTAAATAGTCTTATCAAAGATATAAGCTGTTTTAAATTTTTTTATTGAGCAATATATTTTGATAAATTCATGAAAAATATTTTTTCAAATATGATAATCTTAAAACACAATACAATGAAATGATATGAAAACAATACGAAAAAAATAACAAATTAAATTTTGATAAAAATTATATATAAATTTGACAGAAACTATTTGAATATATCAACACAAATTTTGACATAATAATTTTCATGTTTTACCCTATACAAACATAATTAGACACAACGTAAATACAAAATATATATACAAATTATCAAAATCAACTTTTACTTGCAACTCTTTACAAATTCAAACTTAAGGAAAAAGAAAAAAGCAAACTCTCTTTCTATTGAACCAAAATTATATATCAAGATTTTATAACTTTAAACAAGAGCTTAACAGTATTACCTATGAAGCACATGATTGCATAATTGGGTGGTTGCCATGTCAATGTCAAGTAAATCATAATCTCTTCTCTTAATTGAAGGAAATATTAAATTTCGTCACGAAAATTAGCATGGTTGTTGCATGTGCTATTTGTCAAATTATTCCTCAGAAGTCTTCACAAGTCATATGGCGATACACAGAGATCTTAAATCTTATATTAGGTTTATTCTTTTATGAAAGTATAGCATATATGATTCTTCATCTGTTACTTTGAATTACATAACAAATGACGACATTATTAGCAAAGAGCAAAGTAATGAGCCACATGATTCACACGTTTGACAATTTGGCAACTAAAGTTTGGTCAGTCAAAGCTAACCAAGCTGCCGCCTAACACCGTATTTTTTTTGAAGCCGTACAGTACATGAGAAGTTATAATCATAATCAAGTATTACATCCATAGAACTTATAACCATATGAAAATCATTTAATTGAACTAACTAAATTCGTAAATAACTAGACTCAATATCTAAACTCAAGTTCCCACAATGTCAGACTTAATTTTCAGGGTTTCCTCCTTGTCACTAAATGGAGTCCTTTTTGGCTGCCTAACACCATATATAAGATGCAAAGCTTCTGGTTTTTTGGATGATGCAATCACTATCTAGGCCTGCAATATGCAAATTCAAAGTAATGATGTGTTATTCTATACCTCAGAAGTAGAATATGAAACTTGTGTGTCCATTTAACCTCACAAGTCGCACTAAGAAGTTCATACACAAAAAAGGTCTTCTCTTCATCCAAATTATATTATACTTTAAAATCAGAAGCCAAGGAAAAAATAAATAAAGAAGCAAAGGAAGGAATAGTACATCACCATCTTCCTGCCCACTCTCTACCACCATGCCTACTTATCACATTAAACTCTGATTCAGTATAAAGCTTAGTTGCAATGTACACAAACATTCATGCCTATGCTCATCGGGAAGTCTTGAGACAGTTATCACATGGATTTGAACCATACTTACAGGCTTTTCTGTCAAAAGACTCTCCAAAGTGTTCAAGTAAGATTTGTCTCCAGCATTCATCCTGGAAAAGATGACCTACAGCATAATAAATAAGTTCTTGCATCAGGAAAAGGGAAAAAAATGTCATTGACAAACCTTAAGTTCACATTCAGGAAAAGGGAAAAAAATGTCATTGACAAACCTTAAGTTCACATTATTGTTGCATTTTCTTTGCTTAAGCCATGGCTGTTTTAAAGCTTTGGCTCTTACAACCTTGCCCATTTCGAGCATGCCTACAACCCGACTGGAATCCTTCTTCTGGTATAAAGCAATGCAGACAGCAGGGCAATTTTCTCTTCCAGCCTTTCCAGATTCTCGATAGTAACTTTCAATTGATTTGGACATTGTGTTATGGACAACAAAATGCTGAAAAGAGTTTAAAAGAAAAAACAATAAGCTCTAGAAAAGTAATGGAACAAAAGGAAATAATTTAATCTCAACCACTATAAATCAGTAAAGTTATTGTGATTACAAGGATAGATACATACAAGTGTCCAAATAACTGACAGAACTAATAATTAAACAAAATTTTGAATCCACAATATCAACTATCACTCAGTGGTAGCGAAAATATTATTTACGTAAAATCTTAAAGTGTTATTTTTATCTTAAAAATCCACTAGAAAGTAGGAACCTTTGTGATCATCAAACAAAAGCAATTTTTCTTTATGAATCAATCACCGAACAAAACCCTTTTTCCATGATGCAGTGTCTAGTTTGGTCCAATCACAGAACTGGAAATGTTCACTGCCTTTTTTTTTTTAAATTGATTTATAGACATTGTAGAGATAAACGGAAGATCTTATCTGGACTTACAACATCTGGTTTGTCAATTCCCATCCCAAAAGCAATAGTTGCACAAACAATCTGGACCTCTCCATCATACCATTTCTTCTGAACAGTTACTCTTTGTCAAGCTGCCAAACAAGCACGGTAATACACTGTTCTAATCTTGCATTTCTCATTCAGAAAATTCGGAACCTCCGCATTCATTTTTTTGAAAGGCAGTATACAATTCCACACTGATTCTTAAAACGATTTTCCAGAAGCTGACCAAGCTGCTTTAATGAGTCCTTAGCCTTCCCAATCACTTCATACTTCAAGTTGGGTCTATCAAAGCTTGTCTTGAGGACTAGAGCATGGGGAATTCTCAAAGCTTTTAGAGCATCCTGCAAAGCACCAATTGAGACAGAAAAAAGAAAGACTTATTGATTATTCAACAATGAAAAAAAAATGAAGAAAGTCCAACTTAAGTCTTAATACCTCACGAACTGAGTGGGTGACTGTGGCAGTCAATGCCATCACTGGAACGAGAATCATGTCCCCACTGGCTGAAAAAAATTTAAGAGCAAGAATTTGTTGGGAAATTATTTAGTGGGCCTACATATATCAATTAATTGTACATTACAGGCTATCTATTTATTCCACTTAAAAGTGATCAAATAAAGTTTAAGTTATTGGACTTTAGGACATCTCAAATTAGTATGGGTTTTGCAATGTGTAGAGACCCAATATTTTATTTTATTTTCATGATGGGCCAAAATAAAATAAAATATACTTTAAGTATAAATAGGTTATGTTCTCCAGTCTAAACATAACATAATTCTAACAAAATATCTCATCGTTGAGTGAGATACAGACTCTCTCAAAAGTTTAGACGTGGAAGACTCTAACTTCAGGAAATCAATTCCAATGGATTCAGGTACGCTTCCGTATTACTCTTTTCTTGATGATTGAACATGAAATCCTCGGAGTATTTATCTGTATTAATTTTCTTACAACTGGTATCAAGAGCCTGTTCATGTTTGATCATTAAGAATTAAAATTTTTTGTGTAAAATATTAGGGCTTTTATTCCTAATAGAATAAGTATTAAAATCATGTGAACAATATTCTGGAATTTTGTTTCATGATTAAAGTAATTTTATCTTTAAATTTTATAAATCCAGAATTAAAAATCAACCAAAACAACAATATTTTATGTGTTTTAATTCAAATTGAATAAGGATAATTGTTTCTTGTGACTTATATGGTTGAATCAAAGTCACAATTTCGATATATTTTTGTTTGGTTGAAAGAAATCAAGAAAAGGGGGTAAGGGTCTTTCATGGATATTTTCTTGTATCTTTCTTGATAAAATTCATCACAAATTTTGTTGTTTTGATCTATTTCTTGGCCTGGGTTTTGTAGAAAAGGTCTTAATTAAATGATTAAAGGTTAAATTTTGTCAAAAATCACTAAAATAGGTCAAAAATTTGAAGAAAAACCAAAACAAACCCGTTCGGGTCTATTCAAGAAGCCTGCCGGGTCGGCAGAGAAGATGAGAAAAAGTCCCATCTGGGACTGTTTCCCACGTGCGAAAATGGCGCGTGTAACAGGTGGCCTTTCGGCCACCATTTTTTCCAGATCATCATATTTAATTATTTCTTAATTTTTGGTGATTTTTGTGGAATTTTTTGACTCCGTTTAATATTTATTATTTAATATTCATTGTTATTTTGGTGTTTTTAATATATTATGTGCATATTTTCTGAAATTTTGTTTCATGATAAAATATTTCATGATATTTTGAGTTGATTGACAGTAGACCTGGCAATTCGTGTTCATAATTCGTTTTCATGTCATGTAAAACCGTGTTCGTGTTGTGTAAAACACGAAAATTTCATGTCAAAATTCATGTCGACACGGAAAACTCAAAATGTTATTTTTAGCTTTTACCATATTCATATATTAGTTTTACTTAATTTTAACCCCTTGTCATCTCGTGTCATTTATTCGTATCGTATTCGTGTCGTGTCTAAGATTGTCAGGTCTAATTAACAGTACTCACTCTCTCTATTGATGTGAATTAATTTGTGTACTCTCAATATTTTGTATATGTGCATAATATGTTAAAAATAAATAAAGTTCAAAATAAATTAAATTAATATAAAATGCTACCAAAGTGACATCTTTTATGTTAATTTATTTATTTTGAAAATTAAGGTTGTCATTTAAGAATTTAAATGACTGTGTTTTTAATCCCAGTAGAAAATAATTGGCCCAAAGGAAGGTTATTTTTTGGCCGGATTACAAACACAATAAGGTAGTAAATATGTGATAAAATTATTTTTTACCATGCATGCAATATGTCGGCCCAAAGGAAGGCATGTTGTTGGCAAGGATTTGATTATCAATATTTACTAATAAAGTTTAAGAGTACCGCTTACAAATAAAAATTTCTGTCCAAAGATTAAATTTTAATGTTGTGCTTGGTATTTTATATGGCCCAAAATTATTATTTGTTAATTGTGAGCTTATTATTGTTGTTTTTCTGTTTACAATAAATGTTTCTTCTATATCTGCCAATCTAAATAATATCCAAGTGCTTAACGACACTAATTTTGAGAAATGGAAGAAGCGTGTTATTATTGTGCTTAGGTGTATGGATCTAAATTATGCGATCAGGTCTGAAAAACCTCCCGCCCCTGCTGATAATAGTACAGCTACGGAAAGGGCACTTTATGAAAAATGGGAGCATTCAAACCGTATGAGTCTGATGATCATGAAGCACTCAATTCCGGATGCCATTAGGGGCGCAATGCCTGAAGAATAAAATGCTAAGAGTTTCCTACAACGAATTGCAGAGAGATTCACAGCAAATGAAAAAGTCGAAACAAACACCATTCTGTCTAAGCTTGTTTTAATGCGGTATAGCGATAAAGGAAACATAAAGGAATATATTATGGAAATGTCTAATCTTGTTACAAGACTAAAGGCACTAAAGTTAGAGTTGTCTGAGGACATTCTCGTGCACTTGGTCTTAATATCTCTTCCTGCACAATTCAGCCCTTTTAAAATAAGTTATAACACTCAAAAGGAGAAATGAACTCTTAATGAGCTCATTGCTTAGTGTGTGTAAGAGGAAGAGAGGTTGAAACAAGAGAAGATAGAAAGTGCTCACTTAGCATCTTCTTCCAATGACATTGCTGCCAACAAAAAGAGAAAAAGGAACACAGGAAAAAGCACTACAAATACTGAAACTTCACAGCCTAAGGGGCAACAGAAAACAAGATAAGCTGATCACTTGTTTCTTTTGCCGTAAAGGTGGTCATGTGAAGAAAAATTGTTCCAAGTATGCTAAATGGCTTGCCAAAAAAGGTAAACTTCTCAACTTTGTTTGTTCTAAAGTTAATTTGGCATTAGTACCCAATCACACTTGGTGGATAGATACATGTGCAACTACTCACATAAGTGTGACTATGTAGGGTTGTCTAAGGAGCAGAAAGCCAATTGATGCTGAAAGATTCATCTACGTAGGAAATGGCGAAAGAGCTCCTGTTGAGGTTGTTTGTTTATTTAAATTAAAGTTAGAATCTGGTTGCTATTTAGATTTGAAAGAGACTTTTCATGTACCGTCATTTAGACGGAATTTGATTTCTATTTCTTCTTTGGACAAATCAGGATATTCTTGTTCATTTGGAAATGGAAAATTTAGTCTTTTTCAGTATTCAAATCTTATTGGCACAGGTTCTTTAGTTGATAATCTATATAAATTGGATCTTCATGCCTCACACATTAATGAATCCTTGCATATAAATAATTGTGGTACAAAGCGCAAATTAATTAATGAGAATTCTTTCATGTTATGGCACAGGCGTTTAGCACATATTTCTGAACAAAGAATAAAGAGGCTTGTGTCAGAAGGAATTCTCAATTCCCTTGATTTTTCAAATTTCAAAATCTGTGTTGAATGTATTAAGGGAAAACAAACAAATATCAAGAAAACTGGTGCTAACAGGAGTTTAAACGTCTTGGATTTAATTCATACTAATATTTGTGGTCCATTCCCTACAGCTTCTTGGAATGGTCAACAGTATTTTATTACTTTCATAGATGATTATTCTCGTTATGGGTACCTATACTTGATTCATGAGAAGTCTCAGGCATTAGACGTTTTCAAAACCTATAAAGCTGAAGTTGAAAATCAACTTGGTAGGAAAATTAAAGCCGTTAAATCTGACCGTGGAGGTGAATATTACGGTTGAGACGATGGATTAGGTGAACAACGTCCAGGCCCTTTTGCAAAGTATTTAGTAGAATGTGGCATCGTTCCTCAATATACCATGCCAAGGACTCCAAGTCAAAATGGTGTAGCTGATAGACGAAATCATACCCTAAAGGACATGGTTAGAAGTATGATTAGTCATTCTTCTTTGCCAGACCCACTTTGGGGAGAAGCCTTAAAGACTGCAGTGTACATTTGTAATCGAGTTCCAAGCAAAGTAGTAGCTAAAACCCCATATGAATTATAGACAGGAAAGAAGCCTAGTATTAGGCACTTACATATTTGGAGTTGTCCAGCTGAGGCTAGGTCATACAAGCCTAACGAAAGGAAATTGGACTCAAGAACAATAAGTTGCTACTTTGTTGGATACTCAGAAAGATCGAGGGGTTTCAAGTTTTATGATCCCTCAAATAGATCCTTCTTCGAAATAGGGAATGCTAAGTTTATTGAGGATGTTGAATATGATTAGGTGGTAACCCAAGAGTGTCTTGATAGTCCGGATTTGCATGTTGAATAATGTCAGACATAATTGTCTGATCATTCTTAATTACAACTGTAGGAACTGTAACATGTTCTTCCTCAAAGACAAAATTCCTGAGTTTGGCACCCTGGGAACAACAACAACCTCAATTGGAAGTGTCATTAAGGAGATCCTCTAGAGAGAGGAGATCGGCGATTCCAGATGATTATATCGTTTATCTCCAAAAACACGAGTTTGATATAGGACTAGAAGATGATCCAAAATCTTTTAGTGAAGCCAAACAAAGTGTTCACTCTTATAAATGGATTGAGGCCATGAAAGATGAGATGAAATCAATAAAGGATAATGACGTTTGGGATCTTGTCGAATTGCCTAAAGGAGCGAAACCGATTGGTTGTAAATGGATTTCAAAACCAAGAGGGATTCGAAAGGCAATATCGAAAGATATAAAGCACGTCTAGTTGCCAAAGGTTTCACTCAAAAGGAAGGCATTGATTATAAAAAGACTTTCTCTCCGGTTTTATCAAAAGACTCTTTTAGAATCATTATTGCACTTGTAGCTCATTATGATTTGGAGCTACATCAGATGGATGTAAAGACAGCATTTCTCAATGGTGACATTGAAGAAACAATTTATATGGAGCAACCAGAAAATTTCGTGTAAGATGAATCGAAACATCTAGTGTGCAAATTAAAGAAATCCATCTATGGTTTAAAGCAAGCATCCCGTCAATGGTATCGAAAATTTGATCAAGTGATCACCTCTTTTGGTTTTAAGGAGAACACTGTTGATCAATGTATTTATCACAAGATCAGTGGGAGCAAGTTTATTCTTCTGGTGTTATATGTCGATGATATCTTGCTTGCAAGTAGCGATATAGGCTTATTGCATGAAACCAAGAGATTTCTTTCAAATAAATTTGAGATGAAAGATCTTGGGAATGCATCGTTTGTGTTAGGCATACAGATCCATCGAGATCGTTCTTGAGGAATACTTGGCTTATCACAAAAGGCTTATATCGATAAGGTACTTAGCAGATTTGACATGAAAAATTGTGCATCAAGAGACACACCCATTGCTAAGGGTGATAAATTCAGTTTGCTTCAATGCCCAAGAAATAATATTGAAAAGGAAGAGATGAAAAAGATTCTTTATGCTTCAGCAGTAGGGACTCTCATGTATGCTCAAGTTTGTACGTGTCCGGATATTGCGTACATAGTTAGTATGCTTGGCAGATATCTAAGTAACCCTGGAATGGATCATTGGAAAGCAATAAAGAGGGTTATGAGGTATTTACAGAGAACCAAAGATTACATGCTCATATATCGGAAGTTAGATCATTTAGAGATCGTTGGGCATTCAGACTCCAATTTTGCTGGTTGCCTTGATAGCAGAAGATCCACTTCTGATTATGTTTTTATGTTAGCTGGAGGAGCTGTGTCTTGGAAGAGTGTAAAGCAGTCACTCATAGCTTCTTCCACCATGGAAGTAGAGTTTATAGCTTGTTATGAGGCATCGAACTAAGCAATATGGTTGCGAAATTTTATCACTGGGCTGTGCGTTGTCAATGGTATTGAAAGGCCATTGAAGATTTATTGTGATAATAAAGCCGCATAATTATACTCTAAGAACAACAGAAGCTCGTGGAAGTTAAAGCATATTGACATCAAGTTTCTTGTTGTTAAGGAGAGAGTTCAAAGTCTTCAGATATCTATTGAATATATCAATACGAACTTCATGATTGCGGATCCGCTTACTAAGGGTGTACCACCTAAGGTGTTTCATGAGCATATAGCTCGTATGGGTGTGGTTCACTGTGATGATATGCTTGTATAATGGGAGTTTGTTTCATTTATATTCATTTGTTGTTGAGACATTTTTCTTATCAGAATAAAATATTGTTGTTATTACTGAAACTCTGAAATAAAATATTATTTTTTCAAATTACAGTTGACCATAAAGTTTTGAAAGCATGACCAGTTGGAAATAGGCATGTTAAAGGGATCACGTTGCATGTAATTTCCATGCTACACATCCATACTTGATCTATATCGTTGATTATATTAATATACGTGACCATTGATGGGTCTAGTTACGGAATATATGTAACGAAGATCGCTTTGATCCTATATTAGTATAATTGATTGACAAGATTGTTTAGAGATGTTGTCTTGTCATGATAGCAAGTTTAGAGCTCTTAAAGTTATTTTAAAATGTACAATTATCAGGTGACATATGTGGCCCAAGTGGGAGATTGTTGGGAAATTATTTAGTGGGCCTTCATATATCAATTAATTGTACATTACAGGCTATCTATTTAGTCCACTTAAAAGTGATCAAATAAAGTTTAAGTTATTGGACTTTAGGACATCTCAAATTAGTATGGGCTTTGCAATGTGTAGAGACTCAATATTTTATTTTATTTTCATGATGGGCCAAAATAAAATAAAATATACTTCAAGTACAAATAAGTTATGGTCCCCAATCTAAACATAACATAATTCTCACAAAATATTCCATCGTTGAGTGAGATACAGACTCTCTCAAAAGTTTAGACGTTGAAGACTCTAACCTCAAGAACTCAATTCCAATGGATTCAAATACGCTTCCGTATTACTCTTTTCTTAATGATTGAACATGAAATCCTGGGAGTATTTATCTGTATTAATTTTCCTACAGAATTTTCTTGTTATAATCAATTAATACAACAAAATGTATAGTTTAATCATTGATGTTCATTCTTGAGTCACATATATCTATCTCTCTAGGATATGGTTGGCAGAAACAATAAGGTTTCTTTACTTAATGATATGAAACACTGGTAAACTTGTGTGGCTTATACACCTCAATACCTACATAGTCTGTTTGAAAGGTGGTCTTTTACACATAAATAGAGTTAGGCTTATACAAAAATTAGTGGTCAAAAACACGGCTCCTACGCAATTCTTTCATCTTAGCTAAGACCATGTTCAATGTCATAAATGCCTTGGTGTAAAGTTAACAGAAAAATATACAAATGTAGTCAGATAAAAACACTAGGTAATCAGCTTGAAGAATAGAATTATAATTGGCAATATAAAAAGACACCTATATATAATTTTATTTTTAAGTTCGGTTACAATGAGATATTCACTCTTGCAGTTCACAGGCTCCGCCTTTCCTGTGACCACAATAGTAAACCCAGTTTTGTATTATCAAATCTCCTTAGGATTTGCATTAACTTTTAGCTATTTGGACCATGTAAAGGGAGCATGATTGATGCATGTAGAAACCACACTTTAACAATCAGTGAGTTAAGTAAAGTTGGATTTTGAAATAGTTTTACAAGACAAAATATAAGACCTTGAACATGAGTTAACAAGTTTATGTACCAGTTAGTTGCATATAAAACGTGAAGGAATAATGCTGCTTAAATACCAAATATTCTAAGTATAAAAATCATACATGTCGATCAAAACCATCAATAATAACCCACAACATTTACCAAGAAAATGGGTATACCTAACACCTTCAACAACAAAACCTGCCAATTGTCCCTACATGAGAATAGGAATTACATTAGCACCTGAAATTTTCAAAGCATAATGTGCCTCAAACATTTTTAGTAAAAAGGTAAAGCTCACCTTTCTATGCAAACATTTTAGTACCTTAAGAAATGATGGGTTTCCAACAACCCTTTTTGGAGTCACATATAAAAGCCTGCATGATGGGTTATCTTTGCTACAAGCATGAAAAGAAAACATAAGTAGGAAAGAAAATAACAGACCAAAAAATTTGACTATGATTACTGTATCTAAAAGTTCAAATAAAAAAAAAGGTCTTTCTGTACCAAAATAACTTGTCGTAGTTCATTGATGGAGAATGGGAGCAACAAAATATTTTAGTTTTAGTCTTTTAATTGTTTTAGAGTTTTAGGCTGAAAAATATTGCGTTTAATTTTATTAATAGGATTTAGGATTTTATTTTAGTCTTTTATTGTTTTATTTTTATTATAAGATTAGGGTATTTGAATTTTAATAGAGAGTTTGTATTCCATTAGGATTAGGCTTGCTTGCCTATAAATAGGCTTTGTACTCTCTCTAAAAAATATAAGGAATAATAATTTCAAATTTTCAGCAAAGTTTTTGCTTTTTTTGGTTGTGTGACTCAACCATTCTTAGGTACGACTCCTAAAAAACCCTAAGTGAGACTCCTAGGCTTTTATTCTTTATGTTTTAGTAGCATAATTAGCCTCAATTCACATCCCAAACCCTAATTCAAACTTAACTTAGATCTGTCCTACATCAATTGGCGCCATCAGCGAGAAACAAAAAAAAATTTTTGATTTGTAAAAAAAAAAAAGGTTCTGGACAGATTTGAGTTTGCAATTAGTTTACTCAATTTTGCGTCATGATGGTGACTAACACTGAATTAAGTAAGGCGATGGGGGAACTCCAACAGACCATGAGCGTACCAAGAGGAATATGAATGAACGCCTTAATGGTTTACAACAGACTGTTGAAACACTAGCACGTACTGTTGAAACACTAGCAGCTTCTATGGCACGAATGGAAGCACGTCTAACTCAAGCCCCACAAGGTGCTCCTGTCCAACCTATTGCTCAGCTACCTGCAATTGTAGGAGAACGTGTTGAGCCACGTGATCATGCTAGAGATATCACTAGGAAGGTGAAAGTAGGAGTGGCAGATTTTGAAGGCAAAGTGGATCCAACTTTGTTTCTTGATTGGCTTAACTCTCTTGAAGATTATTTCAATTGGTATGATATGTTGGATGAAAGAAGGGTTCAATTTGCCAAGATGAAGCTAAATGGATTAGCAAAAATCTAGTGGTATGGTGTGGAGAGTGAAATAACAAGGTTAGGACAACCCCAAATTCAAACTTGGGAAGAGATGAAGACCAAGCTCAAAGAAAAGTACTTGCCACTTAATTATCTTGAGAAGATGCGCCAACAAGCATATAGTTTACGACAAGGCAGCATGTCCGTTATTGAATACATGAATAAATTTGACGAATACAAGATAAGGAGTCAAGTTGTGGAAGATGCTGCACAAGCAGCATCACGATTTCAAGCTGGGTTGAGGATTGATATCAAAAGAGAGATGCTTAGGCAGCCTATTAGCTCAGTAGAACAAGCCTTCCAGGCAGCCCTTGATGCATAACAATATTTGAGCTATTCTACAAGCAAGAGAATGGGTTTTTAAATTGGGGAAACAAAAACTAAGAGGAACTTTGGTGCAAATCTAGAGAAAGTGACTACTCATCCTGATGGAACAAGACCTACTAATGTCAACAATCCTAAAATGGAGTATGTTTGTTTCAAGTGTGGGGAGGTTGGACACTTTGGGCGTGATTGTCTAACAAAAAGAAATATGCATATGGGAGTGGAAAAAGAGGATGTAGAAATTCAGAAAAATGATGATAATTCTATTGATTATGGCACTTATGAGGCTGATGATCTTGACTCTGATGGTATAGATACATCACTCTAGGTTCGACATATCCTGATAGCCCCTAAAATGGAAAAGGAGGATTGGCGACGCACATCAATATTCCAAACACTTGTTCGTTGTGGTGGCCAAGCCAAAAAACTTGTTATTGATGGTGGGAGTTCCATGAATGTAGTTTCTACCTCCACTGTTGAGCGTCTCAAACTAAAAACTACACCGCACCCTCACCCTTATAAAGTCCGTTGGATTGACAAGACCACAATTTCGGTAACAAAACAATGTCTTGTATCTTTTAGCTGTGGTGATTATGTTGATTCTATACTTTGTGATGTTATCCCTATGCAAGTTGCCCACATCCTTCTTCGTCATCCTTAGCAATATGACCGAGATGTGAGTCATGCTGGTAAGGCAAACACCTATAGTTTCTGTCACCGAAACAAGAATATTGTTTTAAAGCCAATGAGTTCAGAGGATTTCAAGAAGTATGAGAAGAAAAGGACTCCAAGGTTTAGTAAAGTTGTGGAGGGTGGGAAGAAACGTCTCCATATTTTGACTACAAGGTAGTTTGACGTTAAGAGCAACAAAAATTACCCAATCCATGCTAATTCAAGAAGGATGCCTACTAATTTCAATGAAGATAACCTGGGTATGAAGTGGAATAAATCCAAAAGGTATCCAAGAGGAGTTCACAAGAAGCTTCATCCACATTATCATGCTTTAAACTCGCCAGAGTCGAGTCTTTCCCAACGAGGGAGAATGATGGAGAATGGGAGCAACAAAGTATTTTAGTTTTAGTCCTTTAATTGTTTTAGAGTTTTAGGCTGAAAAATATTGTGTTTAATTTTATTAATAGGATTTAGGATTTTATTTTAGTCTTTTATTGTTTTATTTTTATTATAAGATTAAGGTATTTGAATTTTAATAGAGAGTTTGTGTTCTATTAGGATTAGGCTTGCTTGCCTATAAATAGGCTTTGTACTCTTTCTAAAAAATATAGGGAATAATAATTTCAAAATTTCAGTAAAGTTTTTGCTTTTTTTGGTTGTGTGACTCAACCATTCTTAGGTGCGACTCTTAAGAAACCCTAGGTGAAACTCCTAGGCTTTTATTCTTTACTGTTTTAGCAGCATAATTAGCCCTAATTCACATCCCAAACCCTAATTCAAACTTAACTCAGATCTATCCTACATCATTCATGCATGACAGCTGCTGCTTGGGAAGCAGTTTGCTGAGAGTTAAAAAATGTAGCTGGTATTCCAAACTTAAGGGTCAGAGTAATTATTTGATCCTGAATTAAAAATAGTAAAGGAGAGATGACCACCATAACACCGGGATTCAAAGCTGCTGAAAGCTGAGCAAAGATAAGATATTTACATCATAATGTTGTAAATTAAGAACACAAGATGTAAACTAGACAAAAACAAATGAATAAGTAATAAAATCATATAATAAAAGTTGTAGAAATCTTTGGCCTCTCATGCGGCCACGTCACTCACTCCCATTTTCCCCCTTTCAACCCCTTTGTTAACTGACCACCCCGTTAAACCAATAAACCTGTCCTCTACCCCAACACCATTTCTGCCATTCCATCGACCGTACTTTCGATTTTGATTTACATCATAGATATTCGGATCCGGTTAAGGAAATTCTGGCCGTTGATGAGTTACCGGTGAAGGGAAGTCCGGAGTATTATAGTGCTATGGTTCACCGTGATAAAATAATTAAAGGCTGTCGTTTGGCAACGGCTAATGATCAGACACCGGTTACCTTTCTCGATGGAAACGAGACTTATCGATTGGAGGCCTTGGGATTGTATGATTTCGCTCGCCACCTCACTCTCATTCCTTTTGCTTTTTTGAATTCCACCTTTTTTATTGATTTTTTTAAAGTATTCATTTTTATTGGATTATATTTACTTATTTAATTTCTGCTTAGCAGTGGTTCAACAATTTTAGAAAGTGAACTTTTGAGAATCCAGAACCGAAGTTCATTTAAAAAAAACAAGTTTTGGCTTTCTTGCTGTTTGTTTGCTGAGAAAAACTGGATTACTTTTTCTACTCGGCTTAACTGTTTATCAGGTTTGGATTATGTTTGGTTGATGGAAAATCATGGAGGCAAAATAAAATTGGGAATAAAATGAAGAAAAAAAAAGAAAAATTTTCTTTTCCTTTTAAATTCTTCTATCTATACAGAGCTTCAGGGATTAACAACTCTCTCTCTCTCTCTGCTCTCTTTTTCTTCTTTCTCTAGGATTGAATTAAGTAATTTCTTTTCCAATTTTTGTGGAATCACAGTTTGCATTACGCCAATGTATTGGTCGGGACGCCAGCTTTGACCTTTTTGGTGGCATTAGACACAGGCAGCGATCTCTTCTGACTGCCATGTGATTGTTCCAGTTGCGTGAAAGGCATAAAGATTAACACTACCGAAGTAACCATTTTCTTCTTTATATCACTTCATTAAATAAAAGAGAATATCTGAAATGTTATGCTTCATTAATTACTTCAATTCTACATATAATTCTCCCACCAGTTGTGATTTGGCCTAAGTTTCTTGAACCAAGTTGAACCTGCCCTCTCTGCTGATTTGAAATGGTAGTGCTGATGCACGAACAAACATTTTGATGGTATCTGTTTGTAATTTTTGTCATGCAAGAATTGGACTTTAATATCTACAGCCCTAATAAGTCGTCTACAAGCTCCAGGGTTCCCTGCAGCAGTGACATGTGTAGACAACAAAGAGGATGTTTTTCACCTCAAAGTAATTGTCCTTATCAAGTTCTCTATCTGTCCAATGGCACTTCATCTAATGGGGTCCTGGTCGAAGATGTCTTACACTTAACTACAGATGATGATAAGAACAAAGCTGTTGAAGCCAATATTACTCTCGGGTTTGTAACTTTTAGTTCCTTTTCCATTTAAGAAACATTATGAAAGTGCCAGAAATTCCACTCTGCTGTCTTGGAAAATAGAACTAGTGAATGATATGAACTCTGATCGACATGATATGCACTGTTATTATCTAATTCTCCGGGTAGGCTGCTGAAAGTTGAAATTACCTGTATGTTTGCCTGTTCCCTTATTCTTGGTCTTAGCCTTTGTCCTGCAACCAAAATCCTACTCAAATCCAAACTTTTCCTTTCACTCTTCTTGCTATCGTTACTTTGCTTTCCAAAATCCTTTGTTGATTTCATGCCTATCTCCTATGAGGTATGGCTCTCTCAAATCTAAACCGGCGTTTCTCAGTGTTTGGTGTGGCTTCCAACGATGCAACAAATCGATGTTTCGAGTGGCCAAAATCCAAACTTGAGATCCCAACTCCTGTTATTTTCTTGCGTTTTCTCAGTGACCAAATTATGTCTGATCTTGATTTTTTTTTTTGGATTTTGTTCAGTCCCAAATCGAAATTAGAAAAATCTTTTTTTTTTCAAGAAATTGTGTAAAATCAAAATCTGGAATATGGGTTTCTTGGTAAAAACCCTTTTTTTTGCTGTGTAGATCCATCATTTATTACTCTACTTGGTTTTCCAGTCATGTTCTATCTTCCTATTTGTGCTTTATAGTTAAACTTATATGATGAAAAGATATAATTCCTCATTGTGTTTAATTTTATTTTTTGTTAGATGACTTACAGATTTGTGTGGTTTATTGTTGCTGATAGTAAATTTATTCCTCACATCTTATTTAAGTAATAGTGAGCTCATTTTATATAGAGCATTAGTAAACTGAAGTAGATGGTTGCTATACTTAGTGTGCTCAGCTGCTGTTACTGATTATTGTAGATGCTGACAGAGTCTTAGTGTGCTTCGTTTGGTAGAGAGATAGAAAGGCTAGGGAGTTAGCTGATAGAGACTTCAAACCAATTTGGGAATTATAGTTCTTAACAAAGGAAACTTTTCAATTGAGAATACAAATTTAGGGACGGAATTGCAGTTTCATTATTTGTTTTTTACTTTTTGTTTAGGAATGATGGATGTATATTCTCATGTTGCTGTGATTCAAGTTAGGACATCAGAAACATATTGTGATGTGCATAGATATTATGAGTGTTAAACATTGGAAGTATGCTAATGGCCTTTCGTAGTGTCTGCAGCAGAAAACTATTTTATCAAAAGAAAACTAGACAAATGACAAGGAACGAAAAAAATAGTACAAGATTTTCAGGCAATTTCTTTTTTTTTTTAAATTTTATCCACCTTGCACTTTGGCTATATCAGCTATTGCCTGTAAGCATTTTCACAGAGAGCAAATAGTTGTGAAGATATTTTTTTTCTTTTTATTTTTTCGTAAATGTATGACCACTACTTCATTCCTATATTCTTTTGGAGCCTTGAGTATATTAATCGAGATTTTCTTTTCTTCTTATTATCAGTGGGGGAGTTTCTGTGGATTTGAAAATTGATATGACCAAAAGGGTGTTTGTATAGAGGAGTTGTGGACAAATTTGGCCCTTAAAAAGTTGGTAATTTACTTTGAGAGGCACTATGCTCAGCAAGATTTTTGGTTGGTTAGTTAATTATTAACTTTTAATAGTTCACATATATATAAATTTGGGTGTATTGATTTAATAATAGTAGTATATATTGTTAATTTTTTATTTCTCATTTTCAACATAATAATTCTGGAGAATGGCATTTGCTACTATTTCCATGTGTGATTGTTTTCAGTTGAGCCATAAAGGATTTTTAAGCATGCATGATTTTGTTTTTGCTATCTGCACTCTTGACTTTTTCCCAATAAGAATTGCTATCATGAAGTGCACTTGGAAAAATAAAGCATACCCTTGCCATCTTATTTGAGCATTGTGCACAATCCCACACTCATTACTAATTTGCTGAATAGAAAAAAAAAAAGAGATTGACAATAAAACTGCTGGTAATATCAATTTTAACGATTTTGTGATATTTTATCGGCACTTATAAATACAAATAAAAATAAACTTTTTTTATTTTTATTTTGTGACATCCTTAAATACATTTATAAAATTTTAAAGTTTTGCCAAAAATTTTAGTTTTGTGTGTGTGTGTGTGTGTGTGTGTGTAGGGAGAGACGCATTGTCTCTCTCTTACAATAACAGCTTTAGATTTAGTAGGGGTCATTTTTTTGGCTATGTGGTTCTGTATTTTATCACCATACCTAGATCTTATGAGCTCTTACTAGGATCATGTTATTAATGGCAAACAAATATGTTAAAATCTCAACCCTTTTTGTGTTTGCAGATTCTGTTGTTGGTTAAATTTGCAAAAAAATTTACTAAACTGTGTTCAAATATGATAAATTTTAGAACTTAGTTTTACTCATTCATCTATCTATTTCCATTCTTCTCACGTTACCTTGAGAACCTTTATTTTTTTTTTTTACCTCTCTAGCAGGGTTTAATGATTATTTTCACTCTGATTCTGATTTAAAAATATGGCTTGAACCATCTTAATCTCTGTAACTCTTCCATGGAGGGACTGAGGTCTCCTTTATGTAATAAATAACCATTACCCACTTTCTAAGCTCTTTAACATTTAGCAAAATTCAAGGGAGAAGATCTGAAGATTATTGTTGGATGTCATGAACTGTTATAGATATAATTTATCACTAGAGGTAAATAAAGCAGTAGCTTTAAAGACCAAGTTCTATCAAATTGCTTCTGAATTTGATAGTGTGCACTTTCCCTATGTCTGAATAGAGGCAACAACATTTTTAAGATGAGATTTTGCATTAGAGCCATCATTTTAACAATAAAATATAAAAGAAAGAAAAAGAAAAATGACTTCATTATAGTCTTTTTTTTTGTGACTTCTTTATAGTCTTTAAACAAGGAGAGTTGGTCATTAAATATGAGGACTTATGGTTTCCATCATGCATTTCGTAGGGGCAAACAGATCAAGAAGGAATCAAGCTGTTGCCCTATAGGTTCATCGTTTTTTGCTCACTTCATTTCACTTGGGAGCCTTGTAGAAGTTTCTTTCGCTTTGATCATCTTTTTGGACATGGATATGAGGAATGCCAAATGCATCATATCTCTTATGTGTTTGCCATGTCATCATGTGTCTTTTTGTGCACTTTTGTTATTCTTTCCTTATAGGTTCACCATGTCATCATATGTCTGGAATTTATTTGCTTCCTTTTATAACTTCTCCATTTCCATTCAGACGTAGCTTCCATTTAGGCACAGCCATGATGTAAGTTCTGTGATAAAGAATAGAAATATTGTGTAAAGTGAACTATCATGTATATAATGTATATTTTGTTTTTATGAATTCGCTTTAGCAAGAAAATCTACAAATGCTCATACTTATCCATTTACTTGAAAATCAATGCCTTGGTTGATATATTCTAATTTTGATATAGGTGATTAAAGTTTAACTTCCATTAGATTCAAGCAATGAAATTTTAGGTCATTGGACCTAGAGTATATTTCATTCAATATGTCAAGATTTGATCAAGATGCTGCTTTGCTAAGTTCTCTAAAGACTTATTTGTATTTTGAATACATAATTTGAATCATATTGTCCCATGCACTTACCTGATATTTTTCATATTTCAGATAGATTTTATATGCCTCTTCTTTACCTCCTTATCCCGCGGCATCGCGTGGGCATAATGCTAGTAAAAATAAAAAACAAAGGAGGTCTTCCGCATCCAAGTTTACATCATTCCATGCTCGGTTTGCACTTGAAAGATTTAAGAATCAAAATAAGTTCAATACTCAATTTCAACTGTAAATTCCAGATCTTTTATATGTCCAGTTCTGAATTTTAGGCAAAATTAGCACAACCTAGTTGACAGATATCGTCAGTAACAAAGACTTTTACCACCCCCGGTAGGCGTGAGAATGAAGCAATCTCGCTTTGCCAGAGATGCTTTACAAGCCTGACGCTGCAATGGTCGAAATGATTTGTTTCCAAAGATTACTGCATTCGCTAATTCAAAATCATCCAAAGCCTGTAATTCTTCCTAACTTAGAGTCCTGTGTTTACCCATTGACATGCTGAAGAACTGCTTTTGACCAGAAACTGGTGAAACCGAACCTTGAGTCACACTACTCTTGGAACCCTTCAAAGTCCAACAAACTAATTCAGTATCATTAGCTTCATAACTCTTAATAAGCAATAAATGATTCTTCTACTACAAAGCTACAAGGAAACCCCCAATACTAAGTTGTAATGAAAATCTCTTACCACACGACTGCTTGGATCCTGATGAGAAGAGAGGGTCGAATAATCACCCTTTCTCTTCAAAACCGATAATTCCAAGTACTCATCATCACTGGAAGAATCCAACTCCATCAAATTTGTTTGCCTTTTTCGTTGAGGCGAATCATCTAAGATGTTGATGTAGTTTCTCGCATTGGTGTTACTGTTATTTTTACTATTGCAAAGGACATTTTTGTCAAACATATTGTTCAAAGCTCCACAAGCTTCTGATTCCACAGCCTGTAAATCATCATCCCAATCCTCACTGTCCTCCATCGTTTCAGCCAACGCCGCCACAAAATCATCGCCACAATGCTCCACCGTAATAAAATCTTGGCCATCATCACCTTCACAAATTCAATCAATTTTAAATCGTGTACCATGCATCTACTCTTTCTTCTTTCAATTTGATCCATAATTTTACTTAGCAATTTATTTATGATATTACATAAATTTTGGCCATTTTTTTTCCAAAGAATTAATTTTTTCACCGAATAAAAAATCCGCAAAAAAGTACAAAATTTCGAAGAAGTCTAAAAATTAAACTAAAAAAAAAGGCAAAAAAATGAAAAGAGATTGTGAGAAGTACCGTAGAGAGAGATTAAACGATCTAAGCTCTTCTTTGCTGCTTGCTTGTTGAAGCCGAACTCGAGAGCCAAGCTCAGCAACCGAGCTTTCTCCAGCTCGAAATCGCGACCATCCATTCTGGTTTGACGACCGATGAATTTTGCGAGATTTAAGGTTTTTTTTTTCTGAAGAAGAAGATGAAACTGAAATCTCCCGCGCTAGAATATCCCGCGCGTGATCCGTTGGGCTTATATGTCGATTGATGCACATAAAAACGACGTCGCTCATCATTTGTAAGATGCTATAAGTTGTTTATAAACTCATTTTATTAAACTGGTTTTATTAAGAAAAATTATTTAGTGGTGTAATCCTTAAATTTCATTCACGAAATTAATGACATATATCTCTTAAATTATATTAAAAACTAAAAAATATTAATTAAAAAATTAATGCATCTAACAATTTGTCATTAAGTGTTATATGAAAATGCATCTATCTCATGTTTAGACAAAGAAGGAAGATTGGTAGTAGGTTTAGGCACTCAATCAACTTTGTTGAAATGTTCCTTACTTTCATGCTGACTACTTAACATAAATTCATATATATAATATATATATATATATATATATATATATATTTGTTCAAGAGAAGTACAATGGAGGAAAGAGAATTCAAACCTTATACCTATTTATTCATAAAGTGAAGAAAACACCATTAAGCCAAGCGTATATTGATTCGTATAACCAACTTCAAAAGACTCTGACGATAATGATGATGAACAATCCCTTAAATTTAATTATGACATTAAAAAATATTACCAGTAACGTATAAAAAACAAACTCTTTAATTAATAATACCATTATAATATTAAAATAGTAAAATAAAATAAACTTTTCTCTTTAAATTAATATATGTAGCATTACATAGATAGTTACTTACGCTTTTTTTTTTTGCAATATAGATTTTTTAAGACTTTTAATTCTTATCAGTAACAAATGTAAAAATAAGTTTAAAACTTGATTATGAGTTCTACATTTTAGTTAAATTTTACAATCATGAGCTCTAAAGTTTCCTAATTAATTTGACTCTAAATGATATATCATTACAATATTTAAGATAAAACACACCAATTTTTTTATTTTTTTTTATTTGAAAAAAAATCAAATTATCATTAAAAAAAATGCATCATGTATAAATAACTTTTGTACTTTAAAATTAATACTAACCGTGAACTTAAATTTAAAGCACAAATAGTTGTAATTCCAAAAGCAACCATCATTTATCTACCTCTTCTTTCCCTAATAAAAGGACTTTGCATTCTTGTTCTTTTCTCTTCTTTTCCTCTTTCAGCTAAAAGCCTCAAAAGAAGATTCGAAAGAGAGCGGATGGAGGGAGGGAGGGAGGGCGTCTAACGATGGAAGACATCTGACCCTCCTACCGGAAAGCCAGTGGAGATGGCCGGACTCTTGACATCATCAATCCCAACATGTTAAAATATGTGAACCAGGTTTACTTCAGCGGATCTCAACCTTCATTTGATCCTTTCCCATTTGATCAAAAACAGTTTGATAAAAAGAGGAGCAATTAAGTCGTCTATGTCAATCAAGTCATGGTGGAAAAAGAGGAGACTTACCAAGTATAAGATGTATGCCCTTGAAGGAAGCTCAAGGATTCTTTAAAGAAAGGGCAAAGATGGTCGAGACCAAGTATAGTAAGGTTGTGCATGGCTACTGAAGGTAAGGGAGACATTGATCATAAAGCAAACAATAAAGGAAAAACAAGATTTCATCTAAAATGTAAGGTCTTATTTTTTAAATGTTCTTTTAGGCCACTTGTAATGAAAATTTCTCTGGTTAATGAAGAACTTGCTACCTATTGGACGGTGAAGAGATCTTTGATCAATTCCAACCTGAATTTCTACATTTGGTTTAAGCCTAAGATAAGAGATTAAGCTATTTATATATTTTTTTCTCCTTTCATTTGAAATCATGACTCACGAGTCATACCAAAGCTGAATTAAGTTTTTAAGCACGCTTTTATCTCTCGCAATCCCTAATACTTTGAATCAAGCACTACGAGTTTCATAGCTTCTTATATTAGAAATATATCTGACAGTTTGTGTTTATGTAATGAAAAATTGTGTTTACTTTATGTCAAACATAAATTTTTCATGTCAAAATTCATGTCAACATGCTAAATACAAAATCATTTTTTAGTTTTTACTTTATTCAAATATAAGTTTTATCAAAACTTTCGTATCTTTTATTCATATCATATTACATGTCATATTTAAGATTGTTTGATCTAAATTGAATCAAGCACCAAGAGTTTCATATCATAATAGGAGATATAAACATTAAACACAAATTATTTTCTAACATATTTAGATTAAAAAAATTAAATATTAATAATTAATATTTTAAAAGTAATATTTATTAAAAATTTTAGAAAAAATCTTATTTAATACTCTACCAATAAATTTCTAAACTCCAAGACTGATGTCACTACAAAAAAATAGAGCATTAGAGACGGAATTTGCGACAGAATTTCCGTCACAAATTTTCAATTTCCGTCACTGATTGTAATTAGCGACGAATTTGAGACGGAATATTCCGTCTCAAATTCCGTCTCCAAATTTTAAGTAGCTAAAAGTCTTTCCGTCAGAAATTTTTTTTTTCCGTTACAAATCCGTTGCAAATTTGAGACAGATATTTGCGACCAAAATCCGTTTCTAAATCTTTTTTTTCCGTCAGAAAAATATAATGAAACAAAAAAAAATTGTTTTTTTATATGCTTTTTGCATCGGATTTTGCAACGATTTTTCCGTTGCAAATTTTTGTGACGGAAATTCCGACACAAAAATTCCGTCTTTAAAACTATTTTCTGTCACAAAATTAATTTGTTCAACTAAAAAAAAATTGAATTTTAATGTTTGTGACGAAATTTCAATAGAAAATTCCGTCTCAAATATGTTGCAACAAAATTTGTAACTAAAAATTCTGTCTGTAAATCTATTTTTTCATCACAACAAATATATTATTAAAACAATATAAAAAAATTAAAATTATATTTTGTGACGGAAAATCCGTTGCAAATTACTACTTTCTGTTAAAAATTATCACAATTTGCAACAAAAATTCTGTAACAAATTCCATCACAAAACTGTGACAAAAAAAATCAACATTTAAATTGTTATTTCATAGCTATTTAAATTGTTGAATTTCATTAAAAAAACAATTAATTTGTAAGCTAAAATATAATTTCCAAGTACACCTAAAATTGAATCCAATTAATTTACAATATATATAATTCAACAAAAATCTATACATTTAATATATACATAATCAAACAAAAACCTTAAATATACATCTAATATCTACAAAATATGTACCAACATCCATAAACATTATGTTCAATTCGAAAATATATATTATGTTGAAATACGAAAGCATGAAGATAAAGTCGTACAACATCGTAAGGCTTCATGAAAATGTCTTTGCTTCAAAAAGTGAACACCTAAAACAAAATAAATTGTTTTGTTAAATATGATTTAACAAAAATTCATACAATTAATATATATTCTACTAACACACGTACATAAGCAAATAAAATATGCAAAATATATAGAAAATATCCATTCAACATCCCAAACATCATGTCCAATTCATAAATGCAAGTATATATAACATTCAAATAAAATAAAAAGAAAAATAATGTCTACAAAGCAATGTTGACTCATTAGCATCCAACTCCAAGAAATGAATGCCTAAAACATACTCGAATCTATTTATACTCCAGTTTAATAAAAATCAATACATTTAATATATATTTAAATAATCAAATAAAAATGGTAAATATCTATAAAAATATCCATTTAACATCCATAAAGATCATGTTCTATCCACTAATAATGTTTTTAAATCAATAATACTCGTATTATTAAAATAAATTATGTTTATTTTAATTATTCCATATTATTAAAAAAATTTTTAAAAGAAATTGCACCACTAGCTGCTGGACAGCAACTGCTGGTGCACCAGACAGCAACTGATGTTGCCAGCTGGTGGAGCACCAGCAGCTGAGCAGCACTAACCCTTTGGGCTTCATCTTAAATTTTTCTTCTTCTTCTTCTAAGCAATATTTTGTGCCCTTAGATAAGCTAAAATCATTCCTAAGGTAAGAAATCAAAAACCCAAATTCATATTTCAACTCATTGACACTTCGGGGATAAAACACCTAAAAAATAGCAATTAAACTCCTTAAAACAAAATAAATTTTTTTGTTAAATACGATTTAACAAAAATTCATTCAATTAATATATATTCAACTCACACCCGTACATAATCAAATAAAATATGCAAAATATTTAGAAAATATCCATTCATCTTTTATAGCGATGATTTTTCAACTTTTTCACTACATTTATCTAATCCCTTGTTTTATTAGTTATCTTATTTACAATATTGAACTTCAAATAAACAATCATTCATAGAAAGCTTCAATGGGGACAACTCTTACTTAGAAGATTACAACTTATAAGAAATCTGCCTAGGTCAGTCACCCCAAACAAACCAAAAAATATTCTTACTAGCAACTGAGCTTACCACGTTATTACTCTGACTCCTAAGCATCTCCTCTTACGCGTATACATCACCCTCCTTTCCAAACACAAATAATGGACCAAGGTCAGTGAAACTTAAAGATAAACATAAAAATAAATTAAGATGCTCCAGACGAAACAACTTTAGAGGCTAGAACAAAGTGCTTGACGATGACAACATAGGTCATGGCATTCTGGACTTCCATACAAAACCTTTGTTCATAACAAAATTTTTAGAGAAATTGGTCAGTTATTTCAATGCAAACTAAGAGCTGGATAATTCAATTTCTGGTGACAGTGAGTCTCGATTATCATCTTGCAACAATTCAATTTCAATATATATATATATATATATATATTTGTCCTGAGCATAAAAAACTCAGCAACTAGACCACCTTTACCTCTTTGAATTTTATCCTTTTTACAACAGTAAATGATTAACATTTATGATCCACCAGCACCAAACCCTTCTCTGAATTCTCCGTTCTAAATCACTAATCTTATGCAGATGGATGACTACGTTGTTAACTTGTGATGCCACTTCTTAAACTCAGAATCACAGAATCCTAGCCAGATTAACCATTAATTTTCTCATATAAAGTTCCTAGTTTCAGCATGAAAAAAATGAACTTACAAGGACAGAGTAAGCATGGGCAAGAGATACTAGTGTTGGGTACAAATCTACAACAGCTATGGCAACCTCCTCAGTCACCTGCGGTACCTGCAATTAAATGATTCAAAATGTTACCAACAAGGTCAATCACTTAAAACAAACCTTCAATCTTCTATACTTAAAAGGGTATTCAACTAATATATCAACATAATTGGAAGTGCTCATATATGAACCAGGTTAATGGTTAGCAGATAAATCCTCACATCCACAAGTGACTGAAAAACCTAAGCCTTTAATGTTGACCCCATAACAGAGACAAAATAGAGACAAAATCCAGAAGCAGGTAGTCAAAACCTAGTAGAAAGCAAAATGATCGCTAAATCTATATATAGAAAAATTCTTACGCTATTTTGATGCTTTCAGCAGCTTCTGAAGAATTCGGGTCACCTTCCACAAGATATATCAGCTTCTTAAGTCTAGATCTCTTGCAAAATGGAAAGAAAAAATGATAGCAAAATGATGGCAAACTTAAGTTGAAAAGCATAGACAAAAACTTGCACCAACTCCAATTAAATTTATATTTGAAAATAGAAACACAAAGCACAGGGATAATCTACACAAGAACAGGTGAAACTAGTGATCATGTAAATTTACTTGCAGTTATGTATGTTTGATGCACATATCATTAGCAGAAACACCCATAGTATTTAAAACTCCGTATGTTGAACACCAACAGTGAAAAGAAAATTTAAGGAATCACAAAAACTTGTTGCGCTCTAAGACCTATACCACAAGTGCACGGGTCGCGACAAGTAATAAAGTGATAAGTAGATTATCGCTCCCACGAGGATTAGTTAAATTGTTTTAGCTAAGTACTAAAATTGGTCACTTTAGATTTATTCAAGCCAATAAAAAAAATTTATTGCAAGTTAATAATAACAAGCAAGAAAATAAAATGAAAGCATAAAATAAAAGAAATTGAAATGTAGAGAACATGAAACTAAATTCAAGAAAGTAAATAACAAAACAACGTCACGCTAAATTTAAAAATGCTTGAAATCAAAAAAATAATAATAAAAATAAAATAAAATAAAAATAAAACTTAAATTAATTAATTAACTAAACTACCTGAACATTATTTAAATCTAATTTGGATGAAAAGAACTAAATCAATTAAACTAAATACCTACCGACTAAACTAAAGAGTTATAAAATATTTAACTATTAAAGTAATTTAATCAAACCAACTAAAATAATGTAAATTACTTTAATAAAATGACTAAATCATCAGACAACTAATTCATCGTAAAAATCAAACAAACTCAACACTTTTAATTGAAAACTTAGCAAATATGGACAGTCAGCACCAATGCCAATTCTTGTTTGCCCGCACATGCTGTAGCAACCTGCCATTGTCCGCACAACTCCTTCTCCACTGATTGCCAACGCAACAGCCACCATGCTTTGCAATCTAGCCACCTCCTGCTTCTGTTGCCACGCACTAACTCTGTCACGTTCTTGTTCAGCTAACGCCTCAACTTCAAACTGCCAGCAACAACCTGCAACGTAGAATGCAGAACCCAAAACCGCAACACCAGAAACTTCCAGCAAAGCTCAGAAGTCGAACACAGCAGCAAGTTATGGTTTCTTCAACTTTTCGAAGTTGTCCCAAACAAGATACAAAAATAGAGTACCGAAAACAGAGCAGGAAGAAGAAAAGAAGAAAAATGTAAAATCTAAAGTGGAATAAGAAAGAACACTGCTGTGCAGTAAAACTACATCCAACCCTGAATTCTCAATAGAAACTCAAAGAAATTTAGAGCAGGAAATAAAAGAAATAAGCAATGAAACAGTGACTTGATGAAAAACAGAGCATATAAAGAAAACTACTGCGATTTTGTTCAATTTGAATAACAAGAAACTGAGTTTTAAGGCACTTTGAATGTGCAGAATTAATACTAGAAAAAAAAAACTCAACAAAAACAAATAAAAATTAAACTAAACATATGAAGCAAGAAAAGCAACAAGAAAACAAACGGCTACTGTCACCAACCGTTGCTTCCTTTTTTTTTTTTTACAAAACTCAAAAAACAGATGCATGTTAACAAAGTCTAAACCGTTTGAATTTAAGGGATCTTTTCTTCTATCCTTTTGCAGGAAACTATCATCCTTAGGTTCTGCACATCATAAGGCAGAACTACTTATTACATGCCATATATCTAATCAAAACACTTTTCTTTTTCCTCTGCCATTTCTTCTTTTCTTTTCTTTTTAAAGGTAAAATTTTTCCCAATGATTGAGGTCCCATAAAAACATATTTGAATATCTCTATGTTATTTGTTAAGTCATATTAAAACAGTCAATAACTAACCGTAAACTTGATCTTCTCGAAGACGACACAAGACCGCTGGCCAAAGTGAAGATATCTTGTTATTCTTGGAAGTTTCAAAGACTTCAGCAAAAGCACAAAGAACTTGTTCCATAGAGTATCCCATGCGAGTACACTACAGAAAGGAAATCAATAGATTAGGAAAAAAAAACAGCCTCAAAGAGAACAAGAGAACAGAAGAAAAGAAGTCAACACTAGAGAGTTCAGGAGCACAAGGATTGAACATAAATTTTTATATGCTGTAAATCCCACAGATAAGTAATAATGCCTAGTGGTCTAAGACACTAACACTTGAATATGAAACTATAATTATCTTTGTAAATCAACTGGAATTTCATTTAGAAGTGACTCAGTTGGCGGATACCCTTTCAAGATAATCAAGTGGAACATCAATGGATTTTTTCTGCCTAATTGGGTAGGTTTCCCTTTTCCTTTCTCTGGCCTAAGAATGCACAATTCCAGTTTTTAAACCACCAATCAAACTCCAAAATACTAAAAGTATTAAGAAGCAAATTCCCTGTTAAATGTATAGGATCAACATACACAATTGCTGCTTAAGAAAGTACACTTGCTTCAGCTGCATCAATAAGATCCTGTTTATGCATAAATTCATTCCTATTTGCAGTCTCCTAATGACAATGC
Source organism: Heritiera littoralis (assembly GCA_031772115.1). Classification (NCBI taxonomy): domain Eukaryota; kingdom Viridiplantae; phylum Streptophyta; class Magnoliopsida; order Malvales; family Malvaceae; genus Heritiera; species Heritiera littoralis. The sequence goes on along the minus strand of JAPDPK010000020.1, from coordinate 7,381,836 downwards.
ACATCCATCTGATACTTCAAATCTATATAGAAAAAAATATATATATGATAGAACAATTTCACATAAAAAGATATAAATACCTGTATAGAGTAATCAACAATGCATATGCCACAGAATTCTTTTGGGGCAAATAACGTCTGTTTCCTTTGGTTTTCTTACCTAAAAAAGCATTAAAGAAGAGTTGAAAAGGAAGAAACTGGAAAAATTCAAGCGGATCAATGCACACACACAAAAAAAGGGAGAATTGCATGTACCCTTCCTAGTTATGTCTTCTGGTTCAGAACTTCCTGAACCACTTTCGAAATAGCCACGCATAAGCACCAGAATCCATTTCCCAAATATCTCTCTACACAAATATAAACCAAATTATTCCAAGAAAAGAAAAGGACAAATGAGAAAGAAAACAGGTCTTGGAATCATACAAATAACTAAACCAAATACTTTTATTCCTGATTTTAAATATACCCAATACCCAAACCAGGAAAAAGAAACAACCCAAAGAGATCGACTTTACTTTCTTTAAAAATGCAAATGCATTACAAATTATTAGAAGAAGAATAAAAGAGCATACTTGATGTCATTGAGATCTTTAAGTGTCTTGATGGGATGCTGAGCCTTGCAAATGTTGTTGTACGCCTTCGAAAGAGTCATGTCAGTGTTTTCCTTTATCCCTTTGGGTTTATCTGCTAGCTCTTGCCTCTTTTGCAGCAAGTAACTTGCTAATTCCTCATTCTCTAGACACATTACTCGCCTATTTATCTCCATCTCTTTTCTGGGTTTTTCCACAATTGCCAAGGCTAGGGTTTTGGGGAATATCAGTTTTCTGGGAAATGTGAGATTTTTGCTAGGGATTTTGAAAAGGGGATTGCGTCGAGAAAGAGAGGAGTGATGAACAAAACCATGCCAGCTTTTTCTAGGCTTCGATTCAATAACTTTCAAATTCTACGACTCCGGCGGTTGCAGTTGAGAGGCGAATCAGACTTTAGCTAACATAAAGTGGCCCAATGTAATCTGTTTGTTTGTCGATGAGTAGGTTGTTTCTGGACCATTCCACTTAGAGTGGGCTGGGGTTCAATCACAAAAGCAGGGAGGCTGCGCTAACGTCGGCACCGGAGGTGGGTGGGTGTGGCTGGCAGGAAGAGTCGGGGTGAGGGACGAGGGAGAGTTGGGTGAAGAAGGGTTGATTTCCTTGTTTTTCTATTTTGGGGCTGTAAAGATAATGGGGCGGTAAAGTATATTCTACGCGCGGGAATTGAAGAAAAATTTTGAGACGGATTTGTGGTAGCAAAATCCGTCTCAAAATTTTAATATATTTTTTACATAAATTCAATAATATTATTTCATTTAGGAGATAAAAATTTTACTTAATTTTTTTTATATTTAAATGATATTATTTATAATTCATATACTCTAAAAATTATTATACAACATTAAACTAAAAAATATTATGATATTATATTTTATATTACTATATTAGTTTATATTCTGTCTTTAAATTTTGAAACAAATTTTGTAACGAAAATTTTGTCTTAAAATTTTTAGATATTTATTTTTTATTTATTGGAAGATTTTGAGACGAAATTTCTGTTGCAAATTCTGTCTCAAAATCTTTTTAAAAAAAAGAAATCTAAATGTTTTGAGACGGAACTTCCGTTGCAAATTCTGTCTCAAAATCGAAAAAAAATAAAAAAAAGAAATCTAAGGCTTTTTTGAGACATAGAGACGGATTTTGAGATGGAATTTTCCGTCTCAAAATCCGTCTCTAATATTTGAGACGGATTTTGTGACGGAAAACTCCGTCTCAAAACCTTTATATTCCTTTTGTTCTCTTGAAAGGGTTTGAGACGGAATTTTCCGTCTCAAAATCCGTCTCAAATATTAGAGACGGATTTTGAGACGGAAAATTCCGTCTCAAACCCTTTCAAGAGGACAAAAGGAATATAAAGGTTTTGAGACGGAGTTTTCCGTCACAAAATCCGTCTCAAATATTAGAGACGGATTTTGAGACGGAAAATTCCGTCTCAAACCCTTTCAAGAGATAAGAAAAGGAATATAAAGGGTTTGAGACGGAATTTTCCGTCTCAAAATCCGTCTCTAATATTTGAGACGGATTTTGAGACGGAAAATTCCGTCTCAAACCCTTTATATTCCTTTTCTTATCTCTTGAAAGGGTTTGAGACGGATTTTGAGACGGAAAATTCCGTCTCAAACCCTTTCAAGAGATAAGAAAAGGAATATAAAGGGTTTGAGACGGAATTTTCCGTCTCAAAATCCGTCTCAAATATTAGAGACGGATTTTGAGACGGACATTCCGTCTCAAACCCTTTATATTCCTTTTGTTATCTTGAAAGGGTTTGAGACGGAATTTTCCGTCTCAAAATCCGTCTCTAATATTTGAGACGGATTTTGAGACGGAAAATTCCGTCTCAAACCCTTTCAAGATAACAAAAGGAATATAAAGGGTTTGAGACGGAATTTTTCGTCTCAAAATCCGTTTCTAATATTTGAGACGGATTTTGAGACGGAAAATTCCGTCTCAAACCCTTTATATTCATTTTCTTATCTCTTGAAAGGGTTTGAGACGGAATTTTCCGTCTCAAAATCCGTCTCTAATATTTGAGACGGAAAATTCCGTCATCCGTCTCAAACCCTTTCAAGATAACAAAAGGAATATAAAGGGTTTGAGACGGAATTTTTCGTCTCAAAATCCGTTTCTAATATTTGAGACGGATTTTGAGACGGAAAATTCCGTCTCAAACCCTTTATATTCATTTTCTTATCTCTTGAAAGGGTTTGAGACGGAATTTTCCGTCTCAAAATCCGTCTCAAACCCTTTCAAGAGATAAGAAAAGGAATATAAAGGGTTTGAGACGGAATTTTCCGTCCCAAAATCCGTCTCAAATATTAGAGACGGAATTTGAGACGGAAAATTCCGTCTCAAACCCTTTCAAGAAATAACAAAAAAGAATATAAAGGTTTTGAGACGGAATTTTCCGTCTCAAATTCCGTCTCAAAATACCTCAACAAAATAGAAAAAGCAACATGTGGTTTTGAGACGGAATTTTCCGTTGCAAAATTCCGTCTCAGACTTTAGAGACGGAATTTGCAACGAAAATTCCGTCTCAAAATCCATTGAAAAATTTGGCGGGATAAACACTATTTGCACGCGCCTTTTTAGCTTCGGAATTTGTGACAAAATTTATTCCGTTGCAAATTTGCAACGATTTTCCGTAGAAAATCCGTAACTAAATTTGTCGCTAAAACTTTCTTTGTTCCGTCACTAATCCGTTGGAAATCCGTTGCAAATCCGCATGAACTTGTGACAGAAATTTCCGTCTCAAAAATTCCGTCACTGAAAGTATAATTTCTTGTAGTGTGTTAAGATCGTGACACAAATTCACACTTTATTTAATTTCATTTTTTTATATTTTAAATGAAATGTATATCATTATCTTAATCTCATTTATAAAATCTAAAAACTAAACTGCTAGATAGAGTTGTCCATAAGTCGGACATGTCGAGTTCAAGCCCAACCTAGACCATATACTAATCGCTTATATACAAGTCTAAACCCAGTTCGACCTGCATATTTGAGTCTGATTATTAGTCCTTGCTCATTTTTTATTTTATCATTCAAGCCCAAGCCCAGCCCAAATATTATTTTATTTATTGTATTTTAATTTTTTGTTTAATTATTTTTTATTCTTTTATTCCCTTTATAATTTAATTGTCTTTTTCAAAATTTGCATGTCAATTTTCATATTACTTATGTATAACCTTGTTTATTAATCAATAATGTTTTATAGACATATAATTACTTTATACATATAATCAATAATGTATTAAAAAAATTTTAATTTTAATTATAGTTGGATCGGATCGAACCAGAGTTTTGAAGGATTAAGCTTGGACTTGATCCAATTTTTGATGGAACCTAAAAATTCTATCCAATTTATTTGCTTATGATATTTTTGTTTAAAGCATTCCAAAAATCAAATTGACTTTTAGCATTCAATTGATGACTTACAGATTTACACATAGATAAAAAAAATGATTAATTTAATTTAAAACGTTGCTTTGAGAAAGTGGGCTAAGACTTGAGAGAAGACAAATCATAAAGTCGGATCCATACGGTTCTTTGAGATTGAATTAGCATTATTTAGTTTTACGCAAAAAATTTTTGGTGTAATTATGAGATGTTCACGTATCACATTAATACAAGACTAATATTTGCTCATATTTTGTAACTGACACTAATTCAATAAAATTTGATATGACGAAAATTCAAACACAAATCTTTCCCTTATAAATTATTCTCTTTGTAAAATTTAATAAAATCTTTTATTATTGAACCAATCTTTTGAATCATCCCTACGTCAATTCAAGTTTATACATCAATCATATTTCAGTTCAACTTATGTTCTGTTCTTTACTTGATAGGGTAGTCCTCACCCATTGGCTGTTGAGAACTTTGCTTCAGTTGCAAAATACCCATTTGGTCTAATCATAGCTCAGGTTTGATTTCATCCACTTCTCTCCTTGGGTGTGTGCACATGCAGTCAGATGGATGTGTATATAATTATGTGCTTCTTATTTTATGCCTTAATTTTTGCTAAACTTAGAAGGAAACTTAAAATTTGAATGATATAACGCTGTAGGATATCTTCTCTTCTTGAACCATAAAATCTTCAACAGATTTCCATGCGTACAAAGAGGTCGCTGACCTTTCGGGGCTTGACTTCATATTTTGGTACGTTCATAATCTTTGACACATATTTCTTGTTTTTGAATCCCGCTTTTTCTCTTTTTGTCCTACACATTTTTATTTCCTCTTTTGCCATGTTATAATGTCTCATGGGGCATTCTGCTACCAAGAAAAAATTTGCAGGATGCCGTTGCTAAAACTTTGTTGATCAAAGGGGCAATATGTGGTTGTAGACCGTCAACTTTTTGCAAACATGCTTCTAATTTGGTGATAATGCAATCACTTCTGATATGGATTACGTCTTTGCTTATGGGTGGTTATACAGCGCAGTTTCATTGGCCTTTTCATGTTTGAGCATTATCTTCATGTGGATATTTTCTGTAAGTTTCTCTGCTCTTGCAGCGATCTTCATCACCAGAGCCATACATTTTAACCTCAGGGTTGGTGGTTGGGTAATTTGCTGCACCTGCTTTTCTTGGGGCTTTAACTGGTCGGTATTTGGGCTATCTTGTTTTGTAGAAATATTTGTCAAAAGTTTAAGCCAAGAGAAAACAGCTGCCACCTGTCATCCAAACTGCTCTGATCAAGTTCGAGACTGAAAGAAGGCTCTTGAAAGCGGGTCTTGTGCAGTGGCTTGTTCTTTTGATCGTAGGAACTTACTATAAAATTGGATCATCATATGTTGCTCTTGTTTGGCTAGCTCCACCAGCATTTGCACATAAGTTGACATTTACAAGTTTGCCTTTTGCACAAGACTAGCTTCATCACTTTCTATGACTTGGATGAATCTAAGTTGATTTCAAGAAAAGCTATGATACATTGTTTTGAGTTGTGCTTTTGGTGGATTATGGATGCAAGCCTGACATAATTAATGTTGATACTTGATATCACGTGTGAAATTACTTATCTTCTTTTTTTTCTGCACAATATTTGGATTTCTTTGTCTTGATGGTATTTGCTCTAGACTAATTTTCTTTACCGTATTCATCAGATGGCTTGTTGTAAGCAATTTTAACATGTTTCTTCTGATCAAACTGTAATTGAAGAAGTGGAATCATTTTCATTTTTAAATCCTATGTTTATGGACGTAACTAGAAATTGTGATTGAGTTTGTTGAAATCTGCTACCTGCATGTATGCCTTGTAAATACTACTACTACTAGAAGTTTCTGAAATTTGGTTTATCTCGCAATTACAGCTCAGTTAAAGGAAGCAAACAAGGGATTTCACTTCATAGATATGGACCTCATCAATCTTACAAATGGGGTACATCTCATAATTACTTAAGCATTTACTGCATGCTTACAGCCAGAGGCCCTGAGATATAGCAACCTGACTTACTTTCATGATCAAAGGCTGGCTCAGCCCTGGCCTCGATCACTGTCCACCTGCTGATATATTAGCTTTAGCATACTCCAGGATCCATGTTACATCAGTTTCTCCAAAACATTCAGCATGAGTCATGAACTTCAAGCCTACCCGATTAGCAGCAGCACCCACTGTTCACAGGATATACAAGAGTTCAACAATTAAAAAACATCAGGGTAAGCAAATGGATAAACCTTAGCTCACATACAGGTTTATTTTTTGTGTATCCCATTTTACAAAGTGAACATTCAAGAAAATGTAGTCTTATAAACTCAGACATAAGAGAAAAACATAATTGTGAAGTACCTGTAATTGTTATGTTCTCATTAGCTGGAGATACAGACATCGAACCAGACCTGACAAAAAAGGGAAATGGCACCAAATTATATATATTTATATTTATATATATATTGATTAGAATATATTGGATTTCTTCTATAGCTAATTTCCTCTCTACAGGATCTTAATAGAGCACATCGATTCCCTTGACAACTCAGACCTTTTACCATTGAATGAAACACCATTAACATAAAAGAAACGCAGCTCACCTATAATGAACATCCAATTCTTTTCCAGCAATGCCTCTACAAACAGCCAGCTGAAAAGTCAAATTGTCGAAAATCTCAAAAACCAGAGAAATGTATTTCACAATTGCCTTGTAGCACTTTGGAGAATTTCCAAACTTCTATTCTATAAATCGACAAAATGCACATAAACTATAACTGGGCATGGCATGAGAGGGGACATACATACCTTTAGCTGTGATACTATTGCCTCATCAGCATCAGCAGTTGCATTCATTGCAACACTTAACCATCCAGATTTTGTGTTTTTCAACGACCATTTAGCTATACCGCCGGCAATAGCCTCCAGACCCGGGGCACTGCTGTTTAATGGAGCTCCTACGTCAACCATAACAAAACCCTCCACTCGAGTGCCACTGTATTTACACAAGGGAATGAATGAGAAGTCAAACTCAAAACTATCAAATCAAAACAAAACCAAAATGACAAAATGGATTTTCACCCACATGGAGTTTTTGGGGTTTTCAGCAGTCAGAGTATAATATCTGCAATAGTTTTCAGCGTTGCAACTCCTTGTAGGATGATTAACAGGAGGGTGCGTTGACCTCGATGGAGGAGCGTTGCTAATGATGCCATACTCCAATGTTGGTGTTTTACCTGCTGCCTTTGCTGACAGCAGCAGCAAAGTCAAAGCAAAAGGCCTTGCTTTCATGACCAACATGCCAAGTTTCTTCATGCTTTTGGGAAAACCAACAGGCACAGGCTGCAAATAATAATAATAATAAAGAAGAAGAATTTTAAAGCGGAATTGGTTTTAGAATTGAAAAGAAAGTAAAATCAAAAGAAATCCGGGAAAGCAAGAAGAAAGAGAGTGGATTTCAGACTCGTCTCAGTTATATAGCACATGCGAAAAGATAGAGCTTGTCTGGGCTAAAATCCAAGCCCCATGAGATTATTTTTCACATAGACTGCTGATGTCTGGGCTTATCTCTGTTGGGTTGTAAACCCAATTACATTGGGTAAGTTTTTATTTTGTAGCCCATAATGTTAAGACTTTTGTGTAGTGTATTAAAGCCCATAGTAAAATAGAACAAAAAGACAAAAATTTATGAGCTGAAAATGTACAAAAACAGAATACAACAGTGCAGAAATTGTAGAGAAAATGAGCCAAACGTGAGTTAAGGAAAAATGCTCTCTTTTGCTTGGTATGAAAAAAGGTGCAAACTTTCTTATAAGCATTTTTTTTACTCTGCCTATATGAATATATTTTGATGCATTTGGAAGTGAAAATATTGTGATATTGTTGTTTTACATGTTTGAAGATGAGTTATGTTTAATGATTGTTGTGTGGATATTCTTGAAACTTGAGATTGGTTGTTGTGAGTTTGTTTTGATGAGATGTTGATGATGGAAATGTGTGTGTGATTGAGTTGAAAAGGTTGTGAATTTGGTGGCTGTTGGAGCTTGTTTTAGTTGTTTGTTAGAAGCTTAAAACAGTTTGCATGCCAAGTGTTTGTGTAAATGCCTCTTAGACCTCTCCTCCCAACAAAAGTGGCATCAGAGCTTCAGGTCTATTTGTGTTGATTTCTTGATGGATTTTACTTAACTTAGGTCTTCCATTTGGTGTTTTTTTATTAGTGTGGTGATTTGTTGTGGGTGTTGGTGAAGTTGGCATAGTGATGGCTAACACTTTTGTGCAACCACAAATTCCTAAGTTAGGTAAAAATAATTTTGATAATTGGAGTATACAAATGAAGGTGTTGTTGGAGTCTCAAGACTTATGGGAGATTGTTCACAAGGGGTTTGAAGAACCTAGTGAAGAAGAGGAGGAAAAACTAACGGAAACTCAAAAGGCCACTCTTAAGGAGTTAAGAAAGAAAGATAAGAAGGCTTTGTTTGCATTGTACCAAGCAATTGATCAGTCAAATTTTGAGAAGATTTCTATGGTTTCAACTTCTAAGAAGTCATGGGATATCCTCAAGAATTCACATAGAGGAATTGACAAGGTTGTGAAGATTCGCCTACAAGTGCTAAGGGGTGAGTTTGATGCCATCTCTATGAATGAAAATGAGACCATTTCGGAGTACTTTGGAAGAGTGTTAACTATTGTGAATGAGATGAGGAGGAATGGTGAGAAGCTTAGTGATGTTACGGTTATGGAAAAGATTCTTCGATCGTTGACTCCAAAATTTGAGCAAATAGCGGTGATTGTTGAAGAAGCGAAGGACTTGGATGATATGACGGTTGATCAATTGATGGGAACATTGCAAGTGCATGAACAAAGATTGAGTAAGAAGGTGACTAGCTCCATTGACCAAGCTCTTCACACTAAGCTTGTTTTGGATGAAGATAGAAAGGAAGTTAGTATTCGAGGTGCTCAAAGAGGAAGAGGTAGAGTCTCTAGAGGCCGTGGGAGAAGTAATGCAATTCGAGGTTGTCATTATGAAGTTGGGGGTAGAGGTTATGATGACCAAGGAAGAAGCTTTGTAAGTAGAGGTAGAGGACGTAGAACAAGAGGCGGAAGACATCAATCATGGCATGCTCCAAGAGGAAGAGGAAGAGGTAGAAATGATGGCAACTTCAACAACTTGCCAAACCGACAAGGTTATGACAAAAGAAATGTTCAATGCTATAATTGTCATAAATATGGGCATTATAGCAATGAATGTTGGGGAAAGCAAGGTGGTGAAGTCAATGAGCAAGCTAACTATGTCGAGAAGGACTATGGTGAGGTGGACTCTACTTTGTTGTTCACTTCTAATAGGACTATTATGGATGAAAGCAACACTTGGTATCTTGATAATGCGGCTAGCAGCCACATGACCAGGAACAAGAAAGTCTTTGTTGAGTTGAATGAAGCGATAAAAGGCAATGTCACTTTTGGAGATGATTCCAAAGTTCAAGTGGAAGGCAAAGGTAACATTCTTATCAAGCTCAAAAATGGTTCTCATAATTTTATTTCCGATGTTTATTACATTCCTTCTCTGAAAAAGAACATTTTGAGTTTGGGGCAACTTTTGGAGAAAGGGTATGTGATACATATGGAGAATAGTCTTTTTACTATAAAGGATAGGAATGGGAAGTTAATTACTTTTGTGAAGATGTCAAATAGAATATTTCGTTTGAATTTGCAATATGATGAAGTTCATTGTTTGAGTTCTATTATGCAAGATGAGTCTTGGTTGTGGCACTTGAGGTTTGGGCATCTTAACTTTGATGGCTTGAGAGCTTTAGGAAGCAAATATGGTGAAGGGGTTGCCTCATATTAATCATCCTAATCAAATTTGTGAAGGGTGCATTCTTGGAAAACAACATAGGCTAAGTTTTGCCAAAGAGGGTAGGTGGAGAGCATCTAGACCTTTGAGCCTTGTGCATACTGACATTTGTGGTGCTTTGAAACCAATGTCGAATGGAAAGAATAGATATTTGTGACTTTCATTGATGACTTTAGTCGAAAGACTTGGGTGTATTTTTTAAAAGGAAGTCCGATTTGCTAGAAACATTCAAAGAGTTCAAAGCATTTGTGGAGAATCAAAGTGGCTATTACTTGAAGATTTTAAGGTCCGATCAAGGTGGAGAGTACACTTCGGATCAATTCCAACACTTATGCAAGGCTCATGGGATTATGCACCAAGTCACTCCATCCTACACTCCACAACTTAATGGTGTTGCCGAAAGGAAGAATCGGACAATCTTGGACATGGCAAGGAGTATAATGAAAGGTAAGAAGATGCCGAGAGAGTTTTGGGCAGAAGCAGTGGCTTGCGCTGTGTACTTGTTGAATCGGTGCCCTACTAAGAGTGTTTATTTGAAGACCCCGGAGGAAGCTTGGAGTGGTTTAAAACCAAGTGTGGGTCATCTCAAAGTATTTGGGTGTGTTGCTTATGCCAAAATTCCGGAAGCTAGAAGAACAAAGCTTGATGACAAAGGGGAGAAATGTGTCTTTCTTGGCTATGGAGCACCGGCCATGGGTTACAAGTTGTATAATCCATTCTCCAAGAGAGTTTTTATGAGTAGAGATGTGATCTTTGAAGAGAATGGTTCATGGGATTGGAATCTTGATGAAGTTAGTGTTGTGGAATTACAACTTGAGCAAGAAGAAGAAGAACCTAGAGTGGTCCAAGATGCAGAGCCACAAACACCTCTCCACACTTCTCACTCAACATCATCTCCATCATCCTCTTCATCATCTGGAGATAGCTCTAGTGAAAGGCCTCGTAAAACTAAAAGTTTGAGGGAAGTGTATGAAGCCACCGAAAGCATTGAAGATATTAATCTTTATTGTTTCTATATGGATTGTGATCCTCTTTGTTTTGAGAAAGCTATTCAAGAAGAGAAATGGAAGAAAGCCATGGATGAAGAAATGAAGGCAATTGAGAAGAATGATACTTGGTCTTTAACAACCTTACCGGAGGGTAAAAAGGCCATTGGTGTGAAATGGGTGTACAAGACTAAGAAGAATGAAAAGGGAGAAATTCAAAGATGCAAGGCGAGATTGGTTGTAAAAGGATACAAGTAAAAACCCGGTATTGATTATGGTGAAGTGTTTGCTTCGGTTGCTCGGTTAGAAACTATTAGATTGGTGATTTCCTTGGCTGCCCAAAATGGTTGGAGACTCTATCAATTGGATGTCAAGTCCGCATTTTTGAATGGTTTTCTTGAAGAGGAGATATATGTGGAACAACCCTTGGGGTATGTGAAACCGGGTAATGAAAGCAAGGTGTACAAGTTGAGAAAAGCTCTTTATGGGTTCAAGCAAGCGCCACGAGCATGGAATGCTAGAATTGATAAATATTTCCATGATAATGGGTTTGAGAAGTGTCCTTATGAACATGCCTTGTATGTTAAGAAGACCACTTGTGGAGATGTGCTATTTGTGTGTCTTTATGTTGATGATTTAATCTTCACCGGAAACAATACAACTATGTTTGATGAATTTAAGAAAAGTATGATTCAAGAGTTTGAGATGACAGACATTGGCTTGATGGCACACTTTCTTGGTATTGAGGCAGTGCAAAAGGATGATGGAATCTTTATCTCTCAAAGTGCATATGCAAAGGAGGTTCTTAAAAGATTCAAAATGGAGTCTTGTAATGCAGTGAACACCCCCCTTGATTGTGGCTTGGAGTTGAGGAAGAGTTCCGGTGGTGGCAATGTGGATCCTACATACTTCAAGAGTCTAGTTGGAAGTTTACGCTATCTTACTTGCACTAGACCCGACATTCTTTATGGAGTTGGTTTGATTAGTAGATACATGGAGGAACTGGATCAATCACACCTTAGTGCGGGAAAGAGGATTCTAAGGTATGTCAAAGGAACTATCAATGATGGCTTGTTCTACTCTTATTCCAATAATGTGAAACTTGTTGGTTATTTGGATAGTGATTGGGGTAGAGATTTGGATGAAAGGAAGAGCACTTCCGGTTTTGCTTTCTTTGTTGGTGATTGTGCATTTACTTGGTCTTCCAAGAAGCAACCAATTGTGACTTTATCAACTTGTGAAGCTGAGTATGTGGCTGCAAATTCTACTATTTGTCATGCTATTTGGTTGAGAAATGTGTTGAGCTATTTGGGGTTTGTGCAAGAAGGTCCTACGAAGATTTTTGTTGACAATCGCTCGGCTATTGCTTTAGCCAAGAATCCGGTGTTTCATGATAGGAGCAAGCATATTGAAACTCGCTATCACTTTATCCGAGGGCATGTGGAGAAGAAAGAAGTTGAGTTGGTGCATTGCAAGTCTCAAGATCAAGTTGCGGATATTTTTATCAAGCCATTGAAGATTAATGTGTTTAAGAGACTGAAGTTGATGTTGGGAATGAGAAGTGGTAATTGGGTTTAAGGGGGGATGTTGGGTTGTAAACCCAATTACATTGGGTAAGTTTTTATTTTGTAGCCCATAATGTTAAGACTTTTGTGTAGTGTATTAAAGCCTATAGTAAAATAGAACAAAAAGGCAAAAATTTATGAGCTGAAAATGTACAAAAACAGAATACAACAGTGCAGAAATTGTAGAGAAAAGGAGCCAAACGTGAGTTAAGGAAAAATGCTCTCTTTTGCTTGGTATGAAAAAAGGTGCAAACTTTCTTATAAGCATTTTTTTTACTCTACCTATATGAATATATTTTGATGCATTTGGAAGTGAAAATATTGTGATATTGTTGTTTTACATGTTTGAAGATGAGTTATGTTTAATGATTGTTGTGTGGGTATTCTTGAAACTTGAGATTGGTTGTTGTGAGTTTGTTTTGATGAGATGTTGCTGATGGAAATGTGTGTGTGATTGAGTTGAAAAGGTTGTGAATTTGGTGGCTGTTGGAGCTTGTTTTAGTTGTTTGTTAGAAGCTTAAAACAGTTTGCATGCCAAGTGTTTGTGTAAATGCCTCTTAGACCTCTCCTCCCAACAATCTCTTGCTGGATTCTATTACCATATACCAGGAGCTTGTACAAACTATCAGTCTCTCCAGATCCAAAATCTTCGCCTCGGGTAACACCATAATGCAAATCGCAAGGGCGATTAGTAGGGTTGCTCTTGTTCATGGAAAAACGTCTATTAGAATGCGCGGGAAATTGATGGAAAGAGTCCAAGAGAGATTGGCAAGGTGGAAAATTAACCATCTTTCATTGGAGGGAGATCGATATTGACTCAGTCTGCCTCCACTACCATTCCCAACCATGTCATGCGGACTACTGAACTTCCTGCATCTCTGTGTGATGAAATTGATAAACTTAACAGAAGGTTTTCATGGGGAAGCACTAAGGAAAAGAGGAAGGTACACCTAGCTAATAGGGACTATTTGTAAGCCAAAAGAGGAAGGTGGATTAGGCTAAAGGAAACAAGTATGAACACTGCTCCTCGCGAAATTAGGATGGAGACTCATGTTGGAAGAGAAAGGACTTTGGCAACAAGTCCTTGAATCAAAATACCTTAAAAGGCAAGCACTAACGGAGGCTAAACTTGCAAGAAGCCAAGAACAATATCAAGCACTTGGAGAGGCATCCTCCATAGCAGAGAAAACCTAAAGAAGGGGTAAATCTGGAGAGCGGGAAACGGTTCTAAAATTAAGCTCTGGAAAGATAAATGGGTGGATGATATGGAACTTCACCAATGGTCTAAAAAGGAGCTAAGCATAGCAGCAGTTGTATTAGACTATTAGTCTAAAGTAACCTTATCCGTTAATTAGTATTTAGTACACATCAGCATCTTGAGTTTGACAAGACAAATGAACCAATGACGCATTGTTTTCTCATCTTCAAGCAAACATACATGCTTCGCTTTGACTACCAATAGGCAGCAAGTTCTGTCTCGTCTGATCACAAGACTCCCCACCACACCACCAAACCTTTTGCCATCGCAATTACGTGGTCAGTCATTAACTTTGACAGAACAAAAACTTTAACAAAGACCGATCGGTCAAAGGTTCATGCAGCAAAACGTAAACGGTCTTTTTGTTTAGAACCTGGACATGCTTTTAAACGTGCATATAATAATACAGAGTTCATATCGCACTCAAAAGAAATAGTGATGGGAAGTTAAAAATTGCAGCCTCCGTGCGCTACAAAACTGCTGGATTTGAGCTAGCTGACTACCTTGAATTTGACGGTTGAAAATCAATAAATTATCTACGTGCCCTTTGTTGGAAAATTTTTTAAGTGAATCAACGTATATCAATTAATTGCACATTATAAATTATTTAATATTTTTAGTCTATTTAAAAATGATCATATAAAGTTTAAGTTATTAAACTTTAAAATATCTCATTTAGTATGAGTTTTGTAATGTATAAAAATATAATATTTTATTTTCATGATTAACCAAAATAAAATAAAGTAAAACATACTACAGTATAAATAGGACATAATCTTCAACCTAAATATAAAATAATTCTCATTCAAACCTCATTATTGAATGAAATACAGATTATCTCAAAAAGTTTAGACGTGAAAGACTTTAACTCAAAAAATCAATTCTAATGGATTCAAATACACTTTCGTTAGATAATTGAACATAAAATCCTACGTGTATATCTATATGATTTTCCAGCATCCTTTGCTCATTGGAATGGCTTGGCGACTGTGAACTCTGCTTCGACTCGTGAGTTTTTACCACACCAATTACGAATGCTATCTAATGAGAACGACTTCATTCTCGCTTAATTAATGGAGACTCCCAGCCTCCTCAGCCACTGACAGTTTCGCGCGAGGGCTATTAGCGAATGGGGCCATAGCTAATAATAGCTTGCCTCACCAGATTAGCAGAGTAGGACATTTTGAAATAGTGCGAATGGTTGTCCGAGCAAAGGTTAATCACACAACCGTCGAGCATTCTAGTTTCGATTGCCCTGGAATGGATAAGCATGCATCCACTCGCACGACGAAAGAAGCCATCTGCGTGGTGGATGAAATCAATGTGGCCGTGATTAATTGATGTTAACACATGCTGTGGCCAACTATAGAGCATCTACGCACATACGTTGGATAGTTATTAAGCAACAATTATTTGTCTAATTAATATTATTTTTGCCTAATTAAAACAGGATTACTTGTGATCTACAAAAAGATTTGGGAGATCAAATCTGCACCAAAAATAAAAATTTTCATTTGCACAGCAGTAACACTATGTTTGGTTAAACATTAGTAAAGAAAAGGAATGAAAATTACTATGTTTGGTTAAACATTCGTAAAAAAAAGGAATGGAAAGAAAAGAAATGTAAATTAGAGGAAAGGAGAGGAAAGAAAAGGAAAAAAAACATGTACCTCTTGTTTGGATAGCTAAAATTAATAAAGGAAAGTAATCCTAACAATCATTGTTTAGTTAAACAATAGAAAGGAAAACAAATAATTTATTGTAATGCTTTTTTTCTAATTATAACCTCTGTTGTTTTAAATTTTATAATATAATAAGATTAAATTTGACATTCTATATATTAAAATTTTTTCAAGTTTTCTTTCTTACCCGTTTATCCCAAATTGAGATTTTAAAAAACTAAATAAGTCAAGAGAAAGCAAAAGATCTTCACTCTCTCTCTCTTTCCTTTTCCTAGCTAAAATATTTCTCAAACAAAGGAAAGATTTACAATCTTCTTTTATTTTACTTAGTTTTTTTTTCTTTTTTCTTTCCCACCCCAATCCAAACATAGGGTAAAAGACAAGATTCCTAGTAATGCCAACAGGAAGAAAAGATCTTTGACGGAAAATGAATCTTTCTAATCCTTGTAGAGCAACCAAAGAGGACACTCTTCATATCCTTAGAGATTGCCAGCAAGCAAAACGAATTTGGGATGCATCACTTGTTGACAACGTTAAAGGTACGTTTTTAAAGGAAACCTCAGAGAATGGGCCAAACAGAATTTTGTGATTGGAATAACTCGATAACGGGAAATTGGGAATGGAGCGATGTTTTCGCGACTACAAGCTGGCTTAATGGAGAAATCAAGCTATTTTTGGAAATAAATTAATCCCCATAACAAAAAACTTAGCGTGATTAGTGAAACTGATAATGAAAGGGCACAATTTCATGATCACTCCAGAGGAAAAAAAAAAGGCCTAAAAGAGAGATCCTTGTTCACTGGGTGCTAATGCAAGATGCAGTGGATTTGTAACTGTGAGGACCCCACCAAGTCAGATGCACATGCATGATGCATAACACGCTTCTAGCAGACTCAAAATCCGAGATGGTGGTGGGCCTAAACATTCACCCATCCATTGCTTCTCTACGGGGACACCTGAGGAAAGGGAAGGAATCTCAATCAATCCCTCCCTTTCTTTTTGTTTTTTTTTTTAATTCAATCCACGCAAAAGAAAGAAAAAAATATCTCTGCTTTCCTCTCTATCTTTTCCCTTCTCTCACTAAAAGGACTAAAAGGTTAGAGTTTGCGCCTCACCGCTAATTATTATTGGCCTCCAGCAAAGTCGCAAATAGCACAGAAATGGTACAACCAAGTCATTCCAAGAGCACTATCACATTGCAAATTATTCCTTATCTAATTGATTTACTTGTCTTTGGTGGATCCCTGAATATCTTACCGTGAACTTAACAGTGGATCCCTGCTTTTCAATCTTTCTGAAGAGAAAAATATGTAGTAGAAAATAGCAACAAAGAATAAGAGAAGCTTACTGTTCTCATATCTTGGGAAGTGACCATAATCCTCTCATTCAGTGACAGGAGGGAATTTTTGGCAATGGATATGATGTTGGACAAGATGCTCTTGATGGCTTTAAGCATGTAGGCAAGGAGAACAAGCTTCTGTCCTTGGCTAAAGTAGATGAAGCCATACCTGCAAACCAAACAGGGAAAGAAGAGCCAACAGTCATTATAAACATGTAAAACAACATGGTAGTCGGAAGAAGAACGGGTATAGACCTCTTTGGATTTGAAGCAAAGAAGACAGTTGGGTTTTGGTAGTAGAGATGAACGGTTTCACCGATGCAACGCCAAGTTGGCCACCCGAGGGCGCCTGGAGGAAGAGGTAGTTCCTGGCCCTTGGATTTGAAGACTTTAAGAAGAGCGAGGAAGGAGAAAATGAAGAAGATTGAAGCAAATACACAAAACATAAAATTGGATGCCATGGGTAGCACTTGGGCGTCCGAAGTCTGTGAAGGAAAGTAGTGAAAAGAGAAGGTGAGGGCGCCTGAGAAGGCGTGGCGCCTGAGAAAGACTTGGTTGTTGTTTGCTCCAAGCCTCCAATACTGATCGAGTGAATATAAAAGTTGGTGACTTTGCCAAGTTAAATGCGTTTTTCCATTCATCTGTTGCCACGTCGCTCTTCTCTATGCTTCTGTCCATTCATCTATTACCACGTCGCTTTTCACTCGAGTTTCGTTTTCACTTGGTTCCTTGTGAGTCGTTTGCTGATTTGATGAATTTTCAGGTGGGTCCACCTGCTTGTGGGTCCTTTTTCCCGCAATCCTTTCTTCTTTTAAGTTTTGTTTTGTAGGAGGAATAGTGATGATGAAAAATTTAATAATTCAATATTTGACAGTTTTTTTTCAATTTTCAAGAAATCAGCCGTCACTTTTTTTTTAACACGAGTCTTTAATGTTTTGTTTCCCCTTGGCTCCCACTAAGCCACGAAATTTGCCGTCGGTATATTTATTTATTTGGTTGTTTCAGATTTAAATTGTTGATTTTATTTATTTATTTATGTTTTGATTTATAATTTAATTTTATGCATAGTAATATAAGAGAATTAAAATTTTACTATTGTTTATTTATTTATTATATCTACCAATAATTATTTACTAATTCTTAAAAGCAGTAAACTTATTATATTATTTAAATCACAATTATCAAAAATCATATTAACATTTCTAAATTTCTTGCAAGATTATAAATTTTTAGCCAATTAGGCAAATAGTGAAGTACCAAATCTGTGTTCTTTTTTTTCATTTCTCTTTTGTAAGAGGGAACCCAAACCCATGGTTTTGTCCTCCACATAGACATATATATAACTTGCTACAATTTCTCGTCTCCATATAATTTTTCATTTTACTTTAGATCTATATTTCATATGGATAAAGTGAGTATGTAACCCCAATTTTCTTATGTGAGTTTCATTTCGATCATTAATTTTTTTTAGAAGGATAGCAACTTCCGTTAATTAAGCATATTAAAAACGAAAATCCCTGACATGACATTCAAGCTCGGCCAACACATGTGCAAGCTCTTTATTACATCAAAACTTTTAAAAAGATGGTGCAAGTCATCCTTAAGTTTTAAATTATTCCATAATACTCTCAAAACTTTTTAAAAGAGTGTTGGTTCTCTCATCCAATTTTACATAGAAAAATAAGAAAAATAATACAAATTAAGATAACAAATCTAGAATTATGATTCTCTGCTACCATATTATAATGTATTTATTAAAAAAGACGAAAGTTTCGAAAATTTTAAAAATGAAACTAAATTGCAATTTTGCACATAATTTTAAAAATTCAACTTAAAATTTAGGGAAAATTGATAATTTAATTTCATTCTGAATAATTTTAAAATTTTTATTTTTTTAATAAATACCTCAGTATGATAGTAAAAATTAATAATTTTGAGTTTTTCCATCTTGATTTTATTTTTCTTTCTTGTTCTATTTTATCAAATTTTATTTCCCATATATTTAAAATTTTGATAAAAAAATAAAATTAAATCTTATTGCAAGCAAATTTAAAATTTTTAAAAAAAAATAAAGAAATGAAACATATCCAAATAATTTTTCAACACATAACCAAATAAAACTAAACATTAGTTAATAATCCTAGAAAGTACTTTATTTAAATTATTACTTGTATAATTTAAAAAAAAATTTTAATTATGCCAACCTAAGAGTAACATTAACTTATTTGTTTTTATAATCTCTTGAGGAAATATTTTATTAGAAGAAATCCATTGAAGATCATTTAGCAATTGGTTTAATTTTCTTATTGTTTAAGTTTAAAACTATAACTGGAGTATAAACATTATTAATTAAGTCTTCCTTTAATATATACAACCTTTCATATTTTTTTTGAGAAAATAAAGGTCAACCACTTGAGAGTCCAAATTATTTGGGCACATTTCTTTTTTTTTTTTTGTTAAAAAATTCTTTGTCTTTATTAATATGGTTTTATTTTGTTTTACAAAATTTATAAATTTTTAAGAACTTAAATATAATAAATAAAATAAAGAAAGAAAAAAAAATAAAAAAATGGATAGGAAATTTTTTTTTATCATAGAGATATAGATTTATTAGAAAGGAGATAAAATTATTAAAATTATTAAGAAAGAAAATACAGTACCATTTTTCCTTGAGTTTAAGTTAAAATTTTAAAATTATAAACAAAAATGATACTTTTGTTTTCTTTCAAAAAAATTAAAAATGATAATTTCTTTTTAATCAATATATTTTAATTTGAGCAATGAGTAATAAATTTTAGATGTATTACTTTAATTTGTAATTTTCTATTATTTTTATGTAAAATTTAATGAGAGGATAACTTTTTTGAAAAGGTTTAAGACTACTCTGAAATAATTTAATATCTACGAAACAGATTGAAATCTATATAAAAATTTGAGATTTCAAATACATTTTACCCATTTCATATTATCCTGAAATTTTTATAGCCAAAATTAAAGAAGAACCACTTACAAAAAAAAAAAAAACTACCAGTAAATTTGGTCAATGTGACCAGAAAACTCCACATTGTCTCTACGAAAAAATCCAACTAATAAGTAAGATTCTTAACGGTGGGATTTTTATTGGTAGGTTTGACAAATTTTTTATAGACTAGTAGGCTTGTGACGATTCACTGCATTTCAAAACGAAGACTTACAATTCACTAATAAGAAGGCCTTTATTCACCAGAAAACGAAGGCCTTTATTAGTATGTTTTTTTTTGTCTAAGACCCCAATATCCGAAAGTTACTTTGAGCTCCGATTAATTTGGAGTCGAGTTACGGTCGGACCCAAAATAAAAAGAGCTTTCCCAATACTATTTTATCTATTTACAATACTCAAACTCGAAATCTTGCTTAAGAAGCATTGAGCTCTTTTCACTTAGCCCAACAAACATTAGTTTTATTAGTATTTTTTTATGTTAATTATAAGTAGAAGATTATGTAGTGCACTCTTCTTTTTTTTATCTTTGCGTGTCATCGTCTCAATGACACGTCTTAAATCAACATGTAGAGTTTAAAATTTAACTCATTTAATAATGTATTAGATAATAGTTTTCTTTAAAAATATAAAAATTCAATTAAAAATAAAACCTGTGATGTGATAATTTTTTAATTTGGTTTGTGAAATTAAAATACTCAATTGTTGGTGTATAAAATAATTATTATTATTTCTATTTGCGTTTATTTTTTTGGTATAATTGCAAGTTTCTTTATCGTTTTATAGTTTGAGATTAATTTTATTGGGATCAAAAGTGTTAAACAGTAAAGCTTCCCCAATAGTGCTGGCTTCAAGATTCAACTCATATCCAAATGCTTTAAGAAATAATCTACTTTTACTTCTTCCAATCACTTGTTAGTTATTTTTATTTCAAGAAAAACAATTCTTTGTTTTTTTTCAAAAAAAAATTAGTTTATTTCAACAAAGAATTTTTTTTAAACAAAGAGTTATGTTTATTTAAAAAATAATTCTTTGTTTATTATCTCTTGCTCTACTAATTTATATATCAATTATTGTTGCACAAAACAACAATGATTAAATGTTGACGTAAGTTGCTTGTTCCTTCTTCACATGTAGCACTGAAAGTTCTGCAAAAAAGATAAGTCAGAGAGACACAGGCGGTGGTTCTATACGTAGACATTCTGATGTTTAAGTCAGCAAAAGGATTTTTCTGAGTCTTAGTAAGCAGAAAGTAAAACTTAGAGAATAAAATAATACCTGTGACTTATTTATAGTGAAACAAATTACCTTTACTGCTACAATAATTATAGAAGGGTAATTTCATCTCTTTGTACACGTGTGGACTCATTTTCCTGTACGTAACAGAGACCTTGTCATGCCTCTTGTCTATCTCGACTGGAGAATGCCTCCAGCAAAGCGAGAGGGTATCTTTCGTGAAACGAGAGGCTCCCGCACGTGAGAGATCACCTCCCGCAGTACGGGAGGTCATTGTCATGTGGCACAATGACATTGTGCTACGTGGGTAACTTTCGTGGGTTCTGAGTCTACTGGGCCCGGTTAAGTTAATTTGAGCTTTTCCCGTATCACCAATATATATTTTTAATTTGCCACGAGTCAGTATAAAATGCTCATCTTTTTTTTTTTTGCCAAATGCTCATAGTCAAAGGCAATATTTTTTTTTATATGAAAAAGAGGTCAAAGGTGAGAGAAAATTTGAAAATGAGAAATTTATAAATATTAGACATCAAAGTTCAATCTTACGAGTTCCATGAGCAAGAATTATTAAATTAAAAATTTCAATTAAGTTCAATTAAAAAATATATTTTTTTCATAATCTTTTTTTCGAAGAACGAAGTTTAGGAGTAAGAGTGGTTGTCTTATCTTTAAGATTAGAGTAAACCACCAACCTATGTTGAGATTTACTGATTCATTGGACTTTTATTTGCTAATTTTTCAAGCGTACAGATCGCTTACTAATGAAAGATTGTGGGATTCGAACCTTAGTGTTTTACACTAAGGTGGCGTTTGGTGCTTTACATATAAAGTGATTACAGTGCAAAGTTATTGTTGAAAAAGTGATTGCTGGGAATTAAATTGCAGAAAAAGTAACATTGTAGTATTTGAAATACACTATAAAGTGTTGTTTAAATTGCAAGAAAAGTAAAATTATAATATTTGGTAAACTAACATTTAGCTAGTAATATAGTGACAAATTTCAAAAATACTCCTAAGTATAAAAACAAATTTGATACATTATTAATAGTTTAAAATATAATTATTATATTAAAATGTAAATAATATAAAGTTATAATTATTAATATGTTAATCGATTGTAATATAAAATTTGATACATTATTCATAATTTAAAATGTAAAAAATATAAAATTATAATTATTAATATGTTAATAAATTGTAATATAAAATTTGATACATTGTTAATAATTTAAATGTAATTATGATATCAAAATGTAAATAATATAAAGTTATAATTATTAATATGTTAATAAATTGTAATATAAAATTTGATACATTATTATTAATTTAAAATGTAATTATATTACCAACTAAATAAAATAAGGGTTTTAGTTTTTAGGAGAGAAAAGTGTTGGGTTAAGATAGTATTTTGGGTAAATTATTTTACTTTGCACCTTTCAAACAAACGTTGTAATCAACTTGCAGCCATTTATATTGCAATACCAAATGATCATTCTCGAACGTTGTAATCAACTCGAACCTTAACAACTTACACCAATTTTCATTGGCGTACCCTTCTTTGCAACCGACCTTTATCCTAATTCTTAACTCATCTCGAAATAGTTCACCTGATTTTTAGGGTATTTTATCCCCCTAATGGAAGGCAGGTTGTCCTTCCAAGAAAAAGAATTAAGAGGTCTTGTGTAACTGGTTATGGACCTGATGGTGCCCCTAAAAATTTTTAACTTATTTATTATATCTGAAATTAAATTTGAAGTTCGCAAATTAAAATGAAATGGCAAAAAAAAAATCCCAATGCAAATGAAAAAGCCTAATATTGTACCGGTCAGTCAGAGAACCCACCCTTATGACTTTTTGGTGTTAGAAGAACTTAGAAGGGTCGGCTGGAGAAAGATTTTTTTCGCCTCGAATCGTTGAATCATTCAACTCTTCGAGTCTTCTCATGCCACAAAAGTGGGCATTTCTACACTTTCATTTCAACTTTTCCCAAAATGGGAAATCGAAAAGGGCTCGCTTTTCAAAAAGAAACTCAACGCACATTTAATTTGATGGTTTTTTTTTGACAGGTTAATTTGATGTTTATAGATCTTGACAAAAATTTGATGTCAATATAAATAAAATAATTTAATTTTATTGTAAATAAGTGTAAATATTTAAAATAAACGTAATTAATAAATATAAAATAGATTGATCTTACAATAAAATTGATATTATTTTATAATTTTTTTGAAAATTGTGTACCAACAAAATCAAATGTAATGATAGATAAAATTATCACTAAATATATTACGTTAAAATTTATATATAACAAGAATTTTTTTAACATTTGTGAAGTTAATAAATAATTAAGAATTATTAAAATTATTTTTATATCTAATAACACTTTTATTTATAAATAAATAAAAACTACTAAAAATAAGAATGATATCTCATTTTTTTTAAATTTAAAATTTTAAAGTCTTAAAAAAATTTATTCACTCAAAATATTGATTTATGTTATTAATTATATATTTCATTTTTTATATTTGTATTTATGTATTTATAATGTTGTAATTCAATGTCAATATTCTAGCATGCCGTGGTGTTGGTCAATGGTCATAGAGGTGGAGTGATTATGATGTAAGCCAGCACTTTCGGCGCTCGACTCGAACCCATGGCCGCTGTTCGTCTAGAACTTCAACGTGGGCCTATATATCTTACAAAGGTTTGCTTCCATGCAAAGTTTCTACAGGAAGAAAAAGAAAAGAAAGACAAAAGGAAGAACAATTTTGTTTTAGATTCTGTTTTTCATTTGATTTCTTGCCATTCAGTTCAATTCTGTTTTGACATTATATTTGCCACTTGTTTAACAATGATTTAATAAATACTAGTTGATTACAAAACAACCACCTTATTAACAAACTCAAGTTTGTAGGCAATCTCTCCTACTTCTCATGTTCCAGAAGTTGTATGTGTTCAGCGCTGCAATTTTTGGGTTTATTTTTTTAATTATGAAAAAAATGTTGAGTACAATTCAGACATTTACCAAAAAAGTTTTATTATTTTAATTTTTAGTTTTATGTAAATATAAAAAATAAAAATATCAATTTCTGTAAAACCATTCCCTCGAGCATTAACAGGTCGGTAGTAACTTATTTCTCGACTTAATTAAGGAATCTCAAAGGTAACATTCTTATACTCAATCAGCCACAGAGCCACTAGCCAAATGATATAACATTTATTTATTTATTTATTTTTTGATGGAATATAACATTTATTTATTTGTATTCACCAAAAAAAAAACACTTATTTATTCGTACTCTTTATCTTCTCCTTTGTGTGCGCGCGTGATCAGGGGTTGCTGAGGTTAGGGGCTATGTCGTCCAGTACTATACCACTGTTGTCTTTTATTAGTATCATTAAAAGATGGTAAAATAGTCAAATAAGTCTTCGATTTTGAGTCCAAAATGGAATTAAGTCTTCAACTTTTTATTTCGTGGAATTTAGTCCATAAACTTTTATTTCAATGGAAATAAACCCTTAACCTTCTAAAATTATGCAATTAAGTCCAAATCTGTTAAATGACACTAACTGCCGTTAGTGAAAGCTGACGTGGATAGCTTACTTGGCTGCCACGTGACATACCACGTGTGCAATATTAACGGCAGTTAGTGTCATTTAACAGATTTGGACTTAATTGTATAATTTTAGAAGGTTGAGGGTTTATTTTCACTGAAATAAATGTTTATGAACTGATTGTCACGAAATAAAACTTTGAAGGCTTAATTCTATTTTGGACTCAAAATCGAAGACTTATTTAGCTATTATTCCTTAAAAGATTCTTAATTTGACTTTGGGCGGTCACGCACATGCGCTAGTGGGTTATGAATCGATAGATCAGGATGTGAATGCTTAGTCGATCTTATGCCTGCTTTAAAATGTTCCAGATGTTCCTGCCAGGGCCAGCTGTAGGACAGATTTGGGAATACTGCCTACTTGGCCATTGGCAGGTGGAAAGACGGGGATTTTGGCTTTGGTGGGAATTGGGTAATGATTTCAATTGAGATTTAATGACAGGAAAAAGCGTGGCATTGAGGGGAAAGGACGCCGGAAACTGTGAGCAGCAATAAAACTAGAATAAAGCCATTTATGTTTAGTTCCTATAATATGAGTAGTACTCCAAGGCACTATACATATTAGTGTGGAAGAAAAGGAAGATCAGTTGAACTTGATACTATTTGCTAATGTGAGATATTTCTTCTTTAGTTTTCCACAAGAAAGATCAGACGCGCAGTTGTTCATTGAAGGCTTTTTTTTAATAAGAAAAATATTAAATAATTGACGATGAAAAAATTTAGATTTAAATTTAAAATTTATAATATATCACAATTTATTTTTAACTATTTGATCAAAAGATTATTAATTATTGAAAGCTTTTTTAGTGACTTCTTATGTCTCTTTTTCTTTCTTTCAAAATAAGATTCATTGAAGGCTGTTATTTTGTTAATATTTATTTAACAATATTTATTTCAAGTTGACTAGTACTTGTGCCGTGAATGATTTGGATTTCAATATTGGTACCAGAAATTCTAAAGGCTAAAATACTAAATAAGTTCATGTACTTTCATATTTTTTTTTAAATAAATTCTTGTATTTTAATTGTACCTAAATAAGTTTTTGTACTTTAATTTATATTCATACAAGCTATTGTTTCTAACTGGAAGATAATGCTGTTAACTTCTATGCCAACTGAAATTTAATATCCATGTGGATGATTATGTGGCATAATGATATGGCCAAATAAGATTGAGTTGGAATTACACAATTGATTTAAATAATTAACACTTAATTACCAACTTAAAATTTAAGAGACCATGTCATCATAGCCTTCATTATTGCATCATCATTTTCCAGCATCCTCATAGCACCACCATTGCAAGCACCTGTCCTTTGTTGACCTGAACTTGTGCACCGTTCCTTGCCTGAACCTTCATCTCACCACTGTCGTTGCCCTTGTCCAACCCACCTCCTACTTGCTGCATAATCATCGAAACAGTTGCATTCTTCATCAATCATTGATCACCAGTGCTGCTTGTCTCCACTGCATCATTATTGCACCACCCCTATTCATGGTCTTCTTGCAAAAACCTTGCACTGCCTAGAACGCTTTGCTGCTTTGCACCATTCCTGCGATCAATACTCATCACTTTTACCGTTTGCTTCCTAAGTTGCTGCCTGTGTCACGTTCAACACTTAGCCCTGTAGCTGCCGCTCCGAAGCCGCATATCCCTATGCTTACAGAAAACTGAAACCTCACCAAGTTGCTGCAGCATGACCACACCATGATTGCTGTGATCACTGCTACAAGCCTCTACTGTCACCACTCTAAGCTGCTCCCGATTTTGTCGCATCTTGTTGAACCAAGCTTCCTCCTCGCTGTCTACTTCTTGCCGGAATGTTTCTGCACTTTAATTACCAAATTAAAATTTATGTTTAATTAATTTAGGTCTCTTAATTTTTAATTTGATAATTAGATGTTTATTATTAAAGTCTACTGTATCAGTTCAATTTAATTTTATTTGGCCATATCATCATGCCATATAATTATCCACATAAATATTAAATTTTAGTTAGTACAGAAGTTAACCGCGTTATCTTTTCAATAGAAATAAGAGCTTATATGAGTATAAATTAAAGTATAAGGGATCATTTAGGTACAATTAAAATACAAGGATTTATTTAGTATTCTAGCCAATTCTAAATTTACCACTTTTTTTATTCTTCATACTTTAACTATTTAGAAGACAAAAATATTTTATGTAAAATAACATTAATACCCAACATAAACTCATATTCTTATTTTCCTCCCTTCTCTTGCTTCTCTTCTGTTACTCTAAGTTTCAGGAACCCACAAACAACTGAAAATATCACCCATAGTTCTTACAAGCACAATTTATTGAATCGAACTGCATAATAAGAGAGTTGATGACTTGATCAAGCAAATAAAAGATTGAAAAGCAAAAGTTGCAAGCGCAAGAAAATTTAATTTATGAGGTCAAATTCATTCTCTTTTTCCCGTAACTTGTTTTGCCCTGTTGTCAAGTGTAGAACAAACAATCGCGACTTAATCGGGAAAAAGAATCAAAATACAAGTAGTTGGGGAATTCTATAGTAAGGTCATAAATTTTGACCTTATTATAAGACCAACGTAAAAAATATATGATTAAGCGTAAATTTAAAGTTATTAGACATAAAAAATGTTAGACGTATCGTAAATACTTGATAATTAACTTAAAATTAATGTAAACAACACATGATTTAGCATAAATCTAAAATTATTAGGAGTAAAATATGTTAGAATTATGCAAACACATGATAATTAACATAAACATACATTATAGCAAAATTATCATGTGTTTAAATCTATTAACATTAATGTTTATATTGATAATCACATTTTTATGATACGTCTAACATTTTTTATGCCTAATGATTTCAAATTTACGCTTAATCATATATTTTTTACTTTGACCTTATAATAAGGTCAAAATTTATGACCTTACTATAGAATTTTCCTATTTTACCCGCATCCAGTTGAAAATAAAGAAAAGAAAGAAAAAAAAATCTGTACAAAGCCATCCAGTTACTAAAATGTCTGGTTTTTTGATTGGAAACAATAGGCTTAAGGCACATAGACAATTAGCTTTAAGAGAACCACAGGCAACAAAAATTTTAAGAAAGAAAAATAGATCAGAAATTAAAAGCAGTAAGTTATGAACCACGGCCATCTCGAGCGGCGGTGGCCTCGCGCAAGATCAGCAGCCTCACGCAGGACGCCCTGCGCGAGCCCATCGGTGCCGCTCAAGATGGCGCGAAACCACCATAAAGCACTATGTCCCTGTTCCTTCACTCTGCATCTGTTTTCTTTTCATTACTTTTGTCATTCTGTGTTTGTCTGTTCCGATTTCTTAGTCTCTCCTCTATTTATACATAATTCATGCATCGCATCGCATCGACTTCGTCAAAGCTACATACATGATGCATTTATAACATAGAGAGAACCCAATTGCCCCGAAATTCAGACAATTGTGCAGCTGTTGCCTTCTCAGCTGAAACTGGTAAAGTAAGTTTATTTCATTCTCTACCTGCTGAATTTGTGATTTTCTTTTGGATTTAGAGGTGTCAACTCAGCTGGGCTGGCTCTAAGATTTGATGTCCGGAGTCAAAGAATGAGCTAAGCACTGAGAAGGGAGGAGCAACCATAGATAATTCGGTGTGGAAGGAGTTTATGGCGGGAGGGTTTGGGGATTAAATGTTAAGGGTTCAAATGGGATAGATTTAAATTTTTTTTTTGGTATGGTTTAAAAATAAAAAAATAGTATAAATAGAAAATTTTCATTGCCATTCCTACAATTTATAGGGTACGTATATATTTGTTCTTTTGACCAGGACCAGAAAACTATTATACCTTCATGGTCAAACTTAGTGTAATCACATTGGCCCATTCTCTATTGATTTTTTGGATCTGGCAGTCTTATCAAGATTGATGATTGGAACATGGTGCCAGCAGAAACCAAATTTTTTTTGGGTACAGAGCAGAAACTAAATTAATTTTACATAAAATTGATGACTTGTGATCATAAGAAAAGACTAATTTTGCTTCAATTCTGAAAATTCATCTTTAATATATAATAAATAACTAGGTCCTTGTGCAATTCATTAATTAAGGTACAGCCAAATTTTCTCTAAATTGCTGCCCTTAAATAGGCCTTTGTGCGATTCTCAGCCCAAGGAAACGGAGAAAATGGTTGCGAACAATGAAAGATCAAGCAGCATAGATGTTTTAACAATTTCAGCATCTATTTTGTTTACATACAAGTACATTATCGTTTTCACATTATTAGGATTAATTTAGATGAGTTGTGAGAGTGATTTCAATGAAATTAAAAACAATAAACATTTAAAGATATATTTTTAATAAAATAATTAAAAAAATTAAAAATGAAAACAGAAAGATAATTTTATCTTCTTATTATTTTGTTTTTAATCTTCAATAGCACCTCACCAGAGCAAAAAGCCCTCCCAAACTAAGTCTTAGTCTATTTCTTGAAAATCCTGATCACCTCCTAATACTTTTGCCCAGTCCCTTCCAGTACTATTACATTTGTGTATACTATACCCAGGATTTCTACAATAAAGTTAACATAAACACATGATAATAAGTTTAAACTTAATGCTAATAGCCATAAAATATGTTAAAAATATTGTAAATAAATGAAAATAAATGTAAAATTAATGTCAATAAATGTAAACAATTTTTTTCAATTTTGCTAAATTTTCATTTTCTCGTCTAGAAAAATCAGCAGCCATGGGGAGCCTTTTTGGTATGCCTACAAACAATGCAAGAATTTTTTATTTTTTTTCAATTTTCACAATTTTCATCTATAGAAATTGCTGTCAATCATTAAAGATAGAAAAATGGCAAAACATTAAGCAAAACTTTTTCAGGTCATTTAAACTGTGATGATGCAAGTGCAATTAATATGGAAAGCCAAAATTATGTCGTTTTACTTACTAAATTAACATTAGCAATCAGAGATTAAGTAGGGATTAGTTAGCTAAAAGTATAGGAAGATGCCAATATATATATATATATATATATATATATATATATATATATAAGGGTGTAAAACGAGCGGGGCGGATAACGTGGATACGGGTCTAAACGGGTCAAGCCCATTTAGGCCCATTTAACGGGCTAAATTTTATATGTTTGATCCGTTTTTAATGCGGATTGAGTCGGCTCGCGAGCCAAGTATTTTTAAATAAAAATAATAAAAATAAATTTTAAAAAATCATTAAAATTCATATATAAATACAATCTAAATATAATTGCAATTCACTTATAATATTTTAAAATAAATAATTACAATTTGAAAAAATATAAATTTCTATTAAACATTAAACTCTTCCAACTTTTTTTTTTCACTATCATACATATAATGTTATGGTTTGAATTCAAAGTAAAATTACATGAATTCATTTTTTTGTTAGAATACAATAAAATCATGTCATGTATTATTTTGTATGAAATAAAAATACATTAATAATATAATTAAAAAACAAATTATATAAAAAATGAAAAAAGGGCCTAAATGGGGCTGGCCCGTGGATTTGTGAACCGACCCGCGTGCGGATTGTCGATCCGTGCGAGCCAACCCGTTTAAAAAAATTGAGACCAGCCCTTGAAAAGCCCGTGAATTTAACGGATCGACTCGCAGATTTCGACCCATTTTACACCCCTAAATATATAGTACCAAAATGTATAGAAGCATTTACACAAAAAAGAATATTGATAACAATTCAACAAACTCTCTCTCTCTCTCTCTCTCGACTACTCTTCCCCTCTAAATATCTCTCTCTTATCACAATTTTCATCTATAGAAATTGCTGTCAATCATTAAAGATAGAAAAATGGCAAAACATGAAGCAAAACTTTTTCAGGTCATTTAAAATGTGACTAGTACTTACAAAACCAAAACCTCCAAATTCATGGGTCGGTGAAATGGATGTGTAACCCATGCAGTACTTCAAGAAATGTTTCATCCATCCATTTGTTTCTAAAATTCTTGTACAAAACTGGAATCGCCGCTGTCCAAGCTATGTATTTGTTCTTGGTTTAGTGCTCTTATAATCTCGAAGGAATCACTTTCCAATATTATAGAAGAGAAACCCAAATCGCGAGCCACCTCCATTGCTTTCATTGCTGCCTTTGCTTCAACCACTACAGCAAAATGTACTTTTAGCGGCGTTTTTTTGTTATTTAACGGTGTTTATAAAAGTCGCTAAAATTTCACGGCACTAGCAAAAAACGTCGCAAAAAAAATGCTGGCTATTCTAGTGTCTGAAAAAATAACGGCGTTTTTATGAAAAATGCTGCTAAGTTCACAGCGATTTTATGCCAATTAATGGCATTTATAATCGCCGCAAAATTTGCGGCTTTTTGTAAAAAATGCCGTGAAAATAGCAGCATTTTTTTGCATAAACGCCGCTAAGTTATAACTTAGTGACGTTTTTATTGTAAAACGCTGCTAAGTTAAATTTTTTTTTAAAAAAAATTATTATATAATTAGATTTTATATTTTTTTCAATTTGAATACATTTAATGAATTTTAATTATATTTTTAGAAAACATTTTAATTACTTTTAGAAAAGATCAGAACAGAATGATGAAACTATGAGTTTTTGCCTTCAATATTAATAATTATCAATTGTTAAGAATGTAAAATAGACTTCTTCTTTCAGCAAAAAAAATAAATAAACTTCTTCTAGTCATATGAGAGTCATAAACTGTTGATCAGCTTGTTCATATATAAAATAAGCGTAATGTAAAAACATATTTATATATAAAATACATATCCTATCTTTTTTAAACATTTGAGTCCCCCAACATCTAAGCTTTTACAGAATACTTATGTAAGAAAAAAGAAAAAACAAAGATTAAAGTTAAAGAATACTTGAGCTTTTATATCCAAAAGTTTCCCTTTCTTTCTTTAACAAAAGTTGCCCATATAACATAGACCACAACATCCACTCTGCAACTAAAAAACAGTAAAGAAAGCACAATGATTAGAATTAGCATTATCTAGAACAGCACAATTTTATTTGTAAAGACAAGATTTAGTAATAAACCTGCATAACAAAATAGCTAAGTTCTACAATGCAGCAACTATTAACAAAATGCTCAGCACAATAGCAAAGCAACCAAATCCAAAGTTCAGACTCTACATGGCTCCATTAGCCCGAGGCCTTTTGATAACAACTGTCAAAGAATTCATGCATTCCATCCAGAAATCATTAAAAACTACATTATCCTTTGTGCAAAAATGATAGGAAGACAAAGACATTTTATAAGGCCAAGCAAGCATGGCAGGTAATAATGCCCTTTGTCATTGGGGAGCAATGTCAAAATGTCTTAGAAGGGTAGTTACATTTCAGTTTTAACGAAAAGAAGTTCAATGCAAATAAACCCTTTTCTTCATCATTAATAGATTTACAAGGATTTTTAAATGGACAGTGGGTGAAAAGAATTAAAAAAACCATGCACTTAAAGTAGATGGTTTTCAAATATATTTTCAGAAAAGACAACAATCTATAAACTATTAGCCAAATCAAGTCTTTAAGTACCTTAATGCCATCAAAAGAACCCATTATTAACTCTGCTGGTCCCGCAAAGTCTGTGATAAATCTTCATGAATCTTCATTGCTGTCCTTATACTGTGGGACAGAGCAAGCAGTTTCAATACAAATTCTGTGTGTACTTTCTGCAAACAATTTAAACATAAAGCTCTTAATGAGGCAAATGAGAATTCAAGGAATACTTTTGCTACTACTAGAACAGTGTCAGTGAAAAACAATTCATAAAACAACAGATAAATATTGGTTCCTGAATAAAACCTTTGACATATAAAGAACCACATTGTCACCATTTGCCAAGGGAATTGTCAGTACTCCATGCAGAGTTTTTGTAGCATCGATGACATACAATCCATCCAACCATGATGCCTAAACATAAATATAAAGTATGTTTACTGTCACACGTGTGACCAAAATAAACAATCAAACGGAAGACAAAAAACACAGGTATTAAATAAGCTTAGAATAATAAACTAACAAAGTCATTGATCTCCTCTTCAGTGTAATCTATTAGACGCTCATCCAAAGAAATAACGGATACTTCCTCTTCATCTGTAATAAAATTCATATAATAAACAAATCCTAATGAATAGATACATTGAAGGAACATAGAGAACAATGAAAGTCATGACTACGTCCGCTGGTTTTACAACTTCACAAAAGATCAAGTACTTGGAAGCTGAATATCCGCTTTACTTGAACCAAGATTGACATCACTCTTCAAGGCTTTGCTAAAGAGAGCATTCTTGGAATCAACAACAAGAGGATCTGAAGACAGAAGAATTTTATTTAAACAAAATGCAGAGGGAGTGGGGAAGAAGAAAACAAAGAAAATGAATTTTACGGCGTTTTACGGCGTAATAAAAAGTTTTATGGCGTTTTTACTTAAAGACGCCCTGACTTCATTGAAAAGACGGTATCTAGCAGCGTTTTTATAAAAACGCCACTAAATAAATGCCGCAAAAAGTTATTTTTGTTGTAGTGAATCAGAGCTGCGATCAGTTGTCCGCAAAGCATTATATCCACCTGTATTTGCCTTCTCCTTAAATTACACAAACCTGGTAGAGCATCATGCTTAAGCTTCAAACAA
The DNA here is from genome assembly GCA_031772115.1 of Heritiera littoralis. Lineage (NCBI taxonomy): Eukaryota > Viridiplantae > Streptophyta > Magnoliopsida > Malvales > Malvaceae > Heritiera > Heritiera littoralis. The sequence goes on along the minus strand of JAPDPK010000020.1, from coordinate 7,348,657 downwards.
AAAGCTTTCACTTTTTCTGGCAGTTGGCACACTGGCTCTCCATATCCACTTCCATTCCAGCTCCCCTGCCTCCTCTTGGTCTTCTGTAAACTTGTCTTGGTAAATTCTCCTATAAGCACTTCGAGCAGAATAAGTTCCACTCATTTCATCAGTCCAGATTAACTCATCAAGCTGGATCATCTTACCGAGAGTAATACCTTGAATCATTTGAGCATCCTCCTCCATAAACATAAGCAGCAACAAGCACCTCCACTCGAGTTTCAACTGATAATTGAGGATTTTCCTCACTAGTCGTCACCAGTCTGTTTGAAGGAAGCCATACATCTTTCCAAATCCTAATACTAGAACCAATGCCTACCTTCCACCTCGTTCCTTCTAGGCTGACATATTTGGCTCGCCATATGCTTTGCCAAGTCAGAGATTTTAACCCAACGGGAACTCCATAAAAGATGAATTTGGGAAGTATATGGGCTCAAACGGTTAATCTTGGGCTAAACTGAAGGGCGCTATGTATCTAAGCCTCTCAGGTTCGGTGGGGAGAGAAGCCTAAGAAAGTTTCAGATGCCCAAACCCCAACAAACAGTCCCCTTGATATCCAAAAGTGAATGGATCAGATCAACAACTGAGCAGGCCCCAATTAAACAATGGTCTTGTGACCCATCTTGCGAATCATAGCTCATCTAGACTAAATTAAAGTGCAAATAATTCCAATTCTTCGAATTAAATTCAATGATTATTTGAAGAATTTATTTATTTTAAAATCGAGTTCAAGTTCAAGCAACTTAAATAATAATTTGAGTCCAGTATTTTTATATTAAGTTTTTACATTTTGTTATTAATTTATTATTTGACATATAATAAAAATAATAAATCAAAATTATTGTGTCAAACTTAAATAATCTGGACTCTTGAGCAATTGCTGAGACCAACCTAGTTCTGCTGTCGTAGAGATCTTGAGGTTTCCCCTGAAATGGTAGCTGCTGAGCATCTGTCTTCACCTCACATTTGCCGGAACTGTCACAGGCAAAGAGGAGGAGGTTTTGATTGGTGGTTGACTGTCTGTTTTGATTGGTGGGTGACTATCAGCGATTAGCTCTTGGACTAGCACTGAGATTAAAATGGAGTTTTGACACAACGCAGAGGAATAGCAGTGTACTCTTCATCTCCCAGATAGTCCAGCAGGAGCCACTTTCATGATCCGGTTTCACTCGAGAACTAACCGGCAGCGGCTCTCTAATCAGCAATTTTCATTGTCGTGATTGGTCTGAAGAGGGTGATGGCATTTTAACGAACAATTCTTGCTTGAATACCTGAACAAGGAAGATAAATCAATGTCAGGACAATATAAAGTTTTTTGTTTCAGGAATATCGTTTGTTTCCATTGGTGAACTTGACAATGCAACATGTAAATCTTGAAGGCTACGCAGAACTTTTATAAGACTTGCCTTTTTAAAGTATTGCAATTCATGCTTTAGTTCTACCTCAAAATTATCGGCTGCACATTGCTCAACACAAGGCAGAGGAGTCCGACCCTTTGCTTCCCCGAAAACCTGTAAAGACAACATGAGATCAATTTAACAGGAGGGGGTTTCCTAAGAAGCATTATAGAATTAATATAACAGAAAAGTTATGACAGTTATTTACAGTGCCCCAAACATACGCAAGGAAGAAGCATAAAAGTCGAAAGATTGGTTTGACACCTTTAGTTGGCATTAATATAACAAAATACAAAGCAAAATCAAGAAACAGAGGCAATTACTGCCAGCAGCAAGGCTAAAAACATGTCAAAATCAGATATTCCTCGACTCTCCATTCAGCACTTTTTACCTGTCGTCAATCATCATGGTACGAGAATTAGAGCTCCTGCTCCTACTCCCACAGGGCCCCTAGCGAAATGAACTTAGGTCCATTATTAAGCTAGACCCACCAAGGGCATTTTTCAAGTGGAAGCAATTATCATATTTATAATTTTTGGGAAACTTAAATTCATGTTTTTATCCCAGATCTTCAATTTTTGAAAAGTCGGAGAAACTGAAACGTTTGCCGTTGATAGCTCAATGGGAATGAATTTAGAAAACCATTTTTTTTTGTTCGTTAATTTAGAAAACCATATTGCTATATGCATGATTGGTATAATTCATTATTCGGATCAGAACATGGTGTGTCAAGAGTTTTACAAGACCTAGAAAAGACAGCTGACAGACTTTACTTTCCATTGTTAGCAATGGTACATAAGAAAGTACAGCTTTAAACGATCTCATTTCAGCTCTTCCTTTTTCACTGAGAAAATGGGGAATCCTTACTCCACTTGGCATGTGTTTACTGTGCTTTAGTACTAATTTGGGATGATAAAAAAGGAAAGAAAAATGCTAAATAAACTTTGCAGAAAGTAAATGAAATCAGATCAAAAAAAAAAAAAGAAAGCAAATCAAAACATATTTAATTTGCACATCACATTACTAGTCGTTACCAGCTTGAAACCTACACGAGAACGAGAAAATTCCATTTCTCTGTTGCTTACATATCCATTCCGATGTAAGACAACTGATAATCGTATAATTGCACAAAGAACTCTGAATTTCTGCTTTGCCTGAAATAAATATGAAAGATTGATCACATCTAGAAAAGTTCAGACTCTGTTAAAACCAAATGAACAATGGATAACCAAGCATAAAGGACCCAACGCCCTCCCTTGTGAAACAAATCAATTAAAAAAAAACCCCATTTCTACCTTGGTCTGGTAATTTTCTTCCAACTTTGTTACCAGTGCAATGCCACATGGGGCAGTTTTACGATGGGTTTGCGGCCTTCACCACTGCTTGGGCTCCACTTGCTACACCACTTCTACTCATTTATCTCCCCAAAAACACTTTAAAATTGATTTCAATTCATTTTTAAATTTTAATTTTTCAGCTCATTTGAATGCATAGCCATGCCATCAAGTTCTATCTTTTTCTTGAGAAGGTAAATTGGGTCGTCAATGAGTTAAATTTTTGAGCAGCAGGAGCTCAATATTTTTAATTTCTTAACTACTCCATAAGAGATGTAAGTACTTAATAAAATCTATTTCTAATTTGTAGTAAATTATTATTATTATTATTATTACACTTTCAAAAATGCAAATGCAAATTTTCTTTTTCTTGTTCTCCTCTTTGTCAAATGGCAATGCCACTTAGCCACTTCCATTAGAGGAAATGTTTTGTCCTTCTAAGTAAAGGTATCAACAAAACACTAAGACTGTGCTTGGTACAGTTGAAAAGTGGAAAAAAAGAAAATTGAGGAGGGAAAACTGAAAGGAAAATAAAATTTCATATTGCTTGGTAGAACAAAAAACATAAAAGAAAGAAAAGAAGAAAGAAATATGTTTTCCGTTCTCTAAAAAAAAAAAATCTGTCCAATTTGGACAGAAAACAAGAGAGAAAATGTTGGCATGTGAACAAAAATACAAAACTGCCCTTAATAAAACTACAGCAAAAAACAGGAGGGAAAATGAAGAGCTTTGAGAACTGCAAAAACAAGTGAGAAACAGTGGTTTTTGCTTTTTAATGGAAGCCTTGTTTCCTTGAATTGATCGGAGTTGAAAGTGCAGAGGATTACATTGCCATTTACTTCTTGCATTGGACAAAGATAGTTTTGAAGTGTGAGAGTCGTGCAGAACTCAGTTGAGAGGTGCATACGTTCGTTATTTTGTTCGTTATTTATAATTAATTAATTAATAATTAAATAAATAATTAATTATAATAATTAATTATTAATGAATTATTCTGATGAGATTTTTTTTAAAAAAAATCTCATTAAAAATGAAAACTCAATAAATGTCAAAAAATTATTATTAAAAAATAATTATAGTTAATAAATATTTATATAAGGGTAGGATGGTAAAATTATTTTATTTTTAATTTTTTTTCCTCCCACTTTTTTACTCTACCCAGCAATAGAAGGAAAGAAATATACTTTCTATCCATTTTTCCATCTTTCATACCAAGCACACCTAAGAAAAAAAATTAAAGTTTTCCATCTTTTCAATTTTCCTTCCCTTCAATTTTCTTTCTTTCCATTTTTCTTTCCACTCTACCAAGCACAGCCTAAATACTTGATATTATTACATAAAAAGTTTGTTTAAAGATAGTTAAAACATCTATTCAAAATGTACCAAAAAAAAAAGATAGTTAAGACATCACTAAACATTGAATAACAATTTCTTTAAATAAATAACTTGAATGAGAATTTAATTAATTTGATTAATAAGTTGAAGCTGAATTTATTGCAATGGTAGCCAGTTGCTTTGGTTTGTCTTGTTAAGATTCCTTTCATAAGTTATTTCTTCCATCCTTCTGTCCGGTTGCTCCGACAACCAAAACAAAGTAAGCAATGAAGTCCTCCCTTAGTTTTGGTAATCACACCAACTGATAAAGCCAAAATGATCTTATCAAAGATATAACCTGTTTTAATTTTTTTTATTGAGCAATATATTTTGATAAATTCATATAAAATATATTTTTTTCATATATGATAATCTTAAACACAATACAATGAAATGATATGAAAACAATACGAAAAAAATGACACAAACTAAATTTTGACAAAAATTATATATAAATTTGACAAAAACTATTTAAACATATCAATACAAATTTTGACACGATAATTTTCATGTTTTTTCTGAAACAAACATAATTTGACACAACGGAAATATAAAATATATACACAAATTATCAAAATCTACTTTTACTTGCAACTCTTTACAAATTGAAACTTAAGGGAAAAAAAAAAAAGCAGACTCTTGCTATTTGAACTAAAATTATATATCAAGATTTTTTAACTTTAAACAAGAGCTTAACAGTTTAACTATGAAGCATATGATTGCATAATTGGGTGGTTGAAATGTCAATGTCAATTAAATCATAATCTCTTCTCTTAATTGAAGGAAATATTAAATTTAATCACGAAAAATAGCATGGTTGTTGCATGTGCTATATGTCAAATTATTCCTCAAAAGTCTTCACAAGTCATATGGTTATACACAAAGATCTTAAATCTTATATTAGGTTTATTCTTTTATGAAAGTATAGTATATATGATTCTTCATCTGTTACTTTGAATTACATAACAAATGAAAACATTATTAGCAAATAGCAAAGTAATGAACCACATGATTCACACATGTTTGACAATTTGGCAACCAAAGTTTAGTCAGTCAAAGCTAACCAAGCTGCCGCCTAACACCGTATCTTTTCTTTAAACCATACATTACATGAGTAAACCATACATTACATGAGGAGTAACAATCATAATCAAGTATTACATCCATAGAACTTGTAACCATATGAAAATCATTTAATTGGACTAACTAAATTAGTAAATAACTAGACTCAATAACTAAACTCAAGTTCACACAAGATAAGACTTGAATCTGAAACCTCAAAGACTCAAAGTTTCCCCCTTGCCACTAAACAAAGGCCATATTGGCTGCCTAACACCATAAATAAGATGCAATGCTTCTGGTTTTTGGATGATGCAATCACTAACTAGGCCTGCAATATCAACATTCAAAGTAATGATGTGTTATTCTATACGTCGGACGTAGAATATGAAACTTGTGTTTCCATTTAACCTCACAAGTCACACTAAGAAGTTCATACACAAAAAGATCTTCTCTTCATCCAAATTATATATTACTAGAAAATCAAAAGCCAAGGAAAAAATAAATAAAGAAGCAAAGGAAGGTATGGTACATCACCTTCTTCCTCCCCACTCTCTACCACCATGCCTACTTATCACATTAAACTCTGATTCAGTATAAAGCTTAGTTGCAATGTACACAAACATTCATGCCTATGCTCATCAGGAAGTCTTAAGACAATTATCACATGGATTTGAACCATATTTACAGGCTTTTCTGTCAAAAGACTCTCCAAAGTGTTCAAGTAAGATTTGTCTCCAGCATTCATCCTGGAAAAGATGATTTACAGCATAAGAAATAAGTTCTTGCATCAGGAGAAGGAAAAATTTTGTCATTGACAAACCTTAAGTTCACAGTATTGTTGCATTTTCTTTGCTTGAGCCATGGCTGTTTTAAAGCTTTGGCTCTTACAACCTTGCCCATTTCGTAGCATGCATACAACCCGACTGAAATCCTTCTTCCGGTATAAAGCAATGCAGACAGCAGGGCAATTATCTCTTCCAGCCCTTCCAGATTCTTGATAATAACTTTCAATTGATTTGGACATTGTGTTATGGACAACAAAACGCTGAAAAGAGTTCAAAAGAAAAAACAATAAGCTCTATAAAAGTAATGGAACAAAGGGAAATAATTTAATCTCAACCACTATAAATCAGTAACGTTATTGTGATTACAATGATGGATACATACAAGTGTCCAAATAACTGACCAAACTAATAATTAAACAAAATTTTGAACCCACCATATCAACTATCACTCAGTTGTAGCAAAAATATTATTTACGTAAAACCTTAAAGTGTTATTTTATCTTAAAAATCCACTAGAAAGCAGGAACCTTTGTGATTGTCAAACATAAGTAATTTTTCTTTATGAATCAATCACCGAACAAAACCCTTTTTCCATGATGCAGTGTCTAGTTTGGTCCAATCACAGAACTGGAAATATGTGCTGTCCTTTTTTTTTAAAACTGATTTATAGACATTTTAGTGATAAACTGGAGATCTTATCTGGACTTACGACATCTGGTTTGTCTATTCCCATCCCAAAAGCGATAGTTGCACATACAATCTGGACCTCTCCATCATACCATTTCTTCTGAACAGTTACTCTTTGTTGAGCTGCCAAACCAGCATGGTAATACACTTTTCTAATCTTGCATTTCTCATTCAGAAAATTTGAAACCTCAGCACATTCATTTTTTGAAAGGCAGTATACAATTCCACCCTGATTCTTAAAACGATTTTCCAGAAGCTGACCAAGTTGCTTTAATGAATCCTTAGCCTTCCCAATCACTTCATACTTCAAGTTGGGTCTATCAAAGCTTGTCTTGAGGACTAGAGCTCGGGGAATTCTCAAAGCTTTTAGAATATCCTGCAAAGCATCAATTGAGACAGAAAAAAGAAAATACTTTCTGATTATTCAACAATGAAAAAAATGAAGGAAGTCGAATTTAAGTCTCATCACCTCACAAACTGAGTGGGTGGCTGTGGCAGTCAATGCCATCACTGGAACAGTGGGGAAATGCTGCTTAAGTCATCCCAGTCCTCTGTAGTCTGGACGAAAATCATGTCCCCACTGGCTGAAAAAAATTGAAGAGCAAGAATTTTCTTGTTATAAACAATTGATACAACAAAATGCATAGTTTAATCATTGACGTTCTCTCCTGAGTCACATATATTTATCTCTCTGGGATATGGTTGGCAGAAACATTGAGGTTTCTTTACTTAATGATATGAAACACTGGTAAACTTGCGTGGCTTATACGCCTCAATACCTACAGTCTGTTTGAGAGGTGGTCCTTTACACATAAATAGAGTTAGGCTTATGCAAACATTAGGGGTCAAAAACACGGCTCCTACGCAATTCTTTCATCTTAGATAGGACCATGTTCAATGTCAAAAATGCCTTGGTGCAAAGTTAACAGAAAAATATACAAATGTAGTCAGATAAAAGCACTAGGTAATTGGCACAGAGAATAGAATTATAATTGGCAATATAAAAAGACACCTATATATAATTTTATTTTGAGTTCAGTTACAACGAGATATTCACTCTTGCAGTTCACAGGCTCTGCCTTTCCTATGACCACAATAGTAAACCCAGTTTTGTATCATCAAATCTCCTGAGGATTTGCATCAACTTTTAGCTATTTGAACCATGCAGAGGGAGCATTATTGATGCATGTAGAAACCACACTTTAACAATCAGTGAGTTGAGTAAAGTTGAATTTTGAAATAGTTTTACAAGACAAAATATAAGACCTTGAACATGAGTTAACAAGTTTATGTACCAGTTAGTTGCACATAAAACGTGAAGGAATAATGCTGCTTAAACACCAAATATTCTGAGTATAAAAATCATACATGCCCATCAAAACCATCAATAATGACCCACAACATTTACCAAGAAAATGGGCATACCTAACACAATGTGCTTCATCAACAACAAAACCTGCCAATTGTCCCTACATGAGAACAGGAATTACATTAGCAGCTGAAATTTTCAAAGCATAATGTGCTTCAAACATTTTTAGTAAGAAGGTAAAGCTCACCTTTCTATGCAAACATTTTAGTACCTTAAGAAATTATGGGTTTCCAACAACCCTTTCTGGAGTCACATATAAATATAAAAGCCTGCATGATGGGTTATCTTTGCTACAAGCATGAAAAGAAAACATAAGCAGGAAAGAAAATAACAGACCAAAAAATTTGACTATGATTACTGTATCTAAAAGTTCAAATAAAAAAAAAAAAGATCTTTCTGTGCCAAAATAACTTGCCTTCATTCATGCATGACAGCTGCTGCTTGGGAAGCAGTTTGCTGAGAATTCAAAAATGTAGCTGGTATTCCAAACTTAAGGGTCAGAGTAATTATTTGATCCTGAATTAAAGATAGTAAAGGAGAGATGACCACCGTAACACCGGGTTTCAAAGTTTCTGCAAGCTGAGCAAAGATAAGATATTTACATCATAATGTTGTAAATTAAGAACATAAGATGTAAACTAGACAAAAACAAATGAATAAGTAATAAAATAAAAATAAAAAACAAAGGAGGTCTTCCGCATCCAAGTTTACATCATTCCATGCTCAGTTTGCACTTGAAAGATTTAAGAATCAAAATAAGTTCAATACTCAATTTCAACTGTAAATTCCAGATCTTTTATATGTCCAGTTCTGAATTTTAGGCAAAATTAGCACAACCTAGTTGACAGATATCATCAGTAAAGAGTATGACCTGATAACAAAGACTTTTACCACCACCGGTAGGCATGAGAATGAAGCAATCTCGCTTTGCCAGAGATGCTTTACAAGCCTGATGCTGCAATGGTCGAAATGATTTGTTTCCAAAGATAACTGCATTCCCTAATTCAAAATCATCCAAAGCCTGTAATTCTTCGTAACTTAGAGTGCTGTGTTCTCCCATTGACATGCTGAAGAACTGCTTTTGACCAGAAACTGGTGAAACCGAACCTTGAGTCACACTACTCTTAGAGCCCTTCAAAGTCAAACAAACTAATTCAGTATCTTTAAGTTTCATAACTCTTAATAAGCAATAAATGATTGTTCTTCCACAAAGCTACAAGGCTACAAGGAAACCCCCAATACTAAGTTGCAATGAAAATCTCTTACCACGCGACTGCTTTGATCCTGATGAGAAGAGAGGGTCGAAAAATCACCCTTTTTCTTCAAAACCGATAATTCCAAGTCCTCATCATCACTGGAAAATCCAACTCCATCAAATTTGTTTGCTTTTTTCGTTGAGGCGAATCATCTATGATGTTGATGTAGTTTCTCGCATTGGTGTTACTGTTATTTTTACTATTGCAAAGGGCATTTTTTTCAAACATATTTTTCAAAGCTCCACAAGCCTCTGACTCTACAGCCTGTAAATCATCATCCCAATCCTCACTGTCCTCCATCGTTTCAGCCAACGCCGCCACAAAATCATCAGCACAATGCTCTACGGTGATAAAATCTTGGCCATCATCACCTTCACAAATTCAATCAATTTTAAATCGTGTACCATACATCAACTCTTTCTTCTTTCAATTTGCTCCATAATTTTACTTAGCAATTTATTTATGATAACATTACATAAATTTTGGCAATTTTTTTCCAAATAATCAATTTTTCCACTGAATAAAAAATCCGCAAAAAAAGTACAAAATTTTGAAAAAGTTTAAAAATTAAACCCAAAAAAAGGCAAAAAAATGAAAAGATATTGTGCGAAGTACCGTAGAGAGAGATCAAACTATCTAAGCTCTTCTTTGCTGCTTGCTCGTTGAAGCCGAACTCGAGAGCCAAGCTCAGCAACCGAGTTTTCTCCAGCTCGAAATCGTGACCGTCCATTTCTGGTTAGACGACCGATGAATTTTCGGAGCTTTTTTTTTTTTGGAAGAAGATGAAACTGAAATCTCCCGCGCTAGAATATCGCGCGCGTGATACGGTGCGATTATATTGAAACATTGATGCAGATAAAAACGACGTCGCTACGCTTCTATAAGATGCTATGAGTAGACTGCCATCATTCCTTTATGAACTCGTTTTATTAAAATGGTTTTATTAAGAAAAATCATTTAACGGAACCCCTAACTTTCATTGAGGAAATTAATAGGATGGTATATATCCCTTAAATATATGTAAAAAATTAAAAAAAAAATTAATATATGTATCCTTCATTTTAGTTATGAAATTAAAAAAAAGTTTGCAGTTAATGTATAAAAAACAAAATTTTTAATTAATAATATCAAAATAGTAAAATGGAGAAATTCTTTTCTCTTTAAATTCATATATAGCATTACATAGATACTTATGCATTTCTATTTTATTTTTGAAAAAACAAACTTTTAGGACTCTTAATTCTTATTAGTAACAAATGTAGAAATAAGTTTAAAACTTTATTATGAGTTCCAAATTTTAGTTAAAATTTACAATCACGAGCCCTAAAGTTTCCTAATTAATTTAAATCTAAAATCATATATCATTAGTTCATTAAAAAAACTAAGATAAAACACACCAGATTCTTATTCATATTTCTTTATTTTGAAAAAAAAAATCAAATTATCATTAATCAGTATTTAAACAATATGCACACTAGTATGCACGCATGGTAAAATTATAAATAACATTTTTTACCTTGAAACTAATGTTTGAGATTTCTAATCATCCAACTTAAATTACAAATAACATATGGTGAAAAGATTTCTAATTATCCAACTTAAATTTGAATTTCTACATTTTTACTTTTATTTTCTTTTTTCTTTCATTTGAGATCACAAGTCATACCAAAGTTGAATTAAGCCCTTAAGTAGGCTTTGGCTATAGTCTTTTCTGTCTCATAATCTTTAATATTTCTGATACTTGACTCGAGCACAAAATCAATTTATAAGAGAACAATATTTTAAATAATGATTGAGGTTACAAAAAAATTATTATTAAACACAATCTTTATTTAATGAGACATCTTCAATAATATCCTACACGATTATAGAATACTAATTATTCATATAATTATTATCTAATTCACTATCAATTGAGATTTTAGACATAATATTCAAACAGTGACACATAACCTTTTAGGAATATTAAACAATAAAACAAATATAGTGAAAAATGTATAACAACCTTAATCTCGTTTATGTAGTCTAAAAACTCAACTGATAATATATTATATGATAATAACCATTGATTCTAAATATTATTAGCTAATAAGCTATATAAAGGAGATCAATGTACACACAAAATGGACTCTCCAGGTCTCCTACAAATTACATATTGTCACATTTTTCTATTCTCTTACTATAATCATCTGAATATATTGCTACTTCAACATTGGATTGCGTTTCAATGTGAAAAATCTGACATTCTTTTTCATCATTTTTTTGTCTTAACATGTATAATATTTCAAATTAAACAATCTCTTTGTCTCAATTTTCATTGATATAAAAAAAAAAATCATCTTAAAGTTTTCCATATGAAAAAGAGATATAAACATAAATTATTTTTTAAAAATATTTAGATTATAAAAAATTAAATATTTAGTCATTAAAATTTTACAACTCTAACATTTATTAAAAAAATTTAGAAAAAAAATCGTTTAGTTTGAATGATTGCTTTGAAAAAGTGGATTAAGAACAGACAAATCATAAATGAAAAAATAAATGGGTCCACACGGTTTGCTGACTTTGGATTAGCATTTTTTATTTATACTCAAATTTAAGTCAATCTATCGATATGTGTTACATCGAGTGAAAAGAATTTGATATTTTTAAAGTAAGTTTTGAAATCAAGACTTATGAAAAAAAAAATATTATGAGAGTTTTTTTATTTAACATATGAGTCTGATAATTAGATTTTAAATTAATTAAAACTTAAAATAACCTTAAGATACTTGAGGAAAACTTAAAATAACCTTAAGATACTTGAGGTTTCGACGAAAAAAATTTCAAGTTAATCTTTCTTTTATAATTTTAAAATCTCTAGCATAGTTTCAATATAAAAAAATCTAGCATAGTTACAAGAAAAAAAATCTACACCAGAAACAAAAAGAAAATAAAAATCTCTAGCAGAGCAGAGGTGGGACACCGCCCAGGAAACTGGGTGGACCGAGCGCTATGCGTTTGTGAGTAACAGAAGTTCTAAACTCTTCAGCTTTTGCAAAAGCTCTATGAAAAACTTTTAAATAACCCTCGTTCATTCTGGTCGAATTATTAGAAAGTTTTTTTCACTTTAAAATATTTAAGTTGTTTTATTCAATCCATTTGAAGAGACTTCATTGTTCGATAATTTAAATATATTATGCAAATCTTACTTTTATAATCATCTTATTAATTTTTTTATTATCTTACTACCCTTTTATTTTTTATTATTATCTTCTATTGTTTTATTCTATTTTTCATGCCTATTCTTAATTTCTATTTCTATCTTATTATTCTAATATTCATTTATTTGTAATTTCTTTTTCAAAAACTAATTATTCATGTGTAAAGTTATTTACTAAGTTCATGAGTATAATTCCACCAAAATTAGACTTCGGATATAATTTTTTAAACTTTGATTGAAATTTAACCCTACATAAAATATTATTATATTAATAAAAATATTTTTATTTAATCATATTAAAAATTTAAATATTAAAATATTAACATTAAAAATCTTTGAATATTTTAAATTTAAATATTTATTTCGTATATTATTAATCTTAAATATTTTACTATTTCAATAACAAACAATATTATATTATTATTTTAATAATAAATAATAAATATTAATTTAATAAACAATATATCTTATTTTTTAATAATTAATATTTTAAATAATTTACTAATATTTAATTCAAGATCAATGTTTCTACATTTTAATTTACAAATATTTTAATATTAATATTTTAATAATATATAAAAACAAATAGTACTTTAGTTATGGTTTTAATAATAAAGACTTTAAATATAAAGTATAACTATTTTAATATTTTAAAAATAAATATATTAATATATTATTAATATTTTATATATATTAAAATAATATTACTTCAAATTTTAAAAAATATTAATATAAGTAATAATGAATAGTTTAACAATATAATATTATAATATTAATATTATTTTCAAAATATAATTATTTTTTAATATTAATAAGTTAATTATTAAATAATTTTTAATATTTTATAGTTATGTTAGTATAATTTGAAAAAAGAAAATGAATTTTTCATAAAAAATCAAATAATAAAAATATTATTTATACACTCATTCAAACAATAAAAAAATTTTAATTTTTCAAAAAATATAAATATTATTTTTTAAAATTTTACTAAAGTCATTTTTTTTGGTGATGTACTAAAGTCATTTTTAATAAATCAAAAGAAGGCTCAGTTTAAAACGTTGCTTTGAAAAAGTGAGTCAAGAAAAATGACGATATAAAGTTAAAGTATGTATGATCCACACGGTTTGTAGAGAGTGGATTGGCATTATTTATTTATCCGCAAATTCAAAGTCCTTTCTTTTATAAATTTAAAATCTCTAGCATGGGCATAGACTAGTGGGGGCAAAGACACCGCCCAAGAAACCGCGTGGACCCAGCCTTTTTTTAAAAAAAGTCTTAAACCCTTCAGCTTCTGCAAAACATACTGTATTTCATTTCTTCTTCTTCTTCTTCAAATTCCTTCTCTTTGATTTTCTGTCTACTTCCGTTGTTCATGGCTGTCGTTGGAGAGGCTGCTCTGTCTGCGTTCTTTAAGGTGTTGTTTGGCAAGCTTACCTCTTCTGAGTTGAAGCTTGTAACTGAGGGTCGGGTTCGCAAGGAGATTATGAACTGGGAAACTACACTGAGGGACATCCAGGCGGTGCTTGCTGATGCAGAGGGGAAGCAGTTGCAGAGCCAGGCTGTGAAGAATTGGTTGGCTGATCTCCAAGACTTCGCTTACGACGTGGATGACATCTTGGACGAGTTTGCGACTGAAGCTCTGGAGCGTAAGTTGATCATGAAAGAACGTCAAGCCAGCTCAAGTAAGGTACCAAAATTTACTTACTTCACTGGTTTAGATCCAAGTTCTATCAAGTTTAATCATAAGATGATGTCCAAGATTAAAGATATTACCAGAAGATTGGAAGCTTTAGCAAAACGAATGAATGCCTTGCCGCTAATTAGGGAGATCACTTATGACGTCGGAATGCCTACGACAATCCCAAAAAGGTTGCCGAGTTCTTCTTTGCTAAAGGAAGCTAATGTACGCGGCAGAGACGAAGACAAGAAGGCGATTCTTGATTTGCTTTTGAGCAACGATGGCACTAATGCTAGAGTTTATTCTGTGATTCCCATCGTTGGCATGGGTGGAATTGGCAAAACAACCCTTGCTCAGCTTGTTTACAATGATGAGAGCATAAAAAATCATTTTGATCTTAGAGCATGGGTTTGTGTTTCTGATAAATTTGATCCCATCATCATAACAAAGACAATTCTCCTGTCACTCTCCGAAGCATGTGAGAAGGATGACTTGAATTTTCTTCAAGTCAAATTAAAGGAGAAGCTATCGAGAAAGAAATTCTTACTTGTTTTGGATGATGTTTGGAGCCGTGACTACAATGATTGGTCGGCGCTTCGATCTCCTTTCGATGCAGGCGAACCAGGTAGCAAAATAATTGTGACAACACGTGATTCCGACGTTTCATCAATTATGACAACTGCTGGAGACTACAAATTGCAATGCTTATCAGACGAAGATTCTCTTCGTATGCTTGCTCGTGATGCATTAGAAACGGAGGATTTTACGAGGTATCCACATTTGCAAGAGATCGGCTTGGAGATTGTGAAGAAGTGTAAAGGCTTGCCTTTGGCAATTAAAACCATTGGAGGACTACTGCGCACAAGGGTGAGTCGTGTTGCATGGGAAGGCATATTGCAGAGTGATATTTGGACTAAACCTAAAGGCAGAAATGACATAATTCCAGCTCTATGCTTGAGTTACTATTATCTTCCTTCGCAATTAAAGCAATGTTTTGCCTATTGCTCTCTAATCCCTAAAGATTATGAGTTTGATGAGGAAGAAATAGTTCTATTATGGAAGGGAGAAGGTTTTCTCAATGTGGCAAACACTGGAAGGAAAAGTGAAGATTTGGGCAGCGAGTATTTTCAAGAACTGGTGTCAAGATCCTTCTTTCAAGCATCTAGCAAGGATGAATCTATGTTTGTAATGCATGACCTGATTAATGATCTAGCTCAGTTTGTTGGAGGAGAAAAATATTTTGTAAGGGAGAGACATGTGGAAAAGGAGAGCCTGAGTCCCATTCGCCACATTCGCCACTCCTCTTATATCATGGCTGAGTATGAGGAAACCAAAAAGTTTGAGATCCTTTTTGAAGCAAACTTTCAGTCTCTACGGACGTTCTTACCTTTTCAGCTGGACCGGTGGGGAGAGGACTGCTTTTTAGGTAAAAACGTTCTCTATGATTTATTGTCCAGATTAAAATGTTTGAGGGTGTTGTCTTTGAAAAGGTATCAAATCACTGAAATACCAGATTGCATTGGAAATTTGAGACATTTACGCTATCTAGATTTCTCTTATATTCGGATAGAATGTCTCCCTGATTCAATATGCAAACTTTATAATTTAGAGACTCTTTTATTAACGTGTTGCTGGAAAATTGAGAAATTACCCTCAAAAATAGGAAATTTGGTCAACCTATGTCATCTAGATACAGCTGGTGCAACATCAATGAAGGACATGCCAAGTGGAATTGGTAATTTAACAAATCTTCAGGCATTGTCTAATTTTATTGTGGGTCAAGGCGATGCATTGAATATAAGACAGATGCAGAATTTGTCAAATCTCAAAGGTCAGCTTTCTATTTCCGAGTTGCAGAATGTGAATGATGCACAGTATGCAAGGGAAGCTATGCTATCTAGTAAGCCTGGCCTCGATATTTTAGAGCTGGAGTGGAGTAGGGACTTCAATGAAAATTTAAGAAAGAAAGAAGTCGAGAAAGAGGTGTTGGACTTGCTTCGACCTCATGAAGAGCTTAGAGTGCTTGCCATCAAGTGTTATGCTGGAATAGCATTCCCAAATTGGATAGAAGATCCTACATTTAAAAATTTGCGATCTTTAATATTTGTAGATTGTCGAAATTGCCCATTATTACCTGCAGTTGGAAAACTACCACATTTAGAAGATCTTTATATCACAGGAATGAACAGCGTAACTAGTGTTGGCAATGAGTTCTATGGAGAGAATTGGCCAAATGTATTTCGTTCCTTAAAGACATTGTGTTTTACGAATATGCCAGAATGGGAAGAGTGGAAGGCATGTGAAGCAAGAAAATTCCTTCACCTCCGAGATCTCCGTATTATGCGTTGTCCTAATTTGATAGGGTCTTTGCCAGAGTATCTTCCTTCTTTGGAAAAACTTGAGATTCATGATTGCCAAAATTTGGTAGTTTCAAATTTAAATCTTCCAAAGCTATGTGCATTAGAAATTAATGGGTGCAAAAAAGTAGAGGTTGGGAGTTTTGTCGATCTTTGGTCAGCAAATAAAATCAGCCTTTCCAACATTTCAAAATTTGAATGTGAAACAAAGGAAATGATGAAGATAGAGTCGATCAAAGTTGAAGATCTTGAAGTTAGCGGTTGTGAGGAGTTGGTTTCTTATTGGCAAACAGAGTGGCTTACAAATTGTTCGCAGGTTGTTTCTATGGCAGTGACGGAGGAAGATGAAAAAGCAGAGCTTTTGCAATTAGACATCCCCTGCAACGTTGAGCATTTGGAAACAAAATATTGTGAAGCCTTGGAGAAGTCATCTAACATGTCGCGCAACTTTACATGTCTTGGAAAGTTAAGGATTGTAAAGTGCCCAAAATTGGTTTCACTTTTAGCGAATAATTTACCCTCAACTCTTAAAAGTTTGAGGATTCAGGAATGTGAGAATTTGCTGTGCTTATTTGAAGATGGGGAGAATATCAATTTCAGCAGCACATCTCTCCTTGAAGATCTTGACATTGGATATTGTAAAGCTCTGAAATCATTATCATCAAGCAGAAAGTTACCCGTGAGGCTTAAAAGTTTGCGCATCAATGAGTGTCCGGAGCTAGAATTTGTAGCACGGGGAGTTGGGGATAATAATTGCCTTGAAAGTTTTTTTATCAGGGATGGTAAAAATATTCAGTATTTACCCCAAGGAATGGACAAGCTTAAAGATCTCTGGCTCTTAAGTTGTGAAAAACTTGAAGCTCTACCCAAGCTCAACTCTCTTCAACTTCGAGAGTTGAGCATACAGGATTGTCCAAGGGTGATATCCATCCCAGAAGGGGGTTTGCCTACCAACCTAACAAGGCTTGCTATCGGTGGATCCAATGTTGTTAAGGCAGTAATGGAGTGGGGATTGCATAGACTCACCTCTCTTGAAAACCTCCGAATTTGTGGTGGGGATTGTAAAGATGTGGTGTCATTTCCAGAAAGGGGTTTGCCCACCAACTTAACAACACTTGGAATCCATGGAGCCAATGTCACTAAGGCAGTAACGGAGTGGGGATTGCATAGACTCACCTCTCTTGAACAACTTCTCATTTCTGGTGGGGGTTGTAAAGATGTGGTGTCATTTCCACCAAAGGAGATCAAGCTGCCCCCTTCTCTCAAATCTATTGATATCTCAGGCTTCGAAAATCTAAAGAAGCTATCCTCCAAAGGCTTTCGATCTCTTTCCTCTCTTCACTCTTTGTGGATACAACATTGCCCGAAAATTGAATCCCTTCCCAAAAAGGAATTTCTTCCCTCGCTTTTGTGCCTACTTATTTATCGCTGCCCAGTGTTGGAGGAAAGGTTCGATAGGGATAAAGGAAAATATCAGTCCTACATCGCCGACATACCAAGTGTTGAAATATTATAAATTCATCTACGAATGATCAAGAGCAATGGATAACACGAGCCACAGGTATTTTTACTGATTTTTTTTAATGTTCAGTGAATTCACTCTTGTATTCAATTTTCAAATATTTTTATCTTTTCATTCTTACTATAAAAAGGATATGATAAACCCATTTCGTTATTAAGCGGAATAATTAGATCATGCATGACTCAAGTATATATATTTTAATCTGGAATTAATTATATGAGCTGTAAATTTGTAGCTCTGTCGAGATCCACACAATCTGTGAGTCATTTGAGCAAGAACTAAACAACTTTTCAGCTGTGTTGATGGATGTTCGGATGTGGCCATGTCATGTCTTGCGTCTAGAAGAGGAGTTATACAGCATTGATATTGGAAGAGGGATTTCTGTCCAAAGGCTTCCAGAATCTGTCTGGAGAAAAAAAATGTGAATTCTCAAACCTTAATCTTTGCATCTCTTCATTTTTGTATATTAATATTATTGAAAGTTGCTTAATTACTACTCAAATGGTGTGAAGGTGATAGAAGAGGAAGGGAATCAAGCGAGCTTGGGTACCTATGTTTCCTCCTTGCATAACCATCCTATTATTCACTCTTTGTAGGTATGCCATCAAAAACATCTTCACTTTTGACTAGATTGGACAATTCACTTCTGTATCATATAGAGTCTTCTTCATTAAAACATAAATTTTTTTATATTAAAATTTGTGTCAATACACCAAACACAAAATCTGTTTTTTAGTTTTTGTCATATTTATTTGTAATTTTTATCAAATTTTAACTTGTATCACTTCGATTCATATCTAGAATTCTCAAATTTACTTTAACCAGTTGAGTATATTATATTGCATTGCACATGTAGGAATGAACTTTTAACTCTGGGTGAGTTTCTCATAAAAGAAATGGACTTTGACGCCAACTCATCACCGACAACTAATCCAACGTCGTTGCCGTCTCAAACGCTCCTCTGGTGTCGGGAAATGGATCTACAGTATCGTTTCTCGGGATTGTTCGGTGGCTTGCCTATAGATTGAAACAGAACACCCGAGAGGGAGACAACGTGAGTAGTGCGGGTAATTCCAGCACGGACCAGTCTTAATCAAGCTGACGAATGTCATTTGTGGTCTGATTGAGCTGATTTTTTGACGGAAAGTAGAGGACTCATAGACGCTGATATTTGATGGTCGAATTTTTCATAGAGTTAGTTTTCAGCATCTGCATTGGAACAACAGCTTTGTTTGGGTGAAATCTCAACCTTTTTCTTTCTTGTTAGTGATTACTTGTTGATTGTTGAAAATGGAGTTGTGTTGTAGAAGCTAAAAACTTTGTTTCTGTAAGAACACTCTCTTGACAGTGAAACTTTTGAGTGGACTCTTAAGTCTCGTGGTTTTTACTCTTCAATTTGAAGAGGTTTTCCACGTAAAAATTGATTCTCTTGTGTTTGCTGTTTGTGGTTGATTTTGGCTGAATTTTACTTGTTGACAATTATTTATTTGTGCCACTATGATAAGATAGTTGCATACTTGATCAATTGGGTGGGAAAGAGCTTTCGGTTGTGCTTGCTTTTGCTAATTTAAGTAAGCTCGATTGCTTTTGCTAATTTTACTTGAATGAACCTTCTCCTTTGTGGCTGTGAAAAACCAGAAAAGAAAAGCTCCCAACTTTTCGTCGTGAATAAGGCTTCCTTGGCATTTTACGGCTCCTTATTTCTTCTCTTATAACTTAACCCTCTTTTAGTCTCCCTTTTTCGCTTAGGTATCTTGGCTACTGTTATTTCATACGAACATTTTGTAAATATTTAATTCAGACAATTTTCTTCCATGGATCAGACATTTCAGCCGGCATATAGATTTTAAAAGACTTATGATTAACAAACGTAAAAATAAGTTGAACACTATTTTGAGTTCTAAACTTTGGTTAAAATTTCTCTGGTTATCATCATCGTTTTCTTCGATGAAGAACTTGTAATGTATTGTATGGCTAAGAGATTTCCAATTAACCACTCTAAATTTCTACACTTGAATCTGACATATGAGATGTAAGCTATTTACTTTTATCTTCTTTCTTCCTTCATTTGAGATCACGAGTCATACCAAAGCCGAATTAGGTCTTTGAGTAGGCTTTGGCTATCGCCTATCGGCTTTTATCTCTCGTGATCTCTAGTACTTAAATCGAACATCAAGTTTTGCACAGCTTCTGCACCAGAGCTATGAGCCTCTGGGTGCAGGACTGCAGGCAGAACTTGGGAACAGTAATCAGACCAGAGCTGTGATTGTATGAACATCATCAATGGACAAACATTGGGATTATTAAGCTTAAGACCTAGCTAACTTGACCTTGAGCAGGAGTAACTTGAATATTTACTAGTAACAAAGAACAAAGAGATGAGAACAGCAATGGCAGGGAAACCGAGAACTGGAATAGATCAAGCTGAACAATGAACAGGAGGTCATAAGGTCAGGTCCGAAAGGTTGATCAGACTACTGTAGGGCTGGATAGCAGATCAACTGACCACTTATTTACTGCTGGACGAGAATCTAGCATAGGTTGCCCTTTCTCTAGGTCAATATCAAGAATGTTCACAATCATAACCTAAATTGATTAGTACTACCATCAAATTGAAAGAATTTACAAATGACCTTGGTGTTATGTGGTTGGAGAAAACTTTTCTTCATCGTCCTTAATTTCCGACTCTTTTCAAATTCTAGATTCCTTTTTGGACTTCCTTGGGTTATCTATGTGAGAAACCTGCAAAATAATCTTAAAATAAGATGCAGCTGCTATTAACATGCCCCTTACATGTACAAGCATTACCATGTACTTACTATGTGGGATTTCCACTCAATTTTGTCATGCCCGTCCACATCAGCAGGATGAGAATGATCACAAACATGATAGAATATTCAAATGAGAACAGCAGCATCTAGAGCAGCATACTCAAGCTGAACAAAATTTAAGAATACTTTGAAATGTAAACATTGTCAGAGTGATAAAACTAGGAAACTTGACAGTTCTTCGATAATAGCAAATGGGAAGCATGAATGAACAAGGAACAATCATGGATATATACCTGATTCCGAGTCAATGGTCTTTGTTCCCAGTTGCTATTCCGTCTTGTTTTATTCAAGCCAGCTCCTAATATTTTCTGAGTAGGACTTGTGAACCATTAATTTGGGGGAAATGAATAATAAAAGGGAACAGAGTAATGTTACACAAGGAATTTGGAAGGACAGAAGGCAAAATTCAAACTTCATGGTTAGCTTACCTCTGCAAGACCACAGAGGCCATCTCGGGGTTCTTTGAACATATTCTGAATGTCCAATAGCATGCTATAGCACTTGAAACACTCTAAATCTTCATATGATTGAGCTAGTTGCTTTACATCACACTGAAAATTATAACCTACAACGTTTGCAGCATGCTTATAAAAGGTAGCTAAGCATTATTAGAATAATCATGCAAAGTTTTAGCTTAAGACAGGCAGCCTTCCCTTTCAAACCAGACAATCAAGAATACAAACATATATAAGTATGTGACACTCAACAGGGTATTTTTCTATGCATAAAAAATTATATATGCATCTTAACAGCTAGGAGAAATAAAGTGATATTTTTATTTCTTATGTGTATCTAATAGAGTATACACAAATCCTTTTTATAGGATAATTACAGAGAAACAAATGATAGGAAGAATCTACAAATTAGGAAACTATAAATCAGGAACAAATCAGACCTATAATTACAGCAGATTTTTCTCTTTTAAATCAACCATATTTTTCTCCTTTCAACAATGCATATATACCAGGATGGATTTAGAAATATCAGACAAGTTAACTAGAAAAGTGAGATCCATATATGAATTACACCAGACTGCTGACAGGATTTCCCTCATTTCAAAAAGACAGATATTCATACCGAGTTTTAGAATTCTTGGAGACCGCAAGATGCGAGTTAGGCAGTTGTCTAAAGCATCAGGCACATCCTTGTATAACTTTATCAAGTCAAAGATGAAAACCGTCTTATCTGAAGCTATTTGCATGATAGAAACCTAAAATATAGAAAATGCAGTTTTATTGTTTAAGGACAATTTGATCAGTCATAAATCATAATGTATAGACATAATTTTCCAAAAAGTTCAGTCACTGACAGTTAACCAATGAAAACTTAAACAAGACTGTCATTAATTCCATAATGAACTAAATTATAAAATAGAGTATTAACACTGATTTCAACTTTGTTTCTCCTAAGCACAAATGTTTCAAGGATTTTGCATACATCAATCAAAAGAGATCACTCAACTACAGGAAATGGAAGAAGATGATACCATGCTTACCTTGTTTGGTTTGCTACCTTTTACATAATTGGGTTTCCATTCACAGTCAACGCCCACAACTTTGGATCCCTCAATGTGGCATGTTGCCTTATTGAGACCATGAAGTTCGTCAACCCAAACTATGTCTTCTACTTCCAATTCATTGAGATTTAAAAAGTGACGTTGCAGAAAACTAGCTTCAAGTTCTGAACAAAAACATAACTAGCAGCATGAGAGTCTGCCTTTAGCCAAATAATCAAATAAGTCTAAAAAATCTACTTACATCTACATGTACTGCACCAAAGCATCACGCCAAACAAGCACTAATACATGGTATTACTGGTTTTTAACAGTATCAAAAGATAATCAATATAAACGTTAAACAATGTAAAGTATCACCCTGCACACAGTAAGAAGGTATACAAATTTGAGAACTCTACATGCTTGTTGGAAGATGGAAGATTCTGCTGAGATATTGCCAGAATCTTAGAGATTTGCTAGCTGATTTTTCTGTAAAAATATTTAGTCAACTTATGTAAATTAGGAAAGTTTCCTTGTAGGTTAGCTGGAGTAATTATGTAGTTCCTAGAAGTGTGCTGTGTTTCTATAAGAAGGAAGCCTGTAAAGTATTTTAAAAAGTGAGTCAATATATAAAAATTATTCCTTCAGATATCTCTCTTTGTTTTCATGGTATCAAAGCTGGATTTTGATCATTGACTCTTTCTAAAAAACCCTAGGACTTATTCCACAGAAGCCTTAGCCAACCAATAGTTTTTACAATGTCTGATATTTCAATTCAATCCAGTCCTACTAACTCAAGGAAAACCACTGAAACCCAAATCCAAGCCTCCAACTCTAGTTCACACTCTATCCAAATCACCACTATCCATTTGAATGGTGATAATTTTCTGCGATGGTCTCAATCCGTTCAAATGTACATTCGGGGGCAAGGGAAGATTGGGTATTTAACTGGAGATACGAAGGAACCAACAAAGGAGGACCCGATGCATGCTACCTGGGATGCAAAAAATTTCATGGTCATGACATGGCTTGTAAATTCTATGGATGAAGAAATCAGTTCCAACTATATGTGCTATCCAACAACCAAGGATCTTTGGGACAATATCAACCAGATGTACTCAGATCTGGGTAATCAGTCCCAAGTTTATGAATTAACACTAAAACTTAGTGAGATCCGACAAGGAGAAGATAGTGTCACTAAGTACTTCAACTCTTTGAAACGGTTGTGGCAAGACTTGGATCTATTCAATGATTATGAATGGAAATCTACAGAAGATTGCAAACACAACAAGAAAATGGTGGAGGACAACCGCATCTTCAAGTTCCTTGCTGGGCTCAATGTTGAATTTGATGAAGTGAGGGGGAGAATAATTGCCAGACAACCTCTTCCTCCAATTGGTGAAGTATTTTCTGAAGTACGAAGAGAAGAGAGTCACAAGAATGTAATGCTTGGAAAAAAGGGTGCTGGTGTATCTATCGAAAACTTGGCATTGGCTGCCTCTTATGCAAGACAGATGAATCAACGAAAGACAGATGAAAGACCTCGAGTTTGGTGTGACTATTGCAACAAGCCTCACCATACTAGAGAAACTTGCTGGAAGATTCATGGCAAACCAGCAAATTGGAAAAGTAGCAAACAAGGTGATAGACCCACTCGTGCATATCCTTCAGCAAATGAAGCTGAGACAAGTCCTTTTAGTAAAGAGCAGATGGATCATCTTCTTAAACTGCTAAAGTCCAATTCATCATCTGGTATTCCTAGTGTTTCCCTTGCTCAAACAGGTAGTAACCCTAATGCTTTATCTTGTTGTTCAAATTCTGCTCCTTGGATCATTTGCATCTGACCACATTACTAGTTTGTCTCATCTATTTAATTCTTATGTACCTTGTTCTGGTAATGAAACAATTAGAATTGCCGATGGTAGTTTCTCACCTATTGCAGCAAAAGGATCAATAAAAATCTCAGAGAATATAGATCTTAAATCTGTTCTTCATGTCCCTAAACTTGCCTGTAATCTTTTGTCTATGAGTAAAGTATCCAAAGATATTTCTAACTGTCGTGTTACCTTCTTTGATTCTTGTTGTGAATTCCAGGACTTGAACTCTGGGAGGATGATTGGCAGTGCTAGAACGATAGACGGCCTTTACTGTTTTGATGACAACCTCTTCAATAATAAAAAAGCTCAAGGTTACCCAAGAGCACGTAGATTAGCTGGCAGAGGGCTGTTCTAGCTTAACCAGAGGTCTCGAGTTCGAGTCCCTGGGTATGCAGCTGTGTTAAAACTCTTGAGGGAGAGCTTTGCCGCCCTTTGGGTCCTACCCGGCTCGAATCCAGATTAGTCCTATACCAAAGGTATGAGGATACCGGATGGTCTAGACCAAAAAAAAAAAAAGCTCAAGGTTTTGGTAGTATTAGTTCAATTTCTATTCGTGAACAAATAATGCTTTGGCATCTTAGATTAAGACATCCTAGTTTTCCTTATCTTAAACATTTATTTCCTACTTTATTTAAAAATTTGGATTGTTCATCTTTTCAATGTGAGAGTTGTCATTTATCAAAAAGCCATCGTGCTACTTATATCTCAAGACCATATCATGCTTTCAAACCATTTTATTTGCTTCATACTGATGTTTGGGGTCCTTCAAAGATTACCACTTCACTTCATCTAGAAAAAAATGGTTTGTGACATTCATAGATGATCACACACGATTGTGTTAGGTATATTTGATAAGTGACAAATCTGTGGTGGAAAAGTTGTTCAAAGATTTTTACAATATGGTTGAAAATCAATTTCAAACAAAAATTAGTATATTACACTTCGATAATGGAACGGAATATTTTAATGAATGTTTGGGAAATTTTTTTAAAGAAAAAGGTATCCAACATCAATCTACATGTCGTGATACACCTAAGCAAAATGGAATTGCTGAGAGTAAAAATAAACATATACTTGAAGTGGCTCGTGCCATCATGTTTTCTATGCATATTCCAAAGTATTTATGGGGAGAAGCTGTTTTAACAGCATCCTATTTGATTAATAGGATGCCTACCTGAGTTTTAAACTACATCACACCTTTAGAGTGCCTCAAAAAAACTTTTCCAGAATCTAGAATACAATCTGATTTGCCTTTAAAAGTTTTTGGCTGCACAGTATTTGTTCATATACCCAGCAAACTTAGATCTAAACTTGATCCTAGAGCTGAAAAATGTGTTTTCATAGGTTATGCTCCAAATAAAAAGGGGTACAAGTGTTATAATCCTCAAACCAGAAAAATCCATATCAGTATGGATGTCTCTTTTTTGGAAAATCAACCTTACTTTAGCAAAAATTATCTTCAGGGGGAGAAAGAGAGAGAAGAAGACAATTTTTGGAACATTTCTCTACCTAATACAATCATTTGTGATACCACTTCTCCTATTTTTTTTGAAACAAAAATTCAGGAAAAATCTGTTCAAGATATTGGGAATAAAGGAAATTCTAATCAATCATTGCAAAGCATGGATGTATCACAAATAGGGGGAGAAATACTACAAATGGATCAAAACAATCCAAAATTTGAGCTTCTGGTTTATACTAGAAGAACTCATAAAAATGGTAAAGATCTACCTATCACTCTAGCGCAGAATCAACCAAAATCTCCAAGAGATGGTCCTTCAAATATTCAAGGTAATTCTATTCCTATTTCATCTTCGGCTCCGATTCCTTCTTCTATTATGCCTTCTAACAATGAGTCCTCAAATCTTAATGTTCCCATAGCTATTAGGAAAGGAGTTCGAACATGTACCAATCACCATATTGCCAAATATTTATCTTACCAAAGACTTTCGAATCACCATAGAGCATTTACGTCAAAAATTTCTCAGTTGTTTGTTCGAAGAAACATTCAGGAAGCTCTAGATGACCCAAATTGGAAGTTAGCAGTTATAGAAGAGATGAATGCTCTTAAGAAAAGTGGTACTTGGGAGGTAGTTGACTTGCCAAGGGACAAGAAGACAGTAGGGTGCAAATGGGTATTTACTGTAAAGTGCAAGGCTGATGGTAGTGTAGAAAGGTACAAGGCTAGGCTTGTGGCAAAAAGATTTACACAGACATACAGGATTGATTACCAAGAAACGTTCGCTCCAGTAGCCAAAATAAACTCAATTCGTGTTTTATTATCTTTGGCCATGAATCTCGATTGGCCCCTACATCAGTTAGATGTAAAAAATGTCTTCCTAAATGGAGATTTGGAAGAGGAAGTGTTTATGAACCTATCACCTGGCTTCGAGGAAAGGTTTGGTAAAGATAAAGTCTGTAGATTAAAGAAGTCGATGTATGGCCTCAAACAATCCCTAGAGCTTGGTTTGAATGCTTTGGGAAGGCGGTAAAAAGTCATGGTTACTGTCAAAGTCAAGCAGATCATACTATGTTTTATAAACGTTCAAGAGACGGGAAAACTGCTATCTTGATCGTTTATGTGGATGATATAATCTTGACAAGTGATGATAATGTTGAACTAGAAAGATTGAAGAAGAGACTTGCTAATGACTTTGAAATCAAAGACTTGGGTACGTTGAAATATCTCGAGATGGAGTTTGCTAGGTCTAAGGAAGGTATATTTGTCAATCAACGCAAGTACATACTTGATTTGCTTGGTGAGACAAGTTTGCTTGGTCGCAAAGCAGCTGAAACACCGATTGAACCCAACTTAAAGCTACAACCTGCCAAAACTAAAGATGTGGTGAACAGGGACCAGTACCAAAGTCTTGTTGGAAGACTGATTTATTTGTCCCATACACGTCCAGATATAGCTTTTGCAGTAAGCATGGTTAGTCAGTTTATGCATTCACCAGGTTTGGAACACTTTGATGCTGTGTACAGGATCTTGAGGTACTTGAAAGGGACTCCTGGAAGGGGTCTGTTGTTTAAGAAACGTGGACACCAATAGATCGAAGTCTATACTGATGCAGATTGGGCTGGAAGTATTAATGACAAAAGATCAACTTCAAGCTACTATACATTTGTTGGAGGAAATCTTGCTACTTGGCAGAGCAAGAAACAAAATGTGGTTGCTAGAAGTAGTGCAGAGGCTGAGTTTAGATCTATTGCTCATGGGATTTGTGAAGTAATGTGGATTAAAAGGTTGTTACAAGATTTGAGGATCTCTAACCCTTCACCCATGAAAGTATATTGCGATAATAAAGTAGCAATCTCTATTGCTCATAATCCAGTCCTTCATGACAGAACAAAGCATGTAGAAGTTGATAAGCATTTTATTAAAGAAAAGCTCAATAATGGACTGATTTGCATGCCTTACATTCCAACTACTGATCAGATTGCTGATATACTTACAAAGGGGCTACATAAGAAGCAATTTGCTAGTTTGATTAGCAAGCTGGCAATGGAAGATATCTTCAAGCCAGCTTGAGGGCGAGTGTTGGAAGATGGAAGATTCTGTTGAGATATTGCCAGAATCTTAGAGATTTGCTAGCTGTTTTTTCTGTAAAAATATTTAGTCAACTTATGTAAATTAGGAAAGTTTCCTTGTAGGTTAGCTGGAGTAATTATGTAGTTCCTAGAAGTGTGCTGTGTATTTTCTATAAGAAGGAAGCCTGTAAAGTATTTTAAAAGGTGAGTCAATGCATAAAATTATTCCTTCAGATATCTCTCTTTGTTTTCAATGCTTTTATTATATAGTCTTGACTGTGGCTTCCCATATGATCCAATGCACATCACTATATCTGAAAACAGGACCGTCAATAAATGAATATACCTTTTGCTTTCAGAAAACCTTCAAGGGAGTAACGTTTACACAGTTCATCAACCTTCTCCGAGTAACCAGATTCCATGGCCAGATAAACCTAACAACCAGAAAGTCAATATTTTAACATCCATGGGAAGTAGTCAAAATCAACAAGCTATAGAAACATACTAACAGATAAGAAATTTGACAAACAATAGGAGTTGGCAAAAACTCCAAAGCTCCATCACAAATTAGAAAGACTTGCTTGTGCAAATGATATCATTCATGTAAACATGTACTTACCAGATACTCAACTAATTGTTTATCACCATTTGTCTTTGCCTCTGCAACATCCCAGCATGCTTTTTCTGCTAACTTTTTTAATGCACTACAATACGGTAAAATAGTATTATAATATTTACTGTTTTACTACCTCTACTCCCAGCCTTTTGGCAGAGGCATATTGCCAATATGGGGAAAGATATTTTGAGGTACCTTTCTTTGTATTTGTGATGCACATCTGGGAATTCTTGCTGGAGATTGTTCTTCTTTACAATGAAATAAGCATCCTTTAGCATGTTCCTGTCAGCATACTCCTGAGCGAGTATGGATACCATTGGCTTCCCCATAAACATTGCCCACTTCTCTGCTGCTCTGAATTGTTTGTTTTCCATCATCTTGACAAGAAAAGATTGCCCAGATTGACGGATAGAGAAATGTTCCAACAGATTCACTGCTGTCATATATGACTGTGATTCAATCAATCCAAATATGTACTGCTCAATGAATGTCTTTGCACTGTCAAACCCACAGTTGTTCTGGGCTTTTAACTCTGATACAACTTTCTCAATATCTGTCAACCTGACATCAAAAACTTCAAGTATCTTCACAGCAATCCTCTCATCATGGTCAATAGAACCCTCAACAATGTAGAGAAATAACCGCGCGGCTAGACTTTTTGCTTCCAAAGAGTCTCCAGTGGTGGCTGCTGTCTTTAGAAAACGATGAAGAGCAGATAGAATCAAATGGCTGAAACCTTCACAATATGTCCCAAATATCGGCAGGATATAAAGACAATAAGCAACAAAAGTAGCTGGTCCAGGTTGGGGAGAATTACATAGAGCTCGGTGGACTTGTTGTTGAAGAGCTCGGAACTTTTTAGTTGCCTTCATGTTTCCTGTCAAATCATTCATAGAGCGTCAGAACGAGCAAGAAAAAGGCAGGGAAATTTACTACAAATTAACTTCTTCTTGCAGCAAAGTAAACACGGGAGGGAAACCTTTTCCAAGTGAACAGCAAGATTAGCAATGAAAGGAACCAAAACCTTACCATGAAAATAACATTCTTTAAGAAGGTATAAGAATACAACAGGAGTAACATCGGTCAAATTAGTAAAAGAATGCGCACAAATTGTTTTCCTTTCGCAATCTTTCTCCTCCTTGACCTGCAGCTCTATAGCTTTTTCCTCAAACCCCATTTCATGAAGGTACAGCCAACGATACTGAACTGGAGATCCAAAAAAAAAAATGATTAGCTTGAACTCTGCATATCATCATCATATGTTGTATTTAAGGTATCATTCTGCGTTATTAGCATTTTAGCGGCCAAATTCATAACAGCAACCATAACCATACAACATGATGAATGATTAGTCCTAAAGATCAACCTCCCTATGCAAAAGGGAAACAAACAACAACTCAAGCAAGCGTTTCAATGCCAAGTTTATTCCTTTTCAATTTTTTTTATTTCCCCTCCATTTTCTCAACAACCACATACAAAAGTAGAAAACTAGATATTCTATAAAAAAAATTGAAAAAATTTTGGCGTGCTCATACAAACAAATAAAAGCAATTGACGGTTAATTTGACATTTCGAAAGACAAATCATAAGTAAAATGCAGAAAATCTTAAAACAAATTACTCATCAAAAACTTAAGCAAAATGATTCAAAGTCAACAGCTTTGGAAGTTATTGGAACTCCGTTTGGTCGCAGACAAAATGCATGGCAATGAAAGAATTCAAAAAGCAGAAAAATCTCAAGTGCTTCGGTGCCAGACTATTAGGAACCTGAAAACTGAAGCAAATTCGACAAAAACAACTGCAAAAATAAGATTAAGAAAGTTCTTCTTCTGTTTTCCTTCGTTTTCCCGCGAAACAAACATTCCTCTCTTTGGAAGAAAAAACAATTTTGATAGCTTAATCTAACAGTAAAGAACAAAGATATGGCAATGGAGAAAGAGAAACTCACCGATTTTTTTTTTGGATTTTTTTTGAAATTTCTGTATCTTTCGCTTTCGCTTATCTACAAAAACTAAATGCCAGCCGAGGCTGGTGAGTGTATTCATATTTATAATATAATATATTGCCAATAATTTATTTAAAATTTAGAGAGCTTGAAAAATAAAAATAAATGTGAAGCAAAAAAGCCCAAAGATGGCCACTGGATCTTCCCCACTGCCGTATTTTGTTTTACATTCGTACTTCTTGTCGAAACCCCTTCTTTTCAAGGTTGAAAGTCAAAAGATTTTTTTTAATTACTTTACAATGATTTATTTTTTATATTATAAAAAATAAAAAGAGCAAAGCTGACTTTATTCATTTTTTTGACCGGAGGTTGAATTTATTCTTTAATTTAAAAGCAAGTAATAATGATGAATATATTTCAATTTTTAAATGTATTTTATTAAAAATGTTTAAAAAAATATTGATAGTAATATTGATTAATGAGTGCTTATAAAAATTATTAAAGATAATTAATTTTGTTAAGTTCATGCATAATTATTAAAATTTATTAAAGACAATAGAACTTCATGTACCATTTAAAATAAGATAGATGTGACATTGAAGCAAACCCAAAATAAAAATATAAAAATAAATCTAAAAATACAAGATTTTTCCTTCATTATTCTCAAAGCTGTCTTTCCTCTTTTT
Organism: Heritiera littoralis; assembly: GCA_031772115.1. NCBI lineage: Eukaryota > Viridiplantae > Streptophyta > Magnoliopsida > Malvales > Malvaceae > Heritiera > Heritiera littoralis. The sequence continues at coordinate 7,317,615 of JAPDPK010000020.1, read as the reverse complement.
CATTTTTTCTCATTTAAAAATATTAACTTTTTTTCTCAACCTCTTTTTTTTTCTCTTAAAAAATTAACTTCAAAAGTTGAATACATCCCAAAATCTAAACTTGACAAACATAAAACACATCTCAAAATCCAAATTCCGAAACTCTTTATCCCAAAATCCAAACTTTGATGCTCCTTAATAAGACACTATACTACTCGCTAAGGATAAAAAAAAGCCCTCAACTAACCCCTCAACATCAACAAATCCAATAATTTTTATATTTATTATTTTAATTTTATTAAATTTAACAAAAAAATAATACATTAATTACAAGTTTAGTTTTTATAATAACATTTGTATATCAAATACAATAATTGAACAAAATTATTTTTTACATTTATTTTTTTTTTTCATGAATTCGAGGCTGACATTTAATCAAAAGCCATCAACATTGAAGCCTAACAAGCAAGAATTTTTTCTGTGCTTGTTGCCGCCAAAGAGAAGTTGGCTCTGAAGCAGTTTACCATCAAGCCCGGATCAGGAGATGTTTTGCACTTGGATTAATGCTCTTGACTCTTGAGCAATTGCTGAGACCAACCTAGTTCTGCTGTCGTAGAGATCTTGAGGTTTCCCCTGAAATGGTAGCTGCTGAGCATCTGTCTCCACCTCACATTTGCCGGAGCTGTCACAGGCAAAGAGGAGGAGGTTTTGATTGGTGGTTGACTGTCTGTTTTGATTGGTGGGTGACTATCAGCGATTAGCTCTCGGACTAGCACTGAGATTAAAATGGAGTTTTGACACAACGCAGAGGAATAGCAGTGTACTCTTCATCTCCCAGATAGTCCAGCAGGAGCCACTTTCATGATCCGGTTTCATTTGAGAAATAACAGGCAGCAGCTCTCTAATCAGCAATTTTCATTGTCATGACTGGTTGAAGAGGGTGATGGCGTTTTAACAAACAATTCTTGCTTGAATACCTGAACAAGGAAGATAAATCGGTGTCAGGACAATATAAAGTTTTTCATTTCAGGAATATCAATTGTTTCTGTTGGTGAACTTAACAATGAAACATGTAAATCATGAAGGCTAGGTAGGACTTTTATAAGACTTGCCTTTTTAAAGTGTTTCAATTCATGCCTTAGTTCTACCTCAAAATTATCGGCTGCACATTGCTCAACACAAGGCAGAGGAGTCCGACCCCTTGCTTCCCCGATAACCTGTAAAGAAAACATGAGATCAATTTAACAGTAGGGTGTTTCCTAAGAGGCATTATAGAATAAAATATAACAGAAATGTTATGACAGTTATTTCCAGTGCCCCAAACATATGCAAGGAAGAAGCATAAAAGTTGAAAGATCGGTTTGACACCTTTAGTTGGCATTAATATAACAAATACAAAGCAAAATCAAGAAACAGAAGCAATTACTGCCAGCAGCAAGGCTAAAAACTTGTCAAAATCAGATATTTCTCTACTCTCCAAATGTCTAACAGCATGGTGGAACTCGGTCTTCTTTCCTTTTCAACCATTCATCTCTTTTTAGCTGCCGTCAATCATCATAGTACGAGAATTGGAGCGCCTGCTCCTACTCCCACATGGCCCCTAGTGATATGAACCTAGATCTGTTATTAAGCTAAACCACCAGGGGCATTTTTCAAGTGGAAGCAATTATCATATTTATAATTTTTGAGAAACTTAAATTCATGTTTTTATCCCAGATCTTCAAATTTTGAAAAGTCCGAGGAACTGAAACATTGACCTTTGATAGCTCAATGGGAATGGATTTAGAAAACCATATTGCTATATGCATAATTGGTATAATTCATTACTCGGATTAGAACATGGTGTGTCAGAGTTTTACAAGACCTAGAAAAGACAGCTGACAGACATTACTTTCCATTGTTAGCAATGGAACATAAGAACGTACAGCTTTAAACGATGTCATTTCAGCTCTTCCTTTTTCACTGAGAAAATGGGGAATCCTTACTCCACTTATGTGTTTACAGTGCTTTAGTATTAATTCGGGTTGATAAAAAAGGAAAGAAAAATGCTAAATAAACTTTATAGAAAGTAAATCAAAACATATTAATTTCCACATCACATTACTAGTCGTTACCAGCTTGAAACCTTCATGAGAATGAGAAAATTCCATTTCTCTGTTGCTTACATATCCATTCCGATGTAACACAACAGATAATCGTACAATTGCACAAAGAGCTCTGAATTTCTGCTTTGCCTGAAATAAATATGAAAGATCGATCACATCTAGAAAAGTTCAGACTCTATTAAAACCAAATGAACAATGGATCAACAAGCATATAGAATAAGATACCTCTTCTCCAAACTCATTAAAAGAAGCATCATCAAACTTAGGTAATTTCTTCCTATGGTGTCTTGTAAGAAGAGCTATTAACTGCAATCTCAGTAGAAAGCGATCAGAATGGAGAACATGTTTGGACATCCTTAATAAGAACCATACAAGATTGATAGGCAGACTTGTACCTTGACATCCTCGGCGCTATATCCATGAAGATGATTTCCATTCTATACAATAGATTAAGTATGTCAAAAAGTGGAGAATAAAAAGAATCAACTCTCATTTATGCATTACAAGAAATTCAAAGTTTTATATTCGTATAAACTCCTAGCTGATTATCAATTCATGAAGTTACTTTCCTTTTTCAATTTTGCCAAGCAACAGATGTTTTTCTAGATTATAAAAAGTTCAGAAAATTTGACCTTTTTCTTATAGCAAGAGATAGACAGTGATGTTACATTAACGCATAATTAAGGCAAATAATGCAAATCGAAATGTAAACCCACCATGATAATATCATATGACTGCTTATGATAACCCTTTTTACCAGTGAAGAGCCCTATGTTGTGAAGTAAACATGCAGCTTCAAGATATTCCAGATCTTTGTCATCTAAAAGGACAGGAAGGTTAACTCCATTGTTATCAAGCTCCTTGCATTTTCTTAAGCCTTCGAAAATTTCCTGGAGTCATTAAGTACATTGAAAATGAGATATTCAATCCCTCATTCATTAACTTACTAAAGGCAAAATATTCAATCCCTCGTTCATTAACTTTCTAAAGGCAAAATATTCAATCCCTCGTTCATTAACTTTCTAAAGGCAAATTATTCAATCCCTCATTCATTAACTTTTGCTTCTTAATGTTGACACCAAATTTTAATCATCAAAAACTACCATGTAGCAGATCATCAAGTTAACATCATAGCAACTATTATTCTAAAAACTTGCAACATTCACTTAAGAAACAAATGCTTGAACCATACAATCTAGGACAAATTAAAAGTCTAAAACCAAGAGAAGCGAAATCACCCTTGCAATGCTAGCACATTCAGCAGCAGAAGTGGTCTTCTTCTTTCCATTAAACCCTGTAGCAAGCTGCAAAAGGGACCGAAACCGAGCATTTGCATTCAAATCATAGCCATCATCGAAGACCTTAGCTAAAGTGTCGGCAATCACTCCTCTCAATCCATAAGCAGAAACCAACATTTCTTCAATCCCAAGCAAAACAAATATCTCCTCCAACAAAATCCCACCAGCAACAATAGACTCTGACCTTCTCTTAAAGAAACCATCCCTCCTTACTTTTTGCTCTTCTCCTCCCTTGCATAACCTCTCAACAACACTATGTAATTCCTCTCTACTAAACCTCCAATCCCTTTTACATTCTCTAAACAGAGCTTCATTATCAGCAAAATCCAAACTCCGAAACTCTTTATCCCAAAATCCAAACTTTGATGCTCCTTAACAAGACACTAGACTACTCGCTAAGGATAAAAAAAGCCCTCAACTAACCCCTCAACATCAACAAATCCAATAATTTTTATATTTATTATTTTAATTTTATTAAATTTAAAAAAAAAAATACATTAATTACAAGTTTAGTTTTTATAATAACATTTGTATATCAAATACAATAATTGAACAAAAAATATTTTTTATATTTATTTTTTTTATTTCATGAACTCGAGGCTGACATTTAATCAAAAGCCATCAACATTGAAGCCTACCAGCAAGAATTTTTTCTGTGCTTGTTGCAGCAAAAGAGAAGTTGGCTCTGAAGCAGTTTACCTTCAAGCCCAGACCAGGAGATATTTTGCACTTGGATTAATGCTCTTGACTCTTAAGCAATTGCTGAGACCAGCCTAGTTGTCACGGACTAAGCTTTCTCACAATGAAACGATAAGCCGTGCGACACTTGGATAGTCTCGTCCACATAAGTCAACCAATTATCTCGATAATCTGAGCAAGTCATAAGCTAACAATAAGTCACTACAAGGAACACAACAAAATAGCGGGACATAAATAAAGCATACCATCATAACTACAGGTGCCTTCATAGGAAAAAAGTGTTTTTATTGATGATAAAAATATTACAAAGATTACAAAAGAGGTGAGACTTCCACACCATTGTCGGGGCCAAGGAGGGCAACCCTCGATAGGTGTGCTTGCATGTACCTTTACCAGTGCGACAGCCCAACTACCTGCCGACTGCTCACCCCTCCTAAAGAGCTAAAGAGCTTTTATAGCTATGCTATCAATAACCATTAAAATGTTTGAAATGGGGACACTTTTCCTAATTCCATAGATTCTATTTTCCTAAGTTCATGGATTCTGTTTTTCCTAAAACCTCTCTATCCAGTCGTGGCCCTATACAAGGTTGACTCACGACATCCCACCCGGTCATGACCCTATACAAGGTTGGATCATGACACTAGTTCTGCTGTTGTAGAGATCTTGAGGTTTTCTCCGAAATGGTAGCTGCTGAGCATCTGTCTTCACCTCACATTTGCCGGAACTGACACTTGTAAAGAGGAGGTTTTGATTGGTGGGTGACTGACTGCGATTAGCTCCCGGACACCACTGAGATTAAAAAGGAGTTTTGACACAACGCAGAGGAATAGCAGCGTACTCTTCATCTCCCAGATAGTCCAGCAGGAGCCACTTTGACGAACCGGTTTCACTCGAGAACTAACAGGCAGCAGCTTTCTAATCAGCAATTTTCATTGTCATGTTTGGTTTGAAGAGAGTGATGGCGTTTTAACAAACAATTCTTGCTTGAATACCTGAACAAGGAAGATAAATCGGTGTCAGGACAATATAAAGTTTTTCGTTTCAGGAATATCGTTTGTTTCCATTGGTGAACTTAACGATGTAACATGTAAATCATGAAGGCTAGGCAGAACTTTTATAAGACTTGCCTTTTTAAAGTATTGCAATTCATGCCTTAGTTCTACCTCAAAATTATCGGCTGCACATTGCTCAACACAAGGCAGAAGAGACTGACCCTTTGCTTCCCCAAGAACCTGTAAAGAAAACATGAGATCAATTTAACAGGAGGGGGTTTCCTAAGATGCATTATAGAATTAATATAACAGAAAAGTTATGGCACTTGATTCCCAGTGCTCCAAACAAAGGCAAGGAAGAAGTATAAAAGTTGAAAGATCGGTTTGACACCTTTAGTTGGCATTAATATAACAAATACAAAGCAAAATCAAGAAATATAAGCAATTACTGCCAGCAGCAAGGCTAAAAACATGTCAAAATCAGATATTCCTCTACTCTCCAAATGTCTAACAGCATGGTAGTACTCAGTCTTCTTTCCTTTTCGATCATTCAGCTCTTTTTACCTGCCATCAATCATCATGGAACTAGAATTGGAGCTCCTGCTCCCACTCCTGCAGGGCCCCTAGTGATATGAATTTAGGTCCATTATTAAGCTACACCCACCAGGGGCATTTTTCAAGTGGAAGCAATTATCATATTTATAATTTTTGGGAAACTTAAATTCATGTTTTTATCCCAGATCTTCAAATTTTGAAAAGTTGGAGAAACTGAAACATTTACCTTTGATAGCTCAATGGGAATGGATTTAGAAAACCATATTGCTATATGCATAATTGGTATAATTCATTACTCGGATTAGAACATGGTGTGTCAGAGTTTTACGAGGCCTAGAAAAGACAGCTGACAGACTTTACTTTCCCTTGTTAGCAATGGTACATAAGAACGTACAGCTTTAAACAATATCATTTCAGCTCTTCCATTTTCACTGAAAAAATGGGGAATCCTTACTCTGTTTTACTAATTTGGGATGATAAAAAAGGAAAGAAAAATGCTAAATAAACTTTGCAGAAAGTAAATCAAAACACATTTAATTTGCATATCACATTACTAGTCATTACCAGCTTGAAACCTTCCCTAGAATGAGAAAATTCCATTTCTCTGTTGCTTACATATCCATTCCGATGTAACACAACTGGTAATCGTATAATTGCACAAAGAACTCTGAATTTCTGCTTTGCCTGAAATAAATATGAAAGATTGAGCACATCTAGAAAAGTTCAGACTCTGTTAAAACCAAATGAACAATGGATAACCAAGCATATAGAATAAGATACCTCTTCTCCAAACTCATTAAAAGAAGCATCATCAAACTTCGGTAATTTCTTCCTATGGTGTCTTGTAAGAAGAGCTATTAACTGCAATCTCATTAGAAGGTGATCAGAATGAAGAACATGTCTGGACATCCTTAATAAGAACTATACAATATCGATAGGCAGACATGTACCTTTACTTCCGCTATATCCATGAAGATGATTTCCGTTCTATACAATAGATTAAGTATGTCAAAAAGTGGAGAATAAAATGAATCAACTCTCATTTATGCATTACAAGAAATTCAAAGACTTATATACGTATAAACTCCTAGCTGATTATCAATTCATAAAGTTTCTTTCCTTTGTCAATTTTGCCAAGCAACAGAAGTTTTTCCAGGTTATAAAAAGTTCAGAAAATTTGACCTTTTTCTTATAGCAATAGATAGATAGTGATGTTACATTAATGCATAATTAAGGCAAATAATGCAAATCGAAATGTAAACTCACCGTGATAATATCATATGACTGCTTATGATAACCCTTTTTACCAGTGAAGAGCCCTATGTTGTGAAGTAAACATGCAGCATCAAGATATTCCAGTTCTTTGTCATCTAAAGGGACAGTAAGGTTAAATCCATTGTTATCAAGCTCCTTGCATTTTCTTAAGCCTTCGAAAATCTCCTGGAGTCATTAAGAACATTGAAAACGGGATATTCAATCCCTCATTCATTTACTTACTAAAGGCAAAATATTCAATCCCTCATTCATTAACTTTCTAAAGGCAAATTATTCAATCCCTAATTCATTAACTTTTGCTTCTTAACGTTGACACCAAATTTTAATCATCAAAAGCTACCATGTAGCAGATCATCAAGTTAACATTATAGCAACTATTATTCTAAAAACTTGCAACATTCACTTAAGAAACAAATACTTGAACTATACAATCTAGGACAAATTAAAAGTCTAAAACCAAGAGATGCGAAATCACCCTTGCAATGCTAGCACATTCAGCAGCAGAAGTGGTCTTCTTCTTTCCATTACCTTGTAGCAAGCTGCAAAAGGGACCGAAACTGAGCATTTGCATTCAAATCATAGCCATCATCAAAGACCTTAGCTTAAATTTCTCTGGTTTTCATCCTTGTTTTCTTCGATGAAGAACTTGTAACGTATTGTATGATGAAGAGATTTTCGATTAACCAGTCTGAATTTCTACATTTGAATCTGAAATAAGAGATGTAAGCCATTTACTTTTATCTTCTTTCCTCCATTTGAGATCAAGAGTCATACTAAAGCCGAATTAGGTCTTTGAGTAGGCTTTGGCTATCGCCTAATGGCTTTTATCTCTCGTAATCACTGGTACTTGAACACCAAGAGTTCCGCAGCTTCTGCACCAGCGATGTGAGCCTCTGGGTGCAGGACTGCAAGCAGAACTTGTGAATAGTAATCAGACCAGAGCTGTGATTCTATGAACATCATCAATGTACAAACATTGGGATTATTAAGCTTAAAACCTAGTTAACTTGACCTTGAGCAGGAGTAACTTGAATATTTACTAGTAACAAAGAACAAAGAGATGAGAACAGCAATGGCAGGGAAACCGAGATCTGGAATAGAGCAAGGTGAACACTGAACAGAAGGTCATAAGGTCAGGTCCGAAAGGTTGATCAGACTACCGTAGGCCTGGATAGCAGATCAACTGACCACTATTTTACTGCTGAAGGTTGCCCTTTCTGTAGGTCAATATCAAGAATGTTCACAATCATAACCTAAAATGATTAGTACTACCATCAACTTGAAAGAATTTACGAATGCCCTTGGTGCTATGTGGTTGGGAGAAAACTTTTCTCAGGGCTCATTGTCCTTAATTTCCAACTCTTTTCGAATTCTAGATTCCTTCTTGGACTTCTTTGGGTTATCCATGTGAGAAACCTGCAAAATAATCCTAAAATAAGATGCAGCTGCTATTAACATGCCCGTTACATGTACGAGCATTACCATGTACTTACTATGTGGGATTTCCACTCAATTTTGTCATGCCCGTCTACATCAGCAGGATGAGAATGATCATGAACACGGTAGAATATTTGAATAAGAACAGCAGCATCTAGACAGCATACTCAAGCTGAACAAAATTCAAGAATACTTTGAAACGTAAACACTGACAGAATGATAAAACTAGAAAACTTAACAGTTCTTTGATAATAGCAAATGGGAAGCATGAATGAACAAGGAACGATCATGGATATATACCTGATTCCGAGTCAACGGTCTTTGTTCCCAGTTGCTATTCCGTCTTGTTTTATTCAAGCCAGCTCCTAATATTTTCTGAGTAGGAGGACTTGTGAACCATTAATTTGTGAGAAATGAATAACAAAAGGAAACAAAGTAATGTTACATAAGGAATTTGGAAGGACAGAAGGCAAAAGTCAAACTTCATGGTTAGCTTACCTCTACAAGACCGGAGAGGCCACCATGGGGTTCTTTGAACGTATTCTGAATGTCCAATAGCATGCCATAGCACTTGAAACACTCTAAATCCTCATATTTAGAGTATTGTACATATGAGGAATTTGGAAGCACCATTTTTCTTTCTTCCAAGTATTGTAAGGTTTTCTTTCCTTCTTTCTGCAACCAGAATAATACTAATGAACATAATAATAATAAATGGAACTTGGTTTTAAGTAAGATAGACCAAAAATGGACACAAAGAAAGATCCATCTCAGTAAAATATTTTAGTGATATTGGCAGAGATACTGAGAGAGATTTGGTTGATACCAGATAAGAAGCAGAGGTCAAAAAAAAAAAAAAACAATTGGAGAGTTTAAAAGAGTAAGAAATGTCTGGTCTGAGTTTGAGCATTAAATCTTGGAGAAGAAGTGACGTAACAAAACACAGCTCTGCTGTTGAAAATTTTATTATTACACTTCCAAAAATGAAAATGAAAATTTTCTTTTTCTTATTCTGCCCTTTATCAAATGGCGGTGCGCTTAGCCACTCCCATTAGAGGAAATGTTTTGTCCTTGTAAGAAAAGGTATCAACAAAACACTAAATGCTTGATATTGTTAAATAAAAAGTTTGTTTAAAGATAGTTAAAACATCCATTCAAAATGTACCAAAAAAAAGATAGTTAAAACATCACTAAACATTGAATAACAATTTCTTTAAATAAATAAATTGAATGAGAAATTAATTAATTTGACTAATAAGTTGAAGCTGAATTTAATGCAATGGAAGCCAGTTGCTTTAGTTTGTCCAGTTAAGATTCCTTTCTTAAGTTATTTCTTCCATCCTTTTGTCTGGTTTCTCCGACAACCAAAACAAAGTAAGCAATAAAGTCCTCCCTTAATTTTGGTAATCACACCAACTGATAAAACCAAAATGACCTTATCCAAGATATAAGCTGTTTTAATTCTTTTTTATTGAGCAATATATTTTGATAAATTCATATAAAATATTTTTGTAGATACGATAATCTTAAACACAATACAGTGAAATGATATTCAAAACAAAAAAAAAAAACAATGCAATGATATGAAAACAATAAAAAAAATGACACAAATTAAATTTTGATAAAAATTATATATAAATTTGATAAAAATAATTTAAGCATATCAACACAAATTTTAACATGATAATTTTCATGTTTTATCTGATACAAACATAATTTAACACAATGTAAATACAAAATATATATACAAATTATCAAAATCTACTTTTACTTGCAACTCTTTACGAATTCAAACTTAAGGGAAAAAAAAAAAGGCAAACTCTCTTGCTGTTTGAACCAAAATTATATATCAAGATTTTATAACTTTAAACAAGAGCTTAACAGTATTAACTATGAAGCACATGATTGCATAATTGGGTGGTTGACATGTCAACGTCAATTAAATTGTAATCTCTTCTCTTAATTGAAGAAAATATTAAATTTAATCACGAAAAATAGCATGGTTGTTGCATGTGCCATTTGTCAAATTATTCCTCAAAAGTCTTCCCTAGTCATATGGTTATACACAAAGATCTTAAATCTTATATTAGGTTTATTCTTTTATGAAAGTATAGTATATATGATTCTTCATCTGTTACTTTGAATTTCATAACAAATGACAACATTATTAGCAAATAGCAAAGTAATGAACCACATGATTCACACATGTTTGACAATTTGGCAATCAAAGTTTGGTCAGTCAATTCAAAGCTAACCAAGCTGCCGCCTAACACCGTATATTTTTTTGAAGCCATACATTACATGAGAAGTAACGATCATAATCAAGTATTACATCCATAGAACTTGTAACCATATGAAAATCATTTAACTAAAGTAACTAAATTAGTAAATAAAATAACTAGACTCAACAACTAAACTCAAGTTCATACAAAGTAAGACTTGAATCTAAAATCTCAGATTCTCAAAATTTCCCGCTTGCCACTAAACAAAGGCCTTATTGGCTGCCTAACACCATAAATAAGATGCAATGCTTCTGGGTTTTTGGATGATGCAATCACTATCTAGGCCTGCAATATGCACGTTCAAAGTAATGATGTGTTATTCTATACCTCAGATGTAGCATATGAAACTTGTGTGTCCATTTAACCTCACAAGTCACACTAAGAAGTTGATACACAAAAGGATCTTCTCTTCATCCAAATTATATTATACTTTAAAATCGAAAGCCAAGGAAAAAATAAATAAAGAAGCAAAGGAAGGAATAGTACATCACCTTCTTCCTCCCCATTCTCTACCACCATGCCTACTTATCACATTAAACTCTGATTCAGTATAAAGCTTAGTTGCAATGTACACAAACATTCATGCCTATGCTCATCAGGAAGTCTTAAGACAATTATCACATGGATTTGAACCATATTTACAGGCTTTTCTGCCCAAAGACTCTCCAAAGTGTTCAAGTAAGATTTGTCTGCGGCATTCATCCTGGAAAAGATGACTTACAGCGTAAGAAATAAGTTCTTGCATCAGGAAAAGGAAAAAAAATTGTCATTGACAAACCTTAAGTTCACAGTATTGCTGCATTTTCTTTGCTTGAGCCGTGGCTGTTTTAAAGCTTTGGCTCTTACAACCTTGCCCATTTCGTAGCATGCATACAACCCGACTGAAATCCTTCTTCTGGTATAAAGCAATGCAGACAGCAGGGCAATTATCTCTTCCAGCCCTTCCAGATTCTTGATAATAACTTTCAATTGATTTGGACATTGTGTTATGGACAACAAAACGCTGAAAAGAGTTTAAAAGAAAAAACAATAAGCTCTATAAAAGTAATGGAACAAAAGGAAATAATTTAATCTTGTTATAGAAGTAACAGATGTAAATAGCTGTATTTCCTATATCAGTTAACCTGATTATAGGAGATCTAGCTTGATTATAGGAAATCTAATTGTAGAGGTTTTCCTGTATTAAATACATTCCTAAAATAGATAGATTAGAGTGTATATAAATATGTAACACCTTTTCAATCAATCAAGAAGAGAGAATTACTTCTTTTCTCCATTAGTTTACATGGTATCCGAGCCATAAAGACTTCTGGAAATTTTTCTTTGTTTTTTTTTTTTTCTTTCTATTCTTTTCTTGGCTGCCCAAGTGTGCAGCACTTGCTGATTTCTGGGTCACCCTGTTTGAGTGATCATTTATTCTCACCTCCTGCTCCAAGAGGAGCGCCTGCTGCCGTCTGTCTTGCTGGAAAATTTTGGCAGCCTAACTCTCAGCGCGTGAACCACACGCGCCGCCTGAAGTCTCTGTTTCAGTTTCACTTGCCAACGCGTGGAGGAGCGTGCATAGTCGGATCTGTCTCTGGTTTGGCTCGCTGTAGTCGCTAGCTCCTGATCTATCTCCCTATCTACTTTGTTTCGGCACCAGGAAAGTATTCTTAGGTGCTATCTCTTTGAACAGTTGCTGTGATTTGTTTTTCTGTGTTTGGGTATTCTGTTCTGTCTGATTTTTGGTGGTAATCATGGCTGGTGAACAAAAACATGTTGTGACTACTGTAGTATCTATGGCAAAAATTACTGATGAAAAATTGAATGGGATTAATTATTTTTATTGGAATAAGACTGTGAGGCTGTATTTGAGAAGTATTTCTCAAGAGAGTCATCTCGTAGAAAAACCCCCGACTGCGACTGATCCAAATTATTCTGAGTGGATGAGAATTGATGCTCAACTTTTGATACAAATACGTAATTCTATTGAACCTGATCAGTCTGGTCATATTACTCATTGTGATTATGTTAAAGATGCAATGGAGGAATTGGCGTTTGTGTTTTCTGGGAGAGAAAATATTTCTCGAATTTTTGATGTGTGCAAGGAGTTCTATCGAGCTGAACAACAGGATCAGTCACTTAACACTTATCACATGCACTTTAAACGTGTTTATGAAGAATTGAATGCACAGTTGCCTTTTAGTGCAGATGTCAGGGTTCAGCAGGCTCAAAGAGAACAGATGGCTATTATGAGTTTTCTGGCTGGCCTTAACTCTCAGTATGAAGGTGTCAAATCACAGATTCTGTCTGACCCTAAAGTTACTACTCTGAGGGAAGCTTATACTAGAGTGTTACGTACTATTCCGAGTTCTCAAACTTCATCCGTACAGCAACCTAGTGCTCTTGTTAGCCAGAAAAGTACAAATATCAGTAGACCTCAGTCTCAGGGCAATTATAAGGGAGGAAGTAATGGTACTAGAGGTGGCACTCGGAATTCTGGAAATCAAGGCTCGGGGGTAGTCTGTTACTACTGCCATGAACCTGGTCATACAAAGAGAACTTGTCAGAAGTTGCTCAAAAGGAATCAGAAGGGTTCTGGATCACAGTCAGCTCACATGGTCACTACTAATGAGGCCTCTCATGATCAGACTTTCTCGATTTCTACAGATGAATATGCTAAATTCATCCAATTTCAGGAGGCATCCAAGAAATCTCCTTCTATCACTGCCCTTGTTGAGTCAGGTAACAACAATACTTGTCTTCTCTCCTCTTCCACACAATGGGTCATTGATTCTGGTGCTACAGATCACATGACAGGTAATCCAACACTCTTTTCCACCTTTCATAAACAGCTTTCTTCAGTCACCTTAGCAGATGGATCTACCTCTAATGTTCTTGGTTCCGGCACCATTAATGTCACACCTACATTACCTTTAACTTCTGTCCTTAGTTTACCTCAATTTTCTTTTAATCTTGTCTCTGTTAGCAAAATTACACGTGCTCTTAATTGTTGTATCTCATTCTTCCCTGACCATTGTCTTTTTCAGGATCTTATGACGAAGAGGATTATTGGTAAAGGACGAGAGTCAGGGGGGCTATACATTTTGGATACCCAAATACCTCGACCCATAGCCTGTTCCAGCACCTTATCTCAGTTTGAAGTCCATTGTCGATTAGGACATCCATCATTACCGCTGCTAAAAAAGTTATACCCTCAGTTTCAGCAAGTATCATCTTTAGATTGTGAGTCGTGTCAATTTGCTAAACACCATCGTTTGTCTTCTATTCCTAGAATTAATAAAAGAGTTAGTCATAGTTTTGAGTTAGTTCACTCTGATGTTTGGGGACCTTGTCCTATTTTATCTAATGGATTTCGATATTTTGTCACCTTTGTGGATGATTTCTCTCGTATGACTTGGCTTTACTTTATGAAATCTCGTACTGAGTTACTGTCACATTTTCAATCTTTTTGTGCTGAAATTAAAACTCAATTCAATGTTTCTATTAAGATTTTGAGAAGTGACAATGCCAAAGAATATTTTTCTGCACCTTTTGAGACATACATGACCCAAACTGGGATGCTTCACCAGTCATCTTGTGTTGATACTCCATCCCAAAATGGAGTAGCTGAAAGAAAAAATAGACATCTTCTTGAGACAGCTAGAGCTCTTTTGTTTCAAACTAATGTGCCTAAACATTTCTGGGTTGATGCAGTTTCTACTGCATGTTTTTTGATCAATCGTATGCCTTCTATTGTTTTACAGAACCAGATACCCTATCAGGTTTTATTTCCAAGTAACCATCTCTTTCCTATTGAACCACGTATATTTGGGTGTACTTGTTTTGTTCGTGATAATCGTCCACAGGTTTCTAAACTAGACCCTAAGTCATTGAGGTGTGTTTTTCTGGGATACTCTCGTCTGCAAAAAGGGTATAGATGTTTTTCTCCACTCTTAAATAGGTACCTGGTTTTTGCTGATGTCACCTTTCATGAACAGACCCCATTCTTTGGTGACTCATCTTTGCCTAAATCCTCACAAGATTGTGATGAGTTGTTAGTGTATCATGTCATCAGTTTAGATTCTGCTCCAGTTCCACCTCCACCACCATTGCCATAGCCTAGACCACCTATCACTAATGTTTACTCTAGAAGACCTCGTTCCCCTGATCTTAGTTCGGAACCGGTATCGCCTTCTTCATTAGATCCTCCTCCTAGTGACCTTGATTTACCTATTGCTCTTCGAAAAGGTAAACGTCAATGCACCCATCCCATTTCCTCTTGTGTTACCTATAACCAATTATCTTCTGCTTCTTGCTTTTTCATTGCTTCTCTTGATTCAGTTGAGGTCCCGAGATCTGTTCAACAAGCCCTATCCCAGTCTGGGTGGCGGGCAGCCATGCTTGATGAAATGAATGCCTTGACTGAAAATGGAACTTGGGAACTAGTTGAACTACCCCCTGGCAAGAAAGCTGTTGGCTGTAAGTGCGTCTTTGCAGTTAAGTTTCATTCTGATGGATCTGTAGCTCGGCTCAAAGCTCGATTGGTTGCTAAGGGCTATGCTCAAACTTATGGGATTGACTACTTGGACACGTTCTCTCCAGTAGCCAAGTTGACTTCGGTTCGTCTGTTTATTTCCTTGGCCGCAATGAATAATTGGCCTTTGCACCAGCTTGATGTGAAGAATGCCTTTTTGCATGGTGATCTTTTAGAAGAGGTATACATGGAGCAACCTCCTTGGTTTGTTGCTCAGGGGGAGTCTGGGAAAGTATGTCGTCTGCGAAAGTCATTATATGGATTGAAGCAAAGTCCTCGGGCTTGGTTTGGAAAGTTTAGCCAAGCAGTAGAAGAATTTGGGATGCAGAAAAGTAAGAGTGATCACACTGTATTCTATAAGCAATCTGCTTCTGGTATCATTCTATTGGTGGTTTATGTTGATGACATTATTATTACTGGAAGCGATGTGCAGGGAATCTTATCACTGAAATCATTTCTTCAAAACCGGTTCAACACTAAAGATCTGGGTTCCTTGAAATACTTCTTGGGGATTGAGGTATCAAGGAGCAAGAAGGGTATCTTTCTGTCTCAACGGAAGTATGTTTTGGATTTATTAGCAGAAACTGGAAAATTAGGGGCCAAACCATGCAGTACTCCAATGCTTCCTAATCAGCAACTTACAAAGGATGGAGAGCTTTTTAATGATCCTGAACGATATAGGAGGTTAGTTGGAAAACTAAACTATCTCACAGTGACTTGCCCTAACATTGCTTATTCAGTTAGCATTGTAAGTCAGTTTATGTCTTCCCCCACAGTCCATCATTGGTCAGCTTTGGAACAGATACTATGTTACCTCAAAGGAGCTCCTGGACAAGGTATTCTATATCAAAATCATGGACATAGAAATATTGAATGTTTCTCAGATGCAGATTGGGCAAGTTCCAAGATTGATCGAAGATCCACTACCGGGTACTGTGTTTTTGTTGGTGGTAATTTGGTCTCGTGGAAGAGTAAGAAACAGAGTGTGGTGTCACGATCTAGTGCAGAATCTGAGTATCGATCAATGGCACAAGCTTCGAGTGAATTGATGTGGGTCTCCCAATTTTTGACCGAAATGGGTTTTAAGATGACAATTCCAGCAAAAAGCTATGGTGTGATAATCAAGCTGCAATTCATATTGCCTCAAACCCTATCTTTCATGAACGAACTAAGCACATTGAGATAGATTGTCACTTTGTTCGTGAAAAGATTCAACAAAACTTGATTTCTACAGCTTATGTAAAGACTGGGGAACAACTAGGGGACATCTTCACAAAAGCTCTTAATGGAGCTCGGGTTACTTACATCTGTAACAAGCTGGGCATGATAGATATCTATGCTCCAGCTTGAGGGGGAGTGTTATAGAAGTAACAGATGTAAATAGCTGTATTTCCTATATCAGTTAACCTGATTATAGGAGATCTAGCTTGATTATAGGAGATCTAGCTTGATTATAGGAGATCTAATTGTAGAGGTTTTCCTGTATTAAATACATTCCTAAAATAGATAGATTAGAGTGTATATAAATATGTAACACCTTTTCAATCAATCAAGAAGAGAGAATTACTTCTTTTCTCCATTAGTTTACAAATCTCAACCACTATAAATCAGTAAAGTTATTGTGATTACAATGATGGATACATACAAGTGTCCAAATAACTGAACGAACTACTAATTAAACAAAATTTTGAACCCACCATATCAACTATCACTCAGTGGTAGCGTAAATATTATTTATGTAAAATCTTAAAGTGTTATTTTTATGGATAATTATTACATACACTGACAGTGGAGTTTTTTTACTCCACAAGCATCGTTAAGATCGTAACACATGTCCTGTTTTATTTATTTTAATATTTTTATAAGACACATGTCATGATCTTAACGATGCTTGTGGAGTAAAAAAACTCCACTGTCAGTGTATGTAATAATTATCCTATTTTTATCTTAAAAATCCACTAGAAAGTAGGAACCTTCGTGATTATCAAACATAAGTAATTTTTCTTTATGAATCAATCACCAAACAAAACCCTTTTTCCATGATGCAGTGTCTAGTTTGGTCCAATCACAGAACTGGAAATGTGCACTGTCTTTTTTATTAAAATTGCTTTATAGACATTGCAGAGATAAACTGGAGATCTTATCTGGACTTACAACATCCGGTTTGTCGATTCCCATCCCAAAAGCAATAGTTGCACATACAATCTGGACCTCTCCATCATACCATTTCTTCTGAACAGTTACTCTTTGTCGAGCTGCCAAACCAGCATGGTAATACACTGTTCTAATCTTGCATTTCTCTTTCAGAAAATTTGAAACCTCAGCACATTCATTTTTTGAAAGGCAGTATACAATTCCACACTGATTCTTAAAACGATTTTCCAGAAGCTGACCAAGTTGCTTTAATGAATCCTTAGCCTTCCCAATCACTTCATACTTCAAGTTGGGTCTATGAAAGCTTGTCTTGAGGACTAGAGCATGGGGAATTCTCAAAGCTTTTAGAATATCCTGCAAAGCACCAATTGAGACAGAAAAAAAAAAAGACTTTTTGATTATTCAACAATGAAAAAATGAATAAAGTCGAACTTAAGTCTTATTACCTCACGAACTGAGTGGGTGGCTGTGGCAGTCAATGCCATCACCGGAACATTGGGGAGATGCTGCTTGAGACATCCCAGTCCTCTGTAGTCTGGACGAAAATCATGTCCCCACTGGCTGAAAAAAATTTAAGACCAAGAATTTTCTTGTTATAATCAATTGATACAACAAAATGCATAGTTTATTCATTGATGTTCGTTCCTGAGTCACATATATTTATCTCTCTGGGATATGGTTGGCAGAAACAATGAGGTTTCTTTACTTAATGATATGAAACACTGGTAAACTTGTGTGGCTTATAAACCTCGATACCTACATAATTTGTTTGAGAGGTGGTCCTTTACACATAAATAGAGAGTTAGGCTTATGCAAACATTAGTGGTCAAAAACACGGCTACGAAGCAATTCTTTCATCTTAGCTAGGACCATGTTCAATGTCATAAATGCCTTGGTGTAAAGTTAACAGAAAAATATACAGATGTAGTCAGATAAAAGCACTAGGTAATGGGCTCAGAGAATAGAATTATAATTGGCAATATAAAAAGACACCTACATATAATTTTATTTTGAGTTCGGTTACAACGAGATATTCACTCTTGCAGTTCACAGGCTCTGCCTTTCCTATGAGCACAATAGTAAACCCAGTTTTGTATTATCAAATCTCCTTAGGATTTGCATCAACTTTTAGCTATTTGGACCGTGCAGAGGGAGCGTGATAGATGCATGTAGAAACCACACTTTAGCAATCAGTGAGTTGAGTTGAAATTTGAAATAGTTTTACAAGACAAAATATAAGACCTTGAACAGGAGTTAACAAGTTTATGTACCAGTTAGTTGCATATCAAACGTGAGGGAATAATGCTGCTTAAATACCAAATATTCTAAGTATAAAAGTCATATATGCCCATCAAAACCATCAATAATGACCCACAACATATACCAAGAAAATGGGCATACCTAACACAATGTGCTTCATCAACAATAAAACCTGCCAATTGTCCCTGCATGAGAACAGGAATTACATTAGCAGCTGAAATTTTCAAAGCATAATGTGCTTCAAATATTTTTAGTAAGAAGGTAAAGCTCACCTTTCTATGCAAGGATTTTAGTACCTCAAGAAATGATGGGTTTCCAACAACCCTTTCTGGAGTCACATATAAAAGCTTGCATGATGGGTTTTCTTTGCTACAAGCATGAAAAGAAAACATAAACTGGAAAGAAAATAATAGACCAAAAAATTTTACTATGATTACTGTATCTAAAGTTTAAAATAAAAAAAAAAGGATCTTTCTGTGCCAAAATAACTTGCCTTAGTTCATGCATGACAGCTGCTGCTTGGGAAGCAGTTTGCTGAGAATTCAAAAATGTTGCTGGTATTCCAAACTTATGGTTCAGTGTAATTATTTGATCCTGAATTAAAGATAGTAAAGGAGAGATGACCACCGTAACACCGGGTTTCGAAGTTGCCCGAAGCTGAGCAAAGATAAGATATTTACATCACAATGTTGTAAATTAAGAACACAAGAAGTAAACTAGACAAAAACAAATGAATACGTAACAAAATAAAAATAAAAAAACAAAGGAGATCTTCCGCATCCAAGTTTACATCAATCCATGCTCAGTTTGCACTCGAAAGATTTAAGAATCAAAATAAGTTCAATAATCAATTTCAACTGTAAATTCCAGATCTTTTATATGTCCAGCTCTGAATTTTAGGCAAAATTAGCACAACCTAGTTGACAGATATCATCAGTAAAGAGTATGACCTGATAACAAAGACTTTTACCACCGCTGGTAGGCGTGAGAATGAAGCAATCTCGCTTTGCCAGAGATGCTTTACGAGCCTGATGCTGCAATGGTCGAAATGATTTGTTACCAAAGATAACTGCATTCGCTAATTCAAAATCATCCAAAGCCTGTAGTTCTTCGTAACTTAGAGTCCTGTGTTCACCCATTGACATGCTGAAGAACTGCTTTTGACCAGAAACTGGTGAAACCGAACCTTGAGTCAGACTACTCTTAGAACCCTTCAAAGTCAAACAAACTAATTCAATATCTTTAAGTTTCATAACTCTTAATAAGCAATAAATGATTGTTCTACTACAAAGCTACAAGGAAACCCCCAATACTAAGTTGCAATGAAAATCTCTTACCACGCGACTGCTTTGATCCTGATGAGAAGAGAGGGTCGAAAAATCACCCTTTTTCTTCAAAACCGATAATTCCAAGTCCTCATCATCACTGGAAGAATCCAACTCCATCAAATTTGTTTGCTTTTTTCGTTGAGGCGAATCATCTATGATGTTGATGTAGTTTCTCGCATTGGTGTTACTGTTATTTTTACTTTTGCAAAGGGCATTTTTGTCAAACATATTGTTCAAAGCTCCACAAGCTTCTGATTCCATAGCCTGTAAATCATCATCCCAATCCTCACTGTCCTCCATCGTTTCAGCCAACGCCGCCACAAAATCATCGCCACAATGCTCCACAGTAATAAAATCTTGGCCATCATCACCTTCACAAATTCAATCAATTTTAAATCGTGTACCATACATCAACTCTTTCTTCTTTCAATTTGATCCATAATTTTACTTGGCAATTTATTTCTGATAACATTACATAAATTTTGGCGATTTTTTTCCAAAGAATCAATTTTTCCACTGAATAAAAAATCCGCAAAAAAAGTACAAAATTTTGAAAAAGTTTAAAAATTAAACCCAAAAAAAGGCGAAAAAATGAAAAGATATTGTGAGAAGTACCGTAGAGAGAGATCAAACTATCTAAGCTCTTCTTTGCTGCTTGCTCGTTGAAGCCGAACTCGAGAGCCAAGCTCAGCAACCGAGTTTTCTCCAGCTCGAAATCGTGACCGTCCATTGCTGGTTAGACAACCGATGAATTTTCGGAGATTTTTTTTTCTTTTGGAAGAAGATGAAACTGAAATCTCCCGCGCTAGAAAATCCCGCGCATGATCCGATGGGATTATATTGAAACATTGATGCAGGTAAAAACGACGTCGCTACGCTTCTATAAGATGCAATGAATAGACTGCCATCATTCCTTTATAAACTCGTTTTATTAAAATGGTTTTATTAAGAAAAATCATATAATGGAACCCTTAAATTTCATTGAGGAAATTAATAGGATGGTATATATCCCTTAATTATATGTAAAAAATTTTAAAAAATTAATATATGTATCCCTTCGTTTTAGTTATGAAATTAAAAAAAAAGTTTGCAGTTAATGTATAAAAAACAAAATTTTTAATTAATAATACCATAATAATATCAAAATAGTAAAAATGGAGAAATTCTTTTCTCTTTAAATTCATATATAGCATTACATAGATACTTATGCTTTTCTATTTTATTTTTGAAAATTCAAATTTTAGGACTCTTAATTCTTATTAGTAACAAATGTAGAAATAAGTTTAAAACTTTGTTATGAGTTCCAAATTTTAGTTAAAATTTACAATCACGAGCCCTAAAGTTTCCTAATTAATTTAAATCTAAAATCATATATCATTAGTTCATTAAAAAACTAAGATAAAACACACCAGATTCTTATTCATATTTCTTTATTTTGAAAAAAAAAATTCAAATTATCATTAATCAATATTTAAACAATATGCACACTAGTATGCACGTATGGTAAAATCATAAATAACTTTTTTTTACCTTGAAACTAATGTTGACCATGTACTTAAATTAAAGTACATACATTTATGATTCCAAAACTAACATTCAATTATCCACCTCTTTTTTCTCGTAATAAAAGGACTTGCATTTTTGTTTTCTTCTTCTTTCTTCCTCTTTCAGCTAAAAGCCTTAAAAGAAGAGATGAGAGGGGGCGGACGGAGGGAGGGAGGGCGTCCAAGGATGGGAGACTTCCGGCCTTCTTATCGGAAAGTCCCTGGAGATGGTTAGAATATTGACATCATCGATCTCAAACATGTTAAAATATGTGAGCAAAGTTTACTTTGGGCAACAACCAAAAAAAAAAAAAAAGTTTACTTTGGGCGATCTCTAGCATCCTTTGATTCTTTCCCATTTGATCAAAATCGGGTTGATAAGAAGAGGAATAAACTGTCTATGTCGATCATGTCATAGTGGAACGAACCAAAAATGAAAAGGAGGAGGAGACTTACCAAGTATAAGACGTATGCCTTTGAAGGGAAGCTCAAGGATTCTTTAAAGAAAGGGCAAATATGGATCAAGAACAAGTATCTTAAGGAACCGTTTGGTTCGCGAAATTTAGAAATATCTTTGAAAATTATTTAACGAAAAATTATTTTACTTGACGAATTCTTGGGAATATTAGATTTTTGTGTTTGGTTGTATTGGTGGGAATATAAGATTTCTGTGTTTGGTTAAAGGAATGTAAGATTACTTAATTATTTATTTTACTATAATACCCTCCATATTATTAGTTAATGTTGAGTGAATAACACTTGATATAAATTATATTTAAATTAATTACTTATTTATTTATTTATTTAAGATACTCATTTATTTATTTATTTAGTCCCTTTTTTTATAAGGTTTTTGTTATGTAAATTATTTTGATATAACAAACTATTACTATATTAAATTGATTTTGATTAATCAAAAATCATAGGATCCATCTTATTATTGGTCCATTTGATTTTAAATTCATTTTTCTCTTCATCAAAATAAGAAAAAAACAATGGTTGTAATATTAGATAGGTTTAGGGGTAAAATGGAAACAAAATATAATTATTGGAAGGTAAAATAGGCATAAAAATGGATTCCCCGGAAAAAAAATACCTCAAGATGAGGAAAGAATTTTTTCACCTCATTTTCCCTCCTCTTTGCGCTGTTGGGAATATAAAATTTTCGGTGTGAAAAAAATCCCCCAACCAAATATGGTAATTGGATTACAAAAGAAAAAATTTCTACTAGTAATCTAAAATAACTCCAACCAAACGGCACCTAAGATTGTCCATGGCTGCTGAAGGTAACAAAACAGAGAAGAAAAAACAAGATCACATCTAAAACGTAAGGTTTTATTTTCTTGATGTTCCTCTAAGCCACTTGTAATGAAAATTTCTTTGATTTTTGTCGTCGATTTATTCAATGAAAATTTGCAGCGTATTTTATGGTGAAAAGATCTCTGATCAACCAACCTAAATTTGAATTTCTATATTTTTACTTTTATTTTCTTTATTCTTTCATTTGAGATCACAAGTCATACCAAAGCTGAATTAAGTCTTTAAGTAGGTTTTGACTATCGGCTTTTCTCTCTCATAATCTTTAATATTTTTGACGCTGGACTCAAGCACAAAATCAGTTTATGAGAAAACAATATATTAATTAATGATAGAGGTTACAAAAAAATTATTATTAAATAGAATCTTTATTTAATATACGACATCTTTAATAATATTTTGCATGATTATATAATACTAATTATTCTTAGAATTATTATTTAATTCATTGTCAATTGAGTTTTTAGACACAATATTGAAATGATGAAACATAACATTTTAAAAATTTTAAAAATTAAAACAAATACAATAAAAAATGTGTAATGATCTTAACTTCGTTATAAAATCTAAAAATTCAACTAATAATATATTAGATAATAATAATAATCATTAATCATAATGAACCAAAAAAAAATCATTAATCATTAAAATTATTAGTTAGTAAGCTATATGAAAGAGATCAATGTATACAGAAATAGACTCTTTTAAGTCTCCTACAATTTACATATTGTCATATTTTTCTATTTTCTTACTATAATCTTTTGAATATACTATTACATCAACATTGGCTTGCATTTCAATGTGAAATCTCTGACATTTTTTTCATTATTTTTTTGTCTTAACATGTATAATATTTCAAATTAAACAATCTCATCGTCTCAATTTTCATTGATATAAAAAAAATCATCATAAAGTTTTTCATATGAAAAAGAGATATAAACATAAATTATTTTTAAAAAAATATTTAGATTATAAAAAAATTAAATATTTAATCATTAAAATTTTAAAAGTCTAACATTTATTAAAAAAATTTAGAAAAAAAAACGTTTGGTTTTAAAGGTTGGTTTGAAAAGCGGATTTAGAAAAGACAAATCATAAATGAAAAAACAAATGGCCAAACGGTTTGCTGACTTTGAATTAGCATTATTTATCTATACTAAAATTCAAGACAATCTTTCTTTTATCATTTTAAAATATCTAGAGAAACAAAATTTACAACAAAAACAAAAAGAAAAAAAATGTGTAGCATGGCAGAGGTGGGACGCCGCCCAACAAACCGTGCTGACCCAGCGCTATTCGTTTGTGATTAAAACAAAAGTTCTAAACTCTTTAGGGATCGTTTGGTATCATTTTTTATTTTTTGTTTTATGTTTTCTGTTTTTGAAAATTCTGTTTTTGTTTTATTTTGTTTTGTTTTCAATTTCTGAAAACAGAAAACATGTTTGTTTCATACTGTTACGTTTTGAAAACAAATATTTAAACTGATTTAGATATAATAATTCAATTCACAAAAAAAATTTTAAAAATTAAATAAAAATAATATATTCATTAAATAATAATATGTAGATAATATTAAATAATATTATTTTATATTATTTAATACTAATATTAAATATTTTTATTTAATCATATAAAAATTTAGTATAATTTAAATAATGTTATAATTAAATATAATATTAAATAAAATAATATTATTGAATTTAATTGTAATAATCATAAATTATATTTAATAATTTTTATTTAATTGTAATAATAATATTACATTATTAAATAAAATATTTAACTAATTAATTTATAATAAATTATATAGTTATTAAAATATATTATATTTAATATAAATAATATTATTTAATGTTAAGTATTTACTTATTTAATAATATTAAATTATTTAATAGTAGCAGTGATATATTTTAAATTTAAGATAGAATATAATATTAGATAATAATATTGTTTAGTAAAATAAAAATTAATTATATTATATAATAATATTAATTATTAACATATCAAAATTATAATAACTGATATTATTTAAAATATTTAATATATTCAATAAATTATTATAAAAGTTTAAATTAAATAATATTATAATATTATAATTCAATGTAATATATATTTAATTGCTTTTTACGTTTTCAACTTTTCTATATTAAAATAAATATATTAATTTTAAAATATTAAATAATATTTTATATTAAAATTTAATATTATTTTATTTAAAAAATTAATTATTTTTATTTATATTTTTATTATAAAAAATATTAATATTATAGTAATATATAAACTCTGTTCACTTACTTATGAACAGTAACAGAAATGAAAACATGTTTTCAAAAAAATGAAAACAAGAAATTCTTGTTTCCAACAATTTTGGAAATTCTTGTTTTTGTTTTCGTTTTTTGAAAACGAAAACATGTTACCAAACGCGTTTTCTGTTTCTGTTTCCAGAAAAATTGAAAACAAAAATAGAAAACAGGAAACAAAAACGATGCCAAACGAGGCCTTAGCTTTTGCAGAACATGCTGCAATTCTTTTCCTCTTCTTCAAATTCCTACTCACTGATTTTCTTCTATTTCCGTTGTTCATGGCTTTCATCGGAGAGGCTGCTCTCTCTGCGTTCTTTGAGGCGTTGTTTGGGAAGCTTATCTCTTCCGAGTTCAAGCTTGTAACTGAGGAGGCGGTTCGCAAGGAGATTATGAACTGGGAAACTACACTGAGGGACATCCAGGCGCTGCTTGGTGATGGAGAGGGTAAGCAATTGCAGAGCCAGGTTGTGAAGAATTGGTTGGATGATCTCCGAGACTTGGCTTACGACGTGGATGACATCTTGGACGAGTTTGCGACTGAAGCTCTGGAGCGTAAGTTGATGGAAGGAAGTCAAGCCAGCTCAAGTAAGGCACCAAAATTTACTTGCTGCACTGGTTTACGTCCAAGATCTATCAAGTCTAATTATAAGATGATGTCCAAGATTAAAGATATTACCGAAAGATTGGAAGTTTTAGCAACACGAAAGAATACCTTGTCGCTAATTAGTGAGATCGCTCATGATGTTGGAATGCCCACAACAATCCAAAAAAGGTGGCAGAGTACTTCTTTGGTAAATGAAGCTAATGTACGAGGCAGAGACGAAGACAAGAAGGCGATTCTTGATTTGCTTTTGAGGAACGACGGCACTGATGCTGGAGTTTATTCTGTGATTCCCATCGTCGGCATGGGTGGAATTGGCAAAACAACCCTTGCTCAACTTGTTTACAATGATGACAGCATAAAAGATCGTTTTGATCTTAAAGCATGGGTTTGTGTTTCTGATAAATTTGATCCCATCAGCATAACAAAGACGATTCTCCTGTCACTCTCCGAAGCATGTGTGATGGATGACTTGAATCTGCTTCAAGTCAAATTAAAGGAGAAGCTATCGCGAAAGAAATTCTTGCTTGTTTTGGATGATGTTTGGAGCCACAACTACAATGATTGGTCGGTGCTTCGATCTCCTTTTGATGCAGGTGAACCAGGAAGCAAAATAATTGTGACAACACGTGATTCCAAAGTTTCATCAAATATGACAACTGTTGCAGGCTACTCATTGAAATGCTTATCAGAAGAAGATTCTCTTCGTATGCTTGCTCGTGATGCATTAAAAAGAGAGGATTTTACAGGGTATCCAGAATTGCGAGGGATCGGCTCGGAGATTGTGAAGAAGTGTGCTGGCTTGCCTTTGGCAATTAAAACCATTGGAGGACTACTGCGCACAAGGGTGAATCGTGATGCATGGAGAGCTATCTTAGAGAGTGATATTTGGAATCTACATCAAGAGGAAAATGACGTTATTCCAGCTTTATGGTTGAGTTACTATTATCTTCCTTCACAATTAAAGCAATGTTTTGCTTATTGTTCTCTGATCCCTAAAGATTATGAGTTTAATGAGGAAGAAATAGTTTTATTATGGATGGCTGAAGGTTTTCTCAACGGAGCAAACACTAGAAGGAAAATTGAAGATTTGGGCAGCGAGTGTTTTCAAGAACTGGTATCAAGATCATTCTTTCAAGCATCTAGCGAGAATGAATCTGTGTTTGTAATGCATGACTTGATTAATGATCTAGCCGAGTTCGTTGGAGGAGAAAAATATTTTAGAAAGGAGAGACATGTGGAAAAGAAGAGCCTGAGTCGCATTTGCCATTCCTCTTATATCATGGACGTGTATGAGGAAACCAAAAAGTTTGAGATCCTCTTTGAAGCAAAGTCTCTGCGAACGTTCTTACCTTTTCAGATGGACCGGTGGGGAGAGGACTGCTTTTTAGGTAAAAACGTTCTCTATGATTTATTGTCCAGATTAAAATGTTTGAGGGTGTTGTCTTTGAAAAGGTATCAAATCACTGAAATACCAGATTGCATTGGAAATTTGAGACATTTACGCTATCTAGATTTCTCTTATACTCAGATAGAATGTCTCCCTGATTCAATATGCAAACTTTATAATTTAGAGACTCTTTTATTAAGGTTTTGCTGGAAAATTGAGAAATTACCCTCAAAAATAGGAAATTTGGTCAACCTATGTCATCTAGATATAGCAGATGCAAAATCAATAAAGGAAATGCCAAGTGGAATTGGTAATTTAACAAATCTTCAGGCATTGTCTAATTTTATTGTGGGTCAAGGCGATGCATTGAATATAAGAGAGATGCAGAATTTATCAAATCTCAAAGGTCAGCTTTCTATTTCCGAGTTGCAAAATGTGAATGATGCTCAGTATGCAAGGGAAGCTATGCTATCTAGTAAGCCTGGCCTGAATAATTTAAAGCTGAAGTGGAGTACGGACTTCAATGAAAATTTAAGAAAGAAAGAAGCCGAGAAAGAGGTGTTGGACTTGCTTCGACCTCATGAAGAGCTTGGAGTGCTTGCCATCAAGTGTTACGCTGGAGTAGCATTCTCAAATTGGATAGAAGATCCTTCATTTAAAAATTTGCAATCTTTAAAGTTTGCAGATTGTCGAAATTGCCTGTTATTACCTGCAGTTGGAAAACTACCACATTTAAAGGATCTTTATATCAAAGGAATGAAAAGCGTAACTAGTGTTGACAACGAGTTCTATGGTGAGAATTCGTCAAATGTATTTCCATTCTTAGAGACATTGTGTTTTGAGGATATGCCAGAATGGAAAGAGTGGAAGGCATGTGAAGCAAGAAAATTCCTTCACCTCCGAGATCTCCGTATTATGCGTTGTCCTAATTTGATAGGGTCTTTGCCAGAGTATCTTCCTTCTTTGGAAAAACTTGAGATTCATGATTGCCAAAATTTGGTAGTTTCAAATTTAAATCTTCCAAAGCTATGTGCATTAGAAATTAATGGGTGCAAAAAAGTAGAGGTTGGGAGTTTTGTCGATCTTTGGTCAGCAAATAAAATCAGCCTTTCCAACATTTCAAAATTTGAATGTGAAACAAAGGAAATGATGAAGATAGAGTCGATCAAAGTTGAAGATCTTGAAGTTAGCAGTTGTGAGGAGTTGGTTTCTTATTGGCAAACAGAGTGGCTTACAAATTGTTCGCAGGTTGTTTCTATGGCAGTGACGGAGGAAGATGAAAAAGCAGAGCTTTTGCAATTAGACATCCCCTGCAACGTTGAGCATTTGGAAACAAAATATTGTGAAGCCTTGGAGAAGTCATCTAACATGTCGCACAACTTTACATGTCTTGGGAAGTTAAGGATTGTAAAGTGCCCAAAATTGGTTTCACTTTTAGCGAATAATTTACCCTCAACTCTTAAAAGTTTGAGGATTCAGGAATGTAAGAATTTGCTGTGCTTATTTGAAGATGGGGAGAATATCAATTTCAGCAGCACATCTCTCCTTGAAGATCTTGACATTGGATATTGTAAAGCTCTGAAATCATTATCATCAAGCAGAAAGTTACCCGTGAGGCTTAAAAGTTTGCGCATCAATGAGTGTCCGGAGCTAGAATTTGTAGCACGGGGAGTTGGGGATAATAATTGCCTTGAAAGTTTTTTTATCAGGGATGGTAAAAATATTCAGTATTTACCCCAAGGAATGGACAAGCTTAAAGATCTCTGGCTCTTAAGTTGTGAAAAACTTGAAGCTCTACCCAAGCTCAACTCTCTTCAACTTCGAGTGTTGATTATATACAATTGTCCAAGGGTGACATCCATCCCAGAAGGGGGTTTGCCTACCAACCTAACAAGGCTTAATATCAGTGGATCCAATGTTGTTAAGGCAGTAATGGAGTGGGGATTGCATAGACTCACCTCTCTTGAACAACTCTCCATTTATGGTAAAGATTGTGTAGATGTGGTGTCATCTCCAGAAAGTGGTTTGCCTACCAACTTAACATGGCTCAAGATCTCTGGACTCAATGTTATTAAGGCAGTAATGGAGTCGGGATTGCATAGACTCACCTCTCTTGAAAACCTCGAAATTGATGGTGGGGATTGTAAAGATGTGGTGTCATTTCCAGAAAGGGGTTTGCCCACCAACTTAACAACGCTTAGAATCTATGGAGCCAATGTTACTAAGGCAGTAATGGAGTGGGGATTGCATAGACTCACCTCTCTTGAAGGACTTGTCATTTCTGCTAGCGGTTGTAAAGATGTGGTGTCATTTCCACCAAAGGAGATCAAGCTGCCCCCTTCTCTCAAATCTATTAATATCGCAGACTTCGAAAATCTGAGGAAGCTATCCTCCAAAGGCTTTCGATCTCTTTCCTCTCTTCACACTTTGTGGATACGAAATTGCCCGAAAATTGAATCCCTTCCCAAAAAGGAGTTGCTTCCCTCGCTTTTGGACCTATATATTAGTAACTGCCCAGTGTTGAAGGGAAGGTTCAAAAGGGATAAAGGAAAATATCAGTCCTACATCGCCGACATACCACGTGTTAAAATATAATAAATTCATCTACGAATTATCAAGAGCAAGGTATTTTAACTGATTTTTTTTAATGTTCAGTGAATTAACTTGTACTCAATTTTCAAATTTTTTATCTTTTCATTCTTACTAATAAAACGATATGATAAACCCATTTCGTTATTAGGCAGAAGAATTAGATCATGCATGACTCAAGTATATATATTTTAATCTGGAATTAATTAAATGAGCTGTAAATTTGTAGCTCTGTCGAGATCCACACAATCTGTGAGTCATTTGAGCAAGGACTAAGCAACTTTTCAACTGTGTTGATGGATGTTCGGATGTGGCCATGTCACGTCTTGCGTCTACAAGAGGAGTTATACGGCATTGATATTGGAAGAGGGATTTCCGTCAAAAGGCTTCCAGAATCTGTCTGGAGAAAAAATGTGAATTAATATTATTGAATGTTGCTTAATTACTACTCAAATGGTGTGAAGGTGATAGAAGAGGAAGGGAATCAAGCGAGCTTGGATACCTATGTTTCCTCCTTGCATAACCATCCTATTATTCACTCTTTGTAGGTATGCCATCAAAAACATCTTCACTTTTGACTAGATTGGACAATTCACTTCTGTATCATATAGAGTCTTCTTCATTAAAATAAAAATTTTTTTATATTAAAATTTGTGTCAATACACCAAACACAAATTTTGTTTTTTAGTTTTTGTCATTTATTTATAATTTTTATCAAATTTTAACTCGTACCACTTCGATTCATATCTAGAATTCTCAAATTTGCTTTAACCAGTTAGAGTATATTATATTGCATTGCACATGCAGGAATGAACTTTTAACTCTGGGTGAGTTTCTCTTAAAAGAAATAGACTTTGACGCTAACTCATCACCGACAACTAATCCAACGTCGTCGCCGTCTCAAACGCTCCTCTGGTGTCGGGAAATGGATCTACGGTATCGTTTCTCGAGATTGTTTGGTGGCTTGCCTATAGATTGAAACAGAACACCCGAGAGGGAGAAAACGTGAGTAGTGCGGGTAATTCCAGCACGGACCAGTCTTAATCAAGCTGACGAATGTCATTTGTGGTCTGATTGAGCTGATTTTTGACGGCAAGTAGAGGACTCATAGACGCTGATATTTGATGGTCGAATTTTTCATAGAGTTAGTTTTCAGAATCTGGATTGGAACAACAGCTTTGTTTGGGTGAAATCTCAACCTTTTCCCTCTTTGTTGTTAGTGATTACTTGTTGATTGTTGAAAATGGAGTTGTGTTGTAGAAACTAAAAACTTTGTTTCTGTAAGAATACTCTCTTGACAGTGAAGCTTTTGAGTGGAATCTTTAAGTCTCATGGTTTTTACTTTTCAATTTAAAGAGGTTTTCCACGTAAAAATTGATTCTCTTGTGTTTGCTGTTTGTGGTTGATTTTGGCTGAATTTTACTTGTTGACATTTATTTGTTTGTGCCACTACGATAAGATAGTTGCATACTTGATCAATTGGGTGAGAAGGAGCTTTCAGTTGTGCTTGCTTTCGCTTATTTAAGTAAGGTCGATTTGTGTCCAACATATATCTGAATGAACCTTCTCCTTTGGGGTTGTGAAAAACCAGAAAAGAAAAGCTCCCAGCTTTTCGTTGTGAACAAGGCTTCTCTTATAACTTAACCCTCTTTTAATCTCCCTTTTTCGCTTAGGTATCTTGGCTACTGTTCTTTCATACGAACATTTTGTAAATATTTAATTCAGCCGGCATATAATATTTAATTCTCCTCTATGACAGTAATTAAATTATAAAAATGAAAAAAATTGTTCCTCTTTAAATTCAAATATATAGCATTACATGATACTTATGCTTTTTTTTTCTTTTTTTTTTTGCAAAATATAGATTTTAAAGACTCTTATGATTAACAAATGTAAAAATAAGTTGAACACTATTTTGAGTTCTAAACTTTGGTTAAAATTTCTCTGATTATCATCATTGTTTTCTTCGATGAAGAACTTGCAATGTATTGTATGGCAAGGAGATTTCCAATTAACCAGTCTGACTTTCTACACTTGAATCTGACATAAGAGATGTAAGCTATTTACTTTTATCTTCTTTCTTCCTTCATTTGAGATCACAAGTCATACCAAAGCCGAATTAGGTCTTTAAGTAGGCTTTGGCTATCGCCTATCGGCTTTTATCCCTCGTGATCTCTAGTACTTAAATCGAACACCAAGTTTTGCACAACTTCTGCACCAGAGCTATGAGCCCCTGGGTGCAGGACTGCAGGCAGAACTTGGGAATAGTAATCATACCAGAGCTGTGATTCTATGAACATCATCAATGGACAAACATTGGGATTATTAAGCTTAAGACCTAGCTAACTTGACCCTGAGCAGGAGTAACTTGAATATTTACTAGTAACAAAGAACAAAGAGATGAGAACAGCAATAGCAGGGAAACCGAGAACTGGAATAGATCAAGCTGAACAATGAACAGGAGGTCATAAGGTCAGGTCCAAAAGGTTGATCAGACTACTGTAGGGCTGGATAGTAGATCAACTTACCACTATTTTACTGCTGAAGGACAAGAATCTAGCGAAGGTTGCCCTTTCTCTAGGTCAATATCAAGAATGTTCACAATCATAACCAAAATCGATTAGTACTACCATCAAATTGAAAGAATTTACAAATGACCTTGGTGTTATGTGGTTGGAGAAAACTTTTCTCAGGGCTCATCGTCCTTAATTTCCAACTCTTTTTGAATTCTAGATTCCCTTTTGGACTTCCTTGGGTTATCTATGTGAGAAACCTGCAAAATAATCCTAAAATAAGATGCAGCTGCTATCAAAATGCCCCTTACATGTACAAGCATTACCATGTACTTACCATGTGGGATTTCCACTCAATTTTGTCATGCCCGTCCACATCAGCAGGATGAGGATGATCACGAACATGATAGAATATTCGAATAAGAACAGCAGCATCTAGAGCAGCATACTCAAGCTGAACAAAATTCAAGAATACTTTGAAATGTAAACATTGTCAGAGTGGTAAAACTACGGAACTTGACAGTTCTCTGATAATAGCAAATGGGAAGCATGAATGAACAAGGAACAATCATGGATATAAACCTGATTCCGAGTCAATGGTCTTTGTTCCCAGTTGCTATTCCGTCTTGTTTTATTCAAGCCAGCTCCTAATATTTTCTGAGTAGGAGGACTTGTGAACCATTAATTTGGGGAAAACGAATAATAAAAGGAAACAGAATAATGTTACACAAGGAATTTGGAAGGACAGAAGGCAAAATTCAAACTTCATGGTTAGCTTACCTCTGCAAGACCAGAGAGGCCACCTCGGGGTTCTTTGAACATATTCTGAATGTCCAATAGCATGCTACAGCACTTGAAACACTCTAAAGCTTCATATGATTGAGCTAGTTGCTTTACATCACATTGAAAATTATAACCTACAACATTTGCAGCATGCTTATAGAAGGTAGCTAAGCATTATTAGAATAATCATGCGAAGTTTTGGCTTAAGACAGGCAGCCTTCCCTTTCAAACCAGACAATCAAGAATACAGACATACATAAGAATGTGCCACTCAACAGGGAATTTTTCTATGCATAAAAAATTATATATGCATCTTAACAGCTAGGAGAAATAAAGTGATATTTTTTATTTCTTATGTGTATCTAATAGAGTAGTTTGAAAAGATATGGAGGTTTTAGAATTGGATGAGCAAATGGCCTTGGATAGGAATCTATGGAGAAGGAGAATACATATAGACGATCTAACGTGAATTCAGATATTGGTTCATATAGCCTACCCCAATCTCTTGGGATAAAAGCTTTGATGATGATGATGACGATGATGATGTGTAACTAATAGAATATACACAAATCCTTTTTATAGTATAATTACATAGAAACAAATAATAGGAAGAATCTACAAATTAGGAAACTATAAATCAGGAAAATATAAATCAGGAACAAATCAAACCTATAATTACGGCAGATTTTTCTCCTTTCAACAATGCATATATACCAGGATGGATTTAGAAATATCAGACAAGTTAACTAGAAAAGTGAGATCCATAAATGAATTACACCAGACTGCTGACAGGACTTCCCTCATTTCAAAAAGACAGAGATTCATACCTAGTTTTAGAATTCTTGGAGACCACAAGATGCGAGTTAGGCAGTTGTCTAAAGCATCAGGCACATCCTTGGATAACTTTATCAAGTCAAAGATGAAAACCATCTTATCTGAAGCTATTTGCATGATAGAAACCTGAAATATAGAAAATGCAGTTTTATTGTCTAAGGACAATTTGATCAGTCATAAATCATACTGGATAGACAAAAATTTCCAAAAAGTTCAGTCACTGACAGTTCACCGATGAAAACTTAAACAAGATTGTCATTAATTCCATAATGAACTAAATTAGAAAATAGAGTATTAACAGTCATTTCAACTTTGTTTTTCCTAAGCACAAATGTTTCAAGGATTTTGCATACATCAATCAAAAGAGATCACTCAACTACAGGAAATGGAAGAAGATGATACCATGCTTACCTTGTTTGGTTTGCTACCTTTTACATAATTGGGTTTCCATTCACAGTCAACGCCCACAACTTTGGATCCCTCAATGTGGCATGTTGCCTTATTGAGACCATGAAGTTCGTCAACCCAAATTATGTCTTCTACTTCCAATTCATTGAGATTTAAAAAGTGACATTGCAGAAAACTAGCTTCAAGTCCTGAACAAAAACATAACTAGCAGCATGAGAGTCTGCCTTTAGCCAAATAATCAAATAAGTCTAAAAAATCTACTTACATCTACAAGCACTGCACCAAAGAAGCACGCCAAAAAAGCACTAATACATGGTATTACTGGTTTTTAACAGTATCAAAAGATAATCAATATAAATGTTAAACAATGTAAAGTATCACCCTGAACACAGTAAGAAGGTATACAAATTTGAGAACTCTACATGCTTTTATCATATAGTTCTTGACTGTAGCTTCCCATATGATCCAATGCACATCACTATATCTGAAAACAGGACTGTCAATAAATGAATATACCTTTTGCTTTCAGAAAACCTTCAAGGGAGTAACGTTTACACAGTTCATCAACCTTCTCCGAGTAACCAGCTTCCATGGCCAGATAAACCTAACAACCAGAAAGTCAATATTTTAACATCCATAGGAAGTAGTCAAAATCTACAAGCTATAGAAACATACTAACAGATAAGAAATTAGACAAACAATATGAGTTGGCAAAAACTCCAAAGCTCCATCACAAATTAGAAAGACTTGCTTGTGAAAATGATATCATCCATGTAAACATATACTTACCAAATACTCAACTAATCGTTTATCACCATTTGTCTTTGCCTCTGCAACATCCCAGCATGCTTTTTCTGCTAACTTTTTTAATGCACTACAATATGGTAAAATAGTAGTATAATATTACTGTTTTTAGTACCTCTACTCCCAGCCTTTTTCTGGGGTCAGAGATAGGCAGAGGCATATTGCCAATATGGGGAAATGTATTTTGAGGTACCTTTCTTTGTATTTGTGATGCATATCTGGGAATTCTTGCTGGAGATTGTTCTTCTTTACAATTAAATAAGCATCCTTTAGCATGTTCCTGTCAGCATACTCCTGAGCGAGTATGGATACCATTGGCTTCCCCATAAACATTGCCCACTTCTCTGCTGCTCTGAATTGTTTGTTTTCCACCATTTTGACAAGAAAAGATTGCCCAGATTGACGGATAGAGAAATGTTCCAACAGATTCACTGCTGTCATATATGACTGTAATTCAATCAATCCAACTATGTACTGCTCAACGAATGTCTTTGCACTGTCAAACCTACAGTTGTTCTGAGCTTTTAACTGTGATACAACTTTCTCAATATCTGTCAACCTGACATCAAAAACTTCAAGTATCTTCACAGCAATCCTCTCATCATGGTCAATAGAACCCTCAACAATATAGAGAAATAACCGCACAGCTAGACTTTTTGCTTCCAAAGAGTCTCCAGTGGTGGCTGCTGTCTTTAGAAAACGATGAAGAGCAGATAGAATCAAATGACTGAAACCTTCACAATAAGTCCCAAATATGGGCAGGATATAGAGACAATAAGCAACAAAAGTAGCTGGTCCAGGTTGGGGAGAATTACATAGAGCTCGGTGGACTTGTTGTTGAAGAGCTCGGAACTTTTTAGTTGCCTTCATGTTTCCTGTCAAATCATTCATAGAGAGTCAGAACGAACAAGAAAAAGGCAGGGAAATTTACTACAAATTAACTTCTTCTTGCAGCAAAGTAAACATAGGAGGGAAACCTTTTCCAAGTGAACAGCAAGATTAGCAATGAAAGGAAGCAAAACCTTACCATGAGAATAACATTCTTTAAGAAGGTATAAGAATACAACAGGAGTAACATCGGTCAAATTAGTAAAAGCATGCGCACAAATTGTTTTCCTTTCACAATCTTTCTCCTGCTTGACCTGCAGTTTTATAGCTTTTTCCTCAAACCCCATTTCAGAAAGGTACAGCCAACGATATTGAACTGCAGATCCAAACACAAAAAAAAAAAAAAAAAAAAGAGAGAGATTAGCTTGAACTCTGCATATCATCGTCATATGTTGTATTTAAGGTATCATTCTGCATTATTAGCTTTTTATCGGCCAAATTCATAACAGCAACCGTAACCATACAACTTGATGAATGATTAGTTTTAAAGATCAACCTCCCTATGCAAAAGGGAAACAAACAACAACTCAAGCAAGTGTTTCAATGCCAAGTTTATTCCTTTTCAATTTTTTTTTTATTTTCCCTCCATTTTCTCAACAACCAAATACAAAAGTAGAAAACCAGATATTCTATGAAAAGAAAATTTGAACAAGCTTTGGCGTGCTCATACAAACAAATAAAAACAATTGACGGTTAATTTGACACTTCGAAAGACAAATCATAAGTAAAATGCAGAAAATATTAAAACAAATTACTCATCAAGAACTTAAGCAAAATAAATCAAAGTCAACAGTTTTGGAAGTTATTGAAACTCCGTTTGGTCGCAGAGAAAATGCATGGCAATGAAAGAATTCAAAAAGCTGAAAAATCTCAAATACTTCGGTATTAGACTATTAGGAACCTGAAAACTGAAGCAAATTCGACAAAAACAACTGCAAAAATAAGAATAAGAAATTTCTTCTTCTGTTTTCCTTCGTTTTCCCGCGAAACAAACATTCCTCTCTTTAGAAGAAAAAACAATTTTGATAGCTTAATCTAACAGTAAAGAACAAAAGAAATGACAATGGAGAAAGAGAAACTCACCAATTTTTTTTTTTTGGATTTTTGAAATTTCTGTATCTTTCACTTTCGCTTATCTACAAAAACTGAATACAGGCTGTGGCTGGTGAGTGTATTTATATTTATAATATAATATATTGCCAATAATTTACTTAAAATTTAGAGAGCTTGAAAAATAAAATTAAAAATATACATATATATAAATGTAAAGCAAAAAAGCCTCTCACCAAAAAAAAAAAAAGCAAAAACGCCCAAAATGGCCCACTGGATCTTCCCCACTGCCGTATTTTGTCTTACATTCGTACTTCTTGCGGAAAAAAGGAAAAAAACCGTTCTTTTCACGGTTAAAAGTCAAAAGATTTTTTTAATTATTTTACAATGATTTATTTTTTACATTCTAAAAAATAAAAAGAGTAAACCTGACTTTATTCATTTTTTTTTGACAGGAAGTTGAATTTATTCTTTAAATTAAAAGCAAGTAATAATGATGAATCTATTTCAATTTTTAAATGTATTTTATTAAAAACGTTTTAAAAAAATATTTATAGTAATATTGATTAATGAGTGCTTATAAAAATTATTAAAGATAATTAATTTTGTTAGGTTCATGTATAATTAATAAAAATTATTAAAGACAATAGAACTTCATTTACCATTAAAATAAGATAGATGTGATATTGAAGCAAACCCAAAATAAAAATATAAAAATAAATCTAAAAATACAAGATTTTTAATTCATTATTCTCAAAGCTGTCTTTCCTCTTTTCTCAATTTTTTCTCATTTAAAAATATTAATTTTTTTTAATCTCTTTTTTTTTTCTTAAAAAAAATAACTTCAAAAGTTTTTTTTTTTTTGAAAATAATTAACTTCAAAAGTTGAATACATCTCAAAATCTAAACTTGACAAACATATAACACATCTCAAAATCCAAACTCCGAAACTCTTTATCCCAAAATCCAAACTTTGATACCCCTTAATAAGACACTAGACTACTCGCTAAGGATAAAAAAAAACCCTCAACTAACCCCTCAACATCAACAAATCCAATAATTTTTATATTTATTATTTTAATTTTATTAAATTTAAAAAAAATACATTAATTACAAGTTTAGTTTTTATAATAACATTTGTATATCAAATACAATAATTGAACAAAAAAATTTTTTATATTTGTTTTTTTATTTCATGAATTCGAGGCTGACATTTAATCAAAAGCCATCAACATTGAAGCCTAACAAGCAAGAATTCTTTCTGTGCTTGTTGCAGCAAAAGAGAAGTTGGCTCTGAAGCAGTTTACCTTCAAGCCCGGATCAGCAGATGTTTTGCACTTGGATTAATGCTCTTAACTCTTGAGCAATTGCTGAGACCAATCTAGTTCTGCTGTTGTAGTCATCTTGAGGTTTTCCCTGAAATGGTAGCTGCTGAGCATCTGTCTTCACCTCACATTCGCCGGAACTGTCACAGGCAGAGAGGAGGAGGTTTTGCTTGGTGGTTGACCGTCTGTTTTCATTGGTGGGTGACTATCTGAAAAATTAATTGGTTAATCGAAAATAATTTTCTAATCAATGAAAAATTATGTCATTTTTTTGGAAAATTATCTTAGGTTTTCTAAAAAAGAAAGATATTTTTTGAAAAATAATTATTTGTGTAAGATTATTTACTAAGTTAATATGTATAATTTTACACAAGTTAGAACTTAAATATGATCTTTTAAACTTTGATTTAATTTAACCTTACATAACATATTATTATATTAATAATTATTTTATTTAATTAGATTAAAAATTTTAAGTATTAAAATAGTAACATTAATCTTTGAATATTTTAAGTTCAAATATTTTATTTTGTATATTATTAAACTTAAATATTTTTAATATTTAAATAATAAACAGTATTATATTATTATATTTGTAATAAATAAATACTAATTTAATACATAAATATATTTATTCTTTTAATAATTTATTAGTATATTAGTTTAAGATATAATGTTTTATATTTTATTTACAAAAATTTTATATTAAATATAAATAAATAATACTTTTCTAATGATTTTAATAATAAATACTTTGTGTATAAAATATAATTAAGTTAATAGTCTGAACAAAAATAAATATTAATAAATTATTAGTAATATATATTTAAATAGTAATATTACTTCAAATTTTTAAAAATATTAATATAAGTAACAATAAATAGTTTTCTTTTAAAAATTTAATAATATAATATTTTAATATCAAATATATTATTTTCAAAATATATAATAATAATTTTTTAATATTAGGAAATTAATTAATAAATAATAAATAATTTTCAACATTTTATTAGTTTCATTAATATCATTAGAAAAAATAGATTTTTCAAAAAAAATCAAACAGCAAAAAAATACTTTCATTGGCTTATCCAAACAACAAAATTTTTTTATTTTCTAAAAAATATAAATATTTTTCAAAAATAGTTTTTCAAAAATCATTTTAAATCAACCAACGGAAGTTTTAATTTGAAAACGTTGCTTTGAAATCATGAAGTCCGGTCCACACGGGTTTCTGACTCTCGTTTTTTTTTTCTCTCTTAAAGCTTTTTGAGTTTGGATTAGGGTTATTTATTTCTACGCAAATACGAGTCCTTTCTTCCGTAATTTTCAAATCTCTGGCATTTTTAAAACAAACTAATCCCTTCACTCTCCAGCTTTTGCTAAATATACTTCAATTCTTCGTGCCTTTCATCGGAGAGGCGTTGTTTGTCAAGCTTGGCTCTTAGCTTGAACACCAAGAGTTTTACGCATTAGAATTGATAATTTATGTATAAAAATTATGTCTTGTAATATAAAATTTTGTTTATATAATTTTTAACACAAAAATTGTGTCAAAATATTAAACACAAAAACAGTTTTTAACTTTTATTATATTTATATATAAATTTTATCAAATTTTAATTCGTATTATTTTTGTATTATGTCAAACAAAAAAATTTAGTATCAATATTTGCAATGACACGTCAACACAAAATTATATTTAAATTTTTATCATATTTATATATAAATTTCATCAAATTTTAATCTATATTATTTTTGTATATTTTATTTATGTTGTATTACCACATCATATATAAGATTATTAAATCTAAATTGAATCAAGCACCAAGAGTTTCACAACAAAAGAGAAGATATAAACACAATTTTTTTTTAATATTTAGATTAAAAAATTAAATTTAATCATTAAAAATTTTAAATAATATTTATTTAAAAATTTTAAAAAATTATTATTCAATACATTAATTATTAATGTATTTTTAAATTTTATTGTCAAAATAAAAAAATAATGATCTATGTATTATCATTTTAATTATTTTTATAAAATGTAAAAATGTCGCTTCGAAATGGTGGGTCAAGAGAAGACAAATAATAAATAAATGAATACAATGATATTATTTACACTCATATTCAAGTCCTCTCTTTTATAATTTTAAAATCTCTATCGCATTTGCACACTGCCCAACAAACCGCGTGGACCCATCCATTTTTTAAAACAAGAGTTGTAATGTTCTAATCCCTTCAGCTTTTGCAAAACATATTGCAATTCTATTCCTCTCCTTCAAAATCTTATTCTTTGACTTTCTATCTACTTCCGTTGTTCATGGCTTTCATTGGAGAGGCTGCTCTGTCTGCGTTCTTTGAGGCGTTGTTTGGGAAGCTTACCTCTTCCGAGTTCAAGCTTGTTACTGAGGGGGCGGTTCGCAAGGAGATTATGAACTGGGAAACTACACTGAGGGACATCCAGGCGGTGCTTGCTGATGCAGAGGGGAAGCAATTGCAAAGCCAGGCTGTGAAGAATTGGTTGGCTGATCTCCAAGACTTGGCTTACGACGTGGATGACATCTTGGACGAGTTTGTGACTGAAGCTCTGGAGCGTAAGTTGATGAAAGAAAGTCAAACCAGCTCAAGTAAGGCACCAAAATTAGCTAGCTGCACTGGTTTAGATCCAAGTTCTATCATGTTTAAGTATAAGATGATTTCCAAGATTAAAGATATTACCAGAAGATTGGAAGCTTTAGCAACAAGAAAGAATGCCTTGCCTCTAATTAGGGAGATCACTCATGATGTTGGAATGCCCATAACAATCCCAAGAAGGCAGCAGAGTACTTCTCTGGTAAATGAAGCTAATGTACGCGGCAGAGACGAGGACAAGAAGGCGATTCTTGATTTGCTTTTCAAGAACGATGGCAGTGATGCTGGAGTTTATTCTGTGATTCCTATTGTTGGCATGGGTGGAATTGGCAAAACGACCCTTTCTCAACTTGTTTACAATGATGACAGCATAAAAGATCATTTTGATCTTAGAGCATGGGTTTGTGTTTCTGATAAATTTGATCCCGTCAGCATAACAAAGACAATTCTCCTGTCACTCTCCGAAGCATGTGAGATGAATGACTTGAATTTGCTTCAAGTCAAACTAAAGGAAAAGCTATCGAGAAAGAAATTCTTGCTTGTTTTAGATGATGTTTGGAGCCACAGCTACAATGATTGGTCGGTGCTTCGACCTCCTTTTGATGCAGGTGAACCGGGAAGCAGAATAATTGTGACAACACGTGATTCCAAAGTGTCATCAAATATGACAACTGCTGCAGGCTACTTATTGAAATGCTTATCAGAAGAAGATTCTCTCCGTATGCTTGTTCGTGACGCATTAGAAACAGAGGATTTTACAGGGAGTCCAGATTTGAAAGAGATCGGCTTGGAGATTGTGAAGAAGTGTGATGGCCTGCCTTTGGCAATTAAAACCATTGGAGGACTACTACGCACAACGGTGAATCGTGATGTATGGAAAGGTATATTAGAGAGTGCTATCTGGAATCTACCTCAAGAGGGAAATGACGTTATTCCAGCTCTATGGTTGAGTTACTATTATCTTCCTTCACAATTAAAGCAATGTTTTGCTTATTGCTCTCTGATCCCTAAAGATTATGAGTTTAATGAGAAAGAATTAGTTCTGTTGTGGATGGCAGAAGGTTTTCTCAATGAAGCAAACACTAGAAGGAAAATTGAAGACTTGGGCAGCGAGTATTTTCGAGAGCTGGTATCAAGATCATTCTTTCAAGCATCCAGCGAGAATGAATCTATGTTTGTAATGCATGACCTGATTAATGATCTAGCTCAGTTTGTTGGAGGAGAAAAATATTTTAGAAGGGAGAGACATGTGGAAAAGAAGAGTCTGAGTCACATTCGCCACTCCTCTTATATCATGGGCGTGTATGAGCAAATCAAAAAGTTTGAGATCTTTTTTGAAGTGAAGTCTTTGCGGACGTTCTTACCCTTTGAGATAAAGCAATGGAGCGGGTACTACTTGTTAAACAAGAACGTTCTCTATGATTTATTGTCGAGATTGAAATGCTTGAGGGTTTTCTCTTTGAAAAGGTACAAGATCACTGAAATACCAGATTCCATTGAAAATTTGAGGCATTTACGCTATCTAGATTTCTCTTATACTCAAATAAAATGTCTCCCTGATTCAGTATGCAAACTTTATAATTTAGAGACTCTATTATTAAGGTTTTGCAAGGAACTTGAGAAGTTACCCTCGAAAATAGGAATTTTAGACAACCTATGTCATCTAGATATATCCGGTGCAAAATCAATGAAGGAAATGCCAAGTGGAATTGGTAATTTAACAAATCTTCAAGCATTGTCTAATTTTATTGTGGGCCAAGGTGATGCATTGAATATAAGAGAGATGCAGAATTTATTAAATCTCAAAGGTCAGCTTTCTATTTCTGAGTTGCAGAATGTGAATGATTCTCGATATGCATGGGAAGCTATGCTATCTAGTAAGCCTGATCTCAATATTTTAGAGCTGGAGTGGAGTACGGACTTCAATGAAACTTTAAGACAGACTGAAGTCGTGAAAGAGGTGTTGGACTTGCTTCGACCTCATGAAGAGCTTAAAGCACTTGCCATCAAGTGTTACCCTGGATTAGCATTCCCAAATTGGATAGAAGATCCTTCATTTAAAAGTTTACGATCTTTAAAGTTTACAGATTGTCGAAATTGCTTGGTATTACCTGCAGTTGGAAAACTACCACTTTTAAAGGATCTTTATATCAAAGGAATGAAAAGCGTAACTAGAGTTCGCAATGAGTTCTATGGAGAGAATTGGCCAATTGTATTTCCATCCTTAGAGACATTGCATTTTGAAGATATGCTAGAATGGGAAGAGTGGAAGGCATGTGAAGCAAGAAAATTTCATTGCCTTCGAGATCTCCGCATTGTGGGTTGTCCAAATTTGATAAAGTCTTTGCCAGAAAACCTTCCTTCTTTGGAAAAACTTGAGATTTGTGATTGCCAAAAATTGGTAGTTTCAATTTCAAATCTTCCAATGCTCTGTGCATTAAAAATTCAAAGGTGCAAAAAAGTAGTGATTGGGAGTTTTGTCGATCTTTGGTCGGTAAAGAAAATCACCCTTTCTTACATTTCAAGTTTTGCATGTGTAAGAATGGAAATGATGAAGTTAGAGTCGATCAAAGTTGAAGATCTCGAAGTTAGAGGTTGTGAGGAGTTGGTTTCTTTGTGGCAAGCGGAGTGGGGTTGGTTGGTTTCTTTGAAATCTCTTCGTAATTTAATGCTTATAAATTGTCCACAAGTTGTTTCTATGGCAGTGATGGGGAAAAAGTTAAAGAAGTTATCTGGAACCTCGCAAAACTTCACGTGTCTTGAAAAGTTAGAGATTGTAAAGTGCCCAAAATTGGTTTCACTTTTGGCGGATAACTTGCCTTCAACTCTTAAAAGTTTGGTGATCACGAAATGTGAGAATTTGTTATGCTTATTGGAAGATGGAGAGAATATCAATTTCAGCAGGACATCTCTCATTGAAGATCTTGAAATTAGTGGATGTGAAGCTCTGAAATCATTATCATCAAGCAGTAAGTTACCCATGGGGCTTAAGATGTTGAATATCAGAAAGTGTCCAAAGCTAGAATTTGTAGCACAGGAAATTGGAAATAATAATTGTCTTAAATGTATTTTTATTGAGTCTTGTAAAAATATTCAGTATTTAACCCAAGGAATGGACAAGCTTGAATTTCTCTCTCTCTTAGGGTGTGAAAAACTTGAAGCTCTGCCCAAGCTCAACTCTCTTCTACTTCGAGAGTTGGTCATATCGCATTGTCGAAGGGTGACATCCATCCCAGAAGGGGGTTTGCCTACGAACCTAGCAAAGCTTAGCATTAATGGATCCAATATTGTCAAGGCAGTAATGGAGTGGGGATTGCATAGACTCACCTCTCTTATAGATCTCAACATTGATGGTAGTGATTGTATATATGTGGTGTCATTTCCAGAAAGGGGTTTGCCTACGAACGTAGCAAAGCTTAGCATTAATGGACCCAACATTGTTAAGGCAGTAATGGAGTGGGGATTGCATAGACTCACCTCTCTTAAAAATCTCGTCATTGATGGTAGTGATTGTATACATGTGATATCATTTCCACAAAAGGATATCAAGCTGCCCCC
The DNA here is from genome assembly GCA_031772115.1 of Heritiera littoralis. Taxonomy (NCBI): domain Eukaryota; kingdom Viridiplantae; phylum Streptophyta; class Magnoliopsida; order Malvales; family Malvaceae; genus Heritiera; species Heritiera littoralis. The sequence goes on along the minus strand of JAPDPK010000020.1, from coordinate 7,273,194 downwards.
TTCTCTCAACTATATTACTATCTCGAAGTTCAAAAATCTAAGGAAGCTATCCCCCAAAGGCTTTCAACACCTTTCCTCTCTTCAATCTCTGAATATAATCAATTGCCCGGAACTCAAATCCCTTCCCAAAAAGGAATTGCTTCCCTCGCTTTTGGAACTATTTATTCGTGAGTGCCCACTGTTGGAGAAAAGGTGCAAAAGGGATAAAGGAAAATATCAGTCCTACATCGCCGACATACCAAGGGTTCAAATATCTTAAATTCATCTACGAATGATCAAGAGCACTGGACGAATCGAGCCACAGGTATTTTAACTGATTTTTTTTTTTATGTTCAGTGAATTCACTTGCATTTAATTTTCAAATGTTTTCAACTTTAAATTTCTCACTAATAAATCGATATGATAAACCCATTTCATTGTCAAGCGGAAGAAATAGATGATGCATGATTCAAGTATATATTTTAATCTGGAATTAATTAAATGAGCTGTAAATATGCAGCTTTTGTCAAGATCTACACAATCTGTGAGTCGTTTGAGCAAGTACTAAACAACTTTTCAGCTGTGTTGACGGATGTTTGGATGTGGCCATGTCATGTCTTGTTTCTACGAGAGAAGATATACAGTATTGATGTTGGAAGAGGGATTTCTGTCCTAAGGCTTTCAGAATCTGTCTGAAGAAAAAAATGTGAATTCTCAAACCTTAATCTTTGCATCTCTTCATTTTTGTATATTAATATAATTGAATGTTGCTTAATAACTGCTCAAATAGTGCGTACGTGATAGAAGAGGAAGGGAATTAAGAGAGCTTGGGTACCTATGTTTCCTCCTTGCATGACCATCCTCTTATTCACTCTCTGCAGGTATGCCTCAAAAACATCTTCTCTATGATTATTACTATTATTATTTTCACTTTTGACTAGACCGGACAATTCACTTTTGTTTCGTATAAAATTGTATTCGTTCTATGTTAAACATAAAAATTTTATATTAAAATTTGTATCAACACACTAAATAGAAAATCTATTTTTTTAGTTTTTATCATATTTATATATAATTTTTATCAAATTTTAACTCGTATCACTTTGTGCTGTATCTAAAATTTGCAAATTTTGCACATCCAGGAATGAACTTTGACATTGGGTGAGTTTCTCTTAAAGAAATGAACTTTGACTTCATCGACAACGAATCCAACATCGTCCTCATCTCAAACGCTCTTCTAGTGTTGGGAAATGGATATACGGCATCGTTTCTCGGGAATTTTCGGTGGCTTGGCTATAGATTTAAACAAACACGCGAGAGGGAGAAAAGTGAGTAGTGCAGGAAATTCCAGCACAGACCAGTCTTCGTCAAGCTGATGAAAGTCATCCGTGGTCAGATTGAGCTGATTTTTTGACAGCAAGTAGAGAACTCATAGACGCTGATATTGGATGGTTGAATTTTTCATAGAGTTTTTCGGAATCTGGATTGAAACAACAGCTTTGTTTGGGTGAAATCTCAACTTTTTCTCTCTTTGTTGTTAGTGATTACTTGTTGATTGATGAAAATGGAGTTGTGTTGTAGAAGCCAAAAACTTTGTTTTTGTAAGAACACTCTTTAACAGTGAAGTTTTTGAGTGGACTCTTAAGTCCCGTGGTTTTTTCTCTTCGATTTGAAGAGGTTTTCCACGTAAAAATTGATCCTCTTGCTGTTTGTGGTTGATTTTGGCTTAATTTTACTTGTTGAAAATTATTTGTTTGTGCCACTATGATAAGATAGTTGCATACTTGATCAATTGGGTGAGAAAGATAGTTGCATACTTGATCAATTGGGTGAGAAAGAGCTTTCGGTTGTGCTTGCTTTTGCTAATTTAAGTAAGCTCTATTTCTGTCCAACATATATCTGATTGAACCTTCTCCTTTGTGGCTGTGAAAAACTTGAAAAGAAAAGCTCCCAGCTTTTCACTGTGAATAAGGCTTTCTTGGGCATTTTACGGCTCCTTATTGCTTCTGTTATAACTTAACCCTCTTTTTAATCTCTCTTTTCCACTTAGGTATCTTGGATACTGTTCTTTCATAAGAACATATTGTAAACTGAAGAATTGTTGTGTAAATATTTAATTCAGACAATTTTCTTACATGGATCGCGTATTTCAGCCGGCATATAATATTTAATTCTCCTCTATAATGGTATTAAAATTATAAAAAATAGAGAAATTCTTCCTCTTTAAATTCATATGTATACCAGTACATGGATACTTGTGCTTTTCTTTTCTTTTCTTTTCTTTTTGCAAAATATAGATTTTAAAGACTCTTATGATTAACAAATGTAAAAATAAGTTGAACACTATTTTGAGTTCTAAATTTTGGTTAAAATTTCTCTGTTAAAATTTCCAGAGAACTGACACAACTAATAAATTAAACAAAATTTTGAACCCACCATATCAACTATCACTCAGTGGTACGGAAAAACTTATTTACGTAAAATCTTAAAGTGTTATTTTTACTTTAAAATTCCACTAAACTGATTGATGAAAGCAGAAAGCCTTGTGATTATATCGAACCTAAGAAAATTTTCCTTATGAATCAATTACCAGACAAAACCCTTTTTCCATGATGCAGTGCCTAGTGTGCTACAATCAAACAACTGGAAATGTGCACTGCCTAGTTTTTAAAATTGATTATAGACACTGTAGAGATACACTGGAGATCTTATCTAGACTCACGACATCTGGTTTGTCGATTCCGATCCCAAAAGCGATAATTGCACATACAATCTGGACCTCTCCATCATACCATTTCTTCCGAACAGTTACTCTTTGTTGAGCTGCCAAACCAGCATGGTAATACACTGTTCTACTCTTGCATTTCTCATTCAGAAAATTTGAAACCTCAGCACATTCATTTTTTGAAAGGCAGTATACAATTCCACACTGATTCTTAAAACGATTTTCACGAAGCTGGACCAAGTTGCTTTAATGAATCCTTTGCCTTCCCAATCACTTCATCCTTCAAGTTGGGTCTACCAAAGCTTGTCTTGAGGACTAGAGCATGGGGAATTCTCAAAGCTTTTAGAACATCCTGCAAAGCACCAATTGAGACAGAAAAAAGAAAAGACATTGTTTATTCAGCAATGAAAAAAATGAAGAAAGTCCAACTTAAGTCTTATTACATCACGAACCGAGTGGGTGGCCGTGGCAGTCAATGCCATCACTGGAACATTGGGAAAATGCTGCTTTAGACATCCCAGTCCTGTCTAGTCTGGACAAAAATCATGTCCCCACTGGCTTAAAAAATTTAAAGAGCAAGAATTTTCTTGTCATAATCAATTAATACAACAAAATGCATAGTTTAATCATTGATGTTCGTTCCAGAGTCAAAAATATTTATCTCTTTGGGATATGGTTGGCAGAAACAATGAGGTTTCTTTACTTAATGATATGAAACACTAATAAAATTGTGTGGCTTATACACCTCAATGCCTACATAATTTGTTTGAGAGGTGGTCTTTTACACAAAAATAGAGAGTTAGGCTTATACAAACATCAGTGGTCAAAAACATGGCTCCTACGCAATTCTTTCATCTTAGCTAGGACCTTGTTCAATGTCATCAATGCCTTGGTGTCAAGTTACAAAAAAATATACAAATGCAGTCAGATAAAAGCACTACGTAGTCAGCTCAGAGAATAGAATTATAATTGGCAATATAAAAAGACACCTACATATAATTTTCTTTTGAGTTAGGTTACTACGAGATATTCACTCTTGCAGTTCACAGGGCTCTGCCTTTCCTATGACCACAATAGTAAACCCAGTTTTGTATTATCAAATCTCCTTAGGATTTGCATCAACTTTTAGTTATTTGGACCATGCAGAAGGAGCAAGATTGATGCACATAGAAACCACACTTCAACAATCACTGAGTTGAGTAGAGTTGAATTGTGAAATAGTTTTACAAGACAAAACATAAGACCTTGAACAGGAGTTAACAAGTTTATGTACCAGTTAGTAGCATATCAAACGTGAAGGAATAATGCTGCTTAAATACCAAATATTATGAGTATAAAAATCATACATGCCCATCAAAACCATTAATAATGACCCACAACATATACCAAGAAAATGGGCATACCTAATGCAATGTGCTTCATCAACAACAAAACCTGCCAATTGTCCCTACATGAGAACAGAAATTACATTAGCAGCTGAAAGTTTCAAAGCATAATGTGCTTCAAATACTTTTAGTAAGAAGGTAAAGCTCACCTTTCTATGCAAACATTTTAATACCTCAAGAAATGATGGATTTCCAGCAACCCTTTCTGGAGTCACATGTAAAAGCTTGCATGATGGGTTATCTTTGCTAAAAGCATGAAAATAAAACATAAATAGGAAAGAAAATAGATAGACCAAAATATTTGACTATGATTACTGTATCTAAAAGTTCAAAAAAATGATCTTTCTCTGCCAAAATAACTTACCCCTTAATTCATACATGACAACTGCTGCTTGGGAAGCAGTTTGCTGAGAATTAAAAAATGTAACTGGTATTTAAAACTTAAGGTTCAGTGTAATTCTTTGATCCTGAATTAAAGATAGTAAAGGAGAGATAACCACCGTAACACCGGGTTTCAAAGTTGCTGGAAGCTGAGCAAAGATAAGATATTTACATCACAATGCTATAAATTAAGAACACAACAAGTAAACTAGCCAAGACAAATCAAAAAGTAATAGAAATAAAAAGAACAAAGGAGGTCTTCCGCATCCAAGTTTACATCATTCCATGCTCAGTTTGCACTGAAAGATTTAAGAATCAAAATAAGTTCAATACTCAATTTCAACTGTAAAATCCAGATCTTTTCTATGTCCAGTTCTGAATTTTAGGCAAAATTAGCACAATCTAGTTGCCAGATATTGTCAGTAGAGTATGACCTGATAACAAAGACTTTTACCACCCACGGTAGGCATGAGAATGAAGCAATCTCGCTTTGCCAGAGATGCTTTACAAGCCTGATGCTGCAACGGTCGAAATGATTTGTTACCAGAGATAACTGCATTCGCTAATTCAAAATCATCCAAAGCCTGTAATTATTCATAACTCAGAGTCCTATGTTCACCCATTGAGATGCTGAAGAACTGCTTTTGACCAGAAATTGTTGAAACTGAACCTTGAGTTACACTACTCTTAGAAACCTTCGAAGTCAAACAAACTAATTCAGTATCTTTAAGTTTCTTAACTCTTAATAAGCAATAAATGACTGTTATTCTACAAAGCTATAAGCAAACCTCCAAAACTAAGTTGTAATGAAAATCTCTTACCACACGACTGCTTCGATCCTGACGAGAAGAGAGGGCCGAAAAATCACCCTTTTTCTTCAAAACCGATAATTCCAAGTCCTCATCATCACTGGAAGAATCCGACTCCATCAAATTTGTTTGCCTTTTTTGTTCAGGCGAATCATCTATGATGTTGATGTAGTTTCTCACATTGGTATTACTCTTATTTTTACAATTGCAAAGGGCATTTTTGTCAAACATATTGTTCAAAGCTCCACAAGCTTCTGATTCCATAGCCTGTAAATCATCATCCCAATCCTCACTGTCCTCCATCGTTTCAGCCAACGCCGCCACAAAATCATCGCCGCAATGCTCCACGGTAATAAAATCTTGGCCATCATCGCCTTCACAAATTCAATCAATTTTAAATCGTGGACCCTACATCTACTCTTTTTTCAATTTGATCCATAATTTTATTTAGCAGTTTATTTATGATAACATCACATAATTTTTGTCGATTTTTTCGAAGAATCAATTTTTCCACATTACAAAAAATCCACGAAAAAAATAAAAAATTTCGAAAACCAGTTTAAAAATTAAACCACAAAAAAAAAAAGCAAAAAATGAAGAGAGATAGTGAGAAGTACCGTAGAGAGAGATCAGACGATCTAAACTCTTCCTTGCTGCTTGCTCATTGAAGCCGAACTCTAGAGCCAAGCTCATCAACCGAGCCTTCTCCAGCTCGAAATTGCGACCGTCCATTTCTGGTTTGACGACCGATGAATTTTGCAAGATTTGAACGTTTTTTTTTTTTTCAAGAAGAAGAAGCTGATGATGATGATGATGAAACTGAAATCTCCCGCGCTAGAATATCCTGCGCCTGATCCGTTGGGATTATATGTCGACATCGATGGACATTAAAACGGCGTCGCTCTTCTTTGTAAGATACTATGACTATCATTCCTTTATAAACTCATTTTGTTAAAATGGTTTTATTAGAAAGATTTATTTAGTGGAATCCTTGAATTTTATTAACAAAATTAATCAGATGACATATATCTCTAAAAATATATAAAAAAATAAAAATACTAATTAAAAACAATACATGCAACAATCCCTTAATTTCAGCTATGAAATTAAATTTTTTTACCGATGTTGTATAAAAAGCAAACTCTTTAATTAATAAGACCATAATATTAATAATGTTAAAATAGTTAAAGAAGAGAAATTCTCTCTCTTTAAATTCAGACATATAGCATTACATCGATACTTATACTTTTTTTTCCTTTTTTTTTTCCGCAAAATTTAGACTTTTAAGACAGACTTATTAGTAACAAATGTAAAAATAAGTTTAGAACTTTATTATGACTTCTACATTTTGGTTAAATTTTACAATCAAGAGCTCTAAAGTCTCCTAAATTTAAATCTAAAATCATATCATTAGTTCACTCCAACATTCAAGATAAAACTCACCAATTTTTTATTTATATCTTTGTATTTGAAAAGAAAAATCAAATTATCATTAAACAAAATGCATGCATGCATAAGTAACTTTTGTACCTTGAAATTAAAATGGACCGTGAAGTTAAATTAAAGCACAAATAGTTATTATTCCAAAACCAAATCTCCATTGCTCCATCTCTTATTTTCTGTAATAGAATGACTTGTATTTTTGTACTCTTCATCTATCTTCCACTTTTCAACTAAAACCCTCAAAAAAAGAAAAATAGAGAGAAGTTGGAGGGAGGGAGAGAAGGAAGGCGTCAACCGATGGAAGATTTCCGGCCCTCCTACCGAAAAGCCCTTGGAGATGGTCAAAATCTTGACATCATCGATCCGAACATATTAAAATACATGAACAAGGTTTATTTCGTCCGATCTCAGCCTTCCTTTAATTCTCTTTCATTCGATAAAAACAAGTTGACAAGAAGAAAAACAAGTCGCCTACGTCAATCAAATCACGATGGAATGAACCAAAAACTAAACGAAAGAGGAGACTTTCCAAGTATAAGATGTATGCTCTTAAAGGGAAGCTCAAGGGTTTTTTAAAGAAAGGGAAAAGATGGATCAAGAACAAGTATCATAAGATTGTGCATGGCCACTAAAGGTAACGGGGACATTGATCATACAACAAACGGTAAAAAACACAGAAAAAAAAAAGTAAAATTGTCATTCAGTTTTAACTTTAATTTAAGACTAGTCTATTAGCATGATATTTGAACATTTCAATTCAAAATTATCAAGTTAATGATACAAAAAAATTGTTCCATTAAATCATTGTAAAAAAATTTGATAACTTAAACATTTGTTCTTCTTGTAATATTCATCATACTTTTTATCTTTTATAATTAAAAATAAAAATTTCATGTAAAATAAGTTTCAAAAAAATATTTAAAAGTAATAAATAATAATAAATTTGATTGTTGATGCCTAAGAATATGATATTGTTATCAAATTTAGTATTTGGTTAACATCATTTGTAATTTGAAACAAAATGTTCATTTTCAAAACTAATAGATTAAAATTGCATTACAACAAAACTTTAAAGAATTTAGTAAAATTTACCAAAAATACAATATTTAGTCTAAAATATAAGGTTTTTATTATTTTAATGTTCTTTTAGGCCACTTGTAATGAAAATTTCTCTGTATTTCATCGTTTATATACTTCAATGAAGAACTTGTAACATAATGTATGGTGAAGAGATCTCTGATTAATTGCGACTTGAATTTTTACATTTGATTTGAACCTAAAATAAGAGATGTAAACTATTTACTTGTATTTATTTTATATTCTTTCATTTGAAATCATGAGTCACACCGAAGTTGAATTAAGTTTTTAAGTAGGTTTTTATGTCTCAGAATCTCTAGTATTGAATCGACCACTTATAAGAGTTTCATAGCTTCTAATACTTGAATTAGATCTAATGATTCCTGTTCATATTTTGTGTTAAATACAAAAAATTTTTAATTAAAATTCATATCGACACTTCAAATATAAATTTATTTTTTTAATTTTTATTATATTAATATATAAATTTTATCAAATTTTAACTTGTATTATTTTATTTATTTTATTTATGTCGTATTAAACTCGAATATTTTGTGTCAATACATAAAACACAAAACTATTTTTTAGTTTTCATTTTATTCATATACGAATTTTATCAAATTTTAGTTTATATCATTTTTGTATCCAAAATGATTAAATCTACCTTAAAGAAGCATCAAGATTTCCACATGAAAAAAAAAAAGAAATAAACATAAATTATTTTTTAAAATATTCAGATTATAAAAATTTAAATTTTGAAAGTCCAATATTTATTAAAATAATTTTAAAAAATCGATTAATAAAAAAACAGTGTGTACTCAGCTACGATCATTTGTGATTGAAACTAAAGTTCTGAATGCTTTTGCTTTTGCAAAACATACTGCAATTATTTTCCTCTCCTTCAGATTCCCACACAGATTTCCTACCTACTTTCGTTCTTCTTGGCTTTCATAGGAGTGGCGGCTTTATAAATAAATTTTTAATTTTATCGTATTTATATATAAATTTTATTAAATTTTAATTAAAATTAATATCCAATACATCGTTAATTAAGTTTTTTGATTTCATAAGTTGATTTAAGATAATGACATATATCTTTTAATAAAAAATAAAAAATAAATTAAATATAACATCTGTCATCATTTTATCTTCACTTATAAAATTAAAAATTTTTATTAACAATATATTAGATAATTATCTTTTTAATTAATTTCACATTTATACCTTTTATTTGTGTTTGTGATAGCCTTTGAACCCAAGGTCACGAGAAGACATAAGCGGCTAGACATCAAGGCCAACGTTAGGCTATACTTTTTGATTATTTTTTCAAGTTTATTAGTGTAATTCTACATAAGTTAGAACTTAAATATGATTTTTTAAACTTTGATTTAATTTAATGCTACATAAAATATTATTATATTAATAAATTTTTATTTAATTAGATTAAAATTTTTAAATATTAAAATAGTAACATTAAAAATCTTTCAATATTTTAAGTTCAATTATTTTATTTTGTATATTATTAAATTTAAATATTTTTAATATTTCAATAATGAACATTATTATATTATTGTTTTAGCAATAAATAAATACCAATTTAATACATAAATATATTTATTCTTTTAATAATTTATTAATATTTTATTTTAAGATATTATGTTTTATATTTTATTTACAAAATTTTTATATTGAATATAAATAAATAATACTTTTGTAATGATTTTAATAATAAATACTGTGTATTTATTATAATTATTTTAATAATCTAAATATTTTTAATATTTCAAAAATAAATATATATTATTAATATTATATATATTAAAATAGTAATATTACTTCAAATTTTTAAAAATATTAATATAAATAATAATAAATAGTTTTCTTTTAAAAATTAAATAATATAATATTTTAATATCAAATATATTATTTTCAATATATATAGATTTTTCAAAAAAATCAAACAGCAAAAAATATTTTCATTGGCTTATCTAAACAACAAAATTTTTTTAAAAAAATATAAATATTTTTCAAAAATGAACCAACGAAAGTTTTATTTTGAAACGTTGGTTTGAAAAAGTGCGTTTAGGGAAGGCTAATCATGAAGTCCGGTCCACACGGCTTTCTGACTTTTTTTTTTTTTGCTCTTAAAGCTTTTGAGTTTGGATTAGCGTTATTTATTTCTTGCGCAAATTCATGTCCTTTCATCGGTAACTTTCAAATCTCTAGCATAGGGATCAAGAAACCGTGTGGAGCCACCCATTTTTTTGTTTGAGTAGTTGGTCCTACCCATTTTTAAAACAAACGTTCTAATCCCTTCACTCTCCAGCTTTTGCAAAATATACTCCAATTCCATAACCAATATACACGCGCAGGGCAGAGTTAGAAAATTTATTCAATGAGGCTTTCGCTTAATGTATTTAATAATAATTGTTAAAAATTTTTTAATTATTTTTAACATAATTTTATATTTTAAAAATAATGCACAATAGTTTGTTATTAATATTTTGAGACACAAATTTTTTAAGATACATAATTAATCTATCATTCAATCATTTAATTACATAAATGAGTATTCAATGTATTCATTGTGAAAAAAACATTATTTACTGTGATAATGACAATCGATAGAAACAATATTAATATCAATAATAAATAAATTAACGAATACATTTTGTTTTTTTCTCAATTTCAAACATTCTTATAATAAAATCAATTCATAAAAAAAACAACTAAAATTTTATAAAATATAAAATATTATTTATATAAATTTATACTTAAATTATTTTTTTTATTTGAACAAGTGAGGGCTTGAGCCCCCACTGGTCCCCAAGGGCTCCGCCACACACACATCAATTTTTTGTGCCTTCCGTCGGAGAGGCGTTGTCTGTCAGCTTGGCTCTTATTGGTTGGAACACCGAGAGTTTTACGTATTAGAATTAACAATTTGTGTATAAAAGTTATGTCTTGTAGTATAAAATTTTGTTTATACCATTTTTAATGCAAAAATTGTGTGTCAAAAATAATGTCTTAAATGTTAAACTCAAAATCAGTTTTTGGCTTTTATTATATTTATATATAAGTTTTATCAAATTTTAATTTATATCATTTTCGTATTATGTCAAACACAAAAATTAAATATCAAAATTTACAATGACACATCAGCACAATATTATATTTTAATTTTTATCATATTTATACATAAATTTTTCAAATTTTAATCCTAATTATTTTCATATAAATTTTTTGTCGTACTACAATATTATATATAAGATTATTAAATTTAAATTGAATCGAGCACCAAAAATTTCACAACAAAAGAGAAGATGTAAACATAAATTATTTTTTAAATATATAGATTAAAAATTAAATTTAATCACTAAAATTTTTAAATAATATTTATTAAAAATTTAAAAATTATTATTCAATACATTAATTATTAATATATTTTTAAATTTTATTGTCAAAATAAAAATAATGATATATGAATTATCATTTTAATCGTTTTTATAGAATGTAAAAATGTTGTTTTGAAAACGTGGGTTAAGAGGAGATAAATCATAAATAAATAAATACAAAGTCGGTCAATTTATTTATACTCAAATTAAAGTCCTCTCTTTTGTAATTTTAAAATCTCTGTCACATCTGCGCGTGCATTGCAGGGTAAGACACCGCCCAAGAAACCGCGTGGACCCATCCATTTTTTACAACCAAAGTTCTAACATTCTAATCCATTCAGCTTTTGCAAAACGTATTGCAATTCTATTCCTCTACTTCAAATTCCTACTCTTTGATTTTCTATCTACTTCCGTTGTTCATGGCTTTCATCGGAGAGGCTGCTCTGTCAACGTTCTTTGAGGCGTTGTTTGGGAAACTTATCTCTTTCGAGTTCGAGCTTGTAACTGAGGAGGCGGTTCGCGAGGAGATTATGAACTGGGAAACTACACTGAGGGCCATCCAGGAGGTGCTTGCTGATGCAGAGGGGAAGCAATTGCAGAGCCCGACTGTGAAGAAATGGTTGGCTGATCTCCAAGACTTGGCTTACGACGTGGATGACATCTTGGACGAGTTTGCGACTGAAGCTCTGGAGCGTAAGTTGATGAAAGGAAGTCAAGCCAGCTCAAGCAAGGCACCAAAATTTACTTGCTGCACTAGTTTATGTCCAAGTTCTATCAAGTCTAATTATAAGATGATGTCCAAGATTAAAGATATTACCCAGAGATTGGAATCTCTAGCAAAACGAAAGAATACCTTCTCGCTAATTAGGGAGATCACTTATGATGTTGGAATGCCCACGACAATCCCAACAAGGCGGCAGAGTACTTCTTTGGTAAATGAAGCTAATGTACGCGGCAGAGACGAAGACAAGAAGGCGATTCTCGATTTGCTTTTGAGGGACGATGGCACTGATGCTGGAGTTTATTCTGTGATTCCCATCGTTGGCATGGGTGGAATTGGCAAAACAACACTTGCTCAGCTTGTTTACAATGATGACAGCATAAATGATCGTTTTGATCTTAAAGCATGGGTTTGTGTTTCTGACAAATTTGATCCAATGAGCATAACAAAGACAATTCTCCTGTCACTCTCCGAAGCATGTGAGATGAATGACTTGAATTTGCTTCAAGTCAAACTAAAGGAGAGGCTATCGAGAAAGAAATTCTTGCTTGTTTTGGATGATGTTTGGAGCCACAACTACAATGATTGGTCGGTGCTTCGATCTCCTTTTGATGCAGGCGAACCAGGAAGCAAAATAATTGTGACAACACGTGATTCCAAAGTTTCAGCAAATATGACAACTGTTGCAGGCTACTCATTGAAATGCTTATCAGAAGAAGATTCTCTTCGTATGCTTGCTCGTGATGCATTAGAAAGAGAGGATTTTACGGGGTGTCCAGAATTGAAAGAGATCGGCTTGGAGATTGTGAAGAAGTGTGCTGGCTTGCCTTTGGCAATTAAAACCATTGGAGGACTACTGCGCACAAGGGTGAATCGTGATGCATGGAGAGCTATCTTAGAGAGTGATATTTGGAATCTACATCAAGAGGAAAATGACGTTATTCCAGCTTTATGGTTGAGTTACTATTATCTTCCTTCACAATTAAAGCAATGTTTTGCTTATTGTTCTCTGATCCCTAAAGATTATGAGTTTAATGAGGAAGAAATAGTTTTATTATGGATGGCAGAAGGTTTTCTCAACGGAGCAAACAGTAGAAGGAAAATTGAAGATTTGGGCAGCGAGTGTTTTCAAGAACTGGTATCAAGATCATTCTTTCAAGCATCTAGCAAGAATGAATCTGTGTTTGTAATGCATGACTTGATTAATGATCTAGCCGAGTTCGTTGGAGGAGAAAAATATTTTAGAAGGGAGAGAGATGTGGAAAAGAAGAGCCTGAGTCGGATTTGCCACTCCTCTTATATCATGGACGTGTATGAGGAAACCAAAAAGTTTGAGATCCTTTTTGAAGCAAAGTCTCTGCGAACGTTCTTACCTTTTCAGATGGACCGGTGGAGAGAGAACTACTTTTTAAGTAAAAACGTTCTCTATGATTTGTTGTCGAGATTGAAATGCTTGAGGGTGTTCTCTTTGAAAAGGTACCAAATCACTGAAATACCAGATTGCATTGGAAATTTGAGACATTTACACTATCTAGATTTCTCTTATACTCAGATAAAATGTCTCCCTGATTCAATATGCAAACTTTATAATTTAGAGACTCTTTTATTAAGGTCTTGCGAGAACATTGAGAAGTTACCCTCAAAAATAGGAATTTTGGTCAACCTATGTCATCTAGATACAACCGGTGCAAGATCAATCAAGGAGATGCCAACTGGAATTGGTAATTTAACAAATCTTCAGGCATTGTCTAATTTTATTGTGGGTCAAGGCGATGCATTGAATATAAGAGAGATGCAGAATTTGTCAAATCTCAAAGGTCAGCTTTCTATTTCCGAGTTGCAAAATGTGAATGATGCTCAGTATGCAAGGGAAGCTATGCTATCTAGTAAGCCTGGCCTCAATAATTTAAAGCTGAAGTGGAGTACGGACTTCAATGAAAATTTAAGAAAGAAAGAAGCCGAGAAAGATGTGTTGGACTTGCTTCGACCTCATGAAGAGCTTAGAGTGCTTGCCATCAAGTGTTACGCTGGAGTAGCATTCTCACATTGGATAGAAGATCCTTCATTTAAAAATTTGCAATCTTTAAAGTTTGCAGATTGTCAAAATTGCCTGTTATTACCTGCAGTTGGAAAACTACCACATTTAAAGGATCTTTATATCAAAGGAATGAAAAGCGTAACTAGTGTTGACAACGAGTTCTATGGTGAGAATTCGTCAAATGTATTTCCATTCTTAGAGACATTGTGTTTTGAGGATATGCCAGAATGGGAAGAGTGGAAGGCATGTGAAGCAAGAAAATTCCTTCACCTCCGAGATCTCCGTATTATGCGTTGTCCTAATTTGATAGGGTCTTTGCCAGAGTATCTTCCTTCTTTGGAAAAACTTGAGATTCATGATTGCCAAAATTTGGTAGTTTCAAATTTAAATCTTCCAAAGCTATGTGCATTAGAAATTAATGGGTGCAAAAAAGTAGAGGTTGGGAGTTTTGTCGATCTTTGGTCAGCAAATAAAATCAGCCTTTCCAACATTTCAAAATTTGAATGTGAAACAAAGGAAATGATGAAGATAGAGTCGATCAAAGTTGAAGAACTTGAAGTTAGCGGTTGTGAGGAGTTGGTTTCTTATTGGCAAACAGAGTGGCTTACAAATTGTTCGCAGGTTGTTTCTATGGCAGTGACGGAGGAACACAAAAAAGCAGAGCTTTTGCAATTAGACATCCCCTGCAACGTTGAGCATTTGGAAACAAAATATTGTGAAGCCTTGGAGAAGTCATCTAACATGTCGCACAACTTTACATGTCTTGGAAAGTTAAGTATTGAAAAGTGCCCAAAATTGGTTTCACTTTTAGCGAATAATTTGCCCTCAACTCTTAAAAGTTTGGGGATTCAGGAATGTGAGAATTTGCTGTGCTTATTTGAAGATGGGGAGAATATCAATTTCGGCAGCACATCTCTCCTTAAAAATCTTTACATTAGAGATTGTAAAGCTCTGAAATCATTATCATCAAGCAGAAAGTTACCCGTGAGGCTTAAAAGGTTGCACATCGATAGGTGTCCAGAGCTAGAATTTGTAGCACGGGAAATTGGGGATAATAATTGTCTTGAAGCCATCGCTCTCTGGAAGTGTAAAAATGTTCAGTATTTACCCCAAGGAATGGACAAGCTTAAAAATCTCTCTCTCTTAAGTTGTGAAAGACTTGAAGCTCTACCCAAGCTCAACTCTCTTCAACTTCGAGAGTTGAGCATAGAGGATTGTCCAACGGTGATATCCATCCCAGAAGGGGGTTTGCCTACCAACCTAACAAGGCTTAATATCGTTGGATCCAATGTTGTTAAGGCAGTAATGGAGTGGGGATTGCATAGACTCACCTCTCTTGAACATCTCGAAATTTATGATGGGGATTGTGTAGATGTGGTGTCATCTCCAGAAAGGGGTTTGCCTACCAAATTAACATGGCTCAAGATCTCTGGACCCAATGTTATTAAGGCAGTAATGGAGTGGGGATTGGATAGACTTACCTCTCTTGAACATCTCGAAATTGATGGTGGGGATTGTAAAGATGTGGTGACATTTCCAGAAAGGGGTTTGCCCACCAACTTAACAACGCTTACGATCTATGGAGACAATGTTACTAAGGCAGTAATGGAGTGGGGATTGCATAGATTCACCTCCCTTGAACGACTCGACATTTTTGCTGGGGGTTGTAAAGATGTGGTGTCATTTCCACCAAAGGAGATCAAGCTGCCTCTTTCTCTCAGATGTATTAATATCGCAAACTTCGAAAATCTAAGGAAGCTATCCTCCAAAGGCTTTCGATCTCTTTCCTCTCTTCACCGTTTGTATATACAAAATTGCCCGAAAATTGAATCCCTTCCCAAAAAGGAATTGCTTCCGTCGCTTTTGAGACTAGGCATTCGTAACTGTCCAGTGTTGAAGGAAAGGTGCAAAAGGGATAAAGGAAAATATCAGTCTTACATCGCCGACGTACCAAGTGTTGAAATAGAATAAATTCATCTACGAATTATCAAGAGCAATGGACGACAGGAGCCACAGGTATTATAACTGATTTTTTTTTTAATGTTCAGTGAATTCACTTGTATTCCATTTTCAAATATTTTTATCTTTTCATTCTTACTAATAAAACGATTTGATAAACCCATTTCGTTATTAAGCGGAAGAATTAGATCATGCATGACTCAAGTATATATATATTTTAATCTGGAATTAATTAAATGCGCTGTAGATTTGTAGCTCTGTCGAGATCCACACAATCTGTGAGTCATTTGAGCAAGGACTAAACAACTTTTCAACTGTGCTGATGGATGTTCGGATGTGGGCATGTCATGTCTTGCGTCTAGAAGAGGAGTTATACAGCATTGATATTGGAAGAGGGATTTCCGTCCAAAGGCTTCCAGAATCTGTCTGGAGAAAAAAATGTGAATTCTCAAACCTTAATCTTTGCATCTCTTCATTTTTGTATATTAATATTATTGAAAGTTGCTTGATTAGTTACTACTGAAATGGTGTGAAGGTGATAGAAGAGGAAGGGAATCAAGCGAGCTTGGGTACCTATGTTTCCTCCTTGCATAACCATTCTATTATTCTCTTCGTAGGTATGCCATCAAAAACATCTTCTCTATGATTATTTTTCACTTCTGACTAGATTGGACAATTCACTTCTGTATCATATAAAATCTTGTTCATTAAAATAAATTTTTTTATATTAAAATTTGTGTCAACGAACACAAAATCTGTTTTTTAGTTTTTGTCATATTTATTTATAATTTTTATCAAATTTTAACCCGTATCACTTCGATTCATATATAGAATTCTCAAATATACTTTAACCAGTTGAGTATATTATATTGCATTGTACATGCAGGAATGAACTTTTAACTCTGGGTGAGTTTCTCTTGAAAGAAATGGACTTTGACGCTGACTCATCACCGACAACTAATCCAACGTCATTGCCGTCTCAAACTCTCCTCTAGTGTCGGAAAATGGATCTACCACATCGTTTCTCGGGATTGTTCGATGGCTTGCCTATAGATTGAAACAGAACACGCGAGAGGGAGAAAATGTGAGTAGTGCAGGAAATTCCAGCAGAGACCAGTCTTCAACAAGTTGACGAGGGTCATCCTTCCAATTGAGCTGATTTTTTGACAAGAAGTAAAGGACTCATAGACGCTCACATTGGATGGTCGAATATTTCATAGAGTTCGCCTTTGGAATTTGGATTGGAACAACAGCTTTATTTAGGTGAAATCTCAACTTTTTTTTGTCTTTGTTGTTAGTGATTACTTGTTGATTGTTAAGAATGGAGTTGTGTTGTAGAAGCTAAAAACTTTGTTTTTGTAAGAACACTCTCTTGACAGTGAAGCTTTTGAGTGGACTTTTAAGTCCCGTGGTTTTTACTCTTCGATTTGAAGAGGTTTTCCATGTAAAAATTGATTCTCTCATGTTTGCTGTTTGTGGTTGATTTTGGCTGAATTTTACGTATTGAAAATTATTTGTTTGTGCCACTATGATAAGATAGTTGCATATTTGATCAATTGGGTGAGAAAGAGCCTTCGGTTGTGCTTGCTTTTGCTAATTTAAGCAAGCTTGGTTTCTGTCCAACATATATCTGAATGAACCTTCTCCTTTGTGGCTGTGAAACACTAGAAAAGAAAAGCTCCCAGATTTTCACTGTGAATAAGGCTTCCTTGGGCATTTTACGCCTTCATATTTCTTCTCTTATAACTTAACCCTCTTTTAATCTCCCTTTTCTACTGTTCTTTCAAAAACATTTTGTAAATTGAAGAATCGTTGAGTAAATATTTAATTCAAACAATTTTCTTCCATGGATCACGTAATTCAGCCGGCATATAATATTTAATTCTCCTCTATATTAGTATTAAAATTATAAAAATAGAGAAATTCTTAGATAGCATTAGATGGATACTATGCTTTTTTATCTTTTATTTTTGCAAAATATAGATTTTAAAGATTCTTATGATTAACAAATGTAAAAATAAGTCCAACACTATTTTGAGTTCTAAATTTTGGTTAAAATTTCTCTGGTTATCATCATCGTTTTCTTCAATGAAGAACTAGTAACGTATTGTATGGTGAAAAGATTTCCGATTAACTAGTCTGAATTTCTACATTTGAACCTGAAATAAGAGATGTAAGCTGTTTACTTTGATCTTCTTTCTTCCTTCATTTGAGATCACGAGTCATACCAAAGCCAAATTAGGTCTTTGAGTAGGCTTTGGCTATTATTGCCTATCGGCTTTTATGTCTTGTAATATCTAGTACCTAAATCGAACATCAAGAGTTTCGCAGCTTCTGCACCAGAGCTGTGAGCCTCTGGGTGCAAGACTGCAGGCAGAACTTGGGAATAGTAATCAGACCAGAGCTGTGATTCTATGAACATCATCAATGTACAAACATTGGGATTACTAAGCTTAAGACCTAGCTAACTTGACCTTGAGCAGGAGGAACTTGAATTTTTACTGCTGAAGGTTGCCCTTTCTCTAGATCAATATAAAAAATGTTCACAATCATAACCTAAAATGATTAGTGCTACCATCAAATTGAAAGAATTTACAAATGAGCTTGGTGTTATGTGGTTGGGAGAAAATTTTTCTCAGGGCTCATCGTCCTTAATTTCCAACTCTTTTCAAATTCTAGATTCCTTTTTGGACTTCTTTGGGTTATCCATGTGAGAAACCTGCAAAATAATCATAAAATAAGATGCAGCTGCTATTAACATGCCCGTTACATGTACGAGCATTACATGTACTTACTATGTGGGATTTCCACTCAATTTTGTCATGCCCGTCTACATCAGCAGGATGAGAATGATCACGAACATGGTAGAATATTTGAATAAGAACAGCAGCATCTAGAGCAGCATACTCAAGCTGAACAAAATTCAAGAATTCTTTGAAATGTAAACATTGACTGAATAATAAAACCAGGAAACTTGACAGTTCTTTGATAATAGCAAATGGAAGCATGAATGAACAAGGAACAATCATGGATATATACCTGATTCCGAGTCAATGGTCTTTGTTCCCAGTTGCTATTCCGTCTTGTTTTATTCAAGCCAGCTCCTAATATTTTCTGAGGAGGAGGAATTGTGAACCATTAATTTGTGGGAAAATGATTAATAAAAGGAAACAGAGTAATGTTACACAAGGAATTTGGAAGGACAGAAGGCAAAATTCGAACTTCATGGTTAGCTTACCTCTGCAAGACCAGAGAGGCCACCTCGGGGTTCTTTGAACATATTCTGAATGTCCAACGGCATGCTATACCACTTGAAACACTCTAAATCCTCGTATGATTGAGCTAGTTGCTTTACATCACATTGAAAATTATACCCTACAACATTTGCAGCATGCTTATAAAAGGTAACTAAGCATTATCAGAATAATCATGCGAAGTTTTAGTTTAAGACGGGCGGCCTTCCCTTTCAAACCAGACAATCAAGAATACAAACATATATAAGTATGTGACACTCAACAGGGAATTTTTCTATGCATAGAAAACTATATGTGAGTATACACCAGGACAGATTTAGATATATCAGACAAGTTAACTAGAAAAGTGAGATCCATATATGAATTACACCAGACTGCTGACAGGATTTCCCTCATTTCAAAAAGACAGATATTCATACCGAGTTTTAGAATTCTTGGAGACCGCAAGATGCGAGTTAGGCAGTTGTCTAAAGCATCGGGCACATCCTTGTATAACTTTATCAGGTCAAAGATGAAAACCATCTTATCTGAAGCTATTTGCATGATAGAAACCTGAAATATAGAAAATTCAGTTTTATTGTCTGACAATTTGATCAGTCATAAATCATAATGCATAGACAAAAATTTTCGTAAAGTTAAGTCACTGATGGTTCACCGATGAAAACTTAAACAAGACTGTCATTAATTCCATAACGAATTAAATTATAAAATAGAGTATTATCATTCATTTCAACTTTGTTTTTCCTGAGCACAGATGTTTCAAGGATTTTGCATACATCAATCAAGAAAGATCACTCAACTACAGGAAATGGAAGAAGATGATACCATGCTTACCTTGTTTGGTTTGCTACCTTTAACGTAATTGGGTTTCCATTCACAGTCAACACCCACAACTTTGGATCCCTCAATGTGGCCTGTTGCCTTATTGAGACCATGAAGTTCGTCAACCCAAATTATGTCTTCTACTTCCAATTCATTGAGATTCAAAAAGTGACGTGGCAGAAAACTACCTTCAAGTTCTGAACAAAAACATAACTAGCAGCATGAGAGTCTGCCTTTAGCCAAATAATCAAATAAGTCTAAAAAATCTACTTACATCTACAAGTACTAAACCAAAGCAGCATGCCAAACCAGCACTAGCACATGGTGTTAGTGGTTTTTAACAGTATCAAAAGATAATCAATATAAATGTTAAACAATGTAATGTATTACCCTGAACACTGTAAGAAGGTGTACAAATTTGAGAACTCTACATGCTTTTATTATGTAGTCTTGACTGTAGCTTTCTATATGATCCAATGCACATCACTATATCTGAAAACAGGACCGTCAATAAATGAATATACCTTTTGCTTTCAGAAAACCTTCAAGGGAGTAACGTTTACACAGTTCATCAACCTTCTCCGAGTAACCAGCTTCCATGGCCAGATAAACCTAACAACCAGAAAGTCAATTTTTAACATCCATAGGAAGTAGTCAAAATCAACAAGCAATAGAAACATATTAACAGACAAGAAATTTGACAAACAATATGAGTTGGCAAAAACTTCAAAGCTCCATCACAAATTAGAAAGACTTGCTTGTGAAAATGATATCATCCATGTAAACATATACTTACCAGATACTCAACTAACTGTCTATCACCATTTGTCTTTGCCTCTGCAACATCCCAGCATGCTTTTTCTGCTAACTTTTTTAATGCACTACAATATGGTAAAATAGTAGTATAATATTTACTGTTTTTAGTACCTTTACTCCCAGCCTTTTTTCTGGGGTCAGAGATAGGCAGAGGCATATTGCCAATATGGGGAAAGATATTTTGAGGTACCTTTCTTTGTATTTGTGACGCACATCTGGAAATTCTTGCTGGAGGTTGTTCTTCTTCACAATCAAATAAGCATCCTTTAGCATGTTCCTGTCAGCATACTCCTGAGCGAGTATGGATACCATTGGCTTCCCCATAAACATTGCCCACTTCTCTGCTGCTCTGAATTGTTTGTTTTCCATCATTTTGACAAGAAAAGATTGCCCAGATTGACGGATAGAGAAATGTTTCAACAGATTCACTGCTGTCATATATGACTGTGATTCAATCAATTCAAATATGTACTGCTCAACGAATGTCTTTGCACTGTCAAACCTACAGTTGTTCTGGGCTTTTAACTGTGATACAACTTTCTCAATATCTGTCAACCTGACATCAAAAACTTCAAGTGTCTTCACAGCAATCCTGTCATCATGGTCAATAGAACCCTCAACAATATAGAGAAATAACCGCGCAGCTAGACTTTTTGCTTCCAAAGAGTCTCCAGTGGCGGCTGCTGTCTTTAGAAAACGATGAAGAGCAGATAGAATCAAATGACTGAAACCTTCACAATAAGTCCCAAATATCGGCAGGATATAAAGACAATAAGCAACAAAAGTAGCTGGTCCAGGTTGGGGAGAATTACATAGAGCTTGGTAGACTTGTTGTTGAAGAGCTCGGAACCTTTTTGTTGCCTTCATGTTTCCTGTCAAATCATTCATAGAGAGTCAGAACGAACAAGAAAGAGGCAAGGAAATTTACTACAAATTAAGTTCTTCTTGCAGCAAAGTATACATGGGAGGGAAACCTTTTCCAAGTGAACAGCAAGATTAGCAATGAAAGGAAGCAAAACCTTACCATGAAAATAACATTCTTTAAGAAGGTATAAGAACACAACAGGAGTAACATTGGTCAAATTAGTAAAAGCATGCGCACAAATTGTTTTCCTTTCGCAATCTTTCTCCTCCTTGACCTGCAGCTTTATAGCTCTTTCCTCAAACCCCATTTCAGAAAGGTACTGCCAACGATACTGAACTGGAGATCCAACAACACAAGAAAGATTAGCTTGAACTCTGCATATCATCATCATCATATGTTGTATTTGAGTTATCATTCTGCATTATTAGCCTTTTATCGGCCAATTTCATAACAGCAACCATAACCATACAACTTGATGAATGATTGGTCCTAAAGATCAACCTCCCTATGCAAAAGGGAAACAAACAACAACTCAAGCAAGCGTTTCAATGCCAAGTTTATTCCTTTTCAATTATTTTTTTTTATTTTCCCTCCATTTTCTCAACAACCAAATATAAAAGTAGAAAACTAGATATTCTGTAAAAAAAAATTGAAAAAATTTTGGCGTTCTCATACAAACAAGTAAAAGCAATTGACGGTTGATTTGAACACTTCGAAAGACATATCATAAGTAAAATGCAGAAAATCTTAAAACAAATTACTCATCAAGAACTTAAGCAAAATGATTCAAAGTCAACAGCTTTGGAAGTTATTAAAACTCCGTCTGGTCGCAGAGAAAATGCATGGCAATGAAAGAATTCAAAATGCTGAAAAATCTCAAATGCTTCGGTATTAGACTATTAGGAATCTGAAAACTGAAGCAAATTCGACAAAAACATCTGCAAAAATAAGATTAAGAAATTTCTTCTGTTTTCCTTCGTTTTCCCGCGAAACAAACATTCCTCTCTTTAGAAGAAAAAACAATTTTGACAGCTTAATCTAACAGTAAAGAACAAAAGAAATGGCAATGGAGAAAGGGAAACTCACCGATTTTTTTTTTATTTTTTTGAAATTTCTGTATCTTTCGCTTTCGCTTATCTACAAAAACTAAATGCCAGCCGAGGCTGGTGAGTGCATTTATATTTATAATATAATATATTGCCAATAATTTATTTAAAATTTAGAGAGCTTGAAAAATAAAAATATACATATACATAAATGTAAAGCAAAAGAGCCCAAAGTTGGCCCGCTGGATCTTCCCCACTGCCGTATTTTGTCTTACATTCGTACTTCTTGAGAAAAAAAAAACGTTCTTTTTACCCTTTAAAAGTCAAAAGAATTTTTTTAATTATTTTACAATGATTTATTTTTTATATTCTAAAAAATAAAAAGAGTAAAGCTGTCTTTATTCATTTTTTTGACAGGAAGTTGAATTTATTCTTTAATTTAAAAGCAAGTAATAATGATGATCTATTTCAATTTTTAAATGTATTTTATTAAAAATGTTTAAAAAATATTTATATTAATATTGATTAATGAGTGCTTATAAAAATTATTTAAAAAAATTAATTTTGTTAAGTTCCTGCATAATTATAAAAATTTATTAAAGACAATATAACTTCATGTACCATTTAAAATAAGATAGATGTGATATTGAAGCAAACCCAAAATAAAAATATAAAAATAAATCTAAAAATACAAGATTTTTCATTCATTATTCTCAGAGCCGTCTTTCCTCTTCTATCAATTTTTTCTCAGTTAAAAATATTGACTTTTTTTCTCAATCTCTTTTTTTTCTCTTAAAAAATTAATTTTAAAAGTTGAATAAATCTCAAAATCTAAACTTGACAAACATAAAACACATCTCAAAATCCAAACTCCGAAACTCTTTATCCCAAAATCCAAACTTTGATACTCCTTAATAGGACACTAGACTACTCGCTAAGGATAAAAAAAAGCCCTCAGCGAACCCCTCAACATCAACAAATCCAATAATTTTTATATTTATTATTTTAATTTTATTAAATTTAACAAAAAAATTAATACATTAATTACAAGTTTAGTTTTTATAATAACATTTGTATATTAAATACAATAATTGAACAAAAATATTTTTTATATTTATTTTTTTATTTCATGAATTCGAGGCTGACATTTAATCAAAAGCCATCAACATTGAAGCCTAACAAGCAAGAATTTTTTCTGTGCTTGTTGCAGCCAAAGAGAAGTTGGCTCTGAAGCAGTTTACCTTCAAGCCCGGATCAGGAGATGTTTTGCACTTGGATTAATGCTCTTGACTCTTGAGCAATTGCTGAGACCAACCTAGTTCTGCTGTCGTAGAGATCTTGAGTTTTCCCCTGAAATGGTAGCTGCTGAGCATCTGTCTTCACCTCACATTTGCCGGAACTGTCACAGGCAAAGAGGAGGAGGTTTTGATTGGTGGTGGACTGTCTGTTTTGATTGGTGGTTGACTGTCAGCGATTAGCTCTCGGACTAGCACTGAGATTAAAATGGAGTTTTGACACAACGCAGAGGAATAGTAGTATACTCTTCATCTCCCAGATAGTCTAGCAGGAGCCACTTTCATGATCCGGTTTCACTCGAGAACTAACAGGTAGCAGCTCTCTAATCAGCAATTTTCATTGTCATGACTGGTTGAAGAGGGTGATGGCGTTTTAACAAACAATTCTTGCTTGAATACCTGAACAAGGAAGATAAATCGGTGTCAGGACAATATAAAGTTTTTCATTTCAGGAATATCAATTGTTTCTGTTGGTGAACTTAACAATGAAACATGTAAATCATGAAGGCTATGTAGAACTTTTATAAGACTTGCCTTTTTAAAGTATTTCAATTCATGCCTTAGTTCTACCTCAAAATTATCAGCTGCACATTGCTCAACACAAGGCAGAGGAGTCCAACCCCTTGCTTCCCCGATAACCTGTAAAGAAACCATGAGATCAATTTAACAGTAGGGTGTTTCCTAAGAAGCGTTATAGAATAAATATAACAGAAATGTTATAACAGTTATTTCCAGTGCCCCAAACATATGCAAGGAAGAAGCATAAAAGTTGAAAGATCGGTTTGACACCTTTAGTTGGCATTAACATAACAAATACAAAGCAAAATCAAGAAACACAAGCAACTACTGCCAGCAGCAAGGCTAAAAACTTGTCAAAATCAGATATTTCTCTACTCTCCAAATGTCTATCAGCATGGTGGAACTCGGTCTTCTTTCCTTTTCGACCATTCATCTCTTTTTAGCTGCCGTCAATCATCATGGTATGAGAATTGGAGCGCCTGCTCCTACTCCCACATGGTCTTAGTGATATGAACCTAGATCCGTTATTAAGCTACACCCACCAGGGGCATTTTTCAAGTGGAAGCAATTATCATATTTATAATTTTTGGGAAACTTAAATTCATGTTTTTATCCCAGATCTTCAAATTTTGAAAAGTCCAAGGAACCGAAACATTGACCTTTGATAGCTCAATGGGAATGGATTTAGAAAACCATATTGCTATATGCATAATTGGGTATAATTCATTACTCGGATTAGAACATGGTGTGTCAGAGTTTTACAAGACCTAGAAAAGACAGCTGATAGACATTACTTTCCATTGTTAGCAATGGTACATAAGAACGTACAGCTTTAAACGATGTCATTTCAGCTCTTCCTTTTTCACTGAGAAAATGGGGAATCCTTACTCCACTTATGTGTACACAGTGCTTTAGTATTAATTTGGGATGATAAAAAAGGAAAGAAAAATGCTAAATAAACTTTATAGAAAGTAAATCAAAACATATTAATTTCCACATCACATTACTAGTCGTTACCAGCTTGAAACCTTCATGAGAATGAGAAAATTCCATTTCTCTGTTGCTTACATATCCATTCCGATGTAACACAACAGATAATCGTACAATTGCACAAAGAACTCTGAATTTCTGCTTTGCCTGAAATAAACATGAAAGATCGATCACATCTAGAAAAGTTCAGACTCTATTAAAACCAAATGAACAATGGATCAACAAGCATATAGAATAAGATACCTCTTCTCCAAACTCATTAAAAGAAGCATCATCAAACTTGGGTAATTTCTTCCTATGGTGTCTTGTAAGAAGAGCTATTAACTGCAATCCCAGTAGAAAGCGATCAGAATGGAGAACATGTTTGGACATCCTTAATAAGAACTATACAAGATTGATAGGCAGACTTGTACCTTGACCTCCTGAGCGCTATATCCATGAAGATGATTTCCATTCTATACAATAGATTAAGTATGTCAAAAAGTGGAGAATAAAAAGAATCAACTCTCATTTATGCATTACAAGAAATTCAAAGTTTTATATACATATAAACTCCTAGCTGATTATCAATTCATGAAGTTACTTTCCTTTTTCAATTTTGCCAAGCAACAGATGTTTTTCTAGATTATAAAAAGGTCAGAAAATTTGACCTTTTTCTTATAGCAAGAGATAGACAGTGGTGTTACATTAATGCATAATTAAGGCAAATAATGCGAATCAAAATGTAAACTCACCATGATAATATCATATGACTGCTTATGATAACCCTTTTTACCGGTGAAGAGCCCTATGTTGTGAAGTAAACATGCAGCTTCAAGATATTCCAGATCTTTGTCATCTAAAGGGACAGGAAGGTTAACTCCATTGTTGTCAAGCTCCTTGCATTTTCTTAAGCCTTCGAAAATCTCCTGGAGTCATTAAGTACATTGAAAACGAGATATTCAATCCCTCATTCATTAACTTACTAAAGGCAAAATATTCAATCCCTCGTTCAGTAACTTTCTAAAGGCAAATTATTCAATCCCTCATTCATTAACTTTTGCTTCTTAATGTTGACACCAAATTTTAATCATCAAAAACTACCATGTAGCAGATCATCAAGTTAACATCATAGCAACTATTATTCTAAAAACTTGCAACATTCACTTAAGAAACAAATGCTTGAACTATACAATCTAGGACAAATTAAAAGTCTAAAACCAAGAGAAGCAAAATCACCCTTGCAATGCTAGCACATTCAGCAGCAGAAGTGGTCTTCTTCTTTCCATTAAACCTTGTAGCAAGCTGCAAAAGGGACCGAAACCGAGCATTTGCATTCAAATCATAGCCATCATCAAAGACCTTAGCTAAAGTGTCAGCAATCACTCCTTCTCTCAAACCATAAGCAGAAACCGACATTTCTTCAATCCCAAGCAAATCAAACATCTCCTCCAACAAAATCCCACCAGCAACAATAGACTCTGACCTTCTCTTAAAGAAACCATCTCTCCTTACTTTCTGCTCTTCTCCTCCCTTGCATAACCTCTCAACAACACTCCCTAATTCCTCTCTACTAAACCTCCAGTCCCTTTTACATTCTCTAAACAAAGCTTCATTATCAGCAAAATCCAATGCATATCCTTTAAACACTGCTTTCTCAATGGCTCTTATTGTCCCTGAAGATCCCACAGCCACTTCAAAGCCAATGCTTTTTACTTTCTCGACTAACCCAGATTCCTTAACTACCTTCCTAACATACTCTTTCATATTCGAAACTCTTTCAGCTTCTTCATCCCCGAAATTCTGTTGAGTCAATGTTACGTGACCAAGCTTCAAAGACAAGCAAAAGTCAACCTTTCCACCTGACCCAATAGCAAACTCAGTCGACCCACCTCCGATATCAACGTTCAAAACCAATTTCTCAAAAACCGGCAGAAATTGAAGGGCACCCAGGTAAGAAAACCGGGCTTCTTGTTCGCCTGATAAAACTTCAACTTCGAACCCGGTGGTTTCAGCGACTGAATCAATGAACTGAGCCTTGTTTCGAGCTTCACGGACAGCCGATGTAGCTACGCAGCGAGTGTGGAGAGAAGGGACACGATGGGTTTGGATAAGATCATTGAATTTTTGAAGGGATTTGAGAGATAGATGTTGGGAATGGGCGGAGATTGTTGAAGAAGGCGAGTCAAGGCCTAAAACAACGGGTTCTTTGGCGGCTAAAAGAGGGACGAACTTGCCTGGAGGATGAGCTTGAACTATTAGAAGTTTGAAGGCATTGGTGCCCATGTCAATGGCAGCAAATAGATTGTCAGCCATGAGAATGTTTCTTTTCTTTTTTTTCCTTCTTTGAGCTCTCTTCCTCCATATATGGTCGAAAGGGAAACGAGAAACATTGGGCTTTGCGGACTAAAGAATGTTGCCAAAAGGCTCGAAAGAACAAATGAATATTGCTCTTTTATCTTATTGGGCTTGGATTAGTTTCCAATTTTAGTTTTTTTTTTTTGCGTATTTTATATATTCTTTTGTATATGATTCAAACTCTATTATATGGTAGTAAATAATTATAAAATTATAAAAAATTTACTATAAACCATTTTTCAGGCATGGAGATGAAGAAAGAGATTATTATAATATCCTTTTAATGTTTGAACTTAACTCAAATGATTCTAATACATTGAGATTTAAACAGATTAAGTTGTAATTTTTTTATGTAATTACAAAACATATAATAACTGCTTATCTTTTTTTTACTTATAATTCATAAATCCTCAAAAGTTTTTATTTTACCATAAAATAAAAGGAAAGAGACAACATTAAAACATTAGACTTTAATCTTCTTAAAAAAATAGGTAAAATTGTTATCTATATCAAGTGGTACTTGTTAGCATAGACTTTATTGTGGTTTTGGCAAAAAAAAAATTATAAATTTGAAATTCACGAAAATTTCCAAAAGAACTAAAAGGAATTTTGAGTGTTCATGTTCAAATCTTTATTATATTTTATCAGCAAATAATCTGTAAATTTAAAAAAATTTGTAAGTAAAAGTCTATTGAACCTAAATCTCATTGATGAATTAACAGTACTTTTGATCTTAAAAGGAGAGTAATCTATTATGTTTCTAAACTTTTCTTTCAACAAAAGATATATAAATAAATAGATAAAAAGAGAGATAAACACAGAAAAAAAATCGTCATTTGAAGAAAAAATGGTACACGTTTTAAATTTGATTACTTTCAATTGACTTTTTTTTTTCATTTTTGATGGATAATTAATATTCTCTGCAATTGCCTTATGATATATACCAAACATTTCTCACACAACAAGTAATTAAAATTATTTTTAACAACCTAAAATTAATTTCTGATTTTCATTGCATAAATATATATATAAAGAAATTATGATAGACAACTAATATAAAAAAAAAAAAATCACTGTCTAATCTAATTAGAACCAAAAATTTTCATATGACAACTTCTTAACGTTATTATTATGGAGTTTAAACTTCCACAAATTGCATAAAAACAAACTCATGTAATAAAATAAAATTACGAGAATAATGAATGATTATGTTCTTGCAAGACCCAAAAAGAATATGTTCTTGACTTTAAATACTGATTTAAATTATCATATTTCGTGGTGAAAATCTAATGCATCTATGTTGCATTTCCGTACAGACTTACTCAATTACAGGATACATAGAAAGGTGAGGCTGTTTCAGAAAAAAAAAAAGGAAGGGGGAGGTTGAAGGAAGGTGGAGCGCACTAACGTGGAATCCAATTATACAAGATTACCCGGTTTTAAGAATAAAGTTTGAAAATATTCTAGTTAAGGAAATAAGATTATCGACTACCTTGGTTTGGGAAAAATCTCTTAAATTTGGAGCAGAAGTTCCAGGAATTTTCATGACCTTGAATTTTCTCCGAGAATTCTTCCATGTAGGAAATGAGACCGTAAATACCATGAACTTGCAAAGAAATTGGGAGTCAACACAACTTCAACCGCCATTCCTTTTAATTATCTTTCTTTTTTTACTGAAAAAAGGGAATTCAGTAATTTATTACTTGCTTAAAATATTTTTGATGATTAAGAGAACAGCTGAATTTGATACAAACAACATCATATATATATATATATATATATATATATATATGTGTGTGTGTGGGGATGATTATTCAATACAACATCAATAAAATTTTTACACTTGCCACGGATAGTTACAATAGTAATACATGTCTAACTTGAAATATTAAAAGAATAAAAATGAATAAATTGGTCAATTTGTTGAACAATGAGGTTCAGATTTTTATTTTTTTATATGTAGTTGAATAGATTCTAAGTTTTAGTTAATACATTCTTTTCCTGGAATGGTTTAAACAAGTTTATTTACACCAAATCTAACGAATTTATGTGAATATTTGTTTTCACAATCTCTGAACTAATTCGAATTTGAGACAATTGAAAGAGAAGCATGTTTTCTTATCATGTTTATCACTTGAAAGTTTAACCAATTTTGATGTACTTTTACTGATTAGATTTACATGCATGCAAACAGAACCGTCTAAATTGAATTAATTTTTCACGAAAATAATGGAGTTTACATCTGTCTAGTGAATGGTAGTTATTGTAATTAATTGTAATTTAACCATTAGACAATATTATAGTATATCTTTTAATTAAAGCTATTGGCTTAAAAAAGCTTATGCAAACGATGATTTATGATAGACAGTTTATATTAAAAAAATCAGTGTCTAATCTAATTAGAACCAAAGATTTTCAAATGACAACTTCTTAATGTTATTATTATGAGTTTAAAATTTTCATAAAAGATAAACAAAACAAACTCATATAATAAAATAAAATTACGAGAATAATAAAAGAATATGCTCTTGACCTTAAGTATTGACTTAAATTATCATATTTTCGTCATGAAAATCTGGTGGGTCTCGGCTGCATTAATTCCTTCTGCCAGGGAGGAAAGGACAACATTGTAACAAAATAGTTTGATCGTGGAAAAATTTCCACATGTTCACATTACAATATATGCAACAAAAAGAAAAGAATATATTAAATTTATAGCAGAAGTTCCAGGAATTTTCATGACCATGAATTTTCTCCGAGATTTCTTCCATGGAGGAAATGAGACCGTAAATACCATGAACTTGCAAAGAAGTTGGAAATCAACACAACTTTAGCATCCATTCCTTTTAATTATCACTTTTTTTTTTAACTGAAGAAGGGAATTCATCTCATAAAATTTATTTGATGAATAAAAAAACAGTGAAATGTTAAAAGCATAAAAATGAATAAAGTGGACAATTTGTTGAATAATGAGGTCAAAATTATGAAAAAAGCGAATTTATCTCTGAAAATTTACTCCTTTTTCGTGTATTTTTTTCTCTTTTTTATCTACTTGTCAATGATTATCACGCGTTTGTTCTTGCTCTAGTTCGTTAAACCTTGAAAACCCAAGATTTTAGTGGCAGTTTTTCTAGTTCAGTTGTCTATTAAGCTTAGCTAGTAGTTATTGATACTTTTGAAAGTATCCCCACAGAGAATTTGCAGAATTTATTAATGTTTTTAAGTTGCACTTTACTTTTTGGGTTTTTCTTGCTGCTTTAAAGGCTTTGACTGACTACAGTGACATTACGTTTTTGAAACAGTGATTTGTAAGTTTCCAGGCATCTTCTGTAACTGAGTATTTATAAAGAGGACAGCTGTAGACGTTTTGGTTACTCAAGTTTGATTCTCAAAGTGTTTTTGGTCTTGCTTTTGCATTGCTTGGCCTGTGAAGAAGTCATTGTCAAGTTCCTTTCCTTT
Organism: Heritiera littoralis; assembly: GCA_031772115.1. Lineage (NCBI taxonomy): Eukaryota > Viridiplantae > Streptophyta > Magnoliopsida > Malvales > Malvaceae > Heritiera > Heritiera littoralis. The sequence continues at coordinate 7,241,879 of JAPDPK010000020.1, read as the reverse complement.
CCACGATGTTGCGTAGTAAGAGGCCTGCTCCTGATGGAGATGATGGTGATGAGAGGTTGGAAGTTATGGTTCCAGAGCTAAAAAGAAGAGCTACCCTGAAGAAGTGAGTTGGGTTTTTGGGTGGGATGAGTTTGATTCTTTCCTGTTCTAAGCTGATTTTGCATGTTTCTGACTTGAGTTTTCTGTTCTTATTCTTGTGCAGTGCTGTTAGAAACATAATGGGATTGGGAGGGCTTTCCGTGAACAGAATTGTGCTCAACCTGGAGCCAACGCTTCGATCATGTGTAAGTATCTTAGAATGTTTAGGATTTTCCATCTGCAAAAATCCAGTATGGAAACTTCAGTTTTGTGTGTTTTCGCCGATTCAAAGAGTTGAAGAGTAGTTGTTGATTTTTACATTTTGGAAAAGGACCAAAACCTTTGGTATCTTTCTCTTTCTGCTCTATTTGTTTAGTTATGGCTTCTCTTTCCTCTCATCTTTTGGAAATCTATGATTTCTCAATTTGGTGAACTGCTTTAGCATATAGATTTGCTCATACTGCGAAGGAATTAGTAATACTTTTTACAATGAAATGGGAAATTTCATCACTCTTTTTGGTACAAAGAAGTTCGTAGCCCGGGATAGGAGAAGGGTTTGCAGGTGTTAGGATTTAGAAGTAAGTGTACGAATCATGTGAGCTAAAACTTCCGATTCCAAATTTCATCACTCTGCAAAGCTGTGGAAGGTTATAAAAATAGCACGGCATACATGATACTGATCAATGCATTTTTTAGCTGAATTCGTCTTTTTGTACTTGAATCTTGGATTGAATTGCTTGAAATTCTTGATGCAGAGATTTTTTTTAGTTATAATCGTGTTTTAAGTCTTCCACGTATCATTTGTGATTAGGTTCGGGAGGAAGTGGAAAGAGTAATTCTATCCTCCTTTCATCCATCTTCAAGGTAAGCTGTTGTACCTATTTTCTTGGAACGTATGCTCAAGATTGTTTCTCTGTTGTGAAAATGATTTGGATTTTGTTTCTCTAATAACTTGGTATTTGATCTTGATTGATCCGACTGGATGAACAGTTAAGTTTCATCAGTATATCCAAGATTAACTTCAGCTTGCTTTGCTTGTATTTTGCTACAAGTTACAGTGTCTCCTTAGAAATTTTTCTGATATCTTATATTTCTCAATTAACTGTCTAAAATCGGTCTTTCGTTTACTCTTTTTTAGGTCCTCGCTTAATCAGATTGAAGCATCTAGGCAAAGAAGCTTGCAGTTGCGTTTTGTCAATAAACTGCCCTCTACCATATTCACAGGTAGCAAGGTTGAAGCTGAAATTATCCTAGTTGGTGCAACTAGCCAGACAAAGGTCTCATCCGGTTCACTGTCTGCTAGTAAGGTTGAGATTTTAGTCCTTAATGGTGAGTTCGGTGCTGATGAGCGAGAAGATTGGACAGAAAATGAATTCAATGCGAGTGTTCTTCGCGAAAGAGAAGGTAAAAGGCCACTGGTGACTGGGGATCTCAATGTTACATTGGTAGATGGTGTGGGGACTGTTAATAATGTGATTTTCACTGACAATTCTAGCTGGATAAGAAGTCGAAAGTTTAGATTAGGAGCTAGAGTTGTGCAAAGAATTTCTGGTGAAGTTACAATCAGGGAGGCTAGAAGTGAAGCATTCGTGGTGAAGGATCATCGTGGAGAGCGTAAGTTCGAATGCTTTTGCAACTTCAGTTCTGTATTCTCTTTGCAATTGAATTCATGAATCATGGTGAGAATTGACATGAAATATGTTCATGCAGTGTACAAGAAACACTACCCTCCCTTGCCGTGTGATGAAGTATGGCGTCTGGAAAGGATAGCGAAAGAGGGCGCCTTCCATGCCCGGCTGGCCTCTAATAAAATTCTTACTGTAAAAGACTTCCTGCGCTTGCATGTTACTGATCCATCTGCACTACGCACTGTAAGCAAATAATTGTTCATGTCAATCAGAACACTTGAGCATATATGTTATTGTCTTGGTGCATGTTTTTCTCTGCTTTGTCTGATTTGTGACATTAATTGCTGCAGATGCTTGGTACTGGGATCTCAAATCGGGTATGGGATACAATCATAGAACACGCTTTGTCATGTGATCTAGATGTTGATGAGTGTTATACCTACTATGGAGCTGCACAAAGGGTTGGACTTCTGTTAAATTCCATTTATCAGGTTATGGCAGCAACATTTGATGGCCAAAATTATCAGCCAGTGGAAGAATGGACCTTTTCTCAGAAGGTTTCTGTCATATCCATGAAAATCATAGTCACTTATTGTACTTTGCCTCTTATATGTTCCGTGTGACTTAAGATTGAATGATTCTCCTAATAATTTGCAGCTTCTGGTGGAAGATGCCAGGAGACAAGCTTACAAGAATGTTCAGGACCTGGTCTTGGCAGACCGGCAAGCAATTATGGGCCCCAGAATGCCCTTGACAGATATGCTGCCTGAGCCTAGTAGCATCCCAAATTTACCACTGCAGCAACCTGATCTATCAGTTGCAAACCAAGGTACCAGAATTGCTACTAAATTGAATTATCCACTCAATGAAATTTATGGACATCCATTAGTCAGTTTATGTCCTTGTACGCCTGTTGAATCGTTAACTTAAGGAATCTCTTACTGAATTTCTTATTTCATTGATTCAAGGTATGTATGCAGATCAACCAGGTACATCACTGAGTTTCAAACAATACCCAACATCCTATGCCTATGAAATGGAAGGTACCAATCAATTACAGGATTCTCTACCACAGGATGGACATGCAATCCAAACTTTTAGTCCGATGCTAAGAAACAGTTTTGGAATGGGAGGAATCTTCCCTTACAATGGAGACACCAGTTTGTCAATTTTGCCAGATAGCCATTTTACCATGGAGGATAATTCCCAGGCTCAAATGCCAGTTTGGGCTTCAGCCACTCCAGCATGGGCACAAGGCAGTGGCTTTGTTTTGACTCCAAATCACTGCGAATCATCAGTAAACATCCTTTCTTCTTCCCCAAATTTTGATGTACATAGCCGAATCATGGGAGAGGCCAGAGATGTGTGGCCCAAAGGTGGATGGTTGAAGTTACGAGCTGTTATCGAGTGGAGGCCATTCAGCCGCAGAGCTGCAAGAAGGCGACTCTGGATGCCAGAAGGCATATGTACATAAATGACTAGATTACAGCAGTTAAGCATCTCAGAATTTTGGGGACAAGCTTCTCCAGGATGTGTAAGGTTAGCACTGTAGGTTTTCTGCAACTGTCAATGTTCTGTAAGTTGATTGCTAAATAGCATCTATTCTAGTTCCACGCAATCAGTAGGCAAGCATCTGAATCTCCTAGATGTTTTAGCTTAGATTTCTAGCCTTTGTGTGTGTAGTTTGTAAGCAATCTCAGGTGAGGAGGCAGATATTCTCCTAATCTCTTCCTGTCTGCTTGCTTTGATCCTTGTAAATTGCAACAAAAAGGGTCTTAGTAAATAGTGTTTGTAAGTTAAAGTGATTAATGGAGTAATCAGATTCTGAGATTATAATAGCCATGGAATCGTTGTTGCTGGCAGCTAGCTGTACAAAGCTATCTGTTTTGACATTTTTTTCAATTTTCTGACCCAAACAGTAACATCCATGCCTGTTTGCTTTCGGAATAATGCTCTAATTAATTAGCAGCAGGGTTGCATAATTTCTGCCCCATCTGTTGCCATTGGCCGTTTGTTGCTACCCTTTTATTGCAGGAAACCAACAGGTTTGCAACAGCAAAAATTTCCAAGAATGTCACCTGAAAGCAAACCCCATGTAGGGTAAGTTTCCCCTCTGCTAAAAGTTTGCTCCTTGCATGTTTCTACCGAATGCTAACGTGGAAACTCAAATCTAATCTACAAGATACTGTCCGGTTTTATCTGAAAATCTAACGATGTTGACTCATAAAAAACATCTCTGGTGGAACAAAACTGTAAGACTTTTTGGATCAAAGTAGATAATATTTTGCACATTAGGTGCAGATCTGCATAGCTATAGCAATGAGAGGCAATTGTAATGTAGCCTTTTGCTGGATATAGCTATAGCAATGAAAGGCGAGTCACGGCCTAAAACAACGGTTTCTTTGACGGTTAAAAGAGGGATGAACTTGCCCGGAGGATGAGCTTGAACTATTAGAAGTTTGAAGGCATTGGTGCCCATGTCAATGGCAGCAAAGAGATTGTCAGCCATGGGAATGTTTCTTTTTTCTTTCCTTTCTTTCTTTCTTTGAGCTGCCTTCATTTATGGTCGAATATGAAGCCTTGTCCGAAGAGGAAACGAGAAATAATGGGCTTTGTGGCTAAAGAATGTTGCCCAAAGGCTCGAAAGAACAAATGGAAATTCCATTTTTATCTTATTGGGCTTGGATTAGTTTCCGAACTTTAGGGTTTTTTTTGGCTGAATGCTCACATAAAGATTTAAAGTTTTCGGAAATATTCAATTCAGGATCTAAACTTTTATTTTCCTCAATTCAGGATAAAACGTTTTCGATTTTGCTCAAATAAGGATTTTTTAAAGCGCGTGAGTTACACACGCCGTTAAAATAATAACGGCGTTTATAAAAGACAGGTGGCAATATGTGATTGGGCCACGTGGCAGAAGTGGGACACGTGGCAGCATAAGGGTGGGACACGTGGCAGTGACATATAATTAATTTTCTTTTAATAGGTAAAAAATATATGGACACGTGGCAGCGTGTGAGCAGGACACGTGGCAAGCTTGACACGTGGCAGCGTGTGAGTGAGACACGTGGCAGTGACTTATAATCATTAGTGGGACACGTGGCAAAGTTTAGATCCTGAATTGAACATTTTCGAAAACGATAGATCCTTATTTGAGCATTCAGCCAAATTTTTTTGTTATAAATATTAATAAAAATTAAAAATTTAAATATTATTTATAATATTATAATTAGTAGTTAATTTTGTTAGTTGATTTTTTAATAAAAAATAACTTTTAAAAATTTATATTACATTTTAAAAAAAAAATTTGTTAAAAAATAAATTTTTATAAAAAATATTTATATATTTTTTTCACATTGTTTTTCTTTTCATTCCTTTCTGTTTTTATTTCTTTTAAATGATTTAAATTTAAAATAATTTTTTATTGTAAATTAAATATATTTATTTTTAGAAAATTGAGTTTTTCTAGGAAATACGTTTATTTTTTTAATTACATTAATTTTTCTAAAAGGACAATTCTTACATATTTTTCTTTATTTTTATAGTTTCTTTATCTTCTTTCTTTTTTTGTCAATTAGAAGAAAATATAGAAAACAAAAAAAGAAGAAAAATACAAATTAAATTTAGTAATTTAAAATTTATTCTTTAAAAAATATATAATTTCTAATAATTTTATGGCTAATAGTTTTTTTCCTTTTTTATGGTAAAAATGAAAAAAAAAATTACGAAAGAAAAAATAATAATTATACTAGTTACAAAAAAGTTTTATAATAATTTTTATGTTTGAGAATTTATTTTCTAAAACAAAATTTAAAATTTTTAATTATTTCAAAAAATAATTTTAAAAAATTTATTCAAGAAAATATTATTTTATCAAAATATATAGTTTTTCTTGAATAAAAAAAAGAAAGAAAAAAAGTAAAAAAATATGTGGACACGTGGCAGCGTGTGAGTGAGACACGTAGCAACCTATGAGTGGGACACGTGGCAGTGATTTTATAATTATTTTCTTTTAATAGGTAAAAATAAATTGACACATGGCGGAGTGTAATTGTGACACGTGGTAGAGTGTGAGTGTGACACTTGGCAATAATTATCCTTTCATCGTCAGTCACTCTCTTTAACGGCGCGTGTAACTCACACGCGTTAAAAAATCCTTATTTGAGCAAAATCAAAAACGTTTTATCCTGAATTAAGCAAAATAAAAGTTTAGATCCTAAATTGAATATTTCCGAAAACTTTATATCCTTATTTGAGCATTCAGGCGTTTTTTTTTTCAATATTTGCTTTGCGTATTTTATATATTCTTTTGTATATGATTCAAATTCTATTATATGGTAGTAAATAATTATAAAAGTATAAAAAATTTACTATAAATCATTTTTCAGGCATGGAGATGAAGAAAGAGATTATTATAATATCCTTTTAATATCTGAACTTAAATGATTCTAATACATTGAGATTTAAACAGATAAATTCATAATTTTTTATGTAATTACAAAACATAAAACTGTTTATCCTTTTTTTTTACTTATAATTCATAAATATTGATATTTTTTTATTTTATGATAAAATAAGAAGAAAGAGACAACATTCAAACGTTAGACTTTAATCTTCTTTAAAAAATAGGTATAATTGCTATCTATATCAATGTACTTATTGCAAAACATAGACTTTATTGTGGTTTAGAGTTAGACAAAAAATTTTATAAATTTGAAATTCACGAAAAATTTCAAAAAGAACTAAAAGGAATCTTGAGTGTTCATATACAAATTTTTATTATATTTTATCAGTATGTAATCTGTAAATTTTAAAAATTTTGTAAGTAAAAGTCTGTTAAACCATAAATCTCATTAATAGGTTAACAATACGTTTGATCTTAAAAATAGAGTAATCTATTTGTTTCTAAACTTCCCTTTCAACAAAAAAAAAAAAGAAGATAAATAAAGACATAACACAGAAAAAAAAGGGCATTTGAAGAAAAAATGGTACGCGGTTTAAATTTGATCCATTTAATTTGTCTTCATTAAAAAAATTGATTTGACAAATGTCAGTACAATTATACGTGATTAATTGTTGATGATTAATTGTTGATTAAGGGATTTCTTTTCACTACTATTTGTTTTTTTTTTTCTGTAAAGTTCACTACTATTTGTTTGAAAATTAGTTATTTAGTAAAAAATCATTGCTTTCTTGTACCATGGACAAACATGTTGCTTTCAATTTTCCTTTTTTTTTCTTTTTTGATGGATAATTAATATTCTCTGCAATTGTCTTATGATATATACCAGACATTTCTCACTCAACAAGTAATTAAAATTATTTTCAACTTAAAATTAATTTCTGATTTTCATTGCATAAAAATAAATATATAAAAAGAAATTATGATAGACAACTAATATAAAAAAAATCAGTGTCTAATCTAATTAGAACCAAAGATTTTCATATGACAACTTCTTAATGTTATTATTATGGAGTTTAAACTTCCACAAATTGCATAAAAACAAACTCATATAATAAAATAAATTACAAGAATAATGAAAAAAATATGTTGTTCACTTTAAATATTGATTTAAATTATCATATTTCGTGCTAAAAATCTAATAGGTCTAAGCTGCAATCCTCCTTCGTCCAAGGAAGGAATGGACAATATCGTAACAAAATAGTTTGATGGTGGAAAATTTTCCACATGTTTGCATTATAATAAAAGCAACAAAGAAAAAATATATTAAATTGGGAGCAGAAGTTCCAGGAATTTTCATGACCTCTTCCATGTAGAAAATGAGACTGTAAATACCATGAACTTGCAAAGAAGTTGGGAATCAACACAACTTCAACCGCCATTCTTTTTAATTATTTTTTTTTTACTGAAAAAAGGGAATTCACTAACTTGTTACATGCTTAAAATTTTTTTGATGATTAAAAACACAGTTAAATTTGATACAAACAATATCATATACATACATATATTTATATGTATGAATTATTATTCAACACAACGTAAATAAAATTTTTAAACTTCGAACGAATAGTTATCATAATGATACATCCTTAACTTGAAATATTAAAAAAATAAAAATGAATAAATTGGTCAATTTGTTGAACAATGAGGTCAAGATTTTTAATTTTTTTAGTTGAATAGATTCTAAGTTTTAGTTAATACATTCTTTTCTTGGAACGGTTTAAACAAGTTTATTTACACCAAATCTAACGAATTTATATGAATTTTTTTTTCACAATCTCTGAACGAATTCGAATTTGAGACAATCGAAAGAGAAGCATGTTTTCTAATCAAGTTTATCACTTGAAAGTTTAACCAATTTTGAAGTAATTTTACTGATTAGATTTACATGCATGCAAAGAGAACTGTCTAAATTGAATAAATTTTTCAAGAAAACAATGGAGTTTGCATCTGTTTAAAATAAGCAACGAAATATAGGCGTGCTACTGAAAATGAAGAGTATTTTTAACTCGAATGTGAACATTGACAGCCACCACTTCTAATTTTAGGAAAAAAGGTAGTAAAAAAAAAATAAAGGGAAGAAGAAAGAATAGAGAAACCCCAAAGCCACCTGCATTTACAAGTTGGCCGACAGCGAAAGTAACAGTTGAAAAATGTGGAAGTATTTAATTTTTGTTGTCGAGCAAGATTTTTTTTTTTTCACTTATATTTTTTTTTATCAATTTAAGTAAATTTACTTATATCAAATTTAAGAGTTTACTTGTTTCAAGTCTAACAAATTGATGAAAAATTATCTTCTGGCATTCTTTCAATGATTTCAAATTCAATACAAAAAAAATAATAATAAACTCTCTTATCATTTTAACCTACATAATTGGTGAAGTATTCAATTTTAACCTAGCTACCAAATGAACGAATATTTAGACTGATAGAATTGTAATTTGTTAAGGATTTGACATCTTATCATGGGTTTATTTGCTGAAAAAACAAAAGAAGACATGCATGTACCTTTACTAGTTTGCCATGCTATTGTTTGGAATTACCAATTCATAGTTGTATTTTGATTAATAATACACTATTTTTTAATAATTAAAGATGGAATTAAAATTATTTGAATTCGAATCAAAATTTACAGCATATCATAATTTCTTTTTTGTCACTTAGACAATAAGTTATTTCCAATAAACAATATACTTTTGCATAAGGGTCGATGGGGTTTTATCTATTTCTTGGATGGTTACTCACTATCTGCTTAGTGAATGGTAGTTATTGTAATTAATTATAATTTAACCGTTAGACAATATTATAGTATATCTTTTAATGAAAAGCTATTGGCTCTTTTTTCAGTTTTATACTCAATTATTATAAAATTCAGATAGGCTTCTTGTTTTTCAAGAAAAAAAAATTGTGGGGTCACGAAAAGAAAAGGTTTTAGAAATAAACACTACATGATTTGATTTTTCATCAAAGTCAAGTGTGATTAATTAGTAAAAGACTAGGAAGGCAAATATATAGCTAAAAGCAAGAATAAGTTTAAGTAAAGAAGCAAAAGGGTGTTTAACAAAGGGAATAATCTTGACAATATTCATTCGAAAGAAAAATTTTTAAAGTAAATGTACGATAACTTTATTACAAAATATATTTACATTTATTTTCTTGCTTAATATTTACAATACTAAAAGGTTTAGGCAAAAAATCTTATAAATTTGAACTTCATGAAAATTTCCAAAAGTATTAAAATGTTTGAATCTTGGGTACTCAAGTTCCAATTTTCATTACCTTTTATTAGTAAGTAATATATAAATTTCAAAAAATTCGCAAATAAAAAATTTCTTAAATTTGTAAATTTTAATAATAAGTCAACAGTATGCTTTGACTTTAAAAATATGACAATTTTTCCTATTTTTAAATTTTTCTTTAAACCAAAAAAATTATAAATAAATAAATAGATAGAAAAACGTAATTTGAAAAAAAGGGTACATGTGTCTAAATTCAATCCATTTAATTTGTCTTTATTAAAAAAATTGATTTGACGAGTGTTTTTTTTTTTTGAGTAGTATATTTTTATTAGAAGTTACAATCACAATCAGCATATTACATTCCTTGAACAGGTAACTATGAAAATCACATTACTCAAACTAGGTAAACTAGTAAATAACTATAACAAACTAAACAAACTAGTAAATAACTAAACTAACTCAAGCTCATACTTAGTGAAACTTTAACCTGAGATCTCAAAGTCTCAGGGTCTCCTCCTTGCCACTAAACCAAAGACTCATGGGTGATTTGACGAGTGTTAGCTCAAGTATACATAGGATACATATGATTAACTGTTGATTACGGTATTTCTTTTCAATACTACTTGTTTGAAAATTACTCATTTGGTCAAAAAATCATTGCTTTCTTTAGACAAACATGTTGCTTTCGTTTTACTTTTTTCCCTTTTTTAATGGATTATTAATATTCTATGTAATTTCCTTATGATATAGACCGAACATTTCTCGCTCAACAAGTAATTAAAATTATTTTCAACAACTTAAAGTTATTTTTCCGATTTTCATTGCATAAATATATAGACAAAGAAGTTATGATAGACAATTTATATATATAAAAAAAAAAATCAGTGTGTAATCTAATTAGAACCAAAGATTTTCATATGACAACTTCTTAATGTTATTATTATGAGTTTAAAATTTTCATAAAATATAAACGAAACAAACTCATATAATAAAATAAAATCACAAGAATGATAAAAGAATACGCTCTGGACTTTAAATATTAACTTAAATTATCATATTTTCATCATGGAAATCAGTAGGTCTAGGCTGCATTAATTCCTTCTTCTCCGAAGTGGACAACATTGCAACAAAATAATTTGATAGTGGAAAATTTTCCACCTGTTTTTTTTTTTTTTTGGTTACAAAATTTCCACATGTTCGCATCATAATATATGCAACAAAAAGAAAAAATATATATTAAATTTATAGTAGAAGTTCCATGAATTTTCTTGACCATGAATTTTCTCCAAGAATTCTTCCGAGAAGGAGATGAGACCGTAAATACCATGAACTTGCAAAGAAGTTGGAAACCAACACAACTTCAACATCCATTCCTTTTAATTTTCACTTTTTTTTTACAGAAAAAAGGGAATTCATCTTTTAAAATTTATTTGATGATTAAAAAAACAGTGAAATTTTTAGGCTCTAATCCGTTTGGTTCGTGTATTTCATTTTTCCGAAAATATTTTTCACATTTTTCAGTGTTTAGTACATGTAAAATATTTTCGATAAATGGAAAATGAAATTCGGTCAATAAAAAATTTTTAAGGATTTTAAAAAATTGTCTTCTCATTTTAAAAAAGGAAAGACAATTTCCAAACCTATATCACTCTAAAAAAAAAAACTCCCACTAAAACTCAACCTAATCTATATTGAATTAAAACAACAAACAACAGAAAATATTTTTCAACATATCAACCAAATAATAGAAAATATTAGTTTTTCTATAAAATCAAATTTTCAGAAATTATTTTTCAAAAAATTATTTTTTGAAAATCATTTTACGCAAACTAAACGGAGCATAAGTAGTTAGTGACGTATGCCCCACGTGAAATATCAAAAGCATAAAAATGAATAAAGTGGACAATTTGTTGAACAATGAGATCACAATTTTTATTGTTTTATTTTTTGTTGAGTAGATTTTAGGTTTTACTTAATACGATTTTTAAAACCGTTTAAACAACTTTATTTATAGCAAGTTTAATGAATTTATGATCTCAGAATGATATCGAACTTGAGACAATTAAGAGAGAAGCATGTTTTCTTATCAAGTTTATCACTTGAAAGTTGAATCGATGTTGAAGTAATTGAATTGATTAGATTTACATGCACGCAAGAGTAGAGTCTAAAATTGAATGAATTTTTCAAGAAAACAATGGAGTTAGTGTCTGTTTATGATTAGCAACGAAAAATAGGAATGTTACTGAAAACGAAGATTATTTTACCTGAATGGGAACAACACCAGCCACCATTTCTAATTTTAGGAAAATAAAAAATAAAAAAAGAGAAACCCCAAAGCCACATGCATTTACAAGTTGGCCGACAGCGAAAGTGACAGTATTTAATTCTTCTTGTCGTGCAAGATTTTTTAAAAAAATTTTGTTCACTGAATTTTTTTGATCAATTTAAATAAATTTATTTATATCAAATTTAAGAGTTTACTCGATTCAAGTCTAACAAATTGATGAAAAATTATATTTTTTACATTCTTTTAATGATTTCAAATTCAAATACAACAAAAAAAATAAATTCTCCTATCAATTTTAACCTAGTTACCAAATAAACGAATATTTAGACTGATGGAATTATAATTTGTTAAGGATTTCAGATCTTATTCTGGGTTTATTTGCTGAAAAAACAAAAGCAAGACATGTTATTCTTTAGAATTACCAATTCTAAACTGTATTTTGATTAATAATACACTGTTTCTTAAAAATTAAGATGAAATCAAAATTATTTGGACTTTAATTAAAATTTAGAATATGTTACAATATTTTTTGTTACTCAGACAAAAAATTATATTTTCAATAAATAATGTACTTTTGCACAAGGGTTGATGGGGGTTTATCAAATTCTTGGATGGTTAGTCAATGGTCACTGTCTGTCTAGTGTATAGTAGTTGGTGTAATTAATTATACTTTAACCATCAGACAATATTATAGTATATCTTCTGAAAGCTATTGGCTTAACAAGCTTATGCAAATCATGGTCCCCTTTTTAGTTTGAGTTGGTATATGATGCACTGATAATGTATAGTTTTTATACATTATCAATATATTAGAGGTTGACACTTCATCAATACATTAGAGGTTGACACCTCATCAATAGGCTGAGAAACCCAAGGTCACCTGCATTTACAAGTTGGCCGACAGCGAAAGTAACAGATGAAAAATGTGGAAGTACTGTATTTAATTTTTGTTGCAGAGCAAGATTTTTTTAAAATTTTGTTCACTATATATTTTTTTATCAATTTAATTAAATTTATTTATATCAAATTTAAGAGTGTACTTGTTTCAAGTCTAACAAATTGATGAAAAATTATCTTCTGGCATTCTTTCAATGATTTCAAATTCAATACAAAAAATAATAATAATAAAGTCTCTTATCATTTTAACCTACATAATTGGTGAAGTATTCAATTTTAACCTAGCTACCAAATGAACGAATATTTAGACTGATAGAATTATAATTTGTTAAGGATTTGACATCTTATCTTGGGTTTATTTGCTGAAAAAACAAAAGAAGACATGCATATAACTTTACAAGTTAGCCATGCTATTCTTTGGAATTACCAATTCTTAGTTGTATTTTGATCAATAATACACTATTTTTACTAACTAGAGATGGAATTGAAACTATTTGAACTCAATCAAAATTTACAGCATGTCATAATTTTTTTTTTTGTTACTTAGACAATAAGTTATTTCCAATAAACAATATACTTTTGCATAAGGGTCGATGGGGTTTTATCTATTTCTTGGATGGTTAGTCACTATCTGTTTAGCGAATGGTAGTTATTGTAATTAATTATAATTTAACCGTTATACAATATTATAGTATATATTTGGCTGAATGCTCAATTCAGGATTTATCGTTTTCAAGAATTCTCAATTTAGGACATAAACTTTTATTTTTCTCAATTCAGGATAAAAACGTTTTCGATTTTACTCAATGTAAGATTTTTAACGAAACTGAGCTACACGCGCTATTAAAATAATAACGGCGTTTAATAAAAGACACGTGACAACATTTTAGTGAGACACGTGGTGCAATTGACACATGGCAGCATGTTAGTGGGACACGTGGCACAATTAACACGTGGTAGAGTGTTAGTGGGACACGTGTCCGTATGTTATTGGGACACGTGGTTGTATACTTATTTTTATTTTAATAAGTAAAAAATATGTGGACACGTGGCAGCATATTAGTCCGACAAGTGACACAATTGAAACGTGATAGCGTGTTGTGGGACATGTGGCAGTAGTGTTATTGAGACACGTGGCATTATACTTATACTTATTTTTCTTTTAATAAGTAAAAAATATGTGGACACGTGGCAGCATATTAGTCCGACACGTGGCACAATCTTCCTTTCATCGTCACCCACTCTCTTTAACAGCGAGCGTAACTCACACACGTTAAAAAAAATCTTACATTGAGTAAAATTGAAAACGTTTTATCCTGAATTGAGCAAAATAAAAGTTTATGTCCTGAATTGAGAATTCCCAAAAACGTTAAATCCTGAATTGAACATTCAACTTATATCTTTTAATGAAAGCTATTGGCTTTTTTTTCAGTTTTATACTCAATTATTATAAAATTCAAATAGGCTTCTTGTTTTTCAAGAAAAAAAAATTGTGGGGTCACGAAAAGAATAGGTTTTAGAAATAAACACTACATGATTTGACTTTTCATCAAAGTCAAGTGTGATTAATTAGTAAAAGACTAGGAAGGCAAATATATAGCTAAAAGTAGACCTACTAATTCGTGTTCATAATTTATTTTCGTGTCATGTAAAATCGTATTCGTATCATGTAAAACACGAAAATTTCATGTCAAAATTTGTGACGAAAAACTCAAAATGTTATTTTTAGCTTTTACCATATTCATATATTAATTTTACTTAATTTTAATCCCATGTCATCTCGTGTCATTTCGTGTTGTGTATTCATGTCATGTTCGTGTCGTGTATTCGTGTCGTATTTGAGATTGTCAGATCTAGCTAAAAGCAAGAATAAGTTTAAGTAAAGAAGCAAGAATAAGTTTAAGTAAAGAAGCAAAAGGGTGTTTAGCAAAGGGAATAATCTTGACAATATTCATTCGAAAGAAAAATTTTTAAAGTAAATGTACGATAACTTTATTACAAAATATATTTACATTTATTCTCTTACGTAATATTTACAATACTAAAAGGTTTAGGCAAAAAATCTTATAAATTTGAACTTCATGAAAATTTCCAAAAGTATTAAAATGTTTGAATCTTGGGTACTCAAGTTGGAATTTTCATTACCTTTTATTAGTAAGTAATATATAAATTTCAAATAATTCGTAAATAAAAATTCTCTAAATTTACAAATTTTAATAATAGGCCAACAGTACGTCTTGACTTTAAAAATATGATAATCTTTCCTATTTTTAAATTTTTCTTTCAACCAATAAAATTATAAATAAATAGATAGACAAACACATAGAAAAACGTAATTTGAAAAAAAGGGTACATACCGTACATGTGTTTAAATTCAATCCATTTAATTTGTCTTTATTAAAGAAAAATTGAGTTGACGAGTGTTAGATTAACTATACATAGGATACATATGATTAACTCTTGATTACGGTATTTCTTTTCAATACTACTTGTTTGAAAATTAGTCATTTGGTCAAAAAATCACTGCTTTCTTTAGACAAACATGTTGCTTTCGTTTTACCTTTTTCCCTTTTTTAACGGATTATTAATATTCTCTGCAATTTCCTTATGATATAGACCGAACATTTCTCGCTCAACAAGTAATTAAAATTATTTTCAACAACTTAAAATTATTTTTCCGATTTTCATTGCATAAATATATAGACAAAGAAGTTATGATAGACAATTTATATAAAAAAAATAAAAAATCAGTGTGTAATCTAATTAGAACCAAAGATTTTCATATGACAACTTCTTAATGTTATTATTATGAGTTTAAAATTTTCATAAAATATAAACGAAACAAACTCATATAATAAAATAAAATCACAAGAATGATAAAAGAATACGCTCTGGGCTTTAAATATTAACTTAAATTATCATATTTCATCATGGAAATCTAGTAGGTCTAGGCTGCATTAATTCCTTCTTCTCCGAAGTGGACAACATTGCAACTAAATAATTTGATAGTGGAAAAATTTCCACCTGTTTTTTTTTTTGGTTACAAAATTTCCACATGTTCGCATCATAATATATGCAACAAAAAGAAAAAATATATATTAAATTTATAGTAGAAGTTCCATGAATTTTCAGGACCATGAATTTTCTCCGAGAATTCTTCCGGAGAGGAGATGAGACCGTAAATACCATGAACTTGCAAAGAAGTTGGAAACCAACACAACTTCAACATCCATTCCTTTTAATTATCATTTTTTTTTACTGAAAAAAGGGAATTCATCTTTTAAAATTTATTTGATGATTAAAAAAAAGAGTGAAATTTTTAGGCTCTAAGGTCTGTTTGATTCGCGTATTTCATTTTCTCGAAAATATTTTCATATTTTTCAGTGTTTAGTGCATGTAAAACATTTTTGGTCAATAAAAAATGAAATTCGGTCAATGAAAAATCTTTAAGGATTTTGAAAATTTTTCTTTTCATTTTCAAAAAGGGAAGACAATTTTCAAACATATGTCATTCTTAAGAAAAAAACTCATACTAAAACTCAACTTAATCTATATTGGATTAAAACAACAAAACAGAAAATATTTTTCATCGTATTAACCAAACAACAAAAAATATTAGTTTTTCTAGAAAATCAAATTTTCATAAATTATTTTACAAAAATTATTTTTTGAAAATCATTTTACGCGAACCAAACGGAACCAAATGAGTAGTTAGTGACGTATCTCCCACGTGAAATATCAAAAGCATAAAAATGAATAAAGTGGACAATTTGTTGAACAATGAGATCAAAATTATTACTTTTTATTTTTTGTTGAGTAGATTTAGGTTTTACTTAATACAAATTTTAAAACCGTTTAAACAAGCTTATTTATACCAAATTTAATGAATTTATGATCTCAGAACGAAGTCAAACTTGAGACAATTAAGAGAGAAGCATGTTTTCTTATCAAGTTCATCACTTGAAAGTTGAATCGATGTTGAAGTAATTGAATTGATTAGATTTACATGCACGCAAGAGTACACTCTAAAATTGAATGAATCTTTCAAGAAAACAATGGAGTTTGCATCTGTTTAAGATTAGCAACGAAAAATAGGCATGTTACTGAAAACGAAGAGTATTTAACCCGAATGTGAACAACACCAGCCACCATTTCTAATTTTAGGAAAATAAAAAAAAAAAAAAGAGAAACCCCAAAAGCCACATGCATTTACAAGTTGGCCGACAGCGAAAGTGACAGATGAACCAAGTGAAAGTATTTAATGCTTGTTGTCCTGCAAGATTTTTTAAAAAAATTTTGTTCACTGAATTTTTTTTATCAATTTAAATAAATTTATTTATATCAAATTTAAGAGTTTACTTGTTTCAAGTCTAACAAATTGATGAAAAATTATATTTTTTTGCATTCTTTTAATGATTTCAAATTCAAATACAACAAAAAAAAATAAATTCTCCTATCAATTTTAACCTAGTTACCAAATAAACGAATATTTAGACAGATGGAATTATAATTTGTTAAGGATTTCAGATCTTATTCTGGGTTTATTTGCTGAAAAAACAAAAGCAAGACATGTTATTCTTTAGAATTACCAATTCTAAACTGTATTTTGATTAATAATACACTGTTTCTTAAAAATTAAGATGAAATCAAAATTATTTGGACTTTAATTAAAATTTAGAATATGTTACAATATTTTTTGTTACTCAGACAAAAAGTTATATTTTCAATAAATAATGTTCTTTTGCACAAGTGTTGATGGGGTTTCATCAAATTCTTGGATGGTTAGTCAATAGTCACTGTCTGTCTAGTGTATAGTAGTTGGTGTAATTAATTATGCTTTAACCATCAGACAATATTATAGTATATCTTCTGAAAGCTATTGGCTTAAACAAGCTTATGCAAATCATGGTCCCCTTTTTAGTTTTGTCTTCAATTATTATAAAATTCAGGTAGGATTCTTGCTTCTCAAAAAAAAAAAATTATGTGGGGTCACAAAAAGATTAGGTTTTAGAAATAAACACTCCATGATTTTGATTTTTCGTTATAGTCAACCGTGATTAATTGGTAAAAGACTAGGAAGGCAAATACATATAGGTAAAAGCAATAACATGTTTAATTGAAAAGGCAAAAGGGTGTTTAACAAAGGGAATGATCTTGACAATATTCTTTTAAAAGAAAATTTTTTAAAGTGAACAAACGATAACTTTATTCGATAACTTTATTAAAAAATCCATTTTTATTTATTCTCGTATGTAATGTTTATAATACTTTTCATATATTTTACATATAATGATATTAAATTTATGTTTAATTATATATATTTCTATTAATTTTACAATAAAATAAAAATTTTAAATTTATCAAAAATTTTGCCATGTTTAATGTGTCAAAATATGAATTGACATGGGAAATTGATCAGTGAAGAGAAACTTTCAATTCCAAAAACATCTCAAACACAAGGCGAGATTTCTGTTAAGTATTGTGCTCTTTTATTGCAAAAAAAAAGGGATCCATGAATTATAGATCAATTAATAATTCAGATTGAATTTATGAAAAAAAAAAAATTCTGATTCATTCTCGTTAAACACACTTTTAAAAAAAAAAAATTTAATTGTAAAAAATTTCAAATAAAATTAATTTTTTATTGTTAATTGCATGATACCTGTAATTAAAAAATTAAAAACGCGGATTTGTGGAAAAAATGTGTTTTGTCTTACGTAAATTTCGATCAGTCTTCTGGATGGATACACTTCTTTCCATGCACGCGTTTATCCACCGTGTTTGTGTCATGATTTTCTTGTACGAAGAACTCCTAATAATAATAAAAAAAACATGGTGTTTTGTGGGCTTACTCGTTTTCGTGTACTTTTTTCTCTTTTTTATGTACTTTTCAATGATCATCACGCGTTTGTTCTTGTTCCAGTCCGTTAAACCTTGAAAACCCAAGAATTTAGCGGCAGTTTTTCTAGTTCAGTTGTCTGTTAAGCCTAGCTAGTAGTTGTTGATACTTTGAAAGTATCCCCACAGAGAATTTGCAGACTTAAATAATCTTTTTTTGTTGCACTTTTCTTTTTGGGTTTTTCTTGCCGCCTTGAGAGCTTTGATTAAATTATTTTCTTGACTTAAGTGACATTACGTGTTTTGAAACAGTGATTTGTAAGTTTCCTGGCATCTTCTGTAACTGAGTACTTATAAATAGGACAGCTGGAGAGGTTTTGGTTACTCAAGTTTGATTCTCAAAGTGTTTTTTTTCTTGCTTTTGCATTGCTTGGCCTTTGAAGAAGTCATTGTCAACTTCCTTTTCTTTCCAAGATGTTGCCTAGTAAGAGGCCTGCATCTGACGGAGATGATAGTGATGAGAGGTTGGAAGTTATGGTTCCAGAGCCAAAAAGAAGAGCTACCTTGAAGAAGTGAGTTGGGTATTTGGGTGGGATGAGGTTGATTCTTTCCTGTTCTAAACTGATTTTGCATGTTTCTGACTTGGGTTTTCTTTTCTTATTCTTGTGCAGTGCTGTTAGAAACATAATGGGAGTGGGAGGGCTTTCTCTGAACAGGATTGTGCTCAACCTGGAACCAATGCTTCGATCATGGGTGAGCAATTAGAGTGTTTAGTATTTTTCATCTGCAAAAACCCAGTATGGAAACTTCAGTTTTGTAAGTTTTAACCGATTCAGACAGTTGAATAGTAGGTGTTGACTTGTTGTTTTGGAAAAGGACCAAAAACTTTGGGCCTCAGCGTTCTCTTTCTGCTGTATTTGTTTAGTTATGGCTTCTCTTTCCTTTCATCTTTTGGAAATCTATGATTTCCCGATTTGGTGAACTGGTGTAGCATATAGATTTGCTCATACTGGTACAAAGGAATTAGTAATATATATATTTTGGTTACAAGGACTTAGTAATACTTTTTACTTAATGAAATGGCAAATTTCATCACTCTTTTTGGTACAAAGGAGGCTGTAGCCCGACTATAGGAAAATGGATTGCAGGCGTTAGGATTTAAAAGTGACTATATGAACCATTTGAGCTAAGATCCTGATTCCAAATTGCATCGCTCTGTGAAGCTGTCAAAGTTTATAAAAATAACAAGACATACATGATATTGATCAAGGTATTTATTAGCTGAATGTGTCGCTTTATATTTGAATCTTGGATTGAATTGCCTGAAATTCTTGATGCAGAGACTTTTTTTTAGTTATAATTGTGTTTTCATTCTTCTACATATCATTTGTGACCAGGTGCGGGAGGCAGTGGAAACAGCAATTCTATCCTCCTTTCACCCATCTTCAAGGTAAGCTTTTGTACCTAGTTTCTTGGAACACATGTTCCAAGAATTTGTTTCTCTGTCATAAAATTGGTTTGGATTTTATTCTCTAATAACTTGGTATTAGATCTTGATTGATCCGACTGGATGAATTGTTAAGTTTCGTCAGCATATCCAAGATTAACTTCAGCTTGCTATGCCTGTATTTTGCTACAAGTTACACCGTCTCATAAATTTTTCAAAAAAACTTACTTTTCTCAATTAACTGTGGCCTTCTATTTACTGTTTTTTAGGTCCTCGCTTAATCAGATTGAGGCATCCAGGCAAAGAAGCTTGCAGTTGCGTTTTGTTGATAAACTGCCTTCTACCATATTTACAGGTAGCAAGGTTGAAGCTGAAAATGGCAGTGCCATGAGGATTATCCTAGTTGATGCAACTAGCCAGAAAATGGTCTCATCTGGTTCACTGTCTTCTATTAAGGTTGAGATTGTAGTCCTTAATGGGGAATTCGGTGCTGACGAGCGAGAAGATTGGACAGAAACTGAATTCAATGCCAGTGTTCTTCGTGAAAGAGAAGGTAAAAGGCCACTGGTGACTGGGGATGTCAATGTTACGTTGGTAGATGGTGTGGGGACTATTGATAATGTGATTTTCACTGACAATTCTAGCTGGATAAGAAGTCGAAAATTTAGATTAGGAGCTAGAGTTGTGCAAAGAATTTCTGCTGAAGTAACAATCAGGGAGGCTAGAAGTGAGGCATTCGTGGTGAAGGATCATCGCGGAGAGTGTAAGTTCGAGTGCTTTTTCAAATTCAGTCTGTATTCTTTTTGAATTGAATTCATGAATCAAGTTGAGAATTGACATTGAATATGTTCATGCAGTGTACAAGAAACACTACCCTCCCCAGCTGTATGATGAAGTATGGCGTCTGGAAAGAATTGCGAAAGAGGGCGCCTTCCACACTCGGCTGGCCTCTAAAAAAATTCTTACTGTAAAAGACTTCCTGCGCTTGCATGTTACGAATCCATCTGCACTACGCAATGTAAGCGAATGATTTTTCATGTCAATCAGAACACTTGAGCATATATGTTATTGTCTTGGTGCATGTTTTTCTCTGCTTTGTCTGATTTGTGACATTAATTGCTGCAGATGCTTGGTACTGGGATCTCAAATCGGGTATGGGATACAATCATAGAACACGCTTTGTCATGTGATCTAGATGTTGATGAGTGTTATACCTACTATGGAGCTGCACAAAGGGTTGGACTCCTGTTAAATTCCATTTATCAGGTTGTGGCAGCAACATTTGATGGCCAAAATTATCAGCCAGTGCAAGAATTGACCTTTTCTCAGAAGGTTTCTGTCATATCCATGAAAATCATAATCACTTATTGTACTTTGCCTCTTATATGTTCCGTGTGACTTAAGATTGAACGATTCTCCAAATAATTTGCAGCTTCTGGTGGAAGATGCGAAGAGACAAGCTTACAAGAATGTTCAGGACCTGGTCTTGGCAGATCGGCAAGCAATTATGGGCCTCAGAATGCCCTTGACAGATCTGCTGCCTGAGCCAAGTAGCATCCCAAATTTACTTCTGCAGCAACCTGATCTATCGGTTGCAAACCAAGGTACCAGAATTGCTACTAAATTGAATTATCCACTCAATGAAATTTATGGAGATCCATTAGTCGGTTTATATCCTTGTATGCCTCTTGAATCGTTAGCCTAATGAATCTTTTACCGAATTTCTTATTTCATCGATTCGATGTATGTATGCAGATCAACCAGGTACATCACTGAGTTTCAACCAATTCCCAGCATCCTATGCCTATGAAATGCAAGATACCAATCAATTACAGGTTTCTCTACCACAGGATGGACATGTGATCCACGCTTTTAATCCGATGCTAAGAAACAGTTTTGGAATGGGAGGAATCCTCCCTTGCAATGGAGACACCAGTTTGTCACTTTTGCCAGATAGCCATTTTACCAAGGAGGATAATTCTCAGGCTCAAATGCCAGTTTGGGCTTCAACTACTCCAGCATGGGAACAAGACACCGGATACGTTTTGACTCCAGATCATTGCGAATCATCGGTAGGCATCCTTTCTTCTTCCCCAAACTTTGATGTGCATAGCCAATTCCAAAGCATGGGAGAGGCCAGGGATGTGTGGCCCAAAGCTGGGTGGTTGAAGTTACGAGCTGTTATCCAGTGGAGGTCAATTAGACGCGGAGCTGCCAGAAAGCGACTCTGGATGCCAAAAGGCATATGTGCATAAGTAACCAGATTACAGCAGTTAAGCATCTCAGAATTTCGGAGACAAGCTTCTCCAAGATGTGTAAGGTTAGCTTTGTAGGTTTTCTGAATCTGTCAATGTTCATTAAGTTGATTGCTAAATAGCATCTATTCTAGTTCCACGCAATCAGGAGGCAAGAATCTGAATCTCCTAGATGTTTTAGCTTAGATTTCTAGCGTTTGTGTGTGTAGTTTGTAAGCAATCTCAGATTAGGACTCAGATTAGGAGGCAAATATTCTCCTAATCTCTTCCTGTCTGCTAGCTTTGATCCTTGTAAATTGCAACAAAAAGGGTCTTTGTAAATAGCGTTTGTAAGTTAAAGTGATTAATGGAATAATCAGATTCTGAGATTATAATAGCCATGGAATCATTGTTGCTGGCAACTAGCTGTACAAGGCTACTGTTTTGACATTCTCTTCAATTTTCTGATCCAAACTGTAACATCCATGCCTGTTTCCTTTCGGAATAATACTCTAATTAGCAGCAGGGTTGCAGACTTTCTGCTCCATCTGTTGCCATTGGCCGTTTGTTGCTACCGTTTTATTGCAGGAAACCAACAGGTTTGCAACAGCAAAAATTTCCAAGAAAGTCACCTGAAAGCAAACCCCATGCAAAGTAAGTTTCCCCTCTGCTAAAAGTAAGCTCCTTGCATGGATCTAGCGAATGCTAACGTGGAAACTCACACCTAATCTCCTAGATATTGTTCTGTTTTATCTGAAAATCTAACGATTTTAACTCATAAAAAGCATCTCTAGTTGAACAAAACTGTGAGAGTTTTAGATCAAAGTAGAAAACATCTTGCACATCGGGTGCAGATCTCTACAGCTATAGCAATGAGAGGCGATTGTAATGTAGCCTTTAGCTGGATATTTCTGCAGTCTGTTCCAAAGTTACCCTTTGCATCAAATATCTTTATTTTTCCATTCCAAACACTGAAAACAGGAAAACAATTGAATTATGAGGACCACTAAAGCAATTTTCTTTCCCTGTTTTGGAAAATCATCAAACATTCTTAGCTTGACTTACTATGGTTTCTGTCATGGGTAATGAAACTATGGTTCGGAAAACATCAAACGTCAAACAAATTGCGTCTTGATTGAACTAGTTGAATGCTTATGTTTTGGGCATTCTTAATCCATCAGAGTTTCAATCAAAGGTTTTGAAACTAGTTTGTTCTTGATAAATCTCTTTCAAGAAACCGAAAAGACAAAAATTAAGGTTAGTGATACGATTGTTAATTCTCGCTCTCGAGTATTTTTTTGGCTGGAATGGCTCTCAAGCCTATTCATGCTTTTTAATCTACCTAATATATTACAAAATGATAAATTGAACTTATTCAATTAAACTCGTATTAGTTGAGTTAAATTCAAACAGTTTCAATATTTATGAAATCGAATTCGATATAAACTAAATTTGATTGATCTTGAATTAAATTTTGAATTTTAATTTTTTTAATAAATAGAATTTTAAACTTAATATTTAATATTTAATATTAAACCGATTCTATTCAATCTGGTTATAGTGTTAAGAGTGAAGATTACACTTAAATAATTGCGAGAAATGAAGCACTAATGATTTTAATCAGGTACTGAACTACAAACCGTCCAATGTGCAAGAAAATCTTATCCTCATCTCACATGGCATCTAGAAAAGTCAGACAACAACCATAATCAAATTACTTAAGCACCATTTAATTAACATAGAATAAAGAGGGAACCCAATGGCAAAGCTCGTAATTTTAAACGAACTCCAGCGGCATTAAAAAACCCGCCAAGAAAATATCAGGCCGAGAAATCTCTGGAAGCTTCTTTCTTCAGATCTCCTCGCATATCACTGGGTTCGGCGAAGATATTTTCTCTCTTTTTCTCTCTCCCAAACTCTCCCCTTCAGAAAAACAAAATCAACAGCGACAACATAAACTTGTGTTTCAGCTTGTTCAAGTACATTTGATTTTTGTTGTTCTGTTGTTCCTGTTTCTAAGGCCTCAGAAAGGTATGATTTTTTTGTAGTTTTGTCTTGTTTTTCGAAGAGCGAGAGAGAGGGAGGAGGCAGCAGAGAAAGAGAGGATTTTGGACGGCTGAGATGGATCGGGAAGGAGGATCCCACGGTGGATCTTGTTATTACTCCGTTCTTGGGATTCGCAAGGACGCCTCCTTCTCCGATATCCGCACTGCTTATCGTCAGCTCGCTAAGGTAATCAATAATCTTCTCTTCTTTTGATTTTTCATTTGTTTCTAAATCAGGACTAAACGGACAACGGTAACTTTAGTAAATCGAATTTAACCTTTTTATGTTTAAATTTTGGCAGAAATGGCATCCGGACAGATGCGCCAGAAATCCGGGGGTCGCCGGTGAAGCCAAACGTCGGTTTCAGCAAATCCAAGAAGCTTACTCGGGTAACATTATGAAATACTTCCTCTCATCCCATCACCGTTGAATTCTAGTAGTTTATTAGTCGTTTAACCGGCCGTAAATTCTTCGCAGTTCTCTCCGACGTGTCCAAGAGATCAATGTATGACGCCGGTCTCTACGATCCCTTCGAAGAAGAAGATGAAGTACGTAAACAAAAATATATGTTCTTTTTGTTCTTATAACAATATGTTTATGTTTTTTTAGTTATGCTTAGGGTAATTTTTTTGCCAATAAAACGGCACCGGATATTCACGAATAAGTTACTCAATTTGATTTGATTGTTGGTTGATTTTGATTTGTATATTTCTAATCAAGTTTAAGTTATTCAAATGATGAACATATCTTACTTTCATAATATATTATTAGAAAATGATAAATTAAATTCATTAATTTTTTTTGGTGTTATAAGTTTAAGTTTGCTAAATTGAGTTTGAATGATTTAATTATTATTTGAATTGAGTGTAAATTTTAAAATTAAACTGAATCGAATTGGAAATAAATTTCGAAATTCCAAATTAAATTGAACTTAAATTTACTAGTGAGACTTGGTTAGGATGGATCTTTACATTATCAAATTTTTTAATTTATTAATTTTGTATTTTTTGACCAAATATTAATTTTGCATTTAAAACACAAATTGTGAGATTGAGTTTAATTTGTAAATATTATTTGTTTAGGTTGTAATTGTTATTTGTGTTTATCAATTTATTATCTTATTAATTTATGAAAGGTAATATATTGATTATAATCTTGAATTAATATGTACATTGAAAAAAAGCATATTTACTCGTGTTTTCATCTTTACCCCTGAATTTTGTAAAATTTGTGAGCAGGATTTCTGTGATTTCATGCAAGAGATGATCTCGATGATGAACAATGTGAAAGACGAGGTTTGCCCTTGATTTGCTTATTTTTAGAAGGTTATATAAGTTATTATGATTTAAACGACCGCCATTGATGATTTTGTTTTGTCCTTCGAATGTAGGGGGATAGTTTTGAGGATTTGCAGAGGATGTTTGCCGATATGGTCGGCGGAGATGGCATGACCTTCGACATCAACACCGATCCAACGGAGACGAAGAGGGCACGTGTCACGCCGTCTAAAGGCAGTGCAGCGAAACGGAATGGTTCCCGCTGTTGACACGTGGTAGCTTTATCATGTCTTAATCCCATCATTAGTGACTTAATTTTAAGGCTAAATTAGTTTTAGGAACGCAATTTGTGAACCTTGTGGAAATTATTGGCATATGTTGCCACTTTTTCATGGATAGTAATAAAAAAACATTCCTTTTTTATTTAACATGTACTTCTTGTTTGGTACTGAAAATGTTGGTGTGACAATTTGGCATTGGGATGTTTCTTATTTGAAATGTTAATATGAATTGCGATGTAATATTTGTGTTTTGACACAAAAAATTAGTATAAGTAGATTTATTAATTTTAGATGAATATAATAACATGATACGAAAATTATATCCCACAAGATAAAATGGTATGAAGGTAACATAATTTAAAATTTAATAAAAATTGTTTATTAATTTAGTAAAAACTAAAATAATGTTTTGTATTTGATACATGAATTTTAATAATAATTTTTTGTTTTACATGATTTTGAGACAACATGAATAAAAATTATATACATAAATCCACATATATAAAAGCAAGTATTGTCATGGTTATTTGAAATGCCATAACTATAAATAGACATTATGTTAGTATTATTTGAAACGGAATGACACTAATGGTGCAAGATTTGGAGTCTAAATTGAAATTGGACTCTATTTTACTTATATGCGTTCATGTGGCATGGACGTTGGCTGTGCAACCGCGAGAAATTATGATAGATTTATTCGAGAATTTATACATATATAATTTTTATTTGTTTAGTGTTAATTGAATTTGTGTTGGGAAAAATATAAGATCTTTTTAATTTTATAATATTTATATATAATTTTTATTAAATTTTATTTTAAACTAATTTAGTGTTTTTTTCATTCATATTATTTTTATATTATATTACTGTATCATATCTTGTCATACGCTGAATAAGAGGCAGGACTTTCAGAGGAGATGGTCGGGACTCCTGTAATAATTGGTAGTTCGAATATTATTATCTTTTTTGACAAGACTCTATGCTTCTGTCTGCTAAAGATTCTAGGATGTTAAAAATATCACTGTCCTGTTTCTCATCTCTTTCCTTTTGTTTTTTTCAGGTCAGGGGTGGCTGTTGTTGCAATTATGAAAGCTGCTGATCTTTGCAACTTGCATGAACGCTTGGTTTTAGCTTTCGGTGGAGAGTCGACATGACACGACATGACATTGATGACAACGTGGCGGCACCTCAAAATTTCTCCCTAAATTTGGCAAAAGTTGCTTTCTCTTTGTCCTTTTTTCCCTATCTCCATTGCATGCGTAATTCGTTGATGTGTAATCTTAAATTGTGTTTATACGATTTAAAATGCGAAAATTATTGTTTTTTATTAATAATTTATTAATTAAATCATTACAAAAATTATAATATAATCTAAGTATGAATTTTTATATTATTTTTATATCATGTCAATATATAATATCATATTTAATATCATCAACAGACACTTAATTGCTTTTTATATTTTATTGTGAAGGATTAGTTGGGTTGAGCTAGAGAAGAAGAAGTCAGGGTTTTATCTGCCAAATGAATCTATCTTTTTAGTGGGCCAAGGCAGGGCTCACAACTTGGTCTATGTTTTGATGTTTTCACAAATTACCTTCAACATCAAGCCCTCAATGTCCATTTTCTACAAATCGAAATAGCAATTGAGTTTGGCCCTTTGGGCCTTATTTTTATTATTATTGAGTAAAATTTTTTTGGATTAAATTCAAATCTTTCATCATTTTATTAATTTTTATTTTTATTTTTATTTTTTTACAACTACAAGTATTCTAATTCGTTTTATAATTTGCTATTAATTTTATTCGAACTGTGAATGATAAACAATAATATTATTCCAATAATAACGATTTTAAAATTTAAATCATATTCAAATTTTTGAAGAAAAAATCCACAATCACTTTATTTTCTTAAAATAATTCAAAACCAACTAAAAGTCAAATCACACTTATAGTTTAAATGAGAAAGAAGATTAAGTGAACTAAAAGGCAATCCGTTGGTTAAGCATGAGCAATTTTCATCACCACATTTCTTTATTTAATATTATTTCTTTCTACTACTTTTGACCTAAAACATATAGTATATAGTTTTTAGCATTCCAAAATTCACTCAAACTATTTTTTAATCATTTTTAAATCTTCAATTTCTTAACCGAAAAAGCATTCTCATTTTTTCAAATCAATCAATGAAGCCGATGTTGCTTTATTTATATTCGAATTCATATGTATAGTTAATATATCTTTTAAAAAATATTTGGTTAGCATAAAATAATTTTTTTTATGGGAATCTTATTTTTCATACTTTGATATTTAAATTTTCTCTAGAAAATTTTCCTCACATTTAAAAACAATTATATTTGAGAAATATATTTGACAAATCACAAAATTATCTTATAATTACATTTCTATCTTTTTCTTATATTTTGATTTAGCAAGTATCAATGTCATGCGGTGGCTTGACCTCCAAACAAAGAAAACAACATGTCACGGTCCAACAACATTTAAGCATTAAACGACCACGTTTATCCTCCATGAAAATATAAATGGCAATAGCGTAATTAAAGCCCGATCCACGACCATTTATACAAATTGGTTTCCCGACAATCCTATATAAACCCTCTCTCTCCTTTTCTCGCCTCTTCGAATCAATCAAAATCCTCTTTAAAGCCCCCCAAATTTATTTCGTTTTCGCTGTACTAGGGTTTTCAGTCGAAGGAAAAAGGAAAAAAAACAGAAGAAAAGTTCTCTCGGGTTTTTGTTCGATTATTTATTTCTCTCTAGGTTTCGTTTTTGGAAAATTTGAGACGATGTCGTTGAGGCCGAACGCGAGGACGGAGGTTCGGAGGAACAGGTACAAGGTGGCGGTGGACGCGGAGGAAGGGAGGCGGAGGAGGGAGGATAACATGGTGGAGATTAGGAAGAATCGTCGTGAAGAGAGTTTGCAGAAGAAGCGACGTGAAGGACTCCAAGCTCAGCCAATGCCAGCTTCTCTTCACTCCGCTGTCGAAAAAAAGGTCGATTTTCAATTTTTTCCTCGCTTTTTTATTTCAGTGTTTATAAGTCACTGAAGTTGTTAAAGTTTGTTTTGTTTAAGATGGTTTGATAAGTTTTGATTAATCTTTTGGGTTTAAGATTATGGTGGGTCTTCAAATTTGAGAGTATTTCCTTTGTATTAGGTTCTGATTGTGTTGATGAGGTGATAACTATTACTTTTGGTGCTTTTTGATGTTTTGATTGGAACTCTGTTTTTTAGACATGTTTGTTATGTGGTTAAGTTCAAGATTGTTTTTTTTTTTGTTTGTTTGTTAAGCTTAACGACTAAGGTCTGCAACTAGATTAAGGGGTTGGTTTTTAAATTGTTAAATTAG
This sequence comes from Heritiera littoralis, assembly GCA_031772115.1. Lineage (NCBI taxonomy): Eukaryota > Viridiplantae > Streptophyta > Magnoliopsida > Malvales > Malvaceae > Heritiera > Heritiera littoralis. Next base: position 7,212,798 of record JAPDPK010000020.1, on the reverse strand, counting down.
TGCTTGTGTATTTGTGTTTGGACTCCTGGTTAGGTGTTGGCATGTACATGGTCGTTTTAGTTACATCCTGTTCATTTTTGACAAGAAATTGAGTCAGAATTAATTAAATAGAGTTGTGAAAATGTAGTTCCTTTATTTAATTTATTTAAGCAAAGTTGTTGTGAATAATTGGCTTGTGACAGCTTTTGTTGATTATTTGCAAGATATTCTGATTGGCTGTCCGTGAGTTGATGGACCATTGGATTGTTCTGATCATGTTCAATCTTTGACTGCAGTTGGAAAATTTGCCTGCCATGATTGCTGGTGTCTGGACTGATGATAGTAATTTGCAGCTTGAGGCAACTACTCAGTTTAGGAAGTTGCTTTCAATTGGTGAGACGTCCTGCAATAAATTTTTTAATAGTAATATAATGTTTAAATCATATACCTCAATATTTTTTATTTTTTATCCCAGAACGTAGCCCACCTATTGAGGAAGTTATACAAGCTGGAGTAGTTCCTCGCTTTGTTGAGTTCCTTACGAGGGAAGATTACCCACAGCTTCAGGTTGGATTTCCTATCAGCTTGAAGATTATCTTATCACTTCATATTTCTAGATATGTTTAAGATTCTTGCTAATTTGATAATTCTGTAGTTCGAGGCTGCCTGGGCCCTAACAAATATTGCTTCTGGGACATCTGAGAACACGAAAGTGGTAATTGATCATGGGGCTGTTCCAATATTTGTGAAGTTACTTGGTTCCCCAAGTGATGATGTTCGTGAGCAGGTATGCATATTAAAGGAATTTAGTGTAGTCTTGATTATTGACTGAATTAGGAAGTGAGATAAATTGAATTTTACTTAGCAAAAGCTAGTAAAATGTTTTATAGTCTCATTTTTTCTTTTCAATTTGAACATTCAGGCTGTCTGGGCATTGGGAAATGTTGCTGGTGATTCTCCTAGATGTCGTGATCTTGTCCTTGGCCATGGTGCCTTGCTTCCCTTGTTGGCGCAGTTGAATGAGCATGCTAAACTTTCTATGCTGAGAAATGCTACATGGACACTCTCAAATTTTTGTAGGGGGAAGCCCCAGCCTCCCTTTGATCAGGTTCTGACCCTGTTTCCCTTCTTTTGTTGGGGAACTCATGTTTTTCTAACATGAATTGGCAAGTTTATTCGTGTTCAACGGTATTGATTTACAATGCAAAATTTCCTGTCTTTGGAATCTGAGACAGTTTGTAGGATCATGAAATTATAAATTGCAAACTTGCAATGCTTTGCTTACATTAAACCAGAGAGTGAAATATTTCCCATTGCTAAAATAAAACCGGAAAGTGAGATATATTGCTAGGAGGCTTATGAATATTGAGTATTATTACCTAGCTATGAATATTGTATGGCAATTCACTGGTGGGGTTGAATTAATTTCTATCTTACTAAATTATCCTTTATTTATCATTCAGGTTAAGCCTGCACTTCCTGCTTTGGCACGTCTTATTCATTCAAATGATGAAGAAGTATTAACTGATGCATGTTGGGCACTTTCATATCTTTCTGATGGTACAAATGACAAAATCCAAGCTGTTATTGAAGCGGGTGTATGTGTGCGTTTGGTAGAACTTTTGCTGTGAGTTAGACTATTTGCTTCTCATTGAATCTCAAGTATTTCTATTTGTGATTTCTTTGACTGACCTAAATCTTAAATTCTTTGGCTTTCACAGGCACCCATCTCCTTCAGTGTTAATTCCTGCTCTTCGCACGGTTGGAAATATTGTCACTGGGGATGATGTGCAAACCCAGGTATTACTTAGTTGTTTTTCTTTTAATGATCATTCTAAAATATAGATATAAATCTGTTGCCATTCATCTTCTTGGATTGTGTGAGTAACTAGTATTCTCACTCAAACTGCATTGATTGACCCCTTACATGTAAAATGGATGCAAGTGTGTTGTTAAAGATCATATTTTTGCATACGTATAGTAATTATTTTAACTTTTCTCATTATGGACAAATCTTGTTGCCATACAGTGTATTATTAATCATCAAGCATTGCCATGCCTTTTGAACCTGTTGACAAATAATTTTAAAAAGAGCATCAAGAAGGAAGCTTGTTGGACAATCTCAAATATCACAGCTGGAAATAAGGAACAAATTCAGGTAACAATTGGACCTGTGTCGGTTTTTTCTTATTGATATTCCCCTGGTTATATCAATTTTGGGTCTAAGATTTTGTCTGCATTGATTTTATACCATGAAATGATGTGTAATGGTATGAATTTTACAGGCTGTGATTGAAGCTAATATTATTGCTCCACTGGTTCAACTGCTTCAAAATGCTGAATTTGATATTAAGAAAGAAGCTGCATGGGCCATCTCAAACGCTACATCTGGTGGGACTCATGATCAGATCAAGTATGAAAATTATTTCCTATCTTAGTTGTTTGGAATCGTGTTTTAGCTGATTATTAATGATAAACTAGTTCTCATTTGGGCATATCACATATTTCAGGTTCCTTGTAAGTCAAGGGTGTATCAAGCCATTGTGTGATCTTCTTAACTGTCCTGATCCAAGGATAGTTACAGTTTGTTTAGAAGGGCTTGAAAACATTTTGAAGGTAGGAGAAGCTGATAAGAACCTGGGAACTACTGGAGGTGTGAATCTCTATGCACAAATGATTGATGATGCAGAGGGTCTAGAGAAGATTGAGAATTTACAGTCTCATGATAACGCTGAGATTTATGAAAAGGCTGTTAAAGTACTTGAGACATATTGGTTGGAAGAGGAGGATGAGACAATGCCACCAGGTGATTCCTCTCAAACAGGGTTTCATTTTGGTGGGGGTGAGCTTCCTGTTCCTTCAGGGGGATTCAATTTCAGCTAGAGGTATGTGGTGCTGTTGTTCGCATACATTTGTTTTTTAGTGTTTTACTATAGAGGGAGCATTTTATGGTTTTTTAGATAGGATATATAGTTGTTTGATTATGCATGTCTGACTATTGTTTGTATCTGCTTTTCGTTTTAAAAGCTTTTTGTAATTAATATTTCAGGAATTTTATCTGGTTATGTATTGAAGTCCTTATGGAGATGATGGAACAATAGTTGGGTTCCAGGTCAGGCGTCTTGTCGTCATGTTTGGGTCCTGTCCAGGGTCGGGTGTGGTGTTGAGGGTGCAGTGTCAAGGGTATTGGGCTGGCTTGGGTAACAACACAGCCAGGCTCATATTTTGCTGGGAAATGGAAGGAATACGAGCTTGGTGATCTACTACAATAAATTGAGGAATCGGTCTTTATTTTCGGTGCTCGTAAAACAAATATTTGGTCTGTCTCAATTTGTAGTTGTCATGTTAGTATGATGTCTTTGCAATAGCTTTTCATGCGATGTTGCCGAGTGATTTTGGTATTCCCAAAACAGTTACCTTGTGAGCAACATGGGAATATTCTTTTGCGTCTATGTAATCGGGGTGTTGTGATGTCATTTCATGCATCATACTTTGCCCATTTAGATAGTCCTATATTTTTGTGTAGGGTATACAATTCCTCATTCGAAGCTGTCAAAAACTACATTTAAGGAGAAATAGTTATTACTTGTTGGTTTGATATTTTTTCCCCTCTTTGTTTTCTATCTAACCTTTGAGCATTGGAATTGGATCTTTCCTGCATGGTCTCTCTCCTCTTTAATTGTTTAAGAATTTTCTTAGTAACATTATTGAATCTGTCATTTTAGGTCATGTAAAATTAGAAAATTGCCCGTCTTGCAATGAAGCAGGTGGCTTTTGTTGCTCTTTTGTCATCTTTCATGTTTGCGGTGTTACATGGTCTAAACTGAAGCCCGGTGGGAAGATACACCTCTACTCCCTTGCTTAGGTCCTAGCATTTATGGTGAGACCCAGAGCGTATAGATTATTTCTAGTCACTATGGGAGAAAGCCCAAAAGCCAATGCCTTCATACGATTTCGGTTTGGGTTTTGGTCTGGGGGGATTCATGCAGCCTGCCTGCCTGGAATTTTTCATCAGAGCGCAATTCCGAGAGCTAAAAGCTTTACAAAAGCTGGAGAAGTTGAGGCTGTTCTTCCGTGGCTTCTGCGTAAGTGTAATAAGAAAGAAAGGGAAGTTCAATAAACCGTGGAAAAGGATCTAAATCTACGGATTGGGTTTGGATAAATCTATTTGTCTGTTTACTGCTCCAGGAGCCGATGAGACCATTTCAAAGCATTAAAATTACTAGACAAATAGACAGCCCAAAAGGGGACAGGTTGGGTTCAACAACGGTCAAACTTTTCTATATACTGGGTTTAAGTTTGTAAAACTTAATACTATTTGTCTGGTTAATGCTCCTAGTGCCGATGTTCAGCCCATTCCAACAGCCCAGCTCAAACAGTGTAAAAGTACTTTAGCCTTTTTATTTGGCATGATTTAGATTATCATTTATCAATCAGGATTTAAGATATTGTCATCGGTAACCGAGTATTTGCACATGATTTCTTTATGCTATCGAGAAAAGACAAAGCTTTCTTCTCTGAAAGTATGTACATCCTGTCTGTCTTCCAGAGAGAGAGAGAGAGAGAGAGATTTCAGAGCTCAGCTTTTGATGTACACCATCACTTTGCAACATCCGAAATGATTTTATTTTATCAATTTTCTGTCAAAGGCAAGGGGAAAAAGTAATTTGCTTGTATCTAACTCACAATGAAAAGCATAATTTTGATAGAAAATCCATAGAAAAATTGGTTTTGTATAGTGAACTAGAGAGAAATCTCAGTTCATGTGTAGAAGTTGTTTGCAGCCATGGATGACCTATATTAGAGAGGATCATTGTCCTGTAGAACCTGTAAAATTTTTTGAAAAGGCATAAAGAATCGGATTCCACAAGAAATCTTCTGCATTGAGGCCCTTGGATTGTTGTATGACCAGAATGGGTGATAGGACCAATAAAAGTACTGGATTGTTGTTTTCCTTTCTTTGTTTAATGACGGGGTACTTCTTTCAGGGCCTGAAATGGACAAAAAGGAGAAGAAATCAAATTCTTTAGAGCATTCCTTTTCATTGACATATCATATGTTGCTGTTCTTACCATGTTCTTATTTTGTTGGATCATTCACTTACCTGCTTCTTGGGGCAAAGACAATAAGACAGAGCAGAAATGAGAGAATCAGAGGAAAGATGGCGCCCGGTGTGGTGGCTGGTATGGGTAAATCACGTGGGGGCCATACGACAGTGAAGCACTTGAAAATTCCCCCTCGTGCATGTTGCCACCTGGACCGCGCCCTTCTCAAAACTTTGGCGGGTGTTCCTCTCTCAAACAAAAACCTACTACATGTTTTTTCATCAACAGAGGAGCGGCGGCGTGCTGTGCTGTCTGCTGTCACAAAGTGCATTCCCGTCTTTTTATTACCCCTCTGTCTAGGGTTTTTGTGTCTATCCCCTCTCACTCCGTGTCGGTTCTCCTCCCTTTCTTTCTCTCTCCCTCTTTCCATTTCTGCATGTTAGCAAATCTTTAGCTTTGCTCTTTCTTTTTGGTTTTTGGGTTTTGCTCTCTCCTTTCCTCTGTTCTTTTCTCTTATCTCATTTTCAAGGAAATGATAAAGGTTTCTGATCCTTACAAATTTGGTATTTCTTTGTCCATCAAGCTCGACTAGCCTTTTCTTGTTTTCCTTTGCCATTCTGTTGTAATCAAACATCTTTATAGAGTTGCTTCATGGGTGCAATAGATCTGAGAGAAAAGGTGGGTCAAAATATCAACTTCAATTCAAACCTTTTTTCCTTTTTTTTTTCTCTTGTTTTCAGCTCGTTGATTCTTCTTTTTATACTGATCTGATTGCTGTTTATGATTCAGAAATCATTGAGTGAAGATACGATGAGTGAGAATAACAAGAAGTTTTGTACTGATTGCAAAACCACAAAGACCCCTCTTTGGAGAGGTGGTCCTGCTGGCCCCAAGGTATTTTCACTTTCCATTTTCATAAAAAAAATCTTCTCTTTCTGAATTTGCGTTTATTGTCTTTTCCTTTTAAATCATTAGTACGAGTACTTCTTTGGTAAAGCTCACAACTTTCTCATGCGTAAGTGCTGAGGCTTTGTCCCATGCGATTGGTGGAAGAATTTGTATTTTGGTTAATAATCATCACCGATCTGTTAATTTGCTTGCTGAAGTTCAAGACAATTTTTACTGATTTGTCATTAAATGTAGCTGATCCTGGCTTATGATTGATCATTGATGGTTTTCTTTTGGGGTAATTTCAGTCACTGTGCAATGCATGTGGGATCAGATACAGGAAAAAAAGAAGAGCAATGTTGGGTTTGAGCAAAGAATCAGAGAAGAAGAAAGAGAGATCACATGCATCACAAAGCATCATAACAACCAGCTCTGCTTCTGTTTCTACAACAAGAAATGTTTGTGATAAGAAGCCCAATGCCAAACTTAATGGCTGGGGTGAGCCTTTGAAGCTGAGATTATTTGCTTTGGGCAGTGAAGTTTTGTTGCAAAGATCGCCGCCGTCATCAACAGCAACAACTTTTTCATCATCATCATCTGGGGTGATGAAGAAGCAAAGGTGCCAAAGGAGAAGGAAGTTGGGAGAGGAAGAACTAGCTGCTTTTTCTTTGATGGCATTGTCCTGCGGCTCAGTTTTTGCTTGAAAAAGAGAGATACAGACAGACAAGAAACCAAAAATGGGAGTTACCAAAAAAAAAAACCTAACCCACGGAGGACACAACCCCTTTTTACAATTTTGCCTTTGTTTCATATTAGGGAAATACCCTTGTTATTGACTGCTGTTCTTGTTCTTTTTCCCCTTTGGAGATTTGTAGGGAAATCAAAGGAAAGCAAAGTTTTTTGTTTGGGATGGGGTGATGATGGCTCAATCAGAATGTAGATAGCAGTTTCGGAATCAATGAACAATGAAATTTTGTGTTCTAAGTAGGCGTTGCAACCCTTTCTTCTTTTTTTTTTTTAATCATAAAAAAAAAAAATCATTGCAGCCATATCATGCATACTACAATTTTGTCCAACCAATTATAGTGTGTAGTCTGAATTTGGTATGAATGAAAATTCACGCGAACAGATTATCGAAGGGAAATCTGTTAGTAAAGGTCTTGGATTGTCCAAAATACTAGTAGTGTGACTTGGGCTGGTCACCTCACTCACCTGGGCCTGCAATGAGACTTTGAGTCAGCCGAGAGCCTGAGATAAAGGCAACTTGGACGATGGGCATAAAAGTCCGTCAGCATTGGATCTGATTGGAGCAGACGCTGGCAAGCATCGTTTGTATGTCCTTATGGGCTTTGATGCATGAATAATATATTTTACATCAACCAATATAGTATTAGTTAGGGCATCTAATGTGTGAAGCAAAACATCAACATACTAGAGTCATAAATCAGACAGATAGAGAGAGAGAGAGGCATTAGATTAGATAGACAAGATCCTTTCTTTCAGCTTCCAAATTTTCATGTGCTAGTGCTAAATCTAATCTTAACTTCACCTACTTGTCAATCACTCAAGCCAAGCCTGTCCTTTCTTAAAGTAATTATTATTTACTTTATCTACTTTAGGATTAAATTTTAAGTTTATTTATCTACTTTAATTCAAAAACAATAAAAGAAGAAGTCAAATTAAGACCCGAAACGTGCGGACCGCGCAGTGCACTAAATCCGAGTATGGGGCTTAACTGAAAGCCCACTCCACCATTAACACATGACATGGCTCAACTGCTCTAGCTCTCGCTACGCTCAAGGCTCATCTGTTTTCTCTCGAAGACAAGCTGATAAAGGAGAAACTGAAAATCTCTCTCTCTCTATAAATATATTGGAACCTTTTAACAAACACTTAACGTGCTTTTCTCCACGTTTCGTATCACTGCTAGCACAAGGCACGTCTCTCTTTCTCTCTCCTTCTCTCTCCCGTGGTTGGTTGCTGGGAAACTGAAAGAAAATTAGAGAAAGGTTTTGATATCATCATGTTATGTTTATCTATGTTCATTTCATGATTTGAAAAATGGAAGCCGAAAGTTAAAGAAAGCACCATTGAGCTTGGAAAAAGCGTTGTTTTGATTTAAGGTTAAGCTTGCTTTTGAATGTATAGCAAAGGAGAAAAATCTTCAAATAGAAGAACTGTCATTGATTTTTCATTGTTGTGGTTCAGTTTGTGGTAAAAGCTGCAAAATTTAAGGTTTATAGTGATTGGTTTGGTACAAGATTAGGATTAAAGTTCAGTCCTTAATGGCTTGTTCAATAGTTTTCAATGATGTCTGATCTATAAGCTTCTCCAATGAAGCTTGTTTGAAGATGGGGTTTTGTAAATGTTCTTGTTCATCTCCTTTATTCTAGTTTCTTTGCTTTTGGTTTATCTGATCTGGTCAGAATCATAGTACTGCTTGTTGTTGTTCATATCTTGAGTCTTAGCTTGATTAATAGCCATCTTGTGCAAGAATGGGAAAACACATTGAAAATAATCCCCATTGTAGGCAGTAGCTAGTCTTTTTTCTTCTCTAAAACTGAATGAGCTACATTCATGAAGTTAATCTCTCTTCTTTTTGGTGCTTAAGTAAACCTCTTTCTTTGTTACGAATACAATTCTGCTTTCATTTTCAGGTTGAAGCCAATTGTTTGTCTGATGTGGTATAATTCGAAAGTTGGAATATTGCCCTGTTATAGATCAAATTCAGATGAGGTCTGTTGCCAGTTGCTTTTCGGTGTTGCAAGCCCCCAGAGCCAGAGGCAGTATCCATGGCTTGGCTAGTTCATGCTGGGAAAGCTTCCACAATTCAAGTGGGAGGCGAGTAAACTGTTCAAGCTTCAAGCTGCATGATTCCAAAACCTATGGGTTTGAAGGAGGTTACAGTAGGAGATGGACTAGAAGGCCTATGACAACAAAAACAGAAGGAAGAAACAAGACTAACCAGAATGCCAAACCTAGTGACCTTGTGCGTAAAATTTTAGGTGAAAAGGTTTCAACAATCACTGCATTGAATATAAACAAAGCGGAAATAAGTGAAAGTCAACAGCTTGAGTATTGTGGTATTCGACAGATGATTGCAGAGAACAAAGACATAGCCGACCTTGTGACATTTATCCTTTATGATACTGAGACTTCAGGTTTTAGCCGAAAAGACGACCGAATTATTGAGATAGCTTTTCAAGATCTATCCGGAGGTGAAAACAGTACATTCCAGACATTGGTTAATCCCGGACGCTATGTTGCAAATTCACATGTCCATGGCATCACAACCAAAATGGTCTGCAGACCTGATGTTCCAAGGTATAATTTAAAAAAGTTTCCCCATTTATTGCTGGAATTAAGGAATATTGATTAAGAAATGCTGTGCTTATTGATTACCATTTGGACCTTTTGTAGGATGGAGGAACTAATACCAATCCTGCTGCAGTTTGTTAAAAGCCGTCAGAAACCTGGGGGATATGTGTTGTTGGGTGCTCACAATAGTTTTTCTTTTGATTTACCATTTTTGATCAATGAATTCAGCTGTTGCTCGTATGAGATTCCTTTAAACTGGTTGTTTTTGGACACCCTTTCTCTCGCTCGCGAATTGATGAAGTCTGGAGGTCTCCCTCTCTCCCTCTTCCTCTTCCATTCTCTCTTATTGACATGGTTTAGCTGAAACTAAAAGGCTTGACATTGGACTTATCCGCAGGATCCAATCTCCCTTCAGGAACATCTTTGCAGGCACTCCGAGAACACTACAGGATTCCATTAGTTGGTTCAGCTCACAGAGCCATGTCTGATGTAAGAACATTGGCAATGATTCTGCAGATGTTGACATTCGACTTGAAACTCTCACTTCCAAATCTTGTGTCAAGATCTTCCACAGCATTAGAATACATCAACAATAAAAGGAAAAAGAATTCAGGCTAGTTTCAAGTTATTCTTGTATTTATTTGTTGTAATACTTAACCCATTCCTACCAATAAAATGCTGAGGGCATTTTTTATTCAATTAGTATGCGTCTCATGTATCCATAACTTTCCAAAAATGAATGAAATCGTCTTTTAGTTTCCTGAAAACTAACAACCATTTCAAGTTGATATTCGGACTCCACGATATAAAAACATAAAGTTGCTTTCGTTGAGAGTCGAACTCAAGACCTCCCGCTTACTAAACGGGTGCTCTAACCAACTGAGCTACGAAAGCTGTTGTACTGAGTTTACAAACAATACAAACTTTTCCTGCGTAAGAAAATTATAGCCAACAGAGATTTCCTGTAATGATGAACAATTATTTTCAGTCTTTAGCAGTCAATTCTCATGGCAACCATATAAAGACAAATTCAAGGGGCAATTTACATAGAATCTCATTGTAGTAGTCTAATAACAAGTCTATAACAAAGTGGGATTTTTGTCTTTTTGTTGCTCCAATCAAAAGAATTGATACAAGTAAATAGGCAAAAGCCTCATCTCCTCGTATGGGAACCAACGAGGAAACTCCCAGGGAGTTTAAAAGAATCAATACAGCTGCTTGCTGAAGGAAACGAATACATTATAACTTGTAAGCTCTACACAGATCTGGGAGCATTCTTTTGCTACTCGCTACTTGAAACCCTGTTCAAACAACCACATTTCCCTCACTTCCCCTTGTTTTCTCCAAAACCTTAAAAGGACAAGAAATGAACATTTGAAGTGGCATGCATATGTGGGGAAATTCAAAATTCCCACATTATTATGCTGGCCAAGGAAATTATCGACTCTCAATGATCTCAAGTAATGAGATCACACCGCAGGTCAAAATGGAAATCATCAGAAAAAAAAAAAAACCCTGCTTGCAGATCAAAAGAGTATCTCCTTGAGGATTAGGAGGACCAACATGACAAAGCACATAATAACGAGCACCGTAGCACACATCACCATGCCTCCTTGTTTCTGTGTTCTCTCTGCCTGCAAGTCCAATCCATACAAGAATGAGATAGAGTCCTAGAAACATGTAAATGAAGATCAATAATAGGCAAAGATAAAAGACCTTTTGTAGCTGTTTGAGGCCTTCTTCAACTGTAGTTGCAACATTTTGAACGTTGTAATCTATCCGATCAACAATGGTACCCTGTTTGGAGAGAACTGAATTTAGTGACTGGAAAAGTTTGAAACTTATTATTAGTGCTAGATGGATTCCTACCTGATCAATCACAAGAACTGACAGATCCTTCATAATCTGAGCAAGCTCATTTACCGACTCCACAACCTAATACATGCATAAATATTTAGTTTGGGATAGCTATGAAAGCAGCATCAGATAAGAAAAAGACTTAAGAGTAATGTAATTGCCTGCTGGATCTCCCTTTCCCTCTCTACTGTGAATGCCTCACTTCGTCTTAGCTTTGACATCTGATGCTCATTAAACACCTAAATGACATAATTGTGAAACATTAGTATCTGACACCAAACTGGAATCAGATAAGAGACACAAATCCATCAAAGCCTAATATCATTATACAAAGGAAAGTTAAGGAAGTTGAACTAGGCACATTCTGGAGCTTGATTTATTACAAAGGATTGAGCTTCAAGATCTTAACATGCTATTTGGACTTCAGCACACTATATATAACTCATGTTCACTAAAATGTGTTCGGATTGTCATACATAATAAAAAGAAGAGCGTTTAAAATAAACCAGTATACCATATCATCCAAGTCACCATCTTCTGTTTTAGATCTATTTCCATTCAGATTCATCTCCAGATCCGCTCCATCCTGACCATACAACAGAAGCCAGTAATTTAGTTACACCAAAAACATGCACAAAATGCATTATAAGACTGCAAAACACAGAAATGAGTGGAATAAGTTTGAAATTGAAATTGTATGACCAGTTAGCATGTGAAACTGCAACCAAATATGATACAATGTTGCATTGTCAAGAAGGAAGTTTCTTCCTATACCTCTTTTTGCTGCCTGAGGCGCTTCAAATAAGTTGATTGTTTCTTCCGGAGCTCCATTGATAGGTTCTGAAGGTCAGTGGCAAGTGACCGCTGCAAAAAAGGAGAAAAACATGAAAAGAAAGAAATGTAAACAAAAGAACAGCTCAGAATAGCACATCAATTGAGGGAATAACAACTTAAAATATATGTCAGAGGACATGGAGATTAAAGCACCAAATGTCAGACATTATTATCTTCCCTTCCGCATTGAAAAAAGGTGTATGGGCTTGAAAAATCAAAGATGACCTATTATCTCAACGTCACTGAGGAAGGGAAGGATAAAAAAAGGAAGCATGCATGTCAAGAATAGTGGAAATCTTTGAAGAAAAGTCCTTTAGTCTCAACAACAAATGGCTGAGAGAGAGAGAGGGATGACTTGACACAGTTTCAAGTTCGTCTCATCCTCTGCGATCACATCATCTTAATAGTTGGAAAATAAAAGCTGCTACTTCTACAAATAGGCTAATAGACAAATCACTAAGCAACATGACAGAATCAACATACCAAATGAATAAGTGACTGGAGTCCCTCTTGCCTGAATAAATTACATTTCCTAGCCTGAATATAGAGCTGCACAAGTGAATTTGATGACCAATAAGCCTTACCTGGACATTTTTCCTGACATTTGAATCCTCAGAAGGTCCAGTGGCAGAGAGTTTCTGTAATCTCTTCTCTGATTTCTTCAACAGATTAGTTATCTCATGGGTTAGAGCCTCAATATTGTGTTGATCTTCTTTACCATCACCAAATGAAGGCATTAAAGCCTTTGCATGAGCCTTGGCTAACTCAGCCATTTTTGACCTTGCACGTTGCACATTTACTGCTATTTCTTCAGACACATCTACCCAAGCTGGTGGTAGACCCACTGTAATTGCACCCTTACTGCAACAGGCAGACAATCCCTTACTCTCCTACTACAGAATCTTATGACCTTTCAAACAAAGTTACAGATGAACTCACGACTAGTTGAAAGAGAAAAATGAACTTCTGAGGAAAACTCAATTCTAGTTTATATCTACATTTCCTCATTGCAAAGCCTTGATCTTTCACTGTCCTGCATGAACTTCCTTGTAATCTCTGTAGCTCTTTCCAAAATAATTTAAAGTATCTCACAACTAAATAATTATTGTAATAATTATTAACCGATCACCAAACAAATTCAATCAAATTCATTTGTAAGCATCTCATCTATGCCAATTCCTCGAAAGATAGTCACTTTATATATAATTTAACACTTATGCTTAGCTAAACTTTGTAATTCAATTTTATAAAAACAAAATTAGAAAAGGAGACAAAATGCACCTCAATCAAGCTAACTAATTGCATCTAAGAAATTCATTCATAATTAAAAGAAAAAACAAGTTTTGAACTTCATCTTGAATTCTTGACATTATTTTAAAAGATTAATAGGAACAATTAGTATGATCAATAATAGTAGCTGGAAATGTAATATTACCTTGAATTTCCAGGATCCTCGGTACTTAGAGGAGTATAAGAACGGTTTGGATGGAGCAACGAAGTACTAACCATCTCAATCACCGGTCCTCCGCCGGAGCTCGTTGTCGACATCGACGATACCGGTGCCGCCAACGAGCTCGTCGGAATTCTAACACTCTTCAACGCATCCCTATATTTCCTGAATATCAGCGTCCGGTTCCTCGTCGCCATAGCTCTAAAACAAAAAATATAAAATTTAAATCTAAATCTAAATTTAGATTCAGAACTTAGAGATCTAAAAATTGAGGTTTTATCATGGCGGAGCTAGAAAAAGCAAAAGCGAGGGACGGTCACGTGACGGCAGGTCGGTGATCGGCCGTTGAGGCGGCAGTTGAACAGAAACGAACGGCCGAGTCACGCGCCAGCGAAGGCGAGGAGAACCCCCTGAAAGAACAATTCCAAAGGAGAAATGTTATGCTGAGCGTTGAGGACTTTTTGAATTTTATTAAGCTCTCAATTTCCAATTAGAGCTGTGATTAGTGTTTTAATCACTTTTTTAATCTTCAATTAGGTCTGGTTCAGATAATGGGGACGGGTCCTGCTTAGGGGTGTAAATGAAGTTATTCAAGTTAGTTTTTATAATTTTCGAATGGTTTATTTTTAAGTTTAATTTGAATTTAAATTATTCAAGTAATGAATCAGACTGAGTTTAAGTATTTTAATATTAGATTTGAGTGTCAATTTAATCAAATTTTTTAATATATATTGTTATTATTTATTTATCATTTTATGATAAAAATAAAATGATAAATTTTATTGAGATCTTAAAAGTTTTATCATAATTTAACTCTAGTTCATTAATTTTATAAATCGGATCACAATTGATTTTGACATATATCAGCCAATTATTAAACTTGAATTAAAAATATTGTATTTTCAAGTATCAATAATGAATTTTATTACTATTTATTATTTTTAAGTAATTTTAAAAAAATTATTAAATGTAAGATTTTTATTTTTTTAATACCAAAAAAAGTATTATGGACATTTTATAAATAACAAATGTATAGGTTAATATATTTTTTAATAGTAACTTCGTAAAAAAAATTATTGTCAAATATATTAAAATATCTATTTTTCAAATTAATAGATTAAATTGAATTATGATAAAATCTCGAAAATTTTAATAAAATTTACCCAAAATAAAAATTAAATTTATCAAATTAAGTTCAAATTATTAAATATTTTATTGAATTAAACTCAAATTAAAAAAAATTAAATTCAATTGTTCTTAACTAAATTGCAAACTTCAACAAGCTCCAAGTCCAGCTTTGTGTGAAAGACGATTGTAGCTATGTAAAATTTTTGAGACTATATTAATTTAGGCTTTTGCTTTTTTTATACCAAAAAATTTTTTTTTTGATGAATAAACGAAATTTTTATAAAATCAAAATAACACACTTAGTTCTTAACACATCGTGAGAACACAGTTCCCATAAAGTCTACCACTAAACAACGTCTAATATAAAGTGGAGGCTCATCATAAACAACAAAAGGAGCCTTTCTGTTTCGATCCCATTTTTGCTAGAACATCAGCACACGTATTTGCTTTTCTATATCTATGGTGGATTTGATCATTGTCCAGCCATTTCATCAGTTCCTTGCAATCAAAAACAATAGTCCAGTGAATATGTGATGGATTAGAAAGTTCTAAAATGTACCTTACCACTATTTTTGTGTGTTTTGTCAGGTCCTATTATTGCCCAAAACTCTTTTAACATTTTGTACAAGTCTTCTATGCCATTTGTGACTAGTCTCTCTTATAATTTCAAAGATAAATTTATTTCTGTTCAGCCAAATAGGCCATAGTGTCATGGAGAAGGTAGTTTTCCGAGGTATAATAATGTAACATCAGTTATTTCATCCTTGCAATTGTTGATCAGCCAACTTTCAAACCCAGAGTTAAAAGAATCCTGCACTCAGAGTTAAAAAATAATTTCGAACTTTAAGTTTTGAATAAAAAAGAATCAAACTCAAACATGTTTCTGTAACCAAAAAAAAAAAAAAACTCAAACATGTTTCTAAATGACTCTGTTTGACTCGATTACATTCACGGATTCTTACCGTAAGATTTCCGGTCGGATCGGTATCCACGTATGACGAGTCAAATTCCTCCTTTTATTATTATTATAATTGTTATTATTACTACCCGGAACAGATGGCAAGCTCATGAATCATAAATTTCTTTTTTATTTTCATAAAATAAAAATAACAAAAAGATAAAGAAATTAAGGATGATATAAAATGACTTGATGGAAAAAGCTTCATTTATCCAACAAAATTCAGCTTCAAAGAGGAAGGAAAACAATTGGCTTTTCTCTCTTTCACTCTCTCATCAAACCCCTAAGACTTAACTTAGCTTGCTGCTCTTTAATTTCTTGGATTTTTAATTTTTAAATTTAATATACTTCACAAATCCGAGATCAGAGCTGAAAAAGCTTTGATTTTTAACCCCAGAAATTAAGTTTTTTTTTCTTTGGGTTGAAAATTAATTAAAGCAACAGGGTGATTTAGAAATGGATGCTGAATCATGGAGCGCTCGTCTTTCTTCAGCTTCCAAGAGATATCAATCAGCTCTTCAATCACGATCTGGTAATCCTTAAATCCCATCTATTCTTTTTTTACCTTTATCGGAGTTACATATTTGCTGTTTTTGTCTGTGTGTGTGCTTGTCTGGTGGAAAATGAAGGGAAAGGAGGTAACTTGACTTGAGTGATTAAGAAAAGATCACATTTTTTGGAATACTATTTTACTTTTTTTTTTAATTGATTGAAAATGCAGATATGTTTATGGGGTTTGAAGAGATAGATGGAGAAGATGATATAAGAGAGGAATTTCCATGCCCTTTTTGTTCAGAGTATTTCGATATTGTTGGCTTGTGCTGTCACATAGATGATGAGCATCCTCTGGAGGCTAAAAATGGGGTATTGCACTTTTTTTCATTTATTTTTCAATGCCCTTTTTTTGATTGTTATAAGCAAGATGGTTATCTTGGATTCTTATTTTTTACATGATCATTCTATTTGTGACCAAGAATTGTTCAAAGTGGCATAGTTTACTTAACTGAGCTAATCTTTGAATTCTGATCTGTTCATTATAAGGAATTGAAAAGGGGTTTGTTTGTTGTGGACCCAAGTTTCAAAGTTTAAGCTTTCGCCTCAAAAGTTACTATTTAGCTGTTATTTTACTTAAGAGTCTTGTGATAGTTAGGATATTGATGTTTTTGGATTAACTAGCTTGAACTATGAGTTATATTTCAGCTAATTGGAAAATTAGATCCACTGTTGATTTTGCTTACAAGTTTGGTATTGATACTGGTATGACTTGACAAATTGTAAGTTGATATGCTATATGTAAGTTTGGAGAAAAGGAGTTTTATAGTTTCTTTTTATAGATTCTTCTGCCACATGGTGATTGAGACCCCTTTAGTCTAATGAGGAACGGTGTTTATTGAATCTAAACTCTGTTTGTGATGGTTGTTTCTATTTGCAGGTGTGTCCGGTCTGTTCAGTGAGGGTGGGAGTTGATATGGTTGCGCATATAACTCTACAACATGGAAATATATGCAAGATATCTTTGCCTATGGGTTATTATTTGTGATGAATTGTCTTTTAGAATTCCTCTTTAAACTATATATATAGTTCTTTCTTTTCACGTGCCACGTACCTTGAAAATTGTCGTTGAAGTCTGCTACATCTTTAGAATTTGATTGTTGGTTCTCTTTCTTACCTGCAAGCTTTATCATCTTTGTTCCGTCTCTTGATTTCTGGGCCTTTCTAAAAACATTGACGTCAGTATGCAAGATGATTCCCATCTCCCCCTTTCGCTCTTTAGTTAGCAGTAGAACTGCTAGCTTTTTTTGTTGGGCTTCCTTGTATGAGAGTTACGCCATTCTAAGGACTTAACTTCTATTTTCATTTCCTTAACACGGGGTTACATGCAGCGCAAAAGGAAATCACGTAAAGGTGGATCTCATTCAACACTCTCTCGTCTGAGGAGAGAGCTGCAAGAAGGAAACCTACAGTCTCTCTTTGGGGGTTCTTGTATAGTGTCTTCAACCAATTCAGCACCTGATCCATTGTTGTCTTCGTTTATTTTGCCCATGGTTGATGATTCTGTTAGTGTTCAGCCTCACTTTTCTAGCGAAACAGGCACAACTAAGAAAAGCTCAGATGTGAATAAGTCAGAAAGGTAAGTTTTTGTGTGTTTAATTGTTTCTTTTGCCTCCTGGTTGCTTTCATAATGTTTATGCATCAGAAACTCTAGGTTGGTGTCAAATTGCCCAACTCCCTCCCTCACCATGCATATGAATATGTGATATTTATGGGTTAACACCTAGTCATGAGTCAGGGAAACGGACCAAAAATCGAGTAGAGACCTCATGCTATTCTTTGAGAAAGGGGATGAAACATTTAATGGGGTCTCTCAGTTTTTGTTAATTTATTTAGACGGTTTCTCACCATGCATGTACTGCAACCTTATTCATTGAGTCACTAGCATAGAATATTTCTTCTGGCAATGAACTTCTACATGGGATTTCATGTTTGGTCCTAGCTATTCGTTTCATTTCTATAGTTTTGCTACATTATCTTTGAAATATATAATGTAATCATTAGCTTTAATGAGCTTTCTCATTCTGATATTTGGTTTCGATAACAGAAATTTCCAGTCATCTCCTCTTTCGGTTAAGGATCAGGAAGAGAAGGCAAAAAGATGTGAGTTTGTTCAAGGGCTGCTGTTATCCACAATTCTTGATGAAATCTTATGAAGAGCATTCGGCATTCATAATGATTGCTGCAATTGCAATTATGGACCCCAATCCTCCATGGAAATTGGTTTCATGGCTAAGAGCCATGCAATGTATGGTTTATTACCTTGTTTGTAGTGAATATGTTGACGTATTAAGCAAAATGTCGAATAAGGTGTAGGAATGAGTGTAGTTTATGTTGCTTGTAGACCTTTTAGTTGTTAGGCCCGATCAGATTTCCGCTTCATCCTTAAATTTCAGGCCATGATAAATATTAAAAAGAAGAAAAATAGTAATTTAAATCCATGAATGGTGTTGTTTTTTTGCTCTTACTCGGCTCGAACAACATAGTAATGTGGCTGGACTCTAAGGTTAGGAAATCAAATTGAAATACAGAGTTAGCTCAGAAATTATTTATGCATGGAAACTTGGCAATTCATGTATAAATAATTCGTATTTATGTAGTGGCACAACAATGAAGAAAATCATGATTGTGTCATGTAAAATGAAAAGGACGGTCTTGTCCCGCAACCTTGGATATCAGATTAGTTAACACAGAACAGTCGATCATTCAAAACCTCTAACAGAAACAAGTGTCGTGTTGCTGCATCCAGATTGGCTGAGAAACATGTTTTTTCTCATTACCATGCTATAGAGGGGCAAAGCTCTGATGGTAAATCAAAAACAAAAGCTGCTCTTTGTACACAATCATCTCAATATATCAAATGCATGATTTTCATGAAAAGTAAGAGAACATGCAAAATTTTTGTCCGAAGCATGATATGATGCATTTTTACAAGCGTTAAGCTCCCCTCAATTTGCCTAATCACATAATCAAAAATTTAAATACCACACGCATGTATATATCTCTTATGTCTGAATGAAAATAGCAAGTTAACTCGGTGTCCGAAAATACTACATCAAAGTTTGCTTTTCCCATGCCTTTGGACCTTAATTGTTATGCATAAATGGCTGTCTCCATTGTCATACTTTTGAGCACAAACTAGATGCAAAATCGAAAGGACAAAAACATTCACATGTTTTTTTTAGAGGAAGAGACAAGGAGGAGAAAGGAAATAAGAAGGTATTGGGAACAATGAGAAGTAGAAAATTTTGAATTTGACAAGGAGAAAGAAAGGAAACACGATGCGCTCGAAGTCAGTTAATTGTACGTGTAAATCAACTTAAAAAATGATTTTTTTAGATTGTTTCTAACTCCTAACGAAAAAAAATATGCAGAAGATACATTCACTACATCAAAGATCTAAAGACCCAAACTTAACCACTGCGGGGACCTTGTATCCATGATCCTCTTCACTACGTCTTTCACAAAAGAATCAAAACAAGTAAAGCAACAACCTTTCATTAAGCTCGCCCGCCCAGTTGCTACTCTTTCCATGTGTGTACAATTTGATGGAGGAGGCACAATGTGAACCTCGCTCCTCCTATGCTCAAGCCCACAAGCAGCAAATACGGTATGCATGGAACTCGTTGCTATGTCCTTGACAGTTCCGTTGTCTGCACACCAAAAATACAAGACAGAACTCAATTAATCACTACTGAATGTGATTAAAAAACCAAACTGCAAGACACAGAAGCACACACTAATGATTTATGCATAAAAGTTGTGCTCTTTAGAAATGTGAAAACGACAGACTTACAAAGTCTAGACATGAAAATATCCCCGGCATAAAGTTGATTATAGACAGCGCTTCACTCACCTAAATCAATATTATTGGACAAGGCTTTCAAATGGCTTCTAACCATTGTTTGCAACCGTTCCTTGACAGTTGAAAGATTATCCTCATTTCTAACTGAAAAAGGTGAACCGCAATCATCAGGTCCAATGTTTGATCCATTGCTGCTGCAGTGACGGAGTTGCTCATTTGAACTGATACCAGCAAATTCAGGCCACAATGTTAAATTTACAGATGTATTGAATGTTGGGGTAATTGAATCCTGAACCGCTTGCCTTCTCAAATGGCCCAACCTTGAAGAAAAGAAGTCCCTACTTTGCAGTGAAGAAGAGGGATCATTCTGTAACCTCTCCTCAAACACTGTTAGATGCTGAGTTCCCATATCTTGCATCCTGGCTTGTTGAACAGTTGTTTCCCTACTCTGATCAATGTGAGAGTTTACAAAATCGAAGCCCATATTGGCAGTAGATATCCCATCAGTCCTACCAGCCATAAGATTCATCCTATTGATCGAACGAAGATTTTGAATCTGGCGGTGTAACCATCGCCTGCCCGTCAGAGTTGGAGCTCCAACTCCAGATACCGGAGAAGTAGCAGGAATATCTACAGCAGGAAATCTAGGAGATGAAAGACCCACACTACCAGGAGTTAATGGCGTACGAGGAGGACCTATGATGGAGTCTAAACTTTCTCCTACATTTACAATGGGTGACAATCTAGAGTACAAATTGTTTATTGACCTTTGATCAGGCAAAGAATCCTGAACTTGGGAACTAGAGGACCCAAGAGCAACAGGCCTGCAACCATCACAGTACCAATTACCTTCAGGTACTTCCCGGCCTAGACCAACACAATAGGTGTGTGCTGATGAATCACAAATATCACAAAGTAACATGAGTTCATCATCTCCACCTTGGTGGCATTCAGAACAAATAACAT
This sequence comes from Heritiera littoralis, assembly GCA_031772115.1. Classification (NCBI taxonomy): domain Eukaryota; kingdom Viridiplantae; phylum Streptophyta; class Magnoliopsida; order Malvales; family Malvaceae; genus Heritiera; species Heritiera littoralis. The sequence goes on along the minus strand of JAPDPK010000020.1, from coordinate 7,192,018 downwards.
TCTCATATGGATCAAGATAGCTTCTGAGTTCTTCCTCAGAAGGTTGGTACACCTGCACGCAACAAACATGTCCATTTCAAACGACAAATATAAAATAAAGCGAGCAAAATGAAAACTATTACACATAAAAATAATATGAGGAAAAATATAACATACCTGATCACGCTTAGGTACTTGGATCACCACATCTCTCAAATCAACTCCAGCTGTTGATCTTGCAGGCTTACTGATTGTTTCAAACCTATTTTTGCACAATGGGCAACGAGATTCCACTTTTGACCACTCCATAATACAGGTGAAACAAAAATAATGATTGCAACAGTTCAGTGCGCCCCTCAATCTTCGCTTATCTTCCTCAGAGAGACAAATGCCACAAACCGGCTTTATTACTTCAGCCTTTATTTCCTCTACCTTCTCCTTACCCTTCCTTCTTGGAGGTTTGTTATGCTGGCCTAATTCCTCAAACTCCTGAATTCTCTTCGAGGATGATGAACTCCTCATCCTCAAACTAGTTTTTAAACTTCCGCATAATTGGTTGGCTTCTTTCACTTGCTCTCTCTCTTCCTCTGAGATGGTATACTCGTAATCAGATGATCCAGATGAAACAAAATCTGAATCTGATGGTACAATATATGCCTTCTTTCTCCGTCCTGCATTAGTGCTACTCTTTTTTCTCACAATTTGAGTATTGTCTATAAAATCACAATAATCACCGCCATCATCATCGTCGTCTTCTTCAGCCCTCTTTTTCCTTTTCAACCCACGTTTCTTCCTTCCTTGTTTTCTCAAAGGCGGCTTCTTAGAAACTGCAGACTTCTTCCTCTTTTTCCTATGTTTAGAAGGACCCCTTTTCCGCAAACCTTGCTTACTAACTTTCTTATTTTTTTTCTTCTTTTTCATAGTCAATTCTTCTTCCTCATCCAAACAATCTTCTTTATCCAAAGTGAATTCCTCATCATCATCTTCCTCCTCCTCTTCTTCATCCTCTTCCTCATAGTCTTCATCATCCTCTTCATCATCTGATACACTTTTCCGCTTTCGCGATTTTCTAACGACAATCTTCCTCTCCCTTGCTGAAGATATCTGTTCTGCTTTCAACCTAGCAACCTTTCTCAGCTCTTTCTTTTCCTCTTCCTCATTGACAAAGCTCTCAAAACCCTCTTCCGATGCACATTCATCTAAGGAAGAACAATAATCTTCTGCATCATCATCATCATCATCATATTCTTCATTTCCCTCTTCCTCCTCCTCGTAATCCTCATCTTCCTCTTCTTCATCTGATACACTCTTCCACTTTCGTGATTTTCTATTAACAATCTTCCTTTCCCTTGATGAAGACATCCGTTTTGCTTTCAAACTAACACCATTTCTCATCTCTTTCTCTTCCTCCTCCTCGAAATCCTCATCTTCCTCTTCTTCATCTGATACACTCTTCCACTTCCGTGATTTTCTATTAACAATCTTCCTTTCCCTTGCTGAAGACATCCGTTTTGCTTTCAAACTAACACCATTTCTCATCTCTTTCTCTTCATCCTCCTCGAAATCCTCATCTTCCTCTTCTTCATCTGATACACTCTTCCACTTTCGTGATTTTCTATTAACAATCTTCCTTTCCCTTGCTGAAGACATCCGTTTTGCTTTCAAACTAACACCATTTCTCATCTCTTTCTCTTCCTCCTCCTCATCGGCAAAACTCCCAAAACCATCTTCCCATGCACAATCATCTAAGGAAGAACAATAATCTTCCGCATCATCATCGGATTCTTCATTTCCCTCCTCTGAAACTACATAATCTTCATCCGAATCATCTGAACCCTCATCTTTCAATGTGAACCTTTTCTTATAATTGTTTCTAACCTTCCCTCCCCTTCCCATCTGTTCTTGCACCAGAAAACAGAAACAAAACACCCAACAATTAGTCTCTATTCGACCAAATAAATATCAATAAAAACCGTTATGAATTCAAAGATTCTACAAATCTTTTGTTTCCTCCTTGGACTTTACTCAAATGGAGTAGGCAAATATCATAAAAAAAAAAAAACCTTACCATTTTTACCTATTATTTATCACCACCGATCTGTATTAACATACAAAACTTAAGAAAACAAAGAAAACCCAGATCACAAAATCAAACATACTAAAGTTTCCATTGACAAAATTCATCAAATTTCACCAGAAACCAGAACCCAAAAAAATTAAAAAAAAAATTACCGTTAGCTTTTCTTAACGTTTAAATTTTTTTCCTGAAGAGGGAGAAAGAGGCAGAATTTTTACCATTCGAATCAGGATTCATTGACCATAAAATCAAAGAAAATACAACCAATTCATCAAAATGAAAGCATCCATAAATATCTAAAAATACCCACGCTTTCATTAAAATTAAACAACAAAAAAAAGCATTCAAATATCCATGAAATAAAACAAGAGAGAGAATCTAGAAAGAGAAGATTATAACCTGGGAGGAGGAAGACAGAGCTGAAAAACAAAGAAAAATGTGTTCTTTCTTTTGCTTTTTGCAATGTCTGATAATCGTTTTCGGCTGTAGCGGATTTCCTCGTTTATATATCAACACAGTAAATTTTGTTTTTACGTACCATTTTTTTTTGTAATAAAATTAAATGGAAATGGAAATACGAACGTTAATGAATAATTATGGCCTACGCAACTTCGCAACCTGATAGTGGACGTTAGTTGGAAAGTACGGAAATACCCTTCATCTCTGTGGAGCAGTTTAACTGTAATTTTGACGTGGGATTTGATTCAATGCATTAGCGACTAGCCTTGAATTTTTGGCTAAAAGTCTAAAAAATCTTCGAATACTAAAAAGTTTTATAATTAAATTTTCATTTTGTTTTTTAATCAATTGAGATTTTATATTTTCAATTTCACCCTATTAAATTCTTACTTGAATGAAAATTATTAGATTTGTTATTTTTGGTCACGTATACTGTACGAATTTATCGGTTTTCATAAAAATTTAACGATTTATGTTCACAAAAAAATTCAATTAAGTAAAAATTGAAACGTAATGGCTCAATTGAATACGTAAAAAAATTAAAAACTCAATTACAGAAACCATTTTTTAAGATTTTTTAACCCTTTAACCTTTTTTTTAGATTAATACAAGTAAATATTTTTGAATGACTTTTTCACCGAATTATAAAAGTTTACGTTATAGTCACCAACATTTGAATAATTATTTTTTTTATTATTCATTCATTAATCTTTAATCGAGGGAACAATTTCTTAGTCAAATGATTAAGAAAAAGTTATAACTTGTTATAAAATTCAAATTGAATTCAATGAATCTCATTCCATACCTTCAATTATCAAAAAAAGAAATTGTCTTTAATCGAAGCATCACTTATAATGTCAGTGATCACATTATTAGAGGTGATCATAGACGAACACTTGGGTTGGACCTAAGTCATATAATAATGATTTATATGTAAGCCCAAGTCCAGTTCGGCTCAAAAATTTAAACTTGACTTTTAGCCCATACCCTTTTTTTATATTATATTGCAAGCTGAGCTTGGCCGCCTAATATTATTTTATTTATTTATTTGGTAATTTAAATTTTTGTTTATTTATTTTTACTCTTTTAGTCATTTTGAAATTTAATTTGATTTATCAAAATTTGCATGTCAATAACCATATTAAATATATATAATCACGTTTATTAATCAATAATATTTTATGTACATATAATTACAATATATTTTGTAAATATATTTTTTAAAAAAATTAATTTTATTTATATTTTGGGCTGGGATTGGCCTGTTTTTTAATCGGGTATAAAATTTTTACCTAAGCCTATTAAATACATCTCATATTTTTGTCCAAATTTGACCCAATATCTACGAGCCTTCGAGTTTGAGAGAGTAGCTTGATCTTTTAGTAGATCTACACATGATATGGTTTTATCAACAAACAAGAACAAAGCTTTAATTTATGTAAATTCACACTACAAAATCTTATATGTGTAAATATTCAAAACCATAAAAGTAAATTAATGACAAATGAAAAAGAAAAATGAGAAAATTTACCAATGTGAACAAATTAAGGTTGCAACACTCTTTCTAATTAAAAAAAAGGAAAAAATATTATGATTTTAGATCATATCAACATTACCTTGTGTGTTTGTTTGCTAAAATGAGGATGTTGTAATATCATTGACATCATATGCATGTTCTGTCATCATCTCGTTAAAGACTAATAATTGAGTGACAAAAAAAAAAAGACTCAAATGTTGGTGATTAAGATATAAGATTTTATAAATAGATGACCAAAGTAAAAAGTCATCCAAATTTGAGTGACTATTTATGTAATTTAATTTTTTTAATTCGCAGACACCATGAAAATAATAATCCAATTAATAATAGTAAAACAAATGTTTGTGGAAGTACTTCAGTGAATTATTAAATTCATTTCTTAATCAGGAAATTATCATCGTGCTACAGTTTTTCTATCTTATAGTCCTATTATTAACTAGATATAGCTAACATGACAAACTTTGATTTATTATGTTTTTTATTTAGACATATATTAAAAATCCCAACATATATATATATATATATATATGTCCTTTCATTTATTAATTTTTAATGGGAAGGTTTTTTTTAGACATATTATGTTTTTGATTTAGATGCTAGGGGAAGAGAATTACTTTTCTAATTATTTTAATTTTTTTATGAGTAAAAAAACATTTAGCTCAACTTTATTTATTTATTTTTAAATATGTACTGAGATGTTATAGATTGAAGAGTAAGAATGGAGGAAGATAAAAATAAAGATTTCATAAATATTATTTTGTTATATAAAATTTGAATTTAAGACTTGTAAAATAAAATGTTAAGTTTTAATTACCAAAAAAATGTCCCTTTCTAAACAAAATATAATATCTACATAAATATTTAAAATTCTTACAAATGAAAACTTAACTTGGGTTTTGGTGTTAAAAATAATTCTCATAATAATTTACGTTTTTTTTTTGTGAGAGATAATAATTTACGTTGTATCAAATGAAATTACAAGAACTCATGGGTTGTAGCTTAATTGGCAATGTAGGCTGAATTAGTGCAAAGAGCTATCGGGTTCGATCTTCACTAAACACACATTTGGGGATAGGTGAAAAGCCTTAACTGTAACTAAGCTCCGAGCAGAATTAATCTCAGACTGTTGAAACAGATGATGATACATGTGATTTACAAAAAAAAAAGAAATTACAAGAAAATTTTGATAAAATGCTAAGTTAGTAAATCAACAAGTACTTGGTTGGCTTTCCTATGGGTAGGATGGTTAGGTTAGCACCTAAAACCGTGGACAATTGCATTGGAAAGATAATGCACAAAACTTTATCCTCTAAAGTCTAAACTAAGTCAAATATATATATAAAAAAAATTATAATTTAATTTTTACGAGAAAGTTTGGGAAAAATAATTATGGGTTTAATAAAACATTTTAAACAGAAAAAGATTTTATTGATAAAATTAAGGATTTATATATGATGCACTGACAGTGTATAGAAACTATACACTGTCAATGCACCAAAGGTTGACACCTCATCAATAAGCTCTTATATGCAAATATAAATAAATTTTTTTAATTTGCCCATAAGAGTCTATTGATGAGGTGTTAACCTCTAATTTATTGATAGTGTATAGAAACTATACATTATCAGTGCATCATATACATGCTCTAAAATTAATGCACACTTATAAACGTACAAACTATGATAACGATAGTAATTAAATATTTATAATCAAATGTAAATCTTTTAAATTAAGAATTTGATTTGAATATAGTGTATCTTTTAAAATTTTTTTCAAAATTTTATTATTTAATTACTAAAATATCTTAATAAAATTCATTTTTTATAAATTTGGAGATTTTTTAAATTTTATTAACGAAGTCAAAATATGATTATATGTTTTATTTTGTAATTATTTTTATTTTTTAAATCCATTTATAGTAAAATTTAAAAATTCGATTTTGTTAATTTTTTACAGAAAGAAAAGATTAAGTGCAAATAATGATTTGACCTTTTCTAAGCATTGTTCGAATCCACCAATGGACTGGAAAGACAGTCTAAAATTACCGGAGTAACCTTTTACTTAGCAAAAAGATAAAGAAATGGCGTTGACCGAAGCAATGATAGGGAGCGGTGGCGTATAGTTTATTATATATGAGAGACACGTGCACGGTAGAAAATAAGGAATGTATGCAATATAAAAAAAAGATTGCTGATGTGTCGGCGCACTCTGCCGCTCTATTTTGTTATCGCACTGTTAGCGTGTGATGGGAAGAAGTGATGATGGCACGAAAATATTGTAGCTTCCAAGGAAAATGGTTATTGCTTTAATACTAAATTTGATTTTTTTTTTAATTTTTAATTTGGATTGAGCTTAAATTGCTTGATAAAAATTGTTTAATTCTAAAAAAAAATGAAAAAGCTTAGTGAAAAATACATAAGTAGTTAGTGGTGGCAGAGAAAAAATTATTTCATGTGTTATTTGTGAAAATTATAAATTTCATAAATAGATATATATATCTATATCTTTTAAAATATATTAAAGGATAATTATTTCATACACTGTTAGTGGAATATTTTTTATTCCACAAACGATGTTAGGATCGTGACATGTGTTCTATTTTATTTATTTTTTATTTTTTAATATTTTTATAAAACACATGTCATGATTCTAACACTGCTTGTGAAATAAAAATATTTCACTGACGGTATATGGAATAATTATCTTATATAAAAAATAAAAATATGAACGAAATTTAATATTTAACAGTTTTTTAATTCGGTTTATGAAATTAATAAATTTCATTTTAAAGTATAAGAAACATATTGTATAATAATTATTTCAAAAATTATCCAAAAATATTTTTTTATTAAAAAAAGTAAAGGAAAAAAAAGTAGATGACTTTAGCAAGAAAAGAATGTGATAAAACTTATAAATAGTCAACTCTAAGATCTTCCTTCGGATCCACTCAATTCCCTAAGGTAAAAGTCAAAACCCTGCGAATTTTTTATATATATAAAGGCATTCTCCAACCAAGATAAAAGTTTCATTTAGGACAACACTATGGACTTGGTAAGTTATTTACATGTTGTATTATGTCAAATCGTATTTATTTCGTACATGATACAAAAAATTTTATTGAAAGTTGTGTCAACGTCTCAAACACAGAACATATTTTTTTAACTTTCACTAAATTTATGTAAATTTTTATCAAATTTTACTTTTATCACTTTCTTATATCATTTTAGTATTATATTATCGTTTTATGTTTAAAATTATTATGTCACGATTACTATTCTCCTTCCTTTACACCTAAAAAACCAAAAGGATTTTTTTTTTTTGCAAAAAATACCTAGTAATTGAAGTTAATTCTTGTAGTGGGAGGACATGCGAGCTGCCCATAGCTGCACAGGTACTAGAACAGAAAAGGTGGCAATGTTGGCTTTGGTAAGAATCAAGCTACCTAAACAACAGTAGGCTGTAGCATTTCTTGAGCGTAAAAGAAACCATGTGGCTCAGCCCACCCTGATGTTCCTTCAAGGTTAGCACCAGTAGACCATACAAAACTGCTTTTTCAATGGGCTGTGGTGCTCCGAGTTACGAGCCTTTGGGAACTGGGATTGTATAATATAGCCCAAAGGCCCAAGGTTGTGCTGAGACTATAGCTCTAAAGTCTGGTTGAGGTTGACTGGCCCATTTGAGCTGACCATGACCATGAGACCATGCCAGTTTCCTATGACATATACCAAATCAGGAACTTTCCAAGATTGTGACAAAGTTCTTTTGAACTAAACGGTTGAATTAGGCTATTGCTGATGAAAATTTGATGGCTTCCTTTTACCATATCTCACTTTTTTTTTATCCTAGCCACAGTCTAGAATAAGATCTACCGAAAATTATCCTTTAAAACCATCTTTTAAAAAGATTACATGAATTAATCAGATTAATTAAGCTTCGAGTTCACGTTACCTTTTTGTTGCCAAATGGGTTAATAAGAGACCGCAGTATGAGAATTAGATTTACAACAAATGTCTGTTGGGTTGAGTGGAAGGAGCTTAGTGCCCCTCAAGCAAAGTCTCAGGTTCAAGCTTTGTGAATGGAGAAAACAGCATTGGGAGAGCTCTCCCCATATCGGGTCCGATCATAGCTTGATTCTGAATTAGTCAGGACTCAAAATGGCATCCGGATATCGGAGGGTTTAGACAAAAAAAATTAAATTTACAGAAATTTATGGTGTGAATTCAGATTTTTCTCTAAAAAAAATCATAATATAAAAAACAAAGATTTACTGAAAATTACCTTTTAAAATCACATCTTAAAAAGTACATGAATTAACCGGACTCATTAAGTTTGAGTCTAAACCACAATTTTGTTGCCAAATGCATTTGTATTTCTTAATAATTACTACTGTGTTCCTCGTAAAATTTCTCATGAAGTGAGATGCAACTTACAGGTGTAAGGCAAGCTTCTCAAGCGACAACCAACCAACTTCTTTAGTATTGTTCAAAGGTCTCTCAAGAGAGTGTGACTGAAGTGCCTTCTGCATCTTCGGTTGCAATATATTGTGAAAGTGAAGAATCATAAAGTAGGGTTTATCAGTAATTCCAACTTCAGCCACCATTTTTCTTTACATGTAAAGCACAGTAAACAAGTTTAGAAGGTGTTTTCTACAGTCAACTTTGTGCCTTGAGGTTCTAGCTTTAGGGTTCCTTTTCATAGTTTTCTGTTCACTTTCTGAAATGAGTAGTTTAAGGTAAAAGGCTAAAAGCTGACTCTTGCAAAGTCATTACCAAGATTCCTGCTGGAAAGAGTATGAGAGGAATTGATTATACCTGCCTTCCTGCCTTCCAACTACAATAAAAAGTTTCTTAATTAAAATTGGTCTTGAGTTTTAGACTTGTAGCCTATGATTATACCTAAAAGCTAAAATAATCTTAGTTATAATAACATGCTAAAAGCTCTTTCTGTCCATGATTTTATGCCTGTTGTTTTGTGTAGAATTGCGTTAATGCAATCAATGAACAGAGAAGAAATAAAAAGCTTAGACGAGATTATTCTCAAAATACAATATTTAAACAAAAAATAATTAAGATTGCACTTCAAGAATCTTTTGAACACACATGAACCATGCATCAAATCGAGAGTAAGAGAAAAAAAATTTGATTTTGAACAGATTGATTACCGTTGAAGCATCTTAAAATGAATGATTATGAAAATATTTACAAGTCTCAAAAGATGTTTGAAATACCTTTTCATGGACATATATACATGACTTGAATAAAGAATCACTACTTTTTATTCTAACACCTCTCATAAATATAGATGGTGTGAATGAAGCATTATTAATATATCTGAAATGAACCAATATGTCTACTGAGCATATATCTTTTGAATTTTCAGATAAAAAATTATTAATCAACTTCCAAATATTATTGTTCTTGGATAGCTAACATACGACATGAATCCTAATTTGAATCTTATAAAAACACTTGAATTAAACACTTTGGAAAATGTACATTATAGATAATACATACAAATGCACTAAGATTATAAAATTCATATATATCTTTAATTGGCTGGAATCACCTTTCTTCTAGAAGCAACTCATCACATCTCTTTCTTCTTCACAAAAGTTTCAAGATAGTTGAGTTGTCCAATTCAATGACTTGGAGTGTTAATGACATCCATAATATTCCTAGGCTCTCAGCCTGACTTTCATACCTCAAAACTTTAGGGACCATTCTAGTTTGTGACAATGTAAGGGAACTGATAATGAGGATAGGGACAATGCTAGCGACTATCAACTTCATAAAAGGAAACTCTTTGTCCTAAAAGAAACTTCATTGTCTGCTAAACTTTATACTTACTTCATACAGATTCAGTGTTATGTTAAAAGGAGGTTGGACAAATAATTTGACAAGTCATTGGAAGAAATACAAAAGGGTTCTTAGAGTTCTTTCCCGTTGTCTTGGAAGACTGAATCAACCAACTAAATAGGACCATTCATCGTCATCATCGAATTTTTATCTCAATAGTGGAGTAAGTTACATGAACCAATATATAATTTCTTATTTTGTAATATTTTTATGAATGATTTCTTTTCAAGTAATTTTCGATTTTTTTTAAAACTTTGACCCTTTTTTTTTATATCTGACTAAATAGGTCCATTGTCTGCTAAACAAATTAATTTCCTAATCCATGTACAAGTGAACAGTCTATGTCAAGAAATACTTTTGGGTACTTAGAAACATGGGCTGTATGCAAAAGTTCAACCAAGATGATGAGACTTTGGAAACATTGGTGATTGAACATCATGATTAGCACAATGTACCTTTTTTTGCTATTAATTAATTATCTTAATATAGTTTAACTAAAGGCTTCCATTTTCATAGCTATGTCGTCCTCGTCCATCTAAGATTGAACACTGGTTACTGCCTGACTGGAGCAGGTGGACAATACTGGCTATGAGAAAGCGAGACTTTTGTTTCAAAAGAGTGAAAGGTGAGAGTAATTAAGAAGGTAGCCATAAATATACGATTCGATATTTATAAAAATGATGCTTATCGTATTCAAAATCCATGGAAGACGACAATACTAGATCAATCTTCGCAAATTGTAATCAATCCCCTTTCAATGTCTTAAAGCTAGCTAAAGGCGATCAAAGTTCAATGTGAATTTTATGCACATGGCGTTGGAGACTTGTCCTAATCAAGGATCATCACTTTGTTCTAGGGTTATCGACTCCATGTCATTGCAATTATGAAAATGTTTGAAACCCTTCAAGATTTAGACACCTAAATTCCATTCAACTTCAGGAAATTAAGAATGCCTGCAACTTTAAAGACAGACATGCTTTGAAAAGGATTATGCCTTTAATCTTGGTAAAAAGCCATGGTTTATAAACATGTATTCTCTTACAATGATGCAAGATTCATGTCCGAAGTTTTTAAAGAAGAAAAAGAATAGTATCTTGTTTGTTTGATGATTTAGAGACCGTCTAATATTACGTTAACATATTTTTCTTCATTCGAATCATTCAATGTGATCAATTTAGTTTGAAATAACCATTGAACGATGCCACACCGAAAATGAAAGCTTGTTCAACTCCATGACAGGATAAGCTGCATGCACTGACGTGATGAGTTATTTTCAGTTCACTTTAGAAGATCATTTTGAAACAGATATTGAGGGCTTGAATTTGGTCAATATTGTTGATAGGCGTCCATGATCGATCAGCCTGCTGCTTGGTTCTTGATTGTGATCGGTCATTGTTATCTATACATTCATTTTCTCTTTTCTTCTTTTCATTCATCAACTAAGAGGAAAGGAGCATTAGTAAAGCTCTTTTCAATCATATATGCATATCTTTCTTTAGCAATCCATATGGCTTAAGCGTATATATATGAGTCAGGTATACAATTTTATGTGCTAAAATTATTGAGAATTAAAATCATGTTCGATTCATATTAAACCTATCACATGCAACAAGGGTTTCAGTTTTCAACATGTAAATTTTTCTCAATGCCAATTATTAGACACACGTCAAAATCAATCCTAAATTATAAAAATCAATAACTCGATAAATCTTTACTTAATTTTTACATTATATTTTAATTATCTCGAAAATATGTTTTAATTTTTCGAACTGAAATTTAAGAGTTTGTTATTGGTAATAGATGATTGGACTCAAAAGTCAAAACCCACCAAAAATGGAGTTCTAATACTTTATAGTCAAAAAGATCTTATAAATGCTGTATTCATTGAAACTCTTTTCTCATACTTTTCAAAGGGAAACAACATTCCATAGTTTGCATGTGCAAGTATAGGCATAGCCCTAATCTAAGGAGTCTTGGCCTTTTTTATGTGGGCCAATGGAGCCCACTTGTTTCGAGGCTTGGGATTGGGCAGGCAGCCTAATAATGCCCTTAGCCAATACATGCCGGCAGGCCTTTGAGGCCCTCATTGGGGCTCTTTGTGGGCCCTTTAGACGAATTGTTGGACTGAAGCTTCCGGTTCGGAATCCGAACCATGTGTTTAAATATGGTTGATCGTTGGTTGGAGGGAAAAGAAGAAGATGCATTGACAATCCGACCCTTGCCCGCATCTTTGAGAATAGAATAATAGTTATCTCCTTTCTTCTTGGCTTCATACATTGCCAAGTTCTATTTTCCTCCTTTTCCTATAAACATGCAGCAATAATTGAATCACGTATCGCTGGAATCAAATATTGTATGAATACACGTTTTCATTATTGAATCAAATACTACAAATGTAACAGTTTTCTCTGTATCAAAACAAAAAAAAATCCAAATTTATAGAAAAATCTCTTAATTGAGTGATTAAAGAAAAGTTACATAAATAAAAAACCTATAAGGTTTGATTTCAAACCTAAACAACCTTAACCCTTACTCTCAACTATCAATTTATATATGATATTGGGATCAAAATCAAATTATTACAAACTTCATTAATCTGTAAAATTTAAAAGAGTAAAGGCTTGGAAATGGGGTATGATTGGCAGGAAGCAAGCAACATTAGTTTAGCAATTGGGATTATGTATGGATGGGGTCAAAAAAAACCTAAAATAATGTGGGTTCTTGTTAGTGAGTTTCTATCATGTTTTCAAAGAATCTAAGAAAGAAAATCAAGTTAAAGTACTGTTGTCTGAAGATCAAGTTCAAAGTACAATGGGAGTAATAATCATCTTAGCTTTTCAAGATTTTGTTTACTTGTGTGTTTGATGTTTGAGTTTCTTTAATCATGCTCACATGTTCAGTCTTTACACATAAGCAAAGGGACAGCCTACTTTATGTAATTAAACTTCCATTATTTATTTATTTGTATAGTTTAGTTACAAACTAAATGCAAATTTTATGTATAAGTGTTTGTTTTTGAAACAAGACAGCAATGGATGAATCCCCTACATATTTTCTGTCAAAATCTCAACTTCTTAATTGATTAGATTGGTGGGTGAATTTGATTGCAGCTTGTAAATCACTTTGACTTCATTCTTATCACATTTGCAAAACAATTCCTTTTTTTTTTCTCCTTCAACTAAATAATATAAACAAAGGAGACTAAGAGAAATCCACTTTATTGAACCAAGTTTTTTTTTTGCTCAAAGAAAACTGAAGATTGAAAATAAGAAAAAAAAATGTAGATGTTAAAAATCCAATTCTCATACCTAATGAAAATAACTTTTTAAAAAGACTATATTAATCAATTGGATTAAAATTTAATAATTTAATTTTATCGAACCTATTTCTATTTCAAATAGGAGAATGAGTTGCTAGTGTTGGAGTTTAAATATTAAATCTACTTTTTAGAAAGGATTATTATCCTATCCACTGTCAGTAGAATTTTTTAACTCCACAAGCGGGATTAGGATATTGACATGTATCCTTTAAAAATATTAAGAAAATAAAAAATAAATAAAATGGGACACATGTCATCATCCTCACCCCGCTTGTGGAGTTAAAAAACTCCACTGACAGTGTATAATATAATTTTCCTTTTAGAAATACTACATAAACCAATTGAATTAAACCTTGAATCCTATTGAACCTATTTTTATTGCTATTTCATATACCAATTGGATTAAACCCTGAATTATATTTTATCTGTTTCTATTTCTATTGCATAAACCAATTGGATTAAACCCTCAATTCTATTTAACTTATTTCTATTTCAACTTTAACTCTACCATTGGCCACCTTACATCTTTGAATTCATATTGAAAGAAAAAAGATTCCAATGATTTAAAAAAATAGAGAAAAGAGGCTTGTTTTTGGTTATGAACAAATCTTAGAGGACAAAGTCAAACATCATTCTAGTTCTAGGATTTTTAGGATATATATACATTACAAGGCCATAAAATATTTCCTAAAATCTTCATTTGTCACTTTGTTCTTGAACTTAAGTTCAACTTAACATGAAAGCAACATTTTAGCTATTGCATCAAATAAATTGCTTCTACATACAAGTTTGATGGCTTCATTTGATATGCCACTGTTCTTATGTCATAATCAAAATGCTTGTCCATAATATACCTATGCTTATTCTATAAATATTCATAATCTTTTTTTTTTAATTATAAGCTTAGATTTTTTTTTATTGAAAATAAAACCATTGATCTATTTTCCTTTCTTAGGTTAAGCACTAATTATTTTTTCGATGGACTCGGTTAATTTTAAATTAAATTAATCGAATTATATTATATTATTTTTATTAATCGAATCAATTTATTAATTTCGGAAATCTAACCGACCATATAAAAAAAATCTTCTAATAAGTGCATATACAAGAGAGTAAAAGGAAGAAGAAGCATGTAACCAAAAAAAAAGAAGAAGAAGAAGAAGCATAATTATAGTATTAATTAACTTTCTCAAATAAAAAATAAGTTTAAAATTAGTCCATCATTTTCTCACAAGGAAAAATATAAACCGCGAAGCTCCCCACATAACCGGGAGGCTCGGAGCCAGGTTTGGCCTGTAGCTTTTCTCTACAAAGAGAGACACTGTGAGAAAAACAGAGAGACAGGGAGAGAAAACGAGAGAAAGTGAGAGAAAATCTTTTAAACCCTCCAAATTTTCTCTCTCTGTATTTCTCCAGAGAGATATCTAAAACCAATATTAGAAAAATAAAATAGAAATATAGAAAAAATATACAAGGAAAACAGATTTTTTTTTGCCTTTTTTTCATCCTCTGTTTCTTGACAGAGCTTTTCATCAGAAGAAAAGAGAAAAGATTGAAACTCGTTTTTGGTTTTTCACGATTTGGGTTTTTAATATGAACGTAAAGGAATTGAAATTTTGAACTGAGTCTGTAAAAAATCTGTAAATTTTGTATTCAAAGGCTGGTTTTATTACACAATGGAAACAGAATCGGTTTTACAAGTCTCTGTACTATCAATTCTGGAGGATGTTCTTCAACAGCAAGGAACTCGAGTACGCAACATTAATTTGGCTTCGATAAAAACCGAGGAGTCTTGTAATAATCTAACTTTTTGCTTGGTTTTTCTTCTGCTCTGTTTGTGATTTGTTATTGGATTCTACTGATGATCAATGGTTTTTTTTATTTGTCTAATTCATTTATCAATCTTCAGCTCCATTGAGCTTCAGATTTTATGAATTTTATGTTAAGATATTCAAATTGATCTTATTTTACCATAATGCTGAAGATTTGTTGTTATATTTTGCAGAAACAATCATAAAATCTTCATTTTTATGTGAATTTTGGCAACACAAAATCACATTTTTCTTCTTATTTTTTTTCCTTTTTCAGAATCAAATGTAATCTCTAAATAAGTTGGAACTACATTTATGTTTCAAAGGACGGTTTCTTATTCATTTAACTTCCTTGATTTGCTGAAACTACCTGCAGAAAAACAGAGACAATCAAAGAAATTCTAAAATCATTACATTTTTCATTTTTGTAGCTTTGAGAAGATATGAAGCTACTGGGTGGCTGAGAAAAACAGTTGGTGTTGTTGCGGCTAAGGACTTGCCGGCTGAGCCTTCCGAGGAAGATTTCAGGCTTGGATTGCGCAGTGGCAAAATCCTCTGCAATGTTCTTAACAAGATTCAACCTGGAGCTGTGCCAAAGGTATGTTTCAGCGACTATATTTTCTGATAGTATTACATTTAGTATTACATTTGCTTGATTAATTTTCCCATCCAAGATTAAGTTTTGGTTGAAATTGTAGGTAGTAGAAGGAGCTGGCGATTCTGTTGTTATACCTGATGGGGCTGCACTATCTGCATTCCAGTACTTTGAAAATATCAGAAACTTCCTTGTAGCTATTGAGGAAATGGGGATTCCAACCTTTGAAGCCTCCGATTTGGAGCAGGTCAGTATTGAAATTTTAGATTAAGTGGAAATTCTCATGTATAATTCGTATTTGTGTCATATGAATCCGCTCCTAGGGTGTTTTATTCAGTTTTGTTTTCGTGTCATGTCAATGTGTTGTGTTTAGAATTACCGGGTCTAAATTGAAGCCTCTAAGATTAAAAACCATTGTTGCTGAATGTTTCTTGATTTCTTTTCCAGGGTGGGAAATCTTCAAGGATTGTGAACTGTGTTCTAGCACTGAAGTCTTACAGTGAATGGAAACAAAGTGGTGGAATTGGTTCATGGAAGTACACTGCAAGTCCCAAACCTACAAGTTTTGGGACAGGGAAACCTTTCACACGAAAAAGCAGTGAACCATTCATGAATTCCATTTCAAGGACTGTTTCTTTGGGTGAGAAGTCTGTGGATAGCTTGTGTAGTGAGCCGTCAGACCCCATTGAAGCAGTTAGTGAGCTTTTTTCCATGTTCATGCCAGTTACTTTATTAGGATTGAAATGAAAACATCTAATCTAATAGCTCCATTTCATTCTTATCTACACAGGGTTCCGTACGTTCAATTGAAATGCTACTTCGTGCAGCTCTTGCAGATAAGAGGCAAGAAGAAATCCCAGCGGTAAGTTCCTTCTGCTCCACATAAATTTCTCAATCACTTACTGTCAAGATATTCAAGAATGGGGTTAGTGTGAACTAAGAAATTCTGTTTTTACAAGGGAAAATGTGTTGCTGTTTGCTTTATCCTATCTTTTCAATGGTTTACTGAGGGAAAACAACTCTTCTGGTTGTGACAGATCGTGGAATCTATGCTTAACAAAGTCTCGGAGGAGTTCGAGCGTCGCTTGGCAATCCACAATGAACTGGTGAGCAGCTTCAATTCTTCACCACTGTCAATTCTTTATGCTCAACTTTTCAGAGATTGCCAGCGGATAAATTCTCTTGCAGCTGTGTGAAACATGTGTTGATGGTGTAATCTGTTTTCTGATCACAGTAAACCATTCATATACTTGTCTTAAAAGGAAAACTTGTTTCTGGTAATCTGACAGATTAAAAGTACTGCAAAAAACATGGAAGAATCCATCCCTGATAATTCTCTTTCACCAACTGCTTCAAGTGATGACAAGGTAGGCCAAATCTTTCTAAGTAGCTTTCAGTTATTGCTTCATGTGATTGTCAGTTAAACATTTTCATATCGTTTAAATAATGTAATGATGAAGGTTGAAGTAGAGGCCTCAGCTGAGGAAATGGTTGAAGATGAGCCATCAGCACAGTCAGAGCGAAAAGAACTTTACCATGAGAAGTGCAACACCGATGAGGGATCAATGAGACATCTTCTGAAACAGCGGACATTGGTTGAACAACAACAACGAGATATTCTGGTAATTTGCAGTTAGCATTGATTCTTTTAATAAAATCCTTGCTATCTACCATTGGAATGCAGTAATTGATTGTATTTGTACCTGTAGGAACTGAAGCATTGTCTTCATTCAACAAAAGCTGGTATGCAATCTTTGCAGACGACATATGAGGAAGAGTTTATCAATCTAGGTACAAACTTAAGTCAATCCTTGATTGCTTTTGTGTTCTTGAAATGAAAATGTAATATTTCTCATTCTAGCTTCTTTGAATAGGCAAACACTTGCATAGTCTAGCTTATGCTGCTTCAGGATATCAGAGAGTTCTTGAAGAAAACCGCAAGTTGTACAATCAGGTGCAGGACCTGAAAGGTAGCAGTCTTGACAGTTCAAGAGTTTGATTTGGTGAATTTAGCACAATCTCAATTGTGTTTGTTGGTAAACTATGTTTTAGGGAATATAAGAGTGTACTGCCGAGTAAGGCCATTCTTGAGTGGGCAGATGAGCAGTTTGGGTTCTGTAGACAGCATAGATGACAGAACTATCACAATTACCACTCCATCAAAATATGGAAAAGAGGGAAGGAAATCATTTACTTTTAACAAAATATTCAGTCCTTCTGTAACCCAAGGTTCGTGCTTCAAATGATTTTCTTTTCTCTCTGATTCTTTCCACGCGATGTTTTCAGTCTGTTAGCCTTTCCTGACATGAAATCTTTCGCTGCAGCTGAGGTTTTCGCTGATACTCAGCCTTTGATTCGGTCTGTTCTTGATGGTTATAATGTTTGTATATTTGCTTATGGCCAAACAGGCTCAGGGAAAACTTATACGATGGTAAGAAATGCAGCATCTTTTCACTGCAGAAGATAATTCCAAGTCTTTTGCTCTTCACCAACAAGTTTTAGTCAGTCAAATAGTTTATGCTAATTCATCTCATTGATGAATCCAGACTGGGCCTAAGGAGCTCACCGAGGAAGATTTAGGTGTAAACTACAGGGCATTGAGTGATCTATTTCTTCTCTCAAACCAGAGGAAAGAAACCATTTCCTATGATATTTCTGTGCAAATGCTTGAAATCTACAATGAGCAAGTCAGGGATCTCCTTTCAGCTGATGGCCTAAATAAGAGATATCCTTTACATCAGACATATATTTCTCCATAATGTTATATCTTGTTAGTTGTGACTTGTGCCTCATACACCTGTTTGTTTTCTCTAACTCCAACACACATTAGAAATTCGTAACAGCTCTCAGAATGGGATTAATGTACCAGATGCAAACCTTGTACATGTATCATCAACATTGGGTGTCATAAATTTGATGAACCTTGGGCAGAAAAACCGTGCAGTTGGTGCCACAGCCATGAATGACCGGAGTAGTCGATCTCACAGGTCCAGTCTAAAACATGCTTTAGTGTCACAAGATTGATTTCATTTCTAGTTATGCAATATGCCAAATTTCTAACAAGGTTGTTAAATGCAGCTGCTTGACGTTCATGTTCAAGGAAAGGACCTCACTTCAGGAAACATTCTTCGCGGCTCTATGCATCTGGTTGACCTTGCAGGAAGTGAAAGGGTGGATAAATCTGAGGTGACTGGGGATAGGTTAAAAGAAGCACAACACATCAACAAATCTCTTTCTGCTTTAGGAGATGTGATCGCTTCTCTTGCGACAAAGAATGCACACGTTCCGTATAGAAACAGCAAACTCACTCAGTTGCTCCAAGATTCACTTGGTAAGATTTTCTCCTGCCCCTTCAATCTATAAAGGTACTATAGTTTCTTTTCATTTTTCCATTGTTTTCTTCTTTGCTGATCAAGCTATCGGTCTCATCTGCCAGGAGGACAAGCCAAGACACTGATGTTTGTTCACATTGCTCCAGAGTATGAAGCTCTTGGAGAAACAATAAGTACACTTAAATTTGCAGAAAGAGTTGCCACAGTTGAGCTTGGTGCTGCTAAAGTGAACAAAGATAGTGGAGAAGTGAGAGAGCTTAAAGAACAGGTTTCTCCATGTGTCCTTCCTTTCCTTCTGCATTTTAACTTAAAAGTGCCTTAGGCTGCCTACTGCTGCATTTTAACAGGTTTCTTCTGCATTTTACCTCTTTTCAACTGTTTTCAGATAGCTA
Source organism: Heritiera littoralis (assembly GCA_031772115.1). Lineage (NCBI taxonomy): Eukaryota > Viridiplantae > Streptophyta > Magnoliopsida > Malvales > Malvaceae > Heritiera > Heritiera littoralis. The sequence continues at coordinate 7,172,662 of JAPDPK010000020.1, read as the reverse complement.
GTCTTAAAGCAGCCTTGGCGAGGAAGGAAGGAGTGCCCGAGCACACGCAACGTACTAAATCTGTATCCAGTAGCCCAGAAAGAACTATAGTAAAGCTTGGATCATCCTCTTCTCTTCCTAAATGGCAGAGTTTCAGTGATCTATCCAGCAGCCTTGCTTACACTGAGGTATATTTTGCCAAAAATGGTGGAACTTGTTTATTAAAGTGATTTACTACAAATTATAGGATGTTGGTTACAAAGTTAACAAGCTTCAAAACTGGTCTAGAAATCCTTAAATCTGTCAATTTTCTGTTTGTGCATCTCCAATGATAAGATTTGCCTAACATGATAAACCTGCCTGCTGGCTCAGAATGACTCTTCATCCACATCTAGGAGAGAAAGTTTGGAAATTCAAGAGATGTTAGCCAATCCATCTCTTTGGCCACCTCTCGTCAGCCCAGCTTCAAGTGTAAAGGAGGATGATAGAGATTCGGTGTCTGGTGACTGGGTTGATAAAGTCATGGTGAACAAGCATGACAGCATGAGGAAGGATCAAAATCCATCACCAAGCAGGGAAGTAGGCAATGGAGAACTGCCTGAGAAGTTCTATCAGAGTTTAATTCGCGGTCCTACCAAGATTCACCCAGAACAAAACTTGATTAAACTGACTGCAATCAAGAAGGGCAACCAAGACTATGATCAGCAAAGAATTCAATCTGAAGTTGGCTCCACAGATGGCTCAGATCATGAAGCTGCAACTAGTGATTGTTCGGAGACAGACTCAGTTTGGCAATCCAACATTCCTAAAATCACCAGTGTTCCAAACAGTTTGGCATCTAAACCAATGAAACAGCAACTCAGGACAGCAAAGAGCACAGAATTCAAGTAAGCTGCCTTGTGCAACACTTTTCTTTTACTGCAAGCTTCAGTTTATTTCTACTACCTTTGGCCTTGATTTTCATTCTTCTTGTTCTGCATCAAGGAGTTCAATTCCATCACTAATTCCTTCACCATCAACAAGGAAATCTTCCAACGCAGTTAATCCAAATTTACAGAAGGGAAAGCGGAAAATTGGATTTACAAAGTGATTAAACTCATGGGAACTGGGCAACTGGCTTCATCATCTTCTTCTCTTTGTGACTTTGTATCCCATTTCTTGCCCTTTTTGTTGTGTATCTATCACTTAGATTGTGTGAGAGGGAGAGTTTCACATATATAAAACTGGCGTGGATTTGGGGAATTCTTTGCTTTTTCTTTTCTCCATTTCCTCTTCAATTGTTCTTTCTTGTAGAATCAAGAACAGAAGGGAGGAATTGTATTCTATGGAGTACATGCTTTCTATTCCTTCTTTCTTGGGCATCTTTGGTTTACTTTGCCTACAAAAAGTGAGAAGTTTTCAGTACTAACATTCCAATATACTTCTATTCTCTTATGATTTGAGTATGGAATCCATTATTAAGAAATATCCATTTGTAACATGTGACAGTCTGTTAATTCCGTCTGTAAAACGGAACTCGAAAGAGAAGTGCATAAACTTTAACATTCAGCCATGTGAATTAAGCTCCAATGCCTGCCTATTGAAGATTGAAGCCAGGAATGAAAGGCTTATGAACTGACCTGAACAAAGAGTTGCGTACACACACCCATAGGCAGAGCAGGAGTGATTTTAGCCACAATTGAATCAAAGAGGGTAATTGAGCTAAGTCGAGACAATCTGGTATCAAGTTCAAATTCAGCTCGACTTGAATATAAACAAGTCAAACGCGAATAATAGTCTAAAATAACTTCATTCATACACCCTATTCAACTACAGCAACAATGATCCGCTTGTGTGTTGATGATGCATGTCACCTTGCCTTGCTGGCTAATCTTACAAAGGTCCCACAATCAATGGCCACCTCAGCAAATGCCTTGAATTTTATTCATTTCTCAAGTATGTGAGAGATATCATTTATCCACTAAATTCCATTAAAGAGACGGATAACCACCACCCACAAAAGCTTGAGTTGCTCTAAACTTAAGAATGAAGATTGTAATTGATGTGCTTGTTTTGTGCCCCATTTCAGTTAAAAGTGCCCTTGCCATTCACAAACAAAAGGGTTTTGAGCTTTACATAAAAATCATATATGAATTTGATAAAATTTTAAAAATTTATTTTTTATTCATCGTGTTGACACGAATTATGATATGATAATTTTTATGTTTTATACATATTTGACACAATTTTTCTAAGTCAGGTCCTCTCTTTCACAAAAACAACTTTTCTGTTAATGCGAAACGAAGGTTACATATATATATATATATATATATATATATACATATACGTACACATATATATATATATATATATATATATATGTATATGACCTTCCCATAATATGATAACCTTATGCATTAAGTTTTTTTTTTTTACATATTTGTTGCAAAATAAACATAAACATAAGCATAAACAAATACAACAATTACAAAATCTAATCTCAACTAAGTATAATTCAGATAAACAAGGTCAAAGGTATAAAAATATCTAGCAATTAGTAAGAGGCAACTTGCAATTTTCCACTTGTTGAATCATGATTACAGAACATAATGAAAAAACAACCAAACCATAGTGATGAGAAACATGCCAATGCAATCCTAATCCTGTTATCATCACAACTTCTGACTTTGAATAAATCTTCCATTTATTTCAAGTTTGAACAAATAAAAAAAACTAATTAAGTTAATTGGACTAGCCAACATAGCATTTCTGAAACATCACAAGAAACAGAACAAAAATATGTCTTTGTTTGGTCTGATTAGATATTTCCTTTCTTACATGATAATTTGTGTATTTATATATTGTTTGTTTTGCGTTAAACATATGCAAAAGTAAAAATTATTATGTCATAATTTGTATCGACATATTAAATATTTAAAATTTATTTGTAATTTTATTAAAATTTTAACTTGTATTATAGTTTTATCCCTTTTTTTTTTATCATTTTATGTCTAAAATTATCGAATTTCATTTGGCATCCTTGCATTCAATTCTCTCTTTGGCAAACAATGCCTGACTCGGTATTTGCTTGAGAATTACGATATCTCAGTCCCCACCTAAACAATTAGTAGCTTTCCCACAAACCCACCATTTTTTTCTGCCAGCCGAAACACAGCAAATTTCCATTATTTTTTCTTTTAAGAGAAAACAATTCTCTGTGGACAAATAAGCAGAGAAGTCAAATCCTTTTTTTTAGACCAACAAAATTTGACAGATAGATTATTCTTTGTAAGTTGAAAAGAAGAAACATATCAAAAATCAAAGCCCACTGCCTCCTTTTTATACCTACTATTATAACATTTTTATAGTGTTTTTTCATAATAATTAGTTTTAAAAAAAATAGAAAGAATTGGCAGTTATCATAAATATATAATTAAATAATCATATTTTTATTTTTAAAATATAACAATTCTACAAATTTAAATTTCAAAATTTAACATCTACATTCCTTTGTTTTTTTTATAAAGTTGAAGACTTTCATTGTTCCAAATATATAAATATATATTATTATATATAATCACAAAAAAAGGGGTAATTTGATCATGAAAGAAATGTTCAAAAGGGCAGTCTTTGTGCATAACATAGTTTTTGTTAAAAAAAATTGGATTTAAGATGGTGTCATATTATTAGCTTGAGAAAAATAAATAAATTAAAATTTGAAAAATATTTTTAATATATAAAATTGATTTGGGATTAAGATTTTGGTGAGTCCACCCTAGCATGAATGAAAAAAAATGTAAAATTTGTATTATCACACTAAATAATATTTATGTAAAAAGACAAATCCTCAAATTTTATTTTCTTTAATAAATCCATACTTGTATTTTTAAAAATCATTATTTAATATATAGTTAATAAAATCTAAAAATTTAAATGACCAATATTTTGGTACTGTTTATAAAAATTATAATTTCATTATTTTGAGTATATAAAAAAAAATTTTTATTTTTAAATAATCTATTATAAAGGACTGTTTTGTCATTTCAAAGGTATTTCTGTTTGATACATGTATTTTTTCATACTATTACAAGGAAAAAGATTAAGTTTTAGGACATGAATGTCATTATCAAAGGTATTTGTCCAAAAATCAGCTCCTGATAGTGATACCCGCGTTTCTCTCTCTAGATTTCTCTTCCAATCAAATCACTGTGAGCTCTCTTCCTCTCGCAGTCTCTTTCTCTCTCTTCTCTCTCTAGGGTTTTTCAGCTCTGATTTTTGTTAACCCAGAGAAACACAAAAAGTAATGCCTTTTATGCATGCAGAGAAATGAAGAGACGCCCAATGTATGGCCACATCTGCTGGATCTGAGGTTTTTCTCTCTTCATCTTTCAACTGCGAGTTTCTTTGGATTTCTCGAAGGTCAGTTTTTAGGTGTTCATGAGCTTGATTTCTGTTCAATTTTTGAATCTTTAACTGAATTTTGAGTTTGTGAGCAAACTGTTGAAAGTGGGTTGGTCTAGATTTGTCTATTTTCTTTTTGTAGATTGGTGGGGGTTAAAATGACATTTTTAAGGGTAATTTAGCATTGGATAATAAGTTTTGTACATTGTATTTTTTGATTCAATATTTGTTTGTCAGTCTCATTGATTGGTGTAAGTTTAATCAAAGTGAGTATCTGTGGAAAATTTCTGATCAGTTTGTGGGATTGTGTTTTAATGCTGTGATTGAAATGGTGAAATGTGTAAGGGAATTTTTGGTTAATTGGTTTTGTTGGATTGGGATATTTTCATGGAAGCTTTAGGAAATGTTAAAGCTTGAGACTATCATGAATACATCTTTTTGCTGCTTGATCCTTTTGGTTTTTGTATGTCATCTTGCATGATGCATAATGATGAAATATTTGGGAAGCTTTAGATCAATTTGATTCATTTTTAGCTTTTTTTTTTGGCTATTGAGTGGTAAAATTGTGTTTTAAAGGTTAATTTTGAGGCATATAGCATGTTAATACTTTTTTATTTAATTCTTCATTTATTTCTCCTATTTACTTATTGCAAGTCTTCTAGGTGTTATCAAACTAAACTGATTTTTTAAGAATTTATATAGCTGCCTTGCACGTTTTCCTTGCTTTTGAATTCGGTGATGGTAATTGGTTTCAGTTGGATTGCTAGGGCTTCAGCATTGGAGTTTTTGAAATGTTGAGACCCAACTAACATGAGCCAGGTTGAAATATCAAGAATGAAAACACCTCTTGTTCCCCTTGCAACCTTGATTGGTCGAGAGCTGAGGAATGAGAAAGTTGAGAAGCCTTTTGTGAAGTTTGGACAGGCTGCTTTGGCCAAAAAAGGGAAGATTACTTTCTGGTTAAACCTGATTGTCAGAGGGTTCCTGGGAATCCAGCAACATCTTTTTCAGTATTTGCGGTATTCTCTTCCGCCTTCCACCCACTCCTTACTCATTCAGGGTGTTGGCTTGTCATCTTAAATAGCACGTAATGGATTCCTCTTGTTTGGTTATGTAGAAGTGAAGAACAAAAAAAGTGAATTTGGATTGTGATGTGACATTAATTTTGATGCTTGTTGTAGAGATTCCTAATATTGGTTTTATTGGCAGATTTTTGATGGGCATAACGGTATATCTGCTGCCATTTTTGTGAAGGAGAACTTATTGGGTAATGTCTTGAGTGCAATTCCACAAGGCATCAGTAGGGAGGAGTGGCTTCAAGCCCTTCCTCGGGCTCTAGTTGCAGGTTTTGTGAAAACGGACATTGAATTTCAGCAGAAAGGCATGTATTCATATCTATTTCATCACACTTGCTTTCTCTCAGTCAAATTCTGCTGCATGCTTATCTTTGTAGTCATGTATATTGATGACAGGAGAAACTTCTGGGACAACAGTTACATTTGTTGTAATTGATGGATGGACTGTCACTGTTGCATCTGTTGGTGATTCTCGATGTATATTGGACACCCAAGGGGATTTAGTTTCTCTCCTAACCGTAGATCACAGGCTAGAAGAGAATGTGGAAGAAAGGGAGCGTGTCACAGCCAGTGGCGGTGAAGTAGGAAGACTTAATGTTTTCGGGGGCAATGAGGTATTCTACTCTTACAACGAGAGGACTTTCTCTTCTTTTTCTTTTTCAGGTGGGGTGAACTAGAGGTAGTGAAATAGGTTGTTTGTGAAGGTTACCAATGTTTATAACTCCTTATATTTATGGATTAAATCTGTGTAGGTCGGTCCCCTCCGTTGCTGGCCTGGTGGATTATGCCTCTCGAGGTCAATTGGTGATACAGATGTTGGGGAGTTTATTGTCCCAATACCGCATGTTAAGCAAGTGAAGGTTACATCTTCATATCTTATTGCTGATGCATTTGTTAATTTTCTTCTGAGTATTCAAACCTTGAAACTTCTCTTCTGTTTTGGCTTAGTTGTCAAATGCTGGAGGACGACTTATTATTGCTTCGGATGGTATTTGGGATGCTTTGTCTTCAGACATGGCTGCCAAGTCTTGTCGGGGTTTACCAGCAGACCTTGCAGCAAAACTGGTTGTTAAGGTGATATCCAAACTGGTATTTTTCTCCTTGTATTATCTACTCAATTTGCATTGCTATTAATTCTTCTTTTAATACTTCTCTTAGGAAGCTCTGAGGTCAAGGGGCCTAAAGGATGATACAACCTCCCTGGTTGTTGATATTATTCCTTGCGACCTGCCTGTTCTACCTCCTACACCAAGGAAGAAGCAGAATGTGCTCAGTTCTTTTCTTTTTGGGAAGAGATCGCAGAATTCTACAAACAAGACTACAAGTAAACTTACAAACAAGACTACAAGTAAACTTTCTGCCGTTGGAGTTGTCGAGGAGCTATTTGAAGAGGGTTCTGCCATGCTTGCTGAAAGGTTCATTCATTAGAACATTCCTTTGCCCTTCTAATTTGTTCTTCACTTTGCTTTTTCCTCTATAATATGCATGTAGGGTGGAAATGCCTGTGGGAAAAATATTGATGGTCTTAAAATAACCTGGCAGACTATACCAAAAAAACTTGGCAGAAAATTGTTTGTGCATTTCTGCAATCTCTTATATCTCCGAGCTGGTTGAACGTGTATAAATGTAATCCATGAGTAGATTTTATGTTTGACATATCACAACCGATCAGTCAAGTTCGTAATTTCATGTCAAATTTGTGCCTAAAAAACCAGTGATTATTTGCAAGATGGCACTTCACTTAAGTTGTTCAAATAGATCAGTCTTTGATCCCACTGTTTCCTATAATAACAATTGCAGGTTGGGTAAGGATTTTCCCATGCATGCGAACTCTGGAATCTTCAAATGTGCGGTCTGTCAAATTGATCAACCTCCGGCAGAGGGTTTAACTGTGAACTCCGGGCCTTTTTTCTCACCTGCTTCAAAGCCCTGGGAAGGACCCTTTCTCTGCACCAACTGTCGGAAAAAGAAAGATGCCATGGAAGGAAAAAGGCCAACCAGACCCACAGTGGCAACATAACATCTTATTGGGTATCGAAGTAAATATGATGTTTTTTTTTTCTGGCAGTGTGAAAATGCTTGGTTTCCCATTACCTCGTGATTGCGATAGATGGTTGTAAGAATCCAGTTAGAGATAGAATAGGTGTTTTGCCATTGTTGCTTGTGAGATTACGTTTGTGCTCGGCTGTTATACTGACCAGCTCGGGACAAGGATGCTATCTGATAGATATTTGTGATAGTTTGATTGCTAACCGCTTGAATTTGTAATTAAAACTGAAGATTGCATAGTAATATATCTATTTGTTCCAGCTGTCTTTCAGCATTTGCAACGTTATCTTCTCAACTCCATAGCCTGATCATGATGGATTGATTTTGATTGAATAAACATTTAAACTCGATTGTCTCAGGTGTCCTACACTCTTTTTTGTTTTAAGCTAAAAAAAAAAAAGGAAAATCTGCTCTTTCACTTCAGGAACTTCAAACCCGCAACTTCTCAAGATCTTCAGAAGTTTTTGGAAGACATACTTCCTTATGGGGATGCAGATCAGTAGATTGGGCAATCTTCCACAGGAATATAGGTTAAAACTTTATAAAAATTGTTTATAAAAATTGTATGTGAATATGAGAAAGTTAAATTTTACTGTAACATTATAGAAATATGACTTAATAAAACAAGAACACGAATTATATACACGAATTGTTAGAATTATATACACAAATTGTCAAATTTAGATTAGGCTTCAAATTTCTCGGAGACCTAATTAAGGTTAATCTAGTGGAGTATGCCCACCATAAAAGTGGACAGGAGAGTTAAAAAATGGAAAAGAAAAAGGAAAATTCAGCTCATGGCATTGGCAGCAGGTATTTCATGGCTCATGGGGTTTCTGCACCTCTGGCATCTAAGCTAAGGTGATTTAGGGAGATTGGGCCTGATAGGAGGAACAATCTTGCCAATCTACAATCTTTTGAACCATCAGGCCTTGGCAGCCTGCTAAGGTGGGCTTCAAATGCCGAAAAGGTCTAGATAGCTTTCAAAATCATTAGGTAACAACCAACCTTGAGCCTATGAAGCTCAGTTTCCAAGCAATCTCAGCTTTCCTGGGCTCTAGCCTTAACTCGTGTCGGATTCGTATATCTTTATTGTGTTGTTTCCGCATCGTGTTAACGTATGGGATTGTCAGATTTTTGTTCAGGTTATAAGTTAGACCGTGCTCGACTTCATTTATTTACATCCCTATGTCATGTTTTCACAAAGCAATGGAACAACTCTAACATGGAAATTTATTCTCTGAGATAAACCAAGAAACCAAAGACACAGCATAACAAGAAGACTTTAACAGATACATATGGCAGAAGATGACACAATCCCAGGAACCAGGATGGCTTAGCTTGTCAAAGAGGCATCCATTGCAGCTCAATGCCAAAGTTCCACAACTCAATCGGATCGTCAGGCTGTTTATCCACAACAGAAGTATAAGCAGTGCACCCTCCAAGCCTGACCCTGATCCTATGCGAGCTGATGGACGCATCTTTCAGGAAATGGCAGCAAAGTGTTCCTTTACAGCCACGGCCCGCCCCGACATCCTCAAACTGCCTACAGAAGCTGCTTGAAGAGCAATTCAATGGAGACAGAAGAATGTTATCAGAGCAGTTAAACAACATGACAGTATTCCGAGTAGATATATTGAAAGGTAAGCTCTCATCGAGCAGCAAACCTCCTTGGCCAAGATCAGCAGAATAACAAGTGTTTTCTTCTATCAAGGGTGGGCTTATAACAAGCCTGTTAGCCTTGGGATTAATGCTGAGAATCTTGTAATAAAACCCTGGAGCTGACATGAACTCCAGGACATCGTCATTGCAGTAAATTCTGTACCTGGGATCTCCGCAGTTTTCTTTAGTGCTAAGTGGATATGGAACTTTCACCTTGCCACATTTCGGACAAACGTGGTTGGCTGACACTTGGGTAACTAAAACAAGCAAGAAAACCATCGCGGGAACCATGATTCAGTCTTGTTAGAAACCAGGGAAATTAATAACTATTGACACCAGATGTTAGCATGGAATCCTGAGAACTGGATGCTGCTTTATATAGAAAATATGGCTGGGGTTACTCACCAGGAAGAATCCATGAGATTGCTAAAAATAATCAAATTGCATTCTTTTCTAGTGCATTACCAACCAAGTGGAGCTCGAAACGTGTCCATAAGTACTATATTTAGAACACTAAAATATTCATAAAGCTAGTGTGAGTTCCATGAACTTTGAATCTCATTAGCTATGCCAGTTTAAATCCAAGCAACATCAATGGAATTTAATCTTGAATTGAGCTATCGTTGTCGTGTATGAAGCAACCACTCAGTGATCAGCATAAGAATATATATATATATATAAAATAGCTTCTGCTTCCGACCATATACCGAAAGGGAAAGAGTGTTTGTTTGTTTTCTTTGATTTCATACACCAGAAAATTTAAAGAACTGGGAGAATTTTGAAATTTGGGTCTCAACTTTCTTAAAAAGGAGATGTAACCTTTAAACACTGCATAGCATGTTTCGTACATTTCAGGAATTCTATATTTTTTTATGCAATGGAAGTTTTTATATGAAAAAAAGAGAATGTGGGTGTATTTTAAATTTGTATAACTCTAATATTTTGAAAATAAAAATATAATTTTTTCAATCAATGTTCAAAATCCAGACACTATATTTTCAATAGTATAGCAAATTATATAGATTCCAATTTTGTGGGTATTACGATAAACTCTAAGTCATCAAGTGTCCACGGAATTTATATTATAGTATAAACCAAATTGGCACTCTGATCCCACTTTCCTTGTATAGGATTAGTTTTTTGCATGCCCTTTTGAAGGAGTGGGTGTGTCTTATTTGATAATGGAAATCTTAGGGTTGACAAGAGTTGAGTTGTGTTGACATGGTTCGTGAATCCATCCTACTTGTAATTATAAAACTATCAACAAAACAGCATCTTTGCCAACCTAACCAATCAAAGTATGAACCGTTGAATAAAGCATAGAAAAAAGAAAGTGATATGGTGATAGACCATCAGCATTCAGCACCGCCTTTAGAACCGGCCAAATCGTTTGAGCTTTTCAAGACAATGTCCTCCGAGCAAGTCTGCTATTCTGCTAATCATGGACAGCGTAGAGCATACCAAAACAGGATTGCCAAACGGTGGAATCAATCAAAGAAGCAAATTAGATTCTCATATTGATGCAATCATGCAGCTAAAGTAAATGGTACAGAAATGAAATCCAATATCAACCTGATTAATAATATCATAAATCAATTCAAATTCTTAATTCTTCAAATGTGCACCCTCCCCTTCGGTCTATGATGGAGATAAAGAAGGCAGCAAAGAAAGCAAAAACGATCATATTTATCAGACAATCAGAAGGTTTTAAACAAAAAGCAGCATAATGACCAAGTGATGCCTAGTTTCTATGAGAACTGAACATTAATTCAGTCTTGGCCCAATAGCAGAAAACCTAAAATAATTGAAGTTTTCTTCTCGTTTTTTACAAAGAAGCTTCTGCTGCTCCCATCATTCGGTGAAACGTTCCTAGAATGTGCCTTTAGGCATCAAACTACAGCAATCCTTCTCCTGCCACAAAAAGTCAGGTGCACTAATCAAAAGATTCAAGATATTGAAGGTGAACTGTGAAGTCCTTTGATAGTAGTCCCAAGAACTTATGATCAAAAGACCACCTTGGGATCAAAGGGTTAATGGGAGGGATTGGGCTATTCCAGTTGTGCAGAAACATTCAATCAAAATTTGAAAGTGGCAGTAGTACATGGTGGTATACAATCATTCAACTCTGAAATGTTAGAAAGGGAAAAAACTTACGCAGATCATCAAAGGATATATTGCTAAGACCTTCACCAGGCTTTATAAGGCGAATTCTTCCTGCAAGGGGTAATTACAGGGTAAAAATGTTACAAAATTGACAATGCACCGTGTACAAGCCGATGAACTCCTTGTTATAACAAACAGAGATACATATGCATAACAAAGTTCAGTGCATAATGCTGCATGCCCTATGTCTAATTTCTTCAAGAACTTAAATCTGTTTCGGAATAAATTCAAAGAGCACTACTCAATTAACGAGGTCAGCAAAAACAGACGACAAACACAAGCCCCCTAAACAATAAAATGAATAATATGAAGGGAGATAAATAAGGGTGATAACAAGCCACATACCATCACGACGGATACAAATTTCTGGTACATATTTAACTTCACCATTTATGCTGTCATTGTAAACTCTAGTTTCAATATCACCCTCAACATAGACCGAAGAGCTGCATCAAAAATTCATTCCTCAAACACACATAGAGATAAACATGGTGCTATTTTCTTAGATAATACAAATTTCAATTGCATCAAGTATGCATATATACTTTTTAGTGATTTTTTGAACTGCATATGTCTCAAGTGTATCATTATGCACAGCAATTCGATGCCATTGTGCAGGTTTTGGTGTGTTTTGGTCCCTTGTGATTCTTTGGTCAAACATGCCATCTGTTCCAACTGTAAATATAGTCACAGTTCGTCCGTTCCTCAATATCTTCTGCACAGGGGCTTGCCCAACTTTTCCACAAATAATTGCCTGTTAAAAAATACTTAATACTTGGTTTAAATTTCACTTAAAGGTGAGAGCAGAAATGAACATGCAGACCTGTGCATGCACATTGAACTTAAATTCAACTAAGCTAGCTGACTGCTTTAAATGGAGCAGAACCTCAAGTTTCTGATTTATAAATTTGAGTATCACTTAAGCATCCTATGCCACATTTAATGATTAAATATAATAATCATATTTATAATTAAATAAAAAACATATTACACAAAGCGCTCATCAAATTCCCAAGAAAACTCTCAATCCACACTGATAAAAATTAACTAGAGGGTTATACCTTGTGTACACCACGGAAATTCCAACCCTTTCCAGGATTGACACCTTGGAGCTGTGGCTCACGTTTGTCAAACTTATCACCAAGAAAACCATCAATCTCTTCTTCCATTTCAGTGTCTTTCCCTTTACCATTTTCAGCATCAAGTGAACCAGTTGAACACCACATCTTGGAGGTACGTTGCAAACACGCCACTACAACATTCACTGACAAAGTTATCACATGCCAATATGCAACTCCACTATTATTGATCAAAGTTCTTTCATGCACATCAACCATTTGCGGAAACTGCTAACAGAACCAAAATTGATGCGCATAATCAACTACACAAATTACACAAAAATTAACCTTTTTATGTAATGGCATCCACAAAAATAAAAAACAGTAACTTATATCAATATGTTTAATCCCACAACAATAAATATAAAAAGAGAGGGAGAGAGAAAGAGAGAGACCTAGAGAAGAGTTGGGTGTTGTAGGAACAGAGATTCTAAGAAGCTTTGCACATCTGCTAGCGAGTGAACTCATAATGCCTTTCTGTGAGTTAACCCAAACTCAGAAAATCAAAAGGATGAGGAAGGAAAAGAGTCGAAATGAAACTGGAGTGAGAAAATGGGGAGAGGTAGAAGGAGGGTTTTAGGTTTTTGTGGCACTGCATTTGCAGAGTTGCTTGGGTCATTGTGGAGCGATTTCTTATTCTATTGGGTGGGCCGTGTTGTTGGGCCGAAAATATTAATCCAATAAAGAAACGAAAAAGTGGAGAAAAAAAAAAAGGATTTTGTAAATGCAAATGAATTATTCATCTAACAAAAATTTTTCAATCTTTTGAATAATTATCCTTTTACCTATACAAATAAATCTAAATAAACATTTTTTTTACAATTTAAATTTTTTAACTAAAAAAATTTTAAATAGGAATTAAATATTTTATCCTGTTAAAATTTTAATTACAATAAAATAAAAATTCATATATTATACAATAACAGATTTAACTTTATTTTCTTTTTTTGTTAAAATGAGAATATATTTGAGTCTTATACCATTAGAATCTAATTTTGAAGACGTTTTGAGCTAATTATTATTGATGAAGATTATAAGCCAAGCAAGCAATATTAGTTTTATTTACAAATTACAAAATTTAAACTAATAGCTCTAATATGAAAACTTATCTAAACAAAATAAACTAATACAGACATAACTAAAACTAGACTTAATAATTTTAAACAATACGAAAAAAACGAATACAAGACATAAAAATGATATGAGTTAAAATTTAATAAAAATTATACATAAATATGACAAAAACTAAAAAAATTGATTTTATATTTTACATGTCAACATAAATTTTGACACAAACATGATTTTATATGGTACGAAAATAGATTTTATACATGAATTACCAAATCTAAATAAAATTAATTTCGCCAACTTATCAATCGAGTAATTATAAAAAAAATTATAACATCCGATAATATTTGAGTTTGATCCCCAACAATCTCAACCTCGTCCCCAATCATAAAAACCAACTTCAGCATTGAAGAAACAAAATATACCTTTAACAAGTCCGAAATCTTCAGCCTAGCAGCCGTACAAAAAATTAGCAGTCCACCAAGTCTTAAAGTCCTCAAAAATAATATGCTCAAAGATGTCATGTTTCACTGACAAACATAACTACTTTGGTACAAAATTTTGTATTTCAGCATACCACTTGAAGATCAGAAGTCGGATCAACCGCGTAGTGGATTCCTGGCTCTTGAAGGCCTCCAGGGTTCTGGCCTGCTGCTGCCACTAGCACCACCCAAACGATCAGAATCCTGAGCTGGAGCCCTACTGCCACTAGTCCAGCGATCAGATTGCTGGGGAGGGGCCCTGCTGCCAGCAGTCCATCGATCAGGTTCTGAGGGCGCAGGCTTGACCCAGCGATCAGGTTCTGAGGGTGCGGGCTTGACCCAGCGATCAGGTTCTGAAGGCGGAGCTGCACCAGACCTTTCCGATCTTTCTTGCCGGAACCTGGGAACATATTTCCCAGGAGATGGAGCAGCAGCAGCAGCAGCAGCAGCAGCTGGAGTAGCAACTCCAGGCTCTATTGTCCGGGACCCAGCAGGAAGCTCAGAAGGCCTAGACAGCCCTTCTGCTGGCCTTCCCAAGAGAGCTTCGCGCCTCAGCCTCTCTTTCTCTTCCAATTCTCGTTCTCTTTGCCTCTGCTTTTCAGCAATCTCATCCATTTTTGCTTTGTGCTCAGCTTCTTCTTTCCTTCGTCTCTCAGCCTCTGCAAGTTTTTTGAAATGCCAATAAATAGAATTCCATTGATGTCAATGGTTATGAAGCTACAAATTTATCTGAGTCAATAGGAGGTGAGACAGAATTCTATTGATATGAGAAAGTGAAGTTCATGAAGCAAGTAAACCATAATTTTTCTGGAGAAAAAGATCTCTGAGCTAATGCAAAAATGGAATACAATTTCAATTTCATGTAAAAAATTATATACCTTCACGTTTACGATCTTCCTCCTCTTCACGCAGCTTTCTTATCCTGTCTTCTTCAGACCTCACATAGAATATTTTCTTTCTCTTAATATCTCTTTCCTGCTTCCGGGCCTGAATGATTTGTTTGATTCTCTCCTTTCTCTCTACTCTGCGTTGGTCAAACTCCACTTGCCGATGACTCATTACTCTTTCCTGGAATACCATCTGTTGAAAAGCAGAAACCAAATTTTTCTATGTTAAATGGCTAACACTGTGGAAAAGAAGATGTAGGAAGCTGCCAGAAAATTATCTTTGGCAAGATTAACTCTCTCGAGAGCACAAAGCCAAGAACCTGAAAAGTACTGACCTTGTTTTCCAACATGCGTGCCAGCCTATTCTTCTCCTTCAAGTCCCCATCATGACACTGTCTGCTCAACTCGACTTCCAGCTGCAAGGCAGAAAACAGAATTACAGATGACATTGTCAAAAGGTTGACAATGGCAAAAACCAGCAAAAAATCCTCTCTTAAACAATGATCACATAGAATGACTGTCCATCCTTTCGAGACGTAGATTTGCAAATGAAGATAAAGCATTCGAGGAGGCAAACTTAAACACATCACGGTATTTGGTTATGTTTCTAGAGCATAAAAGGTCACATATTTCAAGTCCTTGCCTTGAAAGGGAAGTGTTGAAAACAAGGTTTGTTTCAATTGCAAAAACTGGTGCATTATGAAACAGAGAATTAAAGAAGTCACCTGTTGCTCACGTTCATGAAGCACCTTCTCTTCTACCAGTCGTTGTTGATAAGCAGCTTCAATCAAGGGTGTTGCTTCCTCTCTCTTTGCCCTTTCCAGATGGTCCATTGTTTTGGCAACTCTTTGTAGTCTCTTCTCCTGTTCCTGCCTCTCCCTGAGCTGCTCACTCATCGCCCGCTCAATCAAGGTTTGCTTTGTCAATTTCTCCTGGATGAACATCCATGGTAAAAATAAGCAGCTTCCATATGAAGCAGAAACTCAATGAAAAAGAAAATGGCTGCTCACCCCATCTAAAATTTGCTTCTTTTTCCCTCTTTTTAAATGCTTTTCAGTTTCCTGCAGTAGTGCCTGTGCTTCTTCAAGCTCCCGCTCCTCTATTTCCTTGCGAATTCTTTCAGCTCGCTGTTGTTCAAACACAGCGGCAAGCCTCTTTTTTTCCGCTTCTTCAGTTTTCTTCTGCAACATCTGCCTCTTTGACTCCTCCTCACGCTCCTAGCAGATCAAAACAAACAAAAAGCAGGAGCATAAATTTATTAATTCATTTTTACCAATTTGCTAAATGACGAAATCTCATCTTGTTCATGCAACTAGCCATTTAAATAGGCTACCATTTCCAATAATTGACGTTCTTGTTCTTCCTTTCTTTTCTCAATGATTGATTTCCGAGCAAGAAGCCTTTTATGTTCCCTATCTACAATCTCCCCTAAACCTGGTAAAACGTCACCCAGCTTTGATGCTTTATTGGCAGAGGGGTATATCATGGCTCTTGCTTTATTCAAAGATTCAGCAAAAATAGTCAGGTGATCACGAAGCTTGTCAGATTCAAGACCCTGAAAATGCCAAGATACGGAAAATAAATAAATAATGTATCCTCTGACATGCGGTCACCTTTAAGAATTATGAATAATGTGCACAAATCCAAGCAATATCAGTGAAGAAGCATAAACAACCCAAAATTCTAACTTACCGTATTACCAAACAGCACAACACCCTTCATGTGGTCAACTTTCATAGCTATGAAATTATGTTTCACAGCATCAACAGAAATCTTTTCCACCATAGAAAAATCAACAAAGGGGATCATCTGAGACAAACTCTCAATTTTCATTGTCTGGTAAACCTGGGACACCTGGAGAAGCAAGGGAGAAGGACAATGATAAAATCAAGCATAAATAAACAAACAGGGGTATATAGCAAACAAAAAGAACAATAGAAATTTACACAAGAACACACCTGCTTAAGCAACCTGAGGGTAGCAAGCTTTTCAAGGGCAGGAACATAATGAGAGAGTTGAACTTCTGGAACAGATGAAGCTGAAGCCAGCTTCCCACCAAGTTTTGATATTTTCATCAATAGAGGCTGTATCTTTGGTGCAGCATCCAGAGTGAGAAATTCATGTTCCAAAAGATGGTAAAGATCTTTCACTTCTTGAGTCGCACAACTAAGTACACCTTTGGAGACCTGAATAAAAGGGAATAAGAACAGACCGTTTAGACAGCAACCTAAAGACATCTGAAAATTTTCTACTTATATAAATATAAAACAAATACTCCTTCAGTATCCACTATGGCATAAGATTTTGAGAGAGAGAGAGAGAGTCTCAATCAAGCCTAACTTGCAAAACTAGGCAGACATTTCTTTGTGTTGAAGAACATAGCAAAGAAAGACCAAGTCACTTCATAAATAGAATGATTATGTACCTCACAGAGATCCAGATACTGTACATACTTTTAGGCTATAATAACCTAGAATAAAGTTAGACCTATATAGCAATTGATTATTTCACCTTCACCAAGTGGAATAGAGA
The DNA here is from genome assembly GCA_031772115.1 of Heritiera littoralis. NCBI lineage: Eukaryota > Viridiplantae > Streptophyta > Magnoliopsida > Malvales > Malvaceae > Heritiera > Heritiera littoralis. The sequence goes on along the minus strand of JAPDPK010000020.1, from coordinate 7,155,266 downwards.
AATTATGCAATGTAGCCAAAACTAACCAGTTTGCAATTAAGGGCTTAGTTGGGTTGAGTTCTGTTATATTAAAATTGACTTGAGAACATCATCATTAAGACATATCAGCAACCAGAAATTGACAACACTACCATCCATGCCTTTTTTTCTCTAAAAAAAAGCCTCTTGAATCATTTTTAAACTTCTAACATTCATCAAAAACAAGGTATCAAATCAGTAAAATTAACACGCACAAAAAAGAAGAAGAAACAAGCCAAAAGAGCTCATAAATTCTAAACATACCAGTTCTGTGAGAAGTGATGACCTTGAAAGCTGGAAGAAGTGCAGAATGTCAGAATAGGTTAACATCAAGAAAAAGGAAAATCAAAGGAAATGAAATTCAAGACAACATACCACTTCTCTGTTCTCAAGTTTAGGTTCAAGATCAAATCCTATAAGATTTGCCATTCGAAGGTTGCGTTCTTTCTCATTTTCAAGATCCAAGTGTGATGCACCATTAGTTTGATCATAAGGGGACACTGACAGTGCAGCCAAAACAACTGATGATGCTATCAACTGCAAATCCTTCTGGCTTAAGTTTTTATTAAAGCTTTTTTGAAGTGTAAATAGCTTGAACCATGCATAAGCATGATAAAGATGGCTGCCTGAAATCCAGAATATTTCAGTTAACTTAGCATAATAAACCACCATCAAGGAAGCCTTGGGTGTTTTCTTGACAATGGACATCAATCCATGAATGTCTTCAACAGAACGAAAAGCTTCCTGTAAGGACCAGCATGACAAGCAATGATCAGAAGCATGTAAGATCTAACCATTACAAGATAGCAAACTCATCCATTAAGCAGACACAGAAGGTGGACGAAGCAAACAACAGACCTGCCAGAGTCCGAGTTCAGTAGCAATCCTTAGCTGCTCAAATCTTGTATCGAGATACAGTTGCAAGCTCTCTGCTGCCGACAGGTCAGGTCTGTCCCTCTGGTCTTTATATTTATTTAGATTTGCTAAATGAGTCCTTATAATCTCACACAACCTTCGGAACTCTGTTGTCCGTTTATATTGCTTGCAAAATTGGAACGCCCGATGTGCTGTCATCTACACAATATTTAAAAAATGAAAGATTCATTTCAAATCGATATGTACACAAGTTACCATACTCATGCAGATGACACATTCCCATCCGCAAGTAAACACAAAACAAGAGACACTTATTCCATTATATGTCCACCATAAGGAACCGCAGGCCAAGTTTCCAAGACCAAAATCAATTTTTGTGGGCCATATTCTCTCTTTTCCAGCAACCTTGTCAAGTCTTTGCAATTACCTAATAACAACTTAAGTCCCATATTCCTTAAAATCTGTCTTTAAGCTTAGCGATTCTAACACAAAAAATAACAAACAATTGATTCTAAATACTAAACAGTTAACAGTTGGCTCATCCCCAAAGAAAGACTTTATGAGCAAATCCAGATAAACCATAAATGAACCTTACTGTAAAGCAGTGAAGGGTTATGTACTCAAATATGAAAAATGTAAGCAAGGACCTAGTCACCCTTCTTTCATAATGCTGAAAACAAGTTTGTCCAATTTCGCATAGTAATCAAAAGTTGAAGATTTATAGTTACAGTAGTAACAAATGCTCAACATTTACCGCATAGAGTGCCTCTAACTTGGAATTGTTCCGCAATATTTCAAGTACTGTTCTATAGGTCTCCCAAAGAAACTTGAACCAAGGAGTAACAAGTTCACGGTCAGACCTATCCTTTCCTTTCTCTCCACTGACATAACTTAGCATCAAATCTTCTGGCCTTTTATCAGCTTCAAGGTCTTCAACATCGAGAGCTTCTTCTATGGCTTGTGCCTGACTACGAGCCTGCTCAGCTTTCTCAGTAGAAAGATGCATAAAGTGCTTGATCACCTCCTCCAAAGAACTAACATTGACTTGTTGACATACGATACGGTATTGAATCAGACCATCCTTGGCAAACCGACCCTTCCGCATGTCAACACAGAGCTCAACATATTTAAACATTATCCTTTCAAGTGGCTTCTGCCAAGCTCTGTATCTCTTTGAAGTTATTAGATTGTGCAGCGCCTGCAGGGCATCTTGCTTCTGCCCAACATTAATCAACTCTGCATCAACCCCATCACAAAGTCAGCACAAACACGTATATCATAAAAATAAAGGTAGTTATCACTAACCAACAAACACTTCTAAGTCTTAACTATTTAAGGCACTGCCTCTACAATCCAGATGCACATTAACAAAACAAAATGATTCTAATACAGAAAATGGTTAGCATACATTCACAAGAAGCAATTAGCAAAAACAACAAACAATCGGAGCCTTGTAGATGAAAGAAATTGTTTCCAACCTTCAGCTCGCTTCAAAGCATTCTCTGGTTTCACAAAATTCGCCATGTTTTCAACCAAATTCTTAACACTGCCCGCGTTTGCCTGGAACTGACAACACCAAATATCAATCAATCAAACGAGTTAAAAAACAATTAACCGAAAGATAAACCTCTAATTATCTTCAGCTCCGACTGAAATCAAATCTAACTACAAGTTCTCAAGCAAACGAAAACAAAAACTAAAATTACGATCTGAAACAGTGTTCAAAGTTCCTATTTATATTCATGAAATTCACCATTGATAAATTGAAACCGGAAAAATACAAAAACAGATCGAAAGATTAAATGTAATTAAGTCGGTTTCACCGGTATCATTAAATTGCAAAAATAAAAACAAACAAAAGTCAGACCGAAATATAACAACATACCGATGGAATTTTCAAAAAATAAATATGAGATTGATTTCTGACACTCGCCTTAAGAAGAAGAAGAAGAATAAGATAAGTTCAGCTGAAGAGTGTTTACCGAAGTTCAAGTGGAGAAAAATATTCGGAGTTCTTTTTTATATAGGATAGGCGGTAGGCTGGGGCGTTTGGATTTTAAGCCCAAATTTAAACCACCAGTAAAATAAAACGGCCCGTTTTTAGAATGTGCACCCTCCCAGGATTTGTCGAATGGGCCGTAATTTCCGAGGTGAGAATTACATATTGAGAGTAAATCAGACAATCTGAAACGCAAAAAGACCGAAAAAATACGAAAAATTTGATAAAATCATATAAATTTAATAAAGTTAAAAAATTATTTGTATTTGATGTGTTGACGTTAATTTTGAAATGATAATTTTCATGTCTTTAATCCATTTTCGTGAAATATAAAACAAAAATTTTCATATCAACATATTAAATACAAAATCATTTTTTTTTCATATTCACATATAATTTTTATTAACTTTTATTTGGCATCATCTCATACCTTCCTCATATCTTGTCACAATATCATTTTCACCTACCTTAATCTATTGTGATAAAAACTCTAATGAACTCTAATAATGATAACATCATCATATCGTTCTCATATCGTATCTAAGATTACTAAATATACTTTTTTTTTAGTCGAAATATATATAAATAGAAGAGAAAAAAATTACAACCGAGTTTATTAAGAAAAAATAATACAAGTCAATCCAGCAAATGTTTCCAGAAAAGGAAAAAAGAAAAAGAGAGTAAGGGTTAAACACAAGCAAAACTAGCACAACTATAAATCAAGCAGGAAGAATAGAATTATACAAGAATTGGGCATCCCTAATCATTTATGCCTTTTGCCTTTAAATGGAAGACTACAAGTAATAACCTAAGAATCTACATTTGATAAAAATTAAAGAGAGACAACATTGTTATAGATGCCATAAACACATCTCATCTTTGTAACTGATCTGGTGTGTGATTGCTTGTGGTCGACGAAGATGTTGTCCGCCCATTCAGCACTCCGTTATCCGCTGGTGGATTTACTCCCCATTTCCCTTCGGATTCTGAGGGCTCCATCACTTTCACAGTTCCATCACTCAATCCGACTGCGAATTGGTTTGCCTCGATTGGATGTGCAGCCACCACAAGAGGGTACACAGCTTGGTTTCTGTAAAACAGTATCCTCATTATGAAAACTAATACGTTGACTATGCACAAAGACTAACAGTACGGAGAATAACAAAATGGTACATGAAATGAGGAACTAAACGGATTTAACAGTCCGATCTTGAAAGTTGATACTCGATGGCCTGGATACTGGGACAGATAACTTACCCTTTTAAGGTCGCCTGTGACAAGTACACTGATGGAGCAATACGGCATCTAAGTCTCAGGCTATCAGCATCGAAAACCCCAACATTACCATCACAAAAGGTAGCATAAACAGATTGGCTATTACAGGAGTATGCTGCACAGGATATGGGCGCAGGCAATACATCTTGTGGAGTCCACTGCAGAAAATGAATGGCATTAGAATGTGTTCCCTCTGTCAAAAGAAAAAATTATATCATCGAAATCTATATCACTTGTTGACTTTCCTACCTGTCGAATGCGCTCCATCTTGGAGGCATCATATATTGCTAACTGTGTTTCATGAACTACCAGCATGCGAATTTGATCAGAGTGAAATTGTACTCGTGTATCACCTGTAGATGCATTTCCAGCTGGGATTTGGATTGCAACTGATTTCCTTTTCTCCCATGTATCAATGCTCCACACACACAGCTGCAGCATATAGCAAGATGTTGATAGGTAATAGCATCACTCTAAAACATGAAATTGTATTCATCGATAAACTAAAACAATGTGGCATGTCCTTAGCCAGATGAAGGAAGAAAGCATGAACATAATAATAATAATAATAATAATAATAATAATAATAATAATAATTGGAAGAAATAGATCTGTGTAGTGTATATCAGAGATGATGGAACCTGACAACGCCAAGGAAATTAAGTTGAAAAACCAAGGAATAAAATCAGTTGCATCTTTTCTATTTTTTTATGATTACATGAAGTTTTGTACTTATAGCCCATAGAAGAGGTAATAATAAAAGAGTTTATATATGATGCACTGACAATGTATAAAGAATATACACTATCAGTCAACCATAAAAGGACACCTCATTAATGAGTAAATTTAAAAAATATGCAGGTTCTTGAAAATAAATATTAATAAAGTTTTTAAATTTATTTTTAAGGACCTATGAACTTTTAAGCTTTGCTCATTAATGAGGTGGTACAATATGGTTGACTGACAATGTATAACCTCTATACACTGTCAGTGCATCATTTATAAACTCAGAATAAAATAAATAAATATTACAAGCCTGGATACCACTTACGTGAGCATCAGCACCTGACGAAACCAAGATATTGAGGCTGGTTGAAAATGCCAAACCAGTTATTCGCTTTTGGTGACCTTTCAATTTTGATTTCACCTAAAAAAGTTAGAAAGATTACATTGGGACCACTTAAGAGAGTAGAATAATACAAGGGGAAGAAGAATAAATAAACACACATCAAAAAGAGTTAGGAAATGTCACCTCGTCTACCCGAACATTGTAAATATGGATAGTTGAATCCTCCATTCCAATTGCTATAATATTATTATCCTGAGGATGGAATGCTAGGAAGGTTGAAGCTGGAGGAGGGGACATGAATGTTGTCATTACCTGCAAATCATGCATTATTAGCATGCCAGACATAAATTAAATTCAATACTCAAGCACATGACGGCATACCTTGAAGGTCATCATGTTAAACAAAGAAACTTTTCCCCCAGTGGCTGACATTACATATGAATCATTCTTTGAGAGTGCTATGCATGGTACCGCTTCTTCCAAGTTGACACCTGTGACATCATTAGTCATAAGAAGACCACTATTTGGTTGCCAATGTTGTGGAACGACATTGGCAGTGGCCTTTAAAGTTTAAAGGACTTCAGAGTTCTCGCCATTAAAAAGAAATTAATAGAGAAAATGTCAAAGCTAAAGAAACAATTCTGTTTTAGAGAAAGTATTGTACCTTTCCAGATGGATTCTGTTCATTACGGGACCACTTCCATAGCTTCTGAACACCATTTGACCCAAGTGCCAAAATACCAACAGCAGAATTTGTATACAAAAGCCGAACAACCTTCAAAGAGATCCAATGATTCAGTGCTAAAATGTATCAAAACTTGGTATAAACCCTGATTATTAGAAGAAAACTAACTCACCCTGCTGGAGCTATCCGAGCTGTCAGATAAGGTAACTAAATGACACTGACCAGGATCCACAATTTCAGTTAACTGCCAGGGTTTAGTCTTGTCTATTGCATCATCCACAACTCTTGGCTTTTCAACACTTCTACCCAAGGTATCAACTCCATTCTAGGGGGAAAAACAATCCAAAACAATATAAAAAATTGCAGGGACATCATAACCATGAAAAACACTTGAAAACCTAGGGTCTATTTGTATGATAGACAGCCCACTTGGTTCCATTGGAAGCACAACATGTTCCTTATTGCATAAAATGAAAAAAGAAAGGATGCACCCAAAAGATAAAAAAAAGTTGGCCCTTAATTCTAATCTCCTAATGTGCTTGTAGCAGTATGAACCATATTGTTAATGCTGCAAGCTCCAACTACCATATAATGTTCAGGAAAAAAGTTCAAATGTGAAGCAAGAAACATCCAAGCTAACATACAAGTATAGGAGAAGGCCTGACAGGAGAGCTCCTTTCCACTTTACAACTGACAGGACCAACATTTGCAGCCGCAGAAGAGCCGGAAGCCTAACCAACAGAGAAAAAAAGTGAAAACCTGCAGGTCTCAAGACTATTCTCAAGGAAAATTTAAGCAAAGCAAAACGAACAAAACCTTAATTGCAGCAGAAACAATCGGTGTTCTCAATGGATCAAAAGATGATGTTTCAACTGCTCTTAAAGATCTCAGACCCACAGCATTTGCAAGTATTTTGAATCCATTGTCTGCAGTTGTCACAGCAAGGAGATTTCCTTCCTTATTGAATCTCACACGGGGAAGACTCTGAAGCAATTAATATGATTAATTAGACACCCAACTGAGCATACATGTTTAACAAAAGAGCAATAAAATTTGAACATTTAACTTACTGGGAGTCCACCCTCAGCATCTGTGAAAGTGAGAAGATTGATAGTATCCATGTCCCAAAACTTTATCTGGCTATCCTCTCCTGCAGCCAAAAAACGATTTTGTGTCATGTCAAATGACACAACACCTGCTGATTTCTTTCTAAACCCCACATAAGTCCTCTTTATTGCTCCTTCACTTTCATTCCACTCAACCAGAAAAGATTCTCCATCTTTGCTTGTTCCACAAGAGAACAATCTGATACGAAAGTTAGAATTAACAGAAGCTCAAAATTAGAATGAAATGAATTATATGTAAATTGACAAAAAAAAAATTAAAGATATTGTCCTTAAGTGGAAAACAATTTTTGAAGGGAATGAATACAATCCAAAGTTTTTAACAGGAAATTACTAAAATTCCTATTTTGAAATTCAAGACATACCTACTTCCATCAGCACTGTAAAGCATCGTAGTACACCAATGACCCGGGGCATCATAGTCGACTCTTGAACCCATATTATCATACAGCCAGGCCTTAATTTTCCCATCAACAGCAGTTGAAAATATGAACTGCAAGGATGTCAATAATTACTAATTAATTAGCAGATGGAAGTACAAATTCCCGTCCAAACACCAATTCTCAACCAAAAAAATAAAAGCACTCAACTGAACCAACAAAAATATAAAATCAACAATGATATTGCCTAAAATGTTAAAGATTGAATCCAACATAGCAGACCACTATAGCACCAAAGGGATGATCATTGGAGGTAAAGTTCTAACTGGGAGTATGGAAACGGTTTTGATACAGCAGGCAGCTCTTCGATGGATATTAAACTGGAAAGGGAATCATAAATTACAGGTTGTGAGATCACATTGCCATATGAAATTTCATGCATTTAACATTGTAACAGCATCTTTTGCCAGCAGATATTGGTTATGGTCAGAGTCAAGACAGCAACAGAGGCAACTGGTGCAGCAGTTTATTGAGGCTTTGTCACTTGTTTCCTATTTTTAACACTAAAAAGTATATATAATCAACAACCAATGACATTTTTTGTGTTTTACCTGAATGTTCTCTTTATGATGTGGGCAGATGGAATAAACTGGTGCATCATGACCTTCAAAATTAAACAGTTTGTGTCCCGTCATTGGATCCCACACCTGTTCCACATCTTTAATTAGGATAACAAAAGATAACCAGTTTATTTAAAACTATTCATGAAAATTTACTCTCTCTCGCCTTTATGAGCTTGTCATCTCCACAGGTAACAATGCACAATTGTTTGTTTGGATGAGCAAAAGCTAAGTCATTTACACAACCAACATGAGCATCAATCTGTTAAGAAAGAATAAAAAGTTAAACACCAGTTATGTATCCTTTTAGTTTAGGTGGAGTAGAAAAAATATCAACTAACCTCTAAGCGCTGGATTAGATCATTTGCTCCAGGATAAGCATACAAGTGAATTAAGTGTTTGGAAAATGCAATCCCTGTACCAAGAAAGACAATAAGAACAAATACTTGCAAACTAAAATGTTCATATTCTATTAAAAAGGAACACACCTACAAAATTTCCATCAGGACTCCATGTGACACGGCTGACAGATATTGATGTATCATTGGCCATCAAAGCCTGCAAGTAAATCAGTTGCAATGTTGAAACCCATAGAAATTGCTAATACAGACGTGTCAAATGACAGCAAACTTTGATGGACAATGGAAAAAGCATACAAGGGAAAAAGTATAACATAGAGAGAAATCTCAGCAAGTGATGAAAGACAAACCCGAAACGGCAATGAACATTTTGACAATTCCCGTATCTTGAATGGCTTTGAGACCAACCTCTCCAGCGTTCCAACTTCCCAGAGTGTAATTTCACCATTAGCAGAACCAACTGCTCCAATTACATCATGTCATGGAAAGGGACAAGTTTCAAGCTAGTCTTGGTGGAAAAGATAAAAATAAACTTTAATACCAAGTAGAAATGTGTGGTGTGAAGGATGAAAATCCATGCTTGTGACCATGGATCCTTGATGCATGGTCAAAGCCACTGTTCTTGGCAGGTCATCCAATGACCAAGCTTGCTGCCGTGGTGTAGGATATGTAACCTAAAAATGGTAAAAGAGAAACATATTAAACTGGTAATGAAACAAAACCAAAGGAATCTAAGATCAGTAAAGTTGTAAAGTAAAAGAACAAAAAGGACCCAAAAATGAACAAGTAAATCGAACAAAAATGAGAAATTACCTCCTCAACTGAGGGAGCAGACCGCAATCTTTTCATTAGCTGTTCATGTTCAGGGTTCTGATAATCAACCATGCCAGGCGCTGATGGAGGTGTTCTTGGACGCTTCAAGACAGAAACTGTTCAAACAGGAATGCAGATTAAATGGCATACACCTAAAAAGGCATGTTTATATAATCAAGAGATCCTTCAGGCAGTCCTTGTATGGTATTCAAAGACAGAGTTAAACAGAAAAGAAATGTCTGATAGCATCATCTTTTTTTTATTTTGAAATCATGTCTGATAGCATCTTCAGCACCAATAGATTAATAAATGAAACTTTCAAGCTAACAGAGATTTACTTCCTTAAGAGTTAACATATTGAGAAATTATAATTGACAAGAATGGCATCCTAGCACTAGACCAGCAACTAGAACCACACCCCAATTTCAGAAAAACATTAAACGGATGTTTTGACCATCTTATAACCATTTCATCTGATGTGCAATAATAGAGCAATTATCCAAATTATGCTAGTATTTACGAAAGCTATTTCCAATGAGTCAGAACTGAAGTTCTGACCTTGGTTTTGTGGAACAGGTATGGACGATGCAGCGACAACAGCAGCTTGGACAGATGAAGAGGCAGAAGCATTGGCCATCCAGCCTGCTAAGGCACCAGCATTAGCTGCTGCTGCAGTTGGTGGGAAGGGCTATATGCCAAAAGTAGGACAAAGCATGTGTCAGTCAATATTATAAATATTATATACAAGTACAAAAATAAATATCCATTCAAGGAAATAATAAAGTGCTACAGATGTAAGGCAACATACACTGTGAGCTCCAAGTGATGTATAAGCAGCAGGTTTTGCAACTGCAGCAACTGGAAGATTGACAGGTGTAGGAGCAAGAGGACCATTTGCAGGCGTACATGTATGATCTATGAATAAAGTCTTGATGTCTGGGTTTGGCCTTGGATTCTTGCACAGCTGATGCTGCCAGTTCAAGCTATACGAACACATACTTTCAAATCAATATATATAAACCAGTATAACAAATTATATTTGCTTCCCAAGTTTTATAATAGCAAGTATGATATCACTTCACCTTTGGTTGATCAAAGTCCTTAGTCTCGAGGACTTCAAAGTAGGGAAAGCAACCTTATCACGAAAAAGTGGATTTGCTTCTATGAGTTTCTTCAGTTCTACCAACATTATACTGCGAGCAGTTTTTGTATCCCCATATTTTGACAGCTGCTCATTTTCTCTGCATTCAGATGAGAAAAAAGAATTATATCAATTTTCTCTCTCGAAAAAAAATCAATTTTGTTACTTGGCTGAACAAAAGTTTCACTCATAACCAAATTCCTTGGAATACACTTTTTAAAACTAATCTCATATCTTCCGTTGTCACCAAATCAAATCTCTAGACAGACAAAATGATTAATAAATAAAATCATTCACTCAATGTTATACCTTGATAAATAACAACTAACAACTGTAGTTAATTTGTGCAATGAAATTACCTAAAATTGTTGAGGGTCAAAAGTTGAGTGATTTCTTTGTACAATTCCTCATTAAATGTGGAGAACACCTTCAAATCACCCACCAATATTTCAACAGCCTTTGCCTTGTCTTGCCTGCAATATCATTAAAAAAATTCAAACTGTTTCAGAGGATAAAAAATAGTTACACCATTCATTAATCAAAAATTAAAGGATTTCCATTATTTAAACAACTGGAACATTATCGATACCGGTCAAGTGCTTCCAAATACTTCTGCTTCCTTATCTCAAAGAATATCTTCATGGAATATCGGTTATCATCAACTTTTGTAAAACCTGATAAATACTTCTCAACTTCATCCCATTCCCCTGCTTGAACTTTCTCTTCAAAGTACTTCAAGTTGAAGAAGAACCCTGATTCTTTCTCAAGCCTACAGAAGACGACATTGTTTCAAACATAAATTCACAATCACATAATTGCTAATGCAAATCAAATTACTCTACTTCCTAAGGCCAAAAATAATGTACTGAGGCACAGAGAAACATTTTGCCAGCCTATAAAACTCTTACTTACCACTTTACTCATACTAATTTCACAATAATAACACCAAAATGAAGAAGACAAACAGCAAAACTTCAGATTCACAACATTTTCCTTCATTTCCTTCAACTTATACAGTTGTACACGAAAAACCAAATACAAATACAAAGACATATATACGAACATACGGTACGTACACGCATACGGGGAAATTAATTAAATAAATAAAAACAAAAGTAAAAGGCTTACCTATGAACCGACTCCTTGAATTTCTCTTCCTCCAGAAACTGAAGTATGAGAAACACCAATTCTCTGCTCAACGACGACATTTTCTCCTCTCAAAAACAAAAGATACTTGATCTCCCAAAACCAGCCGAGTCAAAGAACAACTCGAGCTCGAGTTTAGTCAGCTCCAACTTCGAATCTGAATAAATTTTTAGAGATTTAAAGATTTTTCCCTAAAGCTTCTCTCTCTAAGCTTAATTTAAGCTCGAATTCCGAGGATTTCTAGGGTTTCACAGGCAGCAAAGAAGATTACGAAGAAGAAGAGATAGAGAAGAGAGAGAGAGAGAGAGGGACTTGGTCTCGCAATCTTCGATGCGTTGTGCAGGGGTCTTTCATTTTCCACTGACCTATCAGTGAAAAGCCATTGTGCTTATTATGATAAGTACGCGTACTGATCGACGTAGTTTTCAGCTTATCATTGCGTGAGATGATGGGAAAGCAGAGTGCGGATTCGAAACCACTAATTTAAATCTAGTGAATATTCGGTGCAAACGTCCAGTCGGTCCCCCAGCTGTCCCTGTACCTTTCGTCATTACGCGAGTTTTACTGAGAGATCGTTCTTCAAGTCGCCGATCTCTCGCGATATTTCGCTTTTGACTCATTTTTTCTCTCGCGAGATTTTTGGATCTCGGTTTTATAGTCTCACGCGCCTTTTACATTAGCCTGGTTTTTTCTTTTTTTACATGGTTTTTGTTATTTTTTACTAAAACACTATAAACCGTGACTATGGAGATAAACAAACATAATGTTTGAATAATAGTTTGTGAACTCGTTAGATTTTTGCTTATTCATATTTATTATATATTAAACTTAATAAAAAATCACAAACAATAATTTTATGTTTATTTATTAAACGAATCAAACATAAACAGAAATGTGCTTTATTCGTTTATATTCACGAACAAATTTATTTATGTTCGATTAAAATTCGTTCGTTTAAAATTCGTTCATTTAAAATATCATTTAGTATTCTTTTGTTATTCGTTTATTATTTATTTGTTATCTATTAAAATATTAAAATATTTTAAATTATATAAGCTCGTTTAAGACGAATGAATTTGTTCGCAAAAATTTAACGAACAATCTTACAAAACAAACGAATTGAGCTCGACCAAAAAACCAAATTCATTAACGAACACGAACAGTATTAAAGAATAAACAAACGAACATAAACATCATTTTATTTATTTGTGTTCAATTCATTTACAATCTTAACTGTCAAAGTATTAGAACTCAACATCTTATTATTGAGCAAATTAAAAATTATCAAACCCATTGAAAAATTTATTATTTGTATTTATTTAAAGACTTGATATTTTTTCGTTTTGTTCAATAATAAAGTATCAACATCATATATATTGACAACATATAAAAATTATACATTATTCTTGCATTATATAAAAACTCTTAAATTATTTTAGATTTTTTTCTAATCGAAGTGAGGATATTTTGAGAAAGAGACTCATATCTTCAACTCTTTTTTATTTTTATTTTATTCAAATTTGATTTGGCATGAATCATCATCCAAAGATAAATAATTTATTAATTCAAAATTACTTTATAAATAAGATTTGATAATTCTAAATATGATATTATATGAAAATGACACAAGTTAAAGACATAGAAATCTCTAATTTTTTTTCTTACTATGTATCCTTGATCAATCTACAAAACTAAAAAAAGACCAATGGAGTTTATTTCGATGCTTGAGTTAGTAAATATTTTGAGGTTTTTAGGTTTAGAAAAATTAGAGTGCAAGTGTTTAAGAGAGTTCATAAATTTGACTTACTTGGAGGCTTTTTGTGCACGAAATTGCATGTACATTGTGTGCTGAGTGGCTGGTAATTTTGAGAGTCGCTTCTGATTGGTTTGTTGAGCATGACAAGGACATGTTTGGTGGTGAGATTGTGCCAAGAGCTCGTGTTTTGTGGGCTATGGGCTATTTTTGTCTTTTATAATCCAAGTTCTGAGGTACCAACAAATTTGATAAAAAAAATAATAATAATTTTTTGTATTTAATTTGTGGATACAATTTATATTATAATAATTTTCATGTTTTATATTGTATTTGATATAAATAAAAAATAACACAAATTCATGAATGGTTAAGTCCATTACAAAATAAAAAAATAATTATAAAATTTAATCAGCAAATATTTAAGAAATTTCTATTATTATTTTATTCTAAAAAATTTTTAATCTAGTGTTTAATAAGTTTATGATGCCAAATAAAAGATTGATGGTTGTCATTAATTCTTGGTCCCAAATTGATAACAAAATATTAAATAGGAAATACTTTAATGAATATAATACATTAAATAATTATTAATATATAGAGAATAACTAATTAATATTTTTACTTAAAAATTTATGCGTCTTTTTTTGTTACAAGAAAAATATTAAATAATTGAGATAGATGTAAAATAATTTGAATTTGAACCCAAATTTTACAAGACGTCACAAGTCATTCGTAATTATTTGGACAAATGATTATTGGTAAGTTTAAGTGTCCTTTTACATCTATCAATCACGTGATTTCAATCATGATTAAATTTTTTAGATCTAACAATTTTAGAGAATGTATAATGATACCATACAAACAAAAAAATAAAAAATTGATACAGATTAAAATTAATAAAAATTATATATGAATATGAAAAAAATAAAAAAAATTATATTTAATATATTAACACAAGTTTTAATATAAATTTTTCATATTTTACCTTTTATAAATACAATTTTATTTTATATCAACAAAAATTGTCAAACCTAAATTTTCTCAAACAGTCGGGGAATACTTCGTGTAGCATACCTTATGTTGGAGAATTTGGTACCATTGGATATTTATCCAAACATAAAATGGATAATGCGACTCAGCATCCTTTTCCGTGCCACGTGGTAAGTGCATTTAGCTTTACCAAAAAAAGATATTGTCTCTGGAATAAAGGTTTTATGGTGATAAATTGAGTTTCTCCTCCCACGACATGATTTATTAGCTTTGTTTTCTCGTTTGCTTTTTGACCAAATTTTTTTATTGACCAATTAAAAGTTGCCATGTCAACTTGAAATGAAAACCAAAATTGTTTTTTATTTTAATATACTTTTTCTTTATCTTTTAAGTAAGTTAAAAAGTATTTTTCACCTTAAATAATTATTTTATTTAATTTTAATTTTTATAATTCTTTAGTAATATATATTTATATAAGGTTTTAATTTTAAAAACCAAATTAAATGACTTAGTATCTACAAATATAATTACTCTTTTGTATAAAATAAATATAAACCATCATCGTTTTATTGCATATAACTCAATTCATAAACTTTTACTTTATTGTATATAAGCTCTTAACATATCAAAATTATTTAATTAAATCTAAATCTGCTAAATGATTTTAATTTTGGTTTGGAGATCTTATGTACTAGTTGATGTAGATAGTTTTGTGGGTTATTACGTGTTACGCCACTGTGCAATACAAAACGAAAGTTAATAACATTAAATAAATTTTATTTTATTTGCATGGTTTTAAAAATATTGATAGTTTATTTATAGTAAAATAAAGGTTCATATACTGATTTGCATGAAATAAAAAATTTAGAGTTTAAATCTATTTTTTAAAAAAAATTGATGGTATGTTTGGCTATTAAACCAAAGTAAAATAAAATTATTATTCATATACTGTCAATAATGTTTTTAAGCTTTACACATAGAGTTAAGATGGTGACATGTAGCTTTTTAAACTTTACAAGTATGATTAAGATGGTGACACATACGTTGTTTTATTTTTTTGTTTTTTAAATATTCATTAAAATGGTATGTATTATTATATTAATTGTGCTTATAGAATTCAAAAATTTTCCTGTTAGTTTATTAGATAATATTCCATCAAAATATATCCATTTATTAATTCAAATTATTTTAACAAGGCTTAAAAATGGAAATGTATTATTAGTAAGTAATTGTTAATAGCATTTTGTTCGCTAGGTTATGTACATTTTTTTCGTCTTACAAATTTACATTCGAACTTCATTATTTTTCATGCTTTATAAAACAATAAAATATGTTATTTGTTTGAAAAAAAAGGGTCTTTAAACTTTATTCAAAAAGAAATAAATCATTGATTCTTTTATTGCATGAGTTTAAGATTATAAATTTTTATTTTGTTGTAATTAAAATATTGACAACATAAAATATTTATTTTGCTAAAATCTTTTTTTTTATGGCTGACACGTGTTGGGCAATTGAACTTCAATTGAAGCCTAATTGACTGACAAATAAGACAAGAGATTAAGTTGATTTTAGGGGTAATTGTGGTAATTTGATTTTTTTGGGTTCCTGAAGAGATGCTCGAAGTGACACGTTTAAAGACATGTCACAACAACAGAGTTTTTTTCCTTATTCGGACTGCTCGATAAGTTGGACAGATCTAATCAATCTTCTCCTCTTCTATTCTCTGCTCTCTTATCCAAATTTTTCTCCTTTTTTTTCCCATTTTATTCCACTCAAATCGATTGACACTTGGATACAATGGAAACATATATATTTTTTTAATCATAAATGTCCTCGTTAATTTTAATGATACGAAATTAATTTTATTAAGGGCTTCAATTAAACTTTAATTCAATGAAAAAGCCTTTTCCTTTTTTTTTTTTTTCTCATCCGCTTCTCTAATTCCAATCTTCGTAATTTCCTTCTCTCAAATTATTTTTCCTACTAAAACCCTGAAAAAATAAAAAAACGCAAATTACCTAAGAAGATGGAGACGTTGCAAGAAAGTGGTATTGGAGGATTGCCTTGCGATGGGATGGATCGGACATGGGAAGTATAGATAGTCAACAAAAGGCAGCCTCTGGGTTGTACTCCCCATTGCTTTTTTCCTCAAATTTCTTTACATCTCTCTCTCGGATTCTTTAGCTTCGAAACCCTTGAAATCTAGACAAACCATTTTAAATTTAATTACATTTTAGCAATTTTGATGGTAATTAATTGTATTTTCATATGTATTTTGCAGAAGGATTCCAAACCAATGCGAAAAAAGGTTTGTTATGGATCTTAGAAGCTGTAAATAATGATAGTGATTTAGTTATGTCATGTTGGTTTATTTATGTTAATTTTTTTTTTAAATATGAAGAGGATGGCGAAGTTTTATCATTAGTCTTGCTAATTTTCTATTTCATATTGCAGGACCTTGATGTCGTTGTGTTGATTTCAAGTTATTAATGTGCTTTAGTTTCATATATGGATGAATATATTGTTGTAATATCCCCATTTGTGTGGACTAATTAAGTGTAATTAGTTTCATATAATATTTTGTTAGTAGTATAATTTTGTATAAAGTGACTCATAATTAATTATATTAAATATATAATATATGTGTATAAACCTATAATGGGATGGGTTTGTACATGTATCCCATGGAGGGAGGTCCCTACTCTCAACCTCTATATATATGAGGCTGGCCCATTAAGTTTCATAACTTTCGTTGAAGAGGGATGAGAGTAGTTTCTCCCTCTCTCTCTACCTCTCTCTCTCACTCTTCCGTTTTATCTTCGTTTCAGGTCCGAAGGCAGTCAATGAAACGCTATCGGAAAGGGCTTCAATAATGTGGTAATATGAGATAGCGGGATTGAGCTCTCACCCGCATCCAGGTTAGTTTTACTGCGATTCAATTTCGTGTTAGTGACTTGGTGAGATTTAACTAATTCCAACAATTGGCATCAGAGCCAGACTCACCCTAAGGTCACTAACCATTTTTGTTTGAAGCTGAGAAGCCATAAAAGCTTCCATTTAAGCTTTTGTATTTTCGGATTTTATGGAAACCCATCCGATTTTCATGTGTTTTTGGCTTAAAAATTATAGATTTATTGTTGTAGAGGGTTTTAGGATGAAAAACCCATTTATTTTGGACTGAAAATGGTTGAAATGGAGAGAGAAAACGCCGGGTCGGGTCAAATGACCCATTTTTCTGCAACTCGCCCGTTCTGGGCGAGGAAGACGTCGGGCGCGTGCAACGCACTCGCCCGATAAACCCAAAACAGGCGCTGCTGGCGCCAAAGAGAATAAGGCGGGCGCGTGTGAATATGGAAAATTAAAAAAAAAGGATAAATTTTTTTTTACGGGCTGGGCCCCTTTGATGCTTGGGCCATCGATTTTTGGGCCCAATTTTGGGCATATTTTTTTTTGGGCCTTTTAGTTTGTTTTGGTTATGATTTTGGGCCATATTGTATGGGATGGTACATTTTTTTTGGACCATTATTGTTAATATTTTGGGCTTTTAATTCTGAAAATTAAAATACCATTTGTTTATTTTAATTATGCCATAATATTTAATTTATTTAGGCCAAATTAATTTTGTTGTATTGTGGGCATTTATATATTTATTTTTATTAGTTGGCCATTTAGTATTAAATTAATTTTGGGCAATTTAATTAATTAATTTAGGGCCATTTTGCTTAATTAATTTAGGGCCATTTTGGTTGATTAATTTTATTTGGTTATTAAATTTGAATTAATTAGTGACTATTTTGCATAATTAATTAATAGGTCATTTTGGATTAAAGTTTAATTGGCCATTTTAATTAATTAATTATGGGTCATATAATTAATTAATTATTTATTTATTTATTTTGACAATTTTGGATATTTAATAGCCATAATTAGTTATTAAGCCCAAAATTAATGTGATATAAGTGAATTTTTTGGAGTAATTTCTAGAAATTTAATTACTCATTTATTTCATAATTCACTTAATTTTGAAATATATATTTATGCCCATAAATTACTAATATTTGGCCTAATTAAATAAGTTTAGATAAATTATTTGGGTATTTTGTTGAGCCATTTTGGATTATGGTTTACCCATTCAGTTAATAATTTATTTAAATAAATAAACTCTCTAAAAATAATATTGCCTTATTATTTGAATATTCACATTTATGTGAAATTAATTTAATTAATTAATGTTGGGCTTAAAATTACTACATATGCTTCAGGAATTGCATATTTTGGATGTAGTAAATTTTGGTCAATGAATTTTATGAATATTCTTAAAATTCTAAATCATTAATTGGATTGACTAATACTTGCCTGTCGCAGGAATAGTCATGAAGATTTTTTTTGATGATTATTCTGATAATTTTAAGGATATGATAATGATAAGGCAATGCATAGTGAAAGTTGCAATTGCAAGATTTACTGAGATCTCTAGAAGTGGCTAGTCTCTCCCTGTCGGATTGTTAGTTGCTTTTAGAGATGCTTGGGATTGAGAGGATTCTGGTTGGGATATGACACGGTCTTCCTACCCTGTCGGTGGGCGATCATTCAGGTTGTATTCAACTAGTTTTGTCTTATCCTCTGTAGTGTATTGTGGAATTTATTGAGTTATTCCACTAGCCTCCATATTGTGCAACTATCACATATCGAATTTCTAGCAGGATCAAATTAGATAGATAATATGAATTATTCTCTATAGTTAGGGACACATTAAACTAGGAAATAGTCCTGAGAGTCAATCTATCTGCTATACCAAAAAATGTGAGCTCTTTGAGGACAAAATTTTTGAAATTTCAGGAACACTCAAGTGAGAATTCTCTGACTATATAGGGTATACCATGAAAGAGTACATCAGAGGAAGTGTTCCGATTAGGAATAACCAAGAAGTATTTATGGATGCCATTAGAAAATAGTTCGCATAAGATGGATAAAGGTTGCTATAGGATTTTGCTTCCAAATATGGCAGATTCAGTACTACTTCCTTCTGGGATGGAGAATTGGAGATCTTCCAGTTTTACAGATCTCATTTAATGCAGAAGGAAGTATGACATTTTAATATCAAAATTGATATTGTCATTTAAGAGTGGGAGATCTTTCAGGTTAACAGATCTCATTCAGCCATAATGATGACATATGCCAATATCACTGCCAAAAGGAAATATTATTGAGAGGTCTCAATAAAAGGTCATTTTAGAGGAAGAAATTTGTCAAGTCTATTTCCCATTCTAGTTTCACCAACATCTCTAAATATCAATGTGTG
Source organism: Heritiera littoralis (assembly GCA_031772115.1). Lineage (NCBI taxonomy): Eukaryota > Viridiplantae > Streptophyta > Magnoliopsida > Malvales > Malvaceae > Heritiera > Heritiera littoralis. The sequence goes on along the minus strand of JAPDPK010000020.1, from coordinate 7,135,713 downwards.
CCACTTCTGTAATAATCCTGGGCACAAGAGGTAGATTACAAGAGTCCTCTAGATTGAGATGTGCAAAAGGCATTTTGTTAGCTTTTATTTTGAATTCAATCTAGAAGATATGCCCTCTAACTATTGGTGTTTGAATACCGGTGCTATTATTGATAAAGTCATAAGCAACCGGAGATAGAATAAGGGAAAATTGTTGTGAATTGGGGTTATAGAGTTAGAATCCATATTGAAAATATAGCCAGATTGTTGTTACATTTTGAAGACAATTTTGGAACTACTGTCAGTTTATACTTTTCATTTCGATAACAGAAAAGCATTTCTAATTAGTAACAACATGTGTATTGATTCTGGCGTTCTGCATGATGGATTGTACACAGTAGATTTGTACCCCAATATTGAACAAATTTTCTTCAATTGTGAATGATGTGACTATCGATTCAAATTATGATAGAATAAATAAGAAATCTATCAAATAGTGGCGTAAGAGTTAGGGACATTTCGAGGCACATGAAGAGATTGTATTAAGAGAAATCTCGCTGCTAATATTGAGGATGTAATCAGCAGATATTGAGATGGTTAGGAACTTAAGTATACTGACATTTGTAGATCATTTTCACATATTGTATTTAGTAGATATAAGTGTTTCATCATTTTACTAATGACCATTTCGATGTAGGTCATATGGAGTAATAGATCTGATCTTATAGAGGCCTTAGGCATTCTGATTAATTCCGCTGCGCTGCTTAAGGCAATGATCAGACAGTAGTGATGAGTATTATGTTCGGTATAATGAAGCTAGGCGAAATCATATACCGGTTTTCGGTTAAGTGCACTATAGGATTATATATTAACGCCTAGTGTACAGTGCTTGGAATATTGAAACAGAATGAGATTACAGTTGCAGTCAATCGTACATTCTGATCTAGTACGATTTATGTTAATCACTCCAAACCTTTAAAATTCGAGTGGAGTGAAATTAAAACTGCAATTCACATTCAAAGTTGATCTCCAAGCAAGACCAGTTCCTAAATGCATCTCAAGTTGCAATCAGACATTAAGCCGATTTTATGTCGTTTTCTGTATTTAGGGTTATAAGGTAAGGCAAAAGAGCTATAACCCATAGTCAAGAAAATTTGACAAGAAAACTATCAGCGGCAAGTTTGTTGGCTATTATATCGACTAGAAAGATTCTAGATTTCATTTATCGTTATGTGATGCTAGAATCATTAAGTCTGACAATGCAATCTATTTAGTAGATGACTTAAAGAGTGGGAGTTGTGAACTCCACAAAGTCATTATTAAGATACATTTTGTTGTGTCATTCCCATATATGCGTTATCTTTTGATGATGAAAAGCCACAAACCAAAGGAATCAACAGTTGATCCCAATACCATATTTTGAACCTGCACCTGACCTTACAGAAGAATATGAATATGAAATGTCTTCTGTTTCTGATATTTGTCAGGAGACTATACTGATTCGAGATCTTAGAGTTGGATATTAGTCACGCAGGATAAGTGAGCATCTATGTTGCATAAGGATGCATGGGATCTATTTTAGTTGTCACATCATTATAGACAAAAGGGAGACTCTAAAGATTAGGTAGATGATTTAAAGCTAAATTTTGCCAAGGATTTAAATAAAGCAACCTAAAAGATTGTAGTTCCTAAGGTGGAACATACAGTTTGCGAACTCAAGGAGTTCATTTATGAACATTAGAAGGCATCCAGATTGTATATATATAAAGAATGAGATTGTTACTTTGAGGAGAACATTATCGTTTGATAATTGGATCCATTGCGAGGTCAGTGGGAGTTATGTACTTATTGTGCTCTAAGTGATGATGTCAAATAGCAGCCTATAGCACTGACCTATTGTATGAGACACTTCATGTCGTCATGTCACTTCAGGATGAAGAATCTAAGTGAGGCTCCATTTCGTTTTAAGGATTGAGATTCTTTGTGACATATCAATAGGCATACATTATTGGTCTCATGGAACCTATATTGAGTGTTGAGTAGGTTTACTGTATATTGTTCTCCTAATAAGACGTCATTTAGTGAAAAGTGACATTGTGAAAATCTCAAAGTCCTCAAGATGATAATGAAAGAGCTCATATCGAGTGTGATGTATGCCTTATTGTGGGTAATTACTGTATGCTCAAGTTTATACACATTTGGATATTGTGTATGTTATAGGTGTATTTCGGAGATACTTGAGCGATCCTGTAATAGAAAACTGGAAGCTATAAAGAGAGTATTCGGATATTGACAAATCTGACATTTTGAGTTTGGTCAGATATTCTGATGTTAATTTTGCAAACTATCCAGATATTGAAAATTATTTTGGTTATATATATATTTGTGGACATAAAGGAGCTATATTGTGGAAAGTGTAAAGCAAACACTTACAGCATCCTTGATTGTGGAGGCTAAATATGTAGCATGTTGTAAAGCTACATGATGGGCCATTTAGGCTGCAGAATTTCGTCTGAAGATTGGTTTTCTGTGGTTGCCATTTCGAAGTCCTGGAGATGTATTGTGGTAATGTTGCAGCAAGTATTTTCTCTCTCTCAAAATACTAGGAGTTCCTCACACTCTAAATATTTAGATATCATTATTTGATTTTGTTAGAGAGAAAATAATGGAATCCATTACTTGATTGGATTATAGAGCACATGTTTTAAAGAGCTCATTCTGTCTAACTGAAAGTTTGGCTGCTAAAGTGCTTTGACGACATAGCACTTACATGAGGCATATTGAGCCATTGCTGTATTAAGTGAGTGGGAGCTCTGTATAATGAAATCAGTTATAACTGTATTAATGGATTCCCCACTTGCCATATATGCATATTTTGTTTGCGCGCATTTTGATGAATATGGCATTCTGTTGGATGAGACATTCGGTATTAGTCTCATATGCTTCCGTTGATGCAAGGTATCATTCGGTTTAGATGCATGGACCTAATGGAAATGGATATTGTTTCTGTTTTCATATCATTTCCATTTCACACTAATACTACTATTTTGTTGCAGTCTTTATAAGTTTACGCATTTGTACCCTGTCGGTATGATGCATTTGGAGGCTTATAAAAGGCTTGTTGTTGTTAAAGTATGTATGAGTCTACACATTTGTACCCTTTCGGTACAATGTATTTAGAGGGCTTATGAATACATGATGATATTATATGATGATTTCATTAATTAACTTAATTGTCCAAGTGGGACAATGTTGTAATATCCCCATTTGTGTGGACTAATTAAGTGTAATTAGTTTCATATAATATTTTGTTAGTAGTATAATTTTGTATAAAATGTGACTCATAATTAATTATATTAAATATATAATATATGTGTATAAACCTATAATGGGATGGGTTTGTACATGTATCCCATGGAGGGAGGTCCCTACTCTCAACCTCTATATATATGAGGCTGGCCCATTAAGTTTCATAACTTTCGTTGAAGAGGGATGAGAGTAGTTTCTCCCTCTCTCTCTACCTCTCTCTCTCACTCTTCCGTTTTATCTTCGTTTCAGGTCCGAAGGCAGTCAATGAAACGCTATCGGAAAGGGCTTCAATAATGTGGTAATATGAGATAGCGGGATTGAGCTCTCACCCGCATCCAGGTTAGTTTTACTGCGATTCAATTTCGTGTTAGTGACTTGGTGAGATTTAACTAATTCCAACATATATTTTATGCAATTCCTAAACAAAATGTTTTACATCAATATTTCAAGGGAAATATATTTTAGGGTAATTGTCAATATAAGTTGTAGCGTTAACAAATTATTTTGTTAATGATGTTAAGCTTTTTTTGGCTGTTCTACTTTTTTCTAAAGCTTTCTTTTTTTCTCCCTCCACTGCCAATTAATTTAAAATGCTCAACCTGCATTATTTTTGATTTTGTAGTTTTCACTTGCAGCTGTTAAAGCAGATAACTTTTACAATCTTTCAGGATGGGACCCAAGTCAGGTATGCAGGGTTAAGAATGACTTGCTTTCTGTATTTATTTTTGGGTTGTAAGGAAATCTTTAGCTAAAGTAAGTTATGACATAACGCTTTCTAAAAATTTGGCATTTCTCTTCTTTTCAGGGCTCTTTGAATAAGTTTCATGGTCAACATGCTTTGGGAGAAAGGGAAAGGAAATTAGATCAAGGCATTTTAATCATAAGGTAAAAAATCATACTTATTTTATACCAATACGATGCTGGTGGAAGGAAATTGAGGAGGGAATCAAGTTGGTTTGAAGGCTGTGAATGTATGCATGTATGTATTGTTTGGGTTCTGAGATGAGTTTGATATAAAGGAGTGATGGGATGTGATCTCTTCATTTGCTATAATAATCATATGTTTTTGTTTAGACATCTTTTTCTCATTTTTGAAGTTTCCTTTCTAAATTTATTCTTTTTCTTTTGCTTTTTCTTAAGCATAAGTTGAATCTTAAGTTCATGCACTTCGTTATAATCATGAAGGGATATTTCCAATTTGAAGAGCTTTCCAAGTGATTATTTCATAAATTGAAGCAATGTTATCGGTGAAAAACAGACCATTGATGCGCATTACTTAATATTGGCATGATCCTGTTTTATAGCACCTGTATTTTCTATTGCATTTTTTGTTTGTCAACTAATAGATGTAACTGAAAAACCAATGAAAATGTTTAAACTTGCAGTAAACTTCAATTCTCATTATGCCTTCATCATTTCTGTCAAACTTATCATAATTTAAATTGCTCAAAATTTTTTTTTTTTTTTTTTTAGTTTGTATCGGAAGGAAAGACTACTAAAGTTGGGAAGTGCTTCAAACAAAAGAGGAACTGCTCTTGCTTCTCCAAGTTATGGATGCATTATATGTTTCTTTGTTGTCAGTGGAATTCAAAATGTAGTTGAAAGCCTGAAACATCGTATTTTCAATATGTGCCACTTAGTATTTTACTTACATGCCCAAAGAAACAGGGGTTTACTTGCTTTTTTGTAAAACTTCTTCAAGACATCTAAGAAAAAAAAAACTTTTACTGCTATCTATGCAAATTATCTTACCCCTCAAGTATGTTGCCTCACTATTTTTTTTATTTGCTCTGATGCCATGGAAATATAGGGTTACCCAGTGAAGGAATGCTCCGAGTTTTATATTTAATATTTGTATGATAGATGTTTGCTTCATTCCATGTAATGTAGGCTATTATGCATTCATGAAATAATTTATTTGATTATTGGATAAATGAGCTTTAATACAGGGTTTCATGTTCTGCCTGCAAGCATTTTTTCACTCTTGCAATCATTGCAAATTGTTCTGAAAACTTCTTACTTCTGCTAAGCTCTCATTTTCAAACATTTTTGAATAATTATATACGAATGTCTCTTTTTTTTTTTTAATGTTTCTTACCAACACTTATACTTCCTCTTATTCGGCAAACAAATATAAAAAATAAGATCCTGTTGCAATGCGCGGGCATTTTATCTAATAAGTTATGTAAAAAATGTTTATTTAAAGTTATATAACAGAATGTCTCAACATTAACTCAGTTCATCTTCAGCTTCAGCTACATCATTTCGGCTTCAGCTTAAGCTACATCAGCTTGGCTTCAGCTCAAGCTACAATACATCCTCTATATTCATGTAGTGAGTAGGAGTTAGTTAGCTTCGATAACTGATAGCAGTTAGTTAGTTAGTTTTCTTTAAAGCAGATTGGTTGAACTTCATGTATATAAAAAGAAACAAAGCTTGTAATTCTGAAGAAGAAAATAATAAGAATCAAAACAAGATTTCTTCATGGCATCAGAGCTTGAAGAATTCTTTCTCTTTCGTTGAATTTTTTTTTCTGAGTTTTGAAGTATACTGTTCTTCTTCAAAAACTCAACTGTGTTTGTCTTCCATGGCAACACCAGCTAGAATTGATGAATCCTCACCATTCTTTCTTCATCCTAATGAGAATCCAAGTTTGATTCTCGTTTCTTCAGTGCTAACTGGACCAAATTTTCATTCTTGGAGTCGAGCCATGAGGATGGCACTTCTCTCCAAAAACAAATTACAGTTTGTAGATGGAACGATCAACGTCCCTGCTAAAACAGATTCTAAGTTCCCAGCATGGGAAAGGTGCAACACGATGGTCTTGTCATGGATGTTGCACTCTATCTCTCCATCCATAGCACAGAGTGTGATCTGGCTCGATAATGCTGTAGATGTTTGGAGGGATTTGAAAGAAAGATTTTCTCAAGGGGATCATTTCAGAGTGTCAGAGTTACAGGAAGAAATATATAGCTTTCAGCAACATTCTTTGACTGTGAGTGATTATTTCACGAAACTGAAAGTTCTTTGGGATGAATTCATGAATCTGAGAGCTATTCCACAATGTTCTTGCAATCCATCTTGTAGCTGTGGAGCCCTGAAAATTGCAAGACAATTTCAAGAACATGATTACGTGATCAGATTTTTAAAGGGATTGAATGAGAATTTTTCAACTGTGAGATCACAAATCTTGTTAATGGAACCTCTACCAACCATTAATAAGGTCTTTGCCATGGTGATCCAACAAGAAAGGCAATTAAACTCAGCTGTTTCTACTGGTTCTCACAAGATTGAGTTCAATGCATTTGCTGGTAAGGCAGGAGGTGAATCAACCAGAGGTTCTTTCTCAAGAAAACCAAGTACAAATGGAAAGAAAGTGATTTGTACTTATTGTGGCTACACTGGCCATTCTGTCGAGAAATGTTATAAGAAGCATGGCTTCCCACCTGGATATAAGCCAAGGTCCAGAAATAGCACTGTGAACCAAGTTGATTTTGGTGATTGTGTGAATGACAATGAGATTCAACCTGAGCTTCAAAGAAGTGAGGAAAATTCTGAACATTTTCCAGTGGTCTTCACAAAAGATCAATACAAAAAGTTGCTTAATCTGCTTCAGTCTTCTGACAAGCCTTCTACCTCAATTTCTTATGCAAATGCAGTAATTGAATCAAGTGGTAACCCAACTTCTCAAACAGGTATTATTGCTGCATGTACTATTGGTTATTCATCGTTTTCTTCCAAATATCTTTTTGATACTGGAGCTACAGACCATATTGTTTGCAACCTTAACCTTTTTGATTCATATAAAACTGTTATCAATTCATTTGTAAAATTACCTAACGGTCAATGTGTTCCTGTCACGCACATTGGTACTGTGAAGTTGTCTGACCATTTTATCCTACATAATGCATTATTTGCACCAAGTTTTTCTTTCAATCTTATCTCAGTAAGCAAGTTAACAAAATCTTTAGACTGTTGCCTTATTTTTCAATCTCATTCCTGTGTTGTACAGGATATAAAGACATGGAAGATGATTGGGTTAGCTAAACAGGTTCAAGGACTTTATCAGCTTCAGCATGTTACTTCATCTAATAACCTTCACCCGAACCTTGTTGCTACTGTTAGTTCACAACCTATCCTTAAAAGCCACCTGTGGCACTACCGTTTAGGACACATCTCTTATAATAGAATAAAATTGCTGAATAAAATAGATCCTTGTATATCTTTAGACAATGTAACACCTTGTGATGTCTGTCACTATGCTAAACAAAAGAGAAATCCATTCCCTCTTAGTAACTCTGTTTCTGGTGCAATCTTTGATCTTATACATGTTGACATTTGGGGTGCCTATCATGTTGCATCATTATATGGTCATCTCTATTTCTTAACAGTTGTTGATGACTATAGTAGGCATACATGGACTTATCTTATGAAATCTAAATCTGAAGCAAGACCATTCTTACAAAGTTTCTGCTCTTATGTTGAAACACATTTTAACAAAAAGGTTAAGGTAGTTAGATCTGACAATGGTCAAGAATTTAACATGGATTCCTTTTATTCTTCAAAAGGCATCATACACCAGACATCCTGTGTGGAAACCCCACAACAAAATGGGATAGTGGAGAGAAAACATCAGCATATACTAAATGTGGCCAGATCTTTAAGCATTCAAGCCAATCTGCCAAAGAAATTCTGGGCAGATTGTATAAGCCATGCTACACATATCATCAATCGAATACCCTCTCCAGTCTTACATAACAAGACCCCTTTTGAGTTGTTACACAACAAACCACCTACCTTTTCACATTTAAAAGTCTTTGGATGCCTTTGCTATGCATCAACATTGGCACAAAATAGATCAAAGTTTGCACCTAGGTCTGTCAAATGTATTTTTATAGGTTTTTCACAAGGTACCAAAGGTTATAAACTTTACAATTTAAGTACTCATGAAGTCTTCCTTTCTCGAGATGTTATATTCTATGAGAATATATTTCCATTTTCTTCTGATTTTAATACTCAAAATACACATTACAATGTCAGTAGAAAAGATATTCCACTTCCTGTTATTCTTCAGCAACCAGATTCAGATTCTACCTCTTTTTCACATTCTAATACATATACTTCTTCTGACATTTCCAATACACCCGATCCATCACCAAACAGAAACTACATTCCTCCTGATGAAGTACATGTTGAGCTTCGAAGGTCAAGCAGAACCAAACAGTCACCTGCATATTTGCAGGACTATCACTGCAATTTAGCTACCTCCACTCAGCTTCCATCCTTTTGTCCTGAACAATCTTGTTCCAAAGCTCCAGGTACTGCTCATTCCCTTGATTCTGTTCTTAGTTATAATAATCTCTCATCTGCACACAAAGCTTTTTCCATTCAAATCAGCACCCTCACTGAACCACACACATTTCACCAAGCAGTACAGCATGATTGTTGGAAGAAGGCAATGGCAGAAGAACTAGAAGCTTTGAAAGCAAATAATACATGGAAAATCACAGATTTACCTCCTTCTAAGCAAGCTGTGGGATGTAAATGGGTGTATAAGATCAAGTACAGGGCTGATGGTCAAATTGAAAGATATAAAGCTAGGCTGGTAGCAAAGGGGTACACACAACAGGCTGATATAGATTATATAGAGACTTTTTCACCTGTTGCCAAAATGAGCACTGTCAGAACACTACTCGCAGTAGCAGCAGCCAAACACTGGTTTTTACACCAATTAGACATCAATAATGCCTTTCTTCATGGTGATTTACATGAGGAAGTGTTTATGGAACTTCCACCTGGCTTGCCACACACAAAACCAGGCCAAGTATGTCGTCTTCTAAAGTCTCTATATGGCTTGAAACAAGCCAGTAGACAGTGGTACTCAAAACTTACTGAGGCTCTTCTCCAAAAAGGTTTTAAGCAAACCTGATCTGATCATTCTTTATTTGTACAACACTGTGGTTCATCTTTTCTCATCTTGCTAGTCTATGTCGATGATGTCATATTGGCTAGTAACAGTGAAGATCTCATTGCTGACATGAAGAAATATCTTAACTCTACTTTTAAGATCAAGGATTTGGGTGTTCTCAAGTATTTCCTTGGTTTGGAAGTTGCCAGGTCTTCCAAAGGCATAAATTTATGTCAAAGAAAATATGCACTCGAGATCCTTCAAGAAGCTAGCTTTCTTGGGTGCAAACCAGTTGCAACTCCAATGGTTTGCTCTTCTAAGTTGTCAAAGGATACTGGCACTATATTGGAGGATCCTACTATTTACAGAATATTGATTGGACGTTTACTTTACCTTACTACCACACGACCAGACCTAGCATTTGCAATCCAGCATCTCTCTCAGTTTCTGGATAAGCCAACTGATCTTCACTTAGCTGCTGTTCATAGAGTACTCAGGTACATTAAGGCTAATCCAGGTCAAGGGCTGTATTTTCCCGCTGATACTACTTTACAATTAAAGGGATTCAGTGACTCAGATTGGGCTACTTGCCCTGATACAAGACGGTCCATTACTGGATATTGTGTCCTTCTTGGTGATTCTCTTATCTCTTGGAAATCTAAGAAACAACAAACTGTTTCTAGGTCCTCATCTGAGGCAGAGTATAGAGCAATGGCATCTTTGACATGCGAGTTACAGTGGTTATTGTATCTTTTATCAGACCTACATGTTGATCATTCACAACCAGCCCTTATGTTCTGTGATAACAAATCTGCCTTAGCCATAGCAGAGAATCCTGTCTTCCATGAAAGGACCAAGCACATAGAGATAGATTGCCATCTTATACGTCAGAAGTTGCAAGCTGGAGTAATCAGGTTACTTCATGTTCCCTCTTCTCTTCAACTAGCAGACATTTTCACCAAGCCCCATCCTTCTACTACTCTTCATGCATTCCTGCAACAGCTTGGAATTCAGAACCTGTATACTCCAACTTGAGGGGGGCTAACAGAATGTCTCAACATTAACTCAGTTCATCTTCAGCTTCAGCTACATCATTTCGGCTTCAGCTTAAGCTACATCAGCTTGGCTTCAGCTCAAGCTACAATACATCCTCTATATTCATGTAGTTAGTAGGAGTTAGTTAGCTTCGATAACTGATAGCAGTTAGTTAGTTAGTTTTCTTTAAAGCAGATTGGTTGAACTTCATGTATATAAAAAGAAACAAAGCTTGTAATTCTGAAGAAGAAAATAATAAGAATCAAAACAAGATTTCTTCATTATATGGACAAGTTAAGCGGCAAATATTCGACGAATTGCATTATAAAAAAAGTATTGAATTGGACTTTCATCAAATTTTAAGATTTAAAATTATTATTATAAAATAAAATTATAATAGTAATTGCAAAGACATGGAAGCTGATTTGGTCTGCGGGCATTCCCCCAAAGTGTCAGATAATGGTGTGGAGATTCAGTAAAAATATTCTTCCAACAAGAGCACGACTTGTTGAGAAGAAAATCTCTACAGATAGTCTTTGTCCTCTACGTCTGAAAGAACCAGAAACAAACATCCATGCATTGCGTGATTGTATCATGGTGAAACCTGTCTGGGTTCTTGCAGGATTTGTAACTCTCACCTCGTGGAATCTTGCCTCATCTACTCTTGAATGGCTACATGATATATTCTCAGAGCTGCACACTGAACAAATTTCTCAGCTTCTGATTCTGATATGGAGTATTTGGACTTCTCGCAACACTTATATTCATGGTGATGCAGCATATGATGGTTCTCAGAAAGTCTTTGCACGTGCAATGGTTTTATTGGAGTCTGTTAGAGCTGCCTGCACGCCCCCTTCTGCACACACACTTACCATCAGATCTGCTAGGAGATGGTGTCCCCCTCCGGTTGGGCTTTTCAAAGTTAATGTTGATGCTGCTATTTTTTCTCATGAATGTAGTTTTGGCATTGGCATAGCGATTCGGGATCATCTTGGTGAGGGAATTGCTTTCTGTTCAGCCAAAAGACATGGCAAACCTAAGCCACTAGCTGCGGAGTGCTTGGCTATTTCCTTTGCATTACAGTTTGCAACAGACATCGGACTTAATGATATATTACTAGCTTTAGATTCGCAAATGGCTGTCCAAGAAATTCAAAGAAATCAACCCAACTACTCCCTAGTAGGTGCGGTTACTGGCCAAATCCAACTTCAATCAAGATGCTTTCGCAGATTCCAGATCCAACATACTTATCGTGAGGAAAATCATATGATTCATGCCTTAGCTCAAGCCTCCTATACTCTTACTGATATGGCTGTTTGGATAGAGGAAGTTCCTACTTTTTTAATGTCTATGTATTTGACTGAAAGATGTATGCTGTAATCTTATCTATTAATGCAATCCATCGTTTCCAATAAAAAAAATAGTAATTTCATTCAACGCACGATCTAAGGTTTGTATTTTCGAATAAAATTCAAGAGTTTATTTGAATATTATTTTTTAAAAATTGTTATTTTGTGAACTTCAAAGGTTAATTACTGTGCCAGGCTTAAGCAACCAGGCCCAAACTCCTAGGTCGATGAGCTGGTTGAGGCTGGTGTCATTATTTTCCATTTTGACTGCATTTAAAATGCTCGATAATTTGCCTGATAGAATTTTGATTTGTTTTTCTTTTTTTAACCTTACCCCAATTCGATTACGCGGTAAAGGAAAAACTCCCGCCCTTTTTTTTTCTCATCAGTCATCAACAAGTTCAGTAATTATTAGATTAGTTTTATTAATCTCAGTGAGTTCGTTTTTATATCACAGGCAGAGGCAGGATTCAAGCTATTTTAATTGAGTGGGCGGTAGTTTAATGGCGTCTAGTGCAATTAAATCTGGGGCATTGGTTACTTTACCAGAGCTGCAACCGTCTTCGGAATTTTTTAAGGATGGAGCTTCACTAAGAGTAACCGGAAAGTAAGAATTCTGCCGTCTAAACTTTTAGCGGCCTTTTTTTATTTTTATTTTTTTTTAATTTTTATGCATTTCTCAAATTCTACTAGCAGTTCCAATTTTCTCTTACATGGCAAAATCATACTAATAACCCTTCATGTTGCCCTGTTTCATGGTTGTTTTTGTTGTTATTAGAAGAACCAGAGTAGTGGGGAGACTAGGTCTTGATCATGATTAGTAGTAGGCTTAGAGGCTGCTTGAATCATGTGATGTTGAGATGAACATGTACTGTAAATGTAGTGACAATGGTGGTTTGATTGTGGTAGCGGTGCAGTGTATGTGGCATGGTTTTTGGTGAATTGCCCAAAAATGAAGAAGAAAAGAGTCATGGTTGTTTCAGTGATGCGATATTGTTAAAATTTATTGTGGTCATGTGATAATTGGGATGCAGGAAGGGGAGGATAGAGTGATGGTAGTAAACTTGATGATATACTGATGGTTTTGCAGGCAGAGGTAATATTGGTTATGGGTGAAGATGGTAAAGTATCATGGTGTTAGAGGAAGAGGAGCGAAACATGAATATGTTTAAGTAAGGTATCTAGATGTTTCGGCAGTGGAGGAGATGGCAATGGTGTGGTATTTGCTGGGTGGAGATGTTTGCGGAAGTGGTGATCTTGGTTGCATGGTGTTGGCAATTGAAAGGTTAGGCAATGTTGAAGTTCATTATGGATTTCTTGCTTGAAGAATTTTTGTTGTCCACCCCAACTGATAGATTAGATTTCTGAATCTTTATGTTCTAAGGTTTTCCATGTCTTTTGGAAGTGAGGATGGAGGATAAAACATGTCAATGTTTAGGGTTTGAATTGAATTGTTTATTGAATAATACGTTTGTTTATATACACAAGGGCTCTAGCACTAAATTAGGAAACTACTCCTAATACTAATTGAAATCCCTAAACTTACGGGATCTCAATAAATACATAATTACAACTAAATATATGGACTTGATTCTAGGAAATATTTATTTTCCTAAAATAATACGGTTTCCCACACTCCCCCTCAAGCTGGTGAATAGGAATTTTCCATTCCCAGCTTGGATACAATTCTCTCAAATGCCGTGCTACTCAACCCTTTGGTGAGGATATCAGCAAGTTGCCCATGTGTTGACACATATGGAGTACATATCAAGCCACTGTCTAACTTCTCCTTGATGAAATGTCTATCCACCTCGATATGCTTCGTTCGATCATGTTGTACTGGATTATGAGCTATGCTGATTGCTGATTTATTGTCACAGTAGAGCCTCATAGGCCCTTCCAATTTAATCTTTAAGTCTTCTAGGATAATTTTCAGCCAAAGTAGCTCACACACGCCTTGTGCCATTGCACGAAATTCTGCCTCAGCACTAGAACGTGCTACTACACTCTGTTTCTTGCTTCTCCATGTCACAAGATTCCCTCCAAGAAAGGTACAATACCCGGAGGTTGATCTCCTATCGATGATCGATCCTGCATAGTCAGCATCAGTATAGGCTTCAAGTGTCGTACTCCTATTCCTCTTGAACAGAATTCCTCTTCCTGGTGTTCCTTTAAGATACTGCAAAATTCGGTGGGCAGCCTGCAAATGAACCTCTCTTGGACTATGCATAAACTGACTGATTAAGCTCACCGCATAAGCTATATCAGGTCTGGTATGTGATAAGTAAATCAGTCTTCCCACGAGACGTTGATACATTTCCTTGTCCACTGTGGCATCTTCCTCTGCTTTTCCTAGCTTGAGGTTTGGGTCCATAGGAGTACTTGCGGGTTTGCATGCAGTTTTGCCCGTTTCCTTGAGCAAATCCGTAACATACTTCTGTTGGGATATAAAAATTCCTTTTCTAGAGTGCGCAACTTCAATTCCCAGAAAATATTTCAATCTTCCCAAAGTCTTAATTTCAAACTCCTTAGCCAAGCATTGACTCAATATTTGTTGCTCCCTTTTGTCATCTCCAGTTAATATAATGTCATCCACATATACTAACAGTGCTGTTACTCCCCCTGAAGCAGAATGTTTGATAAACAATGTGTGATCCCCCTGACTTTGTTTGTATCCCATGGCCAACATGACTCTAGCAAATCTTCCAAACCAAGCTCGAGGAGATTGCTTTAGGCCATACAAAGCTTTGTTCAACTTACATACAGTATTGGCAATCACATTCCTTCCATAACCTGGTGGAATCTCCATATAAATCTCCTCCTTAAGCTCCCCGTGTAAGAAGGCATTTTTCACATCAAATTGCTGTAGTTCCCAACCAAAATTGGCAGCTAGAGATAAGATTACTCTGACTGTATTCATCTTAGCAACTGGGGCAAACGTCTCTAGTTAGTCAATCCCATAAGTCTGTGTATACCCTTTAGCTACCAACCTCGCCTTGTATCTCTCAATTGACCCATCTGCCCTGTATTTCACAGTATAAACCCACTTGCACCCCACCGACCTTTTTCCTGCTGGTAACTTCACCAACTCCCAAGTTTTATTCTTCTCTAGAGCCTCCATCTTCACAAGGATGGAAGTTTCAACTCGAGGAGTTCTTGAACAAGGTGCATGCCTGGATGCTTTAGTATCGATAATGTTGGATTCCTCATCCAATCAAATGGATTTTGAAGCATGTAATGGCATTGAGGAAGTTGCAGAGCTCATACGAGACAAGCAAGTGGATGAAAATCTCAGGTTGAAATGCGGAGAGTTCTTGCTTCTACTCATAGGACATGTAAACGGAAAGGAAAGGTCTCCCATGGCAACCATTCATGAAGACATAAGACGACTTTTAGGCGAAAAATCTGCTTCCTTGATATGGGCCGCAAGTCAATTCGGCTCAACTCTTGATCCAGACCAGAGACTGACAGCTCTTCACATCCATGGCTTGTTTCCATTTTTCATTAGACAATGCCTCAGATAAGGTAGTAGGAATGGTGGTGTTCTTTAGGCTTACAAGGAAGGCTTTGTAGGTTGGTGAGAAATTTTTAAATGATAGGTAGTGTGAAAGAGGATATAATGGCTGTTTTGTACACTTTCTGGTCCCTTTTCTAATAGCAATTGGAAGGTCCTGGTCATCTTCAGTATCAGTAATTTGGGCTTTGGTTTCACTCTGTAATGCTGGAAAGTTAGTAATTGTTACCTCATTTGAAGGACTTGAGTTGGACTCTTGAACTTGCATAGATCCTGGATTGGCCTTTTTCTGCCTTGAGTACACCAAGTTTTTACCAAATCTCACATCTCCAAGAGCAGATTCGGGGTTAGGTACTAGTTTGGGTTCAGACACATTTGGTGCAGTAGGAGTGGTCTTATTTGACTCAGGTTCAAGTTCACCAACAACTGGGGCATTTGACTCAGGTTCAGACTCAACAGATGGCTCAACAGACAGTTGGGGCATATGATTGGGTTGAGACAAAAGTGAAAGATCAGGCAACCCAAGAAAACCTTCCTTATCTTCCCTAAGACTCTCCCCCTGAAGATAAAGTTGAGTGAAATAAGCCTCTTGTTCATTGAATGTTACATCTCGTGACACATAAAATTTCTTAGACGGAGGATGGTAACACTTATATCCTTTCTGAGTTGAGGAATACCCAATAAAAACACACTTTAGAGCTCTAGGGTCTAGCTTCCCCCTGTCTTGACTGTGGATATGAACAAAGGACACACACCCAAAAATGCGAGGTGTAAGATTGTTTGTGGTAGAGAGGTTCGGATAGAATGAAGAAAGCACATCCATTGGACTTTTGAATCCTAGAACTCTAGAGGGTAATCTATTGATGAGATGAGTGGCTGTGAGAACTGCTTCCCCCCAGAAACTTTTTGGCACATTTTTTTGATACAACAGTGCTCGGGTTTGGTCTAAAAGGTGCCCATTTTTTCTTTCGGCGACTCCATTTTGTTGTGGTGTTCTCACACAGGAAGACTCGTGAATTATTCCCTCTCTTTGACAAAAAGGGGTAAGAATTTGATTGAAATAATCCTTGGCATTGTCTGACCTAAGTTTTTTAATACTCACACCAAACTGGTTTTTTACCATGGAGAAGAAATTAGGGAACACAGTGCTAACATCTGACTTATGTTTAAGCAAGAAAACCCAGGTAACTCGGGTACAATCATCAATAAAAGTCACAAACCATCGTGCCCCTGACACATTAGCAACAGTAGAGGGACCCCAAATATCAGTGTGAACAAGATAAAAAGGAAAAATGCTTCTTTTATTGCTTATTGGAAAAGGTATACGCTTGTGTTTGGCAAGTTCACACACCTCACAATGAAGACTCTCAATATCCAACTTTGTAAACAATGAAGGAAACAGAATTTTAATAACCCTAAATGATGGATGTCCTAACTGACAATGGTAAAGAAAAACTTTCTCCTTACTAGATAACATAGACTCGGACATGAATGAGTGGGGTGATCTGCTCTCGAATATGTTTGACTTGTTTAATTCCGCAAGGTAGTAAAGACCATCCCGTTCTCTAGCACGTCCAATCGTCCTCCCCGAATCCTTGTCCTGAAATAAACAATAACTACTGTGAAAAGTCACATTACAAAGCAAGTCTTGTGTGAGTTTCTGTACAGAGACAAGATTGGTGGATAGCTTAGGAACATGAAGGACATTTTTTAAGGTTATGGATGGGTTTATTTGAACATCTCCTATACCAGCTACGGTTGCTAAGGATCCATCAGCTGTGGCTATTTTCTTATTGCTTGAACATGGTGAGTATGTGGAAAAATGTTTGGATGAGTGGGTCATGTGATCGGTGGCTCCTGAATCCATGATCCAAGATTGAGTAAAGGATGTTTCTGAGGCATTTAATCCAAATGAAAATAGAAGCTTACCTGAATACGCCAAAGTACAAGTACCTGTAGGTTTCTCGAGGTTACTTAAGAATGATCTCACTCTTTCCACCTCCTCTTGGTTAAGACTTGCTGGTTCCTGCTTGGCTTCTCCATGTGGTGCGTTGGTAGCAACATGGGCTTGCCCATTACCCCTCGACGGATTATCTCTTTGACCCCACTCACGGCTGGGAGGTTTCCCATGCAGTTTCCAGCATTTCTCACGAGTGTGGCGCCCCTTTTTGCAGTAGGTGCACCATAATCCATCACGGCCTTGAGCCTTGGGCTGACCACTCTTGCCTACTTCAATGGCAGCCTTCCTTTCCATGCTTGTCGAACCATTTTTTACACTTTCAGCTACCATGGCTGAACCATCTACAGTTTGAGGATCAAGCATCAAGCTCCGTCTACTTTCTTCACTCCGAATAATAGCCACCACTTCATTGAAGCATGGAATTTCCTGCTTTCCGAGAATTTGGATCCTGACTTGATCAAACTCAGAGTTTAAACCAACAAGAAAGTCATAAACTCTATCTCGTTCAATAAAATCCTTTAGTATGGCTGCATCATCCGGGCATTTAGTCTGAAGCACCCTATAGTGGTCAAGTTCTTGCCATAGAGATTTCAATTGGTTGGCATATTCGGTCACAGTCTTGCTTCCTTGCTTCGCAGCCATAGTCTTGACCTTCACCTCGTACACTCGAGCTGCATCTTTGGCCTTTGAGTAGGTCTGTTGGATTGCATCCCAAATGTCCTTGGCCGTAGCCATGAACATAACCGTATCACTTATCTCGGGCACCATAGAATTCCATAACCACGCCATAATCATGGAATCCTCTTCATCCCATACTCCAAAACCTGAATCTCCTGGCTTCGGTCCCGTACCTAACAGATGGCCGATCTTCCCTTTGCCTTTCAAGATTGTACGAACAAGTTGGGACCACTTGAGGTAATTCTTTCCATCCAATCTGTAGGCAGCCTGAATGGCTTGCAATTCTCCCTGCGATTGAGTTTTGCCTCCTTCATCCAATGGAACTACAGCAGTCGTACCAATCTCCTTGGTCTCTGACATCGTCCTTGGTCTCCAATGGGCAGAAATTAACAGATTACTTGAAGAAGAAAGAAAAAAACAGCAATAAAGGCTGATAAAAAATTTCCAGCAATGAAGGCTGGTAAAGCACTGTAAATGCTCTGTTTTGGCAGTAGAAAAACAGAGCAAAACAGAAAAGAAAAACTATGACAGGCCAAAAAAAAAAACACCTAATTTCCCAGAAAAATCTTACTGCTCTGATGCCATGTCAATGTTTAGGGTTTGAATTGAATTGTTTATTGAATAATACGTTTGTTTATATACACAAGGGCTCTAGCACTAAATTAGGAAACTACTCCTAATACTAATTGAAATCCCTAAACTTACGGGATCTCAATAAATACATAATTACAACTAAATATATGGACTTGATTCTAGGAAATATTTATTTTCCTAAAATAATACGGTTACCCACAAAACATATAAACAATAAACCAACAACCAAATGTTTGGTTCTTGGACCGCTGTCTCAGTGAAAGAAGAAGGTCTACCTAGGAAAGGCTGGCAAAAAAAAGGAAGAAGCAAATAACAAGATATAAACATGCATAGAGATATTAAATCAAACGATTTCCCAGTTGAATGTTGTGTGTGCTAT
Source organism: Heritiera littoralis (assembly GCA_031772115.1). Classification (NCBI taxonomy): domain Eukaryota; kingdom Viridiplantae; phylum Streptophyta; class Magnoliopsida; order Malvales; family Malvaceae; genus Heritiera; species Heritiera littoralis. The sequence continues at coordinate 7,117,008 of JAPDPK010000020.1, read as the reverse complement.
GGCTCATTCTTTTTTGCAAATAATGTTATTCTCTAGTCTGGATTTCCTTTTAAGTTGTGATCTCTTGGTAGCGTGACAGGTCATAAAACAATAATCTGTTTTTTGATTTTATCATACCATCTGCCCTCAAAGTGATTGTAATCTTCGAAGATATCCTGTGATGCAGAGGTTTATATTTAATCTTTTAGTATCCAAAGCTTTTGGTTTGGAGATTGTTCTTAAAAGTAATTTCACTGAATAAAACTCTAATCATACACTATGCTGTATCATGGAAAGATGGATGCCCCGTTGGTAAGTCTATTCATGACTCATGTAGTGAATCAACACTTTCTTCTCCACCCGATTAATGCTTCAAACCAAAGTTTGTAAGAGCTGCCATGTTGATGTGTCCAAATCATACTAGGTTCTTTCTCTTAATAGATCTCTCCTAGTTAGATTATTCCATTTTTTGGATAAAAGAAAATTCACTGAATAAAACTCTAATCATACAATAAGCTATATCACGGAAAAGACTGGTGCCCCGCTGGTAAGTCTATTCATGACATATTAAATCAACATTGTTCTCACCTACTAATGCTTAAAACCAAGAGGTAAGAGCTGCCATGCATTCTATATCTACGTCTTGTTGATGTGTCCATATCATACTAGGTTCTTTCTCTTAATGATTATTGCTATAAATTATTCTCATTTTTAGATAAAAGAAAATTCACTGAATAAAACTCTAATCATATGCTATGCTGTATCAAGGACTGGACTGGTGCCCCATGAGTAAGTCTAGTTTGTTAGAGCTTCTATCCATCTACGTTAGTCTTGTTGATGTGTCCAAATCATACAATGTTCTTTCTCCTAATGATTCTTGCTATATATTATTCTCATTTTTTATCATCTTGTATAGTGATATGAAAGGGCAATGTGGTGAAAATTAATATGAGGAAAAAACAGAGGGCTACATTTTTCTTAGAGTAGTAATATGGATACTAACTAATTTCTTTTAATCCAACCAGATTGGTCTTTGACCAGGGAAATGTCTATTCCTGGTGCCAACAATTTGGGGTAATACCATGTCTTTATGCTAATTTTTAGCATTACTGTTGGTTTAGGTGCTGAGTGAGATTAATTGTTGCAAATATATTACTGATTTTAAACAATTATTCAATGCCTTGCCCAATTATGTATTGTTTTCTTGATTTAAGTGGCTGGATGATTGAACCATGGGTGTATTATTTTTGTTTGTTAGTTGGTTGATTTTTATGATGTGATGTCATATCCATATTTAAAAAAAAACAAGGAGAGAACTGGAAGTTTGTCTCAGGTGAACTTAAATATCTCCATTCATCCTTAGGCTGCAAGAGTATTCCGTGGAGACGGCTATAGCTGTTATTGCTGATCAAGGTGCCATCCTAAAGATAGATACCCAGCACTTGAGTCTTAGCTTCCGAGTCGGCTCCATCTTCCAATTCATTGGTGAACTGCATATTCAACCCAACAATGAGGTAAGTTAAACGTCTTTCTCTTTGTTCTCCCTATACTTGTTCAGGACTAATGTGTCCTGGTTATATGATTTATTTCAGGCAATCCTGCAAGCACGAACTGGTAGGAACGTTGATGGTATTGACCTCAATCTCTATCATCAGTCTTTGCAGCTAGTAAGACAGTTCCAAGCTGAGAGCATGAACAATGCAACTACGTGATGAAGTTTTAGATTTTAATAGACTTGGTAGTGATTTCAAGGTACTGAAGTAAACCACTACTACACTTATGTCTGCCACAAATAGAAAGGGAATTTCTTTTTTCGGTTCTTCTAACTGTTTCCTATCAAATTAAATAGTATATTCATCAGACATCTAACAAAGTATTTCAGCCGAATTTAAGCTTAGCCTTGTAGCTTGTGTTCAGTATCTTATATTAAAACTCTCAAGGCACTGTCTTCTTTTTCTTATGCTTCTAATGCTACAAAAATAGTTCCAGTTGAATCTTGAAGCTATTCTAGCACTGTTTCAATTGTCATACATGAAAGCATTATATTAGGTTGAATTTTCTCGAACCCTTTTCTAACGGACTAGCACCTGGAAGTTAAATAGTAAAACACATTAGGCTGGCACATTGATAACCAGTTCGGGTTTGGTTCTCTTGCACTAGCACAGCTGCCAGGATATGTTGATGATTGATGCAGCACATGGTTTTATTCTGCATTTTCATAGAATGTTTTCTGTCAGCTTGTTTCATTGCCAATTGGCCTTTACCGCTGTATTCAACTTCTGATTCTGATGATTTCAGAACTGAATTCAACCTTGATTAAACCTTCTTAGGGTCAAATCCTGTCAAAGGAGCGTTTGATTTAGCATCTACCAGGGTGGCTTTATTCTTCAAATTGACCTTAGCTGAAATGTTCCGGAAAGGTCAGTTTGATTCAGGCTTACTATGTGTCTTGTTGAGTTTAGAAGCTTACGATATGATTTTGCTTGCATTGCCTCAAATTCCATTGGCTGTTTAGCACTGCTTGTTAGGCTGTGCTTGTGGCCCGTTGATTACGCATATTGGACTCCATTGTGGGCCATTGCGGGCCATTGCCTTGTTATTGGGCTTTTCAAATTGTATAAATGTCTTAATTCTTACATATCTGTGCAACTATATGGGTTTTCCTTGGCTTCTATGATGGGCTGCTGGGCTTCTGTTGTAAACCAGTCAATTAGAAAACGAAAACAAATATAAGATTTAATTCCAATGATTTATACAATAATTCTTAACAGTAACTCTTAAAAAATAATATTTAGTAGATTTAGAATTCAAATTTTAGCATTTGCAATTTGTTTTTCTCATTTTTAGGATTTTGTTTCCTTTGTACAAAAGAAAAAAGAACAGTTTTCTTTGCTAAAAGAAGAATGACAGCACTGACTTCTATTTTTTATAATTGAGAGCAGGGATAAAGACAAAGTTCTTTGGGCTCGAATTAAAGTTGGCAAATTTACAAATATATGGTAACATGAATAAAAGATATTAAGGTGATACAAGTTTAAGATTTTGTAAAAATTATATGTGAATATAGTAAAAATTAAAAAAAAAATATTGTGTTTGGTGAGTCAATATGAATTTTAATATAAAGTTTTTGTGTTTTATACAATACAAACATTATTTTACATAATATGAATACAAATTGTATATATGAATTATCATGTTTAGTTTGAATTATACATTTTGAGTATACATTTTCATTAAAAGTTACAATCACAATAAGCATATTACATTCCATGAATAGGTAACTATGAAAATCACATTACTCAAACTAAGTAAATTAGTAAATAACTATAACAATTAAACAAATATATAATTTCTATTTAATCATTCCATTAAAAAGTTATTGTTGGCATGCAATCATTGATCTTGAGAATTAGTTTAAGCTTTAAACATGATGACTCTAAAAGATTAGAGTTTCAAATATTGCATTCTTTCTACTTAAATTTGATCATGGCTCGAGTTAGGTAAGGTCTGGACATGATATTAATAGATTATATGTGTATTTAAGTTCGGCCCAACCCAATGCTCAAACATGAGTTTTTTTCTCTAAATTCGCTTTTAAAAATAACAAAAAAAATCTAGGTTTGCTTAGACTTGTCCAAATAATCAATTTTTTTAACAAAAAATTAATATAATTTTGATTTTATTACTAAGTTGGTTTCTTTAATTGGGTAATTTAATATGAGTGTTTTAATTGTTAATGAGTGAACATATTTAATGGGTTTTATTTTGTTGGATTTAATTGATTTTAACATATTTAAGGGTACATATAAAAGTATATTGGGATACTTAAATATATACATTTGTTGGGTTGGGTTGGGTTAGGTTAGGTTAGGTTTAGGCTTTTAAAGGTGAGATTAAAGTGCGGTTTAATTTTGATCGGGTCTATTTTATTTGTCCAAATTCGTTTTAATGGTTTTAATATTTTATTTAAATTTGATCAAATATAATATGGGTTTTTAGATTTGGATGGGTGATCCAACTTTTGAATAGGTTTATTTCTACTTTAAATAAAAGACTTTTCATGTTTTTGTGTGTGTATATATATACATGTGTCATCATTTTAATTTTGTTTGTAGAGTTAAAAATTCATTAACAGTATAATTACAAGTATCTTTATTTATTTTATGATTTGAGTTTAATCTTGTTCATGTTAAAGTGATAAACAGTGAAATCCTCAATAGTAACGACTCTAAGATTTGAATTATCCCAAATATTTGAAAAATAAAAATTTACTTTCATTTTTTTATAATCATTTGTTGATATCGATATATAGGATATTAACCTTTATATAAAAGAATTAATTAGATCTTCTTATCGAATCCATGGTCTTAATTTGGTCGTTGAAAATCCACACCAACCCACTCAGTAGAAAGAAAAAGGGCGGGTGCGGGCCTGGCTTTGGGGGTGAAGCAAAGGTTTACACGTCGCAATTTGCTGCTGCGTCGCCCTACACGTGATTGTTAAGATCATTACGTGTCAGCTTTCGATTAGTTGGGAATTCCAGTTGGGTGGTGAGACCACTTGATCTAGTGGCCCAGTAGCCTCTGCAAGACTTCATCATGTGGTTCGTTGCAATTGCAAGCAAGGAAGAAGCTCATTTAAGCGTGATGCTTGTACCTAAATTGACCAGGTCCATGGTATTTGATCATGATTTGCTCTGAAAATTTAGATCATGATCATCATTAGGTGGCGCTATACGTGGGATATGATTTTATCATATACCGACCAATATACCATCATAATTATCATTTATTATTACACTTTCTAATTTTATTTTAATATTCTTTATATCTTCAAAAAATACTATTTTACCATTATTTTTTAATTATTTTTTTATATTTTTAAGTATCTTCTAAAGAGAATGTGTTATTTTTTTTAATTTTACTTATGAAATTAAAATTTTCATTATCATTGTATGAAATAATAATTCTAAATGTAACTATTATCTTTGAAATCCCTAAACTATGAATAATTTGCTTATTTTCATACATTGATGTCTATCATGAAGGGGATGGAGTATTATAGAAGTTTTCTTTTCAGTGACTTTCAACATTATTATTCGGTACTTGAATTGTTTTTGAACTTTAATCACCGAAAATAAAGTCCAATATTTTACTAATAAATCACATGATTATTGACGCATTATTTAAAATATTTCAAAGTAGTGTCAAATTCAAACTCAAGGTCTCTTTGTTTTTACCACAAAAATTTAAATTAAATCATAATGTGAAGTTTGAAGAAAAGGTGGGTATTTGTCACAAAAACTCCAATATTCCAACACTCGAGGCTTCTAGCTAGGCGTGTGAATTAATTATTCAATGCTTTCCCATGATGGAGAGAGGTGGACGTTACCGACACAAATCCTTGAATCCAATGCCTTTCTCAGATTTTGGGGCCCCGCAAGGTGATCTGTCCTGAGTCCTGACTCCTGACTCCTGACAACTGGAAGTGGTCAATTAGCCATCGCATTGTATGTTGAAATAATGAGCCACGTACCACAGGCCACAGCCTTACAAACCATGCCTTTCTCTCACGTCCACACACTTCTTTGACCCCAAAATTCTTGTGAGATGGATTTTTGTGGATTTCCTAGGATGCTAGGATTTTCTTTGTGTAATGTTTAACAGTTACACGTTTTTTACATGCCTGAAATTTTAGATTACGTAACAGATTGGTGCATACTTCTTAAAATATATAAAAAAGTAAAGATATTTTAATTTCATACTGAGAGTATATCACGTCACATTTTTTGTACTTTAGTTTCATAAGTTAGGAATCAAACTTAGTATATGTTATTATTAATGATTAGATTAATGTGTTTGAAATTTTACTTTTGTAAGATCGCAAAAACCAAACAATCTTTTTCGTATATATGTTTGATCTTGTATTAAGTAGATAGCATGAATTTTACTTCACTCATTTTTATTCAAAATAATGTGTTTTTTTAATTATTGCAACGTCATATATTTTACAAATGATTCTTTTTCAGTTTTTTTTTTCTCCTGATGTTGATTTTGTTTTTATCATTTATAATATTCACACTCTTAATTGGAGGGTTCACAAGTTTAGATCTTATGTTTAATATATACATTTGTAATTATGCTACTTCCGTGGTTTTAGGTAAGGTTTGAGTCTTTTTCTTGCATATTTTTTTGGTTGTATAGCCTGCCTTACTTCGAATTTGCAAGATTTAGAAAAATTTTTTTTGAATTCTTGCATGGGAAGTTCTACATGTTTTCTCTTGCCCACTAGCCGAATGGGAAGTAATTAAATACCCTAAAATATTATTCAATATTGAGAGTTTGCATGATTAGGTAAATAAAAACAATGAGATTTGGATGATTGCTTAGTATCTAGATTTGATATGAAAAAGTGCATATGGAAGAACTGTAGAACCTTGCTTGAATGTCGATCAAGTGCAATGCATGAAATAGAAAATTAAGCTGATTTATCAAGAGCCAATAAATCATGCCGGCATTGGATGCTTAGCTGTTTTAATTTACACGTCTTTATTTCAAAGGTTTTCCCATTAAAATCATGATTTTGACCGTTTGGGTCCATCCACTTTGATAATGTCCTTGATTTTGTGATATGTTTGTGAATATTGGTAAAACGTCAGCCTTCACATTTCAAAGTACAAAGTAGACCCATGTTACTTGCCAATAATACAAATGTTTCTCTTAAGTTAAACCTTTCCCCCTCAGGAGAATTTCAGTGCCACCCAACCACCTTTTGTTTTATGAGACCCTAAATTTCAATTTCAATCTAATGAAAGTCTATGCCTTATTGTTTTAATTATTATGCCCAACATTTTGTCAATCTCATCTAATAAAATGGAATTAAATGGGAAAAAGACATGAATTTGAGTAGTGTGAATTTTGATTGCTTCATTTTCATTTTATTTTACATCAAATTTATGAATGAAACATTAATGTTTCCGAACTCAAACTTTAACTTAATTGATTCATGTATCTCTTCTAACATTTTCAATAAGTCTAGTCTGTTGTTAAATTTGACAATTCGTGTATATTATTTATTTTCATGTTATGTAAAATCGTATTTATGTTATGTAAAACATGAAAATTTCATGTTGACACGTCAAAAACAATTATTTTTTTTTATTTTTGTCATATTTATATACAATTTGTATTAAGTTTTAACCGATGTTATTTTAGTGTAGTTTTTGTGTGTCGTATCACTATATTGTGTTTAAGATTGTCGGATTTACTTGCAGTTGCATCTTCTCCTATGTTAGGTTACAATCTTTTTCCTTCACAATAAAACAAGAGAAACTCTCAAGATGTAATCATCAAAACTGGAGGGGTGTCTGCGTGTCTATACATATATAATTCCATATCCCCACCACAGCTCCAAAAAGATTGCTCCCCATATCTGCAACTCGGTGACTCCCCAATGCAATACCTTATAAAACCCTATCATCTCAAGCAAATCTTGCTCCATGCACTTCCTGTATTAGCAAGTAGCAAAAGCAACCCTTACAACCTTTTTCTATGGCTAGAAATCCTTGTTCCAATACATGCATAATGTCATTAAGTTACAGTTATCCCTCACGAATTATAATAATCTAAGTGAAAAATTAATATAAAACAATCACGTGATTGGCAGATCTTGTCAATTTGAGACTCTTAAAAGTAGGTCTATTAGTTTCAGATATGCATAGGAAAATGATATAAATTTGATACCGATTAAAATTTGATAAAATTTGTATATAAATATGATATAAATTTTAAAAAAAAATTGTGTTTAACATATATATACACATAAATATTGACATATAAAATTTTTGTATTTGACGTAAACACGTATTACGAGATCTATTTAGAATGAATAGTTTTTCGACATGATCTCCTATTAGTCCTCATTTCCAACACATTGATTAAGGGTTAGTTTAAATGAACAGTATGATTAGTTAAGGTAAGATTGAAATGAAAGAAATGATTATAGTAAGTATAAATTTTTTAATAAAATATCTAAAATAGATAAAAAAATTAATTTTACAAAATTTTTTTGATCTTTTGCTGATTTTTTTGTCTTATGTGTTGCGTTTGATTCCAATCTAAGCCTAAGATTATGCATCAAAGATTCAAAGACAACCCCTTCACAGTTCACCTAAGCCACGCTTTTGGTAGGAGCTAGCCGAGTAGCCGACCATCTTTGCTTTGAGGAAATTAATACTTGTGACCTTGTCCTTGTCTGAACCTTTCTTCTCCAGCTATTGTTTAATTAATTAAGCATATCCCACCATGAATCCCAAAGTTTACAAGAAAAAAATATTCTTTTACTAATTTATTCAATAAAATAACACATAGTTAAAGATATCTTTGGTCAATGATCATAATCCTTAATAAAATTTAGGTAATAATATATTTTTTTTGCCAAAACATATGAGAAGGTCTTATTTTAATATTTATCACAATAATGAAATGACGTAAACTCACAAAAACTAAATTATCTATATTTTTTTGACCAAATTTTATTTATTTTAAATGATCCTAGTCTACATGTATGTATATATTAGCAAGAATTTTTTTTTATTTTTTTGTTTAAATGTGATTTTCTGATAGTTTCTTAATAGCTTTCTGATATTTTTCTAATGAAAAAAAGTTTTAAATTCTATCAACGAGATAAAAAAAATAACAGATTTTCTTAAGATTTATTTTAATTTTTTTTCACTTTGTTTCTAAATTGTGTATGACCTAACAATGCTATTATTAAATTATTCATAATTAATAATGATCACTTAATGATCCCAATAATTAGCCACGTGCACGGCATAGAATTCTAGACAAAAATAACTTTGTTTATTGTTAAAAAAAGTACATTAATTTTTTTTAAAAATATATATAAGCTGTTTTTTTGTTGTATTAATAGTATATTATAAATTCTAGACATTCTATTTCATGAATACATTTTTTAATCAAATCTGGTTAATTTGGACAAGAAAAGTCGACTGCATATTTTTTAAAACTTTTGAACTGTTCAAAAGTAATAAGATGGCTTCTTATTAATTAGTTCGTTGGTAAAACTATTATTTAATGAGAAATTAACTTGTAAATAGTCAATAGAGTTTTGACATTTTATTATTGGATTAATAGAGTACACATATTTTTTAGAGTATATTAAAAAAAAAACTAAAAAGAACAAAAATGGGATATGTGGCCGTTTTTGTAGTTTTACTGTTAGTGCATAAAAAAAACATTTATTTAATTTAGGGCAAGAACAAAAATTTTATTTTATGTCAATTATACAAAAATATTTGGATGTTACCAATAATTGGGATTTGAGAATATTATCTAGATAATATTCCAGGTCAAGAGCAAATATTTGTTTAAAATGCTACTTTCAATTATGGGAGCAGAATAATGTATGAAAAATGATAAAATATAAAAAAAAAATTGCGTAAGTGTAGCATTTGAGAATATTTTTATAATTTTGAAAAATTATGGGAGAAAACTATGATTACAAATTCAAATTTCTCTTGCTCATAATAACGGTGTTTAAGAGAACTTTGGAATTTGGATGGACTATATGAAAACTAATTAATTTTACAAATGATATAACCAAGAACCATAATTTCCAAGGTTTCAATACAAAATTACTTATATTAGATGGATATTGGTGTTAATTAGTTAATACTTTTTGAAAAATTATCTGATAAATAGTAGTACAATTTTTAAATTTTATATTAATGGAATTAATAAGATGATACATACTTTTTAGTATATATTAAAAATAAAAAATTAATAAAGAATGGGACATGTGATAATTTCTTAATCTTTACTGTAAAATTAAAAAAAATATCATGGTGAATGTATTAAAATCAAACTTTTAATTATTTTAGTATAAGTAATTTTTAAAAATAAAAAGTAATATGAACAGCTCATATATAATTTCAAGGTCACTTTAATTAGCTTAATTAAAGCTTAAATACAAACTTTTTTAAGCAATTAATTGAACAATAATGAAATAACCCTATTTGATAACCTAAAAGCAAGAGTTCTTGCCCATTTGGCTAACCAAAGTTGACCCTTCATTCAGCAAAGAGAGACATAACCCTATTTTAATATTCAACATTGCATGTAAATAAAATAAACCAAATCATGAACAGTAATGATATAAAATAAAACAAAATCAAACCTTATGTTGTTAAAAATAATAAAATTAACTAACTTGTTTAAATATAGTAAAAAAAAAAGCTAAACCCCATTTTAATCTTCAATATGGCATGAAAATAAGATACACCAAATCATGACCTGTAATTATATAAAATAAGACAAATTCAAACCTTGTATTATAAAAAAAATCATAAAGTTAACTAACTAGTTTAAACATGGTGAAAAAAGAAAGCTAAACAACCTTACAAAAAGGTTTTATAAAAAGGGCAAAGGCAAGCCAAGTTGGATTTAGATTAGTTGTAAAAGCCTTAGAAAAGAGGAAGGAAGTATTGTATGTTTTGTGTTGTTTGCATGTAATAATTCATGTACGAACCTCGCTTCTTCTTCTCCGTCTTTGTTTTCTTCTCCACAGATAAATAGGGCTTAAAAAACCAGAACCAAACAAACAAAACAAGGGACAACACTCTTTCTTTTCACCATGGGTATTTTTTCTGATCCATCTACATCCTCTTTCTCTCGGTTTCTCAGCTTTTCTTGTAAGGATCACGTCCTCACTTTCCAGATGCCTGCATCAGCTTCCAGGCAAACCATTTACTCTTGAGGTCTAATTTCAGCATCTTTTTCTTTTCAAGCTTTGGTCTTGGTGGGATTTATTTATTTTTTGGTTTGAGTGGTTTGTTTCATTGCTGAGAAAGTGGTCGAAAAGAGAGTGGAAGACATGAAAGATTAATTGGTTTTTGGGTTTTTGTTTTAGTCTAGTTTTTCTTTTTAGAAATATCTTGAAAGAGAGTGAGAAAAACAAATTAAATCTTGCTAAACATTTGGATTTTTTGCCTTGGAGATCAAATTTTAATTCATTTTAATGGATATTTTTGATCGAGCTTACACTAACTTGAGGTTGATTTATAGTTTCTTGAGGTCAAGTTTAAAATTGGAAAGTTGCGTTACTTTTCTTTTTCTTCTCAAATAAAAAACAGAAACTTTGCTCATTAAGCTTTGTTCTTTTTCTTTTAAAATATATTTCTGGCGTTTTCTTCGATTTTCTGGAAAAGCAAGCAAAGGGTCCCGAGTGAACAGAAAGACAAGATCATTTGCTAAGGAAAACCGGATTCTCCATTTTCTATTAGTTTTTTAGCCTTTACCATAAAGGGAAATTTCAACTAACTTGAAGTTCTAGTTAATTCTAGATTTCCTTTTTTTCATTTTCCTAGTTGCCACTTGCCAGTCCTTCGGCATACTAAAAGATTGTAGTTTCAACTTTCAAGTTTCTCTTTTTCTCGTTATCCTTTCTCAGCAACCAAACAGACCAGTTGATGGGGTAGCCAGCTAAGTCTAAAGTGTTCAGTTTATCAATTTACTAGTTGGTACTTGTTTTGCTCCTTTCAAAATTCTAGATGGGGGTTATTGGAATTCCATGTCACAATGAATATTCTCTGTAATGTCTTTCTGATTCACAGGTTCTTGTTTTTACTCTTATTAAATTGTTAGATTCGTACCTTTCTGAGTCAGATCATATGTTTTCTTGGCTAACAGTATTACTCAAGTTCAACATGCTGTAACCTTCTACTGTTTCTGAAGCAAGAATTTGAACAAACATAAAAATATTTAGGAGGCTTCCTTGCTTGACAGTTTTATACTATTTCCTTGTCTGTCTTTCACAATGTGAAGTTTATGGACTTTTTATTTGTTTTCAATGGGCAGACTTTGGATCTACAAGAAGAAAGCAGTAATTTTTTTTTGTAGTAGTGGGTATTGAATTCTAGAAGGAATGAAGCATTTTTCCTCCATGTTCAATGGATTGGCAAGGTCGTTTTCTATGAGAAGAGGGAAAAATTCAGGGAATATTGGTGATGGAAGAGAAGCTGCTGAGGCAATGGCAAAGGATGCAAAGAAGAATGACCTGATTTTGAGGTCTTCTGGTTTTGTAAATGTCGATGGTTCCAACAATTTCGCCTCAGTTTTCTCCAAGAGGGGCAGAAAAGGAGTGAACCAGGATTGTGCTATTGTATGGGAGGTAAGACATGAGTTTTTACTACACAGACTTCATTTTTCTATTTTCATTTTTGATTGATAATTGTGGCTTCTGTTTTCTTGGAATAGGAATTTGGATGTCAAGCAGACATGTTGTTTTGCGGGATATTTGATGGCCATGGTCCATGGGGACATTTTGTAGCAAAAAAGGTTCGAGAGTCAATGCCTTCATCCTTGCTTTGCAATTGGCAAGAGGCTCTAGCTCAGACATCGCTTGACCCGGATATCGATTTGGAATCTGATAAAAAGCATCAGAGATTTCATATATGGGAGCATTCTTATATAAAGACTTGCGCTGCTGTTGATCAGGAGCTCGAGCAGTGTAGGAAGATTGATTCCTTCCACAGTGGAACAACTGCCTTGACAATTGTCAGACAGGTAAATGAGCTTTTACTTCTTATAATGTCATACTAACTAGTTTGTTCTTATTGGTCATTTGAATATGGAGCTCAGTTAGTTACAAAGTCATGCTATACTACGAACTCAGATGAATGAAGCTTTTTGAAACATGATTCATGTAAAATTTTCATTTTTTTTGGCTATTGAAACAAGATGGTAGTGTAATCAATATGTTGTCAGGTGAATTTAGTATTACTTCAAACACTTCACTGCATTCGCATAGGGAACTCGAGTAAATTGCTAAGCACGTTCCATTGCGTTGGGATATTTGCCTGAACTATGATCTTTGCACTTACCGGAGCTAGTGAGAATAATTTCACATTTATATTGAACAGGGTGACCTGATATATGTAGCCAACATAGGTGATTCTCGGGCTGTTTTGGCTACAACATCGGATGATGGAAACTTGGTTCCCGTTCAGCTTACTGTTGATTTCAAGCCCAATTTACCTCGTGAGTACTCTGCCACCCTCTCTAAAAATGTCCAAGAGAAACAGAAACCATTACGGATTCTTATGTTTTTGGTTGATCTTGCTTGCAGAGGAGGCTGAGCGGATAAGTCAGTGCAAAGGACGGGTGTTCTGTTTGCATGATGAGCCAGGGGTGCACAGAGTTTGGCTGCCTGATGAGGAGTCACCAGGACTGGCAATGTCTAGAGCTTTTGGGGATTACTGTGTAAAGGATTACGGGCTTATTTCCGTTCCTGAAGTCACACAAAGACACGTAACCAGCGCAGACCAATTCGTTGTGCTTGCTACTGATGGGGTACGCTTGTGCACTAAGGCTTCAATGAAAATTTAACGAATGACAATGCTTGGTTTGTTATTAAATCTTGTTACTTAATGTGCTGCAGGTATGGGATGTTATTTCCAATCAGGAAGCAATTCAAATAGTATCTTTGACACCGGACAAGGCAATGGCAGCTAAGCATCTGGTCGAATGTGCTGCCCGTGCATGGAAAAAGAAGAGGAAGGGCATTGCAATGGATGATATTTCAGCCATCTGCCTCTTCTTCCACTCATCTCCCTCATCTCAGCATGAAGTTAATCTTGTCACAACTCCAAAATAGTAGTTATGTAAATGAGCAAGGTAATTGCTCTTAAATTCATCAGCACATATTCTATTCCTTAGTTCAATGTAGTTGATCGGAAAGTGTTCGATTCATGCTCATATATTGTTCGATTTAGTCCATAGAATGATTTATGACATTCGTCGTGCTACCTAGTCCAGTCTATTCCGAAACGAAATTTCTATGCTTTGCCTGATATTACCCAATGAAATTCAAAATGAGGGTGCTATTTTCCTGAAATCAGTGTTAGATATCTAGCTGTGTTGGAGCACCAGGGTGAATAATGCCTAGAGTTGCCAACAATGGTGATTCCCATGCAGCTTTGTTCTATACCAGCATTTAACCACGTACTCACAAGAAGAGTAAGGGGATTGGATTGTGAACATTAAACATCTGACAACCTCTGAGCTTTCCTTGCACATCTTGGGCAACTCCTGGATTCATTGAAAATTGCTGTAAATTGGTGAACTCACACATGATTAGGAAATTTCATCCTAGAAAACAGAAGTGGCCAAATCCTGGTTGCCAATTTGTCACTATACAGAATAATTAACATGCGATGTTTGTCAAGTTCCACATAGGCTACAATCTCAAACAAGAATTCTGTTGTAATTTTTCTAAAATATAAGAAGAAATGAGTGACTTTACATTAACTTGCCCCCTCGGGACGGGAAAGGCGACTTTCTAGATATTTTGAGTATTGATTTAAATAATTGATTTAAATGATCGCTTTTTGATATTTAAGATGCGAGAGTTTTAAAAGTTTGAGGTTCCAATATGAACATTGACATTTTTCCTTTTAAGGATGGTTGAAGATAGACATGTCAATTCGTGTTTTTAATTCGTTTTCGTGTTATGTAAAATCTTGTTCGTATTGTATAAAATACGAAAATTTCGTGTCAAAATTCATGTTGACACGAAAAACATAAATCTTATTTTTAGCTTTTACAATATTTATATATAATTTTTACTTAATTTTAATCCTTATTACTTTGTGTCTTATATTCGTATTATTTTCGTATCGTATAATCGTATTATGTTTATGATTGTCAGATCTAGTTGAAGACGACTCTGATGGATATTTTGAGCATCGGTTAAAATGATTGTCTGAGAGTTTAACATGCCGTGTAGTTTGGCTGAAAAGGTTTGCAACTCAGGGTATTTTCTTTCGTCACCCATATTTTATCCGCCAATTGGTTCATTTTAGTGGGCTTAAATTCTGATTCCATAGAACTCCAATTCAGCCTATTTATTGAGTTGGCTTTCTGAGTTTATAGCCCGATTCTCTATTCTCAAGAGTGGGAAAAGTTAATAAATTTTTTACTTTTCAAGCAAACCCTTCTTTTATTTGATAAATTACAAAAATCATTCAACTTGTTTCTTTTTATTCTTTCTTCTCGGATTCCTTTCTCTTCTTCAACCAACAATTTCTTGGAAACTTCTGTGCTTGGGTTAAATTGGAGCCTTAACATCATCCTGTCATCAAGCCTCACCCGACTCATAATTTGTTAAGTTTAACTCTCTGGATCATCTTGTACTTTATTTCTCTTACAAACTTCAGATGTTTGTGGCATGGTTGGGTGTTTACGTTTGTAGGATCTAATGAGGTGTTTTTTTCCTTCTCTCTTTCTCTCTTATCTTCTTGAGTAGATTGGGTGAGAATATTTTGGTTATATCAACATTTTTTGGGTAATTTAGAGATACCCAATTTGAGATTTATTAATTTTTAGATTATTTTTTATTTTGGAAATTTTTGTTAATTTTGCATGGTTGGGTGTTTATGTTTGTAGGATCTGATGAGTCTTATCAGATATGAGATTGAGTTTAGTTTATTATTGTTGTTTATATAGCTTGTTATTGTTATTTGTATTTATCAATTTATCAGTTATCGATACATCGACTGTAATGTAATATGTTGATTATGATTATAACCTTTAATGAAAATGTACTATTAAAAAAATTAAAATTTTAATTAATAATTAAATATTTTTAATTAATAATTAAGCAATATAATTAATAATTATAAATTAATATCTAATTAATAATTAAAATTTTTAATTAATAAATGATAATTAATAATTAATAATTAATCAAAAATAATTTATAATAAAAATTAGTAGTTATTTTATTAATAATTGATTTTTTATTTAATTATAATTAATATTAAAATAAATTATAATTAATTTAAGGATAATTATTCTATACACTGTCAGTGGAATATTTTTTTTCACAAGCGTTGTTATAGGACATGTGTCACGATTCCAACACTGCTTGTGGAATAAAAATATTCCACTGACAGTGTATGAAATAATTATCTTTAATTTAATAAAGGATAAAGTGATTTTTCAAATTTATTTCAATCATATTCTTTGAACTAACCAAACATATTAATATTAATTTTTACCATATTTTATTCCAATGAACCAAACATCATAATATATATATTTTATTCTATTTTTCCTCTTTTCTATTCCTATCTATTTTATTCTGTGAACAAAAAGTATTTTAAATTTTTAGTTTGAACACTTAAGGATTGTTTGGGATTGTTTCCTATTTTTTGTTTTTTATTTTTTGTTTTTGAAAATTTTGTTTTTGTTTTGTTTTCAAATTCTGAAAATAGAAAACATGTTTGGTTAATACTATTTAGACCTGCTCATGGGCCGGGCCGGTCCGGGCCCATGTCAGGTAATAATAAAGTTTTTACACGCCCAAGCCCGGCCTGGCCAGACATTCGGGCATGATTTTTCTGTCCAAGCCCGTTTTCATTTTTATACTACAAGCCCGAGCCCGACCAGAAAATAATTTTTTTATATTTTAATTTTAATTTTATTTGTTTTTTATTATTTTATACCCTTTAAAATTTAATTTAATTTTTCAAAATTTATATATCAATTTTCATATTAAATATTTATAATCATATTTATTATTCAATAATATTTTATATACATATAATTATAATATATTTAGTAAATATATATAAAAATTTAATTAATATTAAAAAAGATATATATAAAATAAAAATAATAATAATTCGTGCCGGGCTCGGGCTTTGAAAGGCAAGCCCGAGGCCCGGCCCGATTTTTAAACGGGCCTAAAAATTTTGCCCAAGCCCCTTTTTTTATCAAATATTTTTGTCTAAGCCCGACCAAATTTAGAACGGGCTTTCGGGCTTGGGCGGGTAGCCCGGCCCTTGAGCAGGTCTAATACTATTATGTTTTAAAAACAAATATTTAATCCAATTCAAATATAATAATTCAATTCACAAAATAAAATTTTAAAAATTAAGTAAAAATAATATATTTATTAAATAATAATATGTACATAATATTAAATAATATTATTTTACATTGTATAATACTAATATTAAATATTTTCATTTAATCATATAATAATTTAATATAATTTAAATAATATTATAAATAAATATAATATTAAATAAAATAATTCAATTAAAAATAATATTAAATAACTTTTTAATATTACTTTTTATTAGATAATAATTGAGATTAGTAAAATTCTAAGTTTATATATTAAATAATAATTATAAATTATATTAATAATATCATTTGATTTAATTGTAATAATATTAAATTATTAAATAAAATATTTAACAAATTAATTTATAATAAATTATGTAATCATTTAAATATATTATATTTAATATAAATAATATTATTTAATGATAGGTATTCACTTATTTAATAATATTAAATTATTTAATAGTAGTAATGATATATTTTAAATTTAATTGAAAGAATATAATATTAAATAATAATATTGTTTAGTAAAATAATAATGAATTATATTAGATAATAGTACTTAGCAATAATATTATTTATTAACATATCAAAATTATAATAAATGATATTATTTAAAATATATAATATATTAAATAAATTATTATATAAATCTAAATTGAATAATATTATAATTCAATATAATTTATATTTAATTGCTTTTTACATTTTCAACTTTTCTATATTAAAATAAATATATTAATTTTATAATTAAATAATATTTTATATTAAAATTTAAAATTATTTTATTTTAAAAATTAATTAATTTTATTTTATATTTTATTATGAAAAATATTAATATTATATTAATATATAAACTTTGTTCACTTACTTATGAGTAGTACCAGAAATGAAAGTATGTTTCCGAAAACAATGAAAATATGAAATTCTTGTTTCCAACAATTTTGAAAATTCTTATTTTCGTTTTCTAAAAACAGAAACATGCTACTAAACATGTTTTCTAAAAACAGAAAACATGCTACTATTGTTTCAAAAAAAATTGAAAACAAAAACAAAAAATAAAAAACAAAAACGATGCCAAACGACTTCTTACATTCTTTTTTCCTCGTGCCAAAATTTTTCAATGTGAATAAATAAAAAATTCTATTGGCTACAATTACAAAGAGTTTAATTTGTAATTTTAGCTGCATTAACAAAAGACTTTTCTTCATCTTGACTTCCAACTTCCAAGTCTTGATTGATCAACCAATTATTTTTCTTTGGTGTAAGCACAGTTATTTTCATCCATTTTACGGTCTGAGATTAATCCTGTTTGGGTCAGAAATGATAAACAGTGGGGACTCCAGGACTCGATCAACCAATTATTTTTCAGTCATGAGGATTTGACCAATTTTACACTTACCAATCCTTTAAAATACAGGAAGAGAAGCTATAAAAAAAGAACCAAGATTCTAAAGTAGCTCTGCCTGATAACAGAATAAAAGAAAAATGGGGAGGATTTGGTGCTTTTGCTTGGCAATTCTCATCCTATTGGTTGCTTTCTCGACTTCTTCGTCTACTTTCATTTCTAGTATTCATCAACATCTAATCTTGTTTCCTTCTTACACTGTCTCTATGTCTACTTGTCTTAGTATCCTGTCTTCTATGATTTGTTGCAGATGATGTCTTGTCTTCTCTCAAGACTATAAGTAGGAATCTGCTTCTGATAAAGAAAGGTTTTACTCATACTTAAAACTTCCTTTCTTTCTGAAGAATTTTTGCTTAGAATTTCATAGATGTTATGTCAATATGTAAGCATCAGGGATTTAATTTGGGATTGAAACATTTTGTCTACTTTTTGGAGAGTATGATGTGATATTTCCTCCAATTCAGTCTCGCGATGGCTTTTGTCATTGGTAATTCACCCTGCTTATCTTTGGTGTGACATTTTCTCCCATTTAGTTTTGTGATTTCGTCATGGCTAATTCACCCTACTTACTTTTTAGGGTCCTCAATGTCAAACTACGGCTTACCTTATTTTCTTCGTTAGGACACTCAGCATGAAATCGAATATAATTAAAGATTAGTTCTGATATTATTTGTTACGTAATCATTACTTTCTTCTAGCAAAATCAGTTTATTATAGTCCATAGCACTCACACTTATACGCCTAATAATCTTTCTTTTCATATTCACTGTGACATTATACATTGTCTACTTTCCTATATAGAATGTTGGTGTGACACAAGTGTTTGGGTTTTGAGAAATCATGGATAAGATGACATGATTTATTGAGCTCTTATACTGGCATGGAACAAAAGCCATATATAGTACAATAATTTATTTATACCTATATGTAATTGCCTTGTCTGTAGGATGCTCAGTTAACTTTGAATTCTAGAACTACACAATCATCACGAGCCAATGCAAAGGCCCTAACTACGCACCTGATCGTTGTTGCGTAGCATTCAAACAGTTTGCTTGCCCTTTCGCAGACCATATCAACGACATAACAATCAATTGTGCTTTAACCATGTTCAGCTACATCAATGGCTACGGGAAGTACCCTCATGGTTTGTTTGCTAGCGAGTGTCGAGAAGGGAAGGAAGGGCTCAAATGCCCGGATCCTCCAACCAACGGTGATTGAATAATCGTTGCAAAAATAGGCTGAGTTATCAGGAAGAACTTGTTGTAATGGTGCTTCTTAAATCAAGAAATAAGATTATTTGGTTTGTGGCTTTGTGTGATTGCTACAACTAACAATTAGCGTTGCTAAAATAATGAGAAGAGTGGATCCTTTTCCATTATAGTACAACAATAAGGATTGTTTCTTTACCTTTGCTCTATGTTAAAGCACTTTCTTCTTATACTTTTTTATGTAACGACCAAGACTTTTGACTCGAGAGAAGGAAATATGTAATTGTTGATATTCGAATTTTAAATATGCAAAACTTTGACATCTTACGGATTGAGGTCTAATCTTGTAATTTGAAAAAAATGTAAGTGTTAAGATTCAAATCTCAAATCTGTAAAATTCTAACTTCATATAGATGGAAACATGATCATCCCTTAACTAGAGACTAGAGAGAATGAAAAATGTAAGTACTGAAATTCGAATTACAAATTTGCAAAATTTTCATGTCTTACAAATAAAAATATGATCATTTGATTCAATGTTCAAAATCATCATTAATCTTAATTTAAATTACATGATTTAATATAAGACCGGCCCTTTCTTAACCTTTCAAAACAAATGTGAAAGGCACACCCGACTTGTGTAAATTGAGACAATTCATCACATATCCAACGTTGCCATTTGATCAATGCCTAACCTGTTTTCATATGAGACAATTTCTATTTGAATCATCAATTTTGCATGTCTAAATTGAGTAATTGACAATTGACCACCATTTTCTTTATTCATGGTTATAATTTTTTGTATTGTTGATCCAATTCTTTGAATATAACGACATATATATCATAAAATTTGTTGCGCAGCGGGGCAAAAAATAGATTACAAAGGATTCTCCAAGGATATGCACAAAGAAATAAAATGCAAGAAAATAATCAACAAGTACACACGATTTACGTGGTTCAACTATAAGCCTACGTCCATGGGTAAAGACAGTGAGAAAATTACACTATAATAACAAGATGAAAATTACAAGAGTTCTACACTCAAACTCACAGTGCTCTCCTCATAATCCAAGAACGATAGTTCTCAAAATAACTCGAACCTCTATAGCTTTGCTCTCCATTGGCTTGTTGCTTCATTGTACCTCTACAATGCACCACATCCTTTTATAGATGTGCAAAGGGCGATGCAATAATAAGTAGTTGCAATGCTAAGAGTGTGTGAGAACCCTAATTTTCATATGAATTCCTTAAAATTGAGGATTTAGGGAAAAGAACGAGTGAAGGTTAATAGCTAAGACTTCTGAATGGTGAGAGTGTTGAAGGAAAGGGATGTGGGACCCACATGGGAATTGTTATAATCTGAAATGGTTTTGAAAGAGTAGATTAGTATATTTGAAGTTTGATTTATTCATAATGTGCAATATATCCTAACTAGAGTTCACTTTGAAATATCGAATGAAGTTACAATTAATGCTATGCTTTATAAATATAGTAGAAAAATAATAAAGTGGGTCCCACAGAATTATCCTTAACTCGAATGGATACGAAAGTGGCAAATTGTTAATTTTGAGATCGAAATATGAAATTTGTCAGAAAGCCACTTTTCGAAATTCCTTCGTTTGAGCCTACCTAGGTTTGCATGCAACAAATTCAAAAATGACGATTTTATCCATAGACCGGGAAAACTTTTATGAATAACAATCAACCTAATTTGACTTTTGATTGACAGACTATCATAGTCAAACCCTCGTGTGAAGAAGTTTCACGTGGTTCTATCTCGTGAACTGAATTACGCGAAAATGCTAAAAACAATGCAAACAAGCCAAAAAGCCTTCGTTTAAGGCTATTTCAGTGAATTCATCATGTAAGATCGATCAAACCCCACCAAAAGTCAAAGTCTGACTCAGATTATTATTAATAAATATATTTAAATAAAAATAAAAATAATAATATAAATACATTCTGATTTATTTAATATTATTATAATAATTGGGACATAGGTCGCAATATTTAAATTATAAAAGGGAAAAATAGGCCTTAAAAGATATTTTATATTATTAAATAATTAAATAAAGATATTTTTAAAGGTCATCCCTTCCAAGTGCCAGCCACCATTTCAACAAAAGAACACTAGAAAATTTTTAAGTATTTAGAGAGAGAAATCTTGGAAATCACCCACCAAACCTCACCAAATCAGATTGCATCCTAAAGAAGAATTGTTCATCTCCATTAGATCTATCTATACTTGGGATTTGGAAAGTTGAATCAACCATATACTTGGTGTTTTCAGATCTGCATATTTTGGTCACTATAAAAGGTGAGAGAAAATGAAGTTCCTTTTTTATTTAATTTGATTTTTATGATTGTTCTAAGTTAGTATAACCTGTGTTTATGCTTGAAATGAGACAAAAACATGTGTAGAGACAACCTAGGGTTTCTGCCATAAGAGGATTCATAGGGTAGTAATTTGATCTGAATGTATAAATGGTATAGAATGAAGTAGAGAGTAAGAGAAAGTCAACGATGGTGTTAAATTTGAAAAAGAAAGAGTTTAACACTAAGGGGTGATTTTGGCCAAGCTTGATTGTAGGGGTGGGGTTACCATGCTGAACTTTATAATTTGATGGTTAAAGAATAATGTTTAAATGTTGATAAGATAATTGGTGAATTCGGATTTGAAAAAGGACGCATTTTGATAGTGGTTGTGTTTTGGCGTCCAGTAGGAAGTAAACTAGAGTTGTTGATGTATTAAAAAATATGAAACATCTTAAAGTTTAGAATATTCGTTACAAAAAAGAATATTGAAATTTGATCGTGTTTTGATATCATTTTACAGCTCCGAAGTAACTTGGGTAGAGGGCAAAATAAGCTCGCCCACAAGTTGGTACTGCAAAATTGGACTGTACATGGCACATTGAACATATATAGAAAAAGTAGGATGATATCATGTTTGCATATCAACTTCATTTTGGTTTGATTGTTGGAAAGAGAATGAAGTCTGATTGATTTTAAGTTAAAGTTTAATGAATATATATATATAGAAATTTTTGTTTGAGGAATTAATTGGTTTCATGATTTTAATTGTTATGGTTATAGTTAAAGAATAATGGTTGATGTGATTGAGGTTTGAAAGATGATAAGTAAATGATAATTTGATTTTTTAATGTACGATTAATGGATTGAGAAATATATATGTTTTGTAAATGAGCTAATTTGGGATATATTAGAATATTGCTGTTTTGAACCTGCAGGAGATCCCATTTTCTAAAAGGTTATGCTGTGAAAATTTTTATAAAATTATAGGTAGAATAAGTAATTTCAAAAGAAATATTTGAATGATATTTGAATGATAGATTCATTTATTAGTGATTTTTTAGAATAGATTCAAAGATATCAATTTGATTTATCGATCGAAATTTATTGAAATGATTGGGAAGATTTTGAGGTGAAATGATTGATTATTATTGAATCGAAAGAAATGTTCTGAAATTATTTTATGGATATTGGAGGATAAATGTCTGATTTCAATGATTGTGTTGGAAGAGTTGAGTTTAGAACCTTGTGAAACTGTATAAATTGAACTAGAATGAGAGTGTGTTTGCACGTGTTTAATCACGCATAATTGTATCATTCATGTCATATACATTGTCGGATAGTTTTTCAAATATTATGCATGATGGTTTTAAAGTGCATTATTTTATTATTTAAATTGATCCAATGAAGTGCATGGTTTGAATGTTTTAAAGATCGAACGAATATGAAGTGTTTTGAGTTTATTGCATTGATATGTAAAATGAAACTTGGTTCCCAACCGATTAAAATGTTTTAATAGTATTTTACACTTTGCTTTAAAGTATAAAATGTTTAGTATTTAATGGGAACTGAGTAAATATTTTGAGATTGTTAGCTCCCGTAGTTGCCTATGGCAATCATGCACTTCCGTTTGTTTGTTTCTGATTGTTTGCTAATTGACCTTAGCCATGTCTTCAGCACCCACAAGTGTCATCTAGTTAGTGTACACTGTGGATCTCTTGACTATGACCATAAGTCTTATTATTATAAGTAAGACTGGCTACTAGGGGTGGATCCCTAGCCCACACTGTGGGTACGCCAGCCCTTACAATATATCCCTTATGGGAACTTTATCGCATTATTTTATCGGGATGTTAATGATCTCCATCTAATGTTTGATCGATTGATTGTTGATGAAGTAAATATTTGACCGTTTTACTGATAGAAACGAACTGTTTGATAGTTAGAAAAAGATATTGATAGTTTAATTGTACTGATTGAAAGTGAAAGTGTTTATTTAATCGTTTTTGATATAATTGGTTGATCGGATACATTGTTTATAATAGTTATCAATTGAAATGAACGATTGTTTACCGTTTGATTGTTATTGATTTGTGTTAGCTTTAAATTGCCATATATATTTTGAAATGACAAAAATTTAAGTAAGCTTTAATGTTTTAATTCATATTGTAAATTTGCCTTATCACACATGATTTACTCAAACCATTTAAAGTGATAATATCAAACATTAAGACCATGATTTAATGATACATACTTATTGGTCTTAATTCTTTATAAAATGTTTTGAATATTTTAGAAAATTACTTATATAAACTTTTGGACCATGTTTTCATCAGAGAAAGTCAAGAAAAACTCCCACAAAAATGCTAATATGTTTTGGGTTGGATTAGGATCAAAGACCATATCATTTCTAACCCAAATGTGCAGAAAAAAGGCTTTTTGGAAGCATGAGATCGATCCCCTCATGGCGAATGGCTCCCAACGGCGAAAAAGGTCCCTAAGCCCAGAATAATCAATTTTGGAATGAAGGGATCGATCCCCTATGGGAAGGGATCGATCCCTTTGCCCGAAAATAGCCTGTAACGGCTAGTTTCTGTGAGACAACGGTCATATTCAAGTTTTGGCTCCACCCAACGGCTAAAATCCATCCAAAGGACTATAAATAGAGGCTTAGAAGCTGAAGGAACGAAGGGGAACTGCTCAGAAATTCTATTTATCATCTTCTTCATTTTCCTCAAGCCTTAACAACAAATCAAGAGCTGCAAAGTCTTCATCTTCTATCATTCACACATTCCTTGTATAGCTTAGCACAAATCTTGTATAGGCTTTTTCTTGTGCTTAATCTCTGTAATCATTTGCCTATCCAGAGGCCCTTCTTTGATTACACAATTTGTAAACCAATTCATTCCTTGTAAAATGGGAGGTTTCTCTTTAGCCTAACAAAAAGAGGGAGGTTTCTCTTTAGCTTTAGAAAAAAAGGGAGGTTTCTCTTGAGCCTAGAAAAAGAGAGAGGTTTCTCTTGAGCCTGCAAAAAGAGGGAGTGTAACACAAATTCAAGTATAGTGAATTTGGGAAAAATCCTTGGGAGCGTCTCAAGGTAGAAGACATAGGCAAGGTTGCTGAACCTTTATAAATTGCTTGCGTATATTTCTTTATCCTTATTCTCTTTACTTATTTGCAATTATTTTTGTGTTTATTGTATTGAATTTATATTGTATAATTGCCTAGCTTAGAGAACTTAGAAAACACTCAAGTAGGCTAGAGAATTTAGAAGAATCGAAAAACGGGCTTAAGGTTAGCTAAGAATCGATTCACCCCCCTTTCGGTATAGCCTATAGAGTCAACAATTTGAAAGTCAGATTTTGAACATGAAATGTTTGAAATATGCATGGTTATGATTTTGAAAGTAATAAACTGCATGGTTATGATTTTAGAAGAAATGAACTGTATTGTTATAGTTTGAAAAATAACGAACAGTATTGTTATGGTTTAGAAAGTAATGTATTGCACTTACATGAATATTTTAAAGCATGAATTCATCATTTGTCAGTCTCATTAAGACACCTATCGTCGGACCTAGGGACTGGGACAAGTGAGGTGCTTCAAAGTATCCTTCCATACTCAACGTAGTATCTCTAACCGATTATAGTATTCCTTCCCTTTGAGTCCATGTTAATGCTTTGATTGTCAACAGTTATTGAATGAAAGAATTGTATTGAATATGTATTGTCACATAGAGAAACATGTATAGGATTCATGCATATAATTAGTATGATATCCGTTCTTTTATATGTGTTTCTTATTGGGCTTATAGCTTAACCCTTTACTCATCCTCATAGATCTTTATCGGTATATACACTAGCTACTATTTCCAATTTAATCTTAGCAAGGAGGTATATGATAAATGAGATACTTTTGCACTCAGACAGTATGTGCACAACTAATGTATCCATAGTCTGGGATGTAAATCGTATAATGTTGAGTCAAAGAGTGTCAAAAGAATTAATATGATGTACTTGAATTAAGTTGATATTTAGGAAATTATACATTGTGGTGTTTTGGTTTATACTCTGATGACATATTTAATATTCATTGCTAAGTGGTTTAATGGCATAGAAATTGATAATGAATAAAAGTTATAGAGTAAACTTACACTGATATCGAATGCAAATCAATGGTAATAACTGTTTGACTAATAATAATTGTATTAAAAAGAAAAAATTAGATAGAAATTTCATGTTTTTGGATGTGACAGAGTGACTCACAGCTTGATTGGTTGAAGGAGAGGCAGCCGAAATACAATTTGAAGAGGAAAGCTTTTCATTGGTTGGAAAGGGAGGCAATCGACTTGCAAATTTAATGCTCCTCACCGCATCATTTCATTGGTTTATAAGATAGCCAACTTGCCTTTCTTTTCATTTTTTTGAGTAGTACATTTTCATTAGAAGTTACAATTACAATCAGTATATTACATTCCATGAACAGGTAACTATGAAAATCACATTACTCAAACTAGGTAAACTAGTAAATAACTATAACAAACTAAACAAACTAGTAAATAACTAGACTAACTCAAGCTTACACTTGGTGAGACTCGAACCTGAGATCTCAAAGTCTCAGGGCCTCTTCCTTGTCACTAAGCCAAGGCCTCATTGGCGCCAACTTGCCTTTCTTATGTGATAACTAACTTGGCATTTTCCAAGTCACACACACACTTAACAGAATTAAATGCTCAAATGTGATATAAGATATTTAATTTTATACGTAAATATGAGAAAAAATTAAAATTAATTGGGAGATTATTACAAGCTAGTACTGATTTTCTTTGTGGCAATAACTTAACAAATACCAAATTGTTTTTTCTTTTTGATTTCCTTGGTAAGAACTAAGAAGTATGAAAAGAGCTGAGAATCAAAATTTGTTAATTCAATGATCAGATTTAACAATCATAATTTAACTAGTAAATTAACAAAATTTTCAATCTCATCCATTTCTATCATTTTTTGTTTCTCTTTTTCTCTCTTATTTTCTTGAGTGGATTGAATGTGAATGTTTTGGTTATATCAACATATTTTGGGTAATTAATAATGTTTATTAATAATTAATAATCAAATATTTTTAATTAATAATTAATTAATATAAATAATAAATATTAAATTATAGTTAATTAATAATTAAAGTTTTTAATTAATAAATGATAATTAATATTTAATTAATATTTAATAATTAATCAAAATGTTTTATAATAAAAAATTAGTAGTAATTTAATTAATAATTAATTTTTTATTCGTTATAATTAGTACTATAATAATTTATAATTAATTTTATAAAGGATAAAATGATTTTTTAAATTTATTCCAACCATTTTCTTTGAAATAATTAAACATATTAATATTAATTCTTACCACATTACATTTTAATTAATCTAACATCATAATACATAGAATATCTACTCTATTCTCTTTATCTCGTTTCGGGAATCAAATGCACTCTGAATTTTCAGTCTGAACACTTAACCTTTTCTCTTTTTTCATGCCAAAAATTTCATTGTGAAAGCAAAAAAAAAACAAATTTCAAACAGCTACAAAAAGGGTTTAGTTTGTAATTTTAGCTGTATGAACAAAGACTTTCTTCAGCTTGACTTCGAAATCTTGACTGATCAACCAATTATTTTTCAGTCATGAGCCAGCCTAGTCAACACGCATTGGCAACCACTGATTTAGAATTTGACCATTATTACGCTTACCAAATACAAGAAGAGAAGCCACAAAGAAAGAAGAAGCAAGATTCTGAAGTACTTTCCCTGATAACAGAAGAAAGGAAAAATGGGGAGATTTTGGTGCTTCTACTTGGCAATTCTCTTCCTTCTGGTTGCTTCCTCTGCTTCTTCGTCTAATTC
The DNA here is from genome assembly GCA_031772115.1 of Heritiera littoralis. Taxonomy (NCBI): domain Eukaryota; kingdom Viridiplantae; phylum Streptophyta; class Magnoliopsida; order Malvales; family Malvaceae; genus Heritiera; species Heritiera littoralis. The sequence goes on along the minus strand of JAPDPK010000020.1, from coordinate 7,089,270 downwards.
CATTTCTGGTATTCTTCAACATCGAATGGGATGGTGTTTCCTTCTTACACTGTCTGTATGTTTACTTGTCTTAATATCCTATTTCCTGTGATTTGTTGCAGATGGTGTCTGGTCTTCTTTCGGATCTACAAGCAGAAGTCTGCTTCAGATGAAGAAAGGTTTTACTCATACTGAATAGTTTCTCTCTAGGATTTGCCCCCCTGCTTCGCACGAGTAGTATTTATAAAAATCAGTACTTGTTTTCAACAATTTTAATTTTTTATAGTGAACATTTATCGATTTTATTATAACAGATGAAAACTTTTATATTAAAAATATTATTTAAATTCTCCTTATATATTGATGGAATTTCAAAAAATAAATTTATGTAAGAATTTTCAAAAAAATATCATTTAAATTTTTTATTTGAAATTATATCATATTATTTTACGTCGTTATCTTTTTATTTTATTTATTCATTTTCATATTTAACTTTATTGAATATTTTTTATTTTTTTAAACAATAAATAATTGTTTGGACTCTTCAAAATTTTTTTTATAGAACTCACTATGTTATTTCTCACTTTTAATTATTTTGACAAACATCACTACAAATTTTCTAAAATTTTGATTAAGGTGTATTTTCAATAAACATTTATATTTTGATTATTTATTTAAAATTTCTTTTAATTTTCACTTTTATTAAAAATCCAACATCTTTGTTAATTTAAATTGAAAGGTAAAATAAAACATAATGAATAAAAAAAAGGTTTTCTTGTTTAATTTTTTTATTTCTTTAATTTGACACGTCTATTATGTTTTCTTCTTCTTTCCTCTTGTTTTCATCTCTTTTAGAGCTTCATCTATTCTCTTTTCTCATGTTTTCTTCCTCCACAAATCGAACCATTTTGTTTACTGTGCAACTGTTCTAACACAAGCTACACAGCCTTTGTTTTGCTGGGCTTTGGCTGATTCTAAAATTCTAGCTTGAATGCTGATTAGTTTTGGTTGATTTCTGCTTATTGTCTTTTAAACTTATTCCAACCATATTCCTTAACTAACCAAACATATTAATATCATTTTTTACTTTTTTTCATTCCAATGAATCAAACTTCATAATTCATATTCTATTCTATTTCTCTTCTTTTCTATTCTTACAGAATACTTTTTTTTATTCCTTCTCTGCTCTATTTCATGAACTGAACGTCTCCTAAGGCTCTTGGTTGCAGTGTAAGTGACAAATTAAGTAAAATGACTTTTATGCCCTTGGACAATTGTCATCTTGGGGATTCTTTTTATATTAAGTTATAGATTCCATAGATGTTATGTAAGCATCAACGATCTAATTTGGGATAGAAACATCTTGTTTATTTTTTGAAGTGTATGATGTGATATTCTCTCCAATTCAATCTTGTGATATCTTTTGTCACAGGTAATTCATCTTACTTATTCTTGACGTGATATTTTTTTCTTTCTAATTTCGTGATTTCATCACAACTAATTCACCGTATTTACCCCTCTAAGGTGCTCATCATCGAACTGAGGCTTATCTTATATTCTCTGTTAAGACACTTAACATGAAGTTGAATAAGATTAAAGATTAGTTCTGATATTATTTGTTACGTGACCATTATTTTCTTCTTGCAAAATCAGTTTATTATAATTGTAACACAATTTATATGCCCAATGACAATTTTTTCTTATTCAATGCGACATTACACAGTATACTTTCTTTTATAGATGCTTTGGGTTTCGAAAAAGCCTTGGATAAGTTTACATGATTTATTCAGCTTATACTGACATGGAACAAAAATCATCTATTGTATAATAATTCCTTATACGTATAATTACAATATCTAAAGTATAAAAATGCTATAACATAGCATTGTCTACATAACTCATTTGTAAATCTTTCTTTGATTCATTCAGTTTCGGAGTCTAGAGTTTTCAAACAATATTCAACACGAGTTCTTGTTTTTCTTGCCTTATCTGCAGCATGCCCTATCAACTTTGAATTCCAGAACTACACGATCATCACGAGCCAATGCGAAGGCCCCAAATACCCAGCCGATCGTTGTTGCGCAGCGTTCAAACAGTTTGCTTGCCCTTTTGCAAAAGAGATCAACGACTTGACAACTGACTGTGCTTCAACCATGTTCAGCTACATCAATCTGTACGGGAAGTACCCGCCTGGTTTGTTTGCTAGCGAGTGCCGAGAAGGGAAAGAAGGGCTCAAATGCCCGGCATGATCTCCAACGGTCGTGTCTGAGACTACAGATGCCAATGGTGATTGAATAATCATTGCAGAAACGGGCCGAGTTGTCAACAAGAACTTGTTTGTAATGGTGCTTCTAGACTCAAGAAATAATGCTTTATTTGGTTTGTGACTTTGTGTTACTGCCACAACTTAGAATTATCGTTGCTAAAATAAAGAGAAGAGTGGATCCTTATCCATTCTCGTAAAGCAAAAAGGATTGTTTCTTTACCTTCTGTCTATCTTAAGATACTTTTTTCATATATTTTTTATGCAATGAGCAAAGACTTCTGACTTTAGTGAAGAAAAAAATATAAATAATGAGATTTGAATTTAAAATCTACAAAATTTTAACACCTTATAGATAGAGAGCTAATCCTTTAACCTTTGAAAAAAAATTTAAGTGTTGAGATGCAACTATCAAATATTTTATAAAACTTTGACATCATATAGATGGAAACATGATCATCTCTTAACTTGAGAGAAGAAAAAATTTAAGTATTTAAATTCAAATTTCAAATCTGTAAAATTCTGACTTTTTACGAATAAAAATATGATAATTTGATTCAATGCTCAAAACCATCGTTAATCTTAGTTTAAATTAGATGATTTAATACAAGACAGGCTCTTTCTTGACCTTTGAAAACGAATATGCAAGGCACACCCAACTTGTATAAATAGGGACAATTCACCACCTATCCAACATTGCCATTTGTTCAATGTCTAACCTGTTTTTATACGAGACAATTTCTATTTGAATCATCAATTTTGCTTGTCTAAATTGACCACAATTTTGTTGAGTCATGGTTATGATTTTGACTTTTTTGACCCAATTCTTTGGATAAAACCACAGATACATCTATCATTGAATTAGATCTTCGGATGCGATATAAGATTTTTATTTTTTACACGTAGATATCGGAAAGAACGAAAATTAATTGGGAGATCAGTGCTTGCTAGTACTGATTTTCTTCGTGGCAAAAACTTAACAAATACCAAAATTTTGGGTAATTTACTGTAGATGGGTTCTTCTGTAATGGAGAGGAAACGTTGCAAACTAGTAAAACGGGGTGTGCCGGGAGGCGGCGGAGAGGAAGACTGGAGCAGACCCTGAAGAATGAGTGCAGCGGCAGGTGGCGGTAGAAGGTTGAGCAAGGCTAAGAACAAGGCTGTGTAGAGAAAACAGTGCAGAGAGGATTTGAGAGAGTTTATGGATTAGCTCCTTTGCCCAAAAGTCCTTTCAATGGTAACAAGAACCTCTATATATAGGAGTAGAGAATGAGAGTTACATATTTTTGGTATTAATAACGTAATAATGAGAATTTGACGGTTACAAAGCATTAATGCTTTGTCTAATGGAAGTTATGCTTTGAGAGAAAGTATATTGAAAGAAATAGGGAAGAGCACTCAGGCTTTGGGAGAAGGTGTACTGAAAGAAATATGGAAGAGCACTCATGCTTCAGAGAAAGGTTAAGAGAAGAACTCTTAACTATCTCCATATCTGATCCACCAAGCCAAACTCTCCAGGACATCCCAATAGTGAAGTTAACTCAAGAACCCTGCCCTATTCCAGAGTTATCTTCACTTCTTCTTAAAAGCGATGTTCCATAAATGAGTTGTTCTGTGAATATGTTGTTCTGTAAAGAGTTGTTCCGAGCAAAGCTGTTCTAAGAAGAGCTATTCTGCGAATGAGTTCTTTTCGGAGTAATGAGCTCTTCTGATAAGAGGTTGTTCTTGTACAGAAGCTTTTCTGAAGAAGTTATTCTTATGAAGTATTATTCTAAGAAGAGGTTGTCTTTCACTTATAATATGAAGCAAATATTAGTTTTTCCAAAATCAAGTATCTACATTTTGCCCCCTGCATGGGAATTCTTAGTATAAGAAATTCTCATGCATTAGTACTACAAAGGTTTTTTGGAAAAATAATATTTTTATTAAAACTTATTGTCTTGTATTGAAATTGTTTAAGTTAGACTTATTATTTCCACCTGTATGAATTTTTAATGATGAATGAAATTGTCTTAGCAGAATAATGAATGAAATTTTCTTAGCCAAATAATTGTTTGGCGTAATTTTTTTTAGCATAATAATTTTTTTCTTTTGCTGTACAATTGCCTAATGGAATAGTTGCTTATGTTGTATTGCCCCCTACATAGAAATTTCTAAAGAAAAGAAATATTCTATGCATAGATTGAGAACAAATGAGAACAATTTAGAATGAGTGTTTCTTTAGAATTTTGGAAATAAGTAAGAAAAGCATTTTTCTCTAAAATTTTTTGGTACAAGTGAGAATAGCGTTTCTATAAAATTTTGAGAATGAATAAAAGAGTGTTTCTTGAAAATTTTGGGAATAAGTAAGAAGTGTTTTCCTAAAATTTTGGGAACAAGTGAGTGGAGTTTTTTTTTTTTTAATTTTTAGAATAAGAAGGAAGTGTTTTCCTGAAATTTTGAGAACAAGTAGAAGCTTTTCTCTAAAATTTTGGAATAGCTAAAGGCTTTTCTCGAAAATTTTGAGAATAGATAGGAACGTTTCCCTAAAATTTTGAGAATAGGTAGGGAGCTTTTTCTTAAAATTTTGAAAATAGGTAAAAGCTTTTCTCTAAAATTGTGAGAACAGCTAGAAGCTTTTCCTAAAATTTTGGGAACAGGTAAAAAGATTTTCCTTAAAATTTTGAGAATAGGTAAAAGTTTTTCTCTAAAATTTTGAGAACAGCTAGAAGCTTTTCCTAAAATTTTGGGAACAAGTATACGTTTCTCTAAAATTTTGGGAACAACTAAAAGCTTTTCCCTAAAATTTTGAGAACAGGTAAGAAGTTTTTCCTTAAAATTTGAGAACAACTAGAAGTTTTTCCCTAAAATTTTGGAAATAAGTAAAGCATTCCCTAAAAATTTTAAGAACAGGTAAAGAAGCTTTTTCTCAAATTTTAGAACAGCTAGATTGTTTTCCTAAAATTTTGGAACAGGTAAGAAGTGTTCTCTTAAAATTTTTGGAACAGCTAGAAGCTTTTCCCTAAAATTTTGGGAACAGGTTATAGACTGTTTCTCTAAAATATTTGGAACAACTAAAAGCTTTTCCTTAAAATTTTGGGAACAGGTAAAACATTTCTCGAAAACTTTTGGGAACAAGTAGAAGCTTTTCTTTTTTTTTTTTTAAAATTTTGGGAACAGGTGAAAAGCTTTTCCTCAAAATTTTTGGAACAGCTAGAAGCTTTTCCCTAAAATTTTGGGAACAGGTAAAGCATTTCCCTAAAATTTTGAGAATAGGTGAGAGTGTTTTCCTAAAATTTTGAGAACAGGTATAAGCTTTTCTCTAAAATTTTGGGAACAAGTGAGAAGCTTTTCCCTAAAATTTTGAGAATAGGTGAGAGTGTTTTTCTAAATTTGTGGAACAGCTAAAAGCTTTTCCCTAAAATTTTGGGAACAAGTATAAGCGTTTCTCTAAAATTTTGGGAACAACTAAAAGCTTTTCCCTAAAATTTTGAGAACAGGTAAAAAGTTTTTCCCTTAAAATTTTGAGAACAACTAGAAGTTTTTCCTAAAATTTGGAAAAAGTAAAGCATTTCCCTAAAATTTTAAGAACAGGTGAGAAGCTTTTTCTCAAAATTTTAGAACAGCTAGATTGTTTTCCTAAAATTTTGGGAACAGGTAAGAAGTGTTCTCTTAAAATTTTTGGAACAGCTAGAAGCTTTTCCCTAAAATTTTGGGAACAGGTTATAGACTGTTTCTCTAAAATTTTGGGAACAGGTGAGAAGTGTTTCCCTAAAATTTTGGGAATAATTAGTGAGTAAATTGTTTCCTAAAATTTTGGGAACAGATAAGAAGCTTTTCCTTAAAATTTTAAGAACAGCTATAAGCTTTTCCATAAAATTTGGGAAAAGGTGAGTGGAACGTTTCTCTAAATTTTTTCTTTTTGGAACAGGTAAGGAATGTTTCCTTATAATTTTGAGAATAAGTGAGGAGCATTTTCCTACGACTTTGAGAATATGTGAGAAGCATTTTTCTAAAATTTTGAGAACAACTAAGTAAAGCGTTTCTTAAAAATTTTGGAAATAGATAAAAGAGGTTATTCTTCGAAAATTTAGAAACATATCTCCACATAAATTATACAATGATGTAATTGGATAAGAGTTTTTTTTTTTTTGAAATAATAATAATAAAATAAAAAAAATAAATAATGATTTGTGTAGCTCGCGAGAACAGTCCCGCGAGCCAATCTTTAATAGCTTGCAGGGTTGTTCCGCAGCTTCAATTGGTTTCTTTAATAATCTATTAAGCATTGGCTTCTTTTTTAAAAAAAAAAAATTCAAGTTCTTGGGCAGATACCATTTTTCAACTTTCCTGTTAATTTACTCTTTTTTTTTAAAAAATTATTTAAACTGCCATGTGTAAAGGTGATTTTATCACTTCGTGGAAAGTTTAAGAAAGCAAAACTATATTGATTACAAGTGGAAGTATTCATACGCAATTGTGCATAAAGTGTTTTTTTTTTTGTTTTTTTTTATATAAAATAAATTTCACAGCTGCACACTAGCAAGGTTTGATCATTGCGCAGCATGCATCAGCGCTTGCTGGGAGCAGTAAAGACGCGCAACAAAGCTTGCTGTACAGGTCTCTTGTGCGCAACAATTCTTTGCTGTTCGCAAGGATTTGTTAAGTGGCTTTCATGTGCACAAATTATAATTTTTTATTTTAAATTTAATTAATATTCAATTTGTAAACAATATATATATTTTAAAGAAAAGAAATATAGTTATATATTCAAGAATTACTTTCAGTAAGAATTAATGTAATTCCAATACTGATCCTGTTCCAAGTGTTGAACCTGTTCAAACTGACATAGCTATTCCTGTTCCAAATGTTGAATATGTTCCAAGTACTCAACCTGTTCCAAGTGCTCAACTTGTTCAGACTGACACAGCTATTCCTGTTCCAAATGTTGAATATGTTCCAAGTACTCAACCTGTTCCAAGTGCTCAACTTGTTCAGACTGACACAGCTATTCCTGTTCCAAATGTTGAATATGTTCCAAGTACTCAACCTGTTCCAAGTGCTCAACCTGTTCAGACTGACATTGTTGCTGCTACAGTTACTCTTGATGTTGTTTCTTCCCCCCAGTGTCAGAGAACAGGGAAGCTACTAGTACCCTTGATACTTTTGGAACATATTCCGAAAATGTAATAGTTAGAGTTGATTTTCATGGTTTCTCTGTTCAGTCTCAGTATGTGAAGCATTTGGAGATCATCTATCAGAAAGGGGGTGAATTTTGGGATTCTTGTATCTTCCAAAGTGAAGATTTTATTTCCTACATACTGGATGAGTTAGGGAAAGCCTTGTTGATTGCTGATGTTTCGATGTCTTCTATTTCTTCAGAGAAATTACAGTTGATGTTGCGACTTATGAATGATGCAGTAAAGGCTGGTTTTAGGCTTGATTGTATTGACACTTGCATTTCCAAAGCTAAAGCCTTCCTTTCTATTTCTTCTTTTTGGAGCTATGTAGTTAATTAGATATTTGTTTTCTTTTGTTGCATTTCTATTTCAATATTTCTTTGTTTTGAGATTTTTCTGATCTTTTGCAATAATATTAGTACTTTCATTGCTCTATTTATCAACAGTAAATCTTGCTTTTCTTTTCATTTTTTTTTAATTGTCATTGACATGACTTTACAAGCTGAAATGAATGTACGTCATTACATCTACTTTGAAGTTTGAACTCTAAGAATTTCTTTCCTCAGAGCAGTGCTTTTTTTTTTATTTAAGGAGGTTCTGCCATTCTAACTTGTTCTACTAGTTTTGCCTGGCAACAAGCTACATGTGCTACAGCCTCTTGCTATGTGTTGCTTACGAGATTAATCCTGCTAGCTGCCAAGATTATTCCCACAAGCTCCCATTAAGAAGTATTTTTTTTTTAAGAAGAAGAAGAAGAAGAAGGAGAAGAAGAAGAAGACTATGTATGCTTATAAATAGATACTTATCTGGATAATGCTTTCGATTTCTTGTAGGTATTCTTCACACATTGTAGTAAAAGTCAATTATGACCATTCTCCTTGTGTTGCTTGTACTCCTGCAAATAAGAGAAAAATTCTTTTGTAGAAAATTGGCAGAAGTGACGTGAGGAGTCATAGTGTTCAACTTTTCTTAAGTGAAGTGGTGTAAGATCACAAAGTTCAGCTTATCTAATGAAAGAGTTTTGCATATGAAATTAATAGAAGTGATGCAAGATCATAACGATCGAATTCTCTTTAGAGAATAGTTTGTATGTATATATGCGACCAAGGAGAACCTTTCTCAACTTTACATCAAGGAGAGATTATCTCTCAACTCAATATTAAGGAGATTGATTCAATCCTTTTAGATAAGTGTTAAAGCTGCGGTCAATATTTGATTTGCAAGTCTCTCAGCCAAAATATGAGCGATAAAGCTGCGGCTGGATTATAAGTAGTAAAGTATAGCCAAGATATGAGCGATAAAGCTGCGGCTATAAGTATAAGCGATAGAGTTGTGGCCAAATAATAAGCGATAGAGCTGCGGCCAATGAGTAAATCTCAATTTCATATTGGGGAGAAGAGTTCTCAACCCAAAAAGAAAGTGATCAAACTCCAATATATATTAAGGAGATAATATATCTCAACTTAAAATCAGTGAAAGTAGATTCAACACAATACTTTGGATTGGACTTTTCTTCTGTTGTTGGTAGTTGTGAAACATAAGGTGGATTTACATTTCTCTAATCCATTCTTGGAAAAGTGCTTTCACTCTGTCCAGTGGAAGTAAGAATGGTGGAAAGTCAGCATCATCATCTTATCTTCTTCTTAGATTATCTCTTCCAAGATGCATGTTAGGATGAGAAGATCCTCTTTTTTTTTTCTTTCTTTGAATTGCATTCACTATAGGAGCATTCCTTTGAGTAAAATGATTATCTTCTCCTTGCTTAAGAACTATATTATTAGTTCTTCTTGCAGCTTCAAGTAAAGTAGCAAAGGTTGGAAGAGGTAGATTTTCTAGGTAAACTCTACACTCATCAAGCATTTTTTGGATATATACTTTCACCAATTCTTTCTCATCAAGTGAGTCTTGAATGTCTAACATTCTTTCTCTAAGACATTGGATATACTCCATGAGATCTTCACGTGAATTTTGATGCTCTCTTCCCAAGTCAATGAGAGTTACCTTCTTTTAAGTAGAAGAGAACTTTTCTCCAAACATCTTATACATCTAGCTTTAAGATTCTACAGAGCCAGGAATAAGATTAACATACTAGCTGTACACTTTTTAGTAGGAGACTTGGAAAATTCCTTTAACTTCAAATCCTCATCCAATTTAGCTACACCAAGAGTTTCTATAAATTTCATGATATGCTCATGAGTATCTCTAGTCTTGCCATTGAATTGCTTAAACTTAGGACTAGCGTAGTCCTTGGAATATGGCTATGCAGCCACATTAGCAGGGTAAGGCAACTTGAGATCAAATTCAGAAAAACTTAAACTCTTGTTCTTCTCTTCCAGCAACCTTTAAAGCTCTTCTTTTGTCATAAAGCCTTGAGCTATGGTTAGAGGAAAAGTCACAATAGAAGTTCCAGCAGTAGTGGTGTTATTTGCACCAATGTTTTCAACACGTCCAGGACCAGGTGCATCAGTTGAGTTTTCCCTATTGCCAGTAGAAGTGTTCTCATTTCCGGCAGTAACAGGAGTGACAGATTGAACTTGAGAAGTTGTGGCGTTGGAAGGTGTGAGTTGGGAGATAGTGTCTTCCAACTTTTCCATTCTTTCTTGAGAAGCTTGGATCATCTTCATCAACTCTTGAATGTAGACAGGGGCCTGAGCATCCTGATTTCCAGTAGAGCTCTCCATGTTTTCCGACAAAGTTAAAGTTGAAGATGTTCTACTCAATGCAATCGCTCCTCCCCAGTGGAGTCGCCAAAATGTAGATGGGTTCTTCTGTAATGGAGAGGAAACGTTGCAAACTAGTAAAACGGGGTGTGCCGGGAGGCGGCGGAGAGGAAGACTGGAGCAGACCCTGAAGAATGAGTGCAGCGGCAGGTGGCGGTAGAAGGTTGAGCAAGGCTAAGAACAAGGCTGTGTAGAGAAAACAGTGCAGAGAGGATTTGAGAGAGTTTATGGATTAGCTCCTTTGCCCAAAAGTCCTTTCAATGGTAACAAGAACCTCTATATATAGGAGTAGAGAATGAGAGTTACATATTTTTGGTATTAATAACGTAATAATGAGAATTTGACGGTTACAAAGCATTAATGCTTTGTCTAATGGAAGTTATGCTTTGAGAGAAAGTATATTGAAAGAAATAGGGAAGAGCACTCAGGCTTTGGGAGAAGGTGTACTGAAAGAAATATGGAAGAGCACTCATGCTTCAGAGAAAGGTTAAGAGAAGAACTCTTAACTATCTCAATATCTGATCCACCAAGCCAAACTCTCCAGGACATCCCAATAGTGAAGTTAACTCAAGAACCCTGCCCTATTCCGGAGTTATCTTCACTTCTTCTTAAAAGCGATGTTCCATAAATGAGTTGTTCTGTGAATATGTTGTTCTGTAAAGAGTTGTTCCGAGCAAAGCTGTTCTGAGAAGAGCTATTCTGCGAATGAGTTCTTTTCGGAGTAATGAGCTCTTCTGATAAGAGGTTGTTCTTGTACAGAAGCTTTTCTGAAGAAGTTATTCTTATGAAGTATTATTCTAAGAAGAGGTTGTCTTTCACTTATAATATGAAGCAAATATTAGTTTTTCCAAAATCAAGTATCTACATTTACTATAACTGCAAGACTATCTAGCTTTTCTTCTAATAACCTGCAAATTATAGGAATTTCAGCCAACTTTGAATTGATCTTCTGACTTCTAATCTGGAGTGACTAGAATTTCTGTCTGCATAGACCACAGTTTATCCAAAAAGATTGCCGTGTGCGGATTTCATAATTGTAATTAAATCACATCAAAATAATGGAATTTATGAAATCAAAACTCATATAATTATTACACTGCTCTTATCCTCTAGCGGTGTGCGGATTTTATAATTGTAATTAAATCACATCAAAATAATGGAATTTATGAAATCAAAACTCATATTATTATTAAAATGCTCTTATCCTCTAAATGCAATTTGGGAAAGTGTTAATGCTTTTTTCAATTTTTTATTTTATTTGAGAAAAAGTATGGAAAGAAGTAAGAATAAAAAATTAGTTAATTCAATTATTAGATTTAATAATCATAACTTAATCCTTAAATTAACAAAATTTTCTATCTCATATATATTTTTATTTTTTCTATCAAGTAAAACCGGGTTTAAAACCGAACAAGTTGCCAAAATTTTGGTAAAATACAATGCCAAATTTCTTCCCTTCACGAACCGGTCAACTTCAGGGTCTGCAATCTGTATAGTTCTTTGGAATTTAATAACGTTGCTGTTATTATCCGAGTTGCCTTTTCCAGCCAGGAAAAAGAAATAATCGACAAAAATGTCAAATAAAATATCCAGAATGAGCTGTTTTCTTTTTCCCTTCTGCATTATTTCAATCGATGACCTCAGCTAGGCAAATGCATCATTCAAACTTGACCACTGTTTCTTCATGGAAAATAAAGGTGGAATTCAAGAGCTTACTTAAACAGAAATGGACATTCTCTTTAAATGAGTTTCTTCTGACCCTTTACCAGATTTGTTGTCGGCAAACCAGATATGAAGTTCAAACATTGAAGATTTGAACAACTACAACATGTTGCCTGAAGATTGTCTTTCTACTGTTGTTTCCTTCACTTCTCCAGAAGATGCATTCAGATCATCGTTGGTTTCATCGGCTTTTCGATCGGCAGTTGATTCGGATGTGGTTTGGGAAAGGTTTCTGCCTCCGGATTATGCTGAAATAGTGTCGAGTTCGGTCACTCCGATGAGATTTTCTTCTAAGAAAGAATTGTTTAAGTGTCTTTGTCACCCAGTTCTCATAGATGGTGGTAACAAAGTAAGCTTCTTTGTCTTCCCTGAATCTTTCATTTTCTTCGCGGTGAAATATGTTGTTTTTCTTCTGAAGTGCAAGAAAATCCGTCCTTCTGGCTTTCTTTATCGAAAATTCTTCATCCTGTTGAGGATTATTTTCTTCTACATGTGTTGAAGATAAAAGCTAGAGTTCATTAATTTCAGCTTCATATCTGTTCATATGTATAATATAAAATACTAAAATTTCTTAATAAAATCCATATCATACACTAAACACAATTTTCTTTTAATTTTTATCAAAGTTATATATAATTTTTTTATCAAAATTTAATTCGTATAACTTTCATGCCACTTTTTTATATCATTTTCATCTAGTGTCTAAGATTACTGGTACTGTCAAGTCTATGTACTCAACAAATCATTGTATTTGCTATTGAAATGATGAATTGAATCTCAATAGTTTATTTGATGTTAAAAAGCATTGAATCTGCATCAGAAATAGTTGCTAGACTTAGGAATTCCACCATGTCAGACATGAAGGCCAATTGAAATAGCCATTTTTGACCATGAATTTTCCAACATATTTATAGATTTTCAAGTTGGAGAAATCATCAGGCAAGAAGTCTTACATATTATCTGCAGAAGAGCTTTCCATCACTTGGAGCTCCAACCCATTGTATTGGAGCTGGATTTCCACGGCCGAATCAAGGTTTGGTTTCAATTTTAGTTGCTTACATGATATCAATAAAAGACGCAAATATAATACGAGCTATAATGCGATAAAATTTGTATATAAATATAGCAAAATTGACAAAAGGATTGTGTTTGATGTATTAAAACAAATTTTAATACAAATTTTTTATATTTTATATGATACAAATTCAAATTATACACGTTAATTGTCATGTCTCCAATGCAAGTGGTATATGGTTAAATACTTTATATGTTTGTATTTCAGGTTCTCCAGAGTGGCTGTGTTAAGAACAACTGACTGGTTAGAAATCCGAGGCAAAATCAGGACCCGAATGCTGAGCCCAAACACTACTTATGGAGCTTATCTTCTAATTAAAATCTCTGAGCGTGCATACGGGCTTGATTCAAATCCATCAGAGATGACCGTGGAAGTGGGAAACCAAGTTTCTTGTAGCAGTGTTATCCTGCAGCATCAGAGGAGCAAGAAACAGATGGAAATGTGGGAATCCATCGAAGGAAACCAAAGAGTGCTGAGTGAAAGGAAAGATGGGTGGATGGAGATTGAGCTTGGAGAGTTCTTTAATGGCGAAAATGATGAGGAGGTGAGGATGAGTCTGTTGGAAGTAAAGGGCTGTCATCTGAAAGGAGGGCTTGTGATTGAAGGTATTGAGTTGAGGCCAAAAGACTAAATTAAGGAAGAGTACATTTGAAGGAGTAGACACACTTTGTATATACTCAGGGTTCTTTTGAGATCGATTCGAGAGGTTTTCAATCCCATTGATCCTTTCATTTTATTGCTAGATTCTTAAAACGTAAGAATCAATGCGAGTGAAAGCTCCTCGATCAAAATCGAAACTTTAATTTTTGCTTCATTTATACCTGTCAAATTAATCTCAAAAACATATCTTTACTAATTTTCTTTTAGTTTGTGTGGATAAATATTTGCTTCATTCCAATTCCAATAATTGTTTAATGCTACTCAGTTGTCCTCCAAGCCAAAAATATTAAACATATAAGCATATGTCATTCAAAGGAAAGAAGGAAAAAACACCCACTAAATATTATTTGTATGTAGAATTTATATTTAATACATGGATAGTATATAGTATTGCTAATAAATGACAAAATATTATCTAGATATGAAAATGACAAAAATTAAAATTTAGTAAAAATTATATAAGAATATAATAAAAACTAAAAATAAAAAATTTTATATTTAACGTATCGACATAAATTTTAATACAAATTTTTTATATTTTATACGACACAGATACAAAACATATGCATCGATTATCAGATTTAACTTTGATGCACAACAAATGTGACAAATCATTCCAAAGTGTCAAGCTGTTAACGAGGCTGTCATTGATATATAGCAAAAACATTGGAATTCAAGTTTTTAAACGAAGTCAACACAAATGTTTAGAATCAACAAGGAAGAATTAATTAATTTTTTTTGAACACTATTATGGGATGGATCGAGCATTAGTCAAAAAAGGTAAATTTGGAATTCAATTTTCGGAAATACGATAACCCTAGAACCTTTTTGGAATTTAAAGAGATTTTTTGGTCATTAGTATAAAAAGAAATCAAATATTCAGGCTAACATGTCCATTTTATTTTTTGAGCAGTGAACTAATAATTAGCGAAAATAATTATATAAAATCATTATTTTATAAGTAATTTATATCATGAGCGAAAAGTAATTGTTTGAATTGAACAGTTGCTTGACGTAAAAAAAATACCTTTTTTATATAATTTATACTACATAATTATATTATTAAAAAAATCAAGCATTCATTACACATCACAAATAATTGAATGATGAATATTTATTTTAATAATTCGTTAATAATTGTGATAAAAATCATTAATTTTTTAATAATTTAATTACTTAATACAATTTAAATAAAAAAAACATATGCAGAGAACTTGCCATGCATGCAATGCTATGCTTCTTATAAAAAAAGAAATAATAAAGATGGAAATTAAAATTGAAAACATGTTTTTTTTTTTATCTGAAACGATTACTGAAAACGAGTTTTAATCAATTATTATTGTTATTATTATTATTATTATTATTATTATTATTATTATTATTATTATTATCCACTTGGACACCAGATTAGGCCAAGTCAAGTCTATTTTTTGAACCAAGACAAACGTATGTTCCTGTCATCAAAACTTAAACGTCACAATTGGATCAAATTATTCTACTAATTCTAAAGGGAAATTTCTAAACATATCCATCTTTTTCAAAAGAAATGGAATGTGAATACTAAAAAAGAAAAGTATATTTAGAATTTTCCATTCTAAAATATCTTTCCCCATATAAAGCTCGAGCATGCAGCCACATGATTTCAAAATAAAAAATAAAAAATTCAAGCCACGTGACATTGATAATTTTTTATATTATTCTTGACTAATCAATTTTAAAAATATAACAAGAGTCATGAAAAATCAATTTTAAAAATATAACAAGATATTGATAATTTTTGTCTCTAGTAAAGCGTGCAGGTGACTGTTGAATTGAAAATTAAACAGCTAGATTACGTTCATTAAACAATTATTATATTAATTGTTTAAACATATTTTTACAAATTATGCAAGTTGGTCATTAAACAATTATTATATTAATTCCCCAACACTGTGGTATGCTTTTTTGACTTCCATTTCTTCGTCAAGCACTAGATAGAGAAGGTTCTCTGTTAACTCGTTTTGCTGGAAATATAAAACCAGCTAATTAAGACCCATTGGAAAAATCCCACAATCCTCAAATTGTAAACTTAGCTTTATTTTTGGTTTTGTTTAATTCTTTGATTGTTTTCAGCACTGTTTTTCTGTATTTACCTAAGAAAAAAAATGGAATGTTCAGGCTTGAACTTGTTGCCTGAGAGCTGTGTTTCTGTGATTCTGTCGCTCACTTCACCCCAAGATGCATGCAGGTCATCGTTGGTTTCAGCTTCTTTTCAATCAGCAGCAGAATCTGATTTGGTTTGGGAGAGGTTCTTACCGTCTGATTATGATCTAATTATCTCCAAGTCTTGTAAAAACCTCAAGTTTTCCTCTAAGAAACAGCTTTTTCTGCTCCTCTGCAATCCTGTTTCAATAGCTGATGGCAAAATGGTTAGTTATCCAATAATATTTCAGCAGATTTTACCCTTTAATCTGCTGTTTTTCATGTTTTATTCCATGGCAGAGTTTCAGATTAGAGAGATCAACTGGAAGAATATCCTATGTTTTATCTGCAAGGGAGCTTTCTATAACCCAAAGCCATGATCCAATGTTCTGGGTCTGGAAATCCATCCCTGAATCAAGGTCAGTGTTTCATTCGTGAAAACCCGCATTCAATTTGAGAAGTATTATCTGTTTTGACTTGAAACTCTAATCATTTTGTTAAAAATATCTCGTAACATAATGACACTTTAGTCTTTAATATATATATATATATATATATATATATATATATATATATATATATATATATATATATAAAAATATCTCACAACATAATGTCACTATATCCCATTATGAGGTTGGGGCGTTGCAGTCTTTTCATTCCATATTGTGTCAATAGTAAATTAATCTGGCAGATTCTGAAAGGAAATTTTCTTCTTCAGATTCTCAGAGGTAGCTGAACTCAGAACCATCAGCTGGTTAGAAATTCATGGCAAGATCAGAACTAGAATGCTTTCTGCAAACACAACATACGGGGCTTATCTTCTGCTGAAAATCTCCGACCGAGCATACGGGCTTGATTTAATTCCATCAGAAACATCAGTAGAAATCGGCAATCAAGCATTCACAAACACAGCTTATCTGCGTAGCCAGGACAGCGGGAAACAGCGAATGGAGAACTTGTTCTATTCAAACAGGAAGCAGATGCTAGAATCGAGGGTGATTGAAGGAGATAATCGGGTTCTGAGCAAAAGAGAAGATGGGTGGATGGAGATTGAGCTCGGAGAATTCTTCAATGGCGATGGTGATGATCTAGAGGTGAAGATGAGCTTGAAGGAAGTTAAGGGTCAGCAGCTTAAAGGAGGGCTTACAATTGAAGGCATTGAAGTAAGGCCCAAACATTAGTAATGTCTTCCTACGTTATTCTCCGAATGGAGACATGATTTTTGTCTTGTAGTATTAATACTGAAAGTCATTCCGATGGGGTTGGAGTTGTGTGTTTCTTCTCTTTTTGTATGTCAAATATCAATAACAAAGCAAGTTGGATTGAAGAACACATGCATGTACATAGAGCATTTATTTCTATGATTTCAACGTCATTATACACAGCTCAAGAAAAGTACAGGGAAATAGATATTTTCATTACTTTTGTACAACAAAAATATCTGATTTGGTGAAAGAGTAACACAAAAACTCAATAAAACTCTACTACCTTAAAAATAAAAGTATGATCATTTAAATCATTATTCAAGGTTAATATTTTTTAGGATTAGGAGTTTATAAGTTCAAATGGTTTATATAACTACTTTTAAGATATAGCATTCAGTAAATTCTATATTCAAATTTTCAAATTTGTAAATTCTTTTTTCTATTCCTATACTTTGACCTCTTTTGTAAAGAAAAAAAGTCAATATTTCCATTAATTTCATATGTTCATATAGCGGACAATTTTCAATTTTGATGGTAATTTCAATTTTGATGGCATAATCATGTCGACTATATGTCCATTTGAATGACGTGATCAAATGGTCCCAAGCAAGAGAATTTTTGCGAGCACAACTTCATGTATATCTTAACTCAAAAGCTATCCTATAAAAGAAACAATTTATTTGTTTGATTTAAGAAATTCGAGTTTAATTTATTGAAAATTAGTTTGATGCCTAAATACCCTTTTGACCATTATTAAAATAAATAGTATATTTGGCATGTGATCCTTTTGGATTAATGACATTGATATGGTCAAGATTGTTCATATCCTTGTCAAAAGGGATGTTCTAAAATATAAATTTCACAAGTACAATGCTACATACATTACTATTATTACATGATGTGCACATATGTTGTCTTCATGTCGTCATGTAAAGCAGACATAACAAAGAATATGTTGTCATATTAACGATACATTGACTCATTGCACCACACATTGTTTACTATATAGTTGCTCAAATCCATGGCTGCTGCATAGCATCTCATAATTCTTCCATTGATTTAAAAAATGGTTTTGGATCTTTTGCCTGACGATTGTTTTGCACATATTTTGTCACTGACATGCCCCATTGATGCATGTCGAGTCTCACTTGTTTCCCGAATGATTTGGTCTTCAGTTAATTCAGATTACGTATGGGAGAAATTTCTGCCACTAGATTGCCAAAACATTCTCTCAACGTTATTGCATCCGTTGGTTTACTCATCCAAGAAGGAGTTGTTCCTCAGGTTATGTCACCCACATCTAATTGATGGAGGCACTAAGGTAAAGCAATTTTAATTTCAATTAATGCAAGTTTTTTTCTTTCTTTATTTTTTTTTGTTTACAAGTGAAATTTTGAATCCATTTCAAACTCTCAATAGTTAAATATAGACGATAATAGGGGTATTCATTTGGTTAATTTGATTAATTTTAAATTGAATTATTTTATTTTATTTTTATTAATCGAAGTCAATTTATAAATTTTGAAAATCAATTTAGCTAATCGAATTTAATTCGATTAATTTTTATGTTAATCAAATATGTAAATACATTTAAGTTAAATTATAATTTTCATTTTCATTTTTGAACAAACTAAATAAACTTATCCAACAATCTAGTCAAATAACAAAATATTAAGTTAGACATTCTAACAAATAACAACATTAAACTTAAAATATCATTCAAATTTCTAACATTGAATATCTTTGCATTTCATTTTTTTATCTTTGAGTTTTTTATATTTTGATTGATTCGAAAATCAAAATTCCTTCAAAATTATTTTCGTTAATTGACAAAATTAATTCAGTAATTGATTGATTAACAGAATTAAATTGATTCGATCAATTAAATCGATTAAAACCAAATTTGAATAGCCCGATACTATAGTGATTTTAACTGAAAATTTAATAATGTATGATGCATTTTTGAAAGCTAACTAGTCTAATAGACAATTTCACAAGGCTTACTATGTGTGCTCAAACCATTGATGGATCAATCGAGAGCTAATTTTGATCCACAGAAATGGTGTATGCAAATAGTATAACCTCTTTTTATCTCATAAACTAAGACTCGGAAGAAAATTCATTTATTGTAATTAAAAACAGTTTCACCAAGGCTGTTTTTGTGTGCACAGGTGGTGGATCAAATATGAATTCTTTATTGATCAATTCATATTTGTTCCACCAACTGTGGATGCAAAGCATGGCCCTGGAAAACTGCTGTCAACATGGATGGCTAATTCTCCTTCTTGTTTCTCCAAGCTTTGTCTTGTACAACAACAATGGCATTGGTTGAATATGACTTCAATTAAAGGCAATATTATATTCTCCATTAATGTATCAGTTTGCAATTGACAGACATTTTCATTAGAGAAGTCATCAGGTAAAAAACGTTATGTGTTGAGTGCAAGGGAGTTGAACATTACATGGGCAGAGAACCCTCTCTTCTGGACCTGGAAACCTTCCCCAGCATCAAGGTCTCACATTTTCTATCTTAATTCGGTTTTGCATAGAGACCTGCACTCAATTTACGAGATATTATCTCTTTTGACTCGAAAATCTTATAATTTTGTGTCACAAGAGATATACGCGACTTTCGAATCAAACAATACTTCTCAGAATAGTTGCAGGCATCTCGTAGATTGGGTTTGAGTCTCTATAGTTTCCCTTTTCAATGTTCCAATTCATAGCAGATATTCATATTCAGGTAGTTCTCTTATCCTCAGGTTTTCTGAAGTTGCTGAACTTCGAACCATCTGGTGGTTGGAAATCCAAGGCAGAATAAAACCTCGGATGCTGTCTCCAGGAACAGTCTACGAAGCTTACCTAATTGTGAACTTTGCTGATCGTGCTTATGGACTAGACCTTCTACCATCACAAGCTTCCATTGAAGTTGGAAATGTCAAATCAGAAGGCACCGTTTGTTTATGCCACCATGAAAGCAAGACTGACTGGTTTTCAAATCAGATTGAAGCTCCAAGATCATTGAGCTTTAGAGGAAGAGATGAAAGGATTCCTCGCAAGCGTGAAGATGGATGGTTTGAGATTGAACTGGGAACCTTTTACAATCATGGAGGTGATGCAGAAGTGAAGATGTGTTTCAAGGAGGTGAAAGGAACGCACCTGAAAGGAGGGCTGGTTGTCGAGGGGATTGAGCTTAGGCCGAAGCTATTGTGAACATAAAATTACAAGCCTTTTTGGCAAGCCAAAATCAATTGTGATGATTTTATAATTTTTCACTTACCAAAACAGTTGTCCTTAATTCCTCTGAATTTAGTAACGAGGGTTCTTTTCTTTGATTTATCATCTGATTAATCCAGGTGAATATTGATCTTATGTTTACCTCGAATATTTGAATAATTCAAATATATGCAATTTGATAATGTTATTTACCTCAATTCAAAATATTTGAACAAATCGAATATATACAATTTGACAATGTTATTTATCTCAATTCAAATTGATATTTTTATAATCCGAATTAAACCAAACCAAAGTCTCCATTCAAGTAAATTTTTGAATTTTCTATATTTTTTTTCTCAGTCACAATTGGAAGGCAATCACTACTATGGATGCAATTTTCTACTATTTCTTTTTCCTTTTTTACAATTTATAATCTTTTTCTACCATAGCAAAAAAATGGCATATTGGGCTTCTTGGAACAATGAAGTAGCGCAAAAAGTTTGGGCTTTGTGACCCAGCTCACATATTTGGGTTCAATTGTCATTAGAACAAAAGGAAAAGGATATTATGAGAAAAGAAAAACCCTAAACCCTAACTAGCAACCCTAAATACCTTCTCATCTTTCCCTTTAAAAACTCTAGCTCCGCTTCTTGTTTAGCCTCCTCCTCCTCCTTCTACCTTACTTTCATTTTCAGTCTTTCTCTTCAATCTTCATTTGTTTTTTTTTTTAATTTTTTTTATAATTGTCGATGATGATAAATGTTATATCCCAGCTCATTATGAGACCTTGTTAAAAGGTCTGGGAATTAACTCTTAATCCAACATTTATCTGAGCCTAACCATGCATTTTATCTTCTCAAAATTTTGAATTTTTTTGGGAATTTTTTTAGGCCGTGTTTAGTAGGAAGTAAAGAAAAAGGGTGTAACTGAAAAATTCATTAATTCAGTGATTATTTTCATAATCACTTTTTTATTTTTTTTTTTTCGGTGTTAACCATCCGATATCCCCATACTTTTGATATAGGACTAATCCGGATTCGAGCCGGGCAGGACTCAAAGGGCGGCAAAGCTCTCCCTCAAGAGTTTTAACACAGCTGCATTTTTACTTTACAACTTAATCATTAAATGATTAAAATTTTCATTCTCACTTTTTTTTAAACCAAATAAAGCCTTAGTTTTGCTTTTATTTGGAGTTGTGAATATGATTGTGAATTGAAATTCTGGCCCCTTATTTCCTACTTTCTTTAGTTGTTGCGCGTGGAAGAATTGGTCGAAGGGAGGCATCACATTCACATAAGACATGACAACTAAAACCCAAATCATTGGTTTCTTATGTGTCATTCAAGTACTCAAATCCTTTCTCTTGGGCTCCTATGAAACGTAGTAGTTAAGCAATTTAGTCTTCTATTTTGTCAAAAAAAAAAAGTCCGCTTGAGATGGAAATATTAACCGTTAGAGTTGGATTGGATAATTATTCGTTGATTATTTTTTATGATTTGAATTTTTTAAATAACAAGTTAAGTTTATGAATTTAATTGAATTTTTTAATACATATTTTTAATTTTTATCATTAATTTATCATTTTATCATAATATATAATTGAAAAATGATAAATCAAATTTATTGATTAAAACTTAAAACTCAATGAAGTTACTCAAACAATTTAGTATTCTATCAAATTGAACTTAAATTTCAAAAATTAGGTTTGATCAAACTCAAATTAAGATTAAAATTTCAAGTTTTCAAATTTAATATCTCTATACTCAAATTCTAAGTTGAAATCGAACCCAAATTCCAAATGTTTATGTTACGTAAATTGAAATTTATGGTAATACGTCAAATATATTTTTTAAAATTTTTATTAAATTCATATATATTATTTTATTAATTTTTATTAATTTATATAAATAATTTTTAAAATTTTTATTAAATTCCAAATGTTTGTAGTACGTAAATTAAAATTTATGATAATACGTAAAATATATTTTTATCTTTTTATATTTTTATTTTTCATTTTGGTATTGTATCATTTGTCGTCACCAAAATTATCAAGTTTAGGTTGAACCGATACACTCAAAACAATTAAAATTTTGTTAATCTTCTTGCGTATTTGTTTTTTTATTGAATTTCTTATTGTAACGTACGGGAAAGATTCTTGATCACGTGGACAACAAGGATTTCGATTATCAAATATCAATCAAAAGCAAAAAAGAACAAGGTTGATCAAGAAAACAGAGGCGGTCCCTTTCGCTGTCGCCAGCAGGCTGTTGGCCGAGTCTTTTAGTGCTTGGTTAGCTCATCATTGCAGTGGCAAATGGCAGCATCTGGGGCGACGGAAGCACGATCGAACTCAATTTCCGCTTGACCTGGCCCATCTGCTGATGATGACCCGCACTTTCGCCATGGATTGGACCCAGCTCTGCGACAGCAGCAGGTTCGCAGAGGCACAGAACTCCACTGCTTGGGCTATGATTTCATGATTCCGTGGATTTACAGTCGTTTGTTTGGTCTATTTGCAGAATTCCATCATAAACTTGTTGACCACAAATCAGATGACAACCTAGTAAATTATTTGAGAAAAATAATGTTAGAAAGATAAGGTGACATGAGAATATCTCAATATTCAAATCTATGAAATATTATTCTATATAGATTTCATGATGGATATCTTAAAATATATTAAAAAAATAATTAAAAATAAGATAAATCGTAACCTCTTAATTTTACTTGAAAAATTAAAAAATTTAATATCAGTATAGAGAAAAATGAACTCTTATTAGTATTATTACTTTGAAATATGACTTCAAGTATTAGTATTTTATCTTGTTATCAAAAAGAAAAAGGAGAAAGATATGAAAAAAAATGTTTCAATGCATAATCTTATTCTAAAAATATACTTGATGTATCATTAGTTTATAAATTTGTATACTATTAATTAATCACGTTATAACACATCATTAATTAGTGAATTCAATGATACTTATTTTTAAAATATTTTTATTTTTAATTTATAATTTAATAAAATGACATGTTAAGCTTTATTGATGTTTTATACTCACTGCAGAGTACATCAAATATAAATCCTAATGAAAAAACCAAAATTAAGCCAATCTCTTTTGAATATAAATCCTCCATTGACTCTATATATATACTCCCATAGCTGAATATCTTACTAGTAAAATATCACGTTGTTGACTTTTCAAAGATAAAATAAAAACTTGAATCATAAATAAAATAATTTTCTTGATTGTCTAATACTCATATCTAAATCCATATGGATTAACAGTTTAAAATAATGAGTTTTACTCTTATCACTTTTAAAAAACGATTATTTAAAAACTTATAAAACATGTATAAAAAAAATTGCAAATGAAAAGAAAAGAAAAAAAAGATTACTTATAAGTAGCATAATTATTTTATATAAAAAAATAAAAACTAATCAAATAATCCCTATAATTAGTGACTTTTAATAAATTTGAGTTTAAATCTCACTATTAAATTTTTTTCTGGATTATTATCTTATCCACTGTCAGTGGAGTTTTTTAACTCTACAAGCGGAATTAAGATGATGACATGTGTTCTTTAAAAATATTAAGAAAATAAAAAATAAATAAAATGGGACATATGTCATTATCCTAACCTCGCTTGTGTAGTTAAAAAACTCCACTGACAGTGTATAGGATAATTTTCCTTTTTTTCTCTCCTCGTATCTTTTTGTGCAAAAAAAATATTTTTTAACCTTTGATATTGATGCATATTAAATTAAATTAAATTATCATAGATTAACCAACTCAATGCTAAGATTAGAAGATATTTCAGCCATTCTTAACAACTATAAAACAAAAGTAATTATTAGAGTAACAGAATCATTCATGTTCTTCCACATTGCCCCGACACTCCCAACCTGAAACCTCACCACTATTTGCCACGTGGCTAAAATTTTTCTCACCAGCCTGCGTCCGACGTATAAGGAAACACTAATCTAAAGTTTTTCGTACTTTTCTTACATGTTGCAAAAAACTCACCGAATGACCGAAACTCCCCCATGTTTCAAGCAAAGCACAAGCACAACTTCGACAAATGTCTTAACCAAACTTTAGACGACATGTCGGCGTCGACGGTAAGGAGTTTCAGCGAGATATCAGAGGCGGACACGATACATCTCGGTGTCGATCTTGTAGCGGCGGCGAGACGAAATGTTGGGTTCTTGAAAAGTGTTAGTGAGTGTCAGTGGCTTCACCAGAGAGCAACGATTGTTGAAGCAGTAAGGAGGTTAGTTTTTTTTTTTGAAGATAATCTGATCAGACGGTTGAGGTTGGATGTGATGAGAGGTTTTTGGTTTTTACCTTGTTTGTTTGTAGGTATGAGGAGGTGTGGATGCCGTTGATTTCTGATCTGACGGTGGAGAAGTCAACGCCTCCGATGGTTTTGCCACCTTTTGATGTTGAGTGGGTTTGGTTTTGTCACACCTTGAATCCTGTAAGTGTAAACCATGCAAGGCTTTTGACTGTTAATTCTGTTTGGTTGATGGGAGAGTGTGAGAAAATTAAAAAAAAGGAAGTTTTCATAGTCTTTTTAATAATTTAGTTGAAGGATTGAAAATGTTCAATGATCTTTCTTCTTAGGTCTTTTCTTTAGTTTTTCTTAGCAACCAAATAAAGTGTTGAATTTTCTTTGACTCTTTTGTGGTTAGTATGACAAGGATTTTATTTGTACTTTTTCACTCTGATGTTCGGTTGATAGGAAAGCATGAGAAATGACAAAGAAAAGAACTCTTTTTTTCTGGAATTTTCTTTTTGACAGGTTGGTTATAGGAAATACTGTGAGTCAAGGTTCTCAAAACTAATTGGAAAACCGGCCATTTTCAGTGAAGAAAACGAAGAGTATGCATTGATGAGATGTAAAGAAATTTGGGTTCAAAGATTTTCATCTGAGCCATTTGAGAATGAAGTGGAATCAGATTCCCCAGACCCGCGACTGATCAATGAAGATCTAGTCAATGAAATCCAAAAGCAGAAGTTTTTGCATTCCAAATTTTCAGAACCATACTTGTCTGAGTTAGTGTACCTGATAGCAGCAAGACAAAGATATAGAGGATTTCTGCACATGATGCAAAGATTTGGAGATGGCTGCTTCAGATTTGTGCCTGCTTTGGATATTCTCCTAATGCTTCTGACTCATCAGGTAGATTTTCTTTTAACTATTCAGATTCTTTCTATTTGTTCTTTTATAATGATCGAGGATTAAGGATTAAGGTTGCTGTCATGTTTCACAATTGTAATTGCAGTCATGTCAGTTTAGTACTTGTTTGCAAGTAGTGGTTGAAAGAGAAACCTATCAAATGTTTGTTATACAGAATTCTTTTAATTTAGGTAGGTTGGCTTTAGCTTATGTTTGTTTATGTAGTGATTTAACATAAACTCTCTCTTTTCTTATTTAATGGAAAAGTATTTTCCTATCTATGGGATTAGGTAAAATGTGAGATTAGTTCTTCCAATCAACCATTAAGATGACAAAGAGTTCATATTTGTATTTAATTTCATGTCTCTTGTTGTCGTCGCGTATGAACCAGAGCTACCCAACAGTGTATGCAGAGGATTTGAAGGATATGTGGGATTGTATGGGGAAGATAGCGGGGATATGGGAGACTGCAAAAGGAAAAGAGGTGGAAGAAACCGTGAAACAAACCGTGAAACTATGGGAGAAAACCTTTGATCAGCCGTATGAGAAAGCTGGTGGTGGGATTGCAATGGAAATGGATAAGGTTGTCTTGGCGAAGCCACCAATCTACTGGGAGGTTTCAGATGTTGATGTCAATACCAAATACAAATCCATGATCCCCAGGTTCCTACTTGAGGTGATTTTTGCATCCTACCCTTATTTATTGAATTCTTTCGAAACTTGAAAGCATAAGACAACTCTGCAACTTCTTTTGAGTATTTATATACTAGTCGGAACTTTTTTTGTGCTTAATTATTAAAGAAAACAAAAGGAAAAAGATTTGTTGATCAATGCCACTATGCCAAACTTTGTTATCTAGTTCTTTAGCTTCTTGTTTGCTTGTGCTTTTTACTTTGTGCTACTCTTGTAGACAGAGGCTTTGCTGTTGAGACATTAAAGAATGGCATTATTAGTTATGGTAGATGGTTAATGGTGAAGTACTCACAAGCTAACTTCCATTGCTAATCCTACTAATCAACTAACCGAAGAAGAAAAGGAAGGCGGCGAAGGAAACTAGAGATATAGGAATGGTGGAAATGACACCTTTTGTTTTGATAATATCATGTTTGATGGTAGAAGTTCAATTTGGAGTTAGAATGTGCATGGATCTTGGTTCTTTGTAGTCCCAAACAAAATTTATCGGAAAAATAAATCAAAAAAGAATGCATAACTCGGATGGTTTAAGTCATAGGTTTATCTTGAGTGAAATATGGTTTCTGCTTGAACATTCCCAAATTCATTCTCATTTTGTGGCATTTGATGGAGTTTTCCAGTGAATGGTAATCTTTGTAGAAAAATTTTCAATCTCTGCGAGGCATAGCAAGTGGTTCTTCATTGTACCATTAGCCATTAGGTTATTCTATCAACTTATGAACCTTACACAGGTTGATCTTGTGCCATAACAATGCAGGTATGTGTTTTTGTTCGGCTCAGTGCTAGGATGAAGGCGACAAATGGAGACACAAAGCACAATTTTCTGCGTCTCCGGATGGTTAGATGTCACAGAGTGCTCAAGCTCGAGAAATCAATCCCCAACTTTTCGAATGATTCATGGCAGAAAGCCTGGCATCTGTACTGTGAGTTTGGAACTAGAGGACTTATGGTTGAGCATCGTGGCCGTGGTGGTCGCTGCCTCAAAGGAAGTAAATTGCTGGACCCAACGGCATTTTCTTGGAATGATTTGCTAAGGGCACCCTCTATTACTTTGACAAGAGAAATTGACCCAGTGAGGATTGTTGCTTCCATAACTCCCCCGGTTCAAGCACCATACATGTTGAAATGTGTGCCAGATAGAGTCACAGATGACTCAGGAGCTATGATATCTGATGTGATTCTGAAGCTAAACAACTACCGTCCTCAGAAAGGTCGTTGGTTGTCTCGTACAGTTCTAGACCATGCTGGCAGAGAGTGTTTTGTTGTTAGAATAAGGTATGGTTCTGCCACTTCTGATCTTATCCTGATGAATAAAACATGTTTCTGTCTTTGTCTTAATGGCTAATGTGGCAGAGTGGGAGGAGGGTTTTGGAGAAGAGGAGCTGAAACTCCTTCTGCTGTGAATTGGGAGGATAGGATAACCGAGATTCGCGAAGGCTCTTGGTCTTATGTTGCTGGTTCCATTGGTAGAGCTCCTGGTATGTTGCTTTGGTTTATTTGTTTCTTTTTTATCAATCTTGGCTGGGTTAATTTTGTAACATTTTCAGCACCAAACAATGATATTCTTTGTCGATCATGAATCAACAACAAGTTTTCTAGTGTCAAAATCTTCCCATAAGCATCTGAACTGGTTTTTTTAGATTTTCATTCCAGCCATGGAAGCATTATGCAGTACCTATGGCTTTCACATGCTGTGGAATCTAATTTAGACATTATTGCTGTTATTGTTGCCATCTAGTACAGAGAAAGTCGTAGGAACAGCGATACCAAAAGAATCTCCGGAGCAGTGGCAAGCGTCATGGCATTTTTCAACAGGAGATGAGTTGCTGATAAACTGGGGATCTTCAACCTCAGGTTCTGGCCTGAGTTTTTGTCTGAAATGTCAAGAATCTTCAGACTCGTCTGTAAGTCGAAGAATTCTGATTTTCATTTTGGTTACCTAAAAGTTTAGGAAAAGAGAAAGTTATCCAATATCTCCTATGAAAGAGAGATGGCAGAAAGTCGAATCTGAGTGTTTTGTATACAGTATTCGAACCTTAATTACTTGTATCAATCCAGTGACAATTTTGATTTCTTTCAACATGTAGTTATTGAACCTAATGAGACCTCAGTAATTTGAATTACATTATTCTGCAGGTGATGCTGTTGAGGGGGCGGAAAATGCAATATCGAGACAAGACAGTCAAAGAAACCGAAAGCAAACTAGCAGAAGATGAGAAGGAAGTTGAGGACGGATTCGTGACTCTTGTAAGGTTCACAGAAGACAACCCAACAGGAAGAGCAACAGCCCTGTTGAACTGGAAGCTACTGGTGGTGGAGTTATTGCCCGAAGAAGATGCTGTCCTGATGCTTCTACTTTGTGTTTCGATACTTAGGACTGTTTCCGAGATGAGCAAGGAAGATGTCGGAAGTTTGCTGATAAGGCGGAGGTTGAAGGAAGCAAAACTCGGTGCTCATGACTGGGGCTCGGTTGTGCTTCATCCTTCTTCACAATCCTCTTCCCGTACTTCACCTTATCTGCAGCCTTGGTATTGGAACGCTGACAAAGTGATGACACGACACGAAAACGACAAAATCACAAGGCAGCCGGCATCTAACTACTCACCGGTAGAGGGCGGTGATATGCTGTACAAGCGAGGGATCATTACATGAGAACACTCGAGACAATAGATTTTGTACCATTTAGTTTTATAAGAAATGGGCAAAGATACACAGAATTTGCGTGACAATGTTGTCACCCTTGCATATCATTTATTAAAAGCATGTGCTCCCTGCTAACTGAAGAAGCTTGATGCTTTTTGCCTTTCGTGTGCAATCTGCAATCTTATTTTGTGAAAGCAATTCCTACTTGCACAAAAGAGCATTGGTATTGAAACTGATTCCATTACAAATTAAGTTGCTTCAATGAAGCTTCTAATGGATTTGATGAAATGAACATTATTCTATTCTGATCTGCAAGATGGTTAGATCTTAGCAGAGGAGACTTCTGATTTGGGGAAGAATAATGCAGATGTTGAAAATCAAACATCAGTTTTACAAAACTCTTTTGAGTCGACAATTATTTTTTTAGTACAATGAAGGTTTTTTGATAGAGAGGAATGCAAATTTTGATGTTAAAATTCGAATGTCAGATTTGTAGAACTTTTTGAGTCAATGCTCAACGGTCCAAGTTGATTCTAAAACAATTATTCTTGACTTCTTGCCTTAACCCAAAAGCTTGTGTTTTACATGGAAAAATGGCTATGCACATCTCCATGTGCACTCAACAATGTACCGTATAAGCTATGTTGATTATCAAGGCGCCATGAACATGGACTTGGTTTGTCTATCAATTATCATCAATCTACCATGTGCCATCCGCCATGTGCTCTAACAAATCATAGATCTGCGTCACATTCATGGTCACATGGGCCCTCAACAAAATGCAGTACTGCCCATTTATGGTAGTCACCATTTCAATTTTCAACCATATACATATATTAATAATATGCACTTCTATATTATTTTATTACATATCACCTCTTGTCAAAGTTTCTCAATTAAATATTTTATTATTGTAATTGCATGAGAATTTGATCCCCAAGTGAAATTTATCATATAATTTTACTAAATGGAAAGCGGATCAAAGGAAGAGAATAAGAAAAGATATAAGATAACTATAGATATTCATACAATATTCAACCACTATTACATTATTTCTTTAATTGCTCATTATACTTGTAATAATATATCATGTCAAGTTTTTATACTAAACTTGTTACCCAACTTGGCCACCAAACAACTTGAAAAGGAAAAAATATTTTATTAAAAAAAACTTACTACTATTGCTCAACTTATCATGATTACTTACATTTTTATAAAATTAAAAAAGGAATCCATAGTTTATTGCATTTATTTATATAGTTTTTTCAAAAGATAAATTTTAAATAATTTTTTTTAATAAAGGAAAAGAAGAGTAAGACTATAATAATTAAAAATTTTAACATAACCTCTCAACCAAAACCTAATTAATCACACAAATATAACAAAAATTCCTGTGGGATAAAATTTTTTATATTAAATATGATTAATTACAATTAATGTCATTTTTCTATATATGACCGAATATACTTCATATATAATTTAACTTAATCAAAGATGCTGTGGCTATTCCTTGATCAAGAAAAATTATATGGATCACATGACATTTTATGCATAAATAATAATTTTTCAATCATGTATACAATTAACATATTATGAACAAATAATATTGTATACATACATTCATTACTTACACATAAAATTCAAGCATACAAAAGTATATCATCAACCAAATAATGATATAAACTTAATTCTTTTATGATTAATTTAATAATCAAGCCCTTTAAATTCTTGTTTACGACATGATGCAAGATTAATTTGGTTGTATAGAAACAACAACATTAAACTAAACCAAATATATTACCAAAACAGAAGAATTTAAATTGAATGGCCCATGAAACAGAAGCTACAAAAATAAGAAATTACAATTTCAAGTGTTTAATGTAAGCTGCCCATACAAATAGTGCCTTAGCCATGATTTTTTTTTATCCAAACAAAGTTCCTTAGCCATGAAATTACGAAGGCTTAATTTCCCAGCAATCATGATACTAAACGAAAGTCCAAAGCAATCATGAAAACAATTTTTTTTATAGTAGTAATAAATGTATTGTTGGAGAGTAGGATTTTATTATCCAGGAAACAATACCAAGCTAATTAACGGAATAATCCACTGAAACTTATCCTAGTAGATACAATAAATTTGACCAAAATTGTTTATCGATGCAAACATGGGAAGCTTGATCGCTAGCACTCCATTATTTATTACTAAATTTAAGCTTATTCGACATAAGGCAGTGGCAATTTGCTTAATCAAAAATCAAGACAGAGGTTAATAGGCGTTGATACCAACTGAAAGAAATCTTAAATCGATTTATCTAATGTGTCAACACCGAAAACAACACATCATAGATTATAAATGCGGAACAGGATACTAACCTCCAGCCATTGATACCGAAAATATTGAGCTGCGATAAAATTGCGTGCCTTTCGTATTTGATATTCTAATCTTAAGCAAACTCACTAATGGTGTGTTTTTCAGAATGCTCAGATTAGGGACCCAATACCCTATCTTTTTCTTTATATATATCTTCCCATTAAAAACGTAATTCAATTAGTGGGTAGTTATCACTTGTAGATATGGATAAATAATTTAAAATTTATTAGATAATGATAATGAAATATAGGACTACAATAAGAAGTTTTAAGAGGTTATGAAACTAACCTCAAGTCTTTTATTTCCTATAAAATACTACTGACTAAGTAGTTAACTCATGTGGGGAACTTACATTCTCCCACTTGGTCCGTATATTTTATTATACTTGCTATTCCATCCATAATCTATGAATCCTTATGCTTAAATTAAAGAAACAAAATACATGAATCATGGCGACAAGTTCTCTAAGAATGAGTAATATCTTCCATGTATTACAATATATTTAATCTCTTCAATATCAGCCTATATGTGATAACATAATTTAATGAATAAACCTTATGTTTATTCTAGGTTCAAAATTTATTGTTATTCTCAATAACTAATATGTGCACCAAATATTGAGAAAACAAAACAAATGAATAAGAGTTTCATTACAAATAAAAGTTGTCCATACAACTAATTCACAAGATGGAACCAAGTCCCATTCGCACTACATGATCTTTAAAACCTTTTGGTGGCATGCCTTTTGTTAAAGGATCTGCTATCATCAATTCAGTGCTAACGTGCTCAATGACCACTATATTCTCTTTAACACTTTCTCTTATGGCTAAATACTTAATGTCGATATGTTTACTTCGACTACCACTTTTGTTGTTTTTAGCCAAGAAAACCGCAGCTGAATTGTCACAGTATATTCTTAATGGCTTTGAAATGGAATCCACAATTCTAAGCCCAGATATGAAACTCTTCAACCATACACCATGTGAGGTAGCCTCAAAACAAGAAATGAACTCATCCTCCATGGTAGAAGTAGCAACTAAAGACTGCTTTGCACTCCTCCAAGGTATGGCTCCGCCAGCAAGCATGAAAACATATCCAGATGTTGATTTTCGTGAATCAATACATCCAGCGAAGTCTGAATCTGAATAACCAACTACCTCCAGGTTGTCAGTTCGTCTATACATAAGCATGTAATCTTTGGTCCCTTGAAGGTACCTCATTACTTTCTTTGCAGCTCTCTAGTGGTCCATACCCGGATTACTCTGATATCTTCCTAACATTCCGACTGCAAATGCAATGTCAGGTCTTGTGCAAACCTGAGCATACATTAGGCTTCCAACAGCTGAAGCATATGGAATGTTTTGCATTTGTTCCCTTTCAAGTTCATTTTTCGGGCACTGGTTCAAATTAAACTTGTCTCGCTTTACTATTGGTGCTACACTTGGTGAGCAATCTTTCATCCGAAATCTCTCAAGAACCTTATTGATATAGGTTTCTTAAGACAGTCCTAGGATACCTTGAGGTCTGTCTCTATGGATCTTAATGCCAATGACATAAGATGCCTCACCCATATCCTTCATATCAAATTTCTTAGAGAGAAATTGCTTCACCTCATGCAGCAACCCTTTCTCATTGGTTGCAAGTAAGATATCATCCACATATAGGATAAGGAAACAAATTTTACTCCCACTAACCTTGTGATATATGCATTGATCCATGATGTTCTCTACAAAACCGAATGAAGAGATGACATCATGGAATTTTAAATACCATTGACGGGAGGCTTGTTTCAATCCATATATGGATTTCTTTAGCTTGCATACCAAATGCTCACCATTACTAGAAGAGAATCTTTCAGGTTGTTTCATATAAACCTCTTCCTCTAGGTCTCCATTCAAGAATGCTGTTTTCACATCCATTTGATGCAGTTCCAAGTCAAAATGAGCAACCAATGCCATAACAACACGAAGAGAATCTTTCTTTGATACAGGGGAAAAAGTCTCTGTGTAATCGATTCCTTCCTTTTGAGTGAATCCTTTAGCTACGAGTCTTGCCTTATATCTATCAATGTTGCCTAATGAGTCCTTCTTTGTTTTAAAGACCCATTTAGATCCAATGGCCTTTACACCATTAGGCAACTCAACAAGATCCCAGACTCCATTAGATGCCATAGAATTCAACTCATCTTTCATGGCATTGTACCAAAATTCAGATTTACTGCAACTCATGGCTTGTGAAAATGTTTCAGGGTCATCTTCGGCTCCAAAATTATAGTCAGACTCTTGTAGATACACAACGTAATCACTAGGTATTGATGATTTCTTCATTCTAGTTAATCTTCTTAATGTTGTGTCAGCATCCTCCTGTGGAGTATGTTGCACAACTGGTTGCTCAACAGTCTCTGGTAATTGTTGAACAACTGGATCTACTGGATTGTCATCAGCAACTTGTGGAGCTTCAATGATTGGTTGTTCAACATCCATTTGAACTTGAGGGAAGTTATGAACAACAACCAATTTGTCACTTGAAATGGGAGCTTGAATATCTGAATGATCCTTCTTAGAAACTACGTTTCGAGATTGATCACTCCCACTAATCAAGTCATTTTCAAGAAACTTTGCATTTCTTGATTCCACAATTCTAGTGACATGTGATGGACAATAAAATCTGAAACCCTTAGACTTTTCAGCATATCCAATGAAATACTCACTTATAGTCCTTGGGTCCAAATTCTTTTCTTGTGGATTATAAACTCTTACTTCAGACGGGCATCTCCAAACGCGTATATGTCGCAAACTCGGTTTCCAACCTTTCCATAATTCAAAAGGTGTTTTTGGAACAGCTTTAGTTGGAACCCGGTTTAATATATACACTGCTGTTTTAAGAGCTTCAGTCCACAAGGATTTAGGAAGCTTGGAGTTGCTAAGCATACTCCGTACCATGTCCATCAAGGTTCGATTTCTTTTTTCTGCTACACCATTCTGGTATGGAGATCTAGGCATAGTGTATTGGGCTTGAATCCCATGCTCTTCAAGAAACCTTGCAAATGGACCAGGCGCTTGTCCATCCTCAGTGTATCTATCATAGTATTCTCCACCTCTATCTGATCTCACGATCTTAATTTGCTTTCCACATTGTTTCTCTACTTCTGCTTTGAAAACTTTAAAAGCACCTAATGCTTCGTTCTTATTATGAAACAAGTAGAGATACATGTATCGTGAATAATTATCTATGAATGAGATGAAGTATTTCTGACCATATGAGTCCATATCCGGACTACAAATGTCCGTATGTATGATCTCTAATATGTCTGAACTCCTTTTGACACCTTTCTTTGTCTTGTTGGTATGCTTTCCCTTTATGCATTCCACACAAGTATCAAAGTCAGTAAAATCCAAAGTACTAAGTACTTCATCATTCACTAACCTTTTAATTCTCTCTATGGAGATATGTCCTAATCTCCGATGCCACAACATAAAGGACTTTTCATTCATAACACATCGTTTAATACCAATATTGTCTTGGACGTGCATTATACTATTTGAAATACTATTTTGTAAATGAATTCGAAATAAACCATCAATCAACATCCCATTTCCAACAACACTAGATTTATAAAGCAAGCGGAAAGCATTTTCATAAAATTCAAAAGAAAATCTAAGTGATACAAGTCTTGAAACTGAAATTAAATTTCTAAAGTAACATGGAATATAAAAGGTTCTTTCCAAATTTAAAACAAAACCAGTATCTAAGACTAATCTGCATGTCCCTACTGCTTCCACTTGAGAACGCATCTTGTTTCCTGAATAGATGCATTGCTCACTGGCCATTGGTTTCCTTTGGTTTAGAAAACCCTGCAAGGTATTTGAAACATGGATTGTAGAACCAGAATCAATCCACCAAGTGTTATGACAAACATCGACCATAATAGATTCATAACTAACAAGTGAGATTGGATTACCTTTCTTTTCAAGCTAAGCCTTATATTTGTTGCAGTCCTTCTTCATGTGTCCCTTTTTTTTACAGAAAAAACACTTTGACTCTTTCTTCTCAGTCTGGATAGGTATTTTACCCTTTCCCTTTTGTTTGGCTTGTGCTTTGTTCTTTCCTTGTGTTGCTATATGTGCACTTTCACCCATTTCAATTAGCAACCTCCCTTCCTCTTGAACACACATGGTCAGGAGTTCATTTATTGACCATTTTTGCTTATGTGTGTTGTAAGAAATTTTGAAAGATCCATATTGTTGTGGAAGGGAATTCAAAATAAAGTGCACAAGGAAAGATTCAGACATCTCAACCTCAAGAGACTTCAACTAAGCCGCTATGTCCCTCATCTGCATGATGTGCTCACGCACACCTCTAACACTGGTGAGCTTCATAGATGATAACTTTGTCATTAGGGTGCTAGCTAGTGCCTTATCCGAAGACTCAAACTGTTCATCAATAGCCTTCAGCAATTCCTTGACATTTTTACACTCAGGGATTGAACCACGAATACTAACTGATATACGTGTCCTTATAAACATCATACTTAAGTGATTAGATCGCTCCCATCGTTCAAATAGGGCAATCGCACCCTGAGGGCTAGTATTAGTAGGTACAGATGGTTCATCCTTCCTAATGGCATAATCAATGTCCATGTACCCTAATTGAAGAAGAACTCTCTCCTTCCATATCTTATAGTTATCACCACTTAAATAGGGAACATCACATTTATCATCAGAAAAATTCAGAGGTTGTATAACTGCAAATAAATCAAACATTCATGCTTATGTTACAAAATTTGAGGCAAATAAACATAGATCATGCTTTACCAATGTAAATCATGCATCAAAATATGAATCAAATAACATATAAAACTGCCTGTGGGCGAAGTTCTAATTTAAAAAGATTCATATATAAACTTTATGATGAAACTAACAAATTATATTCCTTTTCTTAACTCCTGTGGGTAAACTAAGAAAAATAATTTGTTACTTCATCCTAATTAATCACACAAATATAACAAAAATTCCTGTGGGATAAAATTTATTATATTAAATATGATTAATTACAATTAATGTCATTTTTCTATATGTGACCGAATATACTTGATATATAATTTAATTTAATCAAAGATGCTGTGGCTATTCCTTGATCAAGAAAAATTATATGGATCACATGACATTTTATGCATAAATAATAATTTTTCAATCATGTATACAATTAACATATTATGAACAAATAATATTATATACATACATTCATTACTTACACATAAAATTCAAGCATATAAAAGTATATCATCAACCAAATAATGATATAAACTTAATTCTTTTATGATTAATTTAATAATCAAGCCTTTTAAATTCTTGTTTACGACATGATGCAAGATTAATTTGGTTGTATAGAAACAACAACAGTAAACTAAACCAAATATATTACCAAAACAGAAGAATCTAAATTGAATGGCCCATGAAACAAAAGCTACAAAAATAAGAAATTACAATTTCAAGTGTTTAATGTAAGCTGCCCATACAAATAGTGCCTTAGCCATGATTTTTTTTTTATCCAAACAAAGTTCCTTAGCCATGAAATTACGAATGCTTAATTTCCCAGCAATCATGATATTCAACCGAAAGTCCAAAGCAATCATGAAAACAATATTTTTTTTATAGTAGTAATAAATGTATTGTTGGAGAGTAGGATTTTATTATCCAGGAAACAATACCAAGCTAATTAACGGAATAGCCCACTGAAACTTATCCTAGCAGATACAATAAATTTAACCAAAATTTTTTACCGATGCAAACATGGGAAGCTCAATCGCTAACACTCCATTATTTATTACTAAATTTAAGCTTATTCGACATAAGGCAGTGACAATTTGCTTAATCAAAAATCAAGACAGAGGTTAATAGGCTCTGATACCAACTGTAAAAAATCTTAAATCGATTTATCTAATGTGTCAACACCGAAAACAACACATCATAGATTATAAATGCGGAACAGGATACTAACCTCCAGCCATTGATACTGAAAATATTGAGCTGCGATAAAATTGCGTACCTTTCGTATTTGATCTTCTAATATTAAACAAACTCACTAATAGTGTGTTTTTCAGAATGCTCAGATTAGGGACCCCATACCCTATCTTTTTCTTTATATACGTCTTCCCATTAAAAACGTAATTCAAT
This sequence comes from Heritiera littoralis, assembly GCA_031772115.1. NCBI lineage: Eukaryota > Viridiplantae > Streptophyta > Magnoliopsida > Malvales > Malvaceae > Heritiera > Heritiera littoralis. The sequence continues at coordinate 7,052,020 of JAPDPK010000020.1, read as the reverse complement.
TAGTGGGTAGTTATCACTTGTAGATATGGATAAATAATTTAAAATTTGTTAGATAATGATAATAAAATATAGGATCACAATAGAAAATTTTAAGAGGTTATGAAACTAACCTCAAGTCTTTTATTTCCTATAAAATACTACTGATTAAGTAATTAACTCATGTGGGAAACTTACAAAAATGGTTATGCACATCTCCATGTTCACTCAACAATGTACCGTATAAGCTATGTCGATTATCAAGGCGCCATGAACATGGACTTGGTTTGTCTATCAATTATCATCAATCTACCATGTGCCATCCGCCATGTGCTCTAACAAATCATAGATCTGCGTCACATTCATGGTCACATGGGCCCTCAACAAAATGCAGTACTGCCCATTTATGGTAGTCACCATTTCAATTTTCAACCATATACATATATTAATAATATGCACTTCTATATTATTTTATTACATATCACCTCTTGTCAAAGTTTCTCAATAAAATATTTTAGTATTGTAATTGCATGAGAATTTGATCCCCAAATGAAATTTATCGTATTGTAATTGCATGAGAATTTGATCCCCAAATGAAATTTATCATATAATTTTAATAAATGGAAAGCGGGTCAAAGGAAGAGAATAAGAAAAGATATAAGATAACTATAGATATTCATACAATATTCAACCACTATTACATTATTTCTTTAATTGCCCATTATACTTGTAATAATATATCATGTCAAGTTTTTATACTAAACTTGTGACCCAACTTGGCCACCAAACAACTTGAAAAGGAAAAATATTTTATTAAAAAAAAAACTTACTACTATTGCTCAACTTATCATGATTACTTACATTTTTATAAAATTAAAAAAGGAATCCATAGTTTATTGCATTTATTTATATAGTTTTTTCAAAAGATAATTTTTAAGTAATTTTTTTTAATAAAGGAAAAGAAGAGTAAAACTATAATAATTAAAAATTTTAACATAACCTCTCAACCAAAAGCTTCATCTTCACACAATTCAGAAGAACACAATCATGTTTCTCGTCCATCCTCCAAGTTGACTTTGCAAGTGCTTCTGTTGCATGATTTTTTTTACTCCGATCAATTTCAACCAACCAAGACTTCATCTTCACGCAATTCAGAAGAATTCGTGAACACTCATATTTTTTGTCCATGCTACAAGTTGACTTTGCAAGTGCATCTACTACATAATTTTTTTCACTTAAGACATGTTTGGAGGAGCTCGTAAAAAACTTATATTCCTCAACCATGCTGCAAGTTGACTTTGCGAGTGCATTAGTTGCATAATTTCTTCTTCTCAAGACATGTTGAAAATTACACCTCCATTGTCTACCGGCTAATTTCCTAATATCAATAATGATTCTATCTAATAATGACTGTTTATATCTCCTATCTTGATTAGGTCTAAAACCAGTTTTGCATCCATTTTGCATATCAAATTTTTTAACCCTCTCGGTAGGTTAAAATTTAAATCTCCACCCTTTCAATTAGATAGGATAAAGTTAGACAAAAATACAATAATATAATATGAAAACAATACAAAAAATACTAGTTAAAATTCTCAAAAAATTATATACGCATTTGATAAAAAAATTAAACAATTTTATTTTGTATTTAATGTGTAAACATAAATTATAACGTAATAATTTTTATATTTTAGATCAAATTTTAACATTAACTAGTTTTAAACCCGTGCGATGCACGGAAATACATTAATCAAATGATAAAGTCATTAATAATATATATTTTTTTGAAAATTCATAATATAAATTATTATAAATATGAAAAAGACGACATATGTAAATTTAATATTTTTTATTTGAAATTTGTATATTACAAAATAGTAATATAAAAAAGTCATATATTTGATATAATTATGTAAATTTTGTAAAATTTAAATCAAACTCATATTATAATTTATTGAATGAAAATAGTATATAAAAAAAATTCAACATGTTTTTGATTCAAAGAAATTGAAAATTTTCTTGTCTTAAAATCAATCTCGTATACAAATTTTTTTAAATAGAAATTCTTTAATGAATTTTTGTTGAATTGAAGTGGTAATAAATGATTATTGAGTATTCATTGCTAAATTTGAATGATATGTCATTTTACTTGATAACTAATAGATTGCACAAATAAAATAAAAGATATGAATAAAATACTAATTTGCAATTTAATTTTCAGTTATAACGTATGCTATATGAAAATATAATAAAAATCGTCAAATAGTAATATAAAAAAGTCATATATTTGATATAATTATGTAAACTTTGTAAAAGTTAAGTCAAACTCATATTTTAATTTATTGAATGAAAATAGTATATAAAAAAATCCACATGTTTTTGATTCAAAGAAATTGAAAATTTTCTTGTCTTAAAATCAATCTCATATATAAATTTTTTAAAATAGAGATTCTTCAATGAATTCTTGTTGAACTGAAGTGGTAATAAATGATTTTTGAGTATTTGTTGCTAAATTTGGATGATGTGTCATTTTACTTAATAACTAATAGATTGCACAAATAAAATAAAAGATATGAATAAAATACTAATTTGCAATTTAATTTTCAGTTATAACGTATGCTATATGAAAATATAATAAAAATCGTCATATTATATAAATGAATACATACCTGTTCCAATAATTTGTAACATTTAAGTTTATGATCAAAATGATATGTTTTAGGCACAATAAGCTTAGTATTTCCTCTCTCAATATCATAGTTTATCGTTCTTGTTTCGAATACAAAAAATTCACCATTGAGATTTTCATATATCTCTCGAATTCTATTATCTATATTTTCGTAAATTATGTTTATAGACATATCATTAAATTAATTTGAATATTGGATGATATTAAAATAATTGTTAACTAATCAATACTTTAAGGGAAATGTTATAAATATTATCAACATCTTTATTAATTAAATTCTTAACTTCTTGAAAGGTACAGACATCGCTTTTCTAGAACCATCAAATGCTTCAAAATTCAACTTAAACCTATAAGATATACATAATGCTACAATTGAGTTACATATATTAAAATTATAAAATGCTCTTATTATCATCATGGAATAATTTCTGTTTAATGTTTTAAATATAGTAAATATAATTATTATTTAACTTAAAATTGGGTTAGGGTTATTAACATTATACGAGGAAAAATGAAAATTTTCATCAATTCCAAACAATTTTTGTTGCAACCACATAATATATAATACCACCTAAAAGTTGTATCAATTTAATTTTATGATAGTTACTTTACTGGTGAAAGATTTTTCCTATATATATATATATGTATATATAACACAAATTCAAAAATGGTCAATAATAATATACATGCTAAATTAGTTATATTTTAAAATTATGTTGCTACATATTTTATAATTGAAATAAAATATATTAATCTAATACCTTGAATAGTATCTTTGTAACCAATTTTTTAATCTCCAATAGAAGTGTCCTATTTATAAACATTAAAATCTCATTCGATACTAATTTTTTTATGTGGTGTGCAATGAAATTCGATGCCCGAATTTCATTTATATAATCTAAATACAAAAAGTAGAAATTTCAATTTTTGACTTTTAAGATAGATGATTGATGAAAAAATGAATGATTACATACAATTTATATAATAAAAATGGAGAAAATTAAAAATTTTAATATAGATAGATATACATGTTACCTTTTAGACAGTAAAAATTTAATCGATAAAAGTTGTAGATATATACTTTATATTGTGTAATATTAATATAAAAAAGAATGATTACATACTTCGTATTAATTTAAAATATTTAAAAAATTAATAAAATGATGTTAATTATAAAAAAATAATGGCAATCATTAAGAGTAAGATATTAATATATATATATATATATATATATATATATAAATATATATATAGAAGTTACTTTTAGAAAATAAAAAATATATAGATATTATATTTTGTAATTTTAATATACGGAAAGATATATTATATGTTATTTTTATTTAATTTTAATATATATATATATATATATATAGATATAAATGCTTATCATTTAAAAATTGAAATAGATAATTAATTTAAAAAAATAATAAATTTATTTTATATTTTTAATATATATATAGAATGATTTTTATCTTTTTAAAATTTTTTAAAAAAATAATTATTATTTTAATAAAATAAATACCATATGTCAAATTTATAAATAATTTACATAAAAATTTTACTTTGAGCCCATTAGTTTGATTTATATATATAAGATTATCAAATCTAATTATATATATTTATTTTCAAACTATTGAGGTGTAAAAAAAAAAAAACTTGCGAATGTCAAATCATGGCCTAATCAAAGATTTTAGACGCTTAGGTGTGAATTGTGGTCCTCAGTCCTCACCCATTTTCCAAATGGAGTAATTGTTTTCCTTTTTATTTACTCCTCTGAGTGCTACCTCCTAACATTGAATTTGTCCACTTTCGTTTTTTCTTTTTTAAAATTTTTCAAAATCCAGAGTTAGAATGCAGACAGAAAGGTACGGTCCCCTTCACTTTGCACGGGCCCCACCAAAATAAAATATAAATTTCCATGTTATCAACCGTACAAAATGGTAATCTTTCTAATCTTTCATAAAAATTGATGTATAACCATTTTATAATTTTAAATACGGTGAAATAATATAATTAGCATAATATAAAAATAAATGTAACAAAAAAAATAATATAAAAATAAAATAATTGAGTTAAAATTTTATATAAATCTAATAAAAATATAAAACAGTTTTGATGCACCAACATAAATTCTATATTAATTCCCATGAATTAGATAAACAAAAATTAAAAATTTATTTTAAAATAAATAAATAAATAAAATTTATGTAAATAATTTAACGTGAATTTATATTTTAATTTATGTAAACTTTTTAATATAAAATAAAAAATCTGAAAATGATAAAAATAGCTCATTTAATTTTTAATTTTACAACTTTCTTATTTTATATTATGGGAATCCAAATTTTCGAGATTAATATCATTCTTATCCCTAATCTCTTAGCTCTATTCCCGTACTTGGCAGTACTGCCCCTGCTTTCCTTTTCATTTCTGGTCAAACTTTATTTTCCTTCCATCCAACGGTCCATACGTCACGGAACCTTTAGTACGAGATCCACGTGGCTAATTTTTGGGCGGAGAATTTAATTTAAAGATGTGGTCCGGTTCTCACTCAAGCGTTCCTTTTATCTTCTCCGACGTGTTTTGTATTTTTGCTCACTTTCTCTGCAACTGTCTCACCTACCGTAAGCGCTTCGATTTCTTCTTCTCTGAAACAAGATCCGTAAAAATGAACCCGACCCGAACGACCAGTTCTAGCCTGATTCGGATTCTCTGTAAACCGACCCACCACCCTCTCCTCTACCTCCGAGTTGTGTTCTTGTTTGTTCCCACCTGAAAAAGTTTCCCTCAAAAAGAAAAACCTTAATTTTTATTTCGCAAAGAAAAAAAAAGTATGACTTTTTAGAATCGTAATTTCTGCCCAAAATGTCGTCGTTTCAGTTGAACAAGAACATCCTTAGCTTAACGGAAGATCTACTCGTTCGAATCCATGAGAAACTAGCCGCTGAATCGGATCGGAAAGCCTTTCGACTCGTTTGCAGAGAGTTTCGCCAAATTGACTCACTGAATAGGAAGCATCTCCGAGTACTTCGAATTGAGTTCTTGCCGAGCCTTCTCCACAAGCACCCTCAGTTACAATCTCTCGACCTCTCCGGTTGTCCACGCATTGACGATGGTGTCGTTTCTTTGCTCTTAACGAGGGTTGGTCCGGGTTCGCAATCACTGAGTTGGGCGAATTGGACTCGGGGACTGAAGAGTTTAGTGCTCAGTCGAGCGACGGGGTTGAGATTCTCCGGGTTGGAGATGTTGGCGCGTGCATGTCCGTGTCTGGAGAGTGTAGACGTGTCGTATTGTTGTGGGTTTGGAGACAGGGAAGCAGCTGCCTTGGCTTGCGCGGTTGGGCTCAGGGAGTTAAAGATGGATAAGTGCTTGCAACTTAGCGATGTCGGATTGGCGAAGATTGCTGTAGGATGTTTGAAGTTGGAGAAGTTGAGTTTGAAGTGGTGTATGGACATAACTGATCTCGGTGTCGATCTTTTGTGTAAGAAATGCGTGGATTTGCAGTATCTTGATGTGTCTTATCTCAAGGTTGGTGTTTTCTTTTTCATGGTTTTCTTTTTCCCATTAATATCGAAATAACGGTTTGATATAAAAAAGTGTAGATATTAGAGGATTGTTTATATTATTGTGTGTATTTAAGTGATTTAATCCGTTGGTTGATGAGAAAAATTAATAAGTGGGGTTTCTGAATTTGACTTTTCAAATGATGTGCTTCTTCAATGCCATGTTTGGTTTCTGAGAAAATAAGCAGGATAAGAATGATACTGAAAGATAAGATTATAATTCAGCTCAGCTTTTGGCCAAAAGCAAATTCTTTGTACGCTAATGTTTGTGCTTTTAGGAGGTGAGAGCAGCATTAGGCTTTATTTGATAGGAACGATGGAAAAAGGTGAAGATGAAAAATTTGCTAATTTAATGATTAAGTTACATAATAAAAAAATAGCTATGAAACTTAATCACTAAGGGATCGTTTGGTATTGTTGTCAATTTTATGTTTTATGTTTTCTGTTTTAGAAAATCTGTTTTTGTTTTTGTTTTGTTTTGTTTTGAAATTTTGAAAACAGAAAACATGTTTGGTGAACTACATTGTTGTATAATTTTAAAAATTGAAAACATAAAACATATTTGGCATCTAATAGATTGAAACATAATTTTTAATTTTATAATTAATTAATGTTGAACATTAAATATTTTTATTAAAATCATAATTTTAATATATTATTAATAATGTGCTTTTTTTTTTCTTAATTTTGATATATCATTAAAATTATTTCATTTATTATAATATAAACTTTCTATTAAAAATATAAACTTTCTCTGTAATACGTATATAAAATGAAAGTTAAGACATATCATCAAAATAATATTAAATCTTTATTACTTTATTATCTTTCTTGATATTAATTTTGTAAGCTTAGCAGAGGCAATCTTATTTCTCTTAGAGTGCTTCAAATGGTGAATTTTCTTTCAACTTTTTTTTTAAAGGCAAAATTAATTCATAGATAATAGGCCTACCTTGAGAAAAAATAGAACACCAGGAATGGCACAAGGAGAACTCGATGCCCTTTGAGTAAGGCCAGCTGAGATACAATTGACAATCCAAAGACTCTCAGGCAATAAAACAAACATCTATTGAGCAAATATATCAAGGACCAGAAACAAAAACTATCGAACCTACCCAAAACCAAATACCCATCACAATTAATGATCAAAACACAAAACAACCAAAGATCTCTCAGAAAACACAGCATCCAAAGCACAAAAAAAAAAAGATGCACATTAAACTCATCAATGATCTATTTATTTTTCTTTCAGCTCTTTTCATTGTAGTTTAATGAAGCAAGCTTGGTTTCTTTCATGCATTATGCTTTACTTTATTTCTATAATGATGAGTCCTTGGACTAACACTGCCAATAAAAAAAATAGATATTTGCCTTTTGTTAAGGGGTGCATCGTTTTTATCTAAAGTGAAAACTTTAATTCCTTTGCTGCATGATTGTAAGGTGAGGGAGGTAAAAAATGGTATTTCAGATCCAATCATGACTGTGATGTAAAGATGAACAATTTGGGAGTTGGTGTTCATCATCTTGGAAAGATGATTCCAGATGATGATATATATGAGCAGTATAAGAAGCGAAAGAAATTTGAAGAAATCAATAATTGAAGGAAAAGTGAAGAAGCAAGGAGACGTGTGAAAAAGAAGCAGTTTGGATGAAGAACTGAGACACTGGGGGTTTGGCTTACTAATAAAAAATAAACGTCAGTGGTGTGATTCGATAGGAAGACTTCATTAAAAAAACACTGTTCATTCCGTGTTTTTGTTAGAAAGCCTGCTTTGAAATGTTTTGGAAATCGTAGGAAACACCATTTTGGTGTTTCCTATTATTTCCAAAATTCTGTTGTCAGTTTTGTAAATTATAAAACAAAATTATTCTACCAAACATAATTTATGTTTTATATTGTAAAATTTTGAAAACAAAAACATAAAATAAAATTGATCCCAAACAAGCCCTAAATTATCAAATTTTTCATTCTCATCTTTTTCCATCCTTCCAACCAAGCAAAGCCTTAAAGTAAAAACCTTGAAACTATATTAAACTTCTTCTAAGCTGTTTTGATGTATTTTTTTAAGTAAATTTTATGTCTTTGATATTTGAGGATCATTCTGCATCTGTCTTAATGTTGTCGGATTCGGGTTTGTTTTAGGTGACAAATGAATCACTTCCTTCTATTGCTTCTCTGCTGAAGCTGGAGGTTTTGGGTTTGATGACGTGTCCTTTAATAGATGATGTTGGATTACAGTTTATTGAGCGTGGATGTCCTCTACTAAAGGTAGGAAACTTTGGCATCTGCTGAGAAATGTTCTACATATTGATAGTATTGCTTTAAATAATTGAACCAAATGATTACTTGAAAATGCAGTGACAATTTTTGAACTAAGTTTAGTCTCTACTGTCCGTAGGTAATTGATGTATCAAGGTGCGAAGGTGTGAGTTCGTCTGGTTTAATCTCTGTCATTAGAGGCCATGCTAATCTTATGGAGCTTAATGCAGGTCACTGTCTTACAGTAAGTAATTTCTTGGCTGCCGGCTTCTTGTGATTTGCCAGTGTTATTAACAGCCAAGATCATGTATCCGGATTTAGTCTGTACTAGTATAACTTACCATTTCAATTAATGGCTGCTGAACATGGGTTTTCATGACAGGAGCTTTCTACAACTTTTCTGCATTGGATAAAGAACTTGAACCGCCTTGAAACGATCAGAATTGATGGGGCTAGAATTTCTGAATCTAGTTTCCAAGAAATTAGCACCAATTGCAAGTCATTGGTAGAAATTGGTCTCAGCAAGTGCGTGGGGGTAACCAACATGGGAATAATCAGACTTGTATCTGGCTGCGTTAATTTGAGAGTGCTAAATTTGACCTGCTGCCATTCCATTACTGATGCTGCAATCTCTGCCATAGCTGACTCATGCAGAAACCTTGTTTGCCTGAAGCTAGAGTCTTGTAATATGATCACCGAGAAGGGTCTTTGTCAGCTTGGATCCTTTTGCTTGCAACTGGAGGAAATTGATCTAACAGATTGCTGTGGTGTAAATGACAAAGGTTGCATCATTTTAAGTGTTTTCATCGTAATTGCAGTTTGTTTGTTTAACTTTACTGGTTACAGTCTTGAACCATGCACTATTTTCATTTTAATACTATTGTGCAACTTATTGTTGCAGTTTTACTCTTGCCATCCGATAATTTTCGTGATATAAGCAGGCTTCAAACTTCATCATTCTGTTCAGTTGATTACTATGTTTTATTCTTATCTGCAGGACTGGAATATTTATCTAGATGTTCCGAACTATCATGCTTGAAACTAGGACTTTGCGCAAATATATCGGACAAAGGACTCTTCTATATCGGTTCTAACTGTACAAGGATTCATGAACTGGATCTATACCGGTAAAATAAGTTTAAATATCAATTTTAGAGCAAAGTTAATTTTTCATTAAATTGTCGATAGAAAGCTAAATATCTGTTCATTTGGAGTTGTAGGTGTACAGGTATTGGAGATGATGGCTTAGATGCTTTATCTAGAGGTTGCAAGAAGCTGATGAAGCTCAACTTATCCTACTGCAATGAAGTTTCTGATAAAGGGCTGGGATACATTGCTCGTCTAGCGGAACTTTCTGATCTGGAATTGCGGGGGCTTATTAAAATTACAGGAGTGGGTTTGGAATCAGTCGCAGCTGGATGTAAGAGACTGGCAGATTTAGATTTGAAACATTGTGAGAAAGTTGAGGATTCAGGCTTTTGGGCACTTGCCTACTACTCAAGGAACCTTCGACAGGTACAGTTTGACTGATTTGAATTACTTGATAGAGTGATGGCTTTCTTCTATAATAAATGAACATAAATATATATGTATGAATGTAGATATCAAAAAGAAGTATGGGGAGGATGAGGAGATATGGAAAATGAAGAATAATAAGAAATAAACTTATTAACCAACTGAACAAAGTAGATATTTTTATGGAAAAACATAGATAAAACGTAAATTTTAGCGAATGATACTTTTTTGTCATTTCGAGAATTTTAGCATAAAACTTCATCTTCTAGGGTAAATGCTGCTCGCTCTCTGTGGAGTTATTATATTCATCTTCAACGCATCATTTTGGACTAGGATTGAGGAGCTTCTTTATATTCTTTTCTCTTATTTGAAAGCTATAAAGTGTTCACTTCTCCAGCTTTGATTACAATTTAAGTGTTTGTATACTTATCCACTACCTTAGTTCCTCTTGATGGCAAAGCCCTTTTATTCTTGTTGGATGAACTAGAGGTGATGTTTAGTGCCTCATTCATTCTCCCATATCTATTAACGGCATGTATGATGTGAAACCTATTTATGGAATGTACATAGAAACAGATAGTAGGTTTTTTGGGATTGATTTATTCAAAAGTGATCAAATTCTTTTACATTGGCAGATAAATTTGAGCTACTGTGCCATATCTGGTATGGCATTGTGTGTAGTGATGGGGAACTTGACACGCCTACAGGAGGCAAAGCTTGTGCACCTGAGCAATGTCACAGTTGAAGGGTTTGAACTTGCACTAAGAGCCTGCTGCATACGGATCAAAAAGGTCAAGCTACTTGCCCCTCTAAGGTTCTTGCTTTCACCAGAGATTCTTGAAACCCTGCATGCTAGAGGCTGCATCATAAGATGGGATTAGTCAATTTTGTCTTGGAAGTATATATAAGAAGAATAATGAATAAACCCTTGCGCCTTGTCCATGGCTTAGGAAAGAGTTTAGCTTATGCTTTTGGGTGCAGAAAGAAGCAATTATCTACCTTATATTATCTCCCTTTTAAAGCTGCGGTTTATAGCCTGTTCCAAACATTTTCTTCAAATAGAAGTCATGTTTGAAGTTTATATTTTGCTTTAGGATAATAGGTTTTAAGTTACTACAGCCGGCTGTGACCATCGTTTTTTCATTTGTATTTTGACAGGATTAAACTATGTTTTTAAGTGTGCTGGTATGAGTTAATAGTATCATACTCTAATTTAAAGTTTGAATCCCCATATTGTCAACTTAGCAGTGGAAAACTTGGGAGTTCTAGTGTTGAAAGAACTAGGTTTAATAGTCAAATAGACTTTCAAATTTTAGTATAAAATAGAATTAAGTCCTCAACCCTCAACGTTTTATTGCATGAAAATCAGTCCATAAATTTTTATTTTATTGTAAATAAACCCTCAACTTTTTAAAATTATGCAATTAAGTCCAAATCTGTTAAATGATACTAACCGTCGTTTGGACATCTAACGTGGATAGTTTAGTTGGTTGTCACGTGGCATGCCATGTGTGCAATACTAACGGAAGTTAGTGTCATTGAACAGATTTGGATTTAATTGCATAGTTTTAAAAAGGTTGAGGGTTTATTTACAATGAAATAAAAGTTTATGGACTGATTTTCACGCAATAAAATTTTGAAGGCTTAATTCTATTTTATGCTAAAAGTTGAGGGTTTATTTGGCTATTAAGCTAAAGAACTATAACTGGACTTGACCTATAACTGGACTTGACTTCTGCTATATATGCATGGAAAAGTACAAGTTTTCAACTCTGAATGCTTTAAACGGTGAAAATTGCAAATGGACTTGTCAAACATTCATAATGGTTAAAGAAGGCTAATTGTGTTTTTAATAACTGATTATGGGAACTCTAAGCAGGTTTTCCTTTATGCTTAGGTTAGCTAAAAAAAATTGTTTTTTGGCGTGTTGATGCAAAATTTTTGTACTTTACACCATAAATATAATTTTATAACATGAACATGAATTATATACATGAATATCATATCGTATCTCTTAATTCTTAAGGGAAAAACATTGAAGAATAATTGCATGTGGAATCCAAACCTCTAGTTTAATATACTGTAACGTCTCAATTTCACATCAAAATATTGTGAGATTTTATTGTGATACATAAATAGAGATTAGAAATCATATCTATGATATGACTTTTGTAAAATAAAATTGTGAGATCTTCAAATCAAAATATATCTCTTAGGCTCAATGCGGGTCTCTGCTCTCTACGCATACCAACTGCAGCCCAAATTCCAAAGCCCAAGCCCTGGCTAGATGCTTCCTTGTGATGTGTGAAATGTGCGGCGAATGGCTTGAACTTGGTGCTAGCTAGCTAGTGTGGAAATAACAGCGGCCATCTTGACTAGCAAGCGGCAAATGGTGAAGAATATCAGCGTAGGATCTTAAAAGAGAGCATAACTTCGTCAGGGGAAAAGCATAAATGATTGCGAAGTCATAACTCAAAAGACAACTCCTTTCTTTCAATGCAAACAATGCCTGAATTCCTTGCTTATAAAATTACATTCATTCTCGGTAAAAACCCACACTCATTAATCCATGCATTTCTCCTCCAAACTTCACCCCCAAGAAATGGCCTTCACCAATTTCCTTCTTGTCATTCTCTTAATCTTACCTTCATTCGAAGCTTTGCCTGAACAGAACTTAACCACTGAATCATTGATCATACAGGCTTGCACAGGCATTGATAACCAGATTTTGTGCCTTTCAAATGTACAATCCCAGCTTCAGAACTTGGGGCCTCAAACCCAACCCTCAGTTCTGCATGCTGCTCTCAGGACCACGCTTAACGAAGCAATACAAGCCATTGACACAATAACGAAGTTCACTGGCTTGTCAGTCAGCTATCGTGAACAAATAGCCATTGAAGATTGCAAGGAGCTCCTCGATTTCTCAGTCTCGGAGCTGGCCTGGTCTTTAGCTGAGATGAAAAACATCCGTGATGGCGACACAAGTGCTGAATACGAAGGGAACCTGAAAGCGTGGTTGAGTGCTGCGCTGAGTAACCAAGATACCTGCCTTGAAGGCTTCGAAGGCACAGACCACCATCTCGAGAGCTTCGTCAGAGGAAGCCTGCAACAAGTTACGCAACTCATCGGCAATGTTTTGGCCATGTACACTCAATTACACAGCATGCCATTTCGTCCTCCTCGCAACAGCACTTCCACAACCACAAGCTCAGAATTTCCGGAGTGGATAACCGATGGCGATCAAGAGCTTCTTCGAAAGAATCCAGGAGGCATGCACGTAGACGCCGTTGTGTCGTTGGATGGCAGCGGCCATTATCGGACGATAACAGATGCTATCAATGAAGCTCCGAGTTACAGTAATAGGAGGTACATTATTTACGTGAAGAAGGGAGTTTACAAGGAGAACATTGACATGAAGAAGAAAAAAACCAATATTATGATGGTGGGAGATGGAATTGGACAAACTATTGTGACAGGAAACAGGAATTTCTTGCAAGGATGGACTACATTTCGAACTGCTACAGTCGGTAAATACTACTTTCTGCCATTTAAGTTCTTTAAGCTTTGATACCTTTTGCACTTGATAGAAAAGATTGCTTGACTTAACGGTTCAGAGTTTTGTGTTTAGCTTTCCGATCTACACGAAATCTTCGTATTTTGCATTTTACAGACACAAATGAGAAGCCAATGATGGAATGTACTTTTACTTTTGTAAAGTGAAATTCCATTTTGGAAAGCACACGCTTCTACAAGCTTTTGTGGAGTTAAAGTTTCCAAGTTTTGTAATATTCTCTGTCAGTGTTTCAATCTTTTCCTAACGTCGCATGAAAATTTTCCTGAATGACTTGATTCCTGCAGCTGTTTCTGGGAAGGGATTTATAGCAAGAGACATAACATTCCGCAACACAGCCGGACCGGAGAACCATCAGGCTGTGGCTCTCCGAGTGGATTCCGACCAGTCCGCTTTCTATCGTTGCAGCATGGAAGGCCACCAGGACACCCTCTACATTCACTCCCTCCGCCAGTTTTACCGTGAATGCAACATTTATGGCACCATAGACTTCATCTTTGGCAATGGTGCAGCTGTCCTCCAGAACTGCAAAATATTCACCCGAGTCCCCTTGCCACTTCAGAAGGTCACAATCACCTCTCAGGGAAGGAAAAGCCCGAACCAAAGCACCGGCTTTTCGATTCAGAACAGCTATATTCTTGCCACTCAACCAACATATTTAGGGAGGCCATGGAAGCAGTATTCCAGGACGGTTTTCATGAACACTTACATGGGGGGTTTGGTGCAGCCTAGAGGGTGGCTTGAGTGGAATGGAAACTTCGCCTTGAGCACGCTTTGGTATGGTGAGTACAGGAATTATGGCCCTGGTGCATCGTTATCCGGACGGGTGAAATGGCCTGGATACCACATTATCAAAGATGCTTCCACTGCAAATTTCTTCACGGTTGGGAGGTTCATTGACGGCCGGTCATGGTTGCCTGCGACCGGCGTCAAGTTCACGGCAGGTTTGAGCAATTAGGGTGACTAGCTCTATATATAGTCGTGATTTTCCGGTGGTTGTACTGATTTATGTTTGTGTTTCACCCTCCACTACTCGAGGATCCGATGTCTGGCACCTTCATTATGTTTGATTGACTAGATTTTATTACTAGAACTAGCTGTTTGATATTTTATTATAGCCTTGTAAAGAGCTTGTTTTAAAAGCTCGAAAGTTCATTGATGGACAACAATAAAATAATTACACGGAGTTCAACAAAGTTTATATGTACCAACCCACTTCCATCTCTTCACAAAAGTTCAAATTGAGAGCCAAAAAAAGATTGGTCAAGAAAGGATTGAATAATCATATTCCATTGATATATATTCATTTCATTCAAATTATGATTCGTAATAGAATGTCATCGAATGACACAAAACTTCATCTAATTAACATGGGTTTTGATTCGTTTAGCTTGTAAATTTTTTAATTTTTTAGTCAACTAGCTTTGACTCATGGATTAATATATGCTAACTCTCAAAACTTTTTCAAATTATATGATGCGAAATCTTGACAAGTTTCATTGTATTTTGAGGGTATCTCGTTGATTTATATAATTCTTTTAAAAAGTGTTTTTTTTAATAAATTTATATTTGAATTTTATTATTTGCATGTTTTGCTTCTATCCTCTTATTAAAAATACCGTTAAATTCTAAAAATTTAGTTCAATATTACCAAATTGCAAATTCCAACCTATTTCCATTCTTAACCAAATCATTGACATCAATCCTTACTTTCATGTTATTTGGGTTAATTAAGCCCATTAGTTTCTGACAAAAATGGAAAATATTAAGAATATTTAGAAAAAAAAAAGTTGGTACTTACTAAGAATTAGAATATTTCTTGCTTGGGCTACAACCTTAACTATGAAGAACAAGATTCGAGGCTTTTGACTTTATGCATGCTAAGGCTTTTTTCCTTTTCCAGAAAGATTAGAACAAACCCTCCAACAGGCAAAAAAGATTAATAACTAACTAAGGTTTGATAGTTGACCAAATCAGAGCCTAAATCGTGTCCAATGTTAGTATGGTCTTAATACAAATCTCAGATGTGCTAAAGTCTTTTTTGCTTCGTTGATATTGGTCCCCTCTAACTCTTTAAGATTTTTGTGAGCTGTTCAACTATTCACTGGTGTTCTATCAATAAAAAACCAACCAGGATTTTAATTATACACTTTATTTGATAATTATTCAAATTTTAATACATATATACTTTTAGTAAATTCGAAGTTTGAGTTTCAAAAATTACTTTTTTTTTCCTAATCTCCAAATTTCAATCTCTTTTACATAAAACCAAAATTACAACACTATCTATATAATAGATATTAGTTCCATAAAAAAGACATATTTTAGTCATTAAACAACGTTCCAAGATAGGAAAAACCGATAGAAGAGAACGTAAAGCGGGTTCTTAATCTTTATGGTGCCTTTACTTTCCTATTAAACTCTTGGAAAATGTATGTAATGTTTTCCTGATTAATACTAATAAACCTGTCTCATATTTATGCTGAAATTTGAACTCTCATAATAAAAGCATTAAACATCCAAATTCCCAACTTAAAGTAGTCTTTAATAATCACATCTTTTTAAATTAATATAAGAGAAATTATATTACGAGTGGAGTTTTTCAACTTTACAATTTGACAAATGAAATTAATAGAATAATACATATTCAAATAAAACATGTGATGATCATGCCAATGAGACCTTGATTTAGTGGCAAGAAGGAGGTCCTGAAACTTTGAGGTCTCAGATTCGAGTCTCACCAAGTATGAGCTTGAGTTAGTCTAGTTATTTACTAGTTTACCTAGTTTGAGTAATGTTATTTTCATAGTTATCTGTTCATGGAATGTAATATGCTGATTGTGATTATAACTTCTAATGAATATGTACTACTAAAAAAAACATGTGATGATCATTTACTTTTAAGAGATAACTCGAACTTTAGATATTCGTCTTATCAAATTAAAAAAAAAATCGTTATCGATGTATTAAAAATGAATTTTTAATTTAATTAACTGCCTTATAGCGTTCAACTTTTAAGTCAAGAATCCTCCTATTCCCTCCCCTCCCTCCATCCTTTCCTTGGTGTATTGATTTCAAAACATGACCAAGTAATCTTAAATATCACATGATGATATGATATGAAAATAATATGAATGCAAGATATGAAGGTGATATGAATGAAAATTTTATAAAAATTGTATATAAGTATCACAGAAGCTAAATTTTTTTTTTAAATGTGTAAACACAAATTTTGACACAAAAATTTTTATATTTTCTATGACACAAATACAATTTTATATGACATGAATACGAATTTTATACACAAAATGTTAGGTCTACTTATGTTCAATACACAAGCAAGGAAAACATGGGAAATTGAAAATGCATATAGTATAAGCTAAAATATCTTACTACTTTTCTAAGGCCTCCTTTATCCATCATTGCTGTGCAAGTTTATTCATAATGCAATATTGCACCATGCAAGTTGCAGGGAAACCTTCAAGATCAATCTCCTTTATACAGTTTTTTCCAAGATGACTCAAATAATCATAGAAAGATACATTTGTTTTAAAAATTTATTAGTAAAATCCTACAAAAATATCTCAGTAATTATTACACACAACATGTTGAAAACTTCTTGAAAAGTAATAACCCAAATATCAATTAATTCTTTTTTCTTATAAGCAATAGTTTCATTTATCATAGAAATGGCATTGATGTCTATACAACTAACCCAGCTTGATACAAAAAGACCAAACCACCAAAAAGAACAGAGTAAATCAAGGAACTGACACCTATGAATACACCACCAGTTAGAACAGGGTAGGAAAGAACTCAAAATGACCAAATATCAATTAATTCTATGTCTGCAAAGTTATTAAGGGATCAATTAACGCGCTTTTATTCATCATCAGATCAGTTTGATTGGATGAATTAATATATGTGTATATATAAATGTATCACAAATCAAGTTTAAGCATTAAGCTTCATGGCCATGGCTGATTAGAAGGCTTCATCTCTGTGCACTATATCTCTTCTCCTAACCCTCTTCTTTCCATCTCTTGCTAGCCTCCCTAGCTCAGTCTTCAACTCAGAATTCATTTGCAAATACACGCACCATGCAGATTTCTGCAAACTCATTTTGCCATCGAACTAGCTCTCCACCATATTCGACTATGGCAGAATTTCAGTCCACCAATCATTGTTAAACGCTAACAGTTTTCTCGATTCTGTCAAGCATTTCCTCAGTCTCCCCTCAACTTCGCTCCCAAGCACGATCCGTGCCCTCCAGGATTGCCAGTTTCTGGTTGAGTTGAACGTAGATTTCCTGTCATACACTTTTGAGAAAATCAATTCTAGCGACAGTTTGGACAGCTTCGTCGCTGATGATTTGCATGCCTTGCTTAGCGCTGTTTTGACTAATGAAAAAACTTGATTTGAAGGGCTTGAAGATACTCCATCTGCAAGCATCAAAAATGGCCTCTTCCCATCTTGCTCTAATGGAACAAAGTTCTACAGTGTCTCGCTCGGACTCTTCAGGCATAGTTGGATTCCTGGCTTCACCGAACCGCTAACAGGAAGAAACCATACATTTTCCAATTTGGTAAGTGGCAGAAATTCTTCTTTACCTTTAAGAATGTCGAGCCTTGACCAAGCAATTTATGAATCCTCAAGCGGAAGAAGGAATACTGAAATGAATGGGGAAGGAGTTTCAGTGAGTCAATTAGTGGCTGTAAACCTGATGGAAGTGGCAATTTTACCACCATTAATGATGCAGTGGCTGCAGCACCGAATAACGCCGGTGACAGCAGCCAGTACTTTCTGATTTTTGTGGCTGCTGGCGTCTGTGAAGAGCATGTTTCCATTCCTAAGAAGAAGCAGAACTTGATGATGATCGGTGCTGGTATTAACAAGACAGTGATCACTGGAAATCGCAGCGTTGCTGATGGATCAACCACGTTCAATTCTGCAACATTTGGTAATTATACAGAATGATCATTACGAGGAAATGGATATATATGGTTGTGTTTTTTAGCAGTGTTTAACCGAAACGCTACGAAAATGAACATTTGGTGGCGTTTTTCAGAGGCGTTTAACCAAAAATGCCATGAAAATGAACATTTGGTGACGAATTTTAGCGGCCTTTAACTAAAAATGCCTTGGAAATGGACATTTGGTTGCCATTTTTAGTGGCGTTTGACTGAAAACACCACCAATCTCCATGTTTTTTATTTTACATGGGGCGTTTATTATGAAAGACATTGCTAAAATATTTTATTTAGCAACTTTTATTTGGATAAACGTCGTAAAAATTCAATACAATGCTATTCATTTATTCATGTTCGTAAATGTTTTTAAAAAGGTAAAAAATGCCGTCAAATAACAATTCCGGTAGTTTTGCAATATTCTAATGTAGTCTTTTAACACAATTTTACATTTTTATTGACTGATCATTAACTGTGCTGCAGCTGTTGTTGGGAAGGGATTTATTGCAGTGAACATAACATTTCGCAACACAGCCGGAGCTATCAAGCACCAAGCTGTGGCAGTCCGAAATGGAGCTGATAAGTCCTTTTTCTACAGCTGCAGCCTTGAAGGATTCCAGGACACCTTATACACTCATTCTCTCAGGCAATTTTACAGAGAATGCGACATTTGTGGCACCATTGATTTCATATTCGGCAATGCTGCTGTTGTGCTGCAAAACTGCAACATATACCCTTGACTTGTAACGCCCTCGAAAATTGGAATTTTCGGGCTAACTTTTTCTTTCGCTTACTATGTTTGTCACTCGCTCAGTTTAGCTAAAACTTAACAGGTAGAATTCAACTATTATAATTGTTTAAGACTAGTTGTCTAAGGTCCCATTAAAATCTTCTCGTAATGCGTGCCAAAAACGACACTGAAAAATTCCGCCCTTATTTTAGGCTATTATCCATCCCCATACTAAGTACATCATGTAATGCCCTTGGAAGCCGGATTTTTTTTTTGGGCTAACTTTTTCCTTCACTTCCTATGTTTGTCACTCGCTCAGTGTAGCTAAAAAACCTAATGAGTAGTCTTACTCTTATATTTGTTTAAGACTAGTTGTCTAAGGTCCCATTATAGTCTTCTCGTAAGACGTGTCGAAAACGACACTAAAAAACTCCGCCCTTACTTTAGTCTAGTATTCATCCCCTTACTAAGCACATCATCGTTTCAACCTGTAGAAATTTCAATTCTCCATGTAACTTCTAAAATACTAGACATCCATGTGATTCAATATATAAACATATCGAGATTACAACTTCACTACGAATCACAGTGTGTTTACAGACTCGATATCACCTAGTACTTACATCCCGAATCCTATACACTGTGTACACAAAAGAATTTAGTCTGGGATATAAACAAAAGAACAAAAGATTATACCTTGGCTCAAAATATAGCTTTCTGCAGCTCGACAAAAAGACTCTCGATGCACCACGCTCGTGCGGAGTCTACTTGAAATAATCTGAGGTGGAAGGGGGTGAGCTTTGGGGAAAGTCCAGTAAGAAAACATACGCTAAGTGATATTAGATGTTCTACTATGTTCGTGTATGTGTATGCGTGAATAAGTGCGTCAAAACTCATGCTTAAGCATGTCTTACGAAAAAATGCAAGTTAACAAATCATTGTTCTATAAGCTATAAAAACGCTTGCACTCACGCATTTATAAAATCGAAATACACAATCAAAATATTTTCAAGAGACAAGATTTCATTGATAAGGTATCGTAATATAACCGGGATCTTTGGAAATAACCGTAAGCTTTCTATGAAAGCATCCACTGTAGCTAGCAGTGGTTTCTGTTCTTAACCAAGATTCTATCCATGATCATGAATCATCCCAGCACCAGTGATCAACTAGTAGCTGAGGTACAAGTCACGACTATTTATCGGACGCCTGGAAGACCACAAAGCATCCAGGATATTTCTCGATAATTGCCACACAGGCTCACTAAATACCACATAGGCATAATTTAAACGCCACACAGGCGAGTGCCACACAAGCTCAGTAAACGCCACACAGGCGAGTTAAGTGCCACATAGGCAAATTCCAAGCATCCCTTGTCTCTTATGCCAAAATTTATGCAAGAATACTTTTACAATGTATCTTGAGTATGGGAGGCATAATTCGTATTAAACCCTCACATTTTGATAACCTCATCGTACGAAACATATTTTAAAAAGACAGTATCTCGATGACTAGTAATGGTGCTTGAGGTATATGAGGTTTTAAATACATTATAGAATTTAAACCAATACCAAAAATTTATTTAATAATTTCTAACGAAATTTCGGCATTATGACGGCATAGGTAGAACACTACCCAGTATCATAATCCACAACCAAACAACCTGCATAAAACGCCAACCAACAGTATATTAATCCACAAATCCAACACAGTTCAAATTCAAGACCATTTATACTTCAACTCAGTTTAATACGTATGAAATTCAACCAAGAATGCATTTCGAATCAATAAGTATTAAATAACAGAAATTTGGACATACACAACATAACAGACTAATAAACATTTACCGTATATTCCCTTATCTAGTTAATTTCACTTTGCACTCTTAAGCCAATTGTTCAACTCCAACTCCTCGGAAGTTTTCTCTATAATTTAAATGCACAAAGCCCATTTAATAATTTATTCATAATATATTTTCAAGACTATAGCTCACTCACAATTATTAGTTTATACTATATCATTCTCATAATTTATTTTCATCCACCTTAATTCTTTACCTTTGAAATCTCCCAACTCTAGTTCTTCCTTGGTGTGTATTTATTCAAGGCTACCACCAAGAACCTACACCATCCATACTTCAATATTAATATCCATATCACACATGATAGGCTCATCACTACAACTATTTGTTAGTTGCATACATCGACAAAAATATACAATTATATATATATATATATATATATATCTTATTCTTAACCCTATATATACATCATTATCCTTCAAATTTCCAGCCGCCTATCATCATGTCCTATTTCCAATTTATTAAACAATTTCATTTACATTAAGCTTACACAAAAGAAAAGCCTTGTACCTTTAATTCTCCCATTAGCCAAACTTACACCAAGCTTCTCTTAAATTTTTCTTGCTATTGAAATTCTCCAAACAGCCCCTAAACAATGAGTTCCCAGCAGATTTCCATCATAAGACACAATATAACAATAAACCGATGTACCTACGTTAATCCCAAAACTAAGAAAAACAGCCTTACCCTTTTTGTTGCTGGTTCCTTCAATTTCCTTCCTCCCTTCTTGATCGTAAATGGCTGTTCCAGAAGGGTTCCTCGTTGCACGTTGGCTGCCGTAATCTTTGTTGAGAATGAAGCTTCATCCTTCCTCCTTCATCTTCACTCTTTAATCACCAAGAGCCCAACATGCTCAGTGTAAAATCCGACTTTTATTATACTGTATGCCATATGTGTACATTATTGATAGTGGAAATAAAAATTTTGTAAAATTAAATCGAATGTGAATTCCACTTTTCAATCTAAGAGATGATTTATAGTGTAGTGTATAAAGAAAGAGAAACAAATATTAAAGTGTAATAAGATATTGTGGGGATTTAATTATTATGGTATGAAAGCATTAAATGAGGTAAGACAAAGTTAATAATTGTGTGTTGATATTGGCGTGGGAAAGAAGAATGAAAGGAGAAATTGTAGAAAAAAATTCAACATTTAATGGGCTGTCAGACGAATGGAGAAAATAGAGAAAGGATAGCCAATCAACGTGGCTGGAAGAGAGGTTGGCGTGGAGAAGGGAAGAAAAGAAAAGAGAAAAGTCAAGGAAAGGGGCGGTGAAGACTTCTCGCCAATTGCCTCTCCTGACAAGGGGATTAAGCAATAAATGGCAAGTGAAAATTGTCAAAAAGCAAGGAAGATACAGACTACTACGAGAAGCTTACTGCCGTTCCTTTTGTCACCAAATTCTCTGGGTTTAATTGCATGAAAGACGTGCAATGATAACAGATAACAGGTGGTTGCTTCTAACAAGTTATATTGGGCTATATAAAGAGAGTTCATGAGGGAAGATCGATGGAAGAAAACTTCATTTTTCCTCAGAATCATTCTCGCCCAATCTGTTCCTCTGTGAATTCATCTTTCATTCCTCCGTTCTTTCATAAATGAGCCATACAATTTCATCTTTTAGTTAGCCAAACCCTTCTAAGGTGTTGAAGAGCTAAGGAACAAGAGAAGAAAAGCTAAGAAAGGCAAGAAAGCATTCTGTTGTTGGAAGAGCAGTTCAGTAAAGGTGAGTTTCATAGCTTTTATAGTTCTCTTGATATTTAATTATAGACATAGCTTGGTTGTAGTTGAATATTGTTGAACAATATAAGAAAATAGATGGAAAAATAACCAAGAATGAGTAAGGAAACACGACGGGCGAGTAGAATATTGCTAGTCGAATTGGGTTAGTTCTCGCCCAAAGGATGGGACGAGGTTAGGAAAAATGTTTATATGAGTCCGCCAGTATGTGGTCCGGCGGGCGAGAACAATTGATCGCCAATAGGCGAGAATGGCGATAAGAAGTCGCCCATGTAAAGTTGATGATCGCCAGTAGGGCGAGTTGGAGAAAAAGAAGTCGCCAACGTATTCCATTACAAGGGCGAACTCGCACGAATAAGCCGCTAATGGACAGCGAGCTATGATGGGCGAATGGCGAACTTAGTTCGCCAAAAGTGCCATATTTTTAGGATAAATATGAATCCTTGTTGGAAAATATTAATAATGTGAATAAATGCTTTGCAGACGGGAATTGAGCAAGGCGTGCGAGAAGCTAAGCTGTATCAGACGAGGTAAGGAAGTTGTATGTGATGCAAATGCATGTCCTGTGGAGTAAAAACGTTAAGAAAATATCGGAATTTGTTTTATTTTCTGACATGCATGTTTGATAAATTGTTTTGGTTTCGGGCGAGCTACAAGCCGCCATAAGTTCATTGGTTGGTCGAATTGACTAAGGCGGGCGAGTAGTTTTGTACTAGACAGAAACTCGGGCGAGCCAATGGCGAATTCTTTGTTTGAGATCTGGGCGAGTGCCTTTGTTTTTAAGAGAAATCCGGTAAGCCTTGATCGGGCGAACCTTTTTAAAGTGTTAGGGCGGGCGATCTTTGTTTTAAGTAAAAGGCGGGCGAACTGTTAGCAAAACAGCCGTACTGTGTTTTGAAAACCATGAGGCGGGCGACTATTATTCGCCGTCTTGTCGAGTAGTCAGGGCGAGCTGATAAGGGCGAGTAGGCTCTGGCGAACGGTTTTTAAAATGTAATTTCGTAAACGAAAAATAAGTATTTTAATTATTTTTGAAAATAGAAAATATCAAATTTTCGGGCGAGTAGTCCCTCGGGCGAATCGACTCTCGGGCGAGTAGTCCCTTGGGCGAATTGGCTAATGGGCGAGCTGACCACGGGCGAACTAGCCGTGGGCGAACCGGCTCCCAACCTGCCTTTCTTTCATAGAAAATGTTGAAAAAGGAGGGTTGTTTTACTTGTTATAAACCCTTTTGGAAACTAAATCATTTTATGGAAATGATAACTTGATTTTGAGACATTAGGCCATGAGTTCATGCATTATCACTTATGTACTTTGCGTGACCTAACTAGGGCGATGGCTCGGGTCAAATAGACCAGCGAGTGCACCCTGGGGCGTCACAGGGCTGATGGACCTGCCAAGTCTTCAGCGGTCTCGAGGTCACTTGGCAAGTAGACCCGAGGACCACCTACAGATTATGGCCATACATCTAGATGAGATAGCCGTGAGGGGCGATGGCCTACGGGTGCACCCCAAAAGCGGATGACTTGTGTTCTTTGCATGATTTGAATTACTGCCTAGTCTCAATTAAAAGATTTATGAAAGGATCTGGTGAATCCTGTTTTTATGTTAACTGTGTTTATTATTTCCTAATGAGTGTGATCGTTAGGATGATTAAATGGTTTTGAGATTTTAGCTTTTATTTTTTTAAAGCAGCATACACCTTCTTTACTGAGCACATTGTCGCTCACTCCTTATTTTCCACTCCACAGATAACTGATTTGAACTAAGAGACTTACCTTCCAGAGATTTGAGATCGAAGGTATGTTATATTCTTTTATATATTCAGCAAAGTTGTACAGTACTACTTTAACTACGAAGGGAATGTATATACATCTTAAGGAACATACTTTATTAATTCATAATGTAGTAAAAGTTGTTAAGCACCACAGACAGCCCAACCGGTAAATAAGTGTAGTTTACAAGTGAATATTCTGTTGTATAGTGGTTTTGGGATGTTACAGATTTAATGGTATCAGAGCAGGGTTGGTCGGATGTCTAGTGATGCTTAATGTAAATGGTGAAATAGTATACATTCCCCTGTAGTACTGTATAAACTGAATATATAATTGATGTGTTAATGATAAGTGATAAACGATTTCTGTGGTACAGATATGAGTGGAAGGAGGAGGATGCGCTCAGTGAGAGGTATAGGCCGAGGTAGGGCGGCACAGACTCCGGAACCACAGACACCGGAACCTGCCCCAAGACCTCCACGTCCTATACAGCTAGAGAGCATCGATAATCGTGTAACTCAGGTGGAGAGGTTAATAGCAGATTTTATGGCTATGTATCAGGCGGATAGAGCCGCTGATAGGGCAGAGAGGGAGAGAGCTACAGCTCCCGCAGCCCCAGTAGAGGCACCTGCACCGCCACAGCCGGCACCAGCTGTGCCTGAACCTGAGCCTATTCCACCACCAGCACCTCAGCCACCGATAGCTCCACCACAGCCACTGATTCAGCAGACACGAAATGCAGAGTCATATTGTAATGTGGCATTGGTGAAATCATTTAAGAAATTGGATCCACCGAAGTTTAAAGGTACTAGGGATCCATTGGTGGCAGAACAGTGGGTTATAGAGATTGATAGATTACTCGAGATTATGAGATGTTCAGAGACAGAGAAAGTGGGCCTAGCTGTGTTCCAGTTGGCAGATGATGCGAGACATTGGTGGAAGGCCACCCAGACGATATTATTTGCTCAGCATCAGGATCTGTCATGGGATATGTTTGTGGAAGCTTTTAGA
The DNA here is from genome assembly GCA_031772115.1 of Heritiera littoralis. NCBI lineage: Eukaryota > Viridiplantae > Streptophyta > Magnoliopsida > Malvales > Malvaceae > Heritiera > Heritiera littoralis. The sequence goes on along the minus strand of JAPDPK010000020.1, from coordinate 7,026,362 downwards.
AGGCAATATATTCCTGACACTGCTCAAGATAAATTACAGCAGGAATTTATGGATTTAGTACAGGGTAGTATGTCAGTAAATGAGTATGAGGCTAAATTTACTACCTTGAGCCGTTTTGATCCACAGACCAGTACAAATGCCCGGTATAAGATTTCGAGATTTAAAGCGGGTTTGAGGCCATCCATCAGAGTAAAGCTAGCCCCATTTGTTATACAGACTTATGATGAGATAGTTCAACGGGCTCAGTTATGTGAGAGGGACTATGAGCAGTTCCAGTCCGATTTCAGTAGCAAGAGTAAAGGCAAAGGAAAGGGAAAAGCTAAGAGGTTTATGGAGGATAGACCAGGTAGAGAGCAGTTTAAGAAGACCAGATCTTCGGGCATACAGATTTCAGAGGGCAAAATTGATAGACCAGCAGTTTCTACTCCTGCTAGTGGCCCCACTACCACTCAGAGGAGTGTTGCGCCCTTATGTAGACATTGTGGAAGGTCGCATGGATCGCGCCCTTGTCCTGTAATGACTGGAGTATGTTTTAGATGTGGACAGACGGGGCATTTTATTAAGGATTGCCGATGCGTAGAGAGTCGACTGCTTCTACTATACCTCCTGCAGTACCTCAGATAGCGGCCCCGGCAGCTCAGAATGCACCCGAGAAAGCGACACCCTCACAGCCAAGGCGGGCGACAGCCGCAGAAAAGGGTAAGAAGGTTGTGACTCAGGGTCGGGTGTACGCATTGGATCAGGAGACTGCCGACGCCTCTATCGATGTGATTAAAGGTAAAATTTATCTTTTTGATATTCCCGTAATTGCCTTAATTGACCCGGGTTCTACCCACTCATTCTTATCGCCTGCATATGCCAACAGGACCCCAGTAGAGCCGGAGTTGTTAGAATATACATTGCGAGTGAAAACTCCTTTTAATGATTTCCAGATGACAGATGTGATATATAGGGGTTGTAAATTGACTATAGGAGAGAAGGTTGTGACAGCTAACCTAATTTTGTTGGATATATATGATTTTGATATTATTTTAGGAATGGATTGGTTGGCTGCAAATCATGTTAGTTTGGACTGTAATACTAAGTTTATTACCTTCTCTTATCCCGAAAAGTACATTGTAAAGTTATTGTAAATTAATAAAAGTATGAGAATTTATGTTGTGAAATGACATGTGTACTGAAATTGTGGTTGTGTATGAATGTTTATGAAGGATATATTGCTAGTGTGGAGGATGTTGAGAGGAAGCATCCAAAGATACAAGAGATTCCTGTGGTTAAGGACTTCTCGGATGTATTTCCAGAGGATTTACCAGGGTTACCACCGGATCGAGAGACGGAGTTTATGATTGAGTTGGTACCCGGTACGGAGCCGATTTCTAGACCCCCATATAGGATGGCACTGACAGAGTTGAATGAGCTCAAGAAGCAGCTCCAAGAGTTATTAGATAAGGGATTTATACGTCCTAGTGTGTCACCGTGGGGAGCTCCAGTCTTATTTGTTCGGAAGAAGGATGGTAGCCTTCGGTTGTGTATTGATTATCGGATGTTGAATCGGGCTACCGTTAAGAATAAGTATCCACTACCTCGGATTGACGATTTGTTTGATCAGCTCAGAGGTGCACAGGTGTTTTCCAAGATAGACCTTCGATCAGGCTATCACCAGTTGAAGATTAAGGAGTCGGATGTGCATAAGACAGCCTTTCGAACTCGCTATGGCCACTATGAGTTCTTAGTGATGCCATTTGGACTGACAAATGCCCCTGCAGCTTTTATGAGTTTGATGAATGAGGTATTTCATTCATTTTTGGATAAGTTTGTCATAGTATTTATTGATGACATACTGATTTACTCTAAGACTTCAGAGGAGCATGAGCAGCATTTGCAGATTGTTCTACAGACCCTCAGAGAGCGAAAGTTGTATGCTAAGCTTAGTAAGTGCGAGTTCTGGCTTGACCACATTATATTTCTCGGACATGTAGTGTCGAGAGACGGGGTATCAGTTGATCCGTCCAAGATAGAGGCCATTGTTCAGTGGGAGAGGCCTAACACGGTTACCGAGATACGAAGTTTCTTAGGTCTTGCCGGATATTATCGCAGGTTTGTGGAGGGATTTTCTAGACTTGCTGCTCCATTGACACGACTCACACGTAAGGATGTAAAGTTTGAGTGGAATGATGCGTGTGAGCGTAGTTTTGGTGAACTTAAGAAGAGATTGACTAGTGCCCCTGTATTAGCCCTTCCTAGCGGATCAGGTGGATTTGTGGTGTATACTGATGCATCCGCTCAAGGTTTAGGGTGTGTGCTCATGCAGCATGGTCGGGTTATAGCCTATGGTTCTCGACAGTTAAAGGATCATGAGAAGAATTACCCGACACATGACTTGGAGCTAGCCGCAGTGGTGTTTGCACTGAAGATATGGCGACATTATTTGTACGGAGAGAAATTTCAGATATATACAGACCATAAGAGTCTGAAGTATATATTCTCACAGAAAGAGTTGAATTTGAGACAGCGACGGTGGATGGAACTATTAAAGGACTATGATTGTGAGATTCTGTATCACCCAGGTAAAGCTAATGTAGTAGCTGATGCACTGAGCCGTAAGCATGTTGGCATGGTATCGTACATGATGATCAGGGAACATGAGTTGATAGAGCAGTTCTCTAACCTCAGTTTGACAGTTGTTTCCTCTGACCAGTATGGGTTTACAGCTAGTTTTCGTATCGAGCCGGATTTGATGAATCGAATTAAGGAAGCTCAGAGGAGTGATGATTATTGTATTGGGGTGGCCAACCAGATTCAAATGGGAGATGAGTTGGATTTTGAGATTGGCACCGATGAGATACTGAGGTTTAGAGGTCGGATATGTGTTCCCGGTGATCAGCAGCTTAGAGATTTGATTCTATCAGAGGCCCATACCTCTAGATACACGTTACATCCGGGTAGTACTAAGATGTACCAGAACCTCCGGAAAGTGTACTGGTGGCCTAAGATGAAAAAGGACATCGCAGATTTTGTAACTAGATGTCTAACATGTCAACAGATTAAGATTGAACATCAGAAGCCGGCAGGTATGCTTCGACCGTTATCGATTCCTACATGGAAATGGGAGCATGTAACTATGGATTTTGTTATGGGATTACCACGGACCCGGAAGGGGTATGATGCTATTTGGGTAATAGTCGATAGATTGACTAAGTCTGCTCATTTCTTAGCCATGAAATCTACAGATTCAGTTAGTGCCTTGGCTGAGTTGTATGTCAGGGAGATAGTGAGGTTACATGGTGTTCCAGTGAGTATCACCTCTGATAGGGACTCTCGCTTCACCTCTCATTTTTGGGAGAGATTTCAGGAGGCTATGGGATCCCAGTTGAGTTTTAGCACCGCTTTTCATCCACAGACTGATGGGCAGTCCGAGCGTACGATACAGACGCTCGAGGATATGTTGAGAGCGTGTGCATTGGATTTTAGAGGTTCATGGGACGATCACTTACCCCTGGCAGAGTTTGCTTATAATAATAGTTTTCATACGAGTATCGGCATGGCACCATATGAGGCCTTGTATGGCAGACGATGCAGATCCCCTATAGCATGGGAAGAAGTTGGAGACCGTAAACTGTTAGCTCCCGATTTGGTCGAGCAGGCTTCTCGTGATGTACGGATAATTTGTGAGAGGCTCCGAACGGCTCAGAGTCGGCAGAAGAGTTATGCAGATACTAGACGCCGACCATTGGAGTTTATAGCGGGTGATTATGTGTTTTTAAAGGTTTCACCGTCCAAAGGTATAATGAGATTCGGGAAGAGAGGAAAGTTTGAGTCCTCGATACATTGGGCCTTATGAGATCTTAGATCGCGTAGGAGATGTGGCATATCGGTTAGCACTACCACCAGAGTTGTCAGGAGTGCATAACGTATTCCATGTCTCGATGTTAAGAAAGTACAATCCAGATCCTTCTCACGTGATTCGACACGAGCCATTGGAGATCAGAGAGGACATGAGTTACGTTGAAAAACCGGTGCGGATTCTGGATAGGAAAGATAAGGTATTGCGATCTAAGACGATTTCGTTGGTTAAAGTGCTCTGGCAGTATCATAACGAGGAGGAGGCTACTTGGGAGTTAGAGAGCCTTATGCATGAGAGGTATCCGGAGCTCTTTCAGTGATAGTTCCAAGTTAAATTTGGAGGACCAAATTTCTTAAGGTGGGGAGAAATGTAAAATCCGAATTTTATTATACTGTATGCCATATGTGTACATTATTGATAGTGGAAATAAAAATTTTGTAAAATTAAATCGAATGTGAATTCCACTTTTCAATCTAAGAGATGATTTATAGTGTAGTGTATAAAGAAAGAGAAACAAATATTAAAGTGTAATAAGATATTGTGGGGATTTAATTATTATGGTATGAAAGCATTAAATGAGGTAAGACAAAGTTAATAATTGTGTGTTGATATTGGCGTGGGAAAGAAGAATGAAAGGAGAAATTGTAGAAAAAAATTCAACATTTAATGGGCTGTCAGACGAATGGAGAAAATAGAGAAAGGATAACCAATCAACGTGGCTGGAAGAGAGGTTGGCGTGGAGAAGGGAAGAAAAGAAAAGAGAAAAGTCAAGGAAAGGGGCGGTGAAGACTTCTCGCCAATTGCCTCTCCTGACAAGGGGATTAAGCAATAAATGGCAAGTGAAAATTGTCAAAAAGCAAGGAAGATACAGACTACTACGAGAAGCTTACTGCCGTTCCTTTTGTCACCAAATTCTCTGGGTTTAATTGCATGAAAGACGTGCAATGATAACAGATAACAGGTGGTTGCTTCTAACAAGTTATATTGGGCTATATAAAGAGAGTTCATGAGGGAAGATCGATGGAAGAAAACTTCATTTTTCCTCAGAATCATTCTCGCCCAATCTGTTCCTCTGTGAATTCATCTTTCATTCCTCCGTTCTTTCATAAATGAGCCATACAATTTCATCTTTTAGTTAGCCAAACCCTTCTAAGGTGTTGAAGAGCTAAGGAACAAGAGAAGAAAAGCTAAGAAAGGCAAGAAAGCATTCTGTTGTTGGAAGAGCAGTTCAGTAAAGGTGAGTTTCATAGCTTTTATAGTTCTCTTGATATTTAATTATAGACATAGCTTGGTTGTAGTTGAATATTGTTGAACAATATAAGAAAATAGATGGAAAAATAACCAAGAATGAGTAAGGAAACACGACGGGCGAGTAGAATATTGCTAGTCGAATTGGGTTAGTTCTCGCCCAAAGGATGGGACGAGGTTAGGAAAAATGTTTATATGAGTCCGCCAGTATGTGGTCCGGCGGGCGAGAACAATTGATCGCCAATAGGCGAGAATGGCGATAAGAAGTCGCCCATGTAAAGTTGATGATCGCCAGTAGGGCGAGTTGGAGAAAAAGAAGTCGCCAACGTATTCCATTACAAGGGCGAACTCGCACGAATAAGCCGCTAATGGACAGCGAGCTATGATGGGCGAATGGCGAACTTAGTTCGCCAAAAGTGCCATATTTTTAGGATAAATATGAATCCTTGTTGGAAAATATTAATAATGTGAATAAATGCTTTGCAGACGGGAATTGAGCAAGGCGTGCGAGAAGCTAAGCTGTATCAGACGAGGTAAGGAAGTTGTATGTGATGCAAATGCATGTCCTGTGGAGTAAAAACGTTAAGAAAATATCGGAATTTGTTTTATTTTCTGACATGCATGTTTGATAAATTGTTTTGGTTTCGGGCGAGCTACAAGCCGCCATAAGTTCATTGGTTGGTCGAATTGACTAAGGCGGGCGAGTAGTTTTGTACTAGACAGAAACTCGGGCGAGCCAATGGCGAATTCTTTGTTTGAGATCTGGGCGAGTGCCTTTGTTTTTAAGAGAAATCCGGTAAGCCTTGATCGGGCGAACCTTTTTAAAGTGTTAGGGCGGGCGATCTTTGTTTTAAGTAAAAGGCGGGCGAACTGTTAGCAAAACAGCCGTACTGTGTTTTGAAAACCATGAGGCGGGCGACTATTATTCGCCGTCTTGTCGAGTAGTCAGGGCGAGCTGATAAGGGCGAGTAGGCTCTGGCGAACGGTTTTTAAAATGTAATTTCGTAAACGAAAAATAAGTATTTTAATTATTTTTGAAAATAGAAAATATCAAATTTTCGGGCGAGTAGTCCCTCGGGCGAATCGACTCTCGGGCGAGTAGTCCCCTTGGGCGAATTGGCTAATGGGCGAGCTGACCACGGGCGAACTAGCCGTGGGCGAACCGGCTCCCAACCTGCCTTTCTTTCATAGAAAATGTTGAAAAAGGAGGGTTGTTTTACTTGTTATAAACCCTTTTGGAAACTAAATCATTTTATGGAAATGATAACTTGATTTTGAGACATTAGGCCATGAGTTCATGCATTATCACTTATGTACTTTGCGTGACCTAACTAGGGCGATGGCTCGGGTCAAATAGACCAGCGAGTGCACCCTGGGGCGTCACAGGGCTGATGGACCTGCCAAGTCTTCAGCGGTCTCGAGGTCACTTGGCAAGTAGACCCGAGGACCACCTACAGATTATGGCCATACATCTAGATGAGATAGCTGTGAGGGGCGATGGCCTACGGGTGCACCCCAAAAGCGGATGACTTGTGTTCTTTGCATGATTTGAATTACTGCCTAGTCTCAATTAAAAGATTTATGAAAGGATCTGGTGAATCCTGTTTTTATGTTAACTGTGTTTATTATTTCCTAATGAGTGTGATCGTTAGGATGATTAAATGGTTTTGAGATTTTAGCTTTTATTTTTTTAAAGCAGCATACACCTTCTTTACTGAGCACATTGTCGCTCACTCCTTATTTTCCACTCCACAGATAACTGATTTGAACTAAGAGACTTACCTTCCAGAGATTTGAGATCGAAGGTATGTTATATTCTTTTATATATTCAGCAAAGTTGTACAGTACTACTTTAACTACGAAGGGAATGTATATACATCTTAAGGAACGTACTTTATTAATTCATAATGTAGTAAAAGTTGTTAAGCACCACAGACAGCCCAACCGGTAAATAAGTGTAGTTTACAAGTGAATATTCTGTTGTATAGTGGTTTTGGGATGTTACACTCAGTAAGGAAGATGTATGCTACTTTATAAAACCAAAACTATATCCCCCCAAACCGTTTATTTTTCTCAACAATAAACCCAGTAGGGAAAATAATGGATATAGTAATCATTCTTTGATATTCAAATTATTGGCTAAACAGTTTAAAATATAATGTAATAACCAGTAAATAGGATTCAATAAATCCTCTTAATAAACAGAAATTAATAAGTTGAGACTAGGAATCACCCTACGAATAAATAATGCTCTCATCGTTCCCCCTCCCCCTACAAGAACGGAATAATCATCCCCACAGGGATACAGTAGATCTATGGCTACAATCTATAGGTGGTCTTCGGGTCCACTTGCCAGGTGACCTCGAGACCTCTGATGACTTGGCAGGTCCATCAGTCTCATGAATAATAATGCATGAAACTAGGGGCCTAAAGTCTCAAAATCAATTTATATCTCATAAAGAACCTTTAAGGAATTATTTCACCCATATTATCATTTTCTCAAAATGATTTGTTTGCCAAAAAGGTTTTATATTTTCTGTTTATAATAATAATAAAACCAGCCCAAAATCTCACCATTTTTCATGTGAGAAAATACAAAGTAAATCAGCTCGCCCACAGTGGCTCGCCCATGGTCAGCTCGCCCATTGCGGTGAACTAGTGTTCGCCCGCCAACATTAGTATTTAAAAACAAGTTAAATTGGCTCGCCCATAGCGGCTCGCCCGTGGTCAGTTCGCCCATTCTGGCATTGCCCATGGTCAACTCGCCCAATGGGGCCCTTCCATGGTCAACTTGCCCATTTTATTAAAAACATGGTTCATTTTTCTCTGGCTCGCCCGAAATTTTGTTAAAACAGGGTTCGCCTGCCCAAAACATCATAAAAGGGTTCGCCTATCGTTGGCTCGCCCGCCCTTTACCAGTTCGCCCAAATCAAAACGATTTATCAAAGTAATGCATGTCATAAATCAAAACAATTTCTCAATATTTTCATAATATTTACTCCACATGACATGCATTTTACTTCACATACTACTCCCTTACCTAGTCTTACGTGTTCTTGCTTCCCGATCACCTTCCCGATCGCTTTTACCAAGTCCTTAATTCCCGGCTGCAAAATAATTTATTAAAACCATTAATATTTTCTTTTCGAATATTTCCTAAAACTATTACTATTTTCCTTTCAAATATTTGCGACACTTAGGAGAGATTTGAGACCAATCTACAGCTCGCCATTCACCCAACAGAGCTCGCCAGTCGTTAATGGGCTTACACGTGGAAGCTCGCCCAACCTTACTCGCCATTCAAATATTGGCTTATTCATGGGACTTCACCCAACATTCGACTCGCCATGCATGTGAGTTCGCCATTCACGGCTCTTTGTTCAAAGGTGGGTTCGCCAATGAATTAAACTAGCATTGGGTGACCTCGTCCACTTGGACAAGTACTTTCAACTGGGCGAGTCCTTTATTTCCTACTCGCCTCATTGGCGATCACTAACATTCCACATGGGCGATCACAATAGTCGTCATTCTCGCCCTTTTGGAGATCATCAATTCCATAAATTTTGGGCGATCATAGGCCTCGTCCATTCGGGCGATCAGTCTGATTATCCAAAATATTGGCGAATATGTATATCGCCGATTCATGCATACCATTGAACTCGCCTCATCCTTTGGGCGAGTAGCCCAAATTTCTTTGCTTGCCTATTTGGCAAGCAGTTGGATAATCCCGTTTGTCCATCATGTTTCTTATATATTCTAACAAGATTTAGCTAAAACAAGGCTATATCTATGTTTATTACGATGTAAAACATAGACATCTATCATTGAATATCAAGAGAACTATAGAAATATGGAACTCACCTTAACTGAGTTGCACTTTTAGAAACAGAGTGCTTTCTGCCTCATTTAGCTTTACTTTGTTTATTCCTTAGCTCTTCAATGATGGAGAAAAGGTTTAGCTAACTAAGGGATGAAGTTTCATGGCTCATGTATGAGAGGAATGGAAGAAATGAGATGTGATTTTGCAGTAACACAGAATAGGCGAGAAGGTTTTCGCAGAAGATGCAGTTTACCAAGTGGGTTTTCCCTCATGTATTCCTTCTTATATAGCCATGCAAATCCAATAAGAACCTACCACCTATTTCTTATCCTTTTTTCTTTCATCATTTCACGTCTTTCATGCATTAAAAACCAAAAAAAATGGTGACAAAAGGAATGGTGGTGAAGCTTCCTACTGCAGTCCGTTTTTTTTTACTAAATTTTCTTTTCTCTTCTCCTTCCTCTCCACGCCATTTCCAGCCACTATCATTGACTTTTTATCTCATCTTTTCTTTGTCATTAATTACCTAAACCGAATTGTAAAGAGAAGCAAAGTGGCGTGAAGTCCACTTATAGCCTCTTTTATTGATTTTTCTTCATTTGTCCAACAGCATTTATTCCCTTTTACACCTTTCATTTCGGTTCCAGCCTTAAATCTTCATATTTATTCATGCTTTATTTAATGCTTTCATATCATCAATACTATCTTCAACCTTTTTATCAAGATTAAATCTCATCTATTTCTTGTTGCACTTAGATGTTTGTCTTTCTTTTCTTTATACACCATACTATAAATCATCATTCTAATAATTAAAATGAAAAGTGAAAATTCACATTCAATGTTTCTTTAATTTCACTAAAAGAATTTATTTCCACTATCAATCATGTATAAATATGGTGTATAGTGTAATAAAATCGGGTCTCACAATTTCATAATATTATATTTACTTTTTCATTCAAGATACAACACAACATCTAATCTTTGAAACCTTCATCAGCCGAACTTACCTTATAAAACTCAGCCAAACTGAGTAGCTTTCAGCTTTGCTTTCTACTGCTGCTGTTTCATCATCAAATGGACAGCGTCATTCATCCTTTAAACTCTTAAACATTGGCTCTATACTTGCACCGAACAGACCTTCAACTTTTCAGCCCATTGAATAGCCTTGTTTTCTCCCACAATGTTTCTTGATTTCTCCTTTACCGGTTCTCTTTCAATTCCTAGTATATACAACTGATCAATGGCTACAGCAAAAATGAAGCCCTCGTGTCCCCTATATTGTCTTCTTCACTGCTACAACTCATCAGATCTGGTTGCCTCTCCTTTGTCCACTCTTTTCTCTTTCCTTTTCTTCTCTTGGAGGCATTTGATGAACACCCTACTAACAGCCACTCCAATCCTTTAAGCCACAACCGAAAGCCCCTGTTCACAACCCCTTATCTAGCAAAAATGAAGTCTGATAGCAGCACCTGTGAATGCCAGAAGCAGCCTGCACTAAACGCCAAATGCTGCTACCAACGTCTGCTTCTTGGTTTGCCCTTGTATCTTCGCTTGTCCTGCTCTTTTGCCATGATCGATGCTGCCTTTCCTTCTCAATTTCCTTCAGCCGAGAGATGGAAAGGTGAGTGGAGGTAAGTGAGTATTTTGGCTTCTCTGAGAAGCCACTAACAATTACTATTATTTTATGGTTTAGTCACATTTTTGTCTTTTTGTATATATATATATATATATATATATATATATGTTTTTTATATGGTTTTGCTGCACTTCTTCTATCAAATCTAACAAATATTATTATTTTATGCTTTAGTCACATTTCTTTTATATATATATATATTATATGATTTGCTGACTTTCTTTGTCAACGGTAAAATAACTAAGCATATTTCATTTGTTAGTTCTATATATATATATAGTTAAGTGTTAATAATATAGTTAAGTTATAACATAATGCTATTTAAAATTTTATTTTATTTATTTATTTATTTTGAATATTAAATAGTAAACAACTAATATAAGAATAGTGAAAATTTTCAGTTATTACACGACTGCCATTGCCAAACCAATCCAACTCCATCTATGCACAAGGAAGAATCAATCCTGACCAGAACACAGGCATATCAATTCACAACTGTGTCATTCGAGCTGCTGATGATTTGGCCTCGAACAACGGGACGACGAAAACATACCTGGGAAGGCCTTGGAGGGAGTATTCAAGAACTGTTTACATGCAAAGTTTCATGGATAGTTTGATTGAAGCTTCGGGTTGGATTGAATGGTCTGGAGGTTTTGCACTTGACACTCTTTACTATGCAGAATATGATAACAAGGGTCCAGGAAGGAATACTGATTACAGGGTTACATGGCCTGGATACCATAGGAATGTGAATGAGATTGATGCTGAGAACTTCACTGTGTCCAACTTCATTGAAGGTGACTAATGGTTGCCTGCAACTGGAGTTCCTTTTAATCGGGGTTTGCTTTGAATTGATTGCACTGCAACCAGATTAAGAGAGATTAGATTTTCAGATTTTATATGCTAAAGCCCTATTTATTGTTTGTTTTTTCATCATTCTTTTTTCGGACGAAAAGCCCAAAATCCATCTTTGATCTTTTTCACGTGTGCTCTTGAAGGGACATGCACGCACGTACTTGCATATATAAAATAGAGATTAACTAAAATTGTAAAAATTAACTCAATTCAAATAATAATTAACAAAACAAAATAAATGCAAATTAATTAAGTTGATATCATGGCATAAGTTATACTAATCCTTGTTTACCAAGAATTTAAATTAGTATGATAACCGGTCATTAATTTTTTTAAAGAATCATAGTACTTGCTCATATTACTTTTGTTTCAAATATAATTTGTACTCTATGCTATTAAGTATCAATATATTGGTTAAATTCAAAAGTGGATCTATAATTCATGGATGATCAGCTCATTCATAAATGAGATATTTCAGTTTAAAACAATATAATAATTTTTATGCATAAATAATGGTGGGGAGAAATATTTTAAACAAAAAATAATTAAAAAAGTTGCAATCGATTATTTGAATTAGTGATTTAAGATGCACGTATTCTTTTTAATTATTAATAAAGAATTTTGGATTTGAATCTCTTTTTTAAAATAAAATTAAAAATAATTAATAGAGAGAGCCGAATTTAATAAATATTAAGATTTGTACAACTAAAAATGGAATATCTTAAAGATCTTTAAGTTTCACATTTAAATAGGGTAAGTCTTGTAAAAAATTTAAATCCCTCATGTAAATTTGAAAGTGATATTTAATGTTATATAAATGAGAAACCATGTAAAAGCTAGCTGTATAATAAATCCTAGAGAGGTCAAAAATGATAAAATCCCTTTGAAGTTTGAACAATAAACACAACAAATGAAATATGCAAAACAAGAAACAAATCATCAGTTGAGATTTTTCTTTTTGTATTTAAAACTTGTAAAAACTAAATAAAACTATGATCATCTAAGGTTTGATGAATACCATCACCTAAAATTAAGAAAATACACTAATATTTATATTATTGATCCTACCCCTTTTATTTATTTTATAGGATAAATTTTCAATATATTTTCCACCTCTTTTGATTTTCATACATCATATTTATAAACATAATTAAGATTCAATATTTTTTTTGAGCCATTAAGATTTAATATTTAAGTTCAAGTTTTTAATTCAAATACAAATTATATCAATTTTAAAATAAAATATTGTGGTCAAATTTTTTTCTTAATTTATATGATTTCTCTTGTAGTCTTCTCCCTTATATAAATATAAATATAAATATGAAAAAATGGGATATTTATGAACTATTTAATCAAATTTAATTAAAAGTATCTCATGCCCTTAAATTGAATTACTTTCAAATATATTTATTTATGACAGAAAATTATTAATGATTTTGGTATGATCTTGTGAATTAAAAACCTAACAATTATGTAATGAAAACAAAAAATACATGATTGAATTAATATGAGTTTAATTCAAATAATTAGATTGTTCAATTCCAATAAACAATCCCATACACTAAATTAATTTTAAAAATAAAACATAATTTTTCATTTTTTTGGGTGTAAAACATAAACTTTCATATTGAAATGAAAGTTAATCTAGTTATTAAAATGATAATCGAAAAAAGTAAGAAAAAGAAAAATTGTTGGAAACTCTTAAACTACTAAAGCTTAAGAGACAAATCAAGTCCTGAATCATCAACATGACCATGATCATCACTTTCTGATACATCCCTTTTAGGGAGAAAATCACTAGTGCTGCTTGTTGGCTTCTTTGCTGCCATACTTGAATCAGCTGCAGCCATGGATGCTGGAATACTGCTACTCTTCTGAGCCTGGAAAGTATCCATCACGATTCCTCCATGGCCGAAACGGTACCCAAGGGAGGTCCAAGGGTAAGCAGAAGCAGGCTTCTGAATCATCGATTCCATTCTTACTCCAAGAGCTCGATTAATAGATCCATAGAGAGAGGCTTGAGACAGGCTTGAATACGAGTAGTAAGGGTATTGTTGATGCCCCAAAACTCCCAAATCCATCTCCTTGCGTCGCTTGGCTATTGCACGTTCTTGTTTATGCGCATTCTGGTGCCCTCCTAGAGCTTGAGAGGTTGAAAATTCTTTCTTGCAAAAGGCACATGTAAAAGCCCTGGGTTTTGACTGGGATTGCTGCTGCTTTGCTTGAGATGATCCCATACTAGAAAGCTTGAGTTCCACCTCAGAGCATTCATCGAGCGAAAGATGCAATCCGGATTTAGGCTGGTTGGATTGATCGTGAGATTCATGAACAACAAGTACTTTCTCTTTGAGTTTGGCGATCATATTTTCTCTCATACCGCCTTTGTTCTGAGTTTCTTCTGAGGCTGCTGAGATGCTAGAGGTGTCCGAAGAACATGGTAATTTGACACAAAGGGTTTCCATGGCTTTCATGTATGGCTCTTGAAAGGGTTTGTTGAAGAGATTTGAAGTGAAGATGTTCTATTTATTGATGGGTTTTATTTGAAACTGTATCTTTGAAATTATGGTAGAATATCTCATAATAACAAAAGCAATAAAGTGATGACTAAGGTTGTCATGATTTTGAATCAAAAGAGAACTGTTTACCATAAAAATTGTTCCAAATATATTCTTAACTAAATGAGCAAGTATGAGGATAAACTAAGTACATTGTCAAAACTCTCCAACAAATTTCCTTTATTTTCATTTCAATTGACATATGGGAATTCAGTGCACTGTATCTTTTTATTCCTGATATAGTAAACTATAATTAAGGGGGTGAACTAGAAGTCTATGCACAAAGTCAAAATTAAATAACAAGGGAAAGGCAACAAAATTTTATACAAAGTCATAGAATGGCAAGGCTATAATTATTAACTTAAGTTAATTGTGTATGTTGTAATATATCTTAGAGTTCATGTAATAAAGTTTACCAAGTTTAAGTAATTTTTTTTTCATATAGTTACAATGAATTTTATCGAAAGTGGCAAATATATTTGGTAATTCATGTATTTATATTGTGTCTACATTATCATTAGAGTATTTATTTCAATAAATATATTAAACACATATAAAAAAAGAGCAACTTAGTGCATAATGCTCTCACATTATAAGATCTGATGAGGGTCATATGTATACAGTCTTTCCTGTACATTAATAGAGAACTTGTGACCTCTAAATCACAAAAGAGTAGTCTGTGTGTGAAACACGTGTGAAATACAAAAAATTACAGCGTCACAATTTATGTTGAAACGTCTAATACAAAACAGATTTATTAAAATTTTATTAATTTGTGTTATTTTCGTGTTAATCATCAATTGACTAAATTGAGAGTGTAAAAGTTTAGATAGCTAATTTGCAACCTCTCACTTTTTTGGGAAACACTAACAATTTTCTAGCTTGTCATTTGGCTCTCTATATTCTTTCCAAACCCCATGTTTTGTAGCTAAAAATAACCAAAATCTAAACCATTTATCCTTTTTTTTAATCTTTCATATGAACTTATAATTTTTATACTAATTAAGAATCATCAAAAACCATGCTCCAAGGGGCTCTTTAGCTTCGAAGGCGTCGGCCATCCACTTTGCTGTCCCTCTTCGCACCAGGATAGTTGATCTTGGTGCCTAATATACCAACAATGTCAAGTTCCGACGATGCACAGAGGAAGAAGAGAATCGCCATTATTGCGGTCTGTTCTTTCCTTTTGGTAGCCATGGTGATTGCCGTAACAGTTGGGGTTAGCTTCAATGATTCCGACTCCGACGAAGACACCGTCAATGGGAGTAAAAATTCTCAGGTATCTTCCTCAATGAAGGCAATCAAATCCGTTTGCCAACCCACAGATTTCAGAAAAACATGCGAAGAACAACTCCTGGCTGAGGCTGGAGATAGCACAGACATCAAAGAACTTGTCCAAGCTGCATTCAAGGCTGCAATGAAGTTTGCCGCTCAAGCTGCCAAGAATTCTACAACCTTGAGAGATATTGAGAAAGACCCGAGATCGAAGAAAGCTCTCGACATCTGCAAACAACTGATGAATTATTCGATAAACGAACTCCGGAAATCATTCCACCAGATTGGTAAGTTGGATGTTTCGAAGTTTGATAAAATGCTGGCTGATTTGAAGATTTGGTTGAGTGCTACGATCACCAACCAGCAAACCTGCTTAGATGGATTCAGAAATACAACGACGAAAGCAGGGGAGAAAATGCAGAAAGCATTGAACATTTCCATGCAGCTCAGCAGAAACGGCCTCGCCATAGCCACGGAGATGGCTGAAGTGCTTCAACAATTAGAATTTCAAGGCGTGAGTCGTCGACTGCTCCAAGAAAATCAACCTCCGATTCTCGGGCATGCCGACTGGACTTCCCTTCTGGACGATAATCCCCCGCACCGTCGTCTGCTTCAAGAAAATCAACTTCCGATTCTCGGGCATGCCGACTGGACTTCCCTTCTAGATGATAATCCCCCGCACCGTCGTCTGCTTCAAGAAAATCAACTTCCAATCCTCGGGCATGCCGACTGGACTTCCCTTCTAGACGATAATCCTCCGCACCGTCGTCTGCTTCAGGATAACGAGCCCCGTGTTCTTGGCCATAACGAGTTTGAGATTCCGGTGGGATTCCGGAGACTCCTGGCAGCTACTACTCCGTCCGGAATCAAGCCTGACATTGTTGTAGCCAAGGACGGGAGTGGAAACTTCACGACCATTAAGGCTGCCATGGTCAAAATCCCCATGAATGCTGCCAAGGCTTTTGTCATTTACATCAAGGCAGGAGTTTACGAGGAGAATCTCGAGTTTGGTTACAGTCTGACCAATATCGCTCTGATCGGAGATGGTAAAGAGAAAACCCGAATCACAGGTCGCCTCAACAATGCCGATGGTGTTCCAACCTTCAGGACTGCTACAGTTGGTATGAATTATGAACAATGAAGCCTGAATTAACAAGAGAAATGCTTTTGTTTTTTTGTTTTGATTTAACAATTTGATATGTTCGATGAATGCAGCTGTTAATGGAGACTTCTTCTTTGCCAAGAACATCGGATTCGAGAACTCTGCCGGGGCCGCCAAATTCCAGGCTGTGGCCTTGATGGTCATATCGGATTTCTCAGTCTTCTACAACTGCTCCATGGATGGCTACCAGGACACGCTTTACGCTCACAGCAAACGCCAATTCTACCGAGATTGCACCGTCACTGGAACAATCGATTTCGTCTTCGGCGACGCCGCTGCAGTTTTCCAGAACTGCACATTCCTTGTCCGGAAGCCATTAGATGGGCAGCAAGCCATTGTTACAGCCCAAGGAAGAACCGACGTTCGTCAACCGACGGCCATTGTCATCCAAAACTCAACCTTCACTAATGCTCCCGAACTGGTTCCAGTCAAGAACAAGTACCCAACATATCTCGGCCGGCCATGGGGGAACTTCTCAAGGACAATAATCATGGAGTCTTACATTGATGACTTGATCAAGCCAGAAGGGTGGACAATCTGGGATGGCCAATGGGGCCTAAACACATGTTTCTACTCCGAATTCAACAACCATGGCCCTGGTTCTGGCAAGACAAGCCGTGTTACATGGCAGGGAATTAAGAATATCACACAGGCTGCGGCACTTGGATTTACACCAGGAAAGTTCTTCAATGGTGACGCCTGGGTAAAGCCCAGAAGAGTGCCTTACATCGCAGGCTTTTTCAAGAGAACCACAACAAATGTGCAGAGATCGGAGACACAGTAGCTAACTGAGGAAACAATCTAATCACTTCGACGAACATCTGTAGATAATAATCACCATTTCTTTTGTTTCACAGCTTCTTTCATCTTTTTCTATTTAATTTTCTATGTACGAAATGCTTATAAAAATAATTCATTTAACAGGAATCAAGTTTTGTCATTAGGATCTCTCTATTTCCAATAATCTCTTGGCTTGGTTTAATGATTAAAGATGAATTGTGATATATTGTAAGTTTATGTTCGAATTCAAACACCTCATCTTTAATTATTTAATGTTTCTCTTGTAACAAAAAAAATTGTTTCAACTTTCAAATGATTATAATTAGAATATTAATTGAGAAAATCATTTATTACATACACCCGTTAAAGAAATTTTAATAATTTTATCAATATCAACAAAATTAAAGAAGTAACACGTATATTTTAAAAATATATATACTAAAAATGTCATGTTCGTTGACAAATTTCGACTTGTTACTTGGATTAAGCCACGAATGCTAATCTTATTTATAGCTTATAGGTAAAATTGAGATGCTTATTATTTTAAAGTCTTTATAAAATGCAATTAATTACCATGAATTTATGGTGATCTTTATTTAAACAAGTCCAATTTTCAAATCTTATTAATACCAAATATTACTACATCGTAATTATCTTAATAAGCAAGGTATTAACTTGTGATGCATGCCTTGATATAAATATATATATATATAAATAATTTTTTATTTGATATGGGCCCAAATCCATGGGACAGAATACGATAAAGGCCGCCACGTGGCCTCTAGTTATTGGGCCACTTGGCATCAAACGGGAGACATTGTGTGGCACACGAAGCATTTGCGAGAGACCCCTCACGCATGTGAGAGGATCCTATCGCAGGCGACAGCTGCCAAATGACCATCCGCGTGATAACTTGCTACTGCATGGGTGTGGCCTCCGTTTACGAGCCTCCCGCCTAGCGGCAGACCTCTCCTGCAAAAGATCGAACGACTTGCGACCTGTTAGTGCCGTACCGGAACAAACTCTTCTAAAAGGATGAAATTGCCCCTAGGTAATTACTCTGTAGTAATGGTAATTTACTCACCTATAAATAGGTCATAGTATTATTTTATTCCCTAATTTTTAACTTCTAGCTTTTACTTTCCCTATACTCAAGAATCTTTGACTGACTTAAGTATCGGAATGCCTACGCAGGGAACCACCCCCTGCGTTCCTCTGACTTTTCTTATTTCGCAAAAGCTTTTGGAAGACACGTGGAGGAAAAGACAGACACTTACGTTAGCAATCACTCATTGTTGTTTTGTGCAACAACAATTGGCGCCATTTGTGGGAAACAAAATAAAAGCCAGCTGAAATATTAAAGATGGTGAGAACAAGATCAACTAATATGAGAGATGAAAGTGATGAGAAATCATGAGTTCTCCTGAACAATCGATCCGCCAAAGGACATAGGTGAATAGGGAAAAGGAGAGAACGACAATATCTGTGGCGGAATTCGAAGCTCTGAGGCTGTAGAGCGAGGAAACAACCCAGGCTTTAAGGTTCATGGTGGATCTGTTTGAAGGAGTTCTCTTGCAGTTGAGCCTGCCGCAGACTGTTCAGAACGTGGTGGGGGAGAACAACCAAGAGGTACCGTCGCAGGCGACAGGGCAATCAAGTGGCGACAGACCCTTCGTTACGACAAGGGGTGTCTCCTGCGAGAGAGGCTCACAATCAACAGGATGCGACAGGACTGGGGAGTAAGAGGCCTATCGCGGGGTTTTAGCAGGAGACTGAGGATGCGGCAAAGATGGAACCTACTGCAGGGCTTAGGTGCCAAGGTCTTGAGACAGTGTGACAGGCTTTTAGGCGATAGGTGTTGAGGCTACGGCAGGATCTTTCACCTTATGCGAAGTCTGTCAAATCTTGCCGAGACTGACCTGGGACATGGTGTTAGAGGTGTTTAAAAAATGATGTTGATTACGAGAGCACATGGAGGCTCGGTCAGAGTTTGACCCTTCATGGAACACGCAGATGACACGAGGTAGTGCACTTCAAAGTAAAGAAAAGGAGATAATTGTTGAAGACCAGCCTGGCTTGTCCTATGTTGACAGAGATAGAAATCAACCCGCTCCCCCTGTAGACATGAAAAAGATGATAGAATAGGTGCTGGAAGAGAAAAAGCTAGTGTTGGCATAGGACAGCCAGAGGAGAAGGGTACCATTTAGCGCCGCCATCATGCAGAAACCGCTACCCCCGAAATTCAAAATGCTGCAAATGATCACATACACAGGGAAACGGATCCCTACGATCATATGCAGAACTACAAGGCCTGATGTTACTAAATGGATGGGAGGATGAGATAATGTGCAGGCCTTTTCACTCACTCTAACAGGGCATGCAATTAAAAGTGGTTTCAACTGTTTGCCTGAGGGCCCATTGCCTCTTTTGACAAATTATGGAATGAGTTCCTTAAGGCGTTTGTGGTGAATAGTCAAAGGAAGAAGGAGCCAACTTATTTGCTCACCCTTATGCAAGGAGATAAGAATCGTTGAAGAGTTACTTAGATCAGTTTAAGGTTGCCACTTTGGGGGTGCGTGATTTGCAAATAGAGTAGCTGTGGCAGCCATGTTACAAGGGACCAGGTTTGAGAAGTTTCAGGAGTCCCTATCGTTAGACCAACTTATTACAATCTCTGATTTATTTTCTTGAGCAAATAAGTACATTACCCAGGAGGAAGTAATGAAAATGGTATCGGCTAAGGAGCAAAAAGAAGGAAGGAAGCAAGGGAGAGAAACCTTAGGGTGTCCTCAAGTCAATTGAGCAAACCTGAGAAGGCCCCAAGGTTGAAATATACCACTTACACCCCGCTCAATAAATCTCGAGCTTCGATGTTAGCAGTTATTGAGGGGGTAAGTCTTATACAGCTTCCGAAGAAGACCTCGGGGAATCTAGGTCGTAACTTAGATTCATATTGTAGCTACCATTCGGGGTATGTACACTCCACAGAAAAGTGTTGGGAGTTGATGAATCAGCTGGAGAAGCTGGCGCGAGAAGGTAAGATAGATCGATTTGTGTGGAGGAGTGATAGAAACAACTATCCGTGCGTAACAGGGGGAATTACCCTAGGGACAGAAGAGATGAAATAGGAGGAATGTGAGTAGAAATAAAGATATCAGGATAAATGATAATAGAAGGCTGAACGTGAGAAATCAAGATGAAGATAACGAGCCCACGGGGCCAGCGATCAACGTTATATCTGGAGGAGAATCGTTAGCTGGCACTTCCTCCTTTCTAAAAATCCTACACTTGGCAGCCTAGCAAGTCAACTCGGTGATGGAAAAGAGGCAAGATGAGGAGCCTATCACTACGCCAACCGACAGGGGGGATATCATAATACCCCATAGTGACCGGATAGTAATCTCGGCAGTCGTGTCAAAGCATCTAGTTAGTCGGATCCTTGTCGATAACGGGAGTTATATGAACCTGATTTACTGGAATTGCTTTGAGAAGATGAACATCTCGGAGGATAGGCTAAAATTGGTGTCTGCGCCTTGTATGGATTTTCTAGTAAAAAGGTGAAGGTAGCAGGGGCAGTTCAGCTACCTATCACGTTAGGAGAGAGCCCAAAGAGTGTTGTCCGACAGGCATTGTTTAGGGTGGTAAAGTCAACATCAGTGGCTTACAATATAATCTTCGGGTGACTATTATAGAACGACATGAGAGCATTGTCTCCTCTTGCTATTTGTTGATGAAGTTCCCGACTCCTCATGGTGTAGGTCAAGTGAGGGGAGACCAAAGGAAGGTGAGGACGTGTTATATCTCGTCCACTACGTGCAAGGGGATTCAAAGGAAAGAAACCCTCACGATCGAGGAACTGCCTAAGCCAAAGCCTGACGAAGAGATGGAGACAGTTCGATTAGATGAGGAAGATGAAAAAAAGGTGGTATAGGTGAGAAGTTAGCTGCCTGATGAAACAAATGAGGAGATAATTCGATGTTTAAAAGAAAATGCTGATGTCTTTGCATATACCCCTGCTAACATGCTTGGAATCAACCTTGAGATTGCTTGCCACTGGTTGAATGTCATTACAGGAGCAAAACCGATCAAGCAGAAGAAAAGAAATTTTGCCCCGGAAAGACGAAAAGTTATAGACGAAGAGATCTCGAAGCTGCTACAACTAGGTTTTATCAAGGAAGTTGACTACCCCAAATGGTTGGCTAATGTAGTCATGGTGAAGAAAGCCAACGGAAAATGGAGGATGTGCATGGACTTCACTGACTTGAACAAGGCTTGCCCCAAGGACTCATATCCATTACCCCGTATTAATAAATTAGTAGACGAGACTTATGGATATAAGCTGCTTAGCTTTCTGGACGCTTTTTCGGGGTACCACCAAATTATGATATACCCAGATGATGAGGAGAAAACTTCTTTCATTACCGATAGCGAAACATATTTCTATCGAGTAATGCCTTTCGGGCTGAAAAATGAGGGGGCTACATATCAACGGATGGTAAAAAAGTGTTCAAGGAATTGTTGGGTTACACCATGGAAGTTTATGTGGATAATATTATTATCAAGAGCCGTGCCGTAGGGAGGAATCACACGTTAAGAAAATGTTAGAGGTATTTAAAGTGTTACGGCAGTATAACATGAAGTTGAACCCTAACAAATGTTCATTTGGAATGAGGTCGGAAAAGTTCTTAAGGTTCATGATTACTAATCGAGGAATTGAAGCTAACCCCGAAAAAGCTCAAGCCATCTTGGACATTAAGCCACCTAACACTGTCAGAGAAGTTCAAAGGCTAATTGGGAGGATAGCAGCCTTGAACCACTTCTTGTCTAAATCAGCAGAAAGGAGTCTGTCGTTCTTCAAGGCGGAAAAGAATTTCAAATGGACCAAAGAGTGTCATGAGGCTTTCGAGAGATTGAAAGAGTTGTCGTTGTTGTCTCGCCTCAACCTGAAGATAGACTCTTTATGTATCTAGGTGTAGGCAAGAAGGCAGAAAGCCAGTCCTGTTGAGAAAAGATAAAAAACAGGGACTGCCCGATCGACTATGTGAGCAAATTTTTACTAGATACTGAGACGAGATATCCCCAAGTGGAAAAGGTCACCTTATCGCTAGTGATTACAACTCGAAAGCTAAGGCCGTACTTCCAGACTGTCCTAACCGACCAGCCTTTAAGACAGATGTTGCAAAAGCCAAAACACTCGGGGCGGTTAACTAAATGGGCGGTCGAGCTAGTGAATATGACATTCACTTCTAGCCTCATCAGGTGATAAAAAGCCAACCATTGCAGACTTTATTGTAGAATGCACCGGTCGAGAGGTCCAGAGGAACCATAATTAGTATGGTGGAAATTGTTTGTGGATGGAGCTCGTAGTGCGGATGGTAGTAGAGCCGAAATTGTATTGATCTTACCTGATGGAGAAACCTATGAATATTCCTCCGTTTCAACTTTCCAAGCTCCAATAATATAGCTGAATACGAAGCTCTGATAGCCAGAATGAAACTAGCTGAAAAACTAGAAATTAGCAATCTGATAGCTCACAGTGACTCTTAGTTGGTAGTGAATCAGTTTCATGGCGAATATGAAGCACGGGAACCGACTTTAGTACCTTACTTGCAGAAGGTTCAGCTACTGGCATGGTCATTTAAGAACTTCCGGTTAACCCAGATAAATCGATCTGAGAATAGTCACGCAGACGTCCTTTCAATGTTAGCATCCTCTATGTGATTAAAAGGTGGATTGTCTAACCAAGCTGAGCACTGAAGAAGAGGAAGTTTACGATGTCGAGATCAGGAGTGATTGGAGAAACCCAATCAGAGATTACATTTTGAAGGAAAAACTCCTCGATGACAGAGATGAAGCCCAGACGCTTAAATTACAAAGTGACAGATTTACGATGGTACATGGTGAGCTTTACAAGCGTGGGTTTATTATGCCCATGTTAAAATGCTTAGGGCCTGATCAAGCTAAATACACATTGGCCGAAGTTCACGAGGGCATATGTGGTGAACACTTAGGGGCTCAAATATTAGCTACGAAGGTAGTACATGCAGGTTTTATTGGCCAACATTGAAAAGAGATGCCATTGAGAAAGTACGAAGATGTGAAAAATGTCAAAAATTTGCTCCCATGGCATCGGTACTTGTCTCGGCCCTCTAGAGTACCCTTCAACCAACACCATTCTCACAATGGGGCTTGATATTTTAGGACCCTTTTCCTTGGGCACTGGCCAAAAAAAGTTTATGCTAGTAGCCACTGACTACTTCACCAAATAGATAGAGGCAAAACCTCTGGCAACAATCTCCGAAAAGAAAGTAGAGGCAATGGTATGGAAAGATATTATCTGCCGATTTAGAATCCCTTGGGTATTGAATGCCGATCAAGGAAAGCGGTTCGATTGCGACGCATTTCGAGAGTTCTGTAAAGGCCTGAGTATCCAGCTAATAGTCTGTATCTTACCCACAAGCAAATGGGCAAGCCGAAGTAAGCAACCGAACCATACTGCTTGGGTTGAAGACCAAATTAGACAAGGCAAATGGAGCATAGGCTAATGAGCTCCCTAATGTAATATGGGCTTACAAGACAACGAGTCGGGTGTTAACAGGAGAGACACCATTTAATTTGGTATATGGGACTGAAGCCCTCATCCCGGTTGAAATTGGAGCAGCGTTGCCTAGACTAATCTCTTACGTTCAAGAAATCAACTCTCAAGGGCTTAGAGAGAACCTTGATCTAATAGGTGAACTAAGGGACATTGCAAAAATGAGGTTGGCCGCCTACCAGCAGCGGTTGCTGCATACTATAATGCTCGAGTTAAGAGCAGGAAGTTACGGGAAAGAGACCTGGTGCTGAGAAAATCAGCCATTACAAACGCCCAAAGGGAAGATTGTAAGTTCCGGGCCAACTGGGAATGATCTTACAAAATCAGGAGAATGATTGGACCAAGCACGTGCAACTTGGAGACTTTACAGGAAAAAAAGATCTCGAAGACTTGGAATGTCAATCATCTAAAGTTGTATTGGCATTGAGAATATTGTATTATTTAATTTTGTTATTCTATCGTTATTTTCTGCATTACTTTATGTGAATGGCGAATACCATGTGATGTCCTTACTTAACT
This sequence comes from Heritiera littoralis, assembly GCA_031772115.1. Lineage (NCBI taxonomy): Eukaryota > Viridiplantae > Streptophyta > Magnoliopsida > Malvales > Malvaceae > Heritiera > Heritiera littoralis. The sequence continues at coordinate 7,002,073 of JAPDPK010000020.1, read as the reverse complement.
TATGAATAAGAGGCCAGTTATTCATATTTTATTCTTTCTAATGTAACAACTTAATTGATACATGTGTTACAGGAATAAGAGCAACAAAGGAAAAAACTGGCCAAATTACAAAAGTTTCTAAGCGAAAAATGCGCGAGACGGGCAAATAAAAAGTCCTTAAGCACGAAATGGTGTGAGACGAGCAAACAAAAAAGTCTCTAAGTGAAAAATGCACGAGACGGGCAAATAAGACAAACAGGTCTGTAAGCAGAGAATGCGCGAGACAGGCATAATACTTGAGTAAAAGTTCTTCTTTGAAGCAAGAAATAACGCTGTCTCAAAGAAAAACTTAGGGAGCAATACAGTTGACATGACAAAAGGTATGCTGAAACATATGTTATGCTACTTTATCGATAAAATGTCTTTGTGTTGTAACATTTTAGCATACTGCGTAGCATTGTGGCTATAAAATGCTAAAATTTTGATGAATATGATGATATGTCAATTAAAGCTGCAGTGTAATAACATGAGTGTAAGCAGTTTGTATTCTATCACAAGCATACAAAGAAAAGAAAGAAGCTGCAAAAGAAATTGTAATTTTCATTAAAGTAAATGAATTATTTACAACTGTACAAGCTTGGTGTGAATTGCAAACAAAAACAAAAAGAACAAAACCATGAATAGTAGAAAAAATATCCTAGTTAGTTGATCGTCAGAATGGAGTCGGCTGGAGGTGGAGATGCTGTACCAACAGTTGGATCCTCGGAAGCTGTTTCCGTGGCGGGGGAGCTTTCGGAGGAACTCTATAAGAGGATACAGTGGTTTTCCTCTGGTGCATGGCATCTAAGAGGCTCATATATGCATAACACAAGAAGAAAGAGTTAGCATACCAAGTCGAAAGACGTTAAACATGTGTGTAAGAAATAAAAAAGAATCATCGTTAAAAACCTAAAAGGTCACCAAAATCGTCTAAGTTAGCCAAATTTTCATCTGACGGGAAGTCATAGAAGGGACTCCCAAAGGCGTCGCCTTGGTTCCACTCGAGATCTTCCTCAGATGAATCATTGGCGCCCGTGGTCCTAGGTGTCTCATCCCTCAAGTCAGAAAAAGATTCATCTATTAGACTACCTACGGGGTTCGTTGATTCTGCTACGGGAACCACAGGCGGACAACTAGATCCAGGACTAGGCATGTGTGAGGCTGAGGAAAGGTTTGAAGGGATGGCAGAAGTTCCGGGGATAACTCTGCCTACTCCCCAACCGGCCGCAGTAATGTTCTTGGGGGTTAAAAGGGAAAACAAATTTCGCTCCCCGGTAAAACAGATAAGCTGAATAGGCTCGCCTAAGTGGTCCCTTAAGGAGTCTAAACTAAATTTTTTCGAGCACTTTGAGTGGCCGCTGGTATCACGATTCCATCTAGTAGGGATTATCAGATCTCCCGGAATCTCTACAATGACCCATTTGCTCTCGAATTTGTGCAACTTATTGGGAAGGTCCGAAAAAATTTTGTTAGGAAACCCCTCAACCGTTAATCTCTGGAAAGAGAATGTGACCAACTCGGGCAACCCACGGACTCTAAAAAATGCACTCGTAAGGGAAATGGTAGGAATAATCCCTAAATTATGGCATACTATAGAGAATCCTACTAGTTGAGCCCATGCATGAGGATGAAGCTGACATGGAACTATCTCTTTATACCTAAGGAAAGCTAAACCAAACTCGAAAAGTGGAAAACGAAAATCGAAGACTATGGATGCTTTATGTACAGCTACACCTCTGATAACTAAGTCAGGAGAATGTTCCTTATTGGTTGGGAGTCTATATTGGTAGCCTGCAGAAAGGGGGAAGCGAGTTTTAATTTCTTCTAAGTCTGTGTTTAACAACTTGTACTCAACACCGCCTTTCCTCAGTGTTTTAACTGCGCGTTGAGAAGACATGGCTAAAGACCGACGGAGTAATGGAAACAGACAACACAGACAACAGACCTAAACCCTGCGGGAGATAGAAAATGTTGCGATAGATACGAAATTAGAGGGAGACTTACTTTTCGACGACAGGTGACAAGCGAGAGGCTCTGGTGAATAGCGAGAGACTAAGGCTCGCGAGAGGTTAAAAAGTGCGGTAGACTAATGTTCGCGGGAGAGTTAGTACGTGCATCAGAGTACTGGTACAAAGGATTTCTTGCGCGATTTAGCTCAACTTCTGCTGCTTATATAGCTGTGGCAGGGAATACGAAGCGTCACATGCCTGGAACACCTCCCGCAAAATTGTGCTTTTTGACCTGTAAAAAAACAACAAAAATTTAGGAAAAGACCAAAATATCCTAGATTCAAATATATATATATTCTCTTTATTGGAAAAAGTCCAATAAGAGAGTGGGAAGCAATTAATATGGGCCCAAATCCATGAGATATAATACAATAAAGGCCGCCACATGGCATCTAGTTATTGGGCCATGTGGCATCAGGTAGGAGACGTTGCGTGGCACGCAAGAGCATTTGCGGGAGACCCCTCCCGCATGCGAGAGGATCCTATTGCATGCGATAGCCGCCAAATGACCATCCACGTGATAACTTGCCGCTGCATGGGTGTGGCCTCCGTTTATGAGCCTCCCGCCTAGCAGTAGACCTCTCCCTCCAAAGATTGAATGACTTGCGACCTATTAGTGCCGTACCGGGAACAAACTCTTCTAGAAAGATGAAATTACCCCTCAGGTAATTTCTCTACAGTAATGGTAATTTATTCGCCTATAAATAGGCCACATGTATTATTTTATTCCCTAATTTTTGACTTCTGGCTTTTACGTTCCCTATACTCAAGAATCTTTAGTTGATTTAAGCATCGGAGTGCCTACACAGGGAACCACCCCCTGCATTCCTCTGACTTTTCTTATTTTGCAGAAGCTTTTGGAAGACACGTGGAGGAAAAGACAAACACTTACGTCAGCAATCACTCATTATTGTTTTGTGCAACAGTACTATTAAATAAGAAGAAATCATTAAAGAGTGATCACTAAGAAAAAAAAAGGATACTATTGGTAAGTCTCTTAGGAACTTTCCAAATAAAAAAAGTAGTATGATAAATGAAAGTAGTAAAAATAATAATACTAATAAGAAAAAAAATTAAACAAGTCTCTTAACATATATATTTATAAATTCATTTGTTTATGGATATTGAGTTATGACATGCATAAAATTATATGATGATCTATTAAGAATTTTTCTTAGGCATACATAATAAAAGCCATAGTCCATTTGTAATGTAACATCATCATAATATATCCACTCAATAAACCTAATTAGAAAGGGTGATTTTTTATTTAATTTTAAAATTAGTTTGCATAAAAATAAAAAAATTAATCACATAAGAAAAAAATCTTTCAAATTCACGCTAATGATCATTATATATAATATAAATTTCTTATGTATATAACACTCATAAATATCAATTAATATATGTCTTATTTTTAATTTTTAATATAGTTTAATATATGTATAATTTTATTAAGGACAATTATTACATACACCGTCAATGGAATATTTTTACTCCACAACGGAGTTAGGATCATGACATATGTCTTATTTTATTTATTGTTTATTTTTTAATATTTTTATAGGACATGTGTCATGATCTTAACATTACTTGTGGAGTAAAAAAACTCCACTAATGATGTATGTAATAATTATCCTTCTATTAATCCCTTAATACTACCATGTATGAAGTAATTTTTTAAATAATATTTTCACATAAAAAACCCACTTAAAAATCCATTTTTTTAAATTGTGATGTATTGTTAATTTGTTATTAGACATTTAATTTTTTTTTCCAATTTTTTGCCTCTTTTAAATGAAAATTTCTAAATATATTTCACTTTTTACACTTTATACCCCAATTCTTTGGTAATAAACAGTAACTCATTAAAGAAATTAGGAGTATGAAGAGTAAAAAAAAAAAAAAAGTTCATTTAGAAATTCTCTATCTATATAAGTATTTCTTTCTTGAAAAAAGTTTTGCACTTTGCCCAACAGCCCAAGTGTCACGGACTAAGCTTTCTCACAACAAAGCACTAGGCCGTGCGGCACTTGGATGGTCTCGTCCACACAAGTCAGCCAATTATCTCGATTATCTGGGCAAGTCATGAGCCAACAATAAGTTAGAACAAGGGACACGGCAAAATCTCGGGGCATAAATAAAGCATACCATCATAACCACAGGTGCCTCCATGGAAAAAAATGTTTTTATTGATAATGAAAATATTACAAAGCTTACAAAAGAGCGTTGAGATTTCCACACCATCGTCGGGGCCAAGGAGGGCAGCCCTAGATGGGTGTGCTTGTACATACCTTAACCAGTGAGCCAGCCCAACATTCCGCCGACTGGTCACCCCCCCTAAAGAGCTAAAGAGATTTTATAGCTATGCTACCAGTAACCATAAAAATGTTTGAAACGGGGACACTTTTCCTAATTCCATGGATTCTATTTTCCTAAGCCCATGGATTCTGTTTTCCCCGATGCCCCTCTACCCGATCATGGCCCTATACAAGGTTGGCTCATGATATCCTACCCGGTCATGGCCCTATACAAGGTTGGCTCATGACATTCTCCCCCACTCAATCTGTCGACGTCCTCGTTGACTTGCTGGCTTGGAACTCTTCAATCTTCTGCTTGAAAGCTCTTAGGTCACTTTCTCTTTCCCAACTGACTTCTTCCGGTCCTAGGCCCTCCCACTTTACCAAGTACTCATGGATTGATCTTCTTGACACCACCGAATGTCTGTCTGCTAAGATTTCTTCAACACGGCGCTCTGAGGGTGGCTTCATGCTGATGGCCGCCCTAGTTGATCTACTTCTGCTAGGATCTGTTGGATCTGAATGGAATGGCTTTAAGTTACTTACGTGGAACACCGGGTGTACCTTCATCCATTTTGGAGGGTCGATTTTGTAGGAGGACTGTCCCACCTTGTCAAGAATTGTCACTGGACCCTCATATTTTCGCACCAATCGGCGATCCCGCTTTCGCAGGAATCTAAGCTGTTCAGGCACCAATCTCACCAGGACTGAGTCACCAATACTAAACTGTTGTGCTCTCCGATCTTTGTCCGCCCACTTCTTCATGCGCTTCGATGCCTTCTCCAAGTAAGCCCGAGCGACCTCAGTGTTCTGTTTCCACTCCTTAGTAAAGTTAAAGGCTCTGGGGTTCTTCCCTTTGTAAGACTCAATAGATGTGTGGGGTAATCGTGGTTGTTGTCCCATGACCACTTCAAACGGACTCTTGTTGGTGGATGAGCTCTTTTGAGCATTGAAGCATAATTGTGCTACATCTAAAAGCGGTGGCCAGTTCTTTTGGTTGGCTTGTACAAAGTGCCTCAGATATTCCTCCAACAATCCGTTAAAGCGCTCGGTTTGCCCATCCGTCTGAGGATGGTAACTCGATGAGATACTCAGTTGGGACCCCAATATGTTGAAGAGCTCCCGCCAAAATGATCCCGTGAATCTCGGGTCTCTGTCACTGACGATGTTTTGTGGAATACCCCAATATTTCACTACATGCTTGAAGATAAGCCGAGCAGTGTCTTCCGCTGTACAATACTTTTGAGCTGGTATGAAAGTGGCATACTTCGAAAAACGATCGATCACTACTATAATTGATCCAAGATCACCAACTCTAGGGAGGCCAGTGATGAAATCAAGGGAAATGCTTTCCCAAGGCTTAGTTGGTACTGCTAGTGGTTCAAGTAACCCAGCTTGCTTCTTTCTTTCAACTTTATCTTGCTGGCAGACGAGGCACGTCTTTGTGTAGTCCATCACATCTTGTCTCATGTGAGGCCAATAGTAGCCCTGTCTTAGTAGAGCAAAGGTGCGGTGCCAGCCCGGATGACCGGCCCACGGGGTGTCGTGACATTCTTTCATCAACATCTGTCTCAAGTTCCCGGCTCTTGGTACAAACAATCTGGGCCCCTTGGTCAACAATGCTCCATTCTCCACCCAAAAGTACTTGGATTTCCCATCTTCTACCATCTTCATTATGGACTTGGCTTGGGGGTCTTTAGTCAGGTTCTCTTCGATTAGCTTGCGAATATCAGTGGTCACCATGGTAGCTGACATGGGAGCTATTCTTCTTAGTGCTGCTAGTTCCGTTCGACGGCTCAGGGCATCCGCTACTTGATTAGAGCTCCCCGTCTTATACTCAAAGCGAAAATCAAATTCGGCTAAGAACTCTTGCCATCTCGCCTGCTTAGCCGTGATCTTGGGTTGAGTAAGGAAATGGCTCACTGCAGTGTTATCCGTCTTAACAACGAACTTCGACCCGAGCAGATAATGTCGCCACGCCCTTAAGCAATGAATTACTGCTAGGAGCTCCTTTTCTTGGGCGGTGTATCTCCTTTCTGCCTCATTTAGCTTGCGACTTTCAAAGGCGACCGGGTGTCTCTCTTGCAATAATACTCCCCCAATAGCAAAATCTGAAGCATCTGTTTGTACTTCGAAAGGTTTTCCAAGATCAGGGAGGACTAATACGGGATCTTTCATCAACATTACTTTTAGGCTCTCGAAGGCCTCTTGGCATTCTGAAGTCCACGACCACCTCTTATCCTTTTTCAATAATTCGGTGAGGGCCGTTATTCTTCGGGAGTATCCCTCCACAAACTTTCTGTAATAGTTGGCTAACCCAAGAAAAGAGCGCAGTTCTTTGACATTCTTCGGGGACGCCCATTCCCTGATAGCCTTGACTTTCTCCATGTCCATCCGAATTTGGCCCTGTTCCACAATGTGCCCTAAGAAATGGATTCGAGTTTGGGCAAAGCAACATTTCTCTCTTTTCACATACAATTGATTTTCACGAAGCCTCCGGAAAACAAGTCTCAAGTGTTTCTGATGCTCCTCTATGGTTGAACTAAAAACCAAGATGTCGTCTAGGTAGATTACCACGAACTTATCAAGATAGTCATGGAATACCTGGTTCATTAAAGTGCAAAAAGTGGCAGGAGCATTGGTTAGTCCAAAAGGCATTACTAAAAATTCAAATGCACCATACCGGGTCACACATGTGGTTTTCGGTTCATCTCCTTCGGCGATTCGGACCTGATGGTACCCGGACCGAAGGTCGAGTTTGGAGAAGTACTTGGCTTGACTCAACTGGTCAAAGAGATCTGCAATCAAAGGTATTGGGTATTTGTTCCTCACCGTTACTTTATTCAAGGCCCTATAATCGACACACAGTCGTAAACTTCCATCTTGTTTTCTTTGGAAGAGTACAGGAGAGCCAAAAGGAGCCTTAGATGGCCTGATGAACCCAGCTTGCAACAACTCATCTAGCTGCTTCCTCAACTCAGCCAATTCTGGGGGAGCCATACGATAGGGTCCCTTTGCAGGTGGTTTGACTCCCGGGACTAGTTCAATCTCATGATCTATAGCACGGCGCGGGGGTAATATCTGGGGCAATCGATCCGGCATCACCTCCTTAAACTCTTCCAAAACTGTGGTAATCTCATCTGGCACCAACTCTGACCCTGTTCCTTCTTTGTAGATCGGTAGGGCTACATATGAGGGCTCTCCCCTCTTGATCCCTTTCTTGAACTGTAGAGCTGAGATAATTTTTCCACTTTTGGGGAGAATAGTGGCCGGCACTACACAAGGGCGTTCCCCCAAGAATAGCAAGCAACTAGCAGCAGGAACCGGGATTGCCTGAGCCACTGTCATGAAGTCCAATCCCAAAACAACATCAAAGTCATCCATGGAGGAAACGGTGAAATTCACGCCTCCTTCCCAAGGTCCAACTTTGGTCATCACGTTCTTGGAGCTCCCACTAATGGCGGCGGCCGGTGAGTTCACCGCTTTCATTTGCCCACAATCCTTATTTACTTTCAGATCACACCTCTTAGCTTCGGTTGGAGTGATGAAAGTGTCGGTCGCGCCTGTGTCCACCATGGCCCTTGTTTTCTTCCCATTTATCTCCAACTCGACATACATTAGGCCTTTCTCCGGCTCCTTCTTCATCACACTCAATTGAGAATGAAGTGCATTTAAGAATCGAATTGAGCCCATCCTCGCAGGTTCATTTACATCATCCTCAGTAGTTTGTGGTGGTTGAGCTGTCTCTTGAGAAGTAGTCCTGAGGGCACTCAAGGCACCTCTGTGGGGACAGTCCGCAACTCGGTGTGGTCCCTGACAAAGGAAGCAAGCTAATGGCTGTCTTGGCTTGAAGCTTTGGGCGTAGTTTGTCTTGGATTGGGGTGTTTCTCGAATGGGCGGCCTTTTGTCTGCTCCCCCACTTGATGATCTATCTACTCTAGCCAACTTTCCCCCAGTCCCATAATTGGAGTTACTGCCAGCTGAAGGAGGGAACTTACGTTTGTTTGAGCTATCATTGTAATCGTTTAGGCATTCGGCGGCAGCCATAGCTGTGGCTACATCTTGTACCTTTTGCCTTTGAAGTTCAGTCCTAGCCCAAGGCTTAAGTCCCTCAAGGAAATAGAACATCTTGTCTTTTTCAGACATGTCCCTAATATCCAACATCAGGTAGAGAAGCTCCTGACAAACTCTCGCACCGTTCCTGTTTGTACCAACTCTCTCAACTTCCTTCGAGCCAAGTATTCCACATTCTCCGGGAAGAATTGGTTCTTCAACTCTTGCTTTAGATCCTTCCATGTTTTGATGGGGCACTCATCGCCAGTAAACTTTGAACGCCACCATAACTTGGCATCTCCAGCAAGATACATTGAGGCCATCGCAACCTTTTCCTCCTCTGATTCTGTGCGCACCGCCCGAAAGTATTGTTCGATGTCAAACAAGAAATTCTCAAGCTCTTTTGCATCTCTTGCCCCTTCGTAACGGCGCGGCTCCGGCACCTTAGCTCTTTTCCCTTTTTCTGCTGTGCTAGAACCCGCCCGACCCACAGCAATTTGAAGCACACTGATCTGAGCCTTGAGTTCCTCGAACTCTTTTTGGATAACGCTCAGTGCCTCTCTAGTCTCCTCGCTCAAGTTGGCTACGGAGTCGGACAGCTCCCGCTGGGCTGTCTCTATTTCTTCCAATCGGTCATTAGTGACCATGTGAGCTTTAACGGCAGCCACTGCGGCCTCAAGCTCCTCAATTCTCTCTCGATCATCAGACCCTCCTCGAGTCATCACCATTTTCTTTTGCTTGCTAGCACACTTGCCTAGCTCGGATACCAATTGTCACGGACTAAGCTTTCTCACAACAAAGCACTAGGCCGTGCGGCACTTGGATGGTCTCGTCCACACAAGTCAGCCAATTATCTCGATTATCTGGGCAAGTCATGAGCCAACAATAAGTTAGAACAAGGGACACGGCAAAATCTCGGGGCATAAATAAAGCATACCATCATAACCACAGGTGCCTCCATGGAAAAAAATGTTTTTATTGATAATGAAAATATTACAAAGCTTACAAAAGAGCGTTGAGATTTCCACACCATCGTCGGGGCCAAGGAGGGCAGCCCTAGATGGGTGTGCTTGTACATACCTTAACCAGTGAGCCAGCCCAACATTCCGCCGACTGGTCACCCCCCCTAAAGAGCTAAAGAGATTTTATAGCTATGCTACCAGTAACCATAAAAATGTTTGAAACGGGGACACTTTTCCTAATTCCATGGATTCTATTTTCCTAAGCCCATGGATTCTGTTTTCCCCGATGCCCCTCTACCCGATCATGGCCCTATACAAGGTTGGCTCATGATATCCTACCCGGTCATGGCCCTATACAAGGTTGGCTCATGACACCAAGCGTTTCACAAATTCCAAACCTCCTCCCAAAAGAATCTCTCTTTTCTGTGCGTCTATGGCGGCTTCGTCGTCCTCAGCTACCTCCCACTCTTCCTCAGATTCCCTATCCGACTCGTCTTCGCCACACGCCAAACGACGTCGTCATCTCAGCAAGCGCCGCGACAGAGACAGAGATTCTCTCAAGATCGCAAAGAAGAGTCGTTCTCTTGGTAAACGACGTCGGAGGAAGCATCGGCGCCATTCCTCCGATTCTCATTCTTCCGACTCCGATTTCTCCAGGTAAAAAAGAAAAAAAATCATTTTTTGTATTATTTATTATAATTGCTGCTTAAGGTTAGCAATTAAACATTTAATTAAGATTTTATTAATTTTGTAATCTGGGATTTTAGTTGAAAATTTTCTTGGCTGGCCTTTATCATATTTTTTTCTATTTTCATGTTAAGATTATAATGAATTGTTTAACCTCGTGTCTAAGATTAATGTTGTGCTGTTTAATTTAAGATTAGTCGAGTAAAGATTCATATAGTCGGTAAATTTACAGTTTTTAACACTAACATGGGACTGGAGACTTGAAAATTATTCTAAGTTCTGCTTATGGCATATATCTAATGCGTTATGCGTGTTGTCATCAATCAAGGAAAGTAGGACCTATGCTTGTTGACATTAGATTAAACAATGGTTTGATTTGGATTATGATCGGATGGAAATTTGAAAGTACTCTGTACATAGTGCATTAATGTAACTTATTGCGAATTCGTGGCATTTGAATCTCTATGCAAGATGTATTCCTTGCTTTTAAAACCAAGTGAAGCAACTTATATAACTAGGAAATTTGGCAATTCTGAGCACCTGTAGATTTTCTTTTATTAAGTTTATGTCATATGTCGATCTTTGAGAAATTATATTATGCTATCTGGTTATATAGTTTTTGCTCGCTACTAACCTTCACGTAGATACCTCTGGTTGATGAGTGTCTTAGCATTTTACGACTGTTGAATTATTGCAGAAGCAACAGTTCTTCAGATAGTGAGCATGAGTCCAATCATTCAAAGAGGCACAAAAAAATTGACAGGCCGAAGAAGGTGATTCATTGGTACTCAATTTTTGCTTCTCATTTTATTAATTCATTGTCTCACTTTATTATCGTTTTGCATTTTAGTTGAAAGAAAAAGAACACAGCAAGAGTCATCGACATAAACGTCACAAGCACAAAGTTAAAGAGGTAAGCACTATTCATAATGTTTGCTTCAACCCCTCCATATGAGTGTATATGTATGTATTTATGTATGCATATCTAAGTTATGAGTTTGCATACTGTTGGTTTTATAGGTGATTTAGTTTTCTTTCTTGCTTATCCATCTGCCTGGACAGTTACAAAAGTTTTAAGAATCTGTTCATTATTGTATCTTATGGACATCTAGCAAAATTTCCCGCATTCATTATGCCTGAAAATGCTTTTAACATGACATGTCTGAGGTGCTTATAATACTTTCCGCCTGTTCTATGATTGGCTCTTTGAAATTGGAGCTGGGGTCTGTGACATGATGACTGGGTGCGATTGACTTGGATTATTTTTCTGGGTCGGGTTTGTCCTGGCAATCTGAGCCATATATAGAAGCAGCAGGATGAGCGAAGTAGCAGTCCCGTGCAGCTTTCTAAGGTACTTCATTGTACTCTAGCAGTTCATGATATTATCTCCAATTCTCTTTGTCACTCTCATACTAACCTTCATATGCTCTGTTAAGTTTCTTGGGCGTGACAAGGACACTGATGTACCCCGTAGTGCTGTTTCTGGAAAAAAGGCAAGGCTATCTTCTTGCTGCTTATGTTGGGGCAGGGAGTCTGTGGTCTCAATATATTGTCCAATAATATTTATATAGGCACTTGTGGTAATTCTTACCCTGCTATTGTTCTTGTTAGATTCTATTGAAACTTGACAAGTCAAAGGAGGATAAAGAGGCCGAGAGTAAAAGAAATGAATTGTTGAAGTTCCTAAATGCTAGTTTTGATTGATTTGGTGGAGCTGAAGTTCAAATTGTATTATGAAGCTAAGCTTGATGGAGATCTTAAGATCATCTTTCCAAGATCAGATTATCATGCTTGAGTCACATTTATAGGTCAAATTTTCATCAGTCCAATGGGAATATGGTAACTTTCAGCCTTGAGCCTTGTGAGAAATATGGTGAATTCAGCAAATTTCAGTGTTGTATTCTATGGATTTGGTGCTTTCTTTCATATGTTGAATTTTTGTGACCAATTTTATAAATTGATGAGTATTTGGCGCTAATGTGATTGTTGATTATGGGCTATGGTATTTGTGGCATGTGATATACTGAGTAAAGTCTTTTCTTTCTGTAGTGACCTGCATTTTTGTGTAGGATATATTTAGTTGTGAATATTTATTCTTTAAATATAAATCTAATAAAAATAATATAATTCAAGAATTAAATTGCATGTTAAAACTTTGAATTTTCTAAGTTATGATAAAACATCTCTATCAAAAACTTGTTCAAAAGAAAGATTTTGTTGATAATTTGTGGTGTAGAACCTTTACTAACGGTAACAAAAATTTTCTTATTTTATTCAAGCCAGATGATGCACAAAATCATTGCGCAATAGAGTCATGTGTTAATGCTTGAAATTTGATAAAAATTTAAGAACTTATTTGATATTTAACAGATCATAAATTTTGTGATTTTGCATGACTTGACACGAAACGAAACAAATTTTGATGTATATGATAAATTTTCATAATTTTGTATGATTTGGCATCAAAAAATGATATATATATATATATATATATATATATATATATATATATATATGAATTGTCAAAATTAGGTGACTGAATATTGTAATTAAAATTAATTTTTATCTCATTAAAACAAGAGAAATAAGAGGCCTAAGATGAGGGTATTACCGTCATTAACCATATCCTCGCTGTATCAATATAAATGTTGCTTTTGTACAGAACAGAACCAGTTCACTAGATTCTTGAGCTAGGGTTTCAATGGAGCTGATGGAAATCTTTGGATCCGCCGCTCAGAACTCTTACAACATTCGAAAACACTATGTTTTCTCTACCCAAGATTTTGATTCTGTTTTGTTCGCACATAGTTCTTCTTGGGAATCCACTGTCTCAGTGAATGGTTCCTAGGATTTTATCTGTGCGTAAAGCAAAAAATTTTTACTTTGATCCTTTCTGCTTGAGCCTTCTCCCTGTTTTTCATGGAGATGTGCTCCAATGTTATTGGATTACATTTCGCTCATTGAAAACAAAGTGTTTCTTCTTTCTGGGTTTTGGTTTCTATAGAAGTTTTCCAGGAAAAAGAGATTCTTTCTTGGTTAATTTTCTTGGAAAACGAAGAAATTAAAGAAAGCAAAGAAAGGGGCGGCTGAGCTTTAAAGAAACAGAAAGGAAATCAAAGTAGAAGAAAACAAATGGTAAATCATAGATTGAACATACTGTTTCCCATGGAAATCTGAGATTGGTTAAGAATGAAGTTTAAATTCTGCATTCAGAAATCAGAACCTATGTTTTTCCTTCTGCCATGGAGCTGAACCAAAGATGCGGTGGGAAATAAAATACTAGGTAATAATAGCAATGCCAAAACGTGATCACGATTTTATATGATATAAACACAAATTATATACATGATAGTGTTTGACACAATATGAACAGTGATTATTATCATGATCTACAGACAAGCTGATTTGCATAGGATGCTAAGGGCATTGCTCATATTAGTTATAGCCTTTGGGAGATGAATGACCTGGTTTTTCCTTACATCCATGGAATATATGACACTGCAGCAGTAATGGCATCAACAGCTCAGCCATTAACATCATCATAACATTTGGAATCAGAGCTGAAATCTGGTTACAAGTTTGGGTGACCAAACCAGGCATACGGGTGCTTTGTTTGGCCCACCGGGGATTTTTTTTATTTGGTTTATGGCCTACCAAGGATTTGATGCGGCATTTACTGTAAGAAATGAGAGAAACCTACAAAAGTTTAGATTGAAATGTGATTCACGTATGCTTGATGCACGTTTAATCACTTCATAATTGTGCTAAGAATTTAATAAAAATCATTTGGTTTTAGCTATGGCTAACTGTCATAAACAGCAGCAGTTAAGACTGATCCTGTGGAGTTAGTTGAGGATGTGAATTGCCGCTAGCATTCAAGCAAGGGCGTTGTGCTTCAGCACCACAACAAAATGACTGCCTGCTGGCAAAAGAGGGTTGGTCGAAATGGTTCTTCTCTGCTGCAAAGTAAGTTTAAATGTGCCTTCAATTCTCAATTCAACCTTGATGCACCATCAATGTTAGTCCAGTGGATGTTGAGGAGCTTTCTGTCAGTCAAACGTTTGAGTATTGTGCATAGAAATAAAACTTTTGAATGGATCATGTCAACGTGAGAATTCGTTTTTAATATCAGTAAGAGAATATCGAAATCAAATTAATCTCAAGTAAATCATGTGAAAATTGCTGGTTTGAAAACTTTTCTCACAAATGAAGTAACTGATTCGTACACTCCTTTTTTTTTCAAGATTTGAAGATGTCTGGATGCTTTTATTCGGTTAGATAACCATCAAATATGTTGCTGCTTCACTCAAAAGTTGTGGTTTAGTTGGTGACACAGGTTGAGTTTGTAGGAAAAGCTCTCGGATTTGACTCTCACTAAACACATTTTTTGGAAGAAGTGAAGAGTTTTAACTGTGACTAAATTCATAACAGGATTAGTCTCAAACCATTAAAATAGATAAGGATACCTGTGATCTATACCAAAAAAATATGTTGCAACTGCTTCATTCAATGTCATGACAAAAATGTTAGTACTATATTTAAAACCTTATAACTTTATGAGAATTAGATTGCAGGTAAATCGTTTACTTGGGTTTATCTAGGTCACGCAAAGACAGCAGAATACCCTTACGAAGAAATGTTTATCACTTGAGAATCATCCATTGTATTCTGAAGAAAAGAAGTAAAGCTCTATGTGTTGGAGTTTGTGCTTTAGCATTTATCCCCGCATGCTTCGACAAAAGTGTCCTGGCCTACAACTGTCAATCAAAGCTTATTCCCACAGCAATAAGTACAGTAACCAAAGACTTTCGGCTTGCATTCACTCCCCTACAGCGCTCATGACTACTACCTCTTGAAGTTTATGAAATCTGCCGAACTCAACTCTTATGATACCTACGAAAAAAGAGTAGGATAGTCTAATTAGTCGACCAGCGAGCGAAAGTTAAAAAAAAAAAAAAGAAAACAGAGCCAATTGCGAAGTTTGAGAGTGAAAACCTCAAAAGATTTACTGTGTAAAGGATCAGTAAAGTTCAATTACTTTAAGTTGTTTTAATTTTATTATATTATAAATATGTATTTTCTTATTATATTATAAATATGTTTTTTTATATAAAATGTTTGAAAAAATTAATAGAAAAACTTAGTATGACAAAAAATCTAGATAAATTATATTTTTTTAATAAAAAATTTAAGAGCAAAGAAAGTTATCCCATTTCTAAAATCAAAATATATAATCAAATATTTACAGATTATACTTTTATTTGTGGATTTTTCATCAAAAGATTGTAAAAATTGAAATTTGAATGCTTTACTATCAAAAGTCAATCTTAACCATTTGCTTTAACCCACATTAACAAATCTTAACAAATTATCAAACTACATCAATTTTATCTTGCCTAATTACTTTTTTCTCTCTTATTCATTTGTTTATTAAATTCGTATTTATCACCTCAAAACACTCTTGCTTTTTGCCCTATATATCAAGTACCATTTCCAACACACATGGAAAGGGCGATAGTAAGGAGATAAGAAAACAGTGAAGATAAAAGAGGAAGAAAAATGGAAGGAATACAGCACAGGACAGTGAATGTCAATGGCATAACAATGCATGTAGCGGAAAAAGGGCAAGGACCAGTGATCCTCTTCCTTCATGGCTTCCCAGAGCTCTGGTACTCCTGGAAGCATCAGATTCTAGCTTTAAGCTCACTCGGATACCGCACTGTTGCACCTGATCTCCGCGGCTATGGCGACACCGAAGCTCCCGCTTCGATCGCCAGCTACACTTGCATGCTTATCGTCGGCGATCTCATTGCACTCATCGACTCTCTTGGCGTCGAACAGGTCTTCCTGGTTGCCCACGACTGGGGCGCCATAATCGGATGGTACCTGTGCTTGTTTCGTCCCGAGAGAGTCAAGGCTTTCCTATGCCTTAGCGTCCCGTTCATGGCAAGAAAACCAGAGATGAAGACTGTGGAGAGCATGAGACTTGCCTTCGGAGAGGACTACTATATTTGCAGATTCCAGGTTTTTGTTTCTTGCATATTCTGATCCTGCAAGCCTGTGTTTGCCCGTTGTAGTTTATGTTATGCAAGCAATTTTAATGGGAAGAAACACTAATTTTTGCTGTATATAGCACCTTCCTGTTGTAGGTTTCAATTCAGATCCTATTGTTACTCGGAATCTCTCAAAAAAGAAGCTATCATTCAGTCAGTACATAAATAACAATCTGTAACTAAGTTAAATGAAATGCGTGTTTCATTTAATTATCTTATCTGTCGATATTCCGTTCTACAATTTTTCTGTCTACTTTACCGATGGATTATTAACCAAATTTTCGTTGGTAACTTTCGCATGGAATTTATTTTTATCGATAACTTTTGTCGATAATTTGACAGTATTCCGTTGATAATTAATTAAATTTTGTCATTTTTCTGATAATGAATAAAACGTAAAATCATCAATAATCCGGTAAGCAATGGACGAAAAAATTCTATTTTTTAATAGCAACATAGCTTTGACAAATGAACTATTAAGATTATAAAAGGAAATGTTAAACTTATCGCGTAGAACATGTAAATTTTGTGCTAAAATTCATGTAAACATGTTAAACATCAATTTTTTTTTTATATTTTTTCACATAATCTCATATAATTTTTATTAAATTTCAATTCGTGTCATTTTTTTCTTTTATTTGTATTATTTTTGTGTCTAAATTTATCCGATCTAGAAAAATGATCTCCCGGTGCTATGCCAAGGAAAAAAAGAAGGAAATGAAAATGGTATCTAATGTGAACGCAACAACTGACAGTGACATGTTCTGGACACTTTGCAGGAACCTGGAAAGATTGAAGCAGAGATTGCTCGTTTTGGAGCTTCAGAAGTGCTAAAGAAAATCTTTTCCGAACGCAAACCAGGTCCCTCTCTCTTGCCCAGAGACAATCCTTTTGGTATCAATCAGGATAACCCGCTTACCTTACCGTCTTGGTTCTCGGAAGAAGATCTTAGCTACTATGCCAGCAAATTCAACAACAAAGGCTTCACTGGCGGCTTGAACTACTACAGAGCTCTTGATTTGTATGTTCCCTGAAAACTACTTCTAACAGATATCTCTAAAGTTAAACATTATGTTATTCTGAATCAAGTTATTCTTGAATTATTCGAGCTCAACATGATGATTATTCGGATGATTCGTTTATTTTTTAGTTAAGTTTGAACTCAAATTATTTGAATAACAAATTGAGCCGAATTTGACTATTTCTTGTGAACCTAATCGAGATTTTTTTAATATATATTTATATTTTATTATTAATTTACCATTCTATCCTTATATAATTGGTTGAAAAATGACAAATGAAACGAATTTGAGTGGTTTAAGTATTTTGTCGAATCAAGTTCGAGTATCAAAAACTAAAATTGATTGAACTCAAATCGAGTTTCGAATTATGAGTTTTAAAGTCTAGCTTTAGCCTGGTATTGAACCATCTTGACTTTACTTGATTACATCTGTAGTTTTCATCAAAGACAGAGATAATTTCCTTCTGTATTTGCTGCAGAAACTGGGAGCTCACAGCACCATGGACTAATGCACAAGTTAAAGTACCAGTGAAGTTCATTGTGGGGGATCTTGACATGGTCTATACTACTCCAGGGATGAAGGAATATGTACAAGGTGGTGGTTTCAAACGAGATGTGCCATTGTTAGATGAAGTTGTGGTAATGGAAGGAGTTGGCCATTTCATCAACCAAGAAAGAGCAGATGAAATTAGCTCTCACATTTATGAATTCTTCAAGAAATTCTGAGCATCTGCACTGTTTGTCTACTCCTTTAAATGTTTCTGTTTTGTGGTAGTTCCACAAGATGGAATGAATAATGTCGCCATTGTTAGATATTTCGTTCTGTTCATGTTTAAGGGAAATGAACAGAGTTTAGACTTCTGGAACTGTTGAATCCTCTGCTGCATTTTGAAGAAAAACTATATTGAAAACCATTCTGTCCCTCTTCTTTTTTATGGTATTTCTCATTAATTATGATTTCTTTCATGGTAAGACATCTACGATATTCTGTTTTCATTGAATGGATAATTTCTGTTTACTGCAGAATTCTAAATGTACCCTTCTGGCATTCATAACGCAAAACTCCCATTTCTAGGTTTTGATAGTGTTAAATCACATCTAACAATTCTTGTTATGTAAAATCGTAATTAGATTAATTTTCCAACTCAAAATACCTACCAACAACCACTTGACTTAGTAACTAAAGAGTTGTAACACCCAATTATTTAATATTTCCCTTGTAACAAAAAAAAACCTCAAAATACCTACCATAGAAACCTTACAGATCAGTTAAACAGGCTGCTACTATCTCAATTACTAGTGCCACTATCTACCAGAAAATTATTGCACAAGTTGATAGTTCATATATATAATTTGTATTCACGTTACATAAAATTTATATTCTTGTTATATAAAATCACATTTAAATTGATTTTCCAACCGAAAATACCAGTGATGGATGGGTGAACAACCCTGTATAGAAACCTTAACATGACTACAACCTCAATTGCCAGTGCTAATGTCAACCAGAAAATTATTCCATACTTTAGTAAAATATAACTCAATTGAAATGCTTAAACACACTCAACTTTGTAGCATAGGATGATTGATCCTTAAAACAAGTAAATAAACAATCCAAGAACATCAAGTCTAGCAAAATTTGGTTTGTAGTAATAAATGACAGAAAAGCCTCACAATCAAATACTAAAGTCATCTTAAACCCTAAATCCCTTGCTGTTCCTTCTTCCTCTAGCCCTCTCGAACTTCCTTCCCTTTGAGCGCACATATGGCTTAGTGTGGCTGTGAGGCACACCCGGAGCTGGACCAAAGTGTTTAACTGCTTCACGAGCGTTCTTTGGACCTCGGAGAAGAACCTGCAACTCCACCCAACGTAAATCTTAAGAAATCGAGAAAAATAGCAGAAGAAAGCAGAACAATCTTTCAAGCAAGCAAGACTAATGGACTTCACATCCTATTGAAAGTTAAATAAGAAAATATATGAGAAATGGCACGGCAGAACACATTTCAGTTCAAGCCAATCAGTGTCTCAGTTCTTTGTTTGTATAAAAAAAAAACACAAAGAGAGAAAAAGTTCAACCAATTAGGATTTACCTTTCAAATGAAGAAGGAATAAGAACATTAAAGTATTATCGAACCAAAAATTACAATAAATAATTTAACAGAATCATATCATGCAACAAAGCATCAATATCATCACAACTTCACACACTACATTCACTTTAAAGTGATAAGTTTCAGCATAGTATGTTCTCTAGAAACCATTGGTTCCATGTGTTCGATATACTGCACTAAAGCAACGCTAGCATCTCAATTTCGAGGAATTTCAGCAAATGAACAATATAGAAATGAAAATTTGATAAAAATAGAACTCCAAAAGCCAACAGAAATAATAACAAACCAAATAAACCATAAGAAAACAACCAAAAAATTGCAACAGAAGAATCCCATACCGTGTTCTGACCCAAAGGAGCCCTCAAAGCAAGCTGGTCAAAAGTCAAGCATTCTCCACCAGCCTTCTCAATCCTAGCTCTAGCAGTCTCCGTAAACCTAAGAGCTGTAACCTTCAAAGCTGGAACCTCATAAACCCTAATATCATCTGTCACTGTCCCCACTACCACAGCAATCTTATCCTCCTACAAGATATTCATACATGCATGAAAATTACAAAGAAAAACAGAACTGAACGCTTAAGCAACAACAATATAAAGATTCAGAAGGAAAATCAGACACAAAAATAAATACCTTTCCTTTCATGAACCGGACAAGCCTGGAGAGAGATAGTGGAGGCTTGTTAACTTTGCTCATAAACAAGCGTTTCAATATCACAGCATTGAACTTGCTGCCAGTTCTTCTCACAAGGAAACGGTAAAGCTAAAACCAAAACAAAAATCAGATCATTTGTTCAAAAAAGAGAAAAAAATAAAACATTTTTATGCAGAGAGTGGAGTTAAAGGTGAGACCTTGACGAGGAGTTTGAGGTAAATATCATCGGATTTGGGAGCTGTCCTCTTGGATTTCTTGCTCTTACCTCCTGCGACTAAATCGATCCCCTGTTAATGCAAGAAAACAAACAAGAAAGGTTAGAACTTTATGCTGTTTTAAAGACAAATATGAGCTTGGGAAATCTTGGTAAGAGAGGAAAGAGACCATTGCTAAAGCTTTTTCGGTGGGGGTGAAGTGGGGAGGCGCCGCTGATCAGACACAAGATGAACAAAACTGAAAACAAGGGTTAGGGTTTTGAGGGGCATTTTATTATGTGGGGTTGAAGGTTTGTTTAATTGAGATTGGGCTTAATGGATTTGATGGTGCTCTTTTTGAGCCCCACAAATGTAAAGTTTAAAATTCAGCCCAATTGTTGTATGGGTTTCGGGTTTTGAATTGTTTTGCAAAATTTTTATTGACTTTCAAAAATTAGAGTGTATTTATACGCTATCTATGTATAAATTTTACACTTATTATATTATAACATATCATTAATTAGTAAATTTAAAAATATTTATTTTTAAGAAATCTGATATATTATCATTGATTGATAGTATATAATACATTGACAATGTATTAAATTTAATTTTTTTTATTTTTTTGAAAAATTCTAATGAGTGCATAATGACACTGATTAAGATTATATTTTAATGAATTTTTACTAACAAGTGCTCTTAGACGATGACTTTCAATGCAAGGGGTGAAAATATTACATTATATAATAGAATTTATATATGATGCACTGATAGTGTATAGTTTCATTGACAGCATATAAAAATTATACACTGTCAAGATATCATATATAAACTATATATAATATCCTTCAAACTATCTTTAAGCACAAGTTAGCAAAATCCTTTTTAAAAAATAATTAATACAGTACCTCCTCTTGAATTTTATAAAAATAATATATAAAATAAAAATATTAATAATATTTTAACTCTCTTTAACGGTAAAAGGTTGCATTATTCATGACAGTTCATTCCTGTAATTTTTTGTGATCTAAACCAAGTTTTGGTTTGCATCAAAAGATTAAAATGACTGACATGAAGGGACTGTGAATAATGAGATTAAGAAAATGAGCAGAGATAAGCATGGCCTTTAAGCAAACAAAGTTTAGCTGGAATAAATTGCAGATGGTAAAATTTAGACCCTGAACCTACTGGATGCCATCTTTTAAAAATGATTGAACCAACCATTTGAGTGAAGCTCCGAATCTGTTTAACTGCCCTCTTTGTTCAATCAAAATTGTTGCAGTAGAGCACATGAAAAAGTCAATGGTTTGACTAGCAATCGTTCAGAAATTCTGCTTTAAAATTTTCTAAAATGCCCCACAAATGGGAAACTTGCCAAATTACATGAAACATTCGGAAGACAACGATTTCTCTACAGTATGCATCAACATAAGGGAAAAGGTTGACAAATTCATGTAATTCCTTCAGCCCGTTAAAAACATCTCAAAATGGAGAAACTGCAATGCAGAGAAGGACCACAGGTATATAACTTCTTTCTTCAAGTCTCTCTTAAACTTTTACCTGGCTGGCACAGCACTTGTTCCCGGCAGACGCTCATTCAAGCTGCTCCATCTGGGAAATAAAACAAAATGCAGAGGTTGGTTTACTTCAACTTCAAAACCACCTTATAATTTACAAACATCAACCAGGTTTTCGTAAATTGTTAGCCAGAAAAAGGCTGGTAGAAGTCAAGTATACAAAACATATTCCACTTATGGCAGGGTTACCAGCATAAGGTCAAATATACACAACTAGGGGAATACGATAGGTGATGCAGAATTCGAATCTTTAATTTAAACATATTACAGCAAATTAACACCAAAGAAAGAAAAAGTTAGAAATAACCAGATATTTCGACACAAGAATGCTTATCCGAGACACCATGAAAAAAAATTATGTTGGTTTTCAATAGAAGAACATACCTTCCATAGACCATCATTGAGGTAATGCATGTTGTCTACCCCAATTCCCTTGTTGATTGCTCTTCTATGATTGAACAAACATTGCAACTTGTTACCAAAGTAAAACATAATGAACACATAGTCATTGTAGTTTAATAACAAGATTTGGCTAGCAAGGAAGTGCTTGAGAGTTTGGAAATAGAAAGTATGTAAGAGGAGGATAAGAACTACATTATAAAATTATTTATAACTAAGAGGCAAGTGATGAAACAAGGGATGCAGCCTAGCACGGTAATGCCATGTTCTCTGCTACATTACTCTCCTTCCGGGCAGGAGGCAGAAGCTACTCGGCTTTTCAGGTTCAAATTTGGCAATCCATTTTGAAATGCTCAGAAGTCAGAAACAACTGTAAAATAACTCACATGTCTTTAGCTGACATTTTGGTAAAGCCAATAGCAAGAGCATGTTGTTTTCCTTCAGCCATTATTGCCTGAAAGGATTAATTGACAGATCAGATATTGGGAGAATGAAAACAAAAACATACGAACTGTGACAAAGAAGGTGATTCGTACCACAGGAGTTTCTGCTTCCACTTCATCATCCAGTGCACCACCAGGGGATGTAAGACCAGGACACATTATGTTTGCACCAGCAAGGACAAATTTTATCGCACCGCGATCCACTTGCAACTTTTTCATTATGTCTGGATCTGCAAAACCGAATTACAGAATCGTCTTATTTGGATTTCCATAACAATAGGTTGCATTTAAAAGGCACAAAAGGGTCAACAGATCTTCATAGTAAAGCACAAAGCATTATAGAAGGGAGTAGAGCTTATCATGGTCAAGAAAACCAGAAACATTTATATTTGGCAAGAGCTAAGGAAGCAATCAGAGTCATCCTACAATCTTATCCAACTATCACTCAAATAAATAAGGATCAAAATAGAACAAGAAACCAATTATGAAGTAGCAGAGCTACAATTTAAGAAAGGTACAATAATGAAAAACTTACATTGGTGAAGGAGTCGGAGGGTAGGCATGTAAGGTCCATCACGAATATTGAAGAATAATGGAACACTATTCACCACAACCAGATTTAAATGGTTTTGACTGCTAACAAGTGAAACTGTTAGCATCATGTTTCAGGTATGCATGCTAAGAAACAAAATTTGATTAAGATCTAACTTGCATTGCAGAAGCAATAGTAAAAGAGCAACAAACCATTTCACAACAATTAATGGCGCCTTCTTTGGCAGCAAATCATCCAACACAGGTTCAAGTCCTGGATACTGCATAAATGCATGAGTACATTAAACAAAGCAAAAACATAAGTAATTTCAGAATTTATCACAATCAGTGGAATCAAAATAATCATAAAGTAGTTTTAGACCTCCTCTGCAATGCTTTGCCGAATTTTCCGCTGCACAGATGCTTTGACTTGGTTATGTGAAGACACATCTTCAGATGAAAATCTACAAAAAAAAAAAAAAGGAGAGATTTATAGTATACAGATAAATTGTCATTCTCATTAAACATAACTCAATCAAATTGAAACACTGATAGCGCCATTAGCATAAAATATCTAACAAAGGACCTTAGTTATGAGTAATTGAACGGTTATACATCTTGCAAATGGTCAGAAACTAGTTAGTTTTTGTCTTCTCAAACAAAAAACTAGCATGAAAAACATGAGCTCAATCACTCACAATCACCTATGGAAAAGCATGGTTAAACATAAGCAAATTACATGCAAGGTTTAGCTCCCTTAAAATGGAAGACTAACCGCACATAATAACTTTCCAAGTAACTATTGTATACCAGCTTACCATAATCTTAAAATTTTTACCACCGCTTAAAATTCTCTACATAAGGATATCCAAAGCATTCCCATTTTAGCAAAGCTCTTTCACTACAGAAAAATGTTAGCAAAAAGCAAAAGATCAATACAAGGTGCTTCCTCGATCAGCTATTTTTCCCCAGAGCACAAAAGAAAAATTATTGCCAAACTATATGGCACATCAATTATTTCCCAATGCTCTAACTATCCACTAAAGCATTGAAATGCTTGCACAGATACACCCAATTACACCAAGCCAAACATTTCCCTTCATTGCTTAATAACACCTACAAGCTGTAATTATAAAAACCAATTAGACCAATCCCAGTCTTCAATGTCTAGGCAAACAAAGTCCAGTTCATTATCATGCAAAGACAATGAGATATAGACATTAACAAAAAGCAAAAGCGATTCCTTTTATCTTATCGATTTTGCAGTTGTAAAGCTCAGAATTCTTTTCAACCAAATGAAAAAAAGCCAGAACCTTAAAACCAACGAAAGTACAAAAAGCCCAAGAAAAAAGCTTACTTTTTGAACATCTTGGTGAGAACTGCAAAATCAAAGGTTTCGAAAAGGATCTGAGTTGGGATCTCAAGACCTCTGCTGGTTTTCGCACTTCAGTTTTTTGGAGTATAACTGTGCAAGTAACAGTTTGCACAGCTACCCAAAACAGGATATAGTTGGGGCCTTTCATCGGCCTATAGTAAGGCCTTAAGAATCTGTAAAGCTGTCATATGGGCTTTTATGTTGGGCTTTAGTGTTTTATTTAGGTAGTCTAACTGGTAGCATAATATATATAATAATTATTCTATAGATTATCAGTAAAGTTTTTTTACTTTACAAATAATATTAGAATCATGATATATGTCTTATAAAAATATTTAAAAAATAAAATAATAAAATAAAATACGTGTCATGATTTTAACATCGCTTGTAGAATAAAAAAACTTCACCTACAGTGTATGAAATAACTATCCATATATATAGTATAATTCTAATTATTAAAAACTGTTTTCATAGGTTAAAAGTATTTTTTTAAAATTTCATAGACGACATTAAAAATCCATCACATGTTTCATTTTGTTAAATTAATTTTTTTATATGTACTCTAAAAGGTACATGTCACATTGTCAAATCTTATATTTCTATTAATGGTATATGAGATTAATTCTTTTATTAATTTTTTTTTTACATTTATTATACATGGTTCTTGTTTTTAAGTTGAATTACACATACACAATACCCACGTGCTAGTGTCTACTCAAAAAAAATTACATAATTGAAACTAAAAAATGACTGTTCAAAAATTTAATTGTAAAAGTAACCGTTCGAGAATTGATTCAAACGGTTATGTTTTTATTTTTAAAGTGCAAAAATTCTGCAGATATAAATTTCGACTCTTGAAACCTACATTTCTCATTTCTTTATATATGCTAAAAGCCTCCCTTGAATAGAAAAATAACCAAGGAAGACAAGAATCCCCGTTGCTAGCATACTATAGACATGCCTCAATCCAAAATGATAGTTTTAACATGTGATCTACCCTTTAGTTGGGATGTTTTCAGGTTGAACAGGTGGTTGTTTGAGTGTTATGCTCCGCCCTTTAGTTGTTTGTGGTTTTTGTCTCAATGGGTTGTCGGTTTTCATGTGTATTTGGCTTAGTCAGATTTGTCCAGGTGGAATCTAAGTTATATATTTCACCTGCCTATGCCAATATGTTCTTGTTCCTGCCGTATCAATGAAAATTATATTTTATCCACAAATGATTAAAAAAATTGAAAGTGATTTCATCGATAAAGATATCTATAATTAAAAAAAAACCATATCTATTTCAGCATGGATGGTTAAAAAAAACAAAAACCCTTCACCGACATGGTGATGAACAGTCATGGCGAAGTCTTACAAGAGAATTTGGAGTCTTACATTACAGGAAAATATAAAGCGCCCTAAGCAAATTGTTCAATGAATATTAGCAGCTTAAGGA
Source organism: Heritiera littoralis (assembly GCA_031772115.1). Lineage (NCBI taxonomy): Eukaryota > Viridiplantae > Streptophyta > Magnoliopsida > Malvales > Malvaceae > Heritiera > Heritiera littoralis. Next base: position 6,976,250 of record JAPDPK010000020.1, on the reverse strand, counting down.
TCACATCAACAGATCAACCACTCCCCGACCTTGGTTTACCTGTCTTCCATGACAGTGACCTAATAGTAGGACCCAAAAGCTATCATTATCTTTGTAGATATGCCTTGTGTCACCTCTACTATAAAAAGCAAATGTGAACATGAAAATATCACAGCCTGACTTTTGTTGTATATGATAATTTGAGTATATGTATCGTGTTTGTTTCATGTAAAATATAAAAATTATTGTCACATAAATCGTATCAAAACATTAAACATAAATATCATATTCATATAAACTTTTTTACAAAATTTTAATTCATTATCTATATCATTTTCGTATTGTTTTCATATCATGTGATTGTATCGTATTTATTGTTATTAAATCTACCTCCCATGAAAGTGATAATGATGATGTTTTCATGTAGGTATAAACATATGTTTTAATTTCTCAATAATTTTAGAACAAAAGGTAAAGTTTCTTAAATTTTTGCGGTTTTCGGTTAGACATTAACTGTATATCTCCAAGTTAGGTATACATTGTTGTTGATGATGTCCTAATAATAATATATATATATTTCAACTTTTTATCGATGAATGATCAAATTTTGCGCCCACTCTCTTGAGATCACAACTAATGTTGTTAGAAGTTAAAAAACTTTATTATTGGATCAAAAGTTAGGTGCATTCAGTAAAAAAACCTTATTATTGGATCAAAAGTTAGGTGCATTCAGTTTGAACACGGCTTATGAGATCATTAGCGTGTTATCACGAATTATGATATAATAATTTGATAAATATTATTTGACATATCATAAATAAATTATAATAAGATAATTTTCTTATATTTCCATATTTAACACGAAGGAAACACGACGTATATACAGTAATTATCCTATCATGTTTAGTTTGAAACAAACCTCGGTCAAGAGAGAAATGAAAAATGAATTAAACAACGAAAGTCAGAAAAGTATGTGAAGACACAAGATCGTGATAACTAAAAGATGGTCCATGTTGGTCTAGTCGGCAAAGGAATTCAGACCAAAACGTGTCAAATTAAAAAAGGAATTCAGACCAAAACGTGTCAAATAAACATTGATTGATGTCAAATTATGTTGAAAAAATAAAAATTGATACCCTCTCTCCACCCACCAATCTCAAATATCCACGGCCAACTCTGTTGCTCTCTGAACTGATCCTTACTTAACTGCATCTCACCTGCTTCATTCCTTCAACTATACCTCTGCTTCAATGGCTAGCTTGAGCTTCATCATTGGCATCATTGGTTAGCAGCCCTCTTCTCTCACAGCTTTTGCCAGTATCAGCTTCTATCTTTGTGCAAAAAGCAAGGTTTTGAGTACTTTCTTATTCTGTTTTTCAACTTTTTTTGCAGGTAACGTGATTTCAATTCTGGTTTTTGCTTCTCCCATGTAAGTAAAATCATCTGAAACAATAATTTCTTGCCCATGAACAAGTGTGGAATATGTTGAGTAATTTCCTAAGATTAGTTCTTGCAGTTTTCTATATGTCTGGCTTTCTGCTTCCATACTGATCTTTGAATGGAAATCCTGGTGTCATCTGCATAAAGATTACCATCAAATGGGTTTTGGCTGTCACCATTTGGCATTATTATACTAAACTTAAAGCTTTGCATGGAAATGGTGTGGCTGGTAGCCTTACCGGGCAAATAACAGTTTGGGTTTTTTTCTCTTTCCAGAAAAACCTTTAGGGGAGTGATAAAGAAGAAATCAACTGAGAATTACAAAGGAGTTCCCTATATAACAACCCTTCTGAGCACCAGCTTGTGGACTTTCTATGGAATTATCAATCCAGATGGGTTGCTTGTCATGACAGTGAATGGTGCTGGTGCCATCTTTCAGCTTATTTATGTCACCCTCTTCCTCATATATGCTCCTAAAGATAAGAAGGTGATAGTTCTTAATCTGTTTGATAATAATATAACTAACACTCATTGTGATTATGTAATGCCCCAATCCCACATGGGGTATTGTGATGTTATGTTAGAATTCATACTTGTAAGATGTCTTTTTGTGAGACAATCGTTTTGAGTCAAAATAGATAATATTTCGTAGGTTGAGTGTGAGTCTTACACAGATTATATATGGTATCTGAGTTTTGACATATTGGCATATGGAAACTAGATTTCTAAGTCTTAGAGTTTGGGATTTGACTTTGGATGCTGTTTTACAGGTTAAGACAGCAAAGTTGGTGGCTGTGTTGAATGTTGGTTTCCTGGGAGCAGTAATTGCTGTAACTCTTCTGGCAATTCATGGAAATACAAGGCTCACCTTTGTTGGAATACTATGTGCTGGTTTAACCATAGGAATGTATGCAGCACCCCTGTCAGCCATGGTAAGTTTCTTCACCTGCATGTGTAAGAACTAGCTAGATAAATGTTTAATCTAAACAGAACTTAGCCGAAAGATGAATCATGTTTGTGCATTTCCTAGTTAAATTTTAGCCCATATCACCTTCATGTCCAATTTTCTGTGTAATTTCGTATCATGTCACTGTATCATGTCTTGGATTATCAGGTCTAACTACATTCGTTAATGTTTAACAGAGGACAGTGATAAAAACCAAGAGTGTGGAATACATGCCATTTTTACTCTCATTCTTCTTGTTCCTAAATGCTGGTGTTTGGTCTGGTTATGCAATGCTTGTGAAGGATATCTATATTGGAGTAAGTTAACATTTTGTCCTTCTCATTTCTAAGCTCCTAATTCATAAATTACACTTTCAAATGATTTTATGAAGATTCACACTCACCCAAAGATTTTCAGGTGCCAAATGCAATTGGTTTTGTCTTGGGGTCAGCTCAGTTGATTCTCTATTTTATGTACAAGAACAAGACTGTTTCAGCAAAATCAGCCGAGGCCATGGAAGAAGAAGGCTCAGCTCACCTGGTGAAAGGAGGCATAGAGATGCATTCACTGGAAGAAGATCTGAAAGATCGAAGTTTAAGCAAAGGCAGAAGCCTCCCAAAACCTCATGTTAATCGACAATTCAGCTTTCAGCAGATCATCAAGACAATTTCTCTGACTCCATATGAGTTGCAATCCAGTTGGCCTCATGAGAGTGATGCAGAGGATGAAAACCCTGTCTGATCAGCCATGATCTTGAAGGAAGATAATTAAGCATGGGGATCTAGAAAAATTCAAGGTTCTGCCATGGATAAATCTTACTAGAACAAATATGGAAACTTATATTTGCATTTAACTTCTGTGTATATAACTCGTAATCGTATGATGTAAAATCATGTTTGTTTTGCGTAAAACAAAAAAAAAATTTAGCTCAAAATTTGTATCAACATGCCAAACACAAAAGCTTTTTTTTCTTAGCTTTTGTCATATTCATATATAAGTTTTATTGCATTTTTATCCATGTCATCTTTATATTTTTTATTCATGTTATTTTCGTGTCATGTTGTCGTGTCGTATCTAGGATAGTCAGGTTCTAATGCCTATTCAGGCAGCTTAAGAGTCTACAGCAAGTCAATTAGTTAACCTTCTCAATCAAATCACACATCAGTTGCAGAAGTAATATATGCACCCCATCCTGCTAAATTGCAGAACTCCATAGACAACAAAATCAAGGCCTGAGATTGAATTACAACAGGGCAGTCGTAGTTTTTCATTGCATTTGCAGGCCATCCCCGGGTTTTGGGCTTCAAAAATGAATCTTCATTACCATTCAAACAACAAAAGAAAGGTCTAAACCTTGGTTTTCTGATGTAACATCTCAGATAAAAGTAAGAGTAAGTGACAGCATCCACAATGAATATGAGAATATTGGAGTGGAAGCTAAAAACCATCATCATATCTAGAGCTTTTATGCCGATACCGGGATAGGCTACACGAATCTAACATATAAACTCACATTAAGCCATTAACATAAATTATCCTCCTCCATTTATTCTTATTCAAGACAATGTGTTCTTCCAATTCTCATGCCGTCATATCTTTTTAAATAATTTTTTAAGTATTTTTCGATCTTTCTGAGATCTTGAAAATTGAAAAATCAAATAAACAAATTAAAGTAAATGCTATGAGACTAACCTTTGTTGGAACAGCTGTCTGATTATTCCAAACACTAGCCCACCAAGGCAGCTGCCAATGAAACATAAGCCAATGGCTTGTTCCCCTTAACATAAGCTAAAAGCCCATGGAAGCAAATCACAGATGCAATCAGAAGAGAACATGAAGACACAGATTGGAGTTAAGAACAAGCTTGTCGACATGCTAATTGCCATTAGCAGTCCAAATTATCAGCATAAAAGAGTACAAATCATATCGCTGAAAAGGCTAAACGTGTCTAAAATCTATAATTCGTATGCATAAAGGAATCAAAACGAAATAAAATTGCTTTCCATTGACAATTGTCCACTTTTTCTTCACTGCATTTTACTATAAATGCCTTTTCTCAAGTCTTCATTCCTTCAACAGCCTGTGCCGCTACTACTGCTAGCATGAGCTTCATCACAGGCATCATTTGTTAGCCTCTATATTCTCCTACAGAATTTATCCATTTTGCATACCTAGCTATTTGTACATATAATTCATTTGTATGTCGTGTAAAACGTAAAAAATTCGTGTTGACATGATAAACTCAAAATATTTTTTAGTTTTCGCCAAATTTATATACAATTTTTTCAAAATTTAACCTAATTCACATTCATGTCTTTTTTTCATATTCTCTTTGTATCATATCATCATGTCATGTCTAGGTTTAACGGTAACTAGTCATTAGTGACATATTGAATTTAGTAATTGTTGTTTGCTCTCAGGAAATGTGGTTTCAATTCTGGTTTTTGCTTCTATGCAAATAAACCAACAAAGGGTATTATTTCTTTCTATTTCAGCACCCTCTGCCATGGAAGCCTTAAATGAGTTAGCTCTTTTTTCCCCATTTTCTCAGGAAAATACTATGGAAAGTGGTGAAGAAGAAATCAACTTAGCATTACATAGAAGTTCCATACATAATAACACTACTATGTACAAGCTTGTGGACTTTCTATGTGACTTCTCAAACTAGGAGGCTTGCTTATCCTGACTGTGAATGGAGCTGGTGCCATCTTTCAATTCATTTCACTTTATTTCTCCTTTATTCTCCCCAGGATAGCAAGGAGGTGCTACTCTCTCTTCTTCCATGAACAGTATGACCAAGAAACTCAGCGTGATTATGGATATAAATGAATTAAGTTATTTGAGTTCGATTTAATAATTATTCGATTTAACTCTTTTATATTTTAGCAGAGCCCAAGCTCAAGTTACTTAAATAATGAGTCAAGTTGAATTTGAGTACTGTAATATCTAGTTCAACTGACTCTCGAATTTAATTGAATTGTTTTAATATTTGATTATTAATTTATCAAACTTATTTAGTTGAGTTCAAACTTGAGTTTCAAAAACTAAACTTGATTAAATTCGAATCAAATTTCAAAATTTTAAATAGAACCAAACACAAATCTATTAATATATCATATCGACTCGACTCAATTATAGTCCCAAATATAATAAGGGTGCTTGAATTCTCAATTAAGATTATAATCGTCATAATTATACTTGTTCCACTACTAATCATTAGGTTAAAACAGCAAAACTAGTGGCCACACTGGATATTGGTTTTCTTGGTTCAGTAATTGCAGTAACTCAGCGCTCACATTTTCTGGAATTCCATGTGCTGCCTCAACCATTGGCATGCATGCTTCGCCCCTAGCATCCATGGTAAAAGCTTCTCGAAAACTCTCCCCATGGTTTTGCTTAACTCTCCACGTTTTCCATCTCTTCCGCTCATTTTTCCTCTTCCGTACGTGACAAAGAACAATGATAAAGACTAAAAGTTTCAAGCACATGCCGTTCTTGCTGTCGTTTTTCCTGTTCATAAAGCAGGTGTATGGTCAGTTTATTCGTTGCTGAAAGCAGATTTCTTCATCGGAGTAAGTTGCTCAATTTTTGTCTTAATTAGTTTATTTGTCAAATTCGGATTTAGTTCAGTTGATTCATCCGATCAAAATAAATAATGAATTATCAACAAATAGACCTGACCATTTATGTATAAAATTCATATTCGTATCATGTAAAATCGTTATTACTTTTGTATTTTTTATTCATGTCATTTTTGTGTATAACACTTTATGGTGTCTTGATTTGCGGCAAAGCTTTTAAGTAAGATTTATCTATCAATGTACCAAAATGAGCAACTAAGCATATGCAAGCATAATTAAACTTTTTTCAAAAGAACTAACAAGATTCGGTAATAAAATATGAAAAGAAATATAAGAAAATAATATGGATTAAAGTTTTAACAAAAATTATATATAAATGTCGTAACGATTTTTGTCCGGAGATCTAATCACTAAACATAAAGTTATGGAGTCGCCACCAATCAATTTTAACTTAGGTGTGATTGGTCACCTATTCAAAACTAAAGATAAGTGCATTGATCTACGTTTCGAAATTTGGATTCGGGAGTACGGTTACGTGTAAGGAAGGTATTAGCACCCCCACAACGCCCGTCCAATGGACGGTACCACTTAATCATGTTTTATCTTAAGCAATCTTAATTTAAATAGTCTTTTATGCGTAATTAAAATTATCTTTTTATTATTTATATTGTCATTTTTCTTAGGATATTCTCCAGCACTTTGATCGAATTTTCAAGGAAATTTTGTTACCTCAAGAGTATTCACAAGACACACTCGTCTTCGTGAAGAGGCTCCGTCGTCGGATTAATTAACTGTTTTATTAAAGGATTTGATTAAAATTTACTATTAAATTTTTTTATTAAAACTTTGATATTAAAATTATTCCTCCAAAATTTTCAACTCTTTGGTCAAATTTAGAAGGAACGTTTTTATGCCTAAGAATTTTCTAACTATCGCACACTCGTGAAATTTTAAAATTCCATCATTAGTTAAGTTTTCATTTACTCCTATTGCCTAAGAAAATATACATTTTTATTTAAAGATTATTCATTATTATCATTTTCTCAAAAAAATTTATTTTTGAATTAGACTAATTCCTTTTATAAGTTTTTGTGAAAAATTTCCCTACATCATTCAACACTTTGATCGAATGTAGAGAATTGAAGTTATTAATTTATGTTCCAAATTTTTCAACACTTTAGTGAAATTTGAAAAATCATTTTTAATTAAAGATTTATTTTTAATCCACTAACTCGCCCAAAAACAGCTCACTACTCACAAAATAACTTGTGTGCAAGAGCTCACCCGTTAACAGCTCACCACTCGTAAGCCAACTTACGCATGAGAGCTCGCCCCGAAACAACTTGCTACGCACAAATCAATTTGCGAACTAGAGGTCACCACTTTACAGCTCGCCATGCGCAAGTCAACTTGCTCGCGAGAGCTCTATTGAAAAATTATTTTTTTCAATTAAAGATTTATTTTTAATCTACTAGCTCGCCCGAAACAACTCTCCTCGCACAAATAGCTTCTGCAAAAGAGGTCGCCCATTAATAGCTCGCCCTCGAAACAGCTTGTCATACATGAGGTATCTTGAGGTGAAAAGCTCACCTGTAAAACTAAAGTACACACAAGAGCTCGCCCTATACAAGTGAACTAGAGCATAGCAAGCTCGCCCACTCACTAGAGCTTGCACCATACAAGTGAACTAGCATGTAGAGAGATCGCCTACCACTATAGTTCACCCATAGAAGAGGACCGTAGCTAGATCGCCCACCACTATAGCTCGCCCATACAAGTGAACTAGCTCGTAGCGAGCTCGCCCGCACAAAAGGAATGCAGATAAGATTTAAAAGAGTCTTTTAGGTAATAGATTGGTTTAGGCGGGGTAGGTTTAACAAAATGTGGGATTTATTTAGAATTTTAAATGGAGAAGGCAAAGGATACTTACAGTATTCGGCTCGAGTAAATTTTATCCTCTTCTTTTCAATTCTCCTCTTCCCAGTTTGGTCACCGTTAATCCAACCAATATCGCCTCTCGTCGCTACTGTCACCGTGTATCCCTGAGCTTACTCTTTCTTTTGTTTTGGAATTTTCTCTATCTCTGTTATCTCTCTCTTTCTCTTATGTCTCTGTGTTTTCTGTGTTTTTTTTTTCGTGTTCATCTCTGATCTCCTCTAGACTATTTATAGGCATTTTTAGTCAAAAAAAATCGGATGGACTGTAATCCATTGTTTCGCTGATTTTCTCTGAGCATTCTTAAATGCTTGCTTGAAAATCGTGGTTCTCCCGTGTAGGTATAAAGCTATAGAGGAAAGACTATAGGATCTTGAAACAGTGATCTTCCTGGAATCGATTCCCCCTTTTCTTCTTCATCTTTTCCAAGCAGCTTCTCCATGTGAATTCTTAGTCAATAAAAACGGATCAAATCCCTGAAATCGAGGGATTGTAATCCCTTTAGCAGATACTTTCAAGTTCTTTTGTGTTTGTCAATGAAGTTGGTGGAGGTGGCAGAGCGGCTTAGGGTGGCTGTCAGTTTGAATATGGCTGGCAGTCTCCCAGTCCCAAGTTGGTGTCGGCACCGGCACTTCTATTTTTCTCTCTTTTTTTTCCTTTATTTTTTATTTTCTTCTTTTCTTATTTTTTATTTTTATTATCAACAAAAAAAAATTTTTTGCTTTTATAATCCTAAACTTAAAAAATGGGCTTTAAGTGGGCTTAAATTTTTAGCTTCAACAGCCCAATTTCATTTAATTTGGGCTTTAGTTTAATTTTAACAAATCAAAGAAAGCTCAATTCTTTGTAACAAATTTGGAATTGATCTTAAAAAACAGAATTCGATATTCATGATATTTGAATTAATTTAAGCTTTAAAGTCATCTCGGAAGCCAAATTACTTGAAATTTGTCTTTGACAAATTAATTTAAGCGCATGATTAAATCGAATTAATTGACAAGCAAATTTCAATCTCAAATCACTAGGACTGAAACAAGATCCAATCCAAATACATTTATAGTTCCGGACAAAATTAAGTGTCTACAATGAATTTAACAAAATTAATGTGTTTGATGGAAAACAAACCTAATACAAATAAAACTAGAACTACCAAAATGAAACAAGTCTTCTACAAATCCTTTTAGGTACCAAATGCAATTGGTTTCCTGCTGGGGTCAGCTCAATTGATCCTCTACTCACTGTACAAAAGCAAATCAAAATCAAAGGTACAAAAACAAGTTAAAATAAGCAAGGCCGACGGTTCCATCATCGAAGTGAGTGCATGCGAGGTTGAGGATGATGTTCATGAAGAGGAGAAAAGACTGAAGGATCGAAAGCTCAACAAGAACAGAAGCCTGCCAAGGCAGCCTATTAATCGGCTCTACAGTTCAGAGAAGCTGATAAGAACACTTTCTTGGGGCCCATATGTTAGCAATTTGCCGCGAGAGGATGATTTTGAGATTGAGAATGAAGAGATAGTTAATAATCTCCATTGATTTCAGAACACAATGCATGCATTGTTAGAGGCAATTAATTTGCATTTTTGCCTATAAAATTAGAGAAATTTTTAATGATATATATATATATATATATGTATATATGAACTTTGTATGTTTGCCTATACTTGTGCTCGAACTCCAATTTTATTTACCAATTTTTGCTCAATAATATTGGAGTCGACTCTAAAGCTTATGGTCTCGAATTCAAACTCCAATTATAATCCAAAACATCAAAAAATAGCAAAGAATTGCTTGGTTTTTATTGGTACTTTGGTAGAATACTGAATTTTATTTTTAATAATTAAGGTTCAATCTTTGGTAGTCTTATTTATCGTACACAATTTGACTACAAAATATTTTATCTTTAAAAAAAAAAACCTCAAAATAAAAGGAATTTTATGAATCCATTACTTAAAAGAATTGAAATTGAATATTCATTCTTTTAAACAGAGAAAAATAGAAGAAAATATCAAGACAACAATATGATGTGTGATTGGACTTCACATATATTTGATATATGCTACATGTAACTATCAAAATCTTTGTGTAACCATGTAAAGATATATTTCCTTATCAAGACTGTAAGCACACTAGATAATATTGTTTAAACTATACTCATCACTTTATTTAATTTTAATAAATATAATAAATTTAAATAGTAATTTTGTACATATTTTAAAAGTTAGCAGCCCTCATGATATCTACCTCATTAATTAACAACTATATTCCAAAATTTCTCTAACTTTGTATGCACTGTAAATAAAAGTTGATATAGTAATTCGTGCATATATTTTGTGTTTGTATTATGCAAAATACGAAAATTCCTATGAAAATTTATATCAATACTCTAACACAAAACTCTTTTTTTACTTTTACTAAATTCAAAATTTTAACAAATTTTAACCCAAAATACTTTTGTATTTTTTTTTCATGTCGTTTCATTATCGAAATATTGTATCATGTCTATAATTATTGAATTTACTCTCAACCAAAGTAAATAAATAAATAAATAACATATCTAAATTAAAAAAAAATAACACAATAACTAGAGTTATTGGAGCAAATGGGGGAGTGAAAGTGAAGGCATAAATTAAGGGTTATATCGTACGTATTGGGCTTCTTTTTTTGCCTCTCTTTTAACATGAAAAGGAAATGTGGGTTTTTTAATTGAAGCATGCAATTGAGCACCCAATTACTACCCAAGAATGTGCATTCCCCTTTTGCTCATCATGCATAAAACAACTTATTTTATGAGAGTTGACAAATAAAATGATATTGAGAGTGGTATTCCAACGCATATAGTTCAATGAAACCAAAAAAAAAAACGCATATAAGTCAAAACTAATTAACCTTATACTTAGCAAGAAACCCCACTCTTATTAATTAATTAGTCTAATTCTTCAAAGGAGTGGTTACAACGGCACTTGACTAATACTATATTTTTTTTCAAAAGAAACTGCAACCTCTATTTCAAAAAAAAAAAGCAACCTGATCGGATAGAAGAAAAAGATTATAAATAAGAAATTTGATATTTATTGAATGTCAACTCTTAAAGGGATTATACAAATCAACTAGATTAACTCTTAAAGGGATTATACAAATCAACTAGATTAAGTTTCGGATTGTTATTAATACAATATTTCACTCGTTTTAATTATCACTTTCATAATTTTAGAGTATGCACTTTAAGAAAAAGTACTTTCGTAAATCTAAGACCCAAATTAGAGTGTTTTTTATATGATATAAATCTAAATTTCCAATGTTTGGCTCTGCCAAAATTAGGGTTTCAAAATCAGAATTTATTAAAATTTTTTCTTGAAAAAAAATGGGACAAAAAAATTATGCTATTTGATTAATGATCTAATTATCTTTCCACCTCTTTAAAATGTGTATTTATTTATTACACTAATAAATATAGATTTTAATGAAACAACAAGTTATAATTATTCATTGTTACATAGAATAGTGATTAATGAACCTCTATTTTTTCTTAACAAAAAATTATTATGCTAGAATTTCGAGCATCTTAATTATAACTTTGTTAATTGAAATTCTCTTAGGGTGTAATTTTTTCAAATTCTTCATAGAACCAGAAGTAGACATAAACATGAAAATAAATCCTTTTCATCGAACTCCTTTTTTTTTTTTACCATTCCAATATTTTAAGAGTTTATACTCTTCACTTTTTGAAAATAAAAAAACACTTTTTTAAAGTTTCTTTTGATTAAAATACTAATTTTAAGAGATATCCTTTAACTTGTATACATCAAAGGTAAAATTTGTAAAATTATTAATTAAGAATCAAAATACATTCTTATGTTTTCATACATACATACATACATACATACATACATACATACATACATAATATATATATATATATAAATAAGTATCCCATTCTTAAAGCTTTGTACCATTTAAAGAAGTAGACATTTAATTTATAATAAAAAATTTCTAAGATTTTATTATTAAATCACTTTACTGATTCATACTTAACTAGGGGCCTGTTTGGCCTAATTAGAGTTATTGTAAAAAGTGTTGTTTGAGTAGAACTTTTTTAAAAGTGATGTTAACAGATATTAAATTAGTGTTGGGCAAACCTAGTATAAAAGTACTGTAGAATGTTGAAAACTATTTACTTGTATATTTTTGATAAATGAAAAAAATAAAATAATAAACTTTATTAAATTAAATCACAAGTTTTTAAGTGAAAAAAAAATAAAATTAGATAAAATTTTTTGTTAATTAAAATTAAACAAATGAAATAAATATAAAAATGGCACAAAATAAATAAATTATTATAAAATAATATGAATCCTCTTTTATAATTTTGTAAATTATTGAAAAACAAAGTGAAAATGTAAAAATTTCACTAAATACATATTATTAATAGTAACACTTCTTAGAATAACTTCAATTTATAGCTTCATCAAAAAGCTCAAATCTGCTTCCCGCAAAAGCTAAAATTTTTTAAAAATTTGAAAGCCAAACACCTGACTTCTACTTATAAAATAGATAAGTTTTTCCATAAGATAGACCAACCATGCACTAGATCTTTAATTTAAAGACATCCAAGATAATATTTATCTAATATTTATTACCACTTAATAAAAAACAATGGAAAAATCTACAAGGATAACCCATATGGGCCATTTTAACTTTTAAAAATCTAATTACACGCATAATTTCTTTTTTAGTCAATTTTTTACAAAAAAGGCATAGTCTTAACTCTTAATCTCTCTTTTAATCATTTTTATAGAGAAAGTCACCGTTTGAGAATGGAAAAAAATGTTACAGGCGTTGAATTTGAATTTTGAAACTACAAAAAGTTATAGGATTATTATCCAATCAATCCGCAAGCAGTGCTATATATTTTTTAAAGAATATTAAAAAAATAGAAAATAAATAATTAACCTCGTTCGTCCAGTTTAAAAACTCTGCCAGTAATGAATCCAAAGTTATCTTTTAAAAGAATTGCATGAACTTGGTGGATTAATTCTCAATTTCCTTCATTTAATCATTTCAGCTTTCTATATTTAGCTCAAAAAAAACTCCATTTTTAACAGCAACAAGCTTATCAATCCTTCCACAAGAATCATAGAAAGGAAAGAGAACAAGGGACAGCTTTCTCTTAAGTGAGATGGGTTCTCTTCCTCGTGTTGTTGAAGACTGCTTCGGCCTCCTCAAGCTCTACAGCGATGGTTCCATTTCTCGTAGTCCTGAAATCCCATGCGCCACTCCGCTTCACAACGATGATTCAGTCCTTTACAAGGACCTTCTGTTCGATGCAGAACATAATCTTCATCTTCGTCTGTATAAACCCTCCTCGGATTCTCCTAACAAGCTTCCGATTCTGTTCTATTTTCATGGCGGAGGCTTCTGTTTCGGTTCCCGTACGTTCCCACATTTCCATAACCTTTCTATTCGCCTAGCAGCCGCGTTTAACGTGCTTGTCATCGCGCCAGATCTCCGGCTAGCCCCGGAGCACCGGCTGCCCGCGGCCATGGATGACGCATGTGTAGCCCTAAAGTGGCTGCAGGGACAAGCCATGCATGAGAATAACGGCGACATGGACAAGTGGCTGACTGGTGCAGACTTTGACCAGGTCTTTGTGTTAGGTGATTCATCAGGGGGCAGCGTGGCTCACCATTTGGCAGTTAGGTTCAAGGCGGGTTCTGTCGAGTTGGCACCGGTTAGGGTCCGAGGGTATGTGCTGTTGGCTCCATTTTTCGGTGGGACTGTGAGAACAAAGAGTGAGGAGGATCGGCCATGTGAAGGATTTTGGAATTTGGAGATGTATGACAGGTTAGGATCATACTGCATTCTAATTAGATAGAAGAATTAATTAATTAATTGGATGAGATAATTATTTAATTTTCAATCTTCTTTAAAAAAATCAAATCAGTAGGTTAAAAATAAAAGATTATTATCAAATAATAACTATCAGTAGAATTTTTAGATTTCATAAACGGAATTAAGATTATAATATATACTCCATTTTATTTATTATTTATTTTTAATATTCTCTTTTTTTAATATTATTTTTAATATTCTCTAAAGGTATGTATTATCATCTAAATTCTCTTATGAAATTTAAAAATTTAATTGGCAATATAATAATTGAAAAAAAAAAGGTTGCTCTTTCATTTTTTTTTCTTAAACCTCATTATTCTATTATATAAGACGAGAAAAGATAATATGAAATGGTTATTTTACATTGGTATACATGTTTCTTTCACTTCAAATTATATCATGTGATTACGTTATTAGAAAAAAGCTTATGATAATTAAATTATGAATATCTATTCAATAGAGTCGTTAAAGATTTTGATTATAAATGATTGATTTTTTTTCAATGATATGATTATATGTTATGATTTAATAAAAAAGCATACATTGACGTGCAATATCCGCTTCATAGTTAAGCTAACAATTATATCTGGTCCTTGCTTTTTATTTTTTTATTTGATAATTAGGCTCATAATTAATTAATTAATTGATCATGGTTGTTAAACCAATTGAAGGGACAAATTCTTCTTTAATTTCCACATGAAGATATATAAAAGTAAGAATTAAGCCTACCTACCCACATTCATAATAGTTTGTAGTCAACTTTACTGTTCTGAGATTGACCTAAACATAAAATAATTCATGATTTGAATGGAATATAGAAGATCTATCCTTTTCATTGGAAAAGTAGAGAATATACCTTCTATTTTCTTCAATAAGCTGAAAATCCGGAATCTTCAATGGGCTCTAAATATTTTTTTTAAACCTTTTCCAAAAGGAATGAATATATAATGTCAATCATTTTCCTTAATTTGTGTGATTTTATATATTTAGGAGCTTCATATTAACCTTAATTTCCTAAGTTTAGGGAAAACTCAATCTAAACATATTATTGTAATAAAAAAAGTCCAAAATAAAGGTCATAAGTTCAACTATACATATTTGAATAGCGGTGAAAGGGAAGAAAATTTGATTTTATTTTTTTATTTTTTGGACAAAGGAGGCTGTGGAAATAAGAGGAAAGAATTGTACGTAATAAGATTTGAATCTTAGATTTATTAAACGTCATTTCTTAAGAGTAATTATATGAACCATTAATATAAGCTAAAAAAATTCAAGATGGTTATTTCTCAACCTTTAAAGTGTAGAATGTTTGAGTTTTAGGATCTACATTTTCTTTCTTTCTAGGTCAAAAACATTCATTGTAGCAAAAAAAAAAAAATCAAATTAAAGTTTTGATCAAATTCTACATACATAGTGGGGATGGGTTAGGTTGGCCTTATCTATACATTGCAGGAAAATGAGAAAATATTTTGTCATGTAGGGAAATGAAAAAAGAACAAGCCATATGGCCATTTAATTTGCATCACACACCATATGCTTTTTTTCAAAGATCATTTCAAGCATGTAATCCTAGTCAAATTCATTCAATGGTGAATACAATTATGACTCTATGAGAATCTTTTGAATTCCAGCAAACAAAATATGACATGAAAACGGCAAGACATTTGAAAAATAGAATGATGAGAGGTATATATCATTTGCAGAATAGAAATGATTCGTGAGAGGCCAACTAATTAAAGAGATGAATGCATGCTAGACATCTGAATGGTCACACTCAAAGAAGGTCAGACAGTACACAGCACTAGCACATTTTTCTTATAATGTTCCAATCCCACGTTGGGATACTGTTAGAATTTGCTATGTTTTACATGTAGAAATTTGAAATTATACTTGTGAGATATTTTTTGTAGAACATATTGTAAGACTTTCAAATCAGGTTGAGTGCAGATCTCTACGTTGATGAAAGACTTGGTCTTAAAGTTATGTTTTCCACAGGTTTTGGAGGCTATCAATCCCAGATGGAAGTAGCTTTGACCATCCCTTGGTGAACCCTTTTGGACCATGTAGTGAAAGCCTTGCGGAGGTGCCATTGGATCCAATTCTGGTGGTGGTGGGTGGGGGAGAGATTTTGAGAGACAGGGTGGAGGACTATGCTAGAAGGTTGAAACACTTGGGGAAGAAGATTGAGTTTCTGGAATTTGATGGAGAGCACCACGGGTTTTTCACGGATCATCCGTTCTCTGAAGTGGCTGAGAAAGTAATCCAACATATAAGAGACTTCATCTTAGAGAACTCGAACTGAAATCATGCATACATATAGTATTCATGCAAGCTAATGAGATTTTTATATATGTATAATAAACGCCTTGAAGAATCCTATATCAGATTGTAAAGATCTTAACTGCTATATCTATGGCGTAATTTGGGCTTTGGGTTTGGGTAATCCATGGAGGTGAATGCAAGCATTGGGCTACTTTGCATAATATCACGTCCAAAAGAGATAGGGTTTGGTCCATTCTCTTCTTCTTCGGGTTTAAACCTAGGCCTAAGTTCTGTAGCACAAACCCAATTCAGCTGATAAAGTTAAATATTTTTTTTTGGTTCACATGAGGTAGAGGATGGAGAATCAAATTTTAGATCTAAATTTTACTAAAATAAATAATAATCTTCCTTGTCAAAATAAAGCACAATGTTGGAAGCCAGTCAGTCAAATTAAGAACCAAACATTCAACCTCAGAATATGCATCTGTATGTCTTTTTCTGTCTTGGGTTACAAGGAATTTCGCTAAAAACATCACCAGAATTGAAACTTACTGCAGTACTTTTCTTTTCCTGACAGTTATATGTTTAAACTGAACAGTTGTTCTGTTTCATTCACACTTCGCCGTCTGATGCAATTCAGGCAAGCACTAAGCTTAAACTTCCAGAGGCAGAAATGGTTGTTGGGAAATTTTTAAGTAGATCTACATATATCAATTAATTGTACATTACAAGCTATCTTATTTAATTAGTCTATTTAAAAGTGATCATATAAATTTTAAGTTATTGAGCTTTATGACATCTCATTAAGTACTAACTTTGCAATATGTAGAATCCTAATATTTATTTTATTTTTATGATGAGCTAAAATAAAATAAAACATATTTCAAGTATAAATAAATTATGATCCTTAATCTAAACACAGGATAATGCTCTTTCTCAAATTCTATCACTAAGTGAGATATAGATTCTCTCAAAGCTTTAAATGTGAAAGACTATAACTCTAAGAAATTAATTATGCTTTCGTATTACTCTTTTTATGATGATTGAACATGAGATCATATGTGTATTTATCTGTATAATTTTCTAACAATGGTGTAGCACAGTAACAGTAACAGACATTTCAGTGCCAAGAGAAAACAATGCACCAGCTATTTTCATTGCATGTATAGTCTACTTCACTACCATCAATTCATTGTTTGTGATAAAAATTCTCTTAAACCAATAAAAGATTTTCAATATTGGAGGCGTACATTCAAAGTATGCTAACAAGACAAAATGGTAGGGAAATTACAGAAACATATCAATTTCTTTATTGTTTGGCTTCACTTGATAATAGAGATTCTATTAAAGTGGTAATTATGGTTTAGCATCAATATCATTCAAAAAGCATGAAATTATCAACTCCACTCTAATCTAATATATATCTGCAATAGAAGATTGGAAAACCGACAAGAGTGTGCCCATCATTAACTCTCTGGACCAATCTTGGCTAATATTTTGTCAGAATTTCCCATCTTATATTCCACAATAATTAATCAACTTGTCGTTGACATTCAAAGCAGAATGACAAAGTCCCATTGTTCCATAACTGGATATACTCCTCCAAAATTCCATCTCTTGAGTGTTTTTCTTTGTTAACTGAAACTTATATTCTCAACATGATTAGTTTAGCAACCATTTTCGGATTGCTAGGTAATAACAATATGAACAAATCTGATAAGTTATGATTCGGGATTAATGCCTGGGGAGTGTCATGACTCATGATTTCTTGCTGTTTGTTTTGCAGGGAACATAACAACAGGCCTGGTTTACCTTGCTCCAGTGTAAGCAGATCAACTTAGATTATTGAAGTTGACTGGAACCATGTTTTGTTTGTGAATCATTTGAATGTTGTTTTTCCAGGAAAACGTTTTGGCACATCGTACAGCGTAGATCAACAGAGGAATTTGACAGTCTTCCGTATGTTGTCAAACTGTTAAACGGATACATGTGGGTTTACTATGGAGTTGTCAAGCCTAACAGCGTTCTCGTGGCCACTGTCAATGGCTTTGGCGCTGTGCTTGAACTCATCTATGTCTCCATATTCCTGATCTTTGCACCTCCGAGAATGAGAGTATGTTGTGATTTACTTGTGTTATGTCCTTAGAACTGAAGGTAGGCAATCATGTTTCTTTGGATTCTGCAATTTCAGGCTATAACTGCCATACTTTTCGGTGTTCTGGATGTGGTGTTCCCAGTAGCAGCTGTCTTGATTACTCAGCTCTTCTTCAATAGAGAAACGCAAATCAGTGTTGCAGGCTTCTTGTCCCTACTTTTTAGTATTGTTACCTATGGTTCACCTCTTTCCATCATGGTAAGAGTCTTTGACTTTCTAGATTGCAAATCATAAAGAACAAACACGATTTTAATATTTCAATCTCATGTCGAGATATTATAAGATTTTGTTATGATATATAAATAAAGACTTCAATCATACTTTTATGATTTATTTTGTCAAAATAGACAATACTTCACCGGTTAGGTACAGGTTTTCGCATAGATATAGTAGTACATGAAGCAAGATTAATCATGCCACAGTGGTAGTAAATGAAATTGCTTAGAGTAATGCTGTAGTTTGTCTTTGTAAACTGCAGAAAACAGTTGTGACAACAAAGAGTGTGGAGTACATGCCTTTCCTCCTCTCTTTTATCCTTTTCATCAATGGATTAACCTGGACCGTCTATGCAGTGCTCACAAGCGACTGGTTTATTGGAGTGAGTTCCCAAATCCCACACACAGAATTCCTCCCCTCACTGTAATCTTACTATTTTCCACTGGTAAAGGAAATGTTTAGAAATGTAATCTTACTACTTACGAAACCGTGAAATCTTTGTTCATAATGGACAATACCTCGCAAGTTGTGTAAAGGTCTCCACAACATGTAATCCTAACAATTGGAGCTTTTCCTTATAGATACCAAATGGGAGTGGATTTGTTCTTGGAACAGCTCAATTGGTGCTCTATGCAATATATTGGAAACCAGAGCAATCAAAGAGAACATCTGATCAGGTGGAAGACGGATGGCAACATGAGCACCTGCTGGCCGATTCCGGCGCATCGGTACAGAAAAATGAAAGCAGAACAGAGGCCTAAGCCTAAGTTCATAAACCTATTGCTTCTAAGTTCATAATGCAGGATTTCAGACTGCTGACCTGTCAAGTATGATTATCAGATCAATGCTTTGCTAGCTAGCTTTGGGAACTCTTGCACTTAAGAGCCTGTGTTGTTTTCTTAGCGATGATTCTTCAAGTATTTTGATTTGATGGAATTTTCTAAGACATATTGCAATTCTTGGGAGATTTACTCTCTTGATTAATGAAATGAACCACATCTGGGTTTATTCTCAGTCCATATCTAAACTTTCTAATCCCGTAAAAATGAAACCAAAGAAATTATAAGGAACCAAGAGTTATCTGTGCAATGCTAAGCCCTTTGCCATGGCTGATGGCTGCCTGTATATCCTAATCATAGTATGTAACACCCCAATTCCATTTTGAGAAATTCCGAAAATTTGTCATGATGTATATATAGAGATCCAAAGTTATAAGGCATCTTTTGTAGGATAAAACCGAGAGATTTTCGAACCAAACGAATGATTATCATGAGTTATGCGGATCTCCGCATAATAACCACACCACCACTGACTACCACTGACAGACTACACTACCACTGACAATACTCTATGCTATTCTTTTCAGGATTTCAAGTAGACATGCATGACATATCATGTTGAAAACAGACCAAAGCATTGTTGATAATTGGGTTTGAATGTTGGAAAACATATCAGATTTCCAACAATATTAACAGATTTTTAGTGGTCTTTTTCATTAAATTTGTAAAATTGGCTGATTGCTTATTGTACCATTGACTTCCAGTCATGATACATATAAATATATATATATATATATATATATATATATATATATATATATATATCAGCTACTCTATGTGCCGTGTACGTTTAGTCATACTTAAAACTGTTAATTTCTGCATGAGATCATTTGATAAGGTGATATTAACTCGATAGGAAAATATATTAAGCAAAACAGCTTAAACCAGTCACTTTCCAACTCTGAAAACACTAATTATAGCATCTTTAATAAGGTAGATTTTTATTTGTAATTGTTTAAGGCCACTTGCTAAATATATAATTGCCTACTCAACCTACTGCAATTCAAACTATTCTGTAGTGGGTGCCATTCACTAAAATATGGTAATTTGATCATTAGAAAAAGTTAAAACATCCACAATGTAGAAGTTCATCCTTATATTATTGGTCAACTTGATACACGTAAAGAATTTCAGGGGTGCTTGTTGTGTATTATATAGTGACCGTCACAGATTAAACTCGGATCATTGAAATTAAGAATTTAATATTCTGTCAACAAAATCAAACAGCTGTATTGTTTTCTCCATCAAGAAAACAAAGTTAATTAAGAGTAATAACACATGATTCATATCTTGCATTAAATAATTACAGGATTGCCATTAGAATGAGAGCAATCTAGTTTTGAATATTATTGGGATAATGTTCTTAATAAATAAAGTTGCATTCTACCTCCTTCTCCACATATCAGAACAGCCGTTTATACCATGCATTAATGCATTTCCATGATTCAGATCAAACTTGGAAAACAATTTCATCACATGGGAGTCATTCCAGCTAATGAGTTTGGTATTTCAAAGCTTCATTTTCCTCTAGCTGGTTTTGCTAGGCTTTTTGTGGAAACCAACACTCAACCTGTGAAGTAGTGATCGTTTTGACTGAAAATCTCATAATTTTATCTCACAAAAAATATCATACAAGTATAAATTCAAATATCTACTCATGTATCATAGCAGACTCTTAACAATTGCTCGACATAAAAATGGGGCGGCGATACACGTTTTCAGGCTGATGTTGCAAGATAATTACTTATATCTATATAATATTCATTCAAAATCTTCTTGACTCTCTCTCCATATATATATACAGACTTACCAGCTTTCTACATTTTCATAACAAGGCTTTACCAAAAAGAAAATCTTCCCTTCAACATGACAAGCCTAAGCTTCTTTGTTGGAATAATAGGTAAACATTAGATTCTCTGTGAGTAGTTCTTGAGAGCTGTTATTGCAAATTCTACTTCATGGATTCAAACTCTAATTAGCCTGTATAATTTCTGTTAATTGACCAGTTAACATAATCTCAGTGTTTTTCTTTCTATCTCCAGCGTAAGTCTAATCTTCCTGGATTCCTCACAGCATCCATGGCATCCAAGAAATTAGTCAAAGCATTGTAGTAAATGCATCTCATAATGCTTTTCATAAAGCTAACTGAGGTTTACTGGATTGCCATTTCAATTGCAGGAGCACTTTCTGGAGAATAGTGAGGCACCGGTCAACAGAAGATTTTGAGAGCCTTCCTTACATCTGCACATTCTTGAATTCAGCCTTATGGACTTACTATGGTGTCACAAAGCCCGGAAGTTTTCTGGTAGCCACAATCAATGCATTTGGAGTTGTGGTTGAGATGATTTATGTAACCTTGTTCCTCATCTTTGCACCTCCAAGAATCAGGGTATAATTCCTCTTGACCACCACCACTAGACTTGGCAAGTCGATTTGTCATGTAAAATGTTGTTCGTGTTTTGAAAAACACGAAATTTCGTGTCAAAGTTCACGTCAGCTGTAAAACAAACACAATTTTTTTTTTATCTTTTGCCATATTCATATACAATTTTTACTTAATTTTGACTTTCGTCAAGTCCAGCAACAGCATGAACAGATCAAGATTTCAATGTATATGAATATAGTTAATCATCTGCCATGCTATACTTGTGTATTTAGGCTAAGACTGGGATTCTTTTTGGACTTCTTGATGTGGGATTTGTAGCAGCAACAGTTCTGACCACTCAGTTAATTTTGCATGGAGATTTGAGTATTGATGTGATAGGGTTTTTGTGCGCAGGCCTTAACATTATTATGTATGGCTCACCATTAGCAGCCATGGTAAGACCATCTTTTGCTGATGGATCATGGACGGATTTCATTAGCAGAAGTAAAATGGATTAGCTGTGACAGTTTAGAGGCTTAATAAAATGTTTTATGCTAATTAAACTTAAAATTAATGTATGCAGAAAACAGTGGTGACAACTAAGAGTGTGGAGTATATGCCTTTTCTCCTCTCATTCTTTGCTGTCTTGAATGGAGCCATTTGGACTTTGTATGCTGTTCTTGTCAGAGATTACTTCCTTGGAGTAAGTCCTAATCAAACTGAATCATTTTCATGATCATCAGAATCATAATCATCATCAGCATATTGTTATGTTATTGTTTGATTCATAAGAGATGCTGAGTTTAGGACAAGAATTCAAGCATGGAGTTGGCATGGAGATGGAAACAGTGTTCTTCCATGGAACATGTCATGTTGTGGAAATCTTGTGCTGTAATTTGCAGGAATTTGACATAATCTGGAAAAACTTCGTGCAAATTGTAGAGCTGATTAGGTTGGTGAGACATGGGCTTCAAACCAACCTAAGATTGCCCCCCACAAATCTCGGAAAATAATACAGCATGTAAGAAATCCTTAATGATAATGACAATTACAATTAAGAAATTAAAAAAAATTAACACACTGATTTGATTATTTGGTTGAATTCAAAGGTTAATTTTTTTTTTTAAATTACAATAGGAATATGTAGATAGAAGAATTGCAAATGCTAGAGTTTGAATCATAAATTTATTAAACTCAAAACCGCATGAATCAACTAATTAAATATCGAATACTAAACTAATTGATGAGTTAATTCAAATTAATTAATAGGGCAGAATTGAACATCAACCATCCAAATGTATCTTTGAATTGAAGTAATCAACCATGAAATTTTATTTTTTGGCCAATAATCAATCATAGAAGTAATTTATATTTGTCTCATCGATATCGTCTTCATCAAGAAAAAATATTTAGAAAATTAAAAAAATAAATTGTCTTGATTTTACATAGGCCAATCATTAAAGCAAAATAAAAAATTTTCGTACGCGATGAGCGTTGACAATGTGAGATAGATATGATTGAATTGTATAGAAATGGAATTGGAGACATGATGGCAGAAGCTAATGCTTGTTTTGAGGAAATCAAAATATGTAGTTATGACCGTCCTGGGTGATATTCCATAGAAAAATCAACAAACATTAATTTAAGTATATATTTTGTGTTATAATGTGTCAAATCACAATCTTATTTTATAAAATACAAAAATTTTATATTAAAATTTATATTTACAAATTAAATACAAAATATCTTTAAATTTTTATTAAATTAATATACATTTATTATCAAATGTTAATCATTGTTTTTTTATCATTTGTTTTTATATCATATCTAAAATTATCAAGTCCAGAGAAAGTTGTAGTATGCAAATCTGCAAAATTCACATGCATTTGTGAAGAAAGAATTGAATTGTTTGAAATTAATAATGTATTAGTTTTTTTTTTTTCAGGTACCAAATGGGATTGGGTTTCTTCTTGGAACAGCTCAGCTACTGTTATACGCAATTTACAGCCGGAAGCAGAAGTCATCCAAAGCTTCAACACATGATTTGGACAATGAATGGCAAATTAGAGAGCGCCTGATATCATCTTCAAGCAACATCAATGAAAACAATGAAGTATAGAGGATTAATCTCTTGCACCATTGCCGACCAATGATTAAAAAAAAACTGTCACAACAGCAAAAGAAGAAGATTGTGACTCTGGGAGAACAGATATTCCTACATGCATTTGAGATTTTGCTTGTCCTAAAGTTCTTCAATAATAGTTCTTGCATGATCAATATGAGTTGTTTGTTAATGTCATACAAGAGTTGTTTGTTTTCACCGGAAGACATGAGACATGGACGTTTGGCATTTGTTTTTGCATGAGCATCAGGCTTGTTGGGCTGAACTTGACAATACTGAAAACAAACCCAAATCATCAAGAATCCAAAGAACCATAAAGCTCCAAATAGTTCAGCCCAATCCAAAGACCCATCACAGAGATCTTGCTGTTGAATGAAGGAAACACTCGGACAATTTCCTCGGAGTCCTCAGCTACCTACCATTCCTTGTTCCAGAAAAACACCGCTCAGATCGAAACTTATCTATCTAGACACAGAAATAGGATCAAAACAGGAAACAAGAAAGAAAAAGATAAGCAGAGAGATGGGTTCTTTCTTAATCCAAAGATTCATTTGTTCTAAGTTTCTCTTCCTTTTTCTCCTCATTTCACAATCTTTTACCTCAGAAACAATCTCCCTTGAAAACGAGAAGCCAACAGCCTATGATGTTCTCAAAGACTTCAACTTTCCTATTGGTATTCTACCAAAAGGTGTTCTAGGCTATGATCTTGACTCTTCATCAGGAGAGTTCTCAGCTTTCTTGAATGGTAGTTGTAGCTTCTCTCTTGAGGGGTCTTACCAACTGAAATACAAGAACACCATTAAAGGGTACATTTCAAAGGGCAAAATTGCAAGCTTGGAAGGTGTTAGTGTGAAGCTTTTCTTCATGTGGGTTAATATCGTTGAGGTCTCAAGGAGAGGAGATAATCTTGAATTTTCTGTAGGGATTGCCGGTGCTGATTTTCCTATTGATAATTTTGAAGAGTGTCCTCAATGTGGGTGTGGATTAAATTGCAATAGTCAGCAAGTAAGAAAGATCAGGAAAAACCCTTATGTTTCTTCTTATTAGAAGAAGTTTGAATGAGAGAATTGTAGTCTTGATGTCATGAATTTTATGGATTCTTATAGAACTTTGGTTCAGATTAATGGAATGGATTGTGGTTGTTATGATGAATTGATAATTTGTTTGTTTGTTGGATAATACATTGTTTGTCTTTTGATGTTGCTTATTGTTTCAAAGTTTGAAAAGTAGAGTCTCTTGATCAGTGTGAAATATGGGATGGATAGCTATTTCGTAGAATCTTCTAAGTGTTTGTCAAAATGTTTGTGGTTGAAGTTTGTTTTCCTGTATGGCTCTAGGATGGGAATGTGGTTCATTTTCCTTTTTGGGAATTCTGTTTGGGATTCATGTAAAGTGCCATTTGCTTCCAATGGAGCTTAAGCCATGTTATCTTATGGCCGCTAAAAATACTTATCATGGTTGGAATAGAGATAATGGAGGCATTGTGCCAGAATCTGAACTGTCTATTGATATTCTTAGTTGAGATATCCAATGTCTTTTCAGTTTTCCATTAGTTTAGAGCTTGAGATAGACAAAATTACTGCATATTCTTCATCTTAAGCCTTGATTCCTTGCATTGCTTTCAGCATTAGGATGAATGGATGACTTATTGTCTGCAAACTGATTAAGTAGGAAACATCTCGGAAAAGAAAATTGAAAAATGTTATGTATTCATTGGTTGTTACCTTCAGGAGTTCATGATTTAGTCTTTTACTCGTGTGCATCTGTTTGTTGATAATGTGCAGAGTGAGAATGACAGTATAGTTGGTTTACTGTTTTTCCTTCGTCTACTTTTCTTTTTTGTTCTAACCCTCTCCATAGAATATGATAACTATCTGAAAGGGATTATCATGGAATATAACTATCTTCAGGAATCAGAATTATGGAATTCGATTTGCCTTTGTTATGTGATCTGACTGTGTTAGTTACATATGGAAAAAAAATCATGATAATCGCTTTGCTGATGTGATAATAATTGGCTTCTTTTGAACAATGCAACTAGTATTATGATTGTCATGCCAATGCTTGTGCATTTTGTTCGAAGAACACAAATCTCTTGTAGAAACTTTGAAATTTAAAATGAAAGACATGGTAAACCTTGGTGATGTTCGATATGTTTGCCTTAGGCTAACCAATATCATCAATGCAGTTGTTGACATCTAATTTTGTCCCATTTTTGTTGTTATTATTATTATTATTATTATTATTATTATTATATATTTGCATTTGTTTTTATTTTTATTATTTGTTTTATTATTATTATTATTAGCATTATTATTTTTTCTTCTTCTTTTTTATTATTATTATTATTATTATTATTATTATTATTATTTTATTTTATTTTATTTCTTTTTGTTGTTTTTTGTTTTTTTGTCCAATCAGCTACTACCAGCTCCTCTCCCGAGGCTATCCATCAGCCAGCTACTCTGCCAAGCCATCCCATCTCCGCCGGCCACCTCCTCTGCTTATTCTTTTTAAAAAAAAGGAGCATTCATCAGTGCCAGGGGGAACCATCACCATCACCATCACCACTGAAACCCCTAACATCACCCTCACCACCAATACCGAAAAACCCAAAACCCCCCAGACAACCACCCCTCACCAGTAACGAACCCTCTTCACCAGTCTACCCACAGACACCGTCCCCACCAAGAAATCATCCAAGCCCTCCTCACTACCCGTAACCCTCACCAAACCACCATCACCGAAGCCCCAAAAACGCCATTACCCCTAAAATCGATCCCGAACCCGAGAGCCCCAAAACTTAGATCTGAGATCTAAGCACCCCTAACACCTGCAAAACACAAAACCAGCAATCACAAGCCACAATCAAACCATCAACCAAAAAAATAAACCAAAAAAAAGAGAAAAAGAAAGCGAAAATGACTTTGGTGAAGTCAGATCTGTTTGGTTAGAGGCGTTTTTAAAGGAAAAGGAGGCCGGAAACGAAAACAGGAGGTGGAGAGGAATCGAAAAAGGGAAAGCTTTTTTCATTTTGGCCACCGGAGACAGCGATCGACGGCAGCCAGCGGTGGTGTAGGCGGCGACCGGAAATCACCCCGGCCGAGAGCTTTGGGAAGCTCTGAAATTTTTTTGAGAAAAAAGGTTGAAAATGAAGTAAAAAAAAAGAGTAGCTTTTATAGAGAAAAAAAAAAAGAAAAGGAAGATCCGCGCGTGGACCCGACCCAACCCGGGGATCCGCACGCCCGACCCATCCGCGGGAAGAAGATCCGTGCGTCGCCCCTCGGATCTAACCGACCCGATCTTGCCCGACCCGATCCGGCCTACCAATTTTGGGCCTCAACTGCAGGCCTCCGACCCGCAAATTTTGGGCCCCTCTTAGGCTGCCTTTGCTGGGCCATTTTGCAAGTTCTTCCTTGGGTTTTCTAAAGCCCAAGACCATTTAGGTATATTTATTTTAATTTTAGTAATTTTGGTTATTATTATTATTATTATTTTTTATTTGTTTTGGTACAATATTATTATTATTATTATTATTATTATTATTATTATTATTATTATTATTATTACTATTGTTGTTGTTGTTGTGTTTGCTTTGTTGTTATTATTATCATTATTATTAATGTGTTATTATTATTATTATATGAAAATGTGTGGATTATAACATGTGTTGAATAATAAATTTAGAAAGACATAGGGCTAGTAGATAGATTACATAAATGTTTTTAAACAAATATAAAAAATATATATAATTTTCATTTATTATTTTATTATGCAATATTAAAAAAATAATTAAATAAATTCCGATGATGGGATGTTACGGAAGTCACAAGTAGTGATTCCTAACTGATCCCTAGGTGAGAAGAGTCGTACTAAATGTTGCCAAAAGTATTGGAATATTTAGTATGATTTTTCAATAATTTAAATTTTTATTAAAAATGAAAACAAATAAGTTTTTTTTAAAACAAAGAAAATTTAAATAAATAAATGATGAAATTTAAATTCAATTAAATGAATGTTCCGATGATGAGACGTTATGGAAGTCACAAGTAGTGATTTCTTAACTGATCCCTAGGTGAGAAGAGTCTACTAAATGTTACCAAAAGTATTGGAATATTTAGTATGATTTTTTAATAATTTAATTTTTGTTAAACATAAAAATAAATGAGTTTTTAAAAAAAATAAAAAAAGAAGAAATTAATGATAAATTTTTAAATAAATAAATAGTCCGATGATGAGATGCTACGGAAGTCACAAGTAGTGATTCCTAGTTGATCCCTAGGTGAGAAGAATCGTATTAAATGTTGCCAAAAGTATTGAAATATTTAGTATGATTTTTTAATAATTTAAAATTTTAATAAAAATGAAAATGAATAAGTTTTTCTAAAACAAAGATATATAAATAAATCAACAAATAAATAAGGAAATTTAAAATTAAAAATTCATTTGCATCATATATTATTTGTTTGTATCATATGCATTCATTTAATTTCCAAATAAATGTGAATCTTCCTAGGATGAGATTCTGTAGAAGTCACAATTAGTGATTCTTAAAAAATCTCTAGGTGAGGAAAATTATTTCAAATGCTGCCAAAAGTATTGGAGTATTTGATTTAATTATTCAATACAAAAAGGTTCACATTTATTTTCGAAAAACAAAATTTAACTTTTTAAAATAAAACAAAATAAATTTACAAATAAAAAATGATTTTGAATAAAAAGATTGCAATAAAATAAGAATTATTTTTAAATGTTAAATTAAGACCATTTTATTAAAACCAAAGGATAACACATGATTACAATGGTACCGTTTTTTAACGAGCGTCGTGGGAGTGCTAATCCTTCCTCACGCATAACCGTACTTCCGAACCTGATTTTTGTTTTCGCAGGCCAAAAATTATCTTTTTAATAAAACTTAATTAATTTTGAGATTTTGTTAAAAAGATAAATATTTTAGGTGACTAATCACACCTAATTAAAAAAAATTAGTGGCGACTCCTTTTATTTTTAAATGTTTTCAAAATTCGTCGAACGCGAAGCCGTTACGATAGCAATAATCCATTAGATTGGAACAAGTTTCGTTGGGTAGAAATTTCGAAATTGACCAAGTATTAGCTTATATCTAGAATCTAAGTGCGAAGACTTTTTTGCCAACAACTCGACCGAGTGATTAAGGAAGTCATAGCATGTGATAAAGTCTAGGTCGAACCAAAGCAACCTCAACCCCATACTCCCGATTATCAAAAAAGTCCAAGGACTTTTTTCTTTCTCGGGAATTCTGGATTGAAAGGGTGTAAGGGGCCCTTTTGGAACTCTGGTTAGTTCATACGTGAGTGGTGATTGATTGTCTTTGTCATCTTTACATATCCTTTCCTTTTCCTTCTTTGCCTTTGTTGACTTTGGTATAAAGCAGGTTCTTGCAATTCCATAGGAGGCTCTCATAAACTTTCATAACCTACATCTAGCTTACAGGCTGATCTCGCCAACGTGCTGCAAAATTACCTTCTGAAACACACATTTCCGGGGCCTTTTCACTAACTCCGGGATGTCTGCAATAATGCATCCTAATGGATGAGTATTTGTATCTTAAAGCAATCACTGAGTTATATGCATAAATACAATGCTTAGCTCCAACATATAGCCATTCTTGCATGGAAATTAGACTGTGACAGCTTTAAAACTTCTGCCAATAGATGCAGAAGTGTGGAATCATACTGCTTCAGCCAGCTTGAATTCCAGAATACATCAAATATAAGGGCGAATGCAATAATGCAATGACACAAAGCGACACGAACATAATTGTGTATATTAATTTGATGAAAGCTAAATAACATGTAGTGTTTAATGTGTCCACAGGAAATATTCGTGTTTTACACGACACGAATATATTTTACATGACACGAATAGCTAAGTCTAGGTCCAGTCTTGCTGCAAAGGTAAGTAAGGCCTTCCAGATGAAAGTGACTCTAGTGTTAGTTTCTCCTCTTCTTTGACTATACAGCTTCGTTTTAGTCCTGCTGCCTTCCCATCAATTCAACATCAAATGTCTATTTCTTTGGATCTTTGTCCTTGAAAGACAAACAAGTTTTCCTGGATCCAGATTGGATTTAACAGTGCGAAGCAAGCTGTCTGCAGTGTTTTGCTCTTCAATTGCTCCTGATTTCCTCAGCACTAAGGAAACCAGCTTTCATCAGATGGAAAAATCCACTGGTGAAGCAGATGGTTAATCAACTTTCCCCATCCAACACCCACTACGATGTCCGAATCTGTGTCTTGTTAAAGGGATCAAGCAAAGACAACAAACAGCAAAAGTCTCTTAACTTACCTTGCTCAATAACAACATTGAACTTGTCTTTCTTCCGAGAAAAATCCAAACCTGGCAGACTAAGAAAACAAATAATTCCTGAGATGGCAGAATCCCACAGATTTCTAGCCGTAGATTTGATAATTCTATTTATAACACAAAATATTTGACATGTTAATTCGCATTATAAAACGATAATTTCATATTTTGTTAGATCTGACCAAGAGGCAACTTGGATTCCTTTTGGTTGGTAAGAAAAAAAAAACCACAGAAATATACTAGTATTTTCAAAAGTATCTCTACGCGTCTGAAGTATAAACTAGACAAACGAACTTTTCAAAAGACGCGGCTTTGTGCCCAATTGTCTTACATCCTAAAGAACAGTGCTTGAATCGAAACCAAGACTTCTCTCTTGATGTTAGTTGATAAGTACCCATTTTCTTTTCTTTATAACTCCAAAATGTTCCAGGTGTACTTTTACCTTTTTTAGTGCCTTTGTTTTTTTCTTTCTTCATCTGCTAACTTGCGCTGCTCTGATTTGTGCCATGTAGCCATCCCAAGTGCCTTGCCCTTTGAAGATTTCAACTCTT